>JAMYCR010000014.1:6743227-9143227 GCA_028830335.1 Eucera pruinosa | reverse complement strand
AAATTTCATTTTGTTTCAATATAGCTGAAAAACCCGAGGGAGATTTACAATTATTATTAGACGGTGGATTTGTATGCATTTATAGGAAATTTAAATATATAGAAAGATACAGAATGCAAATCATATTAAAGGATACAGAAAATATTAGAAAGTAAAATGCAAATTATAATATTTGGATGGTGAAACAATTCCCTACTTGGAACTCCTTTATTTAAGTTTATTTGTAGAAATCTGAATTTGTATAATGATCCACAGTCTAATTATTATAATTAAGAAGGATTACGACTAACATTAAAATTTTGCCTATTTATATACTATAATCCTGCGAACTATATCATCATTAGATTGCAGATTTTTTTGCATTTATGGGAAATTTAAATGTGCAAAAAAAATAAAGAGCGATATAAAAGATATCCAAAGTAACATACGTATTATTTTACTTAGGAGATGAAACAACCCTCTACTTAGATTACCTTTTTTTAATTTTCTTAGAAAAAGTATGAATTTGCATAAAGATCCGCAGTTTGTTCGTCATTTTTATTTCATATTAAATAGTAACAGAAATTGTATTTTAAAAGTTAAAAATCGCTGTGAATTTTTTGTATAAATCTTTAAGTATTAGTAAAATATGTTATATTACAACATTCAAATTGTCTACAATTTTTGGGTTATCTTTGACCCAATCCTGTTCTTATTTTTGAAAACAGTTTCTTAGTTTTGCAATGATCATCAAGAACTTTAGTATTAACAGAACATGTGTTGTTTTTGAGAATTATAAAAATTTCAAAAGGCAAACAGGATGTGATTAAGTAATAATATCTCAAAGATCGTAGCAGTATTCATTATGTTGCTTATGTTGAATTAATGTTACTTTATTATTCCCTTGTATCTTAGCTGAACATAGTACACTAAAAGACACCTTCGTTTGTCGAATAGAAATTCTTCCACCATCGACTATCCACATGGCACAGAATGTGTTAATTAGAGAAAAATAGAAACCTTCTTAAGTTCCTGATAATTTGATTTTAGTTGTATCTACCTTACTCGAAATGTATACCCTTCCCATGAATATGCGATTCGACAAGCTACAAAAATTCATAACTGAATTGAGTAAGGTTTTTAAAATTTTTGTGCTTCGAAATGTTCATTTCTGCTTTTGAAATTTTGTTGTACATATCAGTTTTAACTTGAGATTTAAATTTACTTATAAAACTTCTATTTTTACGTGTCAAACCGTGGTCTCTGTGAAATTTCTGGAAATACCCAAGCACTATTTCAAATGCTAACAATAAACTATTTACGATCCCATAAACTACGAACGCTCCGTTCCCAAATATTCTACCATATGAAATTGAAATGCAAATTACGTCTGCATAATTTTAAGATGCATACATTGCTTTGTTCTGCAAGGTTGAAAAAAAAATCAGAAGTACAATGCGCTCGTTTGAAGCGTGAAGAAGAATCAGCCTCGAAAAAGGAAGAAAGTAAACGCATAAAATGCTTCCTGCGAGCCTACGATGCATTACGAAATGTTAACGAAGCAATCTTTGTTCGCTCGTAAAACGATTATTTTCGCGGTTGAGCTCCATTGTTTCTCCTATACGACAATGTTGAACCGCAAAGGGACACTTGCAACTTGCCACGAATTGCAAAATTACTTCTTACCATTTTTCGGCCGTTTCTTAAACCGTAACTACCTACATACGTGATCAGTTTTCGGTGATGTCGATATACGAAGTTACGGCAAGGTCACAGCCCAGGGGATTTAAATGGACGTTAGAAAGTGCTGCCCACAAAAAGGAGACTGGTTTAAATGTCAGCCATTGAATGAAATTCGGGACATTAAGAAAGAAATAAGGAAGTCGTTGAATTTATATGGAGAAGCCATCGACCTCTTAGCCAGCTTGCTAACTCGCTGTTTCTAATTTCCATATCTGCTGTTCCTCGAATCGAAATTGTTTAACACATTGTATGTGAAAGACTGTAATTACTGTTCGGTCTCACCGCACAGAGAAGGACAATTTACATTGTAATGTGAAAGTAAACCCATAGAATCCACGGATATACTAATTCAGTCCTGTTTTTTTCTTTTCAAACAATTCTAATAAACCATCGATAAAACAATAATATTCTAAAAATCTGTCGTAAATGTTTTTACAATCATGTTTACTAAATCCGTATGATCGATGATTTTATTAGTCGCAATATCCCCGGGCCATATAATGAGCATGGGCATTACGGTACCTTCAACGATGGTCAATGTTCCACCGTGCCGTCGCCCGAACCATAAAATACGCACAATAGCCCTAAGCCTGTCATCGGCTGTATTCATAAGGCGTGAGTCGACCTACGACTCTTTCCAAAGCACGCACCGCCGATGCAGGTAATTTTTCCATACCCTAGCCCACCATCAAAAAACTGCCCTTAAATACAACGAACCTCTCCATCAGAAAATAGTCGCAAAAAGATAATCAGCCAGCCATCATCCACCACGAGTTATATATCTAACGTTATTGTGAACAAATAAACTATATTTTTGTTAATAAAACAATTGTTAAAATTGCACACATCACAGCCACATATATCCCTTAACTAACCCGCTGTAGTAAATTAGGTTGGCTACAGTAGTACCGTCAAAGTGTTGGTTAATAGAAAAACTAAGATTTGGTCGGTACAATTACAGTTTCAAATGATTCGAAGATAGAAAGTCGAAGACTGTGAGCTTAGTTCCACGGTGGGTAATTGAACCTTTAAAAGACGCCGAATTGATCAACTTTATGTTTCTAACTTTCTCGATTTCGCTACCCAGCAACATACATATATATCGGGTGCGTGCAAAAGTTTCGATCAACCATAAATGATTGTATTATTACATCGAAAATAATTTATTTAATCAATCGCAGAATTGCTATTATTTTTAATAACTAAACTGTAGATTTTTACGCAAATTCATATTTTTGTAAATATTAATAGATACAACTAATAGATATACTACTAAATATTGCGAAGATATTTAGAAAGTAGAAGTACAATGCACTATGTGAGTGCTAAAGGTTTAACTGCCTTTCAACAGATTGTTCGATAAGCCACGTGTCGCCTTTTTTAAAGAGAAATTATCAGTTTTTTATGATCGAGAAATCCGACTGCAATCAGAATAATCTACAAAAGTTATCGCAAATAACAGGGGCTATCTGATTTATTAAATAAATGTTCTTTATCAATAAAACACAATTTATCGAATCCATCGACATTTTTGCACGCACCCAATACATGATTGACATACACTTTCTTCTCAAAAGCTTTTTAAAGGTCAATTCAATCGATTTCACGGAGTTGTGATCGGTTCGACTTTTGATTGGCTCAATTGTCAATAGTATAAAGCATTGTTTTCAGTGTAATTTTGTTAAGCTGTGATTGGTACGCTTCGTTACATTATTTAAAAACTGTGTATTACTTTACTTAAAAGCTACTCAAGTTAAAATTTCTAATAGAAAACTAAGAAGCTCTGAGAAGTCAAGAAAGCGATAATTTACCAAAGCAAACAAACAACCTGGCTTTCCAAATTATCACAGAACTAAAAATTGTTTGCCAATTACGAGTTAAAAATGGGACAGAGTCAACAATGTTTTTTGTTAGAGGAAACAAAGTCGTTTGCAAATTGGATTGCAACCTAGATAGAAATTTTCATATACAGCACTAAAAATTAAGTCGGGGAGAAAAACTTGACTTCACAGTTCACATGTGCAAATGTAAGTATGATATAGTGTCTTTTTAATGTTGTTCTTACAATATGTTACTATGTCCAACACATTGTTTGAATTGACTAGTTTTTCACAGGTAACAAATAGTTAATATAATTCTATTGCAAATTGCTTTTAGCAATTTATGTTGGCATTGCGTGATGCAACTATATCAATAGACTATCTAACTTTGAATATTTATACATAATATACTTATTTTTTAGGGACATTTTCTTTATCGAGTTCTATATCGGGAGTGTAAAAAATGCGAAAAATCTTTTAAAAGCATTTATTGTAGCTTAAAGAGGATATAATTAAAATAGGCAAGATATTATCTCGATAATTTAAGAAACTAGTATGATGCTAATTTTTGCACCAAATACACTTATTGGCAAAAGTTAAGAAACGAAGTAATCATTCGCGAATTTTTGTGTATTCTTTACGTTTTGAGATACATGGGTTAAAATTAAAAATGGGGTAACTATTGTTTATTAATGTATGCAACGTTATTTCTCATGCTATTTTTAATTCCAAGCTATGTATCTTAAAAGATAAAGAATATACAGAAATTCGCAAATGATTATATTGTTCTTGAACTTTTGTCGGTAACTATAATTAAAAGATCATAAAATGGAGGATCAGTGGTATAAATAACTTAATTGAAATCGTTTTAAGATTTACAATTAAAGGATTTTAGCAATAAGCCTACAATGGGATCCACCTAAAAAGATTTAGCGAAGTATTTATTGCAGAATAGGTTTTGAAGTCCGTAACTTCAAAATTAACATAAATGTCGCTTTGAAATAAAGACACATGGATAATCATTGTTGCTTTTCAAAGAAACAATGTAAGCACGTCATTAAGATGCGAAGTTCATACTGTAAACAGCTGTCACATTGTGGCAGTGATAGGTAGATAAATGCAAATTGTACGCTGCGTTAAACCATCTACTATGTTTTACTCATCTTTGTGTAACACTTTTAACCTTTGTTGATAAATGTACACATCTCATTCAGAGTTTACGACTTCATTTATTTTCTAAATAATTTTTAACTTTTCTCCACGTACTATAATTTCTACTTCAATATTAATTTAAGTTCACATTCAATTATGGATTTATTTGACAATAAACTCACGTTTTATTCGACTAGATATCCAATAAGTGTTTTATTCACTTTTTCATTGGGATTTTAAATCATTTGACTATAATTTCAACTTATATTTTAATGAAACGAAAATTCTCAATTCCTATGATGCATAACCTGATGGCTCCAATATAACACTTTCAGTTATCGAAAGAACTGAAAGGTAGAAAACACTTTTTCGTAAAAAGCAACTAAAATATGAAGAAATATGATATTTATCATTTCTCGACTAAAATGAGTCTGAAGTCTAAACATAAACACAATTGGATTATTAGTTACATATATTTACATCGTAAAAATATTTTCCTTATTTATACAATTTACCTAAGTTTCAAGGATTTCGAATAATAAAAGTAGCATAGAGCGTCGAGTTTCGAGAATTCGAAACTTTTTAAGTTTCGTAGGGTTTCGAGATTTCCAGGGCCCATCCCTAGTTTTATTACGTAACATTTATATAAGGAAACGAACAAGATTATGAAATACCTCTCACATAGGCTTCATTTCACCAAAATGTAATATTCTAATAAAATTGCTGCCACGAAATGGATCTTGAAAGGTAAACTTAATTTTCCACCCTCGCTTCAATTCACATCCCAATGTTTGCCTCAAATCCACCGCGAACTTACGTTTATTCAACAACCACCCACGAAGCCAACATTAAACATGCATAGCATGCAATATCTTACAAAAAAAAAGAACCGGGGAAAAATGAATAAGCTCCATCGTGAAGCTACGTCACGCCTAAATTTCTGTCGAAGGCAACGATAAAGAGTATATGCTCGGCCACATCATACGAGCCAGAAAAGCGAGTTTACGCGGCCTCGGGCTGGTCACCGCCCCCACCGACTTGTTCACGGCGAAACTATTTCTAATAGTCGGCTGCGTGCCGACAAAATCGACTTCGTGACGCCTCGAACAATAGGCAAACGGGCTGAATTAAGGACAGAACCGAGAAACCTTCTTAACTCGTGAAACTAACGTCCCTATTGTGCCTTGGGTTTTCTCTTTCCACTATTTCGAGACTTTTTACGTAACGACAAAAATCGTGTTGCCCTCTCTTGTGCTAAGAGAAGTTTCGGTGGAGCCTTGAAAACGGTTCTAACGGGTTATAGAAAGTTCTAGTTGAGGGACGCGAGGAATTTTACGTTTAAATGATATTTTTCATCATTTAACCCCCTTCTTCGGATCTTCAAATTTTGTTCACGATTCACTTTTCTTTTTAACCCGGATCGCAAAGTTCTACGAAAATTTAAACTAAGCGTACTTTAAATGATGTTATTGCAGTCAGTTAGAAACTTTATGTAATCTCATAATATCTCGTGAAACTGTTTATGCTGCAAAGCAATTAGTTTGCACTAATTAGATTGATGGTAGGATTAAAAAGAAGGCTGAACAATTCAACTAAAATTGGATATCCAAAGAAGGGTTGAATCTTATTACTATGTTATTAAGTGCAAACTAAACGCGTGGCAGTATTTAAAATTCGACGAGACAATACGGAAATAAATAAATTATTCAATAATTATATAAACTCCTATTGAAAGGCGGTGAATTTGAATTTGTACGAGTCTCTGCGGCTCATAATCCAAAGGAAAAGAAATCAAGCTTTGGATAGATCGAAATATTACAAATTTACCTCTAAAAGAATATTTATCTACGAAGCAAGGAAATATAAAGGAAGGAATTTACTGTCAATTAAAAGAGAACAAGTTACATGACTGCCAGTTCTATTTCGCAACAGTGACTCGAAACACATTGTCAGAATATGTGAAGTTTTTTCAAGAAGAATTTTTCTTCATTTACGAAGAAAATTTATGTAACACGGTGATAAAAAATGTGCACAAATGTAATTTAGAGAACTTGAACGATATTTATTTTAGAATAGAAACTAACTGGAACAATCTTACTGGAAATTAAAGCAAAAAAAAAAAGAAATAGATTCTTAACTAGAAAGATACGCTGAGGTGATAAAATAACGAATTCTGGTTGAAACACTAATTTATAAGAATTACTATTATTTCACAGCAAACAGTCTTCTTTTATGCGTAGTTTTGAACTTTTCTACTTAATCTTTATAATAAAACCTATCTGATAAAGATCAGAATTAAAACAACGTGACTGTATACAGCCTAAAATTGAAGATAAAAATTAGAAATTTTTCTTTTTCGGTATCTTTGACTTCATCGCGATACCGTCGAATAGAGTGCAGACGATGCACCTGTCATTGGCCAATGACAGGGTACATCCGGGAAACCGTCGATAAATTAGTGAAAGGAAATGACCTAAGTACGTGCTACGAACGTTACTTAAAAATAAATTTCACTGCAAAATTCCAATTGTAATAATCAACTCAAAACTCTTTAATATAAATATAAAATTCAACTCTCGTCCCAGAAATTTTTAAATATCATCATTATTATTAACTTACAATTTTGTCCACTGATATATGTATATACACATTATTATAGATTTGGATTTTAGGGATCGATTATGTCGAAAACAATTGATTATCGCGATATTTAGTTAGAATTGCAATCGTTCAAAAAGCGTTGTTGTGTTACTCTACTCTAAACTAGTAATGTGACTGCTGGTAATACGTAAAAAAAATAGGGCAGGCATTTGTTGCTTTATAAGTTTTCGTGTACCACATTTTGAACTTTCCAGGCGAATACCTGACGAACTTCAGCACATATATCAAAAAGCGTGACGCATTGATTCGATTTCGTATTTTGGTTTTGCATCAAACAAATATAAAGAGTGAGAAATGTCATTTTTGTTATAGAAGGATTATATTTTGACCAAGAGTATATTTTACTTCATGTATAATGTTACAATAAGTTCCACAAAATATATCTATACTTTGTTTAATCGAAAACTGTGTATTTGTATCACGACCTAACCTCACAGATACTAAGTAGCCCACAAATGATACAATATGAGAATGAATAGTCTATCCTATGCTTCGTCGATGATACTATTATAAAACAGTCGAATGTTCCTTTAACGAAATACAAAAAAACGAGAGAAATCTATCCTAAAGACTCGGAATGAACGCAGGAAGTAAATTCCTTGGGAGCTACTACAGCGAAACTGAAACCAAAAAGCTAGGGGGGGGGGGCTGCAATTAACTTCATAGATTCAATTTCACGCGACTTAAGGAGGGTCGATTTAATTCCCGTTTTCATTCCATTCGCTGGTCCGTCGATCCTTTCGTCCCAGTTCCATCGAAACGGAAACCTGCTGGCACCCAAGACCAAGCACCTGTCGTGCTACTACTTTAAGGTAGGCCACCGTCGAGGAAGGAACGCTTCGTTTCATTGGTCAAGGTGCAAGGTGTGCATTACGAACCTTGCAACAGGTTGTAGCATGTGCTGATAACGACCTGCTTTTATGACCCTTTCTTTTTTCGTAATTTCGTACGGTCTCCTTATGCTTCGTGTACGCGGGTAATTAGCAATATATATATATAAGCAGCAGGTTCATTTCCTTGAAATTTGTACCGATATCATCTTTGTATATAAAGTTGACGTAAAAAGTGTAATTTTATAAATTCAAGCAAAATTGAGAAACTTCATTTGCGAGCTTTGATGTTGCCAAATGATAATAAAAACAAGAATTCGTTTTAATTCGTGGTTCTTAGGTCATTTTTTTCTCCCAAAAGATATTAACCGTAGAAAAATTGAGAACCTAAGCCAGTTTCGTTATTACGTTCAAGTGCTTATCTTTGTTAACCCTTTCACTGTTGAACCCGTACGTGGTGCGCGCACTCCTAAAACCAGAAACTATTAATCTAGTGACGACACGCGGGTAACGGAACCAATTTAAATTTTAAAAGACGAATTTTAATAATGGCCATACCTTTCTTATATGACTTTAAAACGCGTAAAATTTATAAACTTTGTTTCGTAAATTTTATACTACTTAGAACCGTTCTTAAACCCATCACATTGTCATTTTAATTAACAACGAAAATATTAAAATTCTTGGCACTGTATTTAAATCTACATTCAAAAACCTATTAACCATTTCTGATGCAAAGGTAAGGGTAATTTTTTATTAATTTACGAATAGTTTGTGTGCAACCAGTTGAACGATTAATAGCGTTAACTAAAATCGAATATGAGCTACTGATAATAAAAGTATTACTGTGATTTTGAAAAAAGTATAGATGTATTTCAGCAAATTACAGCCTAATTTTTCAGGGCGTACATATACGACCTTCGTAGCGGAAGGGTTAATTATAGTAAAATTAAAGATCAAATTAAGTCGCCTTATTTTTTAAATACCAAAAACCATCTGCCACAGCAGAAGACGAAAGAATAACAATAAAAGATGAGGCGAAAGAACAGTCTAACAGAGGTTAAGAAAAATGAAAAAAAAAAGGAGGGGGAAAAATAAAACAGGTGGAAAGCAGCACCTTTCCACATTGCTTTAACTTGTTGCCTTTTTTTATACGATTCGCGTGCTGCCCCCTAATTGCAGTGACAGATGGTCGACTGGACACTCGGAACGTGGCATCGATCACTAATGCAGTATGTAAGATGCGAGACAAAATTTATCGAGATTAGTTTCGTAGCGAGAAAAGACAAAAAGGATCGTGTTCTCCCTTTAAAAAAATTTCGACGAGCCAGTCACCATCGTGATTACAAAAAAAAATAAATTAAGAGATGAGTATAAATTATATTCGGGCCAGCAGATAGGAGTCTCTGTTGGGACAGATGTCTGACGACGAACGTATTCATCTACTGCGAATTTCACTCGCGCTATCCAAGTCGTAGACTTTTGGCAATTTGCATAAAGATCTTTCAAGACGGCTTTGGAACGCATACATTGATACGTGTCATTTGCATTCGAGAGTTTTGAGGAGAAATGGTTAATTTTAATAGAACATTTTATTCGAGTAATCATGAATAATTGTACTTATTAGTAATAAGTATAAATATTCATTAATCTTAAATAGCAATACTGATACATATAAATAGAGTGCGGATTTTCATGCAAAATAGAAATTCTTCAAATGCATTTAAAGAAATGGGACTTCGATAAAGATTTGTATCATGCTATAAAAATTATAACATCTACTGTTATTTAGACATTTTATATACTTTTGCATATTAAATATGTTGTATACAATATATTAAATATATTGTATAATAAAAATCCACAGTCTGCTTGTAAATAATTACATATGTATTTAGTATTCAATATATACTATATTGTACAATTTCTCTTAACTTAATATCCAATTGATTAATTTGCATTTAGTTAATAGACCATAACAATATTGTTCAAACAATAGTATTTCAAATTTATAAGAAATTCGGTAATTTATAATGACTATAATTAATATTTCCGATTATTTAAAGTGCTGCAAAGTTTAGTATGCACTTTATTGAACATTTATATTTAATACGAATAAAATTCAATAACGTGTTATCCTCCAAATATAAATTATTTTTGAAAACTTCAAGCATTAAAATTGTTATAAGAAAATGTGAAATTAAACGTCAACTTTCAAAATGAGGTATAGGAGAAGGAAATTATGTCTTTAAACGAAGAATTGTGAAAATCGTTAATAGACACTGTATTCGCGATATTGAAACAGTTCTTTTTAGCTTTTAAACTGCATGTTGCACCCAGTTTATTTTAAGAATGACAAAAACTTAATTTTTGTTATGTATTGACTGGTCTATGACAGGGCAGTCTTGCTTTTTGTAAAAGAACGTCTCGTTCCGCGTCTTGCATCAATGCACCCGATAGCCTTGTAATCTGTTAAAAATTGTTGCGTAGTGTAACTGTACAATTTCCTTATTTTCTACTTCACATTATCTATGTGTGCTTTCATTCGTATAGAAATAATTTATCAAAAAAAGGATTTCAATGGATTCAGTAGAAGATGCTTGAAGGTTTCACAAATCCTACGAAATATTTTAAACGATATAACACAGAAATTGGTAAATTGGCAAATAGGTTTGCAAATTATAAATTCTACATTGCTAAAAACAAAAAATAATAAGCCTAAAATAACAAATTTTTTAAAAAGAATTTGAAAATAACATTGCCACTATATTATTATGTGAATATCCTTGATTCTAAAACAATATAGAAAATATAACTATATATAGAAAATAAATTTTCAATTCTTGCAGAAAACATTTTATTGCGATTAACTTATTCACCCCAAAATTTACAAACTTTTTAACATAAGGCTTTCAAAGTTTCAAAAACAAATCTCATTTACAAAACCCAAGAAGTGCTCAAAGTATTTAAAAATAAAAAGTCTTGTAACTAGACGGCGGATTTTTATGCATTTACAGGGAACTTAAATAAACAAAAAGGCACACAATGCATATAGTATACAAACATGTACAAAATGTTTAAAGTAAAGTACAATTTACTATATTTCGATTGTAAAGGAACTCCCTACTTAGATTCTATTTTTTTAATTTTATCAATAAAAATATAAATTTGCGTAAAGATCCGCAGTCTATCACTAACTTAACTCTCATTGTTACGTTTGTTAATCTTATTCTTAAGACGAGTGTGCCAATAAAAAAGAAGCTCTTCAATATGAGCTGCAACGCTCTACATTGTATAACTTTCCACCTTGAAATTGCGTTCCTTCGAAGCTTACGAGGTACCTTTGCTTTAATAAGTCAAGACCGTATATCCAAGTATCCCTGGATGCATCGTGCGCATCCAAGCACGCGTGCTTCAAACAACGTGCAGCACGTGCGTTCAGAAACCTTCATCATGACATGCTTCTAATCAAACTCAAACATAGATGAACGTTTCCGATTATTTTAATTATTTCCTTTTTTTTATAGAATTTTTATAACGCCATACATTGATTTTCTTTATACGAAATGGTCTGTAAATCTATCGTCATCATATTTGAGTAGATGAATTAATACTAGAAACATCAAAAAAAAAAAAAAAATTCGTAGAACCATTACAAAATCATTGTACATCAAATGTTGTTATCGCGTATTTGGAATTCTTGTATCTTTTAATTATCGAATATCAATGTCAACGCAACAAAATCTATATCTACTAATTTTCTCCCCACTTAAGGGTTAACAGAAAAATGATTTAACAATAAGTAAAAGGTCACTGATATGAAACGAACAATTTATCCATGTAAAAGGAACCTTTAAAAGCATCTCTTTTTGTTTTCATCAACGGACTGAAGTTTGCAAAACTGCGAACCAATCCCTTTGAGATCCGAAGAAATCGCGTAGATTAAAGCGAGAGGAATGATTAAGTGTAACCGAACTATCGCGTGCCTAACCGGTACTTTCAAGCCTTCGTTATCATGTAGAATCATCAGGAAAAGGCGAACGACTGACTGGTGAACATCCGCAAACGGCAACGGACTATATCGAAGCTGCAGACCTTCTTTCGTGCAACGGCGATCGAGAATTATGCGGGACATGGACTAACGATCGACACAGAAATTAGAAAGGAAATTAATCGGTAATTAATAGTCGAAATAATTGCCGGGAAAAATTGGTCGGCTCGTTAGTCTTGCTTATTAATACGGGAAATACGACAAGATCTGCATGCATAATGACCAACAGCGCGCCAGGTGATGGTGGTTAAATACAATCCGGGGATCGACTCGTGTTTTTAGATACAGCTGGTGTGCCATTGAAATTCTCGTTACTAGGTACAGGAAAAAAATTTCTCTGTGTCAGAGATTAACCCAAATTTAATTTTTTCTAATATTTTGAAAAAATAACGCAACAATGAATACGGCAACATTAGAAGCTTCGATCTATTTAGTTGATATACGCTGCTGTATTTTTTATTTATATCAATGTTTCACCATCTTTACAAAAATAAAGGCAAGAACACCACTATTGTCACGTGAGATAAAATCACATGATTTCAATGGACGATCTAAGAGTGAGAAAAAGAGAGAGTAGCATATTATTTGTTGCTATGTTTCTCTCACTCTATTGTGTCATATGTGAAAAACTCATTCAAAGTAATAGAAATTAATTTAAATATTAAAATCGTGTTTGATTTTTTATAAACACGCATTGGTTCTTCTGTGGCTAAAGATACAGAAGTACCTGTTAAACCTAATAGTTTCATCTTTGGACACCAATTTACAAATTTGAGAAAGGATATTGAATAACATTTTCACATGATACACCTCACCTATAATAAAGAAACTTCAGGAAGTTTTCAAGACTGTAATGTGTGAAAGTGAATTACTGTGAAGAAGTTTTTTAGAATATCGAAATCTGGCGAGATGAATCTTGCTAATAAATTGTTCACAATACTTTGATTCCTGTGAACAAAGCAGAGACGACGAAGGACCATAGATAACGTTGAATGGAGTCAAATTTAAGGTTTCACGAAATTGAGTCGCCTAGGAGGACTTCGATCGACAGAAGCCGAAGGAAGGAAGAAGTCTAAAGGGTCTTCCTGATACGACGAAAGCTGAAAAGAAGGGGTCAAAGCTTCACAGCTGCTCTTTCTCCTACGCATGCTATTTCGAACGTGCCGCATAAGAATTTGCACGTGGTCTTAAGTGTGTTGATACTAACGAGACGTTTATATTTATGAATCTCCAGAAAAAAAATATTTTATGACGCAAATTATATTACAGACACTCTTCTATGTCGTATCTGTAAAATCTACCTAAAGTGACATATAGAATATAAATGTACGCGATAATCCAAAAATACATAAGCTTTTTCAACTTTTTTTTAAAGGGGCGAGTCCTTTTAGGATTCTATAGTTGAGAAATATGGATTTCATTTCAGATGAATATTGCGTATGCTAAGCACTTAGAAGCTGTTATTTATTCAGTAGACTAACAAGATAAATACTGATTTTAATAGATGCAACAAACTTCTCGGGTCGTTTTTTGTATAATAAATTTTTCCCAATGGTAGCTATGCTAATTCATATGTTTATAAATATGTTTACAGAAATAGGACCTAAATTGGGGATTCCGTCATTCCCCAAATATCATAATCTCTGCTATACCTTGTATATTTTGTACAAATACACAAATCATATACTTTCTTTCTGCACCTCTTGCACCTTTAAATTTCCACTAAATGCATAAAAATCCGCCGCCTACTTATAACTCTACTCGAAACCACCATCAACCTCCCGAAAACCCAAAGTGCAGAAGAAATATCCATCAACGATTATCACCATCAGCCTCAAGAAAACTGTATCAATTATCATCCGATTGGCGGTAACGATGCAATCACCTCGACTCGCACCTGATACATCTACCGATCAACAGGTGACGCTTTCCACTACAATTACAGCGCACCTGGCCCACATCCGCGGCGAACATCGAGCCCGCGTATGGGACGCGTCAGGTCGCTTTCACAGCCTCCACCATAAAACGAAGGAAGCTGGATCATGCGTCGTATGGCGGTATGCATCGAAGAGGATTTCCACAGCAGGGTTTCCTGACTCGCAACCAAAGAAAGGGGTGTACGTCCGTCGTATTCAGAGATGCAGCTGCCTCTGGGCGTCGAGCACGGGCCCGGTGCAGCCCTCAAAGGGCCAGGATGCCGTCGCAGCACCTGGTCCTCACCTGCTCCCCTCCTTTTTCTGCGGCTTCTGCAGCGGACGCCATGGTGCACGGACCCAGCCGGCCGGAATTCGCCTTTATGGGTATTTTCGCATAGTCTAAATGTCGCCTATCCTGTGTGTCCCCTGTGAGCTTTTGCTTTCGCGCAACCTTCTTGTGTCAATGTATGTATGGTCCTACACAATGCGTAGCTATGGAAAGGTGCATATTTCCGGTGCTCGTGCTGCAACTGCACTTTGACACTGAAAGTTATGGGAAGGCTTGTTGCGGAAGATGAAAAAAAGGAAGTGATTCTTTTAATCTTTTTATGAGAAGGTTTTGCAATATACGATTGTGTAGTGGATCGGAATAAAAGCTTGGATTCTTTTGGGTTTGGTCAGGAAGTTTCTTGAGAAGGTGGATAAGGACCGAATGTAAATCCTACGGTCCATTTATACATTCGAAAGGAAGTATGGCAAGCGTTTAAGGACTGTTTCCTTTATTTTAATCCTCGCGCACTTGTTCTGGGTAAAAAAAAAAAAAAAATGGATATTTAAAAATTTCTGAAAAGATACTATAAAGATAATTCTTAACGTGCTCGATGTAACACTTAATCGAATAATTGGAATTGTGATGTAATTTGTCATTATAAGGATCTATACATATATAGGATCTACGATCACGACCTAGGTCAATAACGAAATGTGCCAACGATTACAAAAGTGGTGTAGGTCAAAAAATCTATTAACCAAAACAGAATCAGATCTTTGCAACGCGTGCAGCCAAGAAATTTCGGTCAAACATCACCTATACGAGTGCAGAAAATACCTGGAGTTCAAAGAAAGAAATATAGATTAAGCCCAAGCACCGCTGTGACCTCCCAGAAGCAGATAAAAGAGTACCTTTAACAATCTGAAAGAAACGCAACTCCTCGACAAGACATAAACTAAAAAAATGCAACTTTAAACTTTATTTAAAAAAAAGAAGCTTCCATATTTTTGTGGTACAAATCAATGTAACATAAAATGCGTGATGCATTCATTTTTTTTTTAAATAACGTTTATTCTGTTACTCTATAGCATACTTTATATACTACTTTGCATGTTTTTTTATATTTTTGTACATTATGTATATTCTATCTATTTTTGTACGATAATTTTGGACAACACGCATCACGTTATTTTTCACATTCCACTACACGCATGAACTTTTTCAACCCTCAAACCTTTAATATAAAATTGCTACAATTCAAGCTGAGCAGAGTAACCTGGTAGTTGCAATATTTCGAGACGTGGCAATAGTTAGAACATAAACATGTGAACCTTGCCCGAAGCAATTTCCATTTCGTCACCGGCAGTGACTAGTGGACCGTAATTCGCAACAACACCGTCGAAACGTTCCCCCGTTTCCGGGTTGCCACTGAATTCCGTAATTTCAGCCGGTGTCCGCAGATCGATCGATAAACTTTTTCGTGCCTGTTGCACGCGTGCCGGTGCATGTGCATTCCGGCGTGCTGCAGGTGCATCACGCCCTCAGCTAGCACCTTCCTGTTTATTTTCCGATGATTAGTCAGCGGTCTTTCTCTCCTTTTTCCACTAGTTTCTGGTTTTTTTTTTTTTGTTTTATTACACGATTCGACGAGCACGAGGCACAACACATAACACCGGTTGCAACGAGTTTATTGCCTCGGGGGCGACGAAATTGGCCTCAAAACAGCAATTACCCTTTCAACGTTTCGACTGTTTTACGCGACGATTATCTGACCGACTACCGGCCCTTGCTCACGACTTTTTAATACTGTGTTTTACTGTTTGGACAGCTTTTATGATTGTGATTGTACCTTGTGCGTAAAACCAGTGGTAGGTCAGAAATTTAGAAAAGAAAAAAAAGAGACTTTCTTTTAACCCTTTGAGTACTATGGACACATATATGTATGTGTTAGCGAATGTTTCTATTTTATAAACGCGACATGAATTAAAATTATCATTGTTTGAAATAAATGCAATTTGTTTTCCCCTTTTTATTTGCATAAAAAGATTTCTAAAAAATGAATAAATATAGCAATTCGTACGCTAAATAAATTATATTATAATGTTCATAGTATGTACGGAGTCCATACGTGTTTTTAATATAATATAATCTAGTTTGGTACCAATTTAATAATACTCGATTATGTAATTAAATTGTTGTCCCTATTTGCCACTTGATGAGCACGCAATCACAACTATTACACAATTAACAGATAACGTTTATAAAAATAACAAGAGATTTAAAATACAGTAATGCATTACTTTTTAAATTACAACTTCCAATGTTGTTTCGCTGCTTCTGATTGAAAATACTAATGAACATTTTTATGAAATAAGGAATTAATAGTTAATCTGCAAATATTCGTATAAATCATTCCATGGCTCGACCGATATTTATTGTTTACAGTACGATAATGAGATATCGTGTACTAATTTTACTAGCGCTGGATCTAGGTCACTAATCTTTTCATAATCCAGAGTCATTCCTAGACTAGGAATGTAGCTACATAGCCTGCATGCAGTCGTCATTTAGATAAATGAAACAAACATGCAGCAATGTGTTAATTAATATCTTTCATTAATATTTATATTTTAAAATGTTAACGATAACAAGACCTTCAGAACTTCTTGAATTCAAATTCAAAGAATTCTATTCCCCATAACTAAACAGAGGGAAGTTTAATCCTTTAAGTATCAAAATACCTTGCCTAATTTGATCGTTTCATATATTTCTATACACTACGTACATTCTGTATTTTTTTACCTATTTAATTTCCCCATAAATGTATAAAAATCCGCAGTCCATTAATAAGAAATCAAACGCAGCTTTAATATTCAAAATAATCTCCATTATTTTGAATTACTTATTCCGATTTATCGTGCAAATAGTGAACTTTCTCTTACAGTAGGGAAACTAGACTCCAGAACAATAGCCAACAGAATTAAATTAATTTGTGTGTCTGTTATTATGAATCCTTCACAGCCCAATTTCTGTTCACTCGAATAACTTTTACAACTAAAGAGTATATTGAAAAAAAAATATCGCAATTATAATTATAATCTTACACTGAATTTTTGGTTCCCATACTGCGATACATTTTTAGTCTAAAACTAGTAGGTATGGATCAGATACAGCACAGCAACGGAAAAATTTGTGACGTCGAACAAAGTTCCAACTGAGGATTGGGAAAAGTTAAAAGCAATACATAAATGCCAAAATCGAATCAAATGAATTAATTTTTTAACCCTTTTGCTGTTTAGTACAAGACAGATTCAGACAAGCTGCCGAATAATTAAGATATTTATTATTCAGATATATTAAGATGTATTAAGTATAAATAATAAATAAAAATACGTAAATTTTGTATTCGGCAATGAAAATACAAAAACGTTGCAAGATCCTTTCTATCACCTTTCTTCTATTCTTCGTTATTTTATTACGCTGTGAAAGAGTTAAATAATAAACCTCTTGGAATACTACTCTACACCCTGAGAATCTTTAAACGCTAAAGCTACCAACGACTAAAGCATACTTATTTCTATCAAAGAAATAAAAGTGATAGGAGACTTGAAACAGAGATATGTTACAAGCGATGTAAATCTTTAATTATGCTTTGCACAGAAAATCATTGAATATTCTCAAAAATGCACCATTGCAAGCCTATATAATTTTTATGGTAAACTACCAATCGGTCATTTTCACCGGCTTGGTAGTTTTACTGTTAATTATTCAACTGTCCCTAATTAACACTAATTAGAAAAGAAAAAAATCCCTGGAGATCGACTGTGTGTGCAGCCGTACGTTAGAGTGATGATCGAGCGACTCGAGAGTGGCTGGAAATTAAATAACGTTCCTGGTATCAGCTGTTATCTATTTAGGCTTGCTCAGGCTATCGCTTGTTTGCCCAGGGAGCCCAGTTACACTTTCGTGTTCTCGAAAAGCAGGAATTCGTAGCGCGACACTGGCCATTGCTCCATTTCCTCCTTGCTCGTGTGGTATTTGAAACCCTCCGCGAACCAACCGACTACGCGTTTGATTTCTCAACAAGCACAGCGAATTCTTCGCTGTGAAGGAATTCTCGCTTCCTAGTCGCAGGCGTTTGCGAAATGCTCGCTTTTCCTGACCGCGCCGCGATTACGCGCAACTTGACACTCCGCTTTGTCGCTTTAACTACCGAACATTTCTGCACGATGTTTCTCCGTTCCGATTATTCTGCTTATCTTGGAGGAAAAGAGTAACGGTTACTGACTTTTTCAGTTTGAATCGCTTTGCTTGCAATCTTACTTTACTCTGTAACTCTGTTGATAACTTATTCAGATACTGTGATTATAATCGAAAGGTTGATTACTCGAGTTGAAAGTTCAATAAACTTGATAAACGTTCATGAAGTATGCAATATGTTTTTGCACTCGGTCTTTAAAAAAAAAAATGGTAAAACAGATAACATAGAGTAGAAGTACCAGTAAATGAACATGCACTAATGAATGGACACTAAACACAAAAATGAGTGAAATAAGTTGTTAAAAGAAACGAATGTTCAAATTTTTATTTGTATTCATTTTTTACGTCATATTGAACTTTCACGTTGTACACAGTAAATTGCGTTTTGAAAATCACTTTAAAATTAAAAGACCTGTTAAAGTATCTACGAATAAGTGTTTGTTTAATGTTTCTTAGAAGGTAAATCATTAACAACCTTTTGATATTTAACATAATGCAATGGAAATGTACGATGTAATTTAAAAATTAGTTTGACATACAGTTTAACGTATTGAACGTCTTATTTTAAGTTATTACCATGTCCTTTCACTGGTGACATCAATATTTTTGACCTTTTAATTTAATTAATTGTACTTCCAATTTCTTTTAAGTTCTTTTGGGTGTCTTATATAAAAATTTAGACGTTAAAGAGTCTGATTTAAATTACCAGAATATTCATTAATGCTATTAATCCTTGAATTTTAACCTGAAGGGTCAACGATTTCTTAAGTGTTTTTTTATTAGCGCATCTACTCTGCGAATAATTTAATGATACTAGCCATTTGTTACAATAATGATACAACTTCTATAATAGACCTGTTATGCTACATAAATAATTCGATAAAATGCCAGTTGTTATCATAGCTTTACAAAGCACTAGTTTCTATTTTCTATACATATCTCTCATCTATTCATTTCTAAATATAAATAATTAAACAATCCCTTCGATATAAAAAACCATAAAATAATTTTTCATCTGACGACGCGAACGAAAATAACTTTTTCCAAATCTACTGAATGTTGGAGCACCCTCGAATAATAATAGACAGCAATAAAATGTATTAATATAATGTGACACGGAGAAAGAACAGACACATTTCAATGCCACATTTCTCACTACGTTACCACCACAATTCATGCCACTACTCTAATAAATACTCCAATAAATCAGACCAGTCTCTTGTAAGATGTTGCAACACTCTTTATCTTCATCCGTTTGTAAAGTAATTAACTAAAGTAATCGCTACTAAAATAATCAATTGTAAATAAAACGAATCATTGAAGAATTTTTAAGAGTAAGTATAATAATGCGAATTTTTGTCTAACCAAATTAAAATAATACTAAAATAAGCTTTGGTAATTGTTTTGAAAATATTAAAGTGTAGTATCAATTTATAGGATTAAAAATGATCAAATAAAAATTACGTGTAATATTTCAATGTTTTGTGTCTAATTTAGTGTTACAATAGTGAATAGCTAAAAGCAACAAAGTTTAACCATGGAAAGAATTATAAGACGAAAAATTAATCGAAGATGGCAAAAATTCTCGAGACTATTTTCACCTGAAAACCTACATTTTTTTATACGCTTCTGATATTCGCGGAACCGATCAAATTATGCTTCGATAAACCTTCCATTTTCTCTTTAACCCAGGTGTTTCAAGTTATCCGCGTAAGATCATGATTTATTTCAATTTTACTGAATTCCTGAGTCACCATCATGAAAATTCTCTTATCTCCTCTTTCTAAAGTCGAAGTAACACGAGAGAGAAAGCCTGGTGAATTTAAATGTCTCATGACATTGGGAATTTTTCAAGAACTTCAAGAATGTCCACGTTTATCGATTAAATAACAGAGTCAGCGAAATCCTTTCGATAGCATAGGTGTTTTTATCTGATAACGGGCGCCACGTTCGCAATCGGATTTTTAATGAATTGACAATGCCTTAGATACTAATTAAAGAGCCGTCTGGTTATGACTGTTTGCAAAATGTTTTATTACTTCAATGCAAATTTAATGTAAATTTCTGATATCGTATT
Source organism: Eucera pruinosa (assembly GCA_028830335.1). NCBI lineage: Eukaryota > Metazoa > Arthropoda > Insecta > Hymenoptera > Apidae > Eucera > Eucera pruinosa. The sequence continues at coordinate 9,122,467 of JAMYCR010000014.1, read as the reverse complement.
TTAAAAATGTCCTTCGGCATATAAAATATTCGCAATTTGTGTTTATTTCCTCTATATTTAATGTTTAACTCTAAAATCTAAAATTACATATGTATCGCCTATCTAATCTAACAGACGCATTAGAATTAAAAAGAAACCTTACAGTCTGATTAAAATATAATTGGATCCACTATATTAGCACTTTGCACTTTGAAACTGCTGATTCCAAGTTATCAAATTGTATCGTTCGCATTAAGTACGAAGCATTAAATATACAAAATAGAATACAATTCCAATACAAGTTTCCCTCATTCTGAATATTAGTATTTGGTATATTGAACTTAGATAAGTGCAAAACTTCTACCGATTTCAGGTAATACGTGTGTTACACAATAATTTTCGGTATCTTTATTTATGTACTTCTCATATCATTTGTTTGTTTACCGTTAAAGCGTAACATGTATCTTATAATTCCATTCCAATTTCTTGTTTATCAGAATTAGTTTACACAGAAACAGCAGAACTTTTGCATCCATCTAAACGAATCAGATGTACATATGTTAAATGTGTGCAAAGGATTCAAGTTTTCACTCTTAATACTACCCTGTTCCTAATGTACTACATTTCTTTTTTAAAAAATCTTCGAATTTTTGTTACAGAAAAATAAAATACTAACAATTTGGTAGGTAACTAATGTATTGGATTTAAGCTTTTGCATATCTAATTTAACAGAACTGTTGTAATTATAATAACTGCTACGTATCAAAATGGTTAAAACGTACCTACTTACTTATTGTTAGACTGTGGATTTTTATGCAAATTCATATTTTTAAAAACACAGTTAAAGAATTTAATCCTAAATATAGACTACTTCCAACTTCTAAATACTTTAATATGTGCTTTATTTTGGAAACTTTAAATATTTTTACATTACACATAAAATTATACAAAATAGTATTTTCAAAAACTATATTTAAAAGGAATTCAAACAAATTGAATTAAACTTTATTTTAAATTCAAGGAATTCCAAACATTTGTATAAAGTTCAAATAAGTAAAATCTGATATACATAGTAATATTTTTTTAATAGATTATATATGAAATAATATCTACTAGTATCGCCATACTTTTTTGCACATATGTATAAATTTCTCATAAGCGCATAAAAATCCGCTGTCTACTTATTATATATTTATCATACAATATTTAAATAAACAAACCTAAGAAATCTTTAAATAACCTAGCAGAAATTATTGCCGTATATTTTTCATGAAAATTGGAAAACTCTTTTGTGGGAGATATGATAAAGGCACAATTTATTATGATAAAGTTAAGAGCCACGAAGGTTGTACACTGATTATAATAAACCGCGAAACGTGGAATAACCAGTAAAATTCCCCATATCTGATGTAATTCTTGCATTCCCTTCGAAAACAACCTAAATACGGGTAATGCCGAATCGCATGATAATCATTAAGGCTATCGATACGGACAGGTTATCAGCTGCTTGAGATTTGGTCATTTAACAGTCCTCGTTGAAGAACAACCGAAAGCTAGAAGCGTTTCACACTGATAACGTGTCCCATTTCAACCGTTTTGCCAAATGTCACAAGAAAAGGAGAAGTGTATTATAAAATTTCTCCTATGAAAGTTTCATGGCATTAACATATAGGGCATGCGAAGCGATATTGGCCTAAGATACATTTTAACAAAAAAAGGAAACTCATGGTACCTCGTGTACAATGTTGTTCGAAAATATTCGAACACTTTGACTCATTTATATCAACACTCTATGAATGAAACGAATTGTGTAAATTAATGGATAAATTAAAGGTAATGATCGGCACCCATTTACGGAATTAAAAGATCACAATCATGGTTTGAATGAAACTGTAAACTTTCATAAATAAAAGTTATTTAGAAAACTGTAAACTTTCATAAATAAAAGTTACTTAGTAAACTGTTAACTTTCAAATTATTTCTTTTTGATTTTGGGTAAACCTATTACATTAAAACTTTCATTCTGTTATAAAAGTTCAATTTTAACAGTTATTTTGTATTTGATTAACAAAAGTTGCGAGGAAACATTTTTCTCTAAGGAAGTGAAATCAGGATAGATGTAGATGAGTAAATTTGTTTGAAACAACGTTAACCTTTTCAAAGCAAAGCAACTGTTACCAAAAACGTAACCATTTCCAAAAACGTAAAAGTTTTCTGTTTATGCGTAAATATATGTAATGAAATGATTTATAACTGTTTTCTTAAAACAGAAAAGTTAAGAGTAAATAAATGACTGTTATATTAGGACTAACTGAAAATCTTAAGTTAAGAAATTTATTATTTTTGTTAGGTTAAACAAATTGTTTGTCTAGCAAAATCTAAAAGTATTTTATTACGAAGCTTTGTTAAACACGGTAAATAAAACAAGCTGAAGAAATTGTGAACACTTTAAACGACCATTCCTTTTAAGGTTGAATAAAGAAAGCCGAACCGCTCATTATCTTTAATTTATCGCACGGAAATCTTTTTGGTTGATAGAAAAAGGTGGAAAGGTATCAGCCACATGACTCTGCACCGAAAATTTACTCACGATACTCCACTACTCTACCTGAGGCTTATCGTGTACGAAGGTGCAATTAACGATAAGCCCTGTATGTTTCATTAACGCACAGTATTTTATCGCTGGAAGATGATAGTGTTTACTAACAGGATTTACTATCTTTTTTCTATCACCAGTAGTAAAAAACGTGAGTCTTGGACATTATTAAAGAGCATCAGTAGAATGGCAAACACTTTTCCGTCTAATAGGTATTAAGCAGTAATAACGTAGTAATTTGAACTCATAATAATAGACTGTAGTAATAATAAATAGAAATTTACTGTGATAATCTTGATCTTTATTCCTATGGGTGTGTATTAGAGTTATTATCAGATTTACCTTACATAAATATGAAAGTTCTGCCTACTTTAAACAAAGAAAAATCAACTATCGTTAGCATTTCTATTTCCAATTTATTTATTAGTAAAATTCTTTCTAACAAAGACCCTTCCCGTTGATACTAAATAAATTATTATTATCATCATTGTTAAAATGTAATTACTTTATAATTCTGTTACAAATTTGATTGCAAGTAATTTTATTATAATTATGAACATTTACTTTCGAAACCAACAAAACCCCTGTACTTATTAATTATGGTTGTAATTATTATATGTAGATGTATGCATCATGAATAGTAAACAATATTTAATATTTGTTAATACAAAATCTTGTACTTATCTTCTGCGTATAAATTACAGTGTAACTTATCAAAATTATCACCTTTCAGTGATAACAAAGAATAGTGTATCATCTTGACTGTAAACTACCTAAAGACTTATGTCCCTTTTTCTGTTCTGGCTTTTAATTTTTAAATGGACAATAGATTGATTAACCATACTTAAAAAAATCGGATTAATAAAGAATACAAATCGAATAAGAAGTAATTCTATCGAATTTGATTGAAACGTTTGTATCATAATGCAGGAAGTGTATAAACGATAATGTTATTTCCAGCGATACTTTCAATTTACAAAATCGTAAGCATTTGTAAATCAGCTGGTTTGAAAGTAAATAATCATTACTTTTGCGTCCCATCCAAGTATTGGAAATGGTTTCATCTCCCCAAGTAAATTAAACCCTCGCTTCAACTTCTGCAAGAACCAAACAGCAACAAAAAAATAAACTCTCTCTAAAGGCCTGTCCAGACTGAGGCGTTTATCCGCGTTCAGTCCGCCAACACTGTCCGCGGACAAACGGCGGTGAGATCAAAGGTCTGGAAGCAGTCTGCGGAAAAGAACCGGCCGCAGTCGCGTGTTCGGGCGCAGTGAACCGACAGTTTTGTATACATTATCGATAAGCAGTCTGAAGATAGAGAAGGACGAAACGAATCACGAAGAAAGTCCGCGGACAAATGCTGGCCTGCATTTTGTTTTCCATTGCGATGGAAGACAAGAGACTTGTCCGCGGACGAGAAGATCATGGGGAAAGAGTCTGCACGTTGAGGACAGAATTGGACATATTTTCTTCGAATAAATTATTCGAACAAAATGTTATTCAAATAACATCTCGAATAAATTATTCGAACAAAATTTTATTCTATTTTCAAGGATTAGCAGCAATCTAGATGGAAGACCACCATAGAGGGGAGTTCGCCATAGAGAGATTACGGCAATAAACAAAGAACAAAAGCAAAACGGTTTCTGGTTCCATGGACACTTACCCATAAGTCATCGAGGGTGATGGAGTTATCTGTGTAGAAAACAAGTACCTCCGCCGTGAGTGGTGACGGTTCTCGCAATTTCGAGGCGAGAAGCAAGCAGGCAGTTCCTAGCAGCTGCAGCTGCGACTTCCTGATTGGGCAGATCGAGAGGAACCTGTCAACGTAGTTCATCGACAGGGGAAAGACCTCGTCCTGGCACTTCTGCTCCTCGCATACCTGTCGACGATCATCAAGCAACAGATTAGAATCGTGTCCTTGCCACGCCGGCTCATCAATTTGGGCCCGAACAAAGCGGGAAGGGGGTTGCTTTTAACAATTTGTCCCTTTGCGGTACTTCAGACCAGGGGTAAAGAGGGAGCAGTTCGAAAATTGGGGAGGTATCGATACCTGGACTTGAATTAGGTGAAACGCGGGTACAGTTATGTAGCTCTGAGAAACAGGGGTTCATTTTGGGGGACAGTGAGAAGGTAGGTCTGCCTAATAGGGGGTTAATAGATACATGGGAAGGAATTTTTGGGGTAGAAGTTAGGTATTTTTTTAAATAAGAGTATCTATTATTTTATTTAGGTTTTAGGTTCGAAATATAGTTAAGGGTTATTGAGGAGATTATACTCTATCTTTTCCCTTAACTTTTGTTTTCTTCCAGGGTTGTTTTAGGGACTTAGAGAATTTTCTTTTTAGAGGATTTTGGGGTATAAGGTAAGGATTTCTTAAATAGGAACGTCTATTATTTTGTTTTCAGGTTTAACTAGGAAAGGTTGGGATTATTGAAGGTATATTTTATTGCGTTAGTAAGAATAGCTTGTTTTCTTGGTAATAGGATACTTAAAGTTAGTGGATGCACGTCTTGTGCTTGGAAAATAATTGCAACAGATAGTGGGATTATAAAATCAGAATCAGTTACAATAATTAAGCTAACGAACGAATAATTTGTTCCAAGTATAAATTAACACGTTGTAATTTAGTAATGATGTTTGACCTTTGTAATACAAGTATGTTATTCGATAGTAACGTCTAATTACCTAATATAAATCTTTATTGTATGGATTAATTTATTCCATTACATATATTACAAACCAGTACTTTTGAAAAACTTTACTTGAAGATTCATTTTTAGTTGCTTTTTTTAAATTGAAGTGAAAACAAGGTAATATCATATAATGTTTATTTTTATCTAATTGCACAAAATTTAATAATCTAATTATTTTATCGTGTTAACATCGGTTATAATACATAAGGATAATTACAAAATTACCATTTCAATGTTTTATAATGAGCCAATCGTTAAAAAAAAGGTGAATAACTTCAATGTAGAGATATAGCAAATTCGAGACTAAAATTTGAAAACGTGGAAGACGCGTTATTCTTAATTACGTGAAAAGTGAAGACAAATTAACAAAGTAGCGGTAAAACAGAGAAAAAAGGGGAAAAAGCAAGCACGTCAGACCGGATTTCCTCTCTTCGTATTTTAACATCGTGGCTTTGGCTAATCGATCACCCTAGGGCACAGGTCGGGGACCTCGGTTTTTGTTTTCAAAGCATTCTCGAAGAGAAGATACAATCGATACAGTCGATGCTGAAGAAGAGTATAACGAGCTTTCGACGTAGAACGAAATTCCAATTCGGAATAATTTTTCACGAAACTACCATTACGTTTAAAGTCTAACCAAAATAAACTGACATCCGTTTCAGCCAATTTAGCGGTTTCGCTAAAAATAAGATTATTATCTATATAGGATTAAAATTATTAGACAGACGAAATTCGTGGAATTAAGTAGCGACGTCAAATTAAATGTATGACATTAAGTAGCTATATTAAGATATGTTATTAAATTATTGGCAAATTAGATTGTTTCTCAAAAAGAATGATAGCAATGATTATAAATTCGTTAATAAAAGTACCAACATTTTTCGAATTACAACAAAATTCCATATTTAATTCAATCGCATCTTTCTTTAGAGATGTTTTATAATTGTAAGAAAAACAATTTCGATATAGAAACTGAAACGTATGTTTAAGAATATTAACAACTTCTTGGCGCTTATCTCAAAGTTATTACATGTTTAAAAAAATAGGAACGTATTTGGGTAAAAAAATAACCCGAGAAACGCAACAGAGTTAAAAGAATATGCAGCAATTGCCAAAATTTTATATTCAAAATATAGGCTGTATAATTTTATACTAGTGAACATAACAGATATTTAAAAATAAAGGCTATTTACACAAATATATAATGTATTCTAACTTACGAAACATTATGTTATTAAATTGTTAGTAGGAAAAATTCGTAGCAAAACACATTGAATTAAAACAGAATTACCGTTTAGTCAGAAACTTTTAGAAGCCACTATACATATGTGAAGGATGACCAGCGCAATCTGTGAGACGCCGCCCTAGTAGTAAAGGGTTAACGGGAATATAGTTTGTCAATATCCCAAACATATGATGGTCCCTAAGGTAAACAGTTTCGAAACGTTCCAAGTGCACGTGGCCGTTGACTACCGCCCAACGCATTTCCGGAATAGGGGTTGGCCGAAATTTTCCACAGTGGGTTCACAGAAATCCCACCGGTTGCTTTTTCTGCCGGTTAAATGCAACCGTACGAAGCCAGTGGCGTTGCACGGTGACTTATTGAGCGTGACCAACGCTTTCACCCTATCCCAACACCCCTCTTAATTGTTCCATGACGCGTATACCACGACCAATTAGTACCAGCGACTTAACGAAATAATTGTCTGTGCCCTATTATCGATTAAACGCCGCGTTACGAAGGTGCGTGTGTCAAATTGGAAGAAGCTAAAAGTTTCGCAACGGAGATTTACGGTTTCGCATTTATGGATTTCTCATTCGTTAGCAGGCAAATAATAAATAATTTGGAAATTTAACTGATTTACACACTACCGTCCACAAGTATCCGTGGTCATTTATACGAGAGAAATTAAGGTGTAATTATTTGTACCGAAAGAAATTTAAACGATGGATAATTGAAGAAATATATTTTATTATGTTTTATTATAGAAAATTACGGCAAATTTGCAAAAATGCGTCAGTGCAAACGTGAGAAAATATGAGTGGATCATTTTAAACATTTAAGAGTTAGAATTTCTCTTATGGGTAAACTGCGCATTGTTATGAATTTATGACAAATTTAAATCGGCAAAGAAATGTAAAATGTACACAACGTAAAAAAATATATAAAATATCAAAATTAAATCACACGTATTTATTACATATTTAGAAGATGAAATAAATTATTGAAGTTCCACTTTTTCAATTCTGTTTGTAAATATACAATAATGCATAAACCCTGTAACATTTTTATGAATGACCCAATACTTATAAGTGTGTGATTCTGTTAAAAATAATTAACACGGTTTAAGTAAAATAAATAAAATTTATAAACTTAAACAAAATATTATTGCTGGATCATGGATGCCTATGCAAATTCATAACTTTGTAAAGAAAACGAAACATAAGCACATATGTTTGTGCTGGAGATATTTGATAGATCGTTAACTATATTTATCATGAAGTATATTTTAATTGTCTTTTGTATGTTTGCATGATTATCTGCAGTCTGTAATCTAATTATTATATTTTGCGAGTGGTTACTTTCAGTTATTTTCAAGATAAATATATTAAAGTGTATCCAAACGATTCATTATTCGAAATATTATTTCTCAGTCGATATTTCAAGTAATTTATGTCCCAACCTGCAGAATCCGTAGAACGCGAGTCCCTTTCTAAAAGATGATTCCTCCTTTTCAATGGGAATGGACCGTATTATAATCGCACTGTTCTCTACTTCAACTTAATGAGATAGAGCCTCGTTGAATTACATTGGACGCTGGAAGACCGTCTAAAATCGGTCTTCGTATTGAATAGAAGACTGCGCCTATATAAAATGGCCACTATTATTACCGTCATAACGCAATCTATTGGCTTGACAAAAATCCGAAAAATTATTAAACTTACTCTTTACAAGTTAAATGATTCGGGGCAGCAATTTTTATTCGGATTAATTCATAATTAAATTATACAAATAACATTTCTTTGAACCAGAAAATAGTCAAAAGTTAACTTGCACGGAAGTAGATAAATTATTGTATCGTTATTGTGTGTTTATTGCACTCAAATGTTATAAAACCCCAAACACAAAGAGAGCGATAAAGTAAACGAAAAAGGGAAACAAAAACAAAACTAAAAAATAAACATGTAATAAATATAAAAGTAGCAAATAGTTATAAAGGCGTAAAAGCTTAAATTTTAATGCAATTACTTTACTTTATTGTCAGAACAAAATATGATAAATTTTGTGCAATCATCTCACTTGACTGCTGGTGTAAAAATATATAAAATTATCAAAAATTCAGTGAGGTTGTTCCTTTTCGTTGCAAAAGAAAGGCAGACACGTAAAAGCTTAGGCACTATCTTCAAGCTAACCTGATTAGTGTCATGTACCTAAACGCATTTTTTCTTACATAAATTTCGTTCTTGAGGATTTATCTTCTTGCGTTTATCTTCTAATGTTCAAGTTAATATATCTACAGTTCTGTTATCATTTTCTTCCCAATTATTCCTAAAATATTGTTTCGGAAAATTTTCACAGATGAAACGATATTTCTGTCAAAGACGCCGGGTTTTCCCGGGTGTGAAGGTGGTCGTTTCTACGAATTGACCAGGCCTGGTACTTTCTAGGGGTGGCGATTTATGGCAGCGTTTTTGTACATACAACACACACAGTGTGCGGCACAGATGCGTTTTAGCGCCTCTCTATATCGTTATTCAAATTTTAATCTATGGGGAAAAACTGAATACACACTCATCTGATACGAAACTATAAATTAGAAATTACATCCATTATATCAATATTGCATATATCCTTGCGCAAATATTACATAAATTAAGCTATATTTATTCTTTCAAATTCATGAATACAATATTGCAAATTAATTGTGGAGTAGTAAAATTATACGTTAGTTTTCACTGGATTGAGTAGATTGTAACAAAAATTATGACAAAGATATTTTCACATATTTGTACTGGGTTATTTCATAAGTTTTTGTGTGTTTAATTCTTCTAAATTATCAAGAAACAGTTCCGTTTTTTTCTTGTAAAATTAATTGATTCAGAAATAAATTAGTTATATGTTAATATAGAAATAGAAAATAATATGTAGGAAGGCCATTTAGCTTATTATTTAAATATTGTATTTATATTATATTTATACAATTAGATCAGAAAATAGAAAAGTTTATGAGATAACCTGACGTGTTTACTATTTCTAAATTAACATGAAATGAGTCAGAATTTCCAGTTCTCTTAAATATATTATATTTCTTATACCTTTACAATAATTGGTAGGGATTAAACACTTATTGCGTTAAAAGTAGAAAAACATTCTAAGGTACAAATTCTTAGTTGCAAACAGCTACATTTTTTCAGAAATTTAATCGATCATTTTACCGTCAATAATGTCTCAATCACGTTCATAAATTCATGGAAAAGTACTAAAAAAAAAATTATCTACACCAAATACAGCCACACACGGCGGGAGTCAACAGAATAACCAAATTTCGTGCACTGAAGAAAAAAAAACGAATTTACCGTTTCATTATTCACGCCGTTGCAAAGGAAAAGAAGAATTAAAAAAGAAGACTTGGCCGATTACAGCGTGCATCTGTTCAAATATTAAAGAAAGCTGGATCGAATTGATGCTCGATATCGTTCGTTCGAAGGAGGAACACGTTTCAAGCTCGAATTAAGAAGGAACGAAGGCTAGCCGATAAAAACGAGAGCCAACAAACTCTTTCCTTTATCAGCCGGACGGTCATCCGTTACTCTTCGCCGTGGCGATAATTATTTTTGTGAATCGTTTCGAAATTTTACGTCGAAACGTACGAAATTTCATCAATTGATTTCTTTTAATAATAATCTCTCCTCTGTCACTCTTTACGACCATACTGCCGCACCTTATCAAGTATGAAGTTTTAGATTCTCTTTTTTCTTAATTGAGGTTTGCAAACGTTACTCCGATGCGATAGCTACTTTCCGTGAGCACTTTTTTCGGTAAATTGTAGTATTAAATTGAGATAAATTGGAAAGAAATTATTATTGTACCACTACTTTTTAATTTGGTTCGTTTTTCCTTTGCAATGTAAAGGAAATTATTAATTCTAGAAAAAAGCTGCACAGACAAATAATGAAACGTGTGTATTTCTTTAAAAGTATAATTTATTTCATTACAGTTTTGTTGAAGGTTGATAACAACTGAAATCTTTTTCAGTTTTTTGTTTCAATAACGAATGCTCCGCGACAAAATGTGTACAACTTCGAAGTTCAAGAAACCTTTGGTTTCAAATCAATGTTTCTGCATGTTTAAATACTGTTGTGACTGCACTCATCCACAATTTGTTGTAACTAGACACTCTAAATAATTACTTATCACTAAATTGTAGATTTTTATGTATGTATCTATGGAACGTTTAAGTATGCACAAACATGTATAGAATACGCGTAATATGTAAAAAAAAAATACAAATATCTAAAGTAAACTACACGTTATAACTAGACTGCCGATTTTTGTGCATTTATGGGAAATTTGAATGTGCAAAAAATTGCAGGGTACCCATAATATGCAAAAATATATAAAATATCGAAAGTGCAGCAGATATTACAATTTTCAAAAGATAAAACAAACCTCTATTAAGGTTCCATTTCTTTAAATGCCTTTGTAAATATCTTATTTTGCATAAAATTTGCACTCTGGTTATTACATTTAGAGGATGAAACAGATTTTTATTCACGTTACATTTCCCTAGCTGTTTCTATAAATATCTATAAATTTACGTAAAGATTCACCGACCGTTTATCACTAAAATAAGTAGAAGCTATTTTACTGAAACGTACTCTAATTTTGTATGATAATTTCTATTATACAACCTCCTTTCTCAGTTACGAAATTATGATATTTAAATCAACCTTCATCTAAAAACAGAGCTCATGCAAAAAAAAAGGAACTACTATCGAACTTATCTTTGTTTAGAAAATTATTCCCTTCTACGATTAGGCCGCAAATTACCCCCCATATCACCACATAGATTATTGTAATCTCTAATACAACAGAAGTTATCGATGCCACCCACTCACTGTCGCTTTATATTCTACTATCAACTTTAGGCAACGGCTTCTAACAACTGTTTGCCGATCGTCAAACATTCGTACGGTCGCGGGCTAGATAGCGGTTTCTACATTGCTTATCTGCTACGATAAACTTTAATCCGTCCTTCGACACGCCAGATCGGAGCACCAAAGAAAAGAAAAGAACGTGTTTGACGTACGGGGGGTCAACCAATATTCTTTCACAGATCCAACGGATCTATTTTCAAGTCTGCGATCTGGTACTTCATTATAGACATAGGAGACAGTTTGTATCGTGTAAGTTTCCTAAACAGTAATTCATCCACTTCTTGGTAAAATGGATTTGCTGATGATTATGAAAGTGGTGTAAGTTAAAACAAGAAGGAAAGAAAAAGCTTCGATATTTTCGTAACGACATTTAAATAACTGCGCAATGAGAAATTTAAACCAAAGATTTTCAGATGGCGCCTTATTTTGATAATTTTTAGTGCGCTACAAGTGTTTAGTTTGCTGTAATTTGTGACCAATTTAATCTAGTTGATTGTAACGTAAAAATACCGTTTTCCTCTGTATCGTCGCATTCTTATAAAAGTAGAGTGATTGTAAGATATTTGATATTAATTTTACATACATATTATTTTTGTTATACTTTCAAACTTTTTTCTACTTATTTTCTTTATTCTCGTAATAAAAGGTATTTCCCGTTTAAAGAAATAAATAATAAAAAGTAAATTATTTTTATTGTAATGACTAAGTCGATATTTATAAATAAATTGCTCATGCTTCCAAAATTATACTGATAAGATTGGAGACATATCGGTACCTATAGTGCATATAAAAATAACAAAAATATAATGTTATCCTAACTACTATTTATAAAAATACCATTTAATAGTCGTTGCTTTGTGTTAAACATTTTCTTTCTTATTCATGTCCATTGCATTTGGGTTAAAATAAACTTTAATTTAATACCGAAATTTGTATAACCGACAGAAATAAATTTACTTGTGGTCACAATTCGTCGAGGCGAAAAGATGCTTCACTGAAGCTAACAAATCGGTTGACACGAAAACTTTTTGTATTTTTATTGTGGATGAATTAGACCAGGTTTTAGGAACTATTCCGTGTTAAAATACATCTTTTTATTTCGATAAACGACGCCTCCTTTTCCATTCTGATTTTTATTATGATATTTAAGTTTGTTACTAATAAATGGTAACTCTATTATCGTATCGCGTTTACGAATCATTTTGACTGATACTGCAAAATAAAGCCAATTAAAACGATATATTTGAGAAGAAGTTAACGATCGAGTGTTCGAAATCTGGCAATTTAGTTTGCACTACAATAATTAACGTTTCCATTCTAAAAGGATTTGGTTCACGAAACGCCGTAGCCGAAGCAACTTCATTAACAATAAATTCACTCTTATTAACACGTCAAAACGACGAAAAGGTGAACTTAGAAACAGGAACAATTTAGCAAATTTACATTTCTAGAAAATTTAAAAAATCATTACGAAATAAGAACATATTTGCGGATAAGAGAAACTTTCCATTGAAAACACTACGTTTCTACAATGGAAACTAAAGTAAGGGTAGAATAAGTACACATTTCGTATATTTCTATTGATAATAATTTTTATGTATAAAATTTAAGAAATAAATAGCACAAAATTGTTTGAAAAAATTCACTATTAATTCAAAATTAATATTCTATATATTAGTAACAACTACCCCTATATCCATAGAGGTTTCTAACATAACACGATTCTATATTCTTTCTTGTAATTCTTACATTTTTTAACCCAGTATGGCTCTCTCTAATTATTCTTCAATTTAATAACGTATGAAATACGTTCATCGAAACAGAAAATGGCAAGGACAAAAAAGAACAGAAACACTAAGTATTAATAATACCTAATTGTACAAGAAGACAGAACTGGACTGCCCGTAACACATTAAAGTTTGTGTACTAAAAATTGTGCATTAATGATTCCAAACTTGTACTCCGTACTACAGCTTCATTTTACGATAAAAAAAAATCTATATAACGAATAAGACACAAGAGATTCTGAATACAATAATTTAGAAGGTTTTACGATATAAAACGGTGAGTTATGCGAAATATTACACCTTCACTTCACAATTAGAAGCTTTCGCGACCCGCGTGAGGGAATCACGCGTGAGAACGGAGCTAAAGGATGAGAAACGAATGAATCGTAGCGGGTGCTCCTAATACCAAAGAATTCAAAGCAATGGACTTCGACACAGGGGACTTCGACCCAAAGCCCAGTCACGTTCCTGGCGTAGCCGCATGATTCAAGGTCGACTTTACAAACCTGATCGTTGCAATTAATCGTGCAAAAAATCAATCAACAGTCGAATACTAAGAGACTTGAACTCTTAATCACGCGAGAAACCGACCTAGTAAGGGATTTGAGATCAATTACGGAACTTCAGAAGATGTTTCATGCAATTGACATTAATATTAGTCTTGGCATCATTGATCGGGGAATACTGATTCATGACGTGTGAAATGGAATTGAGGATTTTAATGTGAAGTGGGAATATGCTGATTATTGGCATAGATTCGAATTTTTAACCTGTTAATTAGAATTTAAACAGAATTTTTGTAGTCATCGTATTAAAAGTTAATGAAGGTAAATTAATTTTAGCCTGGTCGAATTTAGTCTTCGCAAGTCTTGAACAGAAATGAAACGTTCAAGGACAGATGATCCCTAGATAAATAAATTATCAAGTCTTTCTCTTTTAGCAAGCTATTAACTGTTCCTATGCTTAGTACGATTAGAGTTCATTTTATTACCACTGATAATAATGTCTGGTAGCCTGTGATAATGTTTAACGAAAGAATGTTTAATAAACTCAGAAAATGTTTTATATTTATAACAGTATACTGTTACTTATGCTATCACGGGAAGAGAGCTTATTAAGTAATATTTTACGGTAATTTTTATCTTGAAAATGTTTAATCAATCTCGAATAACTGTTAAATCTTTGTGACAGCGTAATTGATATTAATTACATTATTAGTGGTAAAATATGCTATCTTTTAGAATTTTTATGTTTGCAATAGCATGATTAGCATCAAATACGTTACTTTTGAAGCAACTTTAGGGAATAAACAATTTCGTGTGCAATATTTGATGTAACTATCTTTAATGAACTTACAATTAGTAAGTGTTTGGTGTTTATAGTTCTGATTATAAGAGTAGTGTGCAAGAACTTTAACCAGCCACTTGTAAATTGATAAGAAATGAAATCACAACTTTTGATATTATATCAGTTCGCAAAAAGTACTTGACACAGTTAAAAAGTGACACTACCTAAAATCAAAAACGAAGAAACCTTGAATTTTGAATAGGCACATCTTTGAGGTATGAAACTAATCAACTGTCTCAAATAATTCCGAATTTAATTAAAAAGCAGAAATAAATCATAAGAAACAGAAATTTTTGTTAAAATTTTTTTTAATAGTAATTAAAATACATTTGAGGTAAAAAGACATTAATATGCATTACATAAGAAATTAAGACTGTTTCGAGATTGAATATAGTCTTATTCTACTGTTATAAATATTTATAAAATTAGTTATACAACCTCGATTTTAATTATTTCGGTCTAGTTTTGTAACGAAATGTGCGGAGGGTTAATTGTGAACGGAATGTGATAAGTTTTAGCAACGATTTCTAATTTGACAAGAGTTACATCATTAGAAAGTGTAGGGATTCTAACCAAAGTTCCTCACTTTCGACAGATTGATTTCTGTGTAGATTTCAAACCAAACAAAACTCAACGTTAGTGTAAGTTTGCAAAATTTATTAATCCTGGTTCGTAAGAAAAAAGTTGTGAAATGAGGTCAATAAATTGATAATTATATAAAAAAAAAA
The DNA here is from genome assembly GCA_028830335.1 of Eucera pruinosa. Taxonomy (NCBI): domain Eukaryota; kingdom Metazoa; phylum Arthropoda; class Insecta; order Hymenoptera; family Apidae; genus Eucera; species Eucera pruinosa. The sequence goes on along the minus strand of JAMYCR010000014.1, from coordinate 9,107,175 downwards.
ATTTTATTTATTATGGATTTATAAAGTATTTATTAAAAATTATACATAAAATACAAAAAATTATTAACACGTATTTTACGATTTTAAGTGTATTATTTTTAATTAGATATTGCTATTTCTAAGGAAAGTCACCAAATTATGTTTAATGTAAAACATCGTACCGCTAAATAGTGTGAATTAAAATAGAAATAATTTCAATATGATTTACGAACGTAACGTGTACTGAAATTTCTAATTGTAACGCTAAATAATTAACTTTTAAATACTTCTTAAAAATTCAGTAAACTTACATATTTATCATAAACGTTGCCGATCAGCCAGTAATGCTTCCCAATTTAAAACTTTTATTCTATCAGCTAATATAAAACGTCTCGTGCATAAAATTCAATTAGCTAGCAGGTCAAACTTCTAAATAAAAGGCTTTTAATTTTACGGTAGAATTATTTACAATTCTGCATCATAAGGAACGTCCATCATAATTAGCAATTCAGTGAACTCGCCATTCCAAGAGAAATCAATACTCGTATTTGGAAACATACATACGCGCATATCTGCTATTATAGATATAATATCCGACATTAAAAAATCAATTTAGAAACGACCAAAAATGCCAACATTATCAGATTTTATTAATTTCTGCAAAACTAACTGTAAAACAATTTACAATATTATATATATTCGAATGTTAAAAACCCAATTTAACTATCGTAAAAAGATTGTGATTAAATTACATCGATATCTAAATCTAACTCCCAGTTAATTTATAAATAAAATTTCAAACGAAATCTCGTTTTTACCACAAGTCTGACTAATATTGAAACATAGTACCAAAGTAACAATAAGGTGACCATAAAAACTGGAATATTCGAGATAAGTTTTGTAGGACTGAAAGTCAAACCAAATAACCGACTAGGATGTTAAAAAAAGAAATGGTTACTATTACCGAGCAGTGTTAGCCACGACCGGAAAAAAAGATACTTTGTTGCTGGACAGAGCAAACGGCCACGCGAGAAACGCGGATATTTCCGTTCGAGGCAAGCTCGGAAGACAGACATTTAAATGTATCCATAGGCTCGCCAGACTACATTGTCAGCGTGGCCGGAGTCACGTTGAAAGGAAAAATGAACGTGGAATCGTGCAATTCGATCCGGAAGCGGGGAATTCATTACCATAGTCGTCGAAGGAAGTCTACCATAGAGGCGATTACACGACAAGAATCTAACTCGTACTCTGGTGCCCTGATGCATCTTCCTTTTTCATTACAGAAAACATTTTTCTATCACGTTTGTGTAAAAATTATAAAAAAATGTGTGAAATAACTGTATTCATAGCATGGCAATTATGATGTCATTAAAATAAAATAAATATAATCAATTTTTCAATCGATATACTAAAATGCTGAAAGATTCATCTATTTGAAAATCCAGAACATCACGTTTAATTAATTCCTATAAAAGTAACCTTTCTAAAATTGTAATTTTTACGTTTCAACTCAACTGGTCTGGAAAAAATCGTTTATCCTGCAAATCTTCTAATAGAAACTACTACAAAAATAAACTCAGAAGAATATTTAGATTGCATTGTTATAATCTAAGTTATTATCATATTTCTACGAACAAAATTAAAGAAACAGAACTTAAATAGAAGGTTGTTTCACCTCGTAAATTTAACAACGCGTAGGCTACTTTGGATATTTTGAAGATTCGAAAATATGCGTATTCTGTATTTTCTTACATATTTAAATGTCCCATAAATGTATAAAAATCCGCAATCTAATTGTCACACTATTACAAAATCATTTTGAAGAGATTTCGTTTCACGATGTCACTATCTCATTAAAAATGTAAAAGAGAGTTCTCAATTGCCGCCACTGTTCTCCAACGAAAATGTTACGTGTCTCTAACGATACTTCCAATTTGTCACGAATTATGAAATATTAATTACGAAATGCTGGTAGGTATATCGGGCTACATTTGGCAAAGCACGGTGACGTAATTCACGGTGTGACTGATCGCACTGACATGATTCGCCTAGTCAATGACGACGAAAACGTTGCGAGCGCGCCGCCAACAAAACCGGCGCACATACCTACGCAACGAACGTGTTTTTTAAATTTTAAAGGGACCCCAGACGCGCGCCGACGTCACTGAACGCTCTCCTCTCCGCAGCCAAAAATAAGCTAACGTTCCGTTGCGCGACTTTCCATGCGTACCACTCGCTTGAAAAAACCGATACGTGAAACCCGCTGGAACCTGTTCTTTATCGACACTCCAGAGATTTGCTCGCGACACCCGGGATTCGACAACTCTCGCGTCACGTGATCCCTTCCATATGAAAGCTTCAGCACTCTTTGCTATGAGCTGTTAATGCTTCGAACGATAAACTAAATGCCTCCGACGTTACCTCTCGATGACATTTCTCATGTATTCACAGATGTTTAAACTGAGATTCATTGTAACTGGACCGTTATATACGTTTCGGAGATTATTATTGTTGATAGATAGTTGCACAAACAAAAAGTCCACGTTTGAGGGAGATTGTTGTGTACAATTACGTAACACGAGTGTTTACTGGTAATCCGGTAAAAATCCGGCAGTAAAGATAAGCGAAATAATATGCACTGTATTTTCGAACGTTCCACTGGGCAGAGATTTAAAAACGACTATTATCAACACCTAAGCTTGACTGTCAGCGTGTAAATATGTATAAAACGTTAAGAGTTAAAGATGCCAGTATCGACCAACCCTTCCAATTCTGCGAAAAGTCCGAGATTGCACGGGAGAAGCACAACATTTGCTGGAATTATCTCTTGAAATTGTTCCGCAAGAACCCCTTCGATTTAACGGTGACATTCAAAAACAGTTTAAGGAATTTCTGTGTAACGGTATTGGGGGTGATAAGGATCGGTTAGTGTATAAATTTTGGAAAATTCAAGGGCGACACGTGGACCGGAAACGGTTGCTCACCTCCAACATCCACTCCGCGACGATCTTGCGCATGAGCGGCGAGATGTCTGTCTGCACGCACTCGAAATAAGAACTGCTTGGTGCGTATCTTTCCTCGGTTTTCAGCAGATTCTGCAGCACACGATCGTCGCCAAGTAGGGCAGGATCGGCGTAGGCTCTACACTCAGTCTCGGTGGTCTCACAGCAAAGCAGATCCATGTTCCCGTGACGTTTCTAACCTCTCGAACACACACGCACACAGAGAGCGGCGGCGACGGCACAACCTCTCCTCCTCCTCCTTTTCTCCGGTGGCTGTTCACGATCGAAAATATTCCTTGACGTGAAAAGCTTGTCGACGGGGCACAGAGTTGAGGATCGGCCGTTTTTCTCTCCTCTGTCGTTTTTTCCGTCCCTTCTCACCACCGTCGTCGCCGTCGTCGTCGTCGTCGTCGTCGCGGTGTCACTTTATTCACGTGCCACGTTGCCAAACCGTTTTTCGCCGGCGCGACCAGACAGAGCATGCACGAATCGATCGTAAAGATACGGTAGAAGTTCACACGAATTCGCACGGGAAGACGCTTGCCGGGACACTCAACACTTCACAAAATATAACATGTATACACGCGTGTATACATACACGTACAGGACCTTGGTTTCGGGCAATGACTCCGAAATATCACTCACCTAGAGGCCGTTTACGCGAAAACAATATATACAACACGAGATTCCGGAGCTCGACGACGTGAAAAAAGCCGGTGTACGGGGGTTTTTTATCTCTTGTTTCATGCACAACACACTTTCCTTTCGTCTCCCTGGTTGCTCTCCCTTCTAATGTGGTTATCGACTTAATGCTTTTTTTTCGTTTTCGTGTATTCGTTTTTTTATTCGCGTACGTATTATCCTCGGTATCGTCGAAGCTGCCTTTCAATTGAAAAAGGGAGGAAGGAATAAGACGAATATTTCGAACAAACACTAATGGCGAATGAATACGGAAATCGTTCGATAGGACGTAGGACGTAGGATTCTAATAAATAAGCGTAATTTGGCCTTGTTGCTCGTTTTGTCGGTTACAGTTGTGTGAGAGTTTGTCGAGTATAGGTCCACTTGTGTTGCGGTAGGTGTCCGATACGCGAAGAAACCGTTTCCCTTTTCAAACAAGTCTGCTTACGGTCGATTTAAATGTCCAGCGATGCGAGCCTAGTCTTACTCACTTTCTCACGATCCGACACTGGCGACTTACCAGGTCAGAATGCCGCCAGTCTTCCTACCGTGGCTCGGTCTTCTCCGGTTTGTTCTATCTGAAGGGGTGGTAGGTGCGTCCCCACCACCTCGGCGCCAAATGGTCACGTGACTACGAATCGATCCCTACTACCAAGGCGCCAGCGTGTCACGTGAAACGTAACTGCCCCCTCCCCCCACCAATGCTTGGCATGACTGGGGCGCCAGTGCCGGATTCGCATCGTGTAACAGGAACCCCGCGCGACTGCCACCTACAGGGTCGCCACCTTCGGCATTCTCGTGCTATTTCAGGGACGACCACGAGATCTATGGAGCCAAGGTGGTAGTGTTTTACCTGACGTTGGGGCCCACCGTGACCTGCGATGGATTTCTGGACGTGAATGATTTGCCTACGTGTTCAGTGCCGTACGAGATTCATCATTTCCGGGGAACCTGTGAACAGGTGGAAATATTTCGTCACGGGATTTATGCTTTTAAATGATCGGGTAAACGGAACCTGTACAGCTCTTGAAGGGATGAGTGAGATGACAGTTTTTGGAAATCTTGTAGTTACTAAAATGTAACACTGATACAGTCGATGTGTGGTGTTTTATGTAATAATACGTGTGAAATGAAAAATAATTTCTGGTTTCTGATTTTTAAGAAATGTAATGTGTAAAAATATTTGAGATTAGTAGTTGTATATTTCCTATTTGTATGTTAATGTTACTTCTAACATTGTTTCTTTGTTCTGATATTGTACCACGTGGACGTTATATAAGAAACCTTTTCCTCCGAACGCATATCATGAGTCACTAGGATCCAATAAGGCGTAACCTGTTGAATAGAAGTCTTGGAAGTTTGCAGATCTTTGCCGTATATATTTCAATAAATTTAAACAGTCTAAGTCTTCATCTTCATTTTCATATTTGTGATTTTGTAATAAATATATTGTGCTACAGCAAGTTATTTGAATTACTGTTTTAAAAATTAAATACCTTCAAAAATATACTTTTGGTCTAAATGTAATAACACTTTATATCAAGTAACTGATCATATATTGTTATATTTAAAAACGTGATTCTCAAACCACAGTGCTCACGTTTGGATGTCTAATAACATACCATAGGGTTCCATATGATGACGATCCGATATTGACTCGAGAGAGTTCGGACAAGTCCGGACTTATTCGTTTTCAGCCGTTCATGTATACAACGTTGAAATCCTCCGTGAGTTGCCCTTTGCCATAAAAATTCGGCTTTTACCGGAATACTTGATCGTTTCTTATCTATATATTTTAGTTGAAAATTGGTCAACTGTCCTCAAGGAAAACTTTGTACGAAATTCGGTAAAAATGCTAGAAAATATCGAAGAATCCCTTTCGATGCAGCAAAGAATAATTTCTTCGGTTGTCTGCCCCACACGTGACAAGAAACAAGAAATTCTATTCTTTTGTTAAAAACGGAGACAGTGAATTATAAATACATGACCAGTAGATGTGGAATAACAAATCGAAAGATGGATGAGAAACTATAAACCGATCTCAAGGGATTAAGAAATGTGCAGATCACCTTTAGTTTTTTTAATAGCTCCCCATATTTTCGCTTTGCTAGAATGCTAGAATAATAGCCTTTATTCTGATGTAAATCAGTACAGGAAAAGATAACGTGAAATCGAGTAATTCTGAATCTATGTATTCCACAAGTAATCAGGTATCAATTTAATATGTAAAACTATCTGATAACTTCATTTTATAAACTACCCCAATTGATGTATTTTTTTATACATCTTACAAACTAATTTTACTTGAATGTCTATTAAGAGAAGTGTAAAGTGCGTTCTATTCCAGAGCCACATATTGTAATAGAAAATTTAAGTGTGCATATATTCTGAAAAAATATAGAAAATATCCGACGTAAACCTAATTTTTAGATTTACGAAACTCGAATCCGAAACTTTGTAAAGTCTCGAAACTCTCGAAACGTGAAAATGTCGAAATCCTGAATCTTTATCTTCTTCCTTCTATTTGTAAGGAGTATCCATTCTGTCAGAAATTAAGATCCTAATAAATTCCTCTTAGAAAATCAAAATCTAATTAAACAAAACTTAAATTTAGTTATACTAGATTATTAATAGATTATCAATAGACTGCGAATGTTTATGCAAATTCATATTTTTATAACTACGTTTGAAGAAATAGGGGTTGCTTCACTTTCTGAATACCGTAATTTCTATTGTACCTTGGTTATTTTGTATAATTTTTTAGTTTATATGCAATTCTGTACTTTTCTGCACCTTTAAATTTCTAATAAATGCATAAAAATCCGGAGTCTGACTATTAGTTAAATAAACTCGTATCGTGATAATATTCTCGTTTTTGGTCATGGAACACAAAGCACAAAGTTTCAAGTTTCGCGAATTCGACACACTTTGAGTTTTGAGGGGTTTCGAGTGTCCCATTCCTATTTATAAGGTGAAATAAATTTCTATTCAGGTTCTGTTCCTCCAGTGGTGTTTATAGAAATATAAATTTGCGTAAATATCCCCAATCTATCCCTAATTAAAATTCTGCTTCCAAACCATGATAAAGTAAACCCAAAAGCAAAATTTCATGCGTGCTATCTCCGCTCTTTCCAACACGTCATTAAAAGCCTGATAAAAATTCGTTCACCGATCTGGTCGTGCAGGGGCACCGTTCGCAGATTGCTTGTACTATCGTTGCTACGGAACATAGAATCGCATTATCGCCAACGGCTGGAGGAACGTGCATGCAGAGAGCGTGTGCTCTTCTCTCTCTCGTGTCCGGCGATCGAACCGAGAACCGAGACTAGCTAGCTTCTTCCTTCGTTTAGCCGAGAAATTTCTGAAGCGTGTACAGGGAAAGTAAGGGCTACTTCCGGTGGATAATTTGAACGGGCTGGGAGAAAGAAACTAGCCGTGTAGGAGTGGGAATGTCCTTCGTTGCACGAAACTCGCGGCTTCTTGGCTCGTTTGCGCGTACTACGGGTTTACTACGTCGTCGTACGCGCGTGCAACTTTACGCGACCGGATGTTGCAGCGCGTACCAGACGACGTCGTAACGACTGAACAATAAGTGCTACGCTGGAGTATACTACGACCGAGTAAGTCCGAACGAGCACGGTCGCTTCGTATTGGAGGCCTGGCAAAAACCGGATGATAGGATATCTAGCTAGCTATTCGTTTGATCAACAATTTAGTGGTTGACTTGTTGGATCAGTAATAATGACTACTGGAATACAGGTGGTATTATAAGTATACGTGATAAGATTTTTGTACAGTAGTAGATTAGCAGCGTATGCACCGATTTCGATGGGCTTTAAATGTACGGGTTTTCCCCTACTTTAACAGCCAGGTTGTATCAGCCAATTTACAAATAAAAATAAGAAAGAAATGTTTTACAAAGTTTGTTTGTAGACGCTTCGTTATAAAGTTACAGTGCAGCAATAAATATAGGGCGAAGAATTAATTCAACGAATTAATAATTCAGCTGTTGAGATGCAGCAGAATCCCGAAGAAATTCGGACTGCAATAAATTCCAGCTTATATCGATGTGAAATTTGCACCAACGCAGAAGGTGGTCATTTTGAAATGATAATTGAAACATTTGCAACAGTATGCACTGATTAAGTAATACATATGTGCAGAAAATATTTGCCTACTATGTTGTGACGAAACGTTTACAAACTTTATATAGGTAACGTTTTTTTCTTATCTTCCTTTGTAGATTACGCTTCTAAAATTTGGCCTTTAAAATAGGAAACATCCTGTATTACTCAGAACGATATTTTGAACAACTTTTCCTTGTACACATATGGTGTTTTTAATCTTAACTTTCGATGTATTTGTCGAATTTGTTTGGTAGTATTACATCGAACTATTCGCAATTTGAATCCAATTAATTAATCTAACTAATACAAATTTAACCGGAAAACAACGTAAACTTGCACTAAACATAACTTAAACTTGCCCTAAATGTTAGAATTAGAACTAAAGGTGGGATCTAAGCTAGAATTAGGATTAGCATCGGGTTAGAATCGGGTTAGTGTTCCGTAGCAAAATGCTAGAAAGCGAGTGCTAGATCATACTATTAAAAAAGTTTTGGATTAAAATTCAGATTTTGAATATTATTATATAACTTCACAATGTTTTGATAAGTGAAACAAATTTTCTTTTAACGTTGTAAACATTTCCGTATTCTTGTATCAGAACTAATGTTTAACAAGCAAGAAAGCGATGGCTATGTATTTTTATGTTAGAATTATAACATTCTAAACTTTAGTTCCTAACAGAAGAACATTTTAAAATTTTCAAAAGATCCTTGTTAACTTTTTGTATTTATTATAAAATAAAAAAATAAATTATGCATATTAAATAATAATGAAACTTATATAATAACAGATAATTATTATATCCTGAAAGGATAAGATGTTATTTACATAATGACTAATAAAGCAGAATATCGAATAAATGAATACTATTTAGTGTATAGGATAAGGATGCAATTAATAATAATGAAAATAATACTGTTTATAATGATAATTATAATGATGGGAGAAGTTGTGGTAATACTAGAAGCAACGTAACAAACATAGTAAATGCATTGTTGTTATAGTCGTGGTCATGGTTGCAATCGTCGTGACAGTGTCGTGACAAGTATTAGTGACAGTGATGGAGTCACGATCGTATTACAACTACTTCATGACTGAGTCAGGATAAACATACAATCAAATCGCGACTCTAAGTCATGACAACGTTATGATCTTACTATTAGAAGTATGCACCGAAGTATCATCAGTGCTACATGCCACTTGAAATTGTCATCCATTCAACTTTTATATTGTAGACTCATCTCAAGTAACTACAGTGATACCGGTAAATGCTAGTAAAAATATTAATGATAATCGTAAATAATAATAGTAATATCACTATTCTACGGCCAAAATGTATATAAATGTAATAAAAATAATAATGATATACTGTGGTTTTAATAACGAAAGTCAAAACTAAATCAAAATACTAACTCTAGTAGTAGATAATTTTTTTTAAAGTATACAGACATTAGATTATATAATATTGTTGAAGATCTACTTTCTTCACGTTTACCCGCACAATTTCTTTAAAAACTGTGGAACTGTGAATGAGAAACAGGTGAATGTTGAATAGTGAATGAAATTGCAGCAGGATGTTACTGCCATGAGAATAAATAATTGTTGAAAATGATCTGTTTTATTTTAACATATTTGAACTTAACGTTAAGTGTTCATTTATTATTAATACCTTGTTAACTTATCATATTTGCGCCTACTTGCTGTGCCAATTACATTAAACGTCAGACTGCTTGCATTAATTAACTAAAAATATTAACAATAATCTCTTCACTTTCAGTCCTAGATCCTATCAATGGAATTTAAAATTCTAATTAGTTACCCCGGCTGCATTCATTAATTTTTCACGGCATTCGTCGTTATTAGTTCACTTTAATTAGCGTTTAGCGTTGTTTCTAGCGTGCGCATGTTAATCCCAGTTCCACAAGACTTTAAGAGCATCCTGTGTGCAATGTAGGACGGGATTTTAACAATTTTAGCAATGAATGGAACATTATCGCTATCTCTTTCTACTGATAAAGTCACGCACGCGCTTTATTTGACATAATAATATAATAAAACAAATTTGAGTAACATTATATGCACGACCTATTTAAATTTGTGGAAAAATCTTCATTTACTTTATTTTATTTTCCACGAATGATAACAAACATTGGTACGTGATAGCTGCTTCTAGATATTAATTGGCACATTACTTTCTAACGTAAACTTTAACGGTGAAATTTACGCTATTAATTTATTACTCTTTCGGAAGTAAACTATAAAACTACTATAAACCCTTATTTAACAAACTTTAATGAACTGTTACAGTTATTCTTTGTGTGAACGAAGCAATTAAATAGAATTATAATAGGTTCTTTAATTTCACAAGCATACAACTATGAATCATTGTTGCGGCGGCGTTTCATATAAGCAGGTCACTAATTGTACGTAACTTTTATTGCCAAGCAAAACGATAGCAATGACGTAGCTTTTATTTTTAGCGACCAGTAACTATACTATCTTCTCGTGCGTATCACAAAGTTTTCACAATTTTTTTAAACTGATAAAATTCTTACGACCGATCATTACGATACTTTTTTTTACGATGAGTCTTTACAGCACGTTCAAAGGATACGTTTTTTTAATTGTCTCGGTAATGTTGTCGAATTGATAATAACCGAAGACAGCATTCATATTACATGTGGGGGCAATTACACGTTTGAGAGCAACTTTAAAAAGCAAACAGTATTCAAATAGCAATTGATGCGTTAAGGGTGATAAGGGCGAACTCAACAAACGCGTGTTTCAAGAAGAGCGATATTTACCAGCCCCGCAAATGCTCACATAAATTTTATCTATAAAAACCTTACATTTATACGGGAAAAGAGGACGAGATTCACAAAATAGACCAATAGGAGTGTGTGTTAAGTACCACAATTTAGTTTAATAAAGTAACAAATATTTTTGAAGCTGTTGAGTTCGCTCTTGCTGCTCTCAACGCCTCAATTGTTCGTCTTCTTACTTACTGAGTGACCCTAGTAGTTTCGTCAGAATCTACAAGAAATCTACGAGAAATTAAATTTGAATTAATTTTTGACAGAAAAACCGAACTTTTTCTGATACCTAGTGCACAGCTTCCGCAAGAATCGTACACGTAACGAGTCCTCTGGACGGGCCTGCGACAAAGTGGCCAACGTATACCAGTTGTAGCACGTGGTCACAATGTCTGCCGAAGATTTATGCCGGTGGAAAGCCAGGCGAATATCCTCGCCTCCGGCCGGTTTAAATGGCTTCGAAGCTCCTATACGCACTCTCGCTGCGCTAGTATTTAATTTCACTAGAGCATGAATGTTCCGGTCGGTGCTTACCCATCTTTTATGATACGCCTCGCAACTTCTTCCCCTTCGAACTCGGCCTCGAGACTCCTGGCCACGGTCAACCATGCGCCACAGATTCTACGTGTCGTGCGAGAAAATGAATTTCGGTGCAATCAGACACGTTTGGTTCGCGACTTGTCCGTCCACGTGGCAAGTAGGCATTGTCACAAAAGAAGTTACAGAAGTTCCCTTAGGCCTTCGGTATTTTAGAAAGCAGTAAAAGTTTCTTTGGGAATTTGTCTTCTTTTGTTGGTGAGGTATCACCGTAATTTACAGGCAGTTTAGGGAATATTATATGTAGGGTGAGAAATATTGTTTATAGCAGAGCTTCTTAAAACTGTGGGTCGCAACCCCTAAGACGGCTGCATAACGGACTTAAGGAAGTCGCGAAGAGTTTGGCAATTGTTCATATCTATCAACTCTTCAAATATTAGTTAGTAAAGATAATTACGAGAACTATTCTGATTTAAGATAGTCAATGTTTTATTTGTTTATTTATTTTATGTACCTGCGTATATATGTAATATGAAAAATTTTCTTTGGAAAAAGGGGGTCGCAAGTGAAAAAGTTGAAGAAGTTCTGGTTTATATAGCGATTTATATACAAAGTAAATATTGACAACTTTAAAGAAATCGTAAATTATTATCAGAGATGGATTTAAGTTTTGGTTTTTTCAAATTGTTGTTTGGAATTATTAAAAATGTTTGTGATTAGTTATCTGTTACTTCTTTTTTATACGAAATAATTGTATTAGGTGGATGCAAAAGTTTCGTCAGACTCTGTCTTACACATAAATACCTTTGTTTTAGTGAATTAAACATAGCTAAAAGTATGCATAATAATACAGTTATAAGACATCTATAAACGTCTTACTGTGGTAAATAAAAAATGATATCTATATAGTAAATAAATAAACATTCTAAAAATGTTCCTGTTATTTAAAGCTAACAAAACTTTTGCATTTGTTTAATATTTAAGTTTCGTTAGATTTCTTTGCTTTTTTGCTTTTAATCGACACATCTTTGTTTTATGGTTTAAATTTGGAGCTGTATTAGAATTAAATTTTTCTACTTTTGTCAAATTATCAACCTGTTAAAAATGATTAGCTTTTTATCATTTTCTTTACTTTACAACTTCTATTGCAACCTCCACATTTTCTTTACTTATTATTAGCCCTTTAAACATACTTTTATATAATTCTTTAGGATACAATTTTTAGATTGTTTGCTTTTGAAAAAGCAAGCATATTAAAAAGGATTTGCTAGTTTTGAAAATATTCTATCTCCTATTGTACATTATTTACCAGCCGTTTAGTTTTCTTTTTTTTGGAAAAAGGAACATTCAGAAGCCTCTTCCTTGAGATAAAGATTTTCCAGTCGTTCTAACTTTCTGGCAAATAAGCCATTTGTAGTCGTGAACCCGGTTTCTACTCAAGTCGGCGTCTTTAACCAAACTTGTTCGCCCTTTATCGCCGCGTAATATAGTCTGATAAGCGATTGTTGAATTTACATTTATGCGGCCACGGATGCGGGTGGACGAGGTCTTTTCACTCTAAACTACTAATAAAAATGTCTACAATCCGCAAGTTTACATATTTAGTATCGTTCCAATGGAATTTCGACGTTGAACGGTAGAAAAAGTTATATAAATATTTACTAATACCGTTAAAATTATGCTGGTTTCCTCATTACGTAAAAATGCATCGTGTAATATTTGTGGGAATGAGAACTGATTCAAGTAAAATTAATTCAACCTCATTAACTTTTAATTACGTAACTGAAGGATTAAAAAAATTGTGATTAAAAAGTCAATTATTTAATGAATTAACAAACTCGTAAAACGAAGGGTTTCTAGGTGTTAAATTTCAGCAACGCTGAGAAGTATAGACGTTCATTCTGCGTGCTAGTATAGAGAGAATATGTGGAATGCTATATGGAATAATTATAATAATTGCCATAAATTTCAGTTTGATTGCATTATTAGTCGCGTGACTAATGGGGTTGCCCATTGAATGCGATTGCATCGCGATGAGCGTTATTAGATGCAATATACTTGCATCCAAGTAATCCATGCATTCCACTTTACGACGTTTTTATGTTTCAAGAAATTTTTCATGCTTATTCTATGAAACACAGACGATAGTTGTATCTTTGAATCAGTGGACTACGGATGTTTATGTAAATTCATGTCTTTATGAATAAATTTAAGGAAATGAAACCTAGATAGTTTAATTACTATATTTTGCACCTTAGACCGGATATTTAGTTGTAACTTTTACTTATTATACGCGTTGTGTTCCTTTTTGCAAATTTAAATTCCCCGTAATTGTTTAAACATCTGCAGTCCAATAATAACATATAAGAAAAAAATTGTAACATATGCAAAATGTTTATTAACCATTTAGCTACGTCAAGATTGTGGACAACGATAGAATTGCAGTCGATGTTTGATGATTTTCATTATACATTTAGTTATGTTTACGTTGATATGAAATTACAATTGAATAAATTATAGCATTGTGAGAATAAGAAATGCAAATCGAAACAATTGAAGATATTTCCACATTTCGTATAAAATGTAGACGGCTTTCGAAAAGATGAGCTACCGGGAAGTCACTATAGCAGCGTATAGTAGCCAAAAGGTTAAAAAACGTTCAACTAAACGATTATATATACATGTACAATTAATTTTCTTTACATCAATTTTGTTTCTGTTTAAAGTCGCGTGAAAAGAGATATTCTAAAATGTACTCTCCATTATTAAACGATATTTCTTACAATTTGTATGGTATTTTATCAATATCAGATTTACAAAAATTAGATGGTTTTGATAAAGAATGAAAAAAATTCCTGTCCCCCTTAATTAATAACTTAAGCACAGTTTATCGAATCAAATTTAAATCAGAACAAAAGTTAATCTTATCGTTAGAAGATAATTAACATGCTCGATGAAAAATATTGCTCAGAATTTTAGATACAAATAGAAAGATTGCATTAATTAGAAAGGATTATATTAATCAATATTTCGGTTTAATTGCGGGAGAAGGGGAAGGGGACAGTAAATAGTAGGTACATGTGACGATATTGTAAATTGATAACAAATCCAGTCTTAGGAAAAATGATTTTCTCAAGAAATTTGGTATCTCCCTGTTTTCCATGTTTCTGTTAAATCTTTACCTGTGTCAATAATTTTTTGACTCGCTGTATATGGTTTTATGACGGTCAAGTGGTCGCAGGCTGTGCATGTAACTCTCAACAATATTAACATGTGCTTCTTTTCCACTAGGCAATTTTTTGCTTTCAACATCAACGAATTTTAGTATTCTTCTATTTAGAAAAAGGTACAGTCGACCGCATAAGTCTTCGGCAATTAACTAAATTTGGTATAGTATATAAATAAACAAAGAAATATATAAACCCACATGAAACCTAAATGAAAAACACAGAAGTTAATTTTTATTAATATAGAATAAGTTAATATTCCTAGAAATTGTTGATTTCAATTCTATGTATGTATTTTTATTTATTATTACACGCACCAAGTACAATAGGTGGGTGAACACTTATGTGTCCGACTGTAAGTACATTCCACGTGACCAGGAATTGGTAGAACAGATACTAAATCGTAAGAAGTTTATAGTGGTACAGGAAACAAAAAATCTATACATACTTTGACCCATTTGATTTTCTCCAACATCTATTTCCCTTGAGCAGTGTAACAAAAAGTATCTTTGTACATTTTGTACGAAGTCCAGAAAAAATGTCACGTCTCATTATCACGGGCTAGTGATGACCCACATGGCATCGAACGTGTTAAATCAATGAAACCATAATCAGCACAATAAAACAAAATTTGATCTCTGAAAAAATGGGGCAAGTTCATCGCCACCGGGTCCGTTCATCTCCGTATCATTCACTGGTTTAAAATGATTATGAGAATTCTCGTCAATGATCTCCGATATCCCGACGTCTGCCGTGGAATCCTTATCATGGATCACATATAATTAGTTCTGTATCTGACAGCGGCGCCTTCGAGCCGTGCTGATGAGTCTATCATCGTGAAACTTGTCTCACTTATCGCGCATTCTTGTCCAGTTCACTGGTACAGCTGTCTGTCATGGAGTTAAGTCGACCTCACACGGTCAATAATTCTGTCAATATTTATCAATACTAGTATTTATTAGCTCTTTCCAAGAAGGCTTTTTGTAGTAAGAGTGCAGTACATAACGGTGTCGCGTACGTTCTGCGTTATGAAATAAAGGGACTTTGTGTTCGAAAAAACGAGTTCAATTATTATAGGTTGCGGAATCAATCCAGTAAAAATGTCAATATCATTGAAGAGGTCGTAATAAAAATTCCACTGCCTTCCACTTCTTTAAAAGGCCACCTTATCGGTAATCTTAGAAAGTCGCCGGACAAAATTTTGCTTGGCTCCTTTCCTTTTTTTACAAATATAGATCATAGATTAGAAAGGAATAAGATAAGGGGGCGTCTTCTTGAGAGAAATCTAATCTTTGCAGCGTATGGAGATCGCGATGTAATACATTTTCGAGTGTTTTTGGGTTCGTGTTGATAAAAGAGGCTTCATCGACGCGTTCAAATAAATATGTTAACCAGAAGGTTTAGGGAATTACTCTTGTCGCGTGTTCGATTGAAGGGGCATTATGTCAATTTAAGATTCTATTTAAAAATGTATAAAGATTGTGTAAATTGCGTGATCTAGTCGTGCTTTTAGTTTGAAAATCATTAAAAATAATTAACAATTGTACAATGAGTCTTGAGAAGTCAATATTTCGTGAAAAATGGGTTGCTATTTGCAATTACCATTCCATTGTCGAAACTTTCATTCGACAGAACAATTTAGTGATTATATTAAACTTTTATTAAAAGACAGCGGTATTTATATTAACTATAAAATTATTCGCAAAATTCCCCACGGAATAATCAGTATAAGTCGCATGTAATGCATCTTCTAAGAAACTTTAGAAGATGTCTTTCGATTGTATGAGATTAATATTGCAAGAAAGTCAAAAGAAAGAGTAAAAATTTTAGATGAAAGAGTCAGACCATAGACTTGTAAAAGATATTAAAGAAAAACATTTACTTAATCTTACGAAATTTATTATATCACCACACTATTGTGATAGTGAGAATAGAGAATAGCAAAATAATTAACCGAAACCATGTGAAATCAAAGTTTTTTAAAAAATAAACGGCTCATACATTTTCCATGTCATTTGACATAAACGTTATATCCTTATATATTTATGTTTTATAAATTTCATCTTGGTAACAGGTTATTGTATTATTATATTTTTTTTGTATTACTAAATTACCTGTATCGATTTACATGCATAATAAACGGCTCATATATTTTCCATGTCATGTGACTGGAAAATTATAATCCTATGTATTTATGTTTTATAAGTTTCATTCTGTTAATCGATTATTGCGTCGTTATATATTACTAAAGTACCAGTTTCAACGAGGACGCTACTTTCAACAATTTTCTTGGGAACGAAATTTTTTATTTAACGATACTTTTCTATATTTTAGACGAATAGCAGAATATATAATAGAATCATGTACAATCTTCTAGTATTTTTACATTTAATATAACTTCTTTCATGAAGTAGTGAGATAAAGTAATCAATTGGTGCGATGAGATTGCCACTCGTAAGATTCTCAGAATTTAATTTATTATAATTAAACTGAGGATGTTTATGCAATTTCATATATTTATAAACATAATCAAAGAAGAAGAATTTGAACAGGAGATCAATTTCACCTCCTAAATGCATATTATATACCAAGTACCTTATTATAATTATTATATACGTATATTTTAGCGCACTACGTGCATTTTGTACTATTTCGCATATTTAAATTTCACATAAACGCGTGGGTATCCGCAGCCTAAGCGCTATTCGCAATAATCTTATCATCGCACTAAACCATACAAGAAAACGCGAGGTAGAAAATAAGCGAAGCGAAAGATCCATTAGAGTCCCACAAAAACTAATTTTTCACCTGGTTATGCTTTCAAATTACATACTTTTGCCTTCATCGACAAGGTTTCCACGAAGTTATTCGAAAACCGCGAAGACACTGGAGGACCCCGTGTTGTCTTATTTTCGCTTCCCTTCCTTTCAATTCGTTGAACCACACCGAAATTAGTGGACACGCTTCCCGCGTGGAAGCGCAAACACAAAACGCCAGCTTGACCCAACTCTCATTAAGCGATTATTAGTTGCTTACGTTTGAAGAGGCGACTTCGACGGATCAACGTCCGCATTTCGGCAATGCTGGACTCGTCCAGACCATCCGAGCCGCCACTCGGGGCTAATTAGTGTTTAACTAGCGAAATAATCTTTTTTCCTGCCCGTTCACGCCCCTCGACGCAGCACAGTGTCTCCGAGGAGTCGTTGAAGAAGCTGCGGGCCACATAAGATGCCTCTGTAGAAGATTTTTCGACGGTGACGCGTGTTTCGGGGGCGTTAAAAGAGGGTTTCTCTTGTATTCACGATTATTCTGCCTTGAAATGATAAATGATTTAAGTGGTTTGGCATTGGTGTTTGATAATTTTTGTCGTTGGTCTATAATCGGTATTTGAGAGTAATATATTTAGAGAAGGAAGAAAATGTCAGGGTGTAAGTGGTACGCATACTGTTGGTTAAAAAGTATCCAAGCACTTAATTATTTCTGGCAGGAACTTAATTATTTGTAATTTAATTATAACAGCTACAAAACGTGTAAAAGTTCCTCTGGTCACAAGTCACTGTGGTGTGCAAAAGTTGCCGACCATTTGTTTAATCTTTATCGAATACGAACTATGTTGTTATATTTCGACGTTTCGCGTCCGACACAGTGTTAAAGCAATAAATATCGAACTTAAACTCAATAGTTAAAAAGCTCATAAGGCGAGGGATTAAAATGGCACACGTATAATTAAACTTATTGCTGAATTTATAAATAAACGAGTTTAAAAATACTAAAAAAAAAGAAATGGGAAGAATATCATAAGGCGACAATTCAATATTTGCATAAAAAAAGATTTCAAAGCAAAAAGTCAGGAATATATCTTGAATTCGCCTAATGCATACCAAATCACATACCGATACCTACCAACCATCAATTACATCAGAAAGCCTACTTAAAACTGTCAAAAAAGCCCACAACAACCGCAAACGAACGCGAATCATCCAGCCAGTCCCTGAAAACCCGTTCACCAAACTAATGATCGACTGTCAAACCAATCAAAATCAAAACGCCTTAACAGATGTCACAATCATCACCGTCGATCTGTATAGCGCGCTAAAACGAAGCTGCCGAAAAATACGCGGCCCAGCTCCGAATTAAAATAGCCACCGTCCAATTATCGCGGCTGCCAGCGTTTTGATCGTCCGTTATTACCCACGCTGAAGGTTGAAATACCTTTGGCCACGTTCTCATGAAACGTCTACACACGCGAGAGTAACGTTCTATCGCGAGAGGAGAGCAACAAAGCAAACATCTTCCAGCTTTCGAAGTCTACTGGATGTAGGCACATGCACAACATGTATAACACACATACATGCCGCATGTATATACATGTGTATACACAATTGTATGTGCGTGTGTGTGTTCACGTGTACAATGCGAGGGTCTGGCGCCACATCGCGGCTTTCAACAGTCGCGACGCTAACCCCGTAGTCACTTATGCAATCGGAAGGCTCATCGAAGGATGTGACACATTATGCAGCTACGTATAAATCATACGGTCAGGGCTGCAGGCATCGGAATTATCGAGCACGCCCACTTACGGACAGATAAGCCAAATAATGTTGGCCCAAGGCGACTTCCTCCAACTGTGCGCACGATTGCGGGGGTGCACTGGGGCACTGATCAGCAATCTTGCTTTCATTTTGCGGGCCAAAATTGAAAATCTAATATTCCATATGGGCCGCAATGAACATAATATTAGATGCTTAATACTTTATTTACCGGACGTCTATCACAACACTTTAATATGTAAATGTGAATTATATTATTCTGCCATTTTTAACTCTTACACTGTAAACGGGGGGTTATTGTATTATGTTTATTCACCATCCATACTTTACAGTCTTTGGATATAAATACATTCGTCTCGTAACTTATTTATCAACATATATATACAGTCTTATAGCTCTCTTACATCGTACTTCTACTTTCAACTCCAAATCTTAAACCTTAAACCTTAAGCCCTAAATTTTAGCTTTAAACTCTACACCTAAGCCTAAACCTGAACTTAAACTCAAGCTTTAACGCTCTTTGGTAAGTAATGTACTACTATTAATTGGTACCTGCCTCTCTTGTCATTTTTTTCAAAAACTCTACTATAGACACAAAGTTCTTTTCTTTGAAAGGCTAGTAGTTCATTTAACACTTCCTCCCAGTTCTCATTTCTCACTTAAACAGGGAGTTATATTAATCCATGAGCTTTAGACTGGATAAAAGCTTCTGAGAAAAATTTAAAAAAATTCTGGTAGCATCTCCCAGCATTCTAAATTTAGGATGAAAAGGAAAAATTAAGTAAAAGTTTATTTATGTATATTATTTTTTTAATTATACGAAGTGTATGGTTTTGATTAAAAACGCTGCGGCTAATTTAACCACGGTTTACAGTGTAAGGGTTAAAGAAGACTGTTTTGGGTACTTAAATAGCCACGTCGCATTCTAGCGTGTTAAAAAAATTCACGACCAACGATAAATGTATAAATCGGAATATTTGGATTAAGTTCAGGTTAGATAGCTATTTTGAAAGTAGCCGTGATATGTAATTTCGTGTTATAGTTGTTTCTCTTAAACTGCAACGCATCTATTCCACTCCCCGAACACGTTTACTTATTAGGTTCAACGTAACTATCTATACTTATGCTGTTTCTTAAATAACATGTAGTATTTTCTTGTACAAAACATGAGAGGATAATGATACGAGTAGAATAATCGCAATATGTACACAGCATTCTCAGTTGAACCTAATTTGCATGAGTGCAGCTTCGTGACTGCCCGAATTTAGTGTTCTCTCTTTAATTTATTTACATTCTCTCTTGAATCCTAATTGGCCTGACTACACATTATTTGAATAATTGCAATGTAGAACATCTGTTAAGATACTTTCGATTTATTATATCAATTTCTCTAGTATTTATAACAGAGATGGCTCGAAATCTAATTTTTAGATTCGCGAAACCCAAATTCGAAACTTTGCGAGGACTCAAAACCCTCAAAACTTTCGAAACTCGAAACTTTCGATACCCCAAACACTTATTTTCCTCTCACTGTTTCTAAGATGCATCAATTTTGCCAGGCATTAAAATTTTAACGAATATCTTTCAGAAAATCAAATCTGTTTATAACGTAAGTAAATGAATAAGCGGAAAAATTACATGAAATATTATTAATTTTTGAATGTTTTATTTTTTCTTACGATTATAATGAATTGATGAAAGTATATCAATTAAAATGAATTTAAAACGTAAAAGCATGTAGTCAATTAGATTGTTAGCTAATTAAATTCGTAGCATAACAATATTTTTGTTATTTGTGCAAATAATTATTTGCCTAGGTCTCGAGAGTTTCGAATCATAAAGATAGCACAGAACTTGTCTAAGTTTCGAGGTTTTGAACGTCTCATCCCTAATCAATAATAATCAAAGTTCTTGTAATGCTTTCAACCACACAGCTGTATTTTCACATGTTTATCGAAGTACTGATAATATTGATGTTAATAAGAATTAATTCTCGGGACTTTCTGTTAACGTTGCAAACATAGTTGCATGCGGGTAACGACTTTTTTCTTTATTCACCGATATCTCTCGTTCCCATTCTGACATCCGTTTAATCAATGAAGATTTTGCAACAATTTCAGCAAACATTTACAACGTCGTCAAGGAAGTGCTACTATTTATAAATACAGTCTAGAGCAAAGTACAGATCCACTTGTTTCCTCGATACAAGTATGTTTCCTTTCTATATCTTATCTCTTACTCCCCTGAGTTAAAATCTATTAACTACGTTAATGCTATTAAAATAAATTAATTCCAAACATTTATGATCTCTATTATTTACATAATACACATTTCTAAACGTTCTTTATTACATCTAGTAGAAATTAAAGATTACCCCTTGCCTTATAACCACGA
The DNA here is from genome assembly GCA_028830335.1 of Eucera pruinosa. Taxonomy (NCBI): domain Eukaryota; kingdom Metazoa; phylum Arthropoda; class Insecta; order Hymenoptera; family Apidae; genus Eucera; species Eucera pruinosa. The sequence goes on along the minus strand of JAMYCR010000014.1, from coordinate 9,085,862 downwards.
GCCACACTCGTGGCATAAACTATAGTCCAAATAATATACATATACGCAATATTGACAACAAAATTTTGATTCAACTCCATTAACTTCTTTCAAATCTTTTAACATTGGTATAGCAAATACAGCGTGTTTGGTAACTGATTGTACAACCTGAAAAAGGCGACTCGACATGAAAAAATAAGTCGACAAGATAAAATAACATTTCTTAATTTTTTAATCGACTTAACGAATCCGGCTATAAATTACTGTCTCGACACAGGTTTCTGTTTATTGTACCGGATAATTAAGAATACACAATGGAACATACCATGGACCATACCTACATATAAAGTGATAAAAGAAATATAACTTAAAAAAACAATTATGGATGATAGAGCAATGCAATTTATTAACAAAAATAAGATAAATAAGATAGAATATATGGATATGTATATACATATATATTTCAATTGCATAAACTTTATCGGCAGTGAATGTTGATGCAGTACAGCAAGAAGCAAATGGAGTATTGCATGACTTCCTTATTTGTGTGAAAGATAATCAGAACACTGTGGATTTTTATGCGTATATGGGAAATTTCGGTGAGCAAAAAGAAGCAAAATCTGCATAATACATACAAATAGACAAAATATACAAAATAAAGCGCATTTTAAAATACTTAAGGGATGAAACAAATCTCCACTTAAGCACTTTTTCTTTTGTTGCGTGTATAAAATTATGAATCTGCGTAAAGATCCGCAGTCTAATAATCAGTAATAAATTATTTATAACCCTTAACTACTACACCTATTAAGATTCACGTAACCAGTAATAGCAGTCTGCGAGACCGCTAATATTTGTTGTGTTATCATTAACATAAAAATAGCAAATGAAAAATAAAAATCAATTGTTCTTTCTTTGCACATCAATAATGAAGGGGTCCAAGTTCGATTTCAGTAATTGAACATTACACTGTAATTGAAAAATATCCAAAGTGATAAGCTCGTATATCATGCAGAAAGGAAAATACAGAAGAGTAAGTAACTATTAGCGGTCTCCTACACCTGCAACAATAGTTAAGGATTAATGTCTCCTTTTCGTTTCGAGTCAAATTGACCCACAGCAGTACACGAGGGTTAAATAATATGCCAACCACACACACACACACACACACACACACAAAACAGATTACACCGAATCTAACGAAATCAATTAAGTGCCATTGAACCTGGATTCCGTTGGTTCGCATAATACGATTGGAGGAACCCAAGGAGATCTGTCTCGTCAGTATCGAACTTCCTTCCATCGATTATTGGCAGCCGGTCGATCAACGAGCAAGATAGCTTCTTTGGGGGATTCTTTTTCGGAATTTTTATAAAGACCTCGCCGGGATTTCGTTCCCAACTAATCGAGACAAGTTCGTGCACGGGCAACAGCAATGCTGGCTGAGGAATGGAATGCCACTTTTACCTTAACGGACATTTCCAACGATCCCTTCAGCAAACCGAGCGAACCAAAGGCGAGGGAACTCGAACTCGCGAGCACGATGGCTCGCCGATAAACCCGCTCGCGTTTCGTTCTGCACCTGTTTCCCGGACCCCTTGTTTCGGATAAACGCACGCAACCAGAATTCGATTGTAAGGGATACGTAAAAATTTCGGTGGTTAATTTGATTGAAGGTAATTGGGTATTATCAGGTTTCGTGGTAAGCTCCTGCGTTCTTTAGTTAAATACGAGGGTCATTCAATATGTATGAAGACAAAAGCTCTAATTCGAATAATATCTAAATAACAAGTATGATACTTTTAGCTTAAAATGATGATTCGTTAATTGTTACGATATTCATAATCTCTATCACTAATTTAACAATGGCAAGTGCTTTTAACCCTCAAGCAGTCTTTGGATTCTGTTTTTTTGGTTTATCTCTGAAATTTCAATTAAAAATTATTACACGCTGTCAATTTATGTTAATATATAATGCGAAGAGAGTAAGTACGGAAAATTACTGCAGATTCGTACATATGCAATGTCAGATAAAATTATAAGATACTCTGAAAATTACTGGGATAAGTACTTAAAGCAGCATTTATGTTGAACAGCTTTGCATGTGAAACAGGTCGAACATTTAAATTAACTTCGTAACTTAAAGGAATACTACAATAAATTTACTATTGAAGCAAAGATTCGCTTGGACGAAATTATAAGATACTACGCTTAAAGATAAAGAAAATGTATATTTATAATTAAACATAGCTATTACATTAAATTTACACCGATGTATTTTCGGAATGCACTGATTTTTTATGAAGAGAACAGATAGAGATTTATTACCATTGTATTGTTTCTTAGACTATTTCTTCATATACCTATCATTTTAATTTCTTTGTATACAGTGAGAGTCAAAAATAAGTATCCAATTTACAAAAATAAGATTATGGTGTAATTTGTTTACCATAAATTTGACTGAAATCGTACTATAGTGTATTTGCATTGCACAATATTTGTTTGCTATAAGTATTACTATAATCAGTCTCTAATTATCCTATAATTTCACTGAATTTCATTTTTGTAAGGTGTATACTTACTTTTCACTCTCACTTGTATGTGTATACCACGAGTGTATTCCTCGTTCATAAAGCAATGGGATTACTCATTAATATTATTGTACTATCTTCTATCTTCACGTACCATTCTGCTAAGTTCCTCTGATATTACGCAGAAGTTTCATTTCATTCACACTTGGGTCACTTTTGAAACAAATCATACGGGTAATTACCCGATACCCATATATTCCACTCTGCAAACATTTGAAACAATATACCATAATATAATCACCCGAATTCCACAATTGCCAAACACTCTCCGCAAGCAATAACTTTGAAAACGTTACCCTTAACACTGATCTGAATTGCTCAACCTTTCACAGCCTTTAAGTCAATCGCATTAGACAGTCAAACGTTAATCACAATCGCCCTAAATCAGCACCTCAACCGATAGCCTGTTTGGACATGCCAAAGAACGCGTGAACCGTAATCGTGATATTGTCGAAACGAATCTCCAAAATCCTCCCCGTGGAAACACGGAACTCTATGGTGTAGGAGCGGCAGGGATAAAGGGATTCTGTGAGACCTAACTTCGCTTTCAATAGAAGGAGCCGTGCTTTCCGCCTGCCACGTACCTGAACCGTTAATGATCAACGTACCTATGTTCGGAGCCCCGAGAATTTCGGATATTGTTTCTCCCTGGGAGCGAACAACCTCAAGGGTTGCATCGTGACAATAAACCGTACAATGGACGGGCCTAGGAACTCGTCCGTCATTCAAGCCGACCAACTTTCGACTTACCCGAAGAATTTACTGCTGGAATTTACTACAGAACGCGGCGAAGATACTTTAGACGGTACCCGATGCTTCCTGGCCGCTTGTAGCGCTCCTGCTGCGACGCAGTTTACCTGCGATCGAAGATCCTTGGTCAGCAAGGTCGTGGTTACGCTTTTAGGGGGTGTCTGTTTTAGGTGGACAGTTAGGTATCCCGTGAACGCTTCTAACGGATTCTGTTTCGTAATTACTGGGAATTTGACGGAAGCTTGCAGATGGGGATTGCTGGGGAAAGTTTGTTCGAAGTTTTTCCAACAGCTTTATTATGGTAGATTTTTATAGCTTGTTGCGTTAATTGCTTAATTAGTTTGGCTTTATTGCACGGTATATTGGCAATATCAGGTAACCAAGAAAGTTCACGGTGTTTTAATCAATATTAGGTGTCGGAAAAAGTTCGTGCGGATTCATAGTACGACATTTAAAGAAACTAAAATTTCTTCAAATTTAATTCCATTTAAGTTTATTTAACGATGAAAAAGATGGATGGAATTTGTTTATAATACCATTATTGTTGTAGTATCTAGTCTTGCGAAATTGTATAAAAATTTTCTCTGGTCATTTTTTACCAAATTATGTTCTTACTATCCTGAAATATTTCTCAGTTTAAGACAAATACCTATAAAAACGTTGTTATTAATATTCGTAAATTTAGGTTTCAATTTCTTTTCCTCTCAGTATTATAAAAATTGTCTAACGAAATGGGGAAGAAAGAGGCATTATCAGTAGAAATCCAAACTCCACGATATATGGATACTTTCTCTAGTTACTGCGATTTAGTCAAATTATTTTATGGCCGTGATTTGAGGATCGGATAATTGTACCTGATTCGTAAAATTATGAAAAAGGAACAGCGCGCTCCTGGAAATCAGTGCCGAAAGAAAGGGATGGTGCACGATAACATGATATTAAATAACCACACCTTTTTAACGATCTTCCGCAACTAAATCTATCAAATACTGCTTCTTATCGTGGTCCGCGTTGATAACTGTTTCCGCTCCTCTTTGATAAAGGGGCGCTCGATACGGAGTTACAACAGTGTTGTTTGTAAAAATGGGGGCCTTCATTACAAGTTGATCACAATCTAGCCTAGTTTTATCGAATCTACAGAGGTACCTTTTCGATACTTATATATACGTGAGCAGAGAACGTTCACCAGTGGTCTATAATCTATGATAACAACAATGAATTGGTGTGCAAATATCATGCGTAGAGTAAACTCTGCTTAGTCTATGCTATTGATTACTTCTACTTACTACAGTTGAACCTGAATCACTCGAATCTCAAGGGAGGAGTTGATATTATATATACACATATAAATACATATAATGTCAATTCCACCTCCTTTTTCCAATCTTCTGTATCCAACTCTCTACTCCCACCCCTATCATCCTGCAGATCTAAGCGAATTCCTATTAACCCTTTGCACCCTTTTTTTTCGTTTGTTTGCTAACAACTCTCTTGTGTTTTAGTATTTTTTACTGGAAAAAATATAGTCTAATTAAATGTTCATGGGAAACAGATTATAGTCACAGACAAGTGATAGAAAATGATTATAAAATGCAATCCTAGAAAATATTGAGTCAAGCCCAAAATGAGAAAACCTGTGATGAAAATGAATGTCGAGATGTTATTATTAACATGCGTATATTTTCATTTCAATTTCACTTTAAAGATATCTATTCTCGAATCTAGAGAATTTATATAATAAGATAAGAATACAATTGGGTTACAAAAAAACTTGGAAGACTACATCGTAGTTAAAATCGATGCTTGATTCATCATAGTCACAATTGCTCACATAAGATCGATCTTCGTTTCTATCAAACGATCAAACAGAAAGAGAGAGGAAGGAATTATCAACGCTCGATACAGCATGTAACTATGTGTAATTAGCAACAAATGGCAGCTCCTTATGCAATCTTTGTTACATGCGATCGATCAACAGCGTGTTTGACGCCGCGAGGCTGTACCACGTACGTAATGATAATGTCCAGGCGCCGGCTCCAATAATTGCCTGCTTTTGCCCTCTTTACTCTACCGTCGGACATAAATCATCGTATCGCACCCTGGATATCTTTTTTTTTTTTTATTCCAACGAGTCTATCTATCGGATCGACATGTCCTATCGATGGTGACGGACGACCGTGTACATTGATAACGATTAAGAGTTGTGTCTCTCAATGTTGCACTACAAAGTAACACGAATGTGGAATGCAAATTGGAAGCATAACTCTTGAATAAAGGGACTGGTCAATTTGTATCTTTAATTTTCTAAAACACATAAAATGGTGAGGTCTGCACGCTGCAAATTCGGCTTTATTTTTAACAGGAGTTGAAGACATTTATAATATCGATTTTAATTCTTGAAACAGGTGCGAGAACGCTATTAAAGAATTGTTCAATTTCATTGAACAGTATACTATTCTGATTAACACTAGAGCTACCATGGCAGTCAAAATGAGTGGTTGGAAATTTGTACAAAAGTTTACCAAATCCAATGCGTGAAGTAGTATAAAATAAAGGTGGGGTCTACTCATTATTAACATTCGGAAAAAGGTGATACCTACTTCTGATTAGTTACATATATATATTTTCTTAATTACCAAAAATAGTGTCTTATAATTTCGTCCAAGCAAAATTTTATGATTTTACGTGGATATTTGTGCAATATTTGTTTAATTTACGAATGTATCGATTAACAATAAATAGTTTTATTTCACATGCTACGCTCTTTAATATAAATATAAAATTACGCCCTGATTCGAGAAATTTTCAAGGTATTTTATAATTTTGCCCACAAGTATATACCTATATATATATATTATTATAAACTTGAATTTTAGGGATCACGTATGTCGAAATCACAATACTTAGTCATAATTCCGTTGTTGTCTTCATCTACTCTAAATTATTATAATAATGTCGTATGTAACACTAAAATGGTAAGGAGGCCGGGTATCCTCCTAATGATTCGATATAAGAATGGATACCTAGTCTATCCTATGCTTCGTCAATGGTAAAACGTACGAAATTGGGACGCGCTACTCTTCGTAACGCGCGTCGATATAATTCCTCCAAATATAGTCGCAATTCCAGAGGAAACGCGAGGTTTCCTGTATGATATAGCAGTTAGCGACTACCAGACACCGTCGAATGCGTTACTGCCGGTGTCCTGTTTGGATTTCACATTCTTCCCGGTAACACAAGTGTTCTTCATGCAAGCCGTGTCTCTCTTTCTCGCGCTGTCGACGCATCCACGTCTCTTCCGTTGAATGAAACAACCCAAATCTCTCTTATCTCTTCTACGTGGAACGGCCAGCTCCCTCCATGGTTCCTTCGCGTCGCGTCGTTTCCCTCGCGTCGGGATCCGGAATACGCCGCGTGAAGCTATGTGGCCCTCTCATTTAAATTATAAAAAAGACGACTGGGGCCCAGGTTTGTTGCTCGACCGACGGAATCCAGAATCGGGCAAAGGGAGAGAGAGATGCCTCGCGAATAGAATTCAGAGGTACGAGAATTGTTCGTTTTTAATTTCATTTGTTTATTTACTTACGGGTAAATACCTTTTATATGCAGGCTTCAGAAGCCTGTATTGGATGTTAATAAGAAACACTTACAGCAGTAATTGGTACTAAGATTACATTATAAACTAATATATTATATTTAAATTATATAAATGTATATATGAACTAATATATTATATATAAATTATATAAATATATATATATATGAACTAATATATTATATATAAATTATATAAATATATATATATATGAACTAATATATTATATATATATATATAAAGAGTGCAATGGCACGATATTATTGTAACGTAATTCGTAAGAAATGTTGAAGAAGTTCTTGAAATTTTACGCGTTAAATTGTAGGATTTAAAGAGTTGATTTAAAGAGTCGTGTGGTTTTTAAACGACGCCGTATGTGCACCATATCTTTGTTTTTAACCCGTATCGTGGTTTTTAAATTTTACATGTTTGCGTTTTAAAACACCGTCGTACGCTCCGATATTCGACCGCTCCTTGCTTTACATTCCATTTTTGTAGTATATTTGGAAGATTAGATTTTCTTATTTATTCGCGCCTTACGTTCGTGTACTATAATATTATCAATAATACCATTTTTCTGCTAGACGTTTAAGTCAAATAAGGACTTCACGATAGAAATCTACGATTCTGTGTAATATTGTACGATTTCCTTTCCAAAAAAGACCTACGGTTTGCGGAAAACATTATTTCTAGGAAGAGATACTTCATTTTACACTGAAAATTAAAGGGTAAAAACGAAATGATATGTTTTATTATTCGACGGCGGATTTTTATGCAGTTAGAGAACATTTAAATATATGTAAAAAGATACAGAATGCAAATGGTATTAAAAGATACAGAAAATATTGAAAGTAAAAAAAACAAATGATAGTATTTAGGGGGTCAAAAGACTCTACTTGGATCTCTTTTCTTCTTCGTTATTTGCAATAATCTGAATTTGTGTTCTTTATTGGGGCTCTCAATTATTAAATATCGAAAAGGTATGCATTAGTCTGACGAATCAAAATTCTACGGATTATAAAGGTTAAAAATCAATAGATAAGTATCCACTATCGTGCCCGCATATTAGCGAACGTACCGAACTACGAATTCATCAAAAAGGTAGATGCACTCTAAAAATATTGTATGGTCATCTTATCGAATCTATTAGTTCTGCTATATATCCTAACAAACCCCATTAAAGCCCATATATATAAGTACCTACGAATGAGGAAAAAGAAATCATGTCTGCAACATTAATTTTGGATTAAGTTTGGATTAGTTTTGCAGATAAGAATTCATTTAGTCGACAGGACCTCTATAATTTTGGACAGAATTGCATGGAAAAATGTGTACATTCGTTCAAATATTGATAAATAAAGCTATACAATTTTAAACTGATGTGTTTATAAATTTAGCTATTATTATTTATTATTATAGTTTAGTTGTTAAATTTAACTAAATTTAAATGACCTATGTAGCCTTTATTAAGTTGAAGTATTTATGTTTCAGTTGTGTTTTTAAAAGAATGAAATAAGTACGATTCTAAATGGTTACTATATTCAAAATTTCTCTGCAAAGTTAAAATGTTCCATGTAAGGCATTTAATTAAGTACCAGTTTAATTAATAATGTAATGTGTTTGTACAATATATGTTTCAAAAAATTATTTATATTCTTACGAAATAGCGATTCAATTTTTTAACTGAAAGAAAAAAAACGAAGCACCTCACAAAGAAAGTAATGAAACTTCAATTTTCTCAGATGTTACCGAATGCTAAATAGGATATTTTAATTTGAGAAGACAGTATGTATGACTAAGAAAAAAATCATAAAAGACGCTCTTTTCAGGTTTCAAAGTGTTGTTCCCGCTTAAGTCAGACTTTTGCTATTCAGAACTTCCCCCATGCTCTATTTTAAACTCTATTCTATAGCTAACTGTTACACCTATAATCTTCAACACCGCCTAGAACCGAGGCGAGTCAAAACTATTCAATACACACCATGCTTTCACCATAGCTACGTATTAGACCTCCGTCTAAGGATCAACCATAATTATTTCTGTCAAATCTTGTAATTTATCACGAGTATGCGTTAACGTACTGCGAGGTAACAATAATAATATTTGTAAAATAATCATCGAACGTCTTAACATTTATAATAAAAACAGTTTGAGAAAAACTGTTGATAATCACAATTTAAAAATATTTATGTCATCGTGCAGTAACCGTTGGTAATGAATATTAAAAGGAACCATTTTTAAGCTACATTTAATTCCATAATTCCATAATTTGCATCTACTACTAAATAATAACAGTAATTGTTAATTACATTTGTTCTCTTTACTAATGTTGATAATGTTGATGCTTCTAAGGCTTAAAAATGCATGTAACATTATAGCAATCTTTTGTACCTATTGATTTATTAAAACTATTATTTTCTAAGTTCTCTTGGTTGAAATATTATCTCTAAAAATAAACGATAATAATTTATGTTATTCTATCTTGATCTCCTAAAATAAAACTTATTTGTATATTTACATATATACACACACACACATATATATATATACATATACTTATATATACATATTAATATACAAATAAGTTTTACTTTAGGAGATTGAGGCAGGATAACATGAATTATCATTGTTTATTTTTTAGAAATAATATTCCAACCAAGAAAACTTAAAATGTATATACATATATGTACGAGTAAAAACCCTTTGATAAACAACAGATATTAATACAGAGAATACAGATAGGAAGTAGGAAGCAATCAGTAGTATAACGCTTCGTTTAACACTAGATCTACCGTCAATTAAGGAGTACTCATTTATATCAAACAAAGTAAAGCAAAAGGTATTTGAAAAAATATATAATGCAATGGAAATAAACCTTTAATCATCCCCTTAAATAAAATCGCGGCAAATCTGCAAAAATGTATCGGTATAAGTTTACGGAATTTTCATAAGAAACTGCAAACGAATCATTTTGACCACTTTGGTAGATTTAGTGATAAAAGTAGGTAGGGAACAAAATAAATGAAGAGAGGAACAATGGTTATTGACATTGATGAAATCTCTGTTCAAACAGTTAAACTGACCGTAAACAGTGTTGTGATGTTCTTCGCGTAGAAATAATCGGTGTTTACCAGAAGGATGAGGCGTATTAAAACTAAATCTAAATAGAATTTCAGAACAAGAGACAACTTTGTTTACAACTTTGTACGCGAATAATGAGCCACGGATAAGCCTGAGATTTTCAAGGGTCATGAGATTAACACTAAGTTTACGAACATTAATTGCATAATTTGACACACTTCCGGAGAAATAGGTATATTGCATACAAATATATTGAAATTAGAAGGTTGAGGAGGGAGAGGGTCAATTAGAATATATATTTTTACCATTGCATTAATTAAAGCTAACATTAATAAACTACTGAAAAATAATATTTATGGTTTCTATAACTCTAACAATAAAATCTGAAATGCATCAAATTGAAGAGTTCCGTAAATCTAGTGTTAATGCAGGATAAACAAGACGCGATATTTATAAATAAACCAGAAGAATTTGATTACAATCCATCCCCTATGTATTAATCGCATTATTCACGCTCCAATGACTGTGCAGCGATTTCCAAAAGTTAAACTCGCGATTCCCTTTAAATAGAAGAAAGCTGTCAGTTAAATACTCGATTTCATGCCCGCATCGGTCTCCTTCCGTTGTGACGTTTCCTATTTCCGACGTGGCATGATCGAGGCATCGAGACTATATTCACTGATGCGGGCAGGTTAACCCTCGTTGGAACCTAGTTCTTTAGAGGCAATAATCGCGAGATCGATTCTTATCTTCTCAACGTAACCAATGATGTGCCTATGTTTTATTTTGTTATAGTGAAAAGCTGTATCTGAGAACCAGGCTAAACCAAATCCATTTTTGTCAATATCGTACTATATATGTAGGTACAATATTATTACGACGTTTGAACTAAGAATTATTGTTTTAATTTATTATTGATGTATTATTGACAAATGTACACAAGTCATCGAAGTAACGTGTCCATCATCTATGTATTTTTATCAAATTATTAATAACAATTTTATAGAATGGAGCTTATGTTATTACTTAAATACATTCATTAACATTTGTTTCACAAATACAACGTCATACGCGCAACAAAAAAAATTGTTTACTCAATTACAAAATAACATTAAACCTTTGAACCTGGTTTTCTCGACATCACTAAAAATGGTCATACAACGTATGTGCATTAAGCCATCGACATGTAGCCCGAGAGAAAGAAAAGTTAAGTGTGGCTGGGTTAAAGCATGACAAAAGTTTCTATCCAACCCAATAATTTTTAATACTATCACGTACGAAGACTTTTAAAAGGCTGGACCATGCTAGACTCGTAGCGCCAGCCCTTCGAAGGTTTCATGGACGAACGGTCCAACCTATCCTAACGTAACCGGCTGACTAGCTTCTTTTTCTATCCCTCAGTGACGTTCTTGGTCGCTCCTCTTCTGCTAGCCCCGGTTCTGTAGCTCGGTTCCGAGAAATCGTTCACGGATGGTACGCGTACTAATGGTGAAACATGGTGGGGAAGCGTTTGTTAACCCCCTTTGCACGCTTTTCTTCGTTTCTTTACTTATTTATTAACGGGTTGTTACCCTTCCACGAGGCGAGAAACGATTCTTTTTTCGGAACCATTTGTAGAGTGACAATAAGTCACGTTTTGCTTAAGAGAAATTTGGTCTACGCGGTTTTGTTCCGTGACGGTGTTAGAAATTAATTTTGGTTACGATTTAAGTCTTTGAAAGCTGAGCAGTTTTCTAGTTTTCTTGAACAGTTCGTTTAGAAGTGAATATAAAAGATAAAGGAAAAAGTTAGTCTTCAACGTAGAAGTGTTATTCATTTGCCTTTCAACTCCACTGTTTTACTATTTCAATTACACCGAGTGAATTTAGTTACTTAAAATATTTATTATATTTAAATCTTTCCTTAATATTTTTTTGTATGGTTACTTGAAATTGCTATATAAAGGTTTCTCGTATTATAATTAAATTGTTAACTAAGAAAGACGAGTATATTTGTCAATTGAGCAACGAATACTTTGAATGTAATAAATAGACCACGGTTCGAGGAATGGAGCCGAAATAAAGATTAGTTTTACCCTTTAATTGCAACAACGTGCGTTTAATTTTTTATATTTTACGTATGGAATTGATATTACAACAACTTCCAATCCCTGATATATGCATATGGGTTAAGAAGAAGAAGATAGTCAAATATGGTAAATATCGTACAAACTTGCATTGAAATCTTAAATTATTCGCCCCTATACTTTTCCTGCAAAAAGCTCCTAAAGAACTTTTCCTTTTCCTTTTCCTCTGGTCAATGAGCAGAACTTGCTCGCAGTGGGAAAAAGAAACAAACTGCATAATGTTCGTATATTAAAGTTACTGGCCGTAAATGCACGAAACAACAGCATTCTAAAATCTCGGAAATCTCGCCCGCGCAACAAGCTTTCCGTTCGCCACTCCGGCAACCGTGCAGTTTCTCGTTCCCTCGAGAAGATTCAAAGTCTCTCGTTCGTTTGGCAAAAGTTGTAGTTTAAAGAGTTGCTACGGTAAATAACCGGGCAACTCTTTGTCGAGTACAAGCGTTCGCCAGTCTGCGCATTATACTACGCTAACTTGAGATGACTAGGCAACGTGGAATGTGCTTCTTAGCATAGAGCAAAAATCAAAGGAGGTGTAGACTAAAGTACTTTGCACACAGGTTGTACAATAACCGCTTATGGATTCTCTGGAAACACCGGACCGATGCTGTAACTCGTTTCGCTGGTCATCGATTTTCTCTCTGCCAGAATAACTGCAGATAGACTGCAAAATTTACCGTTAAATCACATTCGCTAACGATTTTTTAATTACGCCATTTATATTATATAATTCATATTTATCTGTATTATCTGTGCGAATACTATTCGTATCAGGTTATTTCATGAATTTTAAATATTATACAGGACGTTCCAGTAATCATAGTACAACCACGAAGTGAGCGATTCTATGTGAAAAAATAAAACGGAAATATACGATAAAACTTTTTCGTGAAAGGCTTAGTTTTCGAGAAAATTAACTTTGAATATTCTGTGTTTGCGCCAGTGAACAATGCTAATTTTAGGATTTATTCATTTATTTATTTATTTACTACGATTACTGAGACGCTCTGTATATTGAAACTGATCATATACTTTCACTTTAATAAATTGAATCTATTATTAAAGTTTATATTAAAGAAATGAATAATTTCAAAAATTATATTTGAAGGAGTAGTAGATACAATTGATTCTACTAATACCATAATTAATAATTCAGAAACAGAACATAGCAAACATAGTAAACGATCAACAAGTAAAATCTATTAATCTCCCATTACCAATAAACAAACAAATTTAACGAAAGAATGATTAAATTTTCCCGTAAATCTTCTAAACTCAAAGATTCCGTTAGATTTTTTCCTCGCTTAGGATACGAATATCTTTCAAATTTCGTAACGAGTTCAATGATTGGTCGTTTATTCTTCCCACGATTCCAAAAAGTATTCCGTTCGATTTGAATCTCGATGAAAAATCTTTAAATCTGCCATTATTAACAAATAAAAAGATTTAACGAAGGAATGATTAAATTTTCCTGTAAATATTCGAAACTCAAAGATCCCGTTATCTTTTTTACTCGTTTAGAATACGAAGATCTTGTAAATTTCGTAACGAGTTCATTCGTTGATCGTTTATTCTTCCCACGATCCCAAAATGCATTCCGTTCGATTCGAATCTCGATGGAAAATCGTTTTCCAAAGTCGCAACGCGATCTCTGGAATGTTTAAGCGGATGCCCCCTCATCTTTTTAAAGTCATACGTTTTCACTTTGCCCGCAGTGTCTCTCTAGCAGAACCTTTCATTGGGACGCGGCCAGATTAAAGGCTCTTCCCGGTCTAATCTGACTAGATTTAAGACCTAGAGACGCTTAGGATTCAGTCTAGCCTACCCCAACATGACCCTTCTTAGTCTAGAGTTCCGATCGAGCTACCCGAAAGCCAGCCTCCTTGAAAAATCTTTCGCCCAACGCATCACGAAACCCAAAGCACCACCTGTTTCTTTAAAAGTAAGCCGAGATTCTCGTTTTCTCAAAAATAAACAAACGAATTGATCAGAGAAGATTTTCTGCTCTATTTTTCAGCATTTTCACGTATTTTCCAACTTTAACCCTTATGCACTGTTCGAATAAGTGTTACATGGAAATGGGTTAATACCCTTCAATATAATATTCAATACCTATCAATATAATCAATACCTTTGGGGTCAATACCAAAATGACAAACATTCTTCATTATAACTTAACATTTTCGCTACGAGACTTAAAAATTAACCCTTTGCAGACGAGAAAAAATAACACTTAACAAATTTCCATTCAATTACGAATCCATCACGGACAGAATTTAACAATGCTTATCGAATTTCCGTTCAATTATTATCAAAAGTGGCTATTAGTGTCACTAATCCAAATTTCTTGCTTTGAAAGTCGACATTTATCCATAAAATGGAAAAAGTTTCGGCGACTATTTGCCGATGCTCGTCCGCAAAGGATTAAAACGATCTCAATGCTCAAATGAAGATTGATTTTTATTGGTATGGGAATAGAATGGGTGCAAATAATTGGATACTTTGTATTATTAATTAAAATGTAACATATACGAATGATAATAGAAATGGTATCGGGTCATAGAAGAAATGTATGTACGCTTTTAAGGGATGTTTGATCAATTTTCGGGAATGTACGGTTAAAACTGTTTGAACTTTAAAATTGCCCTTCTCTAAACTTACGAAAATGTGACTTATCAAGTTCTTCTCCTATAGGCTTAATGTGAAACATATTCATCGAATAATCTTTAAAAAATCCATTAATTTAACATGCAATGTATATTTTAGCTAGGAATTATTTAGCGTCCATTTTGTATTTCGTATCCTCTTCGTACACAGAGCTCAAAATTAAGAAAAAAGGAACTAATATTAGTTAAGGGAATTTTAATTGTTGCGAATACAAATGTAAAACAATTAAGTTTTAATACAAATATAATAATGCTTTAGAATGTAAGGAGTTACTGAGAAAATTAAGTATTAAGTCTAGAATATTGGTAATTTATAGGACAATTTAGCTCGTATATCATCCCCAGCTAACAGGTTAAAGGAAGTCATTTTGGGAAGTTTCTTTTATTTCTGACAAACCTGCGGCAGCCATTTTTTTCAGTGAAAAGTCAAACGAACATCGGCCATGTAGATGAGAAGATATTCCTGTAATTCTCGTAACAACATCAATAAATTCTACATACACGTTATGCACTTTAATTGAATGCATGCAACTATGCTGCGGTTTGATCAATGGGAAATGCAACTAACCGTGCAGTTCCAGAAATAACTCCGTGAAATTAACGTGTTCAATCGTTTGCGAACACTTTTAATGCGAATGAGAAAGTGGCTTCTATGACTCAACTTACGTAATAAAAAGAAGAGAATGAAATTGAAAGCTTCTTTCATATATTCAACAGTTTAGCGGAATTTTATTAGGTATATGCAAAAGTTTCCATCAAATATGTACTACTGTAATTTCGATGAGCTGTTATAGGAATATTGACCCTTAACTATATATAGGAATATAACCCTTTAACAAGGATTGACGAGTTAAATTGTCGTACAAATTATCGATACTTTAGAAGCGATACTTTATTTTTTTAAAAATTCCTAACTTTCAAAAGCATCATTATATATTCGCATAAAAAATGTGTTATTTTATATTTGCGTTCGTAACAATTAATGAGTGCATTAAAATGACGCAGAGTTCTTGTTGGTATATTAATTCTCCTTAACAATCGTTGAGTTAGTTATGCAACTATTTAAAATTCTATTTATGAATAAAATATCGAACACTTTTCTTCTGCTTTCTACGGTTGCAAGAACAAGATTAAATAAAATAGGTCCATGATAATAAAAAGTTAATATTGAGTTCTTCAAGTGTCTGTTAGCAATACGAAGAAATTTGTGTTGCACTCTTTCAAGAGCATTAATACATGTTTTAGAAAATAGTGCCCAAATTATGCAATCATATTCCAAAGTTGGCCTTACTAGAAAACAGTAAAGAAACACAAAGGTGTTTGTATCACCGAAAAATTATTATTTGAATAGCGTCTAAGAGCTTTTTCAAATTGTCCAGTTTTCACCTTCCAGTTGAAAATGAATATTGCGATAGGTATACAGCATTTACGGTATTTACTTTCGATCAGGTAACGAAAATCGAATGGTGAAATTCGTAAAGATTTTAAGAATCCAAACCTGTATACTAAATATAATTAATAGATTGCGGATGTTTACGCATGAATGGAAAATCTGATGTTGCAAAAAGCAGCACGAAGCACATGACGTGTAAAAATACATCAAATATAAAAACTAGAGAACTCATTATAATGTTTAGAGAGTGAAATCAACGTCCACTTTGATTTCATTCATTCAATTATGGTTATATAGGATCCACAGTCTAATAAGTAATTTCTAGTCCCACTCGAAAATCATCGGCATTATTTTTAGTAATTCTTAACACTGGCACGTCCAAAAATCACAAACTGTTCCCACAGTCATCACCATGAACCACACACCGCCAAACTATCACTGGAATCAGGGTCTAAACACATGCAATTTAAAGGGACTCCCCACAGAAGTTGAAGCATCTACTCCATCTTCCCAGCCAGTCAGTTCTCCGTTTAAATGTCGGCCATTGTTTTCTAAAGACCTCCACCACGGACGTAGGGCCAACTAATTAACGCGTCACGATTCCACTAGGTATTTCTCTAGCCACTTTCGTGTCCCCTTTTTTAACGAACAAAATGATACCTATTCGTTTTGTGGAAAGCCCGTCTCCAAATTGAAGCACTCATTGTCAGTAGAAAAGGAACGCAAGCCATATCTACAACGGTGACCATGACTCTTAAAAAGAATCGATATTTTTGGTATAACTCTGGCAAGAGCAGCAACGGTTTACGTTATTGTGTATTAAAGGTTCAATTTGAATTAATGAGAACGTAACTAAATTACAACTAAAGAATTATAATTAAATATCATACATATTATACGCTACGCTCTTTAATATAAATATAATATTAAGCCTTGATCCCAGAAATTTTCAAGGTGTCTTATACGTTTGTTCACAAGCACATACCTACATACATTATTACAGATTTGTATTTTAGAGATCATGTATTTTGAAAATAACTACGTACCACAATATTTAGTTATAATTCCGTTGCTGTTTTCATCTACTTTAAATTATTATAACAATGTCGTATGTAACACTAAAATGATAAGGGAGTCAGGTAGCCCCCTGGTGATTCTATATAACAATGGATAGTTTATCCTATGCTTCGTCAATAATTATACACTTTTCGCTTATTTATAGCAACAAAATGTACTGACAAAGTCTCGCGTAAAAAATATGGGACACCCTGTATCGCAAATCTACATTACCAAAGCGAGGTCTATTGATTTTTTGAGCTGTTAAAATAATTATAACCGGTAGTGTACGTATTTTCCATGGTTTCCCCTTCTAAATTGCCGGCTGTCCCTCACGTGGCCCTTCCATCTTCGATGGTACCAGCAGACCAGCCACACATTACGTCACGTAGCACAAATGACTTTAAATGCCGCTCTGGCTCTGGTCGAGCCGGCTATCCCTTTCGATTTCGTCGTTGCCTGGGCACTCCCCTTTTGTATTTCTCACTGCCAGCATCGCCGACAATTCGGCTGCGATAAAAAGGAATCCAGTTGTTCCCTGGTGGCCACCGAGACTTCTTCTTTAATGTTCCTCTTCTTCTTCTTCTTTTGCTGCGGCTTTGGCTTCTTCGCCCTCCGCCTTGTGCATCCTGAGAAGGTGAGACTGAGAGAAAGGAGATTTTATTAGCTCTGCTTTAATTATTATGGATATCCATTTGGTTTGTTTTTTGATTCTGTATTGTTTCGTAGCAAATTATGCTTGTGACGTATTGCACCTTCTTGCCGTGTCTGATATACAGTTATCCATGAACGTCTCTACGTACTCGTTAACATTTTTTGAATATTTAAAAGGGGACGTTGTGAGGTCGAGTTTTTATGTTTTGTATATTTTCTTGCTAACAAAATTGTGAATATTTAAGAGGGAACGTCGTGAGGTCGAGTTTCTACGTTCTGTATGTTTTCTTGCAAACGATTGAAATAAAATAACCATTTCATTTAACCCTCTATAACCGGAACTTTATTTGTTTTTGGAAATAAAAATTATAATTGATTGTGGTTTCTCGGGTTATGTATGAAAAGTAGGAATTAATAATTGCTATGAATACATTACTTAGTACCATTGTTTCAGTACAATGATGCAGCCATACAATTAAATGGTACAATATAACAAGCTAATAAAATAAAATTGTTAAAACATAGCAACATGCGTATGTTACTTGTAAGCCACATAATATTATAAAGGGTTAAATTGCATCTAATTTTAGCAAATAAAGAAAACCACCGCCTATAAAATATCAAAAATTCAAGTATTTTAAAGTAAACAGGTGTACGAAGACTTTCATGAGTGACTAAGTATTTTTGAAGTATTGTGAATTCGTGTTTAGTAGATTAGAGATGTTCGTCAATGTTTTCTATGGTTACAGATATTTTTGTACAAAGTCTATTTTGTTATTATTTTCGAGTAATGTTTAAAAAGATCATTAAATGTTGTTTGAACGGAGAGAATTAATTAATAATAAATTTTCTACATCTAAGCTGTAGTGCAATATTATTGCGTAGTATGCGATGCTGTGAACATAACATTACTAAAGGATGTTACAAAACTCCCATTTTTTGGTTTTTAAATAACTTACACAAATGTGTAATTCTTGTACGTATTTTCTCCAGGAAATATTTCTGGCCTTGGATGATAATACGAACTTATTAATCATACTGAACACTAAACTGTTGGAAAGAAAATTATTATTCTCAAAGTACCAAAATTGTTCTAGCATTTTGAGAACTACAATTTTTCTCGACAGCATCTAGATAAACAATTATACCAAATATAATTTGTTATCGGATAATATTCACAGACATATCATCAGTATTATTATTAAGAAATATTACTTTTATTCTTGGCGAGTTCACAATAGCAGTCATTTAATTTCAAATATACTGTAACATTAACAATATTGTGACAATAGTAACATTGCAATATTACATTTTAGAAAAACAAAACAAAATGGGAATTGTACAATAATATGTTAATGAGATAAACGTCAACAAAGTTAAATACATGTGTAGAGGGTTAATTTTATCAACTTTGATGGTGTGATTGAATACAATTCTTAAACGAACCATTTTAAATCGCGGGCATAAAAAACTTCTGCCTTTCTACACGATTCGAATTTCGGTTTGAAATTTATGATCTTTCCTATAAATGGATGGTCTATCCTGTACATAGTCAATGCTTTAATTATATAATTCGAAACCCGTGAAATTGGCGGGTTGCGTAAATCTAATGTTAAATCCGCCATTTCACGTGCAACGACATAATAATTTCCCAAAACGCAACTGACAACTATTCTACTGGAAGAAGGCAAGGAAAGCATAGAAATCATTCAGTAAAACCACTAATCACTCACTCTCTCGTAAATATTAGGGGAATTATCAGGCGCATAGAAATGTATGCCAGCTTTGCGCGAGAAATTCTCAAGAAGGAAGGGCTCTCGAGAATTTCGAGTGGTCGTCAAAATATTTAAAGGACGATCTCCGTGTCGGCGAAAACATCTGTTTTCTACACCGATTTTTTCCCCCCTTTTCCTCTTTTTTCTGGTCGCTGGCTTCTCCTGAAACCGCTTCAGGATTCACATGTTCGTGACCATATGCGCGAACGGCGATATAAATTAGAGCATCAGCTTGCTGCGTGTATTTTTGTCGTTCCTCTTAATCTTTCGTTGATAAACGTGTCCTGTGGTCGCCAATGTGAATGAATCGCAAGCGTTACGACGCCCGATAAAGTGAATTTAATTCACGAAAAAGGTTACTGTGCACGGCTCGAACTTCTCTTTCAGTGACTAGACTCGCAATGGAAAATTTATTAATCGCTTCGGCGAACGGTGATTGAAACGAAGGTAAAAAAAAATGCCGTTATTCTGGTTCGTGATTCAGTGTGAAATCGGAGAATACTAAAAATGGATTTCTTAGTACGAGATTCGTCATTATTTAAAAATTAAAAGCCTCATACAATGAATAAATATTAAATTTTCAAGTGAACCGAATTTAACAAATTTTTCCTACATTTCTTTGATGAATAGAGGTATAAAATACGTTTTCTAGTTGTAATTTGAAGTTGCATCATCTGCTCTTGTTAATTAGCAACTGTAGAATGCATATTATGTTATTTTTCTCAGTGTGTTAGTTTCTTTCAGAAATTTGATAATTTCTCTACAGGATGTCTCACGCAACTGGGAAAAATTATATCTCTAAAATGGTTAGAGATAGAAAAAAATGCTATTCGACAAAATTAAACAGTTTTAAATGATACATAACATGAATGTAATCTCTGGCGTTATTATGCATTGGTGCATCAAAAAAATGCAACTGCATCCTTCTTTTAAACGGAACTCATGCGGTTTAAATATAATATACGTATAATATAATTATACTAATTGTAAGTCTTGCAGTTTGCGAATTAATGTTAAATTACTCTATTATTTATATAATCTCCTCAAAATCTCAGTTTCAATATCTTTATGATATATTCGCCAAATTTATGTTTCGATAAACAATTGCAGAAATATTCCAATTATTCATCATGTCAAACACTGAAGTTTTCATAATTTTTATATAACACACATATCTACATTACAGAAAATTTCTCTTTCTTTAATGCGATTTACTTTAGTTACTCATTTTACAAAATTAACCTATGCCTAATCTAAAACTATGAAAAAACGACATTTCATATGCACCAACCTGATATCTCCGATACATTAAAATATCGCAATATACAGAGGAACACATGAAGTATTACTTTCATCTAAAGCCCGAACACACAGCACATTTGCTTATAATCTGCTTAAAAGCAGATTGATCGCAAATACCCTCGGATTTAAACTGAAAAAGAGACAAAAAAAATTAAAATATCGCGACGAATGTCTTTACAGTGATTAAACTCTCGCAGTAATAAAAAACGAGAAACAATGTTGCTACGGAGAAGGAAGAGGAAATAGCCATTCATAATGATAACCCGGTAGATTGAATCTATTTTGCGGTTGTTCGCGACGCATTCGCGTTCCAAGTAAATTTTTAATACTGGCAAACGATACTAGCCCGATAAGCGTAATTAGCGTTATAGGAAGTGGCGACACTATTATAACCAAGTCTCTGAATGAATTATTCCGATTACACCAGCCGGTTTGAACTTTTCCTCGATGAAGTCCTTCGACTATTCGCGTTATATAAATTAGATTCTTTTATTTTTCTAATCGGCGCCGTTCAGACCCATTCGCCACGATTCCATGAACGTTTCATAAGACCTTCATTTACTGGCTGAACGTTCAAACGGAAAAACGATTGATTTTACTTACGACTAGCTGATTGGATGATGACTGGGGTAATTTATGTGGCTGGTACGAGGAGCCACTATTTCTACATCGATTAATTAATTTGTTTAATTGAATATACAGGGTGTAACAAAAAGTTTGGGCGAAACTTTAGATGCAAATTTTATATTTATTTGTTTATTCGTTCATTGACGGGCTCTAACTCATTATATGCAACGTATTATACATCATAAACGGATTTAGGTATAGGCTAAGTAGGCTATTGGTTAGGGCTGCAGCTTTTAGGGGGAGACGATTTTTTAGGGAAAGTTTTACTTTAGGTTCTTCCATGCACAGTACAAAATCATGCGATTTTAACACATTATCTACCTGTTAGGAGTTAAAACGCATAAAAGACTGGTCAATTTAAGCTTACAATTCATCGAATGGTTTTAAATAAAATAATTTTAGAGCAAAAGAGCATATCTCCTGCAATTTCCATAGCTAAAACAATAACTTCCTGAAGTTAGACGAGCCTGATAAAAAGAATTTCTTCGCATTTTCAGCGATAAGAGGAATAATAGCGTGTACAAGTTCACGTCAGACATATTATATACATCATCCTTCATTTACCCCTTTTTATACACCAAAACTATCTTTATAATCCCTAAGAAGGAACAAATCAGGCGAACGAGTTGAAAATTCGAAAACCAATGAACAATATTAATTAAATAAAATAATTTTAGAGCAAGGCAGTCTTCCTCTTGCAATTGATGTAGCCAAAACGATAACATCGTGAAGTTAGACCAGTCTGATAAAAGAATTTCATCGGATTTTCAGCAATTAGAGGAACTAATAGCGTGTACAAGTTCACGTCAGACACATTATATACATCATCCTTCATTTACCCCTTTTTATACACCAAAACTATCTTTATAATCCCTAAGAAGGAACAAATCAGGCGAACGAGTTGAAAATTCGAAAACCAATGAACAATATTAATTAAATAAAATAATTTTAGAGCAAGGCAGTCTTCCTCTTGCAATTGCTGTAGCCAAAACGATAACATCGTGAAGTTAGACCAGCCTGATTAAAGAATTTCATCGGATTTTCAGCGATTAGAGGAATAATAGCGTGTACAAGTTCACGTCGGACACATTGTATACATTATCCTTCATTTACCCCTTTTCATACGCCGAGATCACCCTTTTAATTCGTAACAAGAAAAAATCAGGTGAACGATTAAAGGGAACACGTAATTTATTCCGTGAGTAGGGGAACGGGCGCGAGAAAAACGTCTTCGTGACGAACGAAAGCGCGTCGATGCGATTCTTAACCGGGCGGTGGTGGGTGTGGGAGCGAATGCAATATTGTGCACCCACGTGCAACCACTAAGCCTATAACTCACGAGCGGCGTGCGCGTACACATGCACGCGCGTGTACACAGGGCCGCGACAAAGCGCACCTTGGATCGGGACACCGCGAACCTTGAATTCGCCGTGTGTGCACTCGCGTGCATATATAACGAATGCACTCCTCCAGGATTGACCGGGCCCTCTGTGCACCGGTTCTCACGCGATGCACCGTGACGCGACGCCACCGAGAACGTTTTATTTCTACGATCATTGACACTGTAACTGCTGATTTCTCGGGAACTGATTCGCGAATAGGGATGCAACGAGTCGCGGAAGTATTCATAATACGAATCGAAGAACTTCGTAACAGGAACAACAATCCTTGGCAACGTTAACAATCTTACTGCTGATCGTGAGATTTATGGTCTGCCTCTGTTAAACAGAGTTGGACGTTATTCGAATAGTTTCGAAGGAATATTTATCAGAACAAATTCTGTTTAGCCAGATATTTTCATTTGCGAAATAATTATTTATTATTTGTAACAAGTTATTCTTCTATTCATTCGAATAAATTGCGTTGATTTGCTCGAATAATTTTTTATGAATTATTTGGTAAGTTTAATTAAGAGCTTCTTTTATGTTGTACAATGCATTTCGTAGATATCTTGGAGACGCGATTATTAGACAAGACTGTAAATTAAGAAAATTCTTCTTTGATGTAATTACAAATAACACCCACAGCTATCCGTATCATATACAGGATATCTCAGGGTTTTCCCACAAATTACGACAGCTTAATCTAGAAACGAAAAGAAGACAAAAATGTTATATAAAGTTCGCGAATAAACACTCTGTTACAGAGTTATAAACAGATATTATATCAATGAACTGCTCTCGATTTTTGCACATGAGAAACTTTAAAACAAAAGTTTTAGTCGAGAGAAGTGAGCTCATATGAAGAACTTCTGCAAAAAATTAAAAACGCAGTTACTGAAATTCAGCAAAATACTCATCACCTTTGTAGAGTAATAAATTCAATTGTTCATGGATGACAAGCTTATATTCAAGCAGAAGAAGACATTATTTTAATGGAATGAGAATTTAAAAATAGTAGGTAATTATTTTTTATTATACTAACAATTCACGACATAGAATTGTTTATTATCAAATAATAAAAAAACATGTAACTACGCAGACCAGATAAATATAATCAACTTTTTGTATGTTATGATGAAAAACACGTTGTTACCTATTCCATGTATACAATATTTATTTGCAACTCTGTAACAAAACGTCTATTCGTAAATTTTACGTAACACCTTTTTTTCTTTTAGTCTCGAGATTAAGTTGTCGTAGTTTGGCAGAAACGAAGCATCCTGTATACTGAATATTTTGCTAAACATAATTGAAATCTGTTGAATACCAATTGAAGATGCGAGAGTGTTTTTTGCTTCCCCAGTAGAAGACAATATTGATAAGCGTCATAACAAAACCCAGTAATAGAAATTAACTGAATAACAAAACTCCAGGCTTACAATAAAATTGATTTCAAAACGACAATTTCACGATATAATTAAAATAGAAAAAGAAACCTGAAAAAAATAGGAAAAACTAGGAGGAAAATTCGAGGTTAACGCACACCGCAAAACGTTTGCAAGTGACGTTTACGCAAAAAAAAAAAACGCTGTTTCATCGAATGCAAGTGCAACTTTTTCGAAACTCAACAATGCGGCACAGTCTTGAACCGGCTGAAAATTAAGCACTGAAAGAAATTTCCCTAACAATGCCGTAATTTCACGAGCCCCGAGGATTGTTGGAACTTTTCAACGCAGATGATTTAGTGATATTTATTCTTTGCCAAAGAACCTGCGCACGAACATTTTTCTTCCAAAGAGGAACGAGCCTTTGAAAGGTAACGTAGGCGTGGTACCCTACCAGGCAGGAGGTCTTCAACTTGTTTCGAATTCCTTCCTATCTCTTTGAGCGCATTAAGGAATCGTAGAATTCTCACGGAGTGAAAAATCAAACACCGGTGTACGTTGCAACCAAAGAAAAGGTGAATTGGAATTTGTCGGGGACTCAATGAGTCTCCAGAAGGTTTTCTCGTACTCCTTTTCTTTTTACGTATTAGGTACAAATTAGTTTGGTGTTTTTTGCATATAGTGGAGTATTACACTTGGCAAAAAGTTTTTAATCGAATGCGATAATATAAAATGAACTAAAAACGCTATATTAATATATAACAGCACTAATAAAATTGCGCTCATTCCTAATTAACGAGTAAAGAAGATTCCTAATTAACTTGTTGGTGTGCTATTTGTTGGACTAGATGTATTTATAAACCTATTCTATATTAGGGATGCTACTAGTTTCGATTGATTTCTTGAAAATCGATTCAAGAAATTAATCGAAATATTATCTCAATACTATTTATTTATCACTATCGAAACAAGTATTGACAGTATTTCACATAAACATTGAAATCTTTACATTAGATCTGCATACTTGTATTTAAGACGTGGCAAAGGAAAAAATTAAGCCGACTCTAGAATAAAATGGGAATTTTAACTTACCTCGATAAAATGATTAAAAGCGAAATAGAAATAAATTCGAGTGCAAAATAAATAACGGAAAGATAGAATTTTAATAATAGTATTTCCTAGATTATAATGTAAGATAAATAAATTAAGTAACACGGTATATAATTCTTTATTCGAAAATAAGACATTACCTAAAGAAATCATCTGATAGATTTCGATACTTTACTTTTTTTGTAAAAGCCCCCATAAACATTTATAGTCATAATTCCATTAATTTTGTTTAAATTTCGTAAAATCTTTTTACAAACATTCAGAGATCACAGAGTTTCCCATAAACTTAGTTGGTTCACTTTGACGAGCCAAAAATTTCAAAAAGCAACCACCTTACTAATAATACATTCCTTTCAATATTTAACAGGTGTATCACAAATGAAACGGCCAAATAGAATAAATATTGTAGACAATTCTGAAGCGTGGCTCAACAATGCTCAAATAACAACCGAACCCGGCACAACACGGCGGCTGCAGCAACAATTGCCGCAGCAGCGATATTTGACCTACAATATTTGTCTTAACCGCGATGTCGTCCGATTGCACAAACCTGTCCCTGAACCCGAGCACCGTGCTCTTTACTCTTCCCAGGCAGCCGACCACGATGGATGTGTGCACGAAGAAGCTCTGGCACACACCATCAACGCACCGCAACTCGCGAATTCCTATGGTGCACCGTGTACGCGTAATTGCCATGCACCGCTTATTTACCATTTCCGAAGGGGTTACCTTGAAATCATCGACGATCATTTCACTGACAACGTTTTCATCTATGCCTAGGGTAGATGTACCAATTGCCGGCCACTTTAAGCTTATCGCGTAAACTTATTTAACTATTTTAGAACGTATTTAACCTAAAAATTGTTCCAGTTTGACGCATAATATTGTTCAACGTCTCTTTTATTTATGAACATTTCCTTATACGTTGATTAATTAATAGAGAATGTACAACAAAGTCCGATGTCCCTATTACGGTCACTTGAGAAGTTCTCGTTTAAGTAGAAACACGTTTTTGCATATATTAGCACGTCAGGCTGTGTAACAGTTATAAGATGTATAGTAAACGTATCGCCTTTAGCAAATTACGACACGTCCCATACCTTATAATTACATTGGTCACGTTTTAATGTTCAACAGCAAATTTACCTCCTAATATTTCGTTTCAAATATTAAGTGTAAACGGATATACGATATCTATGTGTTATTACGTAAACCGAAGCCCAAAATTAGTATGAAAATTTGTTTACTTACGATTCTTCTTACATTACTTTGCTGTTAAATAAAACAATTAAAGTGTCGGTTATAGGGACACTGACAGTTATTTTAACATCTACCATACGTATTCCATCCACACTGTGTCATGTTTCAGAATACGCTTACTTATTCACGTATACAGTTGCCAAAGAATTCGAACAGTTATAGTTGTAGTAGTTGAACAGTCGCCAAAGTATTCGCTATCCCTTTAAGTCTGTTATGCTATCCCCTTGGGGGTTGCAACTCACAGTTTAACCCTTTGGCTACGGTAAACTTTTATACACACAGCGCGTGACGTGTGGCAACCGATAAATTATGGATTATAACTTTTATTTTAACAATTTTTAACTAACCGATTGAAGATACCTAATCGTTTACATATCAATGTATATCTATAATATGTTAGCTTCCTGATGTAGAATTGAAATATGTTGAACGAAAGTAATGTTTGCTACAAATGACAAAGTTAAAGTAACAGTGAAAAATTTCATTTTTGAAAGTGTGGTCCAAATATGGGGTACTCATAAAATAATCTAAAATAAAAATGGAAACTATTATTTCTTTTCAGAAAACTGTTTTTTTTATTGAAGGTGGGTAAAAAGAGTCTGAATATTAGCAATATAATGTTCTTAGCAAATTAATTCTTACTTCATCAGATAATTATTAGAACAATGAAACAAATGTACCTGTGAAAACGTTTACGATCATCAAATTCGTAACACTGACACTATTTGCAACATAACACGTTAATAGAACAAACGATGATTACTATTTCTTTTGCGTAACTTTATTCGTTCTTTCATCGTGGTTCTGCACCGTTCCTGATACAGAACAGCGC
The DNA here is from genome assembly GCA_028830335.1 of Eucera pruinosa. Taxonomy (NCBI): domain Eukaryota; kingdom Metazoa; phylum Arthropoda; class Insecta; order Hymenoptera; family Apidae; genus Eucera; species Eucera pruinosa. Next base: position 9,058,302 of record JAMYCR010000014.1, on the reverse strand, counting down.
TTAATAAGCCCTATACTTTAACTAGCCCACATTTGGACCACTTCCTCTAACATTTTACAATCTCAAAAACCTCACTGTTTTTAATTAATTCCACATCATCGTGTTTGACCGAAAACTTTTTGCCAGGGATAGTATTACGCGTGGTACGATTCAAAAGTAACGAGATTATGTTTAAAAGAATTTTTCTACGTTACATTTTTAAGAATCAGGGCAATCAACTACGAAGTAGTTGCCTTGGGAAGTAATATACCGATGGAAATGTTTTTCCCACTTCTTGGAGCAACCCTGGATGTCTTCATCCTTTGGAACGTTCACTTGGCCGATTGCGATCTTTTTCATGACTTCAATTGCATGAAAGTAACGATCTTTAAGACGATTTTTTATCTCGAGACATAAGTAAGAGTCGCATGGGCTGAGTTATGGGAAATAAGGGAACTGCAGCAGCACTATAATTTTCTTTGCCGCTAAAAATTCTTTAACAGATGGTACAGTTTGATATTTTCCACTTCCACTTTCGTGCGCGCGCTGGTTATTATTTTTTGCCGACCAAACCGAGTAAGTTGTGCATTAATATTAGAACTACTGGCGATTAAAATATACTTATTTGTATACCAAAGAAATAAAAGTGGCAGACGATTGAAAAAACTATACGATGCAACTAAAATGAATCTCTATTAATACTTTGTACTGAAAATCACGATAAGTTGTAAAAAATGTGTCGTGGCAAATTGATATAATTTTCATGGTAAATTAGTGACCCATCATTTTGACGATGTTTTTATGACATTATTTAGTCACACTATCAGCAAAATCTCATTCATGTTTCAAACAATTTACTGCGTTGTGGATCTATTTACAAAAGTAAAGTTGCAATTGAATTACAGTTCGATTAATCGTTTGGTCTACCGGCTGTTTGTTTGCAATGCAAGTACGCGTCGTGCCGTAAAGCAATAATACCTGAATTGACTCAGACATTAATCACATGTACACTGCCGTTCAAAAGTTCAGAGTACCTGTCGCCATTCGGATGAATTATCCAAAGTATTATTCGTTCATACGCTGTTACTGTATTAACAACATTAAACGCGTACATTAAAATAATATTGCGTAAGTTTTATTTCAGATTAAACGTACAATTATTAAGTTGCTCCATACGAAGTTGCCATTTTGAATGAGCAATTTTAATGATAAGTATCTTTGTAAAATTTTGAAATTTCCAAATCTTCGAATGTCCAACTTCTAAAGTTTCAACTCCTCAAACTTCAGTCTTCAAATGTTCAAATCTTTCAATTTTAAAGCCTTCTAATTTACAGATCCTTAAATGTCCAAGTATTCTAATTTTCAAATCCTCAAATTTCAAAAGCTTAGAATTTTTAAATCCACGAATCTCAAGGCTTTCGAATTTTCAATTCTTCGAATTTCCAGTTTGTAAAAATGTTCACATTATTCGCTTTTTAACCAAAATTGTTACCATTAACTTGTATAGATATATACTTTCGAAGTGAAAATAAAATGATTCATTTGTTATATTATTCATTCGTTATATCTCCGCCATAATACTCATTTGACTTGCAGATGGCAACTTAAAGGTTGCAACGTAAACCGCTGTTTCGATCATGCAGCAATAATAGATTAATCGTTTCCGTAATGAGATTTCCTACTTAGTAGCAGACGAATAGAAATTTATGGTAATCGTCTGCTACGACACCTCAATGTTAAATTCCTATACTATTTCAATACTTGATACTTCGAATTGCTCGCTTCCTTGTAATTTACACTCATTTCAGGAAGGTATTTAGCAAATAATAGGGAAACGTTACGCAGTCGTCGATGTTGGTAGTGAGAATATTAAATTCCATCATCGTTGCATTTTTTACCAACGTCACGAATGGCATCAAAGAGTACGGAAGCTTTTTGTCGTCATGCAACGAACAGGAAGCTTGGCTTGTTTCGACGATCCGAGTGGTGGTGCTCGGATATGCATTTCTGTCATAATCATAATGAAGGAGAAAGGAAAATTTTCTTTTGTTCGCCTATTAATGTCGATAGAAATTAAAAGATGTATGCTTGCCTGTGTTTGTTTATAGAGGAATGTCTTCTAGCACCACTAGAAACTAGTTCTTGTTTTCCCTACAATGGAATTCGCTTATTATGATCACTTTGGGACTTGCAATTTTTTGTAACAAGAACCGGCAAATAACATTACGCGTAGGATATAAAATTTTCATTATCGAACTCATTTCATCGTAAACAGTTATTACTGGACGATGGGTCTTTAAGCATTTATGGCAAATTTAAATTTGCATAAAGGGACAGATTCCATATGATACATAAAGATGTACAAAATATTTTAAGTAAAGTACAAAATTACATTTATAGGATCAAACGTATCTCTATTAAAATGCACTCTTTCAGTTCTACTTAAAGAGATACGAATTTGCATAACCATTCACAGTCTAATCATCACATTTTGAACATATAATTTAATGGGTATACTATTTTATATTAAGAATATGCAAATTGTCATAAGTTTAAGCTTTACCTATTTTCCAATAATTCTTGCCGTGCACTCGTATAAAAGATTAAAGGTATACTTCGGTTAAAAGTAAGGCAAAGGGTTGAAGAAAATACTTAAGGTGGCAGTGTTACAGTGACACTAACAGTAATTCGAACATCTACCCTATGACTCTTAGAGTTTCGGTACCTCTGTTAGGGTTATCTCCGGTTATCTTTGGAAAACGTCGTCAACGATGATCGTTTCGTTGCGCGTAACTTAACGGCAGAAAGAGTTGCATTGGTTGCGTACGAGACGCTGCAGTTGCATTCGCGTGGGTGTATAAAGGCGATTCCCGCGCGGCTCTCTCCTCGTCTTTCTCTTTCGCCAACGTGATAAGTGCACACCGCGAAAAACGAGACGCCGGATGTGACGTCATCGCGGCCCCGCATATTTGCGTACACACAGCGACGCGCGCGATTGCACTTCGCCGCAATAATTCGGTTCCGAGCGGCGCAGCTTGCATGGCGTCCCTCCACACCGCGCCGTCTCGTTCTTTAATCTTTCGTGGAAATGCTTCAACGAGTACTTATGTACACATATACTTCTCTTAAAGTGACTATTTGGGTATTGATATAGTAAACACACTGGAGTTACTCTCTTCGTTAACGGTAAGTTGCATTGCGCTTTATAAAGGCTGTTTATACAGGATCACTTTTATACGATTAATCATTAGATCGGTGCACATGGTATGGCGGATTCAAGGGTAGAATTTTGAATTAGAGCAGGGTTTCGCAAACTACGTTCCGCGGAACACCAGGGTTCCGCTGAACCTGAATAGGTGTTCCGCGACAATTTGGAAAGGTTTTATATTATATTTTTTGGTATATTTATATTATATTATAGTTTTATATTTAAAAATAATTCCTAAATAAATAAAGTGTTTTAATAACATTGTTTTTTAATTTTTACTAGTAGGAATTACCCAACCTAAAAAATAAGCTAAGTGTTCCGTTAAAATTTCCGGGTTTGCGAAGTGTTCCATTGCAGAAAAAGTTTGGGGAACCCTGAATTAGAGTAATATGATAAAAACAACATTTTATTAATCAAAGTACGTTTGAATAGGTTCAGCAGATTTCTATTAGCAAACTACTACTTTTTTCTGCAATATTTTGCAAAGTTGGTATACATTTAAATCATTATTATAGCTTATTTTGACAGACAACGTGTTTCGTTTTGAAGGTTTGTTTTTCCAGTTTAGAATTTTTTAAGTTAAAAAAGTGTCTATTCATTAACTATGAGTATTCTAAACGTTCTATTAATAGTTGTAATTGACCTTGCTACTTCATATGCTAGTTTAAACTCGTACAACAAAATTACTCGAATTTGATTAAAATTCCTTGTCTGCTTCAAAATAAATTTAAATAATTCAGACCTAACTTGTTTAATAAAACACAAGTTGTACGTAAAACAACAAATTACAGGTTTCAATTTAATGTTCTACAATACATAGCAATCAGCAATTTATAAAACCAAATTAAATTTACCAGCATATAAACACCGTCATTTCATATGCAACATTGTAACATACATACCGCACATGAGCTACAAAAGTGACACAACTCAAATTAGAAGAAGCCAGAAACTATTAGTGAGCTTATGACCAAATTATTTAGTAAACCTAAAGTAGCAGATAAAGGGGTTGGTTCTGAAAATTATTTTCTACATTTTTCATTCTCAACCCTTCAAATCCCTTTTTTGGAGTTATGTTCTTCTCAACCATATAAGACTGAATTATTTTGAGTTATAACTAGACTGCAAATTTTTACGCAAATTCATACTTTAAAATGAAAAATGAAGAAGGGGGACATAAATCGGTGATTACTTCATCATCTAAATATTGTGATTTTTACTACACCTTGTATATTTTGTATATTTTTGTGTATTTCGTGCATTTTGTATTTTTTTGCACATTTAACTAGTTATGATATTTTTGATGTTTTGTTATAAATTAGTAACAACGGGGAGTAAATTTGAACTTCAATTTATAACATTTTTAAAATGCGTAGAGGTGTCTATATTCTACTGTTTTTCAATCGTAACTAAAAAATCACATTTTTAGAGTTGTGACACTTTTATAGCCCATGTGCAATGTGTAGTAGAGCTTTTTTGAACTACGTTTCGGTTAATAGAACAATCATTTTTCTGATACTAAACTCCATTCACTTAACCATTTGTCTTAAAATTTTGTTGTTGATTTGTTTATACTGTGTACGCTATTCGGATCTCCCCTTCTTTCTTTATTTATACAAATTTGAATTTGCGTAAAGATTCGCAGTCTACCAATAAAACATTAAAATAAAGGTACACGTTTGGCAAATTTTACATAACTTACATGTCGTACATGCTTTTTATAGTGTAAAATCCATAACACATCATTTCACGTTCAGGAATGAATAGTACATAACTTTTTGTGATATATACATGCTTAATCACTTCACACCCACTCGAAGCATTTTCTCCAATTACGAGTTAATAAAATGTAACACGAACAACAACTATACGTCGTTATTTTCGTAAGCAGGTTATAAATTCAAATATTTCGCAATCAACAGGGCAGAGAGCTTAAGCTGACAATTTGAAAAATCGCCCAATCCCGCCTTTTTAAACCACAAAAAATGTATCCATGTATTAAAGGTGCTGCCGTGGTGCAACTTTAATACCAGCTCTGTTCGAACCGCATAGTAATTTGACAAGGTGAGTTATGGCATTGGCGACACATGCATATAACACGAACTCAGTAAAACGAGTTTGATGTATGCAGTATAATAAACCCGGGCTCAGTAATTTTTTCGTGTGAAAAATCGAACGCAGCAACCATGTAAATGATGAAGATATTCCTGTAACTCTTGCAACAACGTCAATGAATTCTTGATACATGGTGTGCACTTTAATTGAATGCACGCAACTATACTATGCCTTGATGAATGGCAACTGAAACCGAACCGTGCAGTTCGAGAAACAACTTCGTGAAATTAACGTGTCCAATTGAAGCGTTCTTGTGGGAAGTAGCGTCGTAACTACCGAAAGGTAAATTTTTCAGGGCGAAGAAAAAACTAATCTGTCTTGTCATGATTGCGAGTTTTTTTATTTACTTTTACTTAAACATGGGACTAAGGGTAAAATATTAGATGTACCAATGAATATTTCCTTTCTCTTGCTTAATTCAGCATCAATTTTGAACAAAATTAAGCACTTACTTGATCTTAAATATACGTGCTGTTACTTACTACATTTTTCGAGCAAACTATAAATTCCTATTCGAGAGGAAGCTTATTTTTTTGATGAAATAAGTTCATCAACCCATTTAAAAGTAGTGGTTCACTTATTCGTGCACCTGGTAACTAAAACGTATAATGGAATTTCTTATTTTTTTTAATTAATTCAATGAAAGTTCTGCAAAAAATAGTTTCATTTTGTAGTAAATCTTGTAAGAGCCACCTTTCAGTTTTTAGAAAAGATTTTATGTGCTAATTACTTAAACATGCAAATACTGTAAATGCTGATTTTGTTTATTTCTAAAGTGGTTATAGAACAAAAAGATCGGTTTGGTTAATAATTTGTTTTTATTACGAAGTATAATATATATGTATTGCAAAAATGTGTTTTATTATAGTAATATTGTAATTGGCACTTGCAGTGTTTTCCATTGGCCCAGTTATAGATGCTTAAAGAAATGAAACTGCACTCAAATTAAATACCACAATATTTCCATTGACACAGAACACATTTTTATAAGAAAAGAAATATATCCTTCCTCTGTAAAGTTCGTATATAGTACGGGCATGTAAAAAAATGTTGGATTGTTCGGAATATTCGTAGAGCCTTTGATAATATAATATTCATCTCTGTTGTTAATTGATTGTATTTTTGCAATATCTTAAGTTTAAATTGTTAGATACATTAATGTTTTGAATTACGAAGAATTTAGACTTCTATGTCTTCTAATTTTCAAGCTTTCAAATGTGTTTATCCAAAACTATAAACTATAATAAATTTCTTACTTTCCATGAAAGAATGCAATTCGACCGACGTCCGATTTTTAGGACTCGTGTTCAAAAATACAAGCAACAATATCTCAAAAGTGGAAACTTATGGATTCTGTCGTTTTGCTTTACAACCGCAGATTATGTTCATATGATATTTTTTTACTTGTTTTAGTGTGCAGATTTATACTTTAAAATATGCACATGCATTTATGAATCATCTATTATATATTATGTGTAACACGCATAATATGTGTACGTGTGAAGGGCTAGATGCAAAAACCGGTCAGCTTCATTGCTTCAAATGTTTTGGTGACAAAAAATAAATTCTGGAATGAACTGCATTTTTTTGCATTTAAAAGCATTGAAGAGGCACTTTAGTGGCTTTAATATATCAGTATTTAATTATTGGAACCACTCGTTTTTCATATTAAGCTACGTGAAATACAACATATTTAAAAATCTAGTAAACAGTTGTTTTTTGCCGAAATTGGAGCTGCCTGCTTTTTGCTCCGATCCTTTTGCATATTCATAAAAGTTTTCTACGATAAGCGTTCAAACATTTTTGTGAATCACTCATTTGTTTATGTTAGATAATAAATGTCTGTAAACTTTTATTGTGTACTGATTTTTAATAAACGGACTGCGGATGTTCATGTAAACGCATGTTTTTATAGGATTCGATAAAGTAGGACCTAGATAGAAATTTTTTTGTCTTTAGGGTTCTTTTTCGTCTTTTTAATCATCTACCATTTATTTTGTATATTTCGTATGCTTTACGCATTCTTCTTAAAAGAAAATATGCAAAAATACATTGTACGAATATATACGATCATAAATGATCGTACTCTCGATTATATTCACAATATCTAAATATATTAAGGTTCCATTATCATGACATATTTATTATGCAATATATTTTTTGCACGTGTCATTATATTTCTGCATGTTTCCACACTTCACGTATTTTATTTGCATATCTCGATATATTTTAACATCATAAACACCCGCAACCTATTAACCCCTTAACTTTCACATTTTTTTGCCAATTTACAGATCGAAGCGAGCAAGTTGAATGGAATAAATTAATAATTTGCGAATATTGTATCATATTTTCTGCATCAGGTATACCATCAAAATAGATAAAGCTGAGAAAGAAATACGACAGGAACGTAAATTATTAACCCTCTCTCTGTTAAGTCCGTACATCGTACATGCATTCAAAAAAGCGGAAACTATTAATTAAATGACGACACATAGTCAACGTGATTCGTGTGGACTTTAAGAGACGAATTTCAAAACTGTTTATGCTTTGCTTATTTGTTATGAAAACGTATAGGATTTATAAACTGTTTTCCAAGTTCCATATTATCTAGAATCGTCTGCAATTGCAGAAGGCAAAACAACGTCCTATTTAGATCTCGTTTAGTTAATTTCGGTTGTAAAGATTTGAATTTGCACAAAGATCCGCAGTCTAGCCGTAAAACACGGTATCGATCAGAATGTAAGACACTTTCACATACCCCTCCTTGCATCCGTATGCACGTGTGTGTATACCGTTGTATTCCAACAAATCCGAAAACAGCGTGCGCACTTCGGTGTTCGATTATCAATCGCGTTATCGTTATCCGTCCCGTAAACACTGCCCGGTAATCGTGCACGTAATAACATCTGGCGGCAAATTGCTGGGAAAATAAAGAAGCGGCTCGACGGACCGTTCGGGCGGCTGCGTAAATATATGTAGAGCACGATGCTTATATCCGGCGTACTCGGTTCGTTATGCATCGACAGCTCGTTTCGCGCGAGACTCGCTGTCCGTTCGTATCTGCTAGCAATCGGCTCGCGAGCGGCGAAAATAATGCCCGCCGGGGACGAAACATTTGGAGGCCGCGACTTATCACCGTGGAACATCGACTGGAATGCATCGTAATTTACGGACACCGGAGAGGTCAGTCCGGTTCGTCGATACGGACCGTGAGGAATAATGGCTAAAGGAGGTTGGCATCGACACCAACGCCCGCCATCCCTTTTCTCTATATCTCATGATACTGTGTCGCCGACAAAAACGTTGTTGCTCCAATGTATTTCGTCTAGAAGCTAACCTTCAACAGGTGACGTATGCACGTTAAGTTGACCCCTTATCACTAATTGTGATATATGCTCCTCTCCAAGGCGTCGAGAAAGCAAGCGGCAATAGAGAAACAAAGAACTGCACAGTTATGGTACTTTAGTCACTAAGCTAAATATATTTCGTCTAACTAGATGTAGAACTTATATCCTAAAACATAGTGTATGGATGGTGGAAATATACTAACATTAATACTAAAATATGCCCCCCTACATAAGTATTAGGATATTTGATTAAAATGTATCAATATCGACGAAGCATGGAATAGACTGTCCCTTCTTATATGGAATCATGAGAAGGCGCTACTTAGCCCCTTCACTATTTTAGTGTCACATGCGACATTACTAATTTAAACTAGAATAAAACGACAACGTTTTTAAAACGATCGGAATTATAAATAAATACTGCGCAAATTAATTGTTTCCGATACATGGTAGCCTGTAACAGCCAGATCTATAATAACGTGTATTGATCTACGACACATCTATCACGAACACTCATTGAAAGAGTCATAGAAGGCGATCGTTGATCACACTATTGTCTCTCTGATTCAAACTTTAAGATCTCATTCGGATTTGAAAGCAAAATTTTTCCGTTAAATTTTGTTCCAATCTCAAACTGTTCAAACTTCAAACCATTAAAGTTTCGGAAGTCCACTATAATTATCAATACGGCGGTGGAGTTACAAAGAAGCTAAAACATGAACCTGAAGCCGGAACTCCAAAGAAGGATTACAAAAAAATAGCGAAACAAATCCTTCGCGTCATTTTCCTTTTCGTTCATTTTTCTTCACGCATCGCTCCTCCCCCGACCAAGAATCACTTTGTTGCGCCCCAGTGTGCTTCGCAAACCCGTTCTCTCTACTTTCCCAAGAAACCTGGCACCTCCTTCTTCCTTCCTTCGGCCGCTTTCGTTCCTGTTTGTTATCGGTTATTTAAATGTTACGGGTTAATACGGCCACGGTTGGATTAAAACCCACCTACTACGAAGGGCAGAGAGGGAGAGAGAGTGAGAGGGAGAGAGAGAAACGTGCAGGTCGAGACGTGGTCGAGACTCGATCGAGTCTCGCGATAGAATTCCACGGCGACCGTGAATCGACGTTTGCACGTCGGGGGATACGATGCACGCCTATGGTCAAACAGTCAGAATGGTCAGTTATGCGCGATCAAGATAAATGGCGGCTCTTCGTGGCGCGGCGGTTCTCGTCGTGCAAGCCATCCACTGGCCGCGGAATATCCGTGGACGTTATGGCTCTATGAAAACGTTTCGACCTGCATCGTCGTTCCTCTGCGGAATATAACTCGTCGGCATTCGTCACTTCGGCCATCATCGATTATCCTATACCACGGCCGTTGCTTTTGATGGAATCATTTATCGGACGAGACCACGGGTCAGACGTTTCTTTCGTTGGACGATGGGCTTAGTTCTTCTTTTTCAGTTTTGAAGGTTTTCGCATGTAATTGATTGATTGATCGGTAGAAAGTGGAATGGAAGGTTTGTCACTTATCACTTTTTGCAAATTTGAAACGAAAAAATGGTTGAGTCTTGTGAATAAATTTAAATTTCTGCAGCTCAGAGTCAGGTTGACTTAAGTTATGTGTTGTAAGTAGATTGCGAATTTTTATGCACTTGTGGGAAACTTAGATGCGCAAAGAATCATTGTATACACGTCACTTGTAAAAATATATAAGATATTAACGGTAAAGTACAAACTATTGTGGTTTAAGGATGAAATAACTCTCCATTCAGCTCACATTTCCTTAATTTTGTTAATAATGATATGAATTTGCATAAAGATCCGCAGTCTAGTTATAAGATTCCAGCAGAACATAAACGCAAACTAAAATTACATAAGGTAACACTGTATTTAAAATAGTTCATGTAATTCAATCTTTATCTATTATATAGGATAAATAAATCCCTAGTAAAAGGGAATAAGAAGACAGTTGCTGCCAAAAGTTTCCGGCTAAGCCAGTGTTTCCCAACCTTTTTTGTGCCATGCCCCACCTAAGCCTTTTTAAAATTCTTATGCCCCCTATGTAACATATACATAATTCTTAATTTTCAAAAATTGAATTGTTCACTGAAGAAACTTAAATGATAGGTTTTAAGAAGAAATCGCTAGGAAATTGTTGAGGAAACACAGTAAGTAAATTTTCAAAACATATAACGGAGAACTGAAATTTAAGTACAAATAATTGTAATGAAAGATTTTTCTATATTAGTTTAATTATTACTACGTATTTCATTTGTCAAATTTAGTGACATCCTTGCGCTTGATGCTTGCTGCAACGAGATTTTATGTTAGGTTTCAATTTAGTTAGCTTCAGTCTCAAGTCTCCCCGTTGTGTTATATCCAGCCGATTGCTTTTAACTCTGGACGAGTCCATTTTCGAATTGCCCTCCTTCATAATCAAATTGCCCCCCTGCGGGGGCGTGGGCTCCACGTTGGGAAACATTGGGCTAAGCTATAAATCTATTTCAATTTAAATTATACATTAATGAAATTCTTTTGTCAAACAATTTAATAAGATATTTTATAAGTTACAGTACATACTTAATGTATTTATAAAAATGGGCCCTCATTCTAGTGTTCTTCATCTTATTAGCATAATAGAATTATACTTTAGCCAGAAACGTTTGGCAGCTGCTGTGTGTAATCCAATTTCGACAAAAATGGACTTTGGTATTCTGGGTCTCAGGCACGAATTTGATGGTGATAACCAATTTCAGATGGTAATCATTATCACGTCTTGCAAAAAATATGAATCACATACAACAATGTTTCAGACAAAAGTTACTCATTTTTTCACGACGATTGAAGGATCGTTGAGGAAAATGTAGGTGCTCATTTAAAGAAACGGAGTTCGCCAAATAACTTGGAAGTCGTCCATAAAATTAAAAAACTATAATACGGTTCTTTTTCCCTCTTGGAATAGAACAATTTTTGTCTGAAATATTTCTTCATAAAATGCTTTGTTTTCGAGATATTTGATTGTCGCAATTTAAATACCTCATCCTGTACATATAATACGCTCATCTAATAAAACTTGATAATCCATTACGTTTGAAATTTAAAATAACAATATAAAACAGAACTGACTATAGTCGGATATCAAACAATTTAGTTGTCGGGATGTTTTTGGCTGTTGGACGTCGAACTACCTGGACGTGATCTTTCATTTCAGCATTTTTTATTTGTAATGCTACAGTATTATTGACGAATAAAATATCAATATTAAAAGATTGTATGACTTAAGAAATTAAGTACATAGAAGCATCAACTGTAAGATATAGCGACTCACACATTTATTTACATAGTTCTAAATTCTAAGAATTCTCGTGTTAGTTTTTGTTTCTTGGAACTTGGAGAATAAAAACCTTCTGTATCGTATTTGTTTACATCTTCTTGTAACTTTGCTCTCAGTGTGTGTCGTTCGCAATCTATTCGCTCCGTTGTGCTAAGTACTTTGAGTACACGTGGTGAACTAATTCGTGTTTGCAAAGTCACATTATTAGGATTAGGAAAATAGCATTTTGAAAGCATGGTAAACTTGTTGTAAGTACTAATATTATCTTCACTTAACAATTAATAAATGAATAATTAATTTATTTCTAATTCTCTTCACTTTTAAGTAGATACAGAAATAAAGAGAATTGTAGAAAAATTAAATTGTACAATTCTTCAAAGAAGAGCTAACTTAGAGTAGGTTGTCTAAATATGGGCTACCAATTTTATTTTAGTATTTATTGCCGGACCTGTTGATTTTTAATATATTAATACAATAATTTATGATTGAACCCATCGAAACTTTTGCATGCACCCAATATTAATGATATAACACTGATACCTAAACGAGAAGCAGAAATGCTCATTTTCAATGTGTTTTCTTTACCTTATGAAATTTATCTCACAATTAGCCTATCATTGGTTTCCAATCGACGGTTTCGAAGTGTTTTTTGGAAGGTCGCGATTTCCCAGACACAAAATAGGTAATTAAATATATTAAATGTACACTGCCGTTCATAAATCATTGAACAGTTGGCAGTTTTTAACAACATACTTGTTGGATTAGACTTTTGGTAACATCTTAAAAGGACGGTGCCATTTTTTGCCATTCTGACGTAAATAATAAGCAGACAGCATTCGTTGCTTTACTTTCTAGTCATAGCATAAACTTTTTTGTATGTTAAATTTTGCAGATGCCCAATGAATTATAGATGGGGACGTATGTACTAAGAAAGATAATTAAACATTAAGCTAAGATTATATTCTGAACTGGTTATTTTCGATATGTTTACTTTATTCAATTTATCTTAACTTATATAAAGTTCCATGCTAGCACCACTTTGCGATGACTTTACATTTACGCTGCGTGGGTCGTATGCGTCTCATGTTATCGATACTAACAGCTTATGTGCCTTACGATATTTATACTACTCTAAAAATCATAATTATCCAGCAAAAAGTGTAGAGTTCAAGAAACACTATAGGAAAGGCAAAGACGTTTAATATAACAAATTATCATTCTAATGTAGAGCTCTCATTTAGTAGCGAAAATTTCAAATGGTTTAAACGGAAAGTTCAAAGTGGGGGGTACGCGACCCACGCGGCATGGAATGCGTTACATAACTATTATCACAGACGAGGTACAGAATACATGAACCTATCTTCCAACGTATTTTTCTGTCGCACGGTTTTGTGGCTACGTAGCCCCATCTACTACTTTCATTTTTACATTTTCGATTGCGTGCAATCTATAGTTTTGCATTTGCCTCTACATTTTGTGTATTAAAACACCTTACAAGTGTTTACATTTCCTTTGAGGTAATGAAAAGGAAGACAATCTTTAAAGTTTTATTATTATTATCTGACAAAAAATATAAACACTTTTAATGTATTTTAATATACAAAATGTAAATGCAAACGCAAAAGTAATACATTTTAGACAATCGAAAAACTAAAAAGGAAAATAGTAAAAGGGTCTCGAGACCTCCAAATCGTGTGACAGAAAAGTACATTGAATGATAAGTCTATTCTGTACCTCCACTGTGTAAAAGGGAACCGCGACTCAAAAAAAAAGTTGGGAAACACTGATCCGAAGAATGCCAGGGTGCAAATAAATAGCGAGCAAACTTCCATTTCGACAACCCTTCACTCTCGGACCACCTTACGCCGGCGTCGATACCTGTCGACTCGATCGAACCCATCCCATCGGTGGCGACGCGGTAACAAAATCCCCTGGTCGGTTTGTCGGCCGCGCGGACAGAGATTCTTTTCGAAAAACGTCGTCCGCGAGGCACCTGCGCCGTGAAATTCCTGTCTGGCGTTCACGGTGCGTTCTCTATGTGCCGACCGGACGGTGGCAAGAGTGGGAGTAAATGGCGGCGACGACGAAAGAACGAAAGAAAGGAAGAGGAACGCGCGAGAATGGTGGGGCAAGGGGGAGAGCTCGGGGGATGCTGTCTCGCTCGTTCACAGGGCCATCCATTGACGCCTTCGGCCGGGCATTTATGAATGAAGTCTCCCCCACCAACGGCAACGACGCGCTCTTACGCTGCACATGCGCCTTCCGCGGCTGCGTGCACACGTTGCGCTTTCGTTGCAGACACCCCAGTGAACCGTTTGCGTAACGATGTTCCGTCTGAGCGGAGTATTCACGGTTAGAGCTCTCTCTCACACAGAGATACGTGTACCGCGATACGCGTATTACGATGATGCACGTCCGAGGAACAAAATTTAGGAAGATGCTCACGTGATACAGTATTTTCTTGAGGTACGTTTTCACGTGAGAGTAAAAGTCACGACTTTTGCTGTCACGGTACTGTATTATAGCGTGATATTCTTTTGAACGGATATTTTCACGCAAACTAATGTCATGGTTAGTGATGGGAATTGGAAGGAACGCTTCGAATTGATATTGCGTATCAAGCGATAAATTCGTATCACTTCAAACATGATTAAAAAAGGTGTAGAATGTATACAATGTGCACAGTTATGCGAAATATTTTAAGTTAAATATATGTTATGATATATAAGTGATAAAACTTTATTTAACTCTCATTTCTTTAACTGTGTTTGGAAAAATATGAATTTGCATAGAAATCCGCAATCTAGTTATTATATTATACTAGTTTTTACGTATGTAGTAAACAAGAAGGTCGTATACGAGATAAGAAACGTTGTTTATAAACAGCTGAAAAAAAACAGTCAACAAATAGAGTCATAGGAATTACTGGAAGACAAAAACAGCTGTAATTCTAAAACGAAATCATATCGGACATATGTTTGTATGAACTTTTTTCCTTATTTTAGTGTACCTACTGAATCCGTCCCTCAAGTTATGTTCACACGTTTTGAAACATCTTGTAGGTATATCTTCACGTGAGAGCTCTCACACGAGCATTGTACTAACGGACTTTGCAACGTCTATTGTGACGTTACATTGTACGGCAGAACACCATTTACTCCAACGAATTCTATCCTGGTATATACTTAGCTTATCGAACATATTGCTAAGCTCTTATTATCCATACCTTGTGACGTATCAACGAACGCTAAACGATTTCGTACTCTTACGTAATACGATAGAGATACGATTAATTAATCATTTTCTTTCAAGCGAAGGAGAATCAAGTTTTACAGAAAAGTTGACTCTGTCACTTTAGTAAATGCCAAACTGATTAATACCACTTTTATCTAAATATCTAAATTTCGTTACTGTAAATTTTATTATTCTACATTTCATTAATTAGTTTTTCTAATTAGTATTTCTAGATTATAGATAAGTTTGGTTTCTGAGCTGCTCAAATGTTGGACGCATATTGTAGTGAGAATTAATATATAAAATCTTTTTCAAAATCTGATAAAATAATCTTTCGTACACCATTAAAGGTTACTATGGGTGAAATTTCACCCCAAGTAAACCCTGTTTAGCATTATAATTTAATGTCAGTATCGAATTTCACTATAATACTGTTACACAGCATGAAAACTGGTAATATTAATGTCTTTTAGAGATCAATACATTCTAATAGCAACTGCAAGTAACAGTTTCACATTCTTAACTAATATACAACAATACAAATTTGTAAGTATATGTACCCTTCTGTTTTGTTAATTTTGTTGTCAACTTATAGGTTCTAAAATATCCCATAATTAAATAAGCCATAACTTATAACGGGAGGATAATGTAATCGCAAGCAATTTTAAGCCAATCCCTTCAAATTCCAATTAAATTACTACGCAATGAAAAACCAATAAGAACTCGTGTCATCAACCTCCATTTACAAAAAAAACCTTCAGATGTTATAAATCATTTTTGTTCCTGTTTTTGCTACCGAGGTTCATAAATCTGACCATTCTCGAGAGATCGTACGATCATGATTTTCGTCGTGACGTAATGTTTGCAAAACGATCACAGCATTATCGGTCATTTGACGATACGGTCCATTTATGGCTAATCGATCCAAATGGTCTCAATTACATCACCAGGTGAAAGCTTCTTCTTAACGTTCACAAAAAACTAACGAAACTGCGTGTCGCCGCAATTGCTGACGCTCTCGACGCTCGCTCTGTTCTCGCATCAAAATCACAGGACAAATTGTGAAAGAGTCGCATTATCGAGTTTTCGATGGAAAGTAAACGAATTTGCGTTGGCAATCTTGATAATGCTTTTACGTAAGATTATTTCGACAAAGAGTTTGAATAAAAAAGTGTATCAAGGGAGATTTCATGGAGATCGAACGTTTTTGCGGTGTAAATTATATCGCAACGATTGCAGAAGATTCAATTCGTCCGACCAATGTATTGTACTTTTTCGACGAAGCAATCAAACGGTTTGATTGGGTGTTATGGAAGAAATGTGTAACATATGAACAAAATTACAATGCTTAACCCTTTGAGCGCCATGGACGCATATGTGCGGCCGATTTTGGATACGATACATAGGGCTTAAAAAATCGGATCACTTAAAACAGTGTTAAAACAGAATTCATACCAAATATTCGCCAACGTTGAATTCAGAAACATTGTAACGATTAATAAATGCGACGACATTAATATTAAAATTACAGAAACGCGTGATTCGTAAAATAAATTAAAAAATTCCCCGACTTCCTAAAATTGCGTAGCACTCAAAGGATTAAATATTAACCCCGTCCCTTAACCTTAATAATTGGAAAACCATGAATCAACGCTTACAAAAAAGGAATAAATACTGAATGTGAATGTTTATGCAAATTCATGTCTCCTTAAGTAAAAATGAAAGAGTGGACTTCAATAGAGATTTGTTTGATTGTCTAAACGTTATATGTTGTACTTTAAATATTTTGTATATTTTTATGTACCACGTGTTTTCTTTTGCAAATTTAAATTTGCCATAAATGCACAAAGATGCGCTGTCTAGTCATAAGTGTTCGCAATAAAACAGAGTTCAACAATGAGCATCCTTTATCCGATTATTCCTATTAAAAATTGCAAGTTCCAAAGTGATCATAACAAGCGGATTCCACTGTGCTTCCAATCATACTCTTTCTGTATTAATAAAAATTGCTCTCATTCATGCAGCACTGTGAACGCTTTTAATTTTTAAGTGCCGCAAGCGAAAGGGTTAAGGAAGGAAAAAAAGCGATCCCGGTCTCTTTAAACGGCCGGTATTCGCATCTGTACAAAAGGAGGAGGGGATTAATCGAGCACATGAGGCGCGAGTGTCCTGAAGGGGCGACCAAGCACATGCTCGCGGCATGAAAACCGCCGCGTGACAAACCGGGACCAACGCGAAGAAGGCCGATTCTTCGTCGCGAGAACACGTGTCCAGACTGACAAAAATGCTGGCCGCCTGTTTTTTCCGCGCGCCAAGAAACGTCGCGCACCACCGAGGAGCGCATTGTGGCGCGAGGCCGCGTTTCCGGTGCAACTCGCGCCGGCGAAAAAACATGGCGTATACTCTGCGTCTGGAAAAAGGGGCACGTGCACCGCAACGTTTCGTTCGCCTTCCTTTTTTCCACCGCCGTATCTCTTCCCCTCCATTTTCTTCCTCCTTTTTTTTTACACACTTCGACTTTTCTTTCACACTGTAAATTTTACTTTCGAAACGTAAGACCGTTTCGCGGCCAGACTTGTCTCGCTCGAGAGAGAGAGACGCGTTTCCGTGCTATTTTTCTCTTTGCACGACCTCCATTCCACGGGATCGGGCTACACAGTTCGGTTGGATTTAAATAGATACTGCAACGGTTAAAAGCTTGCAGTTCTCTTTGCTTATTTTCCATATTTGCATTCCTTTGGATCATAGCGATCCGTTGAACGAAAGTACAGTGGGGTGTCGTGTAACGTATGACCCCACAACGAGCGAATCCTATTACCAACGGTTTTTCTAATTAAATCTGGACTCCTACAACGAACGAGTATTCTATAACGAACGCGGGAGATACAATTGGCATAACGGTCGATTGTGCAATTCTGCCTTCATTGCCAAAGCATCGAGTAACTACAGGACAGACTTACCCATTTATGGGAAACATCATAACGTGCGTGCCTGGTCAGACTAGGACCAAATTTATAAAAAAATGTTATACAAAAGTTTACCAAATCCAATGCGTGAAGTAGTATAAAATAAAGAAGGGGACTACTCATTATTAACGTTCGGAAAAAGTGATATCTACTTCTGATTAGATATATATATATATATTTTTTTAATTATTAAAAACAGTGTCTTATAATTTCATCCAAGCGAACGTGTATTCGTTTGATTTCACGTGGATATTTGTTGTAATATTTGTTTAATTTACGATAGCATCGGTTAACAATAAATAGTTTTATTTCACATGCTACGCTCTTTGAGATGAGTATAACATTAAGCTCTGATCCCAGAAATTTTCAAGGTGTCTTATAATTATGTTGAAAAGCATATATCTATATACATTATTATAGATTTGAATTTTAGAGATCACGTACATATGTCTAGTTATTTCTCTAATAAGTTATGAACTTATTTTTGAATAGTAAAGATACATTTTCTTATTCTATTATATAATTTTAGTCACGAGTACGCAAAATATTTAATGTCTTTAAATATTTATACATATACATGTACGAATACAGATATTTTTAAATAACGATTCTCCTTCTTCTTCGTTCTCATAGGATTATTAAATTCGCCATGTGTGGTGTAAATTTCAGTTCTCTATTGAATACGCATGAATATATTCAAACTAAACTACAATGCTTTTAAGTCTCAAAATGTTCGTGTGGAATTTCCTAATTAAATTTTATACGAGCATATGTTGAAAACTTTGACAGAGTTCTACAAATTACTCCAATAAGAAATGTCCCTCAAAAGACGCCATTTTTATGGTAAATTTTTTACGACGAAAACTATTGTAAATATACATTAAAACTCAACAGAGTTCAGTGTTTTCACGAGAAATTCCAATTATTCTTGTTACGCATTAAAGTTTTGAAGATGGGGTTTCACCCCTTGAAACCGAATTACCGCCAATATAAAAAACAAGTGTCGTTTAGCCTGTTGAGTACTGAAACATATGCCAAACTGAAAAAAATCGTAGGGTGACACTTACTTAACGTTTCTTGTTAGTAATAAAGTAAATAACCTAAATTAGACAAAATTAGAACAAATTAGAATTAGAAAAGGCATTAATAGTTTGGGCGGATAGTTTGTATACATGATAGTGTGTTTCACGAGGAACAAGATGGTTCGTAAACTTGGTTTTTTAGGGAACGGTTTGTTGATAGGATTTCTAGTAAGGTTCTTTGAGTTGGGTGTGTTTGGTATTTGGTAGAGAGCTGAAGGTTAATGGAGAACGAATGCGTTTCTGTTTAAATTGAAGTTACATTTGTCGAGTTAAAAGGTTTAAATGGTGAGAAGGAAAAATTTTCCTATGTAAGGAAAATATCAGGAATACAATATTTATTAGTGTATGTATATAGTATATACATTTATATGACTTAAGAATTTTTAAAAATTAAATGAAAGCAATCTATTAATTTTTGTGGTAGTAACATTATTTATTTAAGCTAAAATGAATTCTTGATTTTTGTCTCCCTTCTCTTCTTCTCCTATTTTTTTTTTTTTCATTTAAAAGAAAATGTTTGCTTGTACTTATCATGTTTAACAAAGCTTTGAAATGGAAGGAATTAAGATACGTTCTTGCTACATTATTTTGTATTGCCACTATAAAAGTAAAAATTGATTATAAAGAAGGTTATTGCCACTTTTAGCTTTTACGAAATTTTTGTATTAGAAAAAAATTCGAAAATTTGAAAGTGACCAATTTTATTTAAGCAAATTTTTCGTTGAAAAAAATGTAAAATTAATTAAGGATAGAATGACGAAGATATTTACTATAACAGAAAATTGTTGAAAAAGGTAGACAATACATTGCTTAATAAGGTTTTGTTTCTATACATCTTGAAAATACTATACAATTTTTTGTCCAACTCGATATATAAATTAGATTAACACTAAAATTACCAACGACTAAAATATATTTACCTGTACGAGAGAAATAAAAATGATAGACGATTGAAAAAATGTATGATACAACTGAAACGAACTTTTATTCATATTTTGTATAAAAAATCACGGAATATTCTAAAAAATTCGTCGCTGCAAGATTATATAATTTTTATGTCTAATTAGCGACCAGTAATTTTGACTGCCTTGGTAATACTAGTTTTAAGTAATAATATAATCTATCCATAAACTGTTTATAAAATATGAAAGATTCTTGTAGATTTCTAATAACTTTGAAGTGCATCCGCAGTGCATTACACCTGCACTTTGTATGGATCTGTATCTCTTCAATAAAGACTGAGGTGCAACGTAGCTCCTATCTTTTAAATCAAAGACTTTAATTAAGGAGAACGCATGCTGCAAGTCACTTATCATGAATGAAATGCAAGAGTGTCATGACAATTACACACTGTATCAGGCTGTGATTAAAATTCTTCGCTCCGTCCGCCTTTTAACTCGTAGGATTTATATTCACGTTTAATTCCTACTGAAAATATTACTTTGTTTCTGTACTCTTATTTACGTATGCTCCTTACACTTTACCATATCACATGCATCGTAACTCCTGAACTGGTTTTTATCCCTCGTATACTTCTGTTAATGATTTCTCCTACAATTTCATTCAGATTCTTTATACGTCTTCCTAAATTTAATTTTTACCTTGTAATTACAATGAATTTATTTTTCGAATGTTTATCAATGTAACATTCTCCTTCGAATTTTATCCGTTCCTCTCGAGAAAATCCTTAATAAATTTCAATATTGATTGCAACGAGTACGTTCATATTTAACCCTTAAATGTTATCATCAAAATTAATAAGGAAAATAAATCCATCCAACAATTTTTGTTATTATTTAGTATTAAACGAAAGTTGTGAAATTATTGTTCGCAGTTTATATTAGCTGATAGGTTGCACGATTATACAAAAAATGAGTAGGTATGTATTAGCGGTTCTCAAGTTTTGGAAAAGTACAGAAATAAAATTTATTTGGGGTGAAATTTCACTCATAATAGCTTTTAAGGTTAAATTATGGATATTTATTGTGACTTTCATTCTTAAATAACTTAGTATTTACTAGTGTATGATTAGGTTGGTATTAAGGACAATGTAATAATTTGATTGCAAGAATATGAAATTAATAGCGTTAAGTCTTCAAACTTTCGAATTACTGAGCCCTCAAATTTTCAAGATTTGTCTTTCCAAGTCTTCGTATTTCTAAGCTTCTGAATTACTAAGCCTTCGAATTTCTAAGCTTTCGAATTATTAAGCCTTCGAATTTCTATGCTTTCGAATCACTAAGCCTTCAAATTTCTAAGCTTTTAAATTACTAAGCCTTCGAATTTCTAAGCTTTCGAATTTCTAAGTTTTTGATGTCAAGTCTTCGAATATCCAAAGTTTCGAATTCGAAGCCATTGAATTTCTAAACTTTCGAATTTCAAGTCTTTGAATTTCTAAGCTTTCGAGTTACTAAGCGTTCGAATTTCTAAACTTTCGAATTATTAAGCCTTCGAATTTCTAAGCTTTCGAATCACTAAGCCTTCAAATTTCTAAGCTTTTAAATTACTAAGCCTTCGAATTTCTAAGCTTTCGAATTACTAAGCTTTCGAATTTCTAAGTTTTTGATGTCAAGTCTTCGAATATCCAAAGTTTCGAATTCGAAGCCATTGAATTTCTAAACTTTCGAATTTCAAGTCTTTGAATTTCTAAGCTTTCGAGTTACTAAGCGTTCGAATTTCTAAACTTTCGAATTATTAAGCCTTCGAATTTCTAAGCTTTCGAATCACTAAGCCTTCAAATTTCTAAGCTTTTAAATTACTAAGCCTTCGAATTTCTAAGCTTTCGAATTACTAAGCTTTCGAATTTCTAAGTTTTTGATGTCAAGTCTTCGAATATCCAAAGTTTCGAATTCGAAGCCATTGAATTTCTAAACTTTCGAATTTCAAGTCTTTGAATTTCTAAGCTTTCGAGTTACTAAGCGTTCGAATTTCTAAACTTAAAATTTTCTAGCTTCTGAAATTGCAAACTTTCGAAATATCATTCCTTTTAATTCTTTATATTCTTAGCTTTTTAATTATTTCATTTAATCAACACAATTTCGATTAGTTTGTATAAATGCTTTTCAATGAGTAACTATTTCATTCGTTTATTCTTTCCTCCTATTATATTTATTTATGAATTCTTATCGTATCAAAATTTGACACGAATTAATGGGACGACCTAATAAGCGCACAGTGTCCGCAATAATGATACAACTCGAAAAACGTGTTTTTTTTTTAGCTATCAACGAATAATTTGCATAAACACTTCTCGTCCAATTACGAAAAGTGTATTTTTACGTAGCCTAGTAGCTCTTTAACAAATGTAGTTAAAGACCTATGCTTTTCATGATTAACTGAAACGTGTTTTTGCTACTTTCTCATAGCGATAACTTGGAAAACACGTTTTTCGAGTTGCGTCGCTTTCGTAGCACTTTCGCAACGCATAGGTAGATAAATAAAAACAGGAAGAAACAAGAAATGTAAATATACCTAATAGACTCGGTGATGAATGATGAGCGAAAGAGATCAGTCTACTTGTATCAACACGTATAATAATATATTGCGTATATGTACATCGTAGCAAAACCGTTGTCGTTGCACGGGCAAATTATGGCGAACGTTGACGGATAATAATCTCATAATGAAAGAGAATTATTGCATAATGCCGGCGAGCATCGTACGTGGCTGCATAAGGTCCATTTACACCGATGAGTGGAGTATGAGCTGCTAGTCCGTTTCCAGAAAAAAAACGGAACATATATCGTCAATTAACCTTTTCACTTAGGGCTCGAAAACTGTTATAATAGGGTAAAAGTCCCAATTACTGTCAGTGTCTCCATAACCGACACTTTAATTATTTTATTTAATAGCAAAGTAACGTACGAAGAATCGTGAGTAAACAAATAAATAAATACAAATAAACAAATGACAAATAATAAATTTGGACTTTGGTTTACGTAACAACGCATAGACGTTGTATATTCGTTTACGCTGAATATTTAAAAATAATTATTAAGAGGTAAATATGCTATTGAACGTTAAAAGGTGACCAATGTAATTATAAAGCATAGAACGTGTCATAATTCAGTAAAAGCGATACGTTTGCTATACATCTTATATCTGTTACACAACCGGACGTGCTAATATACATAAAACGTGTTTCCATTTAAATAACAACTTTTCAAGTGACAGTAAGAGGGATATTAGACTTTGTTGTACATTTTCCATTAAGTAATAATTAATTCATTACATTCAACATATAAAAAAAAAGGTTCATAAATAAAAGAACGGTTGAACAATGTTATACTCCAAACTGGAACGATTTTTAGATTAAATACGTTCTAAAGTTAGTTAATTTCTAAAATAAAGTTAAATAATGTTACGCGATCAGCTTAAAGTGGCAGTAATTGCTACGTCCACACCCTACATGTTTCATTTCTTCCTGGCAACGAACTAGCTCGATTCCTGTTCGGCTCGTGCTTGGTCTGTCGGTATAAATGGACCTTTACGCGGCACAACGAGTAAGAGATGGGAGAATGAAGAAAAAAGGAACTGAAATCAATGTTCGGAAGATCGCACTCGCGCGCGCGCGCGTCGCCGCGTACCCTTTTAGGTATAGTAACTGATAATCATACCCTTATCCGTAGCAATTTACCACGGTGCACCGTATATCAGCGTCGCTTGTTATTTACAGGATGTCGGTGAACATTGTCCGTGTAGATATTTATGACGTTTGCCGATTTCTGGGAGTGAAATGTTTTCTGAAACGAGAAACCAGATGTGTGAAAGAAATGACGAGAGTAAATTTTGATCATTTTATCACCAATCGCATATAAAAATTCCCTTAATTACGATAGTTATCCGAATAAAGTTGTGAAATCATCAATGAATATTACTAAGATTTTTGTATTTGCTTCGTACTGTATTAGAGAATATATTTTACCAATAATGCATTTAATATCTCACCAATAATAATAAGAAAACAGTTAAGATTTCTTTTGAGTAATGTATCCGCTGCCAGAGTTTAGCATTATTCGAATAACGCGTCGAATAAATTGTTCAAATAACATTTTATTCGAATAACATTTCCAATAAATTTTTCAAATAACATAGCGAATAAATTTTTCAAATAAGATTTTATTCGAATAATCTTCGAAGAGGGAGTATCAATGAAACATATTTGAAGCAAGAAAATAACCAAATCTACGAACAACGTAACAAAATTTTCTCGTCTTTACAAGACAGAGTTGAGCATATATTATATAAATAAATTATTTTAATAACATTTCTTCATAATTTATTCAAGGTGTGCTTTCAAAACTTCTACTAATTTTAGCATACTAGCTAATTATTTTTTCATTACATCCAGAAGAAATGTTTTTCCATTCAGCTTGCAATAATTCCTATAAATGTTTTTCGGATTTTGGATACTTTTTGTTTAACTTCTCTGTATAAATGATCCTTTAGTTTTTCTATGGGATTCAAATCGTGAGATTAGGATCACCATTTCATTATTTTGATATCAAAAGTTTCTTTTACTTGTGGGACATTCTGTGTAATATATTCAACAAATTTTTAACCCTTTAAATTTGGAATTAACTTGTATACAGAAATATTAAATAACCGAATTCTATTCTACTGAATACTTTCATTATTTTTTTAATTTTTGTACTCCCAAATGAAAGTAAAATAAATGTAGGAAAAGTAAGTAAAAGTTCCTTAAATTTCGAAGAAGAGATTTCAACTAACAATAGCATTATTTGGTATAATGTATTCCATAGTCAAAAAAGTTCGTACATGTTATTTTAAATAGTTTTAACTTTGTTAAGAGTTAATTTATGAGTTGCCAATGAGTTAAATGAGTAAATTTATCATATCTATCTTAATTTGTTAATTATTATTATATATATACCTGTATACGTGTGTACATTAAAAGGGAATTTTATCTCGCTCATCGATTAAATAAATTCTCTCGAGAGATGGGGAAGCGGTTTTCTTTGGAGGTAGAGAGGGAGTGGATTTCTGTTTGAGCAGAAACAGGAGAAGAAAATAAGTTCGAGGAAAAAGAAATAAAGAGGGATGAGAAATTTTGTTTGAAGTAAAGCGGAAAGTGGAAAGTTGTTTTGGGAAAAAAGGGATAGGAACTGCAGACTTCCCATTGAGAATAAGAAAAGGCGTTAAATTGTAGTATACTCTTATTTTAATTTCTATTTTATTCATATCTTATTTGAAAGTAAATTAGAAACGTTAGGTGAAGAAACAAGATAAAAGAATATTCTGTAAAATTACTTTCTTTTCTGAATGCATTATTAATTTATTTAGAAAAAATGAAATTGTGAATGTTTTCCAAAGAAATCGAAGATCTTCAAGGTAATGTAAAAAAATATAGAATAACGTACTTTGAAAAAGAGGACACAGAAATGAAATGAAAGATAATTTCATTCCTTTTAAAGAGATATGTATGCGATAAGGTAAAACGAATGGTAGAGAACCTTTCGTTTAAGAAGAGGGTGGAATACATTTTTAATAGCAAGAAGAATAAAAGAAAATACTTCTGAGAAAGGTAAAGAAAGGTAGAAATACCTAATTTTAGTTTGACAAGAAGCAAGAGAAGAAAGGAAGATTTCTTTGAAAGGCAAAAAGAAGAAAAAGGAATTTCCATTTGAGAGGATGACGTTGAGGTGAACTTTTATTCAAAGCGTTCAGAAGAAACCGCTTTCCTTTTTCAAACCGCCGACAAGAAAAAATGTAATTCTTTATTGCGTCAAGAATTTTTCAAACAAATTCGAAGAAGATTATGTTTAAATAAAAAGATAGGTTGAACCATGCAAATACACTTTGAATAAAATTAAATAATTCGCATCAAAACATCTGTACATATTATACAAACACTAATAAATAAAATCATAGAGGATTAAATTCAAATCTTTGTTAATTCTTTTACAAAGAAATCTTGAATATCGTTTAATTTCCAGTAGTCAAGTTCAACCCTTTCAGGCACAAGATTTCTCTTTTGTAATTTTAAAATTTGTAAATAGGTTTAAAAAAATCCCACCGTGCAAATTGGGTGTAAAAAATAGGTAAGGTATTTTCTACGTTGCTAAGGCTTCAAAGGATTAAGAAGAACTTTAAGAAGACCCTTTGTAAAGAGAAAAGGGAGTTTTACGTAATCCAAATTGCACTCGTCAAATATTACAAAATTCCATCTTCGTTGGCGGCTTGTTTAAAAAAGTCGAAGAGTCGAGTTAGCTAATAATAAAGGATTGCTTATTCTTGGTGGCTCGGTGGCTCCGCGTTCCTCGCAGAATGTTGACCTGTGAAGAAAGAAATATGAAGCCGGTGGTAGGAAAGAAAAGATGAAAAAATGAGCAGCGGGTTGATTAAACCGGGGAAAAAAACGGGTACAATGCGTCGACTAAAGAAGTTCAATCGCTGTGACTACTCGTCTTTAATTTTTTAATCATCTTTTTGCTGTAACATGCTGCAAAATGGGGGAGAAATATCGAGCGAGAGAATAAAGGGATCTTGGAATATAGGAGCAATAATTAGTTGTATGATAATGATTAGACTGCGGATTTTTATGCAACTTTAACACTCGAACTACCAAAGAAGTAAAAATAACTCAATTGTAATTTTTTATTAATATTATTGTATATAAATTTACATGGATACATTTTGTCTTGATTTTCTATTAAGCGAATGAATAAATATTTATTTTCATTACATTATATCGAGAAAAATAAGTATACTATAATTTTAGGTAGTTCTACTGTTAAATTTTTATGATCACAAATAAATGAATAAAAACAGAGCAGAGATTAACTTCACTATCCAAGTATTACAGTAAATATCTTACCTTGGGTATTTGGTAGATTTTTACACATTACGAGTATCGTGTGACTTTTTGCAAATATAGATTCCTCATAATTGTATTAAAATTCGCAGTCTAATAATGATAATATGTTTGGTTACGAGTAAATGCTTTTAACTTAAAATAACAGTATTAAGATAGTTGAATTTAAGTGAACATACCTCAATTAAATTCACGTAAACTAAAATAAAAAATTTTTTATAGCAAAATGTTGATAGATACTTATTAGAAATACTCGTACAAAGATTTCGCCATAAACTATTGGATAATATTTAGATTATTTTGTACTTGAACTTTTTTTGTTGTTGAATGCCTTTATATAGTCACTTACTTACTATAGTCACCGAAAGTTAAAGTGTTCTTATTGATATCGAATAAATTAAAACGATAAATACTTAAAGAAGTGTATAGTGCAATGGACATAAATGTTTACTCGTTCTTTTTGTTAAAAATCACGGCAGCAAAAATGCAACGGTGCAATACAATTTTTATAAGAACCTAGCAACAAGTCATTTTGACCGCTTTGATAATTCTAGTGTTAAATATAATATATGATATACATATATACGCGATCTCATTTTACGCGGTCCTTTTTTTATCTTTCACGTTTGATAAATACTCATTTTAAGAGTAGCCTACGATAAAACCCTATTATGATAAAACCGAAGCAATACTTACAAATAGGAAGTATTCGAGAGATGAAGATAGCGACTTTGTGTCTGTTAAAAAGAGAAGGCTAATAGTTTTTAATTACAGTTCAGACACCCAAAACGAATAAAATTTATCATAATTTTTATGAATTTTTATTAGGATTTCTTTGTGAAAATATATGAAATATATATATATATATATATATATCTTTTTATAACTTGTACCGTGCTTTTTCTAAAGTATTTTTTCATACCAATGAACGTTTTTTACGCGCAAGAAAACCGCGTGAAAAGAACATATGGAAGGTATAACAAAATAAATATAAAACATAAGGTAATCAGCGTAAATGGAAAGACAGATGTAGTAATTTTCCAACTCACTTTTATTAGAAGTATTTCCCTCTATTCGACCAATATTACCTCCACCCTTAAAACTCTGAATCCTTCTTTTACCACTGCGTATATGTAAAATATACCATTAAAGCAACGCACACCAAACACCTTAAACTCGAGAGAGAGAGAGAGAGAAAAAAAAGGATAACAGTAAAATCGTGCACAAGAAAAAAGGTATTTAAAAAGAGATTTACGAAGTCGGTGGTCCAAGGGAACATTAGCAAGATAATATGAATGGCGGTGGAACAGAAGGGAGCAAAACTATGGTAGAAACGACAAGAAGGGAAAAGTGGCGCACGTGCAAGAGAAAGAATGCGGCGAAAGGACGGGACAGAAAAAGGAGATGGTAGAATCGGGCGAGAATTCGAAGAGCGGCGTACGAGCATCTTATTTCAATATTTTAAGCGCACTCCGGGGTATCACGCATACCACGAGTGGACGGCCAATATTTGAAACGGACCACAAACGCCGCGGCGCGGCGGCGCGGCTTCGTTCCTGGGAAAAGGAAACGGAAGGAACGGATGCATGCAAACTGCTGACATAAATCGCGGTGAGCTGCGCTGGTCTACCGTTTCTCTTTTTCTAAAAAAATCACGCACGAAATTATGAAAATAAATTGGGTAGTGACAAGGTCTCGATCGTTCGAAAAAGTTTTAGAAATTACAACTAAGGTTGATTAGAGCGACCAACTTTATCCGCTTTTCCCGGGAACTCCCGTATTTTATGCTAATTTTTTACATTCTCCCGTTTTCTCTATTGATATTTCAGTTCTCTCGTAATTCCGATTAACCTTTTAACTGCGGCGCAATATTCGCATGATGCAGAATGTAGAATGCGTATTACATAATTTACGTGTTCAAAATAAATACTTGTGAATATATTAACTTCATGTTTAATATAATAAAATTGCTACGTTGTTATTAAAATGATCTTTTAAATATTATTTACATTAGTAATTAAATCGATAATTTAGACTTGCACGTTATCATTTTTGTAAGAAATCCGCTGATTAATGTTTTAAAAAGCAATACTGAGAAAATTCAACTTTAAGTGGTTGGAACATTTTTATAAATTAAGATATAAAGATAATCGAAAGCCACATTGTAGATAATCCTATAACTCACAACATATTCAAATTTCAAGTGAATCGGATGAATAGTTTTGGAGATCTGCTGTGTGCAAGAGTAAAAAAACATGATTTCGAGAAAAACGCGATTAAAGTTTTAAGTTTCCATTTGACGTGACATAACGTGAGAGTTCAATCAGTGCTGTAACTTTGTCATGTATTGGAATTTCAAAAAATCCTTTTAAGACAAAATTCTAGACATATGAAACTTTAATGGAATGTGCAATAAACATAAGTTGACGTAAACATTTTTCATCTACTTGATCTTATTGTTAGTAACATGTACCATAAGCTTTGCCTTGACCTTTTTGCACACCTTGTATATCACAATACTAATGCCACGTTGTAAAAAAACGACAAGACGTGTTGGCCAACTTAATATTCTATTCGTATTTGTAAACAATGCCATAACTTTCAGCAATGTTATTGTTCGCCTCTTATTATTCGCATTAAGTCTTTAACTAGTTTCTGCACTTAGTATTTGTGAAACCACTGCGAATAAACAATATTTTTAAGTTTAAGACGAACGTGTATCATCGGATCGAATGTTAGCTTTTGCTTTCGATTCTATCTGCGATCGAGTCTGGATCGACTAAAAAGATGCGCTGCTCGCTTGTTAAGCCGAAAGATAAAAAGGCTGCCTTCCTGGATCGACGATCTCCGTCTCCAGGGAATGCGTTGCGCCCCTTTTTTCCGCGAACTTCCAATTCGTCGCGGCGTTCCTCGTAAAAAAGACCAACGCTCGCCGCGTTATCGAGGAAGCGATTCCATCTTGTCCAATTCACGGCTGCGTAATCGCTCAAAATAAGTCGACCGACAATAAAGCAGTTACGAGAGCCAAAACTGATGGCCACAGCGAGCAAGAAGTTTAACGAAAAAAAAAAAGGTAAACTGATGCTTACTTTATTGAAAGAAGTGTAATTTAGTCGTGTTCTAGTCATAACGAAAGAAGCGAAACATTCAGGTTTTGTCAACATTTTTTTCACGTTTCGAACAACTATCAAATTTGGAATCAATGGCTGTTAATACAATTCTCTTTATTGTTGTATTCAGAACAGTCGTAGGTATTTAACTGACTACACAAGGCTAAGAGAATTAATAAATTAGAAAAGTTTGTAATAAATAATTATTCAACGCACTAATGTTAAAGTAACGTTATATCGATTAACGTATACAGTGGTAATTGAAAACTAGAATAAAACATGTGAAATTAAATATAGAGTATTTTCATGAAAATAAAAATGAATACTTATTTGTAGTTTATCAAGTGAAAAGTGTTCAAATTGATACAGCAATTTCTCAGCAAAAAATTTGTAAACGTGTCAAGTAATTTTCCAGAACTTGTGAACGGAAGCAGAAAAAGTTAAGTTTAGCTGATCATTATAGGTCTGGACAGCATTTAAGCGGCACTTAAAGCAAGTTGTGGGGCAGTTCAAAGAACAATTGTCTGACAAATTGGTATTATCCTGAGCAGTAACCCATAATTTTCGAATACACCTGTAGAGTGTAGCGTATATTTCTTTCAAACAAGAAAAGTAAATGAGTCGTTTTAAGTTGTCACAGTAGGTTGTAGGAAAACTCGGTTAACGACCAGGTAGCACATACCAGAACGATAACTACCACGAAAATTAGTTCGTTTCGCTTTCCTTTTCTAAAACAAGGTATTTCGTTTTTACTAACGCGATGTATGCGATTAAGTAATAATTTAGTAAAATTAGGTATTATTGAGGAAAACAATTTTTTGCGTATGCCAAAGTATCATGTATTAGCAAAAATATAACAAAACTCATTTGTTACGTTTACCATATTATTCTATATGATTTAACAATATCTTTGGTTTCATATTTTCAAGTTCTATCAATTAATAACAAACTAATTTTTATATCTTAAGAAAGGCTGTAAATCCATTGTGTAATTTATTGAAAAATGCCGAATGTGTTAAGCTAGATTTTCTTACTGTTAGTTACGATTATTAATTTTGGCAGATTTATCTATGATATCGATAAAGAATTGGCGATGCTTGTCGTTGTCAAAATAGGGCAACATTTTTTTAAGGTCATTAGCTTTTTCCTTCGATATTCAGTTATTCATTTTCAGCCGTTGACTTTATTTCGTCTGTATTTCTTTCTTTCTTGTAAACGTTAATGGTTCCTCAATGGTCCTCTTCGTTTAGATGAGATGCGTTTGTGTTCGTTGACACAGTCAACCTAATTTAGGAAACTCATTGTATAACGCACATCCGACACTAGATACGAAATACTAAGAACTGTATTAATTACTCTGATAACACTTCCTTCTTTATTTACTAATATCTAGCACTTATATAAACATCGCTTTACCGGAAAGAAATATGGTTTTGTATAAATGGCACTTTCAGCCTTTTTTATTTCCAATTCTCAATTGTCTTTTAAGTTTTTAGTTGTAGCCACAAGGTTACATTTTACATTATTAATATAAAATGTCAAAGATGATTAGTGCAAGATAAGACTACTTTAGGTAAGGCACTAACTACTTATAATGTGCATACAAAAAGGATAGTACTTATGCAGCGATTTAATATAATTAAGTAACGTAACTGGAATTCCATAACAATAAAAATGAAGGTTTGTATTAGGGATGTTCGATTTTTGCAAGAAAAATTTATTTGTGAATCGATCCTGAATCGAAACAGCTGAAATCGATACGTCAAAAAATCGTTTCAGATACTATCTCAATACTAAGTACATATTACTATAGAGATATCAACGGTATCTCGGATGAACTTTGAAATCTTCGGATTAGATCTGCATATTTATATTTAAGACATGATAAAGGAATTAACCAGAATTTATTCAAGATCAGTATGACGGGTCAGGCCAATCAATATTAAATAACCTAATTTGACTTTGCTTACTAAAAAATGTCCATCTTTAAACCTTCAAACCATTTCCGTCGTTTGTCTTAAGATTAAATTAATTGGAATATTCTTTATTCCAAGTTAAAAATATATGACTGGTTGCAGTTAATTAATGACTGAATCAATTCAAGACTCTCGATGAATCAAAGATCGATTCGTGACTGAAAAAAATCGATTCGTGCCAGAATCAGATATCCAAGAATCGACTAAAAAAGATCGAAAATCGCTCCAAAAAATCAATTCTTCAGAGAATTGATTCAGAATCGAAGACCCCTAATTTGTACCCTATAAAGTAACGCCACGCTGAAATTCTTCGATGGAAACTCGCGCCATTTAATTTTTCGATGGGTTGATGTACGTTCGGGTAATATGCTATAGCCGTCGATGCGATGTAAAAACCACATGAAAGGAAAAAGAAAGATGAACTGAATCATAATAAATCGCATCTTCAAAAACTGTTACCGATGCCATAAATTATCCTGAGGGAAAATGTTTGCAATTAGTCGGGATGACAAATAGCATCGGCGGATAGCGAGGAAAAATCGGTTTCAATTTTTCAATCGCATCCGTACTCTGCAACGGCACGCGAGGAATTCCATTCGTCCGTCGAACGTTGGCAATATCGCGAGCGGCGTTCATTAAAATTCATTAAAATCGATAAGCTCAATTAGACTTCCTCGCGTGAACATTTCGAAACTCACCCCTCATTCGCGCGGTTTTCAACGCGTTCCAGGTATCACTTTAACGATCGTAAAATAGAACTTGCTCGCTTGTTAAGCTTTTTTTGAACTACTTTAACATGATCTCGTTGGGCTAATCTGATTTTGATTAACTGATTACAGTAGAAAATTTAAATTAATGTCGTTAATAAACGCTTCAGAGTTTTTCGAATTTGATGGTCTGCAATTCAAAAGCTTGGAATTCAAAACCAAAATACTCTCTTAAGTGTTATTATTCATCGTCCGCAAAGGGTTAATATCCCAAAGTATGTTCTGAAATATGTAAGTCTGTTCTAAAATATGTAAGTATGTATCTGTAATTTAGAATGCGTCTGTAGACTTTCGCGACTGATTGTACGTAGTGTTTTTATTTCTAAATGGGGAGGAACACTTTGAATAGACTCGAATGATTAGCTCGTCTTCTGTAATGGTACAAAGGAGCAAGTTCAATGTGAATTTACGAATCTAAATTGATTCAATGCTCTGCGTATTGTTTCATTGGAAGCACTTGTATATTCGTTTTGCAATTATCATCTTGAAAAATTGTCTGTTCCTTATAATAGTAACAATAATACTGATAATAGTAATAATCGATATAAATTATGTAGGTATAGTATCTTAATAATCAATCTATAAGATCTCGATCTCCTTAACCCTTCAATCGACCAAGACAAATTAATTCGTCATTCATCAACGTTAAAAGGGAAAAAGAAAGAAACAAGAAACTCGCATTGCATTTCCATTCCACCTTTCTTCGATACTCTATCTGCATAAGGACACTTTTATAATTTTGTAAACATCGTGCAATATGTTACACAATTTTCTGATACACATTTTTGAAAACACGAGCAGAGAAATGAAATCTATATAAAAATTAGTTTCACTCTCCAATAAGGTATGCTTTAATTTGAATGTTTTATATACAATGAGAATTAAAAGCAAGTATATGCCTAACAAAAATGAAATTGTAGTATAATTATGGTATTGATTACGGTACAAATGAAATTCCAATGTAATTATAGTATTATCTACAATACAATATTTATTTATAGTATTATAGTATTTATAGTATTATACAAATATAATATCACCTACGATAAATAAATTATAATATAATTCAGATATAATTTACAACGAGCAAATTATAGTATATAATTTCATTTTTTTTTTACAGTGTATACTTACTTTTGACTCTCATTGTATCTTGCCAATTCAAATTCAGATCTGTACACAGATAGAAAAATGTGAAGTAGATCAGTATAGTTTCTGAAGCTTTCATTCCTACAAGAATTTCAATCCCAAACACAAGATTTCCGTGACTGAGCGCACGAGCAGTTGAAGATCTAAACAACTTCTATAATCTCGCACCGCAAATAATTCTGATGTCCAAGAATATACGCGAAATAGCGTGCAACAATTAGCCAGATCTACACAAATAGCGTGCCACGTCTGGTCTGTCTACGAATCGCGTTAGGTTCGTTGGTCAGAGGAAACGTCGTCTTAATTGGCCTCAGCGACAGATATCGCGGGCCTGAAACAAGGAAAAAGCGATTTGCCATAGGGCCACGTAAGACCGTAGCATATGTCAGTCTTCGGTGAAGCTTAATGGAACAATGGGGATGGGAAGGGGGCCCGGTGGCAACTCGAGGGCCTGGCAGTCAATGAATCTGCTGGCCTTTTCCCATGCCCGCGAACACCAACGGCCAGAGTTCCCTCTCTCTGAGCGACTGTTCGGGTCCAGTCGATTTTATTAGCCTCTGACTCATTCCCTCTTTACTCCCCCGCCAACCTTGCTGCCGGATATCTTGCTTTCTTCTACTTCGTTTTCTTCTTCTTCTTCTTCTTCTTCTTCTTCCTTCGGGTCGTTGGAGGATGTCGTCCCGGAACGTCTCGACGTGACGTCTCGCGAGTTGGGGTGATATCGTTGGGTGAAGTTCTTATCGCAGAGGTATAAGATAGACTAATCAGCCAATGTAGTTTGTTGGTCACACCATTGACAAAGAACAGGATAGGCCACTCACCCAATGCTTTTCTCTGTCACTCGGGTTGGGGGCTCATGAGCCTCCTTATCATTCTCATTTTTGCCTTTTAGATTATCTGAAATGTATAACTTTCGCGTTTACTCTTACATTTTGTATATTAAAATACTTTAGAAGTGTTTTCATTCTTTGTCAGATAATAAAACGAAAGATGTTCTTCCGAAAGCTTTGATTTTTTATGTTATCGGTATTTCAGACCGTGTGACACGAAGTCCCGTAAGGTGATCGGTTTATCCTGTACCTCGTCTGTGGTTATATGGTCCGGGTACTATGTGTAGAGATGGCGAAAAATGGAAAAAATTCGATATACCGATGTAAAGGTGGTATTTACTATAAGCATTAACTAATTACAGGATAGACTACCCATTTGTAGGAAATATCATAACGCACATACCTGGTCAGATTAGGACCAAATTTGTATACAAAAATTGTACAAAAGTAGTACAATATAAAGGGGTGTTTTACTCGTTATTAATATTCGGAAAAAAGTGAAACCTACTTCTTATTAGTTATATATATTCTTCTAAGTACCAAAGATAGCCAATATTCATCAGGTAAACTGTTCAAAAGTATTAATCTGCCTAGCATGATTCTCAACAATCGGTTTTTTCCTTGTGTGCACAAAGTAGCAGACTGTTGGACTACGTCTACAGTCGACAAATTTTAAGCAAAAATACATCGAGAAGCGATGCTTCATTTATCATAAAAACTGAGCGTTAAACTTCCAATATTTAAAATAAAAAATAAACATCACGATGATACTGTGGTTCTTCGAATTTGCACATAAAGCTGACATTTACTTACCCGCGAACTTTTTTCATAATTATTTTGAAGATTAAAAATAATTAACTAAGGCATAGAGCAATTCGCCGAGCCTAATCCAAATTTAATACCATTTAATATGTTAAGTTATGAAACATTCGAACGTGAATATACACGGTACTCAGGTATTCCACGGATCCAAAGATTGTGGAAACGAAATATAAAACATCCCTTCGGCGACTTAAGTCACAATGTTAATCCTTAACTGCTATAGACCTTGAAACTTAGTAGCTACTATAGGCGGTCTCACGGACCGCTAATGTTTATTGCGTTATTATATGAATACAAATGCCGAATAAAAATCAAATTTAATTCTTCTTGCTTTGTAACTACATTAATAATGAAGAGATCCAAGCCTAACTGAACAATAGCAAATGCCTATAATTACCTACTGTAATGCGCGAATTATTTACGAGTGGTGAGATACTGGTTCACAAAATTACTGTATTTCACACAATTATATAAATGCACAGGATACAAGAAATGTGTTCATTACGACTGCCAGCACGAGAGTGAGAGGAAACGTAAATTGCAAGACTGATAGGTAGGTTCAAACACAATTACAGGTGTCGCTATAACAATATATATTAATATATTGCGTATATATTAACATAACAGATGTCGCGTTTTGTGTCCTTAACTTCTATATTCTAACATTATCAATTATCATTTATCTTTTATACATTCTTTTAATTATAGCTTTTAGCAGCAATCTCACTAACTCCCGCTTCAATTAACCCTTTGACTACGAAAGGCGTATATGTCCGGTCAGTAGGTTCTGTATAATACAACATACATTAATTTACTAAATTACTGATATATTATATAACAATGTTCGTAGATTTATTTTAACAGCAACGAAGAATTTTTGTTATTTTGCACTTTAGGTTAATTTATTCATAGACAATTATTTATTTCACAGGCAACTCCACAACAACAGTTATACGAATATTTCGCTGCAGACAAAGGGTTAACCCCCAACTGGTATTGCGAGGTCATGAATGATATATTCTACTTTTCTTTTACGTTACCTCGACAATGTTTGACTGAATCGAATCGTGGCTTAAACGTTTCGGGCCTGAACGGATAGTGTAAATGAACCTTAATGGAGGTTCTATTGTATCTAACGCTTCGTACCATTCTGTCCCGCACTGTACAGTTAACGACAAAGAAAAACCAAGTGGACTAGACCCGCGAGCTGCTATCCTGCGCGCACGGGACGTTCAGGATGGTCATGTAAATAGGGAAGAATCGTCTGGTCCGCTCGGTTCAGCGGACCTGTTTGTCTCGATGCAAACGATCGTGTGAAAGTCTCGCCGCCTCGTTAACGCCACCCTCCGCAGACTCTGCGAAGGATGACCGAGAAAGGAGGAGTCTTTTTAACCAGGCTCAAGAAGAAGCTGTGCGAAGCCGTGGCCATGGGTAAAAGGGGGCGAAGGAGAAAGGGAACGAAGCTCCGAGATGGGAAGAGCAAAGATTCCGGGGAACGAAGGAAAATAAACGGACGAAGACCTCTTCTTTCTCTCTTCTCGGCAAATTAGCTACTTTATCAACAGCCTGCCGCTTTGTTGCAGACGTTGTCTGAACGGGCCTGAGCTCCCGACCTTAAGATCCCTGTTTATTGGCTTTCCTCTATCACTTTTTTCTGATTTCTTCCCGCCAGTTCCTTCGGTTCCTTCACCTTTTAATAGTGAATCTGAATACTTATTGCAAGAATGTTGAGGTTCTGCAGTTCGGTTGGGGTTAGCTTGTTATTCAGTCTTTACTTCTACAGTGGTAAATTTCTGCTGGATATTTTATTTTGTTTTTTTTTTTCCCCTAAGGCAGCTTGGGTCGTTGGCGACCCAAGCAAAATGAGGCTTTCTCGAATTTTCCTTTGAATTTTTATTTTTACAGAGAACACGTTTTAAATATTTGACTTAATGAACGAGTTTATAGTGTAGTGGAAATATTAACAAGTGCTGTAGAATTTTGTTGAACCTTTGGAAAGCTTAGAATTGTACAAAGAATGAGACTCAGACGCGAACTACCCAATTTGTCTACGGAAAAAATGTTTCCTTACAAAGGGTTAAGCTTAATTAAGTAATTGAAGGGTCTGTAACAATAATGAAGCAGTTCCATTTTCAGTTTCAAAACTGCATGCGGTTAACGAACTTTCATGTTAATAAACTTTTGTATTGAATATGAAACTCATATCGTTCTTACTGTTCTATTAATACTGTAAACAAAAAATACTATAGACCAATCATAATATCGTAATTTAACGATTAAACGACATAGAAAAACGAATTTTTCGAGAAAACTATTGCAAGTAGAGTCGCTAATTGTTTTCGTTTACTAAAGATAAATATGAATATTTTCTCTACAAAGTAGACAGCGATGGAAGATATTTCAGACGATTTAAAAAATACTAATTTCATGTTAAATACACGCTGTATATATACTAAATCGTAATTTTAACTCTACGTACATTTTCGAATTATATACGTTTTGTATTCGTCGCAATGCTACAGTAGTAGTTTAACCAACTTAAACTTTGCAGCAGTAGAAAAATGAATAGGACAAGAAAATAGATATAAAAGCGATGGAAACTTTTGCATACCCCTAATAGTGTGCAATTGAATTAAATAGAAATTACAATACGTAGGGTAAATGACCCGCGTACTGTCACTCTTCCTATAACTGCTACTTTAATTCGTTTCTTTAATAGCAAAGTAACGTATAAAGAATCGTAAGTAAACAAATTTTCATGCTAAATTTGGACTTTGGTTTACGTAACAACACATAGACATTGTATATTCGCTTACACTTGATATTTATAAATAAATATTAGGAGGTAAATGTGCTGTTGAACATTAAAACGTGACGAATATAATTATAAAATATGGAACGTGTCATAATTCAGTAAGGCGATACGTTTACTATATATATTGTACCTGTTACACGAACTGACGTGTTAATATATTTAAAACGTGTTTCTATTTGAATGAAAAGTTTTCAAGTGACGCTACGAAGGACCGTGGACTTTGTTGTACATTTTCAAATACGTAGTAACGAATTTATTATATCGAACATATAAAAGATATGTTCATGAATAAAAGAGCGGTTGAACAATATTATGCTCCAAACCGAAACGATCTTTATGTTAACGACGTTATAAAATAGTTAAATAAAGTTACTTAAAGCGATAACCTTAAAGCGGAAGCACGTGGTACATCTAGCCTATGTCGCAATACTTGGCCAATTTGACATAAAATGGCCCGTACGAATGTATCCTTTCAGACGACCTTGACCTCGAATATTTCCACGGTTTCTCCAGCGGAAAGAGCCATGATGCTAAATGTACAGAACCAAGCGTGCAGGTATCATCAAAGGGTGAGGATTGGCGCGGAGAAGAGAGACTTTTGCCGATGGATGAAAGGGTGCAGGGTCTACAGGTACCAAAAGGAAGATGGCCGGCAGCACGCGATTCCTTGGCAATCTTCCTGGCTCGATTCCACCACGAACTTCGTGGAAGCCGGCCAGGAGGAGGGAGATTTATCAGATTTGCAAATAATGAGACTATGTTTCAAAGGGGACCCGGCTACCGCGCCTTCTTTTGTCCTTGCCGGATTCCATGGGTGATTCCGCGCCATTTTTTCTTTCGGACCCTTCCTCGTGGCCTAACAGAGACAGGGGTTGGAGAAAATTTTGGGAAAATTTCTCAAGACCGTTGCTGGATCAGCTCTTCTAACTTTTTTTATTGTGGGAATATCCGTTCGTAAAGAATGTTGGGTAGAATGTTATATTGGTGATGTTTGAGGTGTTTGAGGAGGTTGGTCGATATTTATACAGGGTGTACCATTTTCAACGCTTATAGCTCTGATATTTTTTACGTAATAGCAAACATTATTAGGTTGGTGCATATCAAATGTTGTTTTTCCTTAATTTCAGATTAACGAACGAATACTACGCTTTTACTTTTTGTGAAATGGTTAATTATAATGAACCACATTAATGAAGAAGAAATTAGCTGTAATGTATTATATTTAAATTGTGAAAACTTCAGTGTTTGATATCATAAATAATTAGAGTGTTTAAACAATTCTTTGTAGAGATTCAAGTTTAGTAAATATATTTTTTGAAGGATTTGAAGAGGATTATATAAATAGAGAAAGAGTTGAACATTGATTTGCAAAATTTAAGATTAATAATTTTTCATTGTACAGAAAGTCAAGCGGAAGATTGAACAATCCCGAAATTGGTGATTTTTATAAATGCATAGTAACGAAACTATTTAACTGCTAAGAAAATGTGTACAGAAATATGTAAAATTATTTGAACTAAATATGTGCGTTGTGTTTTGAAGAATTCAGTTACTGAACTTGCTTTTTACTTTGATAAACGACATTTCATAAGCACCAACCGAATAATTTCTTCATTTCTTTTTTGTAAATTTGTTACTTGTTAAATTGTATTTCGTTAATTTTTATAAGTACGCACAATTTTAACCTTTTGCACTCGAGTTGGTTTCGTTTCCTAATATAATGCTATTTTCATGATAACCCTTTTATAACATTTACTTTTGTAACATTTTTCTTAACTTTTAGTTTTAAACAATGATTCGATCACTGAAGTCGATATCACGGGAGAAA
Source organism: Eucera pruinosa (assembly GCA_028830335.1). Taxonomy (NCBI): domain Eukaryota; kingdom Metazoa; phylum Arthropoda; class Insecta; order Hymenoptera; family Apidae; genus Eucera; species Eucera pruinosa. Next base: position 9,017,910 of record JAMYCR010000014.1, on the reverse strand, counting down.
ATAATTTGTACTTATTTGTACAACGCTTAACTAAAATTAAAATTAAAACGAATTTGTTATATTAACGTTCGTTTTATAAATGATTGTCTGAACGTATATCCACAAATAACATGCTTGGAGTATTTAAGCTGGAAAAACATGCATAGTATGTCACTAGTCTTCGTTTAACGCAATATGTATTAGTATAAGGATGATTAATAAAATCTCCAGCGGTATGCATTAAAGCTTCATTGACGTATAGAATCGCTTGTTATAATGGAAAGTAAAATATTTCATGCAAGATTTATGATAGATACGACACAAGACACCTGCTACTGGGTTTCGTAATTGCAAGAAAATACATCTGAAAAGCTTTCTATTAACCATTTCGATACTATAGGTGATTATATTCACCCATCACGAAGCGGCTTTTGTATACTACAAGTGACTATAGTCATCCACTCAAATTATCCATTAGTTTAAAGATCTGGCTGAGTATAGTAATGCAGTTCGATATTCCTAGGCTAGTAGTTAGTTTACTATTCGTTAAATATTAATTCAATCAAAAATGACGAATTCTTAAGATAGTAGATATCGTACTGAATTGTCTTGTGCAACTTTAGCGCACTGACAGCCAATTTCGCAGTTAGTTAAGCCTAGGATATTATATACAATCCGATATACGTGATCTGTAACAGGCAGATCTATAATAACACGTACAGAATTATATCTTCATATGTACTGATATGTAATTCTACAACCCGAATTCAATTTACTTTTACCTTACGAACAAACGTATAGTTAAGTGAAATGTTACATTTCCAGCTGGAAATCAGGAATTAATACGTATACTGTGTAAGTGACTGGTGTCAATATAACCGAAAAGGAAAAATGGGATTCATATAATGATATGCTAATGAGATAAACGTCGACAAAGTTGAACACGTGAGCGGATTGAATATAATTCTTAAAATAACCATATCAAATCGTAAGAGGTGTAAAAAAAACTTCTACTTTTTTACACAATTCGAATTTCAGTTCGGAATATATGATGTTTCCTATAAATGAATGGTTTATCCTGTACTTATAATCAATGCTAGTAGAAAAGAGAGACTACGTTTCGCTTTACTATACACACGTGCCAAAGTTCAAAGTGCAATTAACTGTATAAGTAAGTAAAATACATACCGTATTCCTGTTAATCTAGTAGTGAGGTTCTCTCAACCTCAGTATTTCGATGCTTTCTCAATCTTATTGTAGCAAATTGTAAATACCAGCAGTCACGCGACAACCCGTATAAACGACTGTATTCCTTACAAAAAAATAAGATGACGCGATTCTCTATCGATGAGTATATTTTTGTGTACCCAAAGCAATATCTATGGGACGGCCGCAAGGATTTCGCATGCATGGAAACGCACAACGTGGTTTCAGAACGATATGATTGGCTCAATAATATGCTTCAATTAGCGCAGCCTGTTTCCTGTGGCAAATTACTGGCTCACGCGTGCTTCGCGTCTTCGTTGGAATCTCTGCGTGAGAAACGCGCGCGATTTTTTTTCATGCTGCCTCGTGCTGACTTGCCGAAAGCGTTTCGTGGAATGAAAAGACAGAGGATTGAGAGTAACGCGGCGAAAAAGCCCTATGGGAACTTGCGATGATCACTGGCGAACGTCCCGCGAAAGATTTTCAACTTATTTCGCGTGTGGATAATTGATGACCGCATATGGACAACATAGCTGGCTTTTGGCCGTTTTGTATGAAAATTTGGAGGAATTCTTGTGACGCGGTTTCTTATTTGCACTTGGTCTGAATTAGAGAATAACCACGAAAGCCTTCGCGCACCTTTCAAACGTCAAACGTTTGTAAGAACACACGTTTAAAAGTATTTGCAATTGTATATAATACACATTTATTGAACATTATACAGGGTGTCTCACATAAAGCAGGTCACCTAATTATATTTCGTATCGTGTGCACGTAGAGAAAATTAAAAAGTTAAAAAGAATGATCCTGGATTAAAAGTGCTTCTTACAGGAAATTCATTCGTTAATATAATTTAGAGTACGAAATATTTGTTGCACTATCGCAACTACAGAAAATAGTTAGGTGGCCTCTTTTAAGTGAGACAAAAAATATTGGTTTTTGATTTCCCCATTTAAAAAAATCTGAAAAAAACTATGCCTCAATATGCACAATAAGACACCGAAACTGTAAAAATATAAAAGTGACGAATTTAATATTTCAATAAAAGAAAGTTAACAGCTTTAGATTGTCTGAATTTTTTTAAACTCGGTTATGTAGTCGAAAATTCTACAAAAAAATTCACAGACATGTATCTCATAGAGTAGTGTTGAAATGGTGTAGTATAATTTTTTTTCAACATTTTGCCCAACTATCCTCAATTGTAATTTTCGATTCGTTTTTTGCTAAAAATTGCCAACTATTTTCGTATACATTCCTTGTAAGTTTAAGCAATCCCTATATGCTATTATATTTATATGTGGCGGTCACCAATTTCATACTTTTGTTACTGCAAGACTATTTAACCTTTTTCAGGAATACTGGTACATATGTGTACGTTTTATTTTACCTTAAGTTCGACCAAGTAACATTAATGCACAATGGCCAAATATGTGTACTTTATATTTCTCAAACATTTTATAATATATTCACCACTATTTGCTTTATTCCATTTCTTTTAACATATATTAAACAAATACATAGGAAGCATCGAACAAAATAATTTTATCCGGTCTTCAAAAATTCATCCCTCAAAAAGTTAAAAAGAAGATAGCGAACCTATCTTTGGGTGTATTTTCATTCGAAAAATAATCTTCGAATCGTAAGATCCCATCTCAAAAACGCCAAAGTCCAAATCTAACCCGAACCTAACCCAAAACAATCACGAAAACCCTGAAAATCGTCACACCGAACGGAACACGACTGGTTTCACGAATTTGTCAAAAGTCGGCAGGTTCCTTTGGCGAGAAGGCGTCCAGGAGACGGATGCAAAGTGTCGACGGTCCATTAAAGCCGGGCTTTCAATTCCGACCGGCCGAAACGAACCCATCAGGCCGGCCCATATTCCAAAAACCATCAGCCGGAGCTGGAGGCCGAAACAAGCTCCGCGAACGCGATCGTTCCTCGCAATCTCGCCGAAGCCGTTCCCTTCTAAACGCGGCCCGAAACCTGAGCTGAACATTTTCGGCCCTCTCTTCGTGGCCGATCCCTCCGGAGCAAAAAGGATCTCGCCATATCCTTTGATCCTGCCAAGGAGCCGTTCGTTCTTCGTCTTCTTCTTCTTCTTCTTCTTCTTCTTCTTCTTCTTCTTCATCCTCTTCCTTCGGTTCCTTCCACCACTGGCCATGGAAGGAAGGACCTCCCTGGACTTGGTCGCCGCTTTGGAGGTCTCGTTCCTCCCTTCTCGCCTCTCATAGGCAAACGGAGGCTAACGGACGAGCCAGGGAGGGAGGCCGAAAGAACGGAGTCCGATGAAGACGAAGAAGATGAAGCTGGTGCGAGCGGGAAGCATGCAAAGGACAAGCTCTCCTTTTGCTCTTCCTCCATGCTTGCCTCCTTCTCTCCTCAACTGCTTATGCGCCACTTCGAATGCTTCGATGGGTAGTTGAATTTTTGAAATTTTTCGGGATTTTAGGGGAGCTAGGTGGTGACGCGATGAGGGAATTTGGAATGGGATGGGTTTAAACGTTTTATCGCTGTTGGCGCCCATTGGTATTTAAAAAAGGTATGTAATGCAATGTTGACACCTTTTGACGATTAACTTCGGTTATCCGAAACTATTCGAGCCATTAAGTATATTTGGGATTCTTTAATACCGAAAGTATACGTAAATCGAACGCAATAAGATTCTTATCGTGGATGATGCGATTTCAAAAGACCTTTAAGATGATAACATCAAATAGAGTAATATAAAAAAACAAAAATATCTACATTCCATTTAAAGTTTTATTCAGAGCTGGGAACAGATATTGTGAATATTATTTTAAATAATGGATACTCTATAGATCAAATAAAATATTTTAAACAGGAAGTGAAAATATGACAAATAGTAAATAATATAAATATCTTCAACAAAGATATTTGAATGTGACGTATAAACGAGAAATAAATTGAAATCAGTGAAATATTTCGAAACAAAACTTCTCTACTTTTAATATCTAATAAAATACTGCTTAAAAAGCTTATTGCGAAAAATAAACTAGTTTATTTTTGCAGTTATACGTATAATTTAAAATAATGTAGATTATTTGCTATTTGCTATTTGAAATAACCGTTTACTCAGCTCTAGTTTTATTCTTTCTTTTTCCAACCCCTCAGATTCTTCATCAAAGCTCACAAATCTCCAAACCAAACCATCCTATTATTCTTCATTCTACCCCTTCACACTATACTTCTGCCTAATTCGTGTATAACCATACCACCCAACAACGCTTCCTCAAAAATTTTCAACGGTCCTAAACAACACCTAAGATCTAATCCCATCGATGAAGATGTTTTATATGTTACTATTGAGAAAAATCCCATTAAACTGTTGAAGCGTTAACTCGAAGGTTGAAGAATTAACCTAGAAACCTTGCCTGAATCTAGTGTATACGTACCAAAATTGTACAATATTTGTACAATACCATGCAAACTATGAACAAATTCTTTCAATCAATAAATACAATATAATTATGATCTCAAATATAACTTCTGACGCAAAGTCGGACAATTCTGCGGAGGCAAAGATTCCTTAAACAAATAAAAGTAACGCAAACTATCTTTCTGTTGCGGACTGTATACTGAATTTATTCCACTTACGTCGATCAATAACGAAACAAAATTGTTTACGATTATGGCGTGATATGGTTAAACTCCTCCCATTCCCACCCCGTGGTCGTAATCACGGAAACGAGGTTCGCGCGAATCGTTCGTTAATCGCATAAACCGTCCTCTCTCACCTCTCGCGACTCGTTTCACCGATCATCGAAAAGCATCGGAAAAAATACGAGGCTGCCGGCTTGTGTGCGATTTGACGTGGCCGCGGTACGCGCACGCACACTCCAACACCCCCAGATGCCGCACCATGGCTACAACCACGACCACGAACCCCGTGGGCCCGTAGAACCGCATTCCAAGCCGGCTTCGTGGACTGGACCCCGATCCGCGGGGTGGAAGGGGTCACCGTGAACGTTAGAGGGGTGGTGGAGCGGAGAGGTGGAGGAAGGAACGAAACGGGCCGCGGAAGGGCGCGAGAGAGACGCACCACGGGCCGGGGAATAACTCGATAAAGCGAAGGACCCCTTCTAATTAAAATGAGTTCCGCCGTGGGTCCTCTCGTGTACGACTCTCGCCGCGGTCTTATTTCGTCGCAAATCCCTCCCTCTACCCCTGCCACGCGGGCTGAGACCGTTCTTGGCATCTTCCTGGTCCCCTGGAATTCGAATGCCGGACACGTGGGAATTTTTGGTGGGGAGGCTTTTTCGCGAGGTTGAAATCAATACCGCGGAAGATCAAGGTTTTTCCGTCGGATAGTTTGAGAGTAGGGATCGCAAAATTACAGATTTTTGTCGGTACCGGTGGTGATACAGAAGAAGAAATTTCGATTACCGTTATTTGGCGGCAATACCGGTTGCAAACGAATAGTATTTCGTCGGATTTTCGTTGAATATAATAGGGTAGATGTACCAATCACTGCTACTTTAATGTTATCGCGTAACTTTATTTAACTATTTTAGAATGTATTTAACCTGAAAATCGCTGCTGTTTGGAGCATAATATTGTTCAACATCTTTTTTATTTATGAACACTTTTTTATGTGTTGAATTTAGTGAATTAATTACTACGTAATTGAAAATGTACAACAAAGTCCAATGTCCCTCGTACTGTCACTAGAGAAGTTTTCATTTAAACAGAAACACGTTTTGCATATATCAGCACGTCAGTTTGTGTAACGGATGTAAGATGTACAGTAAACGTATCGCGTTTACAGAATTACGACACGTCCCATACTTTATAATTACATTGGCTATGTTTTAATGTTCAGTAACACATTTACCACCTAATGTTTCGTTTTAAATATTAAGTGTGAACGAATATACAATGTCTATGTGTTGTTACGTAAACCAAAGTCCAAATTTAGTATCAAAATTGTCGTAATACATATAATAGCAGTTATTTTCACGTTTCGTCATTGCGTTACAGTTACTTCGTTGTGTTATAAAGTTAACAATGTGAGTTTCATACGTCGGGTCATTTCCGTTACAAAAATTTCGTTCCACAGACCATTTGTGTCTAGTGAAACGAAAGATCAATGAAAGAAAATAAAAACTGATATAAATTATATATGACATATTATATACTGACAAAAATACATAAACGCCAATCATTAATTTGAAGCTGTTAATTAATATTTTTACTAAACATTCATATGAAGCCGATTGTCCCAGTCTGCCTTTGCAGCCAAATGCACTAATGAAGATTGGAACTGGTTACTTATACCGCACGTTAATTCTGATTTCTTCTGAAAGATATAGCTTTAGTTTATCGGTGTTACAGGCAATTATTATTGATAATACCGAAATGCAAAGTTTCTTAACAAACCGATAATACCGGTAACGGTAACACCGGTAATGCAATACCTACACGAGGGTATGAGTGGTACTTTAAGTAATGTGAATGTGGCGATTTGTAACTAGTGCTGTCCAAATGCTTGAAACGTTCAAGTTCAGTGGAATCCGCTTATTATGATCACTTTGGGACTTACAATTTTCGATAAGAATTACCAGGTGATAATGTTGTGCAGAGGATAAAAGATCTTCATTATTGAACTTATTTTATTACACACAGATATAATTAGGCTACGGATATTTATGCATTTGTGTCAAATTTATATTTGCAAGAAAGAACAGATTCTATATGGCATATAAAAAGACGCAAAATATTTAAAGTATTGTGAATATATTGCAAGAAAAGATTCGTGGTTACATTTTCAAACTATTCCCGAATGTGCTCAGTAATTTGTTTAATTTCTTAGAAATATGTAGCTCTTTTAAAACCAAGAGTAACCTTAAGCATTATTTCCACAAAATGGAAATTTCGTCACTTAGACCACTTTTCAAACTCGGCCCCGCAAATATGACACTATAGAAAACCACAATTTATCTCCGGACAATCTAATACGAAACATGGCTGCAAGCTCGAGGGTCTGTGCTCATAATTTTCGCGATTCTCTAAACTTGTCGGCCGATTAAGCCAGGACAGAGGCTTTACACCGGTGTGGCATAGTAATTAAGACCTTATGGGGCATCCCGAAGAGTCATTCCGGCGCAGCGTTCTATCGCACAATACATCCAATTTAATGACCCGATGCGTAAATCAAATCCCTCCGCGTACTGCTCCATCGAAATCCTGCTGGTTCCATCTCTTTCTTTCTCCCATTCGTTCGTCCCTCTTTCTTCCATGTAGGAGGTGGAGGCTCCTTTGAAAGCAACCAACCACCATCACCATCACCATCACCACCACCGTCGCCAACATCAGCATCGACACCATCTCTCGCAAGGTGGGTCGCCTTGGGTGATACATGACGTTTCTCACGGTGATAATTATCACCGTCTGCACGGTCCACAGATAGTGAGTCTGCTTTTGTATAAATACGCATCATTAAAAATTCTGTTGGAAACGGGGAGGGTGTTTGAGCTTTTTTAGCACAGTAGAAACTTCAAATTCGTGTACGCAGTAGAACGTCGATTATCCGAATTTCAGTTATCCAAATGATCGGTTATTCGAATATAGTATGATTCACGTATATATACATATTTAATTGTTTGAACTTTTTTAGTACAGTGGAAATTTCAAATTCGAGTATGCAGTAAAACGTCGATTATATTTGATTTTCAGTTACCCAAACGATCAATAATCTGAATGTATAATGATTCACGTGTGTATATATATATTTAAACTGAGTATCTAACAATGCCTATAATTTAGGTCACGTACTCTATTTTATCTTGAAGAGACATTACTGGAAAAATTTATTGCGGCATTGGTTATTTGCTGATGATAACAACATGGGAGGTTTATAATTTTATAAAACTCTTGATTTAAAACATTGCATTCATATGTTTGGCGATGCACAGGAAAAATTAACATGTACTAATCTTAATCCTTAACTACTACATCTATTAAAACTTACGCCTGTAAGACCGCTAATACGTACTCATTTATCTCTGTTTTCCAGGCTCGATTTCAGTACGCGAGCATTTTACTGTAATTGAAAAGTATCCATAATGACTAACTCGTAAATCATGCAGAAGGTAAAACAGAGATGAATAAATAATTATTATTAGCGGTCTCACAAACCGATAATAATAATTATGGGTTAATCATCCATAAGTTGGAAGGTAAGAAATATAGGACATATGTACATATGGCATTTTGTCCTTCTTTTAGTGTGTATACTCACTCCTTGAAGTATGGGGAGGGATTTATGAACCATCCTGTATAACATATACAGTGACTACTATAAGTTTTCAGCCAGGCTATAATTCTGTTCCAATTTAAATTACACATTAATAAAATTCTATTCACAAGAAATTTAATAAAATGATAATTTATAAGCTACAACAAAACAACGTATTTGTATAATGGACTTTGATCATCAGGTATCTTTCAAGTTATTAGTACAATAAAGTTACATTGTGAGTGGAAACTTATGGCAGCCACTGTATATATAAGTATCTATAGATATATAATTTACATATACATGTATATTATCCATACAAGTTTACCTTAAAAAATTCTTTGGTCAAAGATCTACGAAAATAAATGGAACTGTTACTAATACTAGAATACTAATTTCCAGTGAATAAAAGTGTTATTAAAAGGTGGCATGAGAGAATAACTTACAATTAAACACTGATTGGAAACTGCTTCTTTTTAGCTAGTTCTTAGATTCCTCAGAATGTGTAATGATTCCATCATTACGAATGAATTTCTTTTATTCTTCCTCGAAAGAACGCAATTCACACGAAATAATGTAGCCTGCGTTTCTTATAGAACTGATCACCTTGAAAAAATGATACGCCTTGTTTTGATTAATTATTACCAAGTCCGAAAAAAAAACGAGAAAACCGAATCTATATGTAAAATTACGCCTGCCATGAATAAGTGTCTTGCTTCAAATAGCATATTTATTTCCCGTTGTACGACATGTCGTACCTTTGTAACGTTAACAGTGTATCTTTTAATCACCGTGAATAGGTTCAATGATGGTAATCATTATTTTGTCCATAAGTAATCCTGCTTTCTATTCTATACTACTACGATCAGTTACATTGCAAATGAGAAATGACTGTAATTAAAATAACACAAGATGTCCCAAAAATTAATGTCATATTTCGTTTTTAATAAATATACATACATAATAGTATGAATGCAAATATATACATGTATATATAGGCAATACGAAATAAAGTACTGACTGATTTATGCGAGCTTTCGATTTTATAGGAATATTAAAATAAGTATTATAAATTTCGATCGTTAAAGTACTTAAAAATTTCGTAATTTTGCGATCTTCGCATTACTGAATAATCTTTTAATAATTATATTTAGTAATCGTGAATTATTACCTGGTAATTATGTCTGCAACGGTAAATGATCGTTCATCAACCATTTCTTAATTAATAACCACTGAAAGCCGTACTTTCTCAATATAATTGCGTACATTTCCATGTGTATTCTGTGCCCATAAATGATCGATATAACTTAACAATTTCTCGTATTTTCCGAGCTATGAGGCAATATCTTATGTTGATTTATATGCACTTTAGTAACTAAATTCTAAACACAACTTTACTGTCTACGAAGGACTATAATTTTTTTTAGTGTTCTATACAAATTGTTATTAACCCTTTCAATTTTAGGATCCCTGAATTTATGTTTATAATTTATTAACGTGTATAGATGTTTTTCATATCGTGTTAATAATATGAGATTCAGTGAAGCTGAATAAATTATAGCATTTAGAGCAGAATTTGATGGCAGATAGAATTTTGAAAATAGAAGGTTTTTCGAAAATTCTTTGCAGCCGTACTGTGGGACATCAAATTTCGCGAAACTTTGAACTTAACTTTTTCTTCCATATCATATATGGTCTTGAAGATATTAATAATAATATGAAAATTTATATTTCCTTTAAGGGTGTGTTTTCACTCCTAGAATCGCTTCTTTGCCAAAACAGAAAGTGGATCCATTAATTGGATCACTTGAACAATATTTGTGCAAAGTTTCAGATTTATTTGAATTTTCGAGTTTCCGAACGTTCCTTGTTAGTAAATGATACATAGGACACTTTAAATTAATAATATCACTTGAAATGCAGTTAGGACAAATGAATTACACTGTTTCTAGATCTCTATAGAGTATTAAGTCATCCTATAATGCCTTTGTGAGACGCGTTTAAACAAGCGTATCTAAAAGTTTGCGAGGAAGAAATTAAAAAATTTCCCGAGAAATCGAACAAATCGTACTTTTTATTACTCTTCAATAAATCAGCAATTAAAAACAAATGTAACTATTTATAATTTGCACTTAAGATTATGTAAGGAAACGACATTACTTATATGATGACCCAATACTTAGAACTTTCTAACTTTACTTAATAAGTAAAAACGTGTTGAACCTCATATATTTCCATATATCCCAAAAAATAAAAAGAATGCGAAATAGGACATTTTAACCTAGGAGAGCAGTATAGCGGTGTATCGTTTCCAAAGATGAACTAGTGGGAAACCTCTCTAGTGGTGTATAGTAGCCACAAGATTAACCCTTTGCGGACGAGTGTCTGCAAATAATCGCCACTTTCCTCGTTTTTGTGGACGCACGTTTACTGTTAAAGCAGAAAGTTTAAATTAATATCGTTGATAAACGCTTCAAAGTTTTGGGTATTTATTGACCTGGAATTCGTAAGCTTAGAAATTCGCAAGGTTTGGAATTCAAAGTCAAAAATACTCTTTTAAGTTTCATTATTCGTCGTCCGCAAAGGGTTAAAGCAATTCTACCTTCGAAAGGAGAACTTTCATTGCTGTTGGGAATAAACGTTCTACACGGAAAGGGAGAAGGCACGTTTCTCACGTTGATAATTATCACCGTCTCAGGAAGAGAAAGAGGGATTGTGTTCTTGCGTGGATGCCAGCTGAAGTTTGCACATTCGTCGGCGCAATTGACGATAACAGGTGGAGTGCTATGACAAACGCAGTGCGAAATGTAACTTCGCAGCACGCGGCGGTACATTAACCTGGTATAACTCGTTAATGTCTTAAGCAGAATCTTCTTCGTACACGCAAATAAAGATTAATAAAAAGTTGAATTAATTTTATTAGGCTGGCGCATAATAAACGTCGTTTCAGAGATGCGAGGGTGAGTCAGTAATTATCCGCAACAAGGCTGTAACTTTTTACTCGAATTACATTGCGAGATGTGCTTGTACCATCAGATATCATGCACTCCCTTTGTTTTACGAATTTTTGAATCAAGATGTGACCTCATAGATGGAAATAATGTAAGTCGAGGTACTACTGTACTACTAGACAAAATATGAATAGTATGGTGAAATTTTGCGATTGCGAAATGGGAGAATTATTAAAAAGTAGAGGAAGTGGTCCAAATATAGGCTAGGATCTAAATATGGGCTAGTTAACCCTTTCGCTACAAAAGGCATACATATGCGTCCTCAGAAATTAGGCGGCCATTTGCTAAAAAAAGTAGTATCTTGTACAGTAGAACAGTACCTTAATTATTATTCATCTATATATAAAATTCTGATTAATTAGATAATTGTAGTACCTACAGACTACTTCTATATGAATAAAAATTACCCCAATTGGTGTATCCTTGAAAGATTTTAATGGACATTGTGCTGTAGCTAAAGAGTTAAAGTATAGGGCATATTAAGTGCTGTTCTGTATCAGGAACGGTGTAGAACTACGACTAAAGAACAAATAAAGTTGCTCAGAAGAAATAGTAACCATCGTTTGTTGTATTAACGCGTTCTATTGCAAACAGAAACATTGTTCTAATAATTATCCATCGAAGTAAGAATTAATTTGCTAAGAATATTATATTGCTTACATTGGGACTCTTCTTATCCACTTATATATAATAAAAAGAGCAGCTTTCTGAAAACAGACAATAGTTTCAATTTTTTATTTTATGAGTACCTCATATTATGATCACACTTCCAAAAATGAAACGTTTCACTGTTGCTTTAAATTTGTAATTTGTAGCAAGCCCTTACATTCGTTCGACATATTTCAATGATTCAAAATATCTATAATAATATAATTAATTATATATAATATAATTAAAAAATAATATAAAATATGATATTCAAAACATCAGAAAGCTAACATGTTATAGATGCGCATTGATATGTAAACGATTAGGTATTTTCAACATGTTAGGCAATAAACGCTAAAATAAAAGCGGTGGTCCATATTTGGACCACTTTCTCTACATTTCACGAAACGTCTACTATCCGTCGGTTGTTTATAAAACGCTTACAACATTACAGAAAGCAAACAAAACAAATCTTTATTCCCGAAAAACAAAAGGGGAAGAAAAATTCGTGGCACACACGGGAGGCCATAGAACATGCATTAAGAGATGTGTAGTCGAAGAGGTACAGGTCGTTAGTGAATTCCTGGTAAGGATTTAATTTATTCAGACGTGGCCTCGCGAACTGATTCTCATGTGCGGACTCGGATCTTTAAAAGCCCGGTTGCCGAGTCACAAAACAAACACTCCGGTCGGTATTAATTCTCGTTAGTGCCCTCCGTTGCAGGATTACCGATTACTTTTCGAGAGAAGAAAGAAAAGAAGAGGAAGAGAGGTGGGGGGAAAAGGAGAAAAAATGGCGTTGGCCGTTGCTTTATTGAGATCCGGGGCGAAATATATCTCGACGTTTTCAGTTGTCGTTCCGTGGTCGTTTTTTTCCCTTTTTTCACGCGCCTTTAGCACGCGGCGCCGGAAAAATATGGCCTCACGCCGAGATTTGCGCGTACATGCAGCAAATTTATGCGAATTCTTCCAACTTCTTCCGCCTCACTTCGATAAACCACGATTATTCTTTCGCTGCGCCAGCGTGTTTACGCGAGAGTGATCAATACTATTAATTTCTTGCTCGTTCTTTTCGCTTAATGCTTCCATCGTGTGTGTAATTTGCGAACGCGGAATGAGTAATTATGCTATTTGGTTGGCCAAAAAGTTCTGTCGTATTTTAAGGCCGCATAGAAAAGAAACTTTATTTACCCTTTCAGTGTTATAGCCGTAAACGTATCATCAATTTTGAATACTACGCAACGAGCTTACAAATTCGACTCTCTTAAAGCAAAGAATAATGAGTACAAAATGAAGAGTTGAAAGCAGACATCGTAACTGTTATGAGACAAATTTTAAAAGTTATGGTATAATAGTCAATATCTCTAATTAAATAATATCGGTTACGAATAACCATTATAAATGATTAGAATTTTTTCTAGTCCCCAAATAACCAATATAAATGATTAGAATTTTATTTTGGTTGTCATTCACTAATATGGAGGGCAAATATATATGTATGTATATTGTACAGATATATATATATATATGACTTCTATGATTAACTTTAGGCTGTCGATGAATACTGTTGCCAGTAATTTAAATAACAATTGACGACGATCGAATGTAACCAGAAAAACTTACGCCCTCGATATTGGTGAGCGATAACCAAAATGAAATTTCGGTTTCTGATAATGATTATCGGTAATCAAAATAAAGTTTCGGTTATCGATAGTTGTTTCACTTGCAAACGAAATATTGCAAGTGGAAATATATAAAATAAATTAATGTTAAGCTAAATTGCTAGATGTCGAAAGATTAAAACATTGGATTTGTTAAAAATCTCCTTTAAAAGTCAATATTCTGCAAAACATATGCATCTGCTACAGTATTCATTATAATGTTTCAAATTTATTGGGTGTACGTAGACTTTTGTAGATGACTGTATATCATCCCCCATGAATTTATTTTCTTAAAGGCAAATTATGATTAGTAGAAGGAGATGAAAAAATCTAATTTATCAATGTTAAATTTATCAATTTTATGTACCTTTTTATGAAAGATACTAACGATAAGTTAAACTTTTAATTACATATTTATTATACTCATCGTTACAATATCGCATATATCAAATATTTTGTAATACGTCACGAAATACATTAATATGATAATTTGAAATATGTGTACGAAGACTTCTATGACTAACCGTATTGATTATTACTATTAAAACTATGTCTTCTTTTGATTGGCGCGAAGTTGATGCAGGTTTCACGACGTCGTAAAAATCCGATTTTCTCACGCGAGGAACAATAAAATAGGCTATTTTAAAGGCGAAGTTTACAGGTACGTTCGGCCGAAATTCTGATCGGAATCGAGCGGACCGGTTGGCCTTTGCATTCTTGCGATTGAGAGCCTTTGCAGGGTGCACCGACACGCCTCGGGCGGTTCCCATTGCATCGTCGCTTCGGACGCCAACACATTCGTTTCTCGTGCAACATTGCACCGGCGGAACTTATACAATCAAACTGTAAACACGACCCAGCCGTTCGATTGCTCTGGGACACGTGGAGGAAAAAAGAGGCTGCGTGATTTAAACGCCTTTTCCTCCTGAACAAGGAACGTTTGGAGGAGATTGCGAGTGAAAAATACTTGGGTGGTTAAATATATGGAGTATCATACGCATATCGACCAAGCATAGGATAGACATATATAAGGTTGTTATTATTCTCATACATTAGGTTGTTGCACTCGAAATGGTCGATTTTATGTAGCTCAACGTTTTGTAGTCGTTAATTAATCGAGGGGCTGAGTGGCTGTAAAATGTTACTGTAAAATGGTACTTCGATAAAAAGGTAAGCAAACGTAAAAGTAAGGAGAATCATTGGAATTTAAAATATTTGACTGATCAAGGCAGGATTTGATAACTCAACTGCCTCCAAGCTTGTTATCTTAATTGTCGAAACTTATTATCATTTAAATTGATTATTAAAATGCCTAATTTATTATTTATTATTCTTAGAGATATTTTTAATATAAAGCAGCGTTTCTCAACCTTTTTGATGCCAAAAGTTCCTGGTCAACTTATAATTCTATTTAAATTGAGAAGTTGAGTGGAAAAATGGTTTAAGTGACGAAATGTTCACTTTGTGGAAACAATGCGTAAAGTTACACTTCGTTTTAAAAAATCTACATATTTCTATGGATTGAAACAAATTACCAAGCTTACTCAGGAATACTTTGAAAATATAACCATGAATCTTTTTTTCTAATAACATTTCTCCATCTATCCTTTTCACTTTTCCTATAACCGATAGTTCTGCTTTCTTTAGACTTTATATTATAATTCAATAAATATCACGCGTATAATCTGTTGAACAAGTTGTTGTCTCTTAAATTGCATATTAGTTCATCAATAACGAATACTTTCCGTTACTACGTATTTTTATTACGTTGAACTAAATTTGCAAATGTAAATGTAACAATAAATCTAGAAATAAATGTAAACTTCTATGTTGCTTATAAATATGAAACACAGTGTATTAGCTGTTTGACGTTTATTAAATCTTCCACTCGTAAGCCTACAATTTTGCAAAAAGCTACCTTATAACCTATACTTGCCTACTATCCAAACCTAACTAACGAGTAACCTCCAATACTATTCCTATTCACCACGCTTCCAACCACCTCCAATTCACCTACTTCCGTGACTGACCATAATTTCTCTGCAACGACCCTTAGCTCCATCACTAACCATCCTTCCTCTCCCAACAAGCATCAGTCGTACCAAGTATCTTATGGAATGCGATTCATGTAGCCAGCGATAAACCTGCAGTCAGGACCACACATCTTCCCTGGTATCGGCCTCCAACGTTCATCTAACAACGCGTCCCGTTCAATAACGCTTCCGTTCAATTTTATTCCCTACGTCTAACGAGATCGAGGCTGGCACAGAAAATAGACAAGGAGAAGGAGGTAAGTGGTGTATAGACGGTAAAAACGACGATGGATATGGCTAGACTGCAGGTATTCGTGTATTTATGGGTATTTGCACTTCTATGTCGATTTGCACTCGATATTTTTACCCTTAATTGGTATGGGATCATATTAATAGAGTGTAGACGTTTGAACAAATGCGTATGTTGATGCAATGTAAGTATTAGGTTGTTCGAAAAAGTTCGTAGCGATATTTGAGGAACATTCAAAAGCAATACAGAGTAACGAATATATTTTGTATATTGTTTTATAATGTTGTATCTGACATTGGATTGTTTCATAAACTTTCCTCCTAACAAATTTTCATCTCTCTTAGAAGTGAATTCACTTTAAGTAACTTTTCCGCTCATCTGATATATCACATTCCTGATCATTAATAAAATTGGAACAACCTAATAGATAGAGCTAATAAACTTAGACAGAAATTCGTTTTGTTATTAGCAGAACCTAGAGATATATATTTTATTTTGCATATATTGCATAATATTGGGGTGTACGGAAAGTTCGTAGCATTTTTTATAGTATTACATTCTGTTGTATAATTGATGGTATTCGAAGGGGTGAATATATAAAACATATTAAAACATACAAATTTCTACTATAAAACAGCATGTTGCACCCTATAACATGACGTTGTAATATTATATAGTATCAGAATTTCAATCCTTGTACTTCCTGTATTAGGAAATATGGTTTTGTTGCATTGTCCCATTCACAATAGTCATGTTGCATTCAACATAGCCAGTTTAAGAAAGGGTCAACATTAAAATGTTAAAAAATAAGACAGGTAAATCGAAAAAGAAATTTACTATTATCTCTTATTGTTACAGTTAAATCACCAATATTTTTAACCCTTTCAGTATTAACGTTGAAAAGTATAAATTGTAAAACCAGTAACAACACATAAGCAACGAAAATCATTCAGATCTTATGAGACGGCTTTCAAGATCATTTATGCTTCCCTAATTTATAATACAAAAGCATAGAATTAATAAATCGTTCTTCTAACTATTATGCTACTTAGAACTATTTACAATCACCGTGCATTGTCATTTTAATGAGCAGTAAAAGGGTTAATATTATGAATTGAAAGCTTCGCAACAAGATGGAAGCAGTTCCATCTGCACATTTTTACACAATTTAAGGTGAAATATCATAAAGTAGTCGCAAATTCCATTAGGCTTTTTACATTCAATTTCCTTTCATTTCCTTACATTTATTGCAGTCTACGCAATCTTCTTTTTCAGAGCATGGCTTTCAATTATCTTAGAACTAGATTCTACCTTAATCTTTCGCTTATTTTGTCCAAGGCGAGTTCTTTTCACCCCCTTTTCCTTTACATCTGATAAAAATTCGAGGAAATCTTCTCGCAACACGTCGCCCAAATTTTCACACGACTGAGACTGTGTGAGTCGAAACATCTCGAACGTTTCTGCGACGATTCGCGAGTACGTAATGGTTGAGCACAGCACGCTGGGATCGCAGTGAATCACCTTGTGAAGGTGGGCCGCCGGTTCCCCGTCTACGTATGTATGTACGTACATACGCACGCGTGTTCGTTTACATGCGTACATGCACAGGGCCCAGCCGCATACCTTTCCCTCCTTCTTCTTGTCTCAAGCTAAACCACCTTCTTCCCTGAGCCCCCACTTCCTTTGCTCTTGGTTACCTCCCGCAACCACCGCCTTCCACTCACCTTTCTCCTTCTTCCTCTTTCGTTCTTTCTCCTTTTTCATGGGGCAGACCTTTAATCCAATCTGTGTAATAACCGCTGCCCTTTAAAAAGCACGGAAACCCGCCAAGTTCATGCAGACTCTTTTCTTTAATCTTGTGGGGAGGAAGGGAGAGAAGTTTGAAGGTTGGTTTGATCGAGGAGAAGGGTTTCGCAAAAGAAGGAGGATTCCGAAAGACTTTTTTGGTCGATGAAGTTTGGGATTGGGAAGATTCGATGGTGATCAAGTGGAAGGAAGGGTTTCCAGAAGGTTTTTAGCTGCATTCTTCGGGTGAAGTGAAAGAAGATGCAGGGTGGTATCGGGGGAAGCTTCGGAGTTTCAGAATATATGGTTGGCGTGGAATTTTTCGAACTGCGGTTTTAAGTGTGGTGTTAGGTGTTAGGGTAATCTTGCATGGTTTTTTTCTACAACTTCATTTATTAACCTGTTAACTGAGTACTTTTTTGTCCAGAATATTTGTTACACGTAGAATTAAAAATTAACAGAAATTAACTGAATATCGTTTGACGGAATCTTAATTGTTGAGAATGTAAATGTAAAATAATGTGTTTCTGATGTGAGTATAAAAATGCTTAAGAAAATAAGAAACTACTGAGAAAGTAAAGTATGCACTATGTTCAAACCACTGATAATTAATAAGACGAGTTAACTCGTCATCTTCAGTTAACAGATTACTATTGAATTATACTATACTTTTCTTCATTTTGATATTTTCTATCATTTTGTAGAAGTAAAGCCAGCATTCGGGTAACTCACAAATTGCAATTTGGAAAGTAGTTTTGAAGCAAAGAAATCATTGGTGAATTTTTGTGTATTACCATAATTCGTATTTGTAAATTGCTTAATCCTCAAAGGGTGCTTTATCGATTTAAACAAGTCTGAATGATTGGAGACGGTAAGACATCTGTACCAACAAAGAAAAAGCGTGTGCAAAAATTATGTCATTCAATACCCCCCTTCTTATTCAACTTTCTCCAGTCCAAGTTATATCATTGACTAAGTGCAGGATAAACCACTCATTTATAGGAAACAATATAAATTTTAAACTGAAATATTGATCATGTATAAAAAGTCAAAGGATTTTTACACCCCTTACAATTGAAAGTGGTGATTTTCAGAATTGTATTCAATCCAACCACCAAAGTTGATCAAGTGACTTAGAATAGTTGATCAAGTGACTTAGAATTCATCACTGCTTAGATGATCATCATGTGACTTAGAAATTGTACACCCATATATTGATTTGGTTGAATTTTATCTTATTTGCATATTCTTATTTGTATATATCTTATTTCCATTCATTTATTGATCATTGTATCGATGGCAGGCAATTACTCCCATCGTTTCAAAAGCACTATTGTCTCTATTTTAATCTGGTCTAGTAATTGACACTAAAATGATAAGGAGGCCAGGTATCCCCCTGATGATTCCATATAATAATGGATAGTCTATCCTACGCTTTGTCAATGGTTATACCTAACTTAAACTTCACTTTCACTTCGAGCAAACCTCAAAACCCATTACCCCAAAAATCTCCAAAAATCCGAGTCACTGGCGGAAACCCGACGTGCTCATCTCCCAGAAGCATCAAACAGAAGAAACGAAGAGCATGCGTGTGTCCTGGCGGAAAGTCACGTTTTCGAGGGCATTCGCGGGGTAGTGGAAGACGAAACAGCATCCTCAGAAGAAGAAGAAGAAGAAGAAGGTAGAAAAGGTGGCCCGGGCCGAAGGTAGACTTTGTCTTCGGCTGTTCGCAGGCCGACCCTGATCCTTCGTACCTTGGGACCCACCACGCCATGGGATGCCTCTTCTCCTTCAGCGCCAGTCGGCGGCTCAGCATCCTTTAATATCCCTCGGCGGCCTCCTCTCGTCCAACGTTTCCTCTTTGTCGCTCGTGTTCATTCTGGGCCTCCCCTCCCTCATGGTTGGGCCTCGCGGTCGGCCACTTTCGATAGCATCTTGATGGAATGCCTGCGGGGTAGGTACCTGCCGCATTGTCGGCTCTACTCCGCTCGTGCTTTCGCACTCGCCGTGATCGCTTGTTGTTGTGTCCTGATGTTGTTGTTGTTGTTGCTGTTATTGCGGTGCCGTTGGTTTGGTTGGTCGGTTGCCACGGTTCGGTGTTGGTTTCGTGGCCGGTGTGTCGCTTTCTTGTTGCATTCATTCCGCTAGTCGGGACCCCCTCTCCTCTTCACGAGAGTTGGGCCCGATCGAATCGTGTCGTTGGCCTGGTATTTTCCTCCGCCGCCGCGACCTTGCGTCGTCCACGATGACGAAACTCGCACGACTCCGCTGATGGGAATCGCGTTTTCGGACACCCGGCCGATGGATTGGACCGCCTCGCGGGGAGTCCATTTGGCCAGATCACAGAGGGAGGTTTCCGAAAGAGGTTTTTTTTCCGTGGGATTGGTGCAGCTTCGATTTGACGGGGTGATGAGTAGAAACGAACTGTGAAATATGTGTTAGGGGTATCTTTGGCAGAAGAATTTTATAAATGATTGGTGGTTAAATGATTTCGAGTTCGGACGGAAACGAGACGGTGCGATGTATATCCGTTAAATGAAATTTTATCAAAATATGACGATGATAATAATGTTTCTGTAGTAATATAGTTATTATGTTAGTTTCTCCGGTTAATTTTGTAAATGTTATATATAATAAAATTTCGAAGCTTCAATCATTTGCAGAACAAATATTGTACACATTAACTCTAATTTTTGAATTAGCTTACGAAATGTATATTTTGCAGAAGAATTTTGTAAATGATGGATGGTTAAATGATTTCGAGTTCAGATGAAAACGAGGTAGTGCGACGTCTTTCCTTTAATTGAAATTGTATTGAAATATGACGATAAAAATGTTTCTACATTAGTAATTGAGGGAATAAACGTGCCACATTTTAAACTTTCGTCTTATTTTAGCTAATAAACAAATTCACAAAATGTTCAAAACTCTTGTACGTATTTTGAAATGAATAAAAATAAATAAAAGAAATGAGGTAATATTTCATGCACAATCATGTAACAGTAACCTATTCGCATTACACAATAAGATATTGAGTTTTGCACGTTGAAAGTTGTAAATTACGTTAAATATAATTTTGCTCTATGTTGTTTTAAAATTGCAATACAAGACAGACAGAACGTTAAAATACTGATCGTGAATGCAGTAAAAGCTGGTTTTTGTTTGTTTTATATATCCTTTTAAATCCTCTTATTTTTTTCGATTCCTATTTAAACGATAGAGTACGCATACTTGCGCTTTAATTACGGCTAATTAAAGTTCAACTTAGCAGTAATTAAAACAATTACAATTAATTCCGTTATTCTAGCCCTAATTAGCAAGAATATCCACTATTTATTTTTACTCTCACTTCCTAGAGTTAATTATCGATATCTCATTCATTCTTGCCACTTTTTCCCCTCATCCTTCATTTAACTCTCATTCAATACTCTGCGCTCTGCATATACTACTTATATAAGGTGTCCAAGAAAATTATGTGCACACTTTGCTCAGGTTTTCTCCTTATATATTTAATTTTCTCTGCAAATAAAATGTATACAATGACTAAAAAAGATAACTATGCGCTTCAAACTCTTGACTTTTCTCGAAATCATGAATTTCGGAGACACAGTCAGTTACAAAAGTCTACATACACGTTTTAAGTATTAAATACTTATATATTTCAGGATATTTTTTAATTTCATAGGCACATCAAGTTTGTAATACATTTTAAAATGAATGTACAGTAAAACGTTGATTATCAGAATTTTAGTTATTCGAATATACAGGTTTTGCACTTCAAATTCACTCTTTTGCATATTATATTCACCTTCTTGAATAATAAATCCCATTAAAGAAGCTCCTTCAAAAATTAAATTCGATACAAGAGGTGTTTTGGTTGACTCTTTAACTTGCAGACGAATCCATAACTTGACAGTATCTAAAAACGTTTAATTTACTTTTTATATCGTACATCTCTTATTCGGTACAGTGACACGAAATTGATCGATTATTTTGTATATAGTTTTCTTACAATAGTTAAGTCTCGAACAAAGTCAATATAAGAACTAAAATTGTACATTAAGTATGACCCCAAAGTTTTTTAGTTAGCGATTAAACTTTCGTTAAATAAGAAATATAATGACTTTTATAAGTATATAAATGTATTTTTACGTAAAAAAAACATTCACATGTGAAAGTTGCTTAATTTCTAGCCAATTTATGATATAGTAATCGACAGTTTAATTCTTTCAGACAAATTATAGGAACAGATTTGTCCCCTAATTAAGTGGTATAATCGACGTTCTACTGCACTTAGATTTCACACAGAAAAGTTTGATGATAAAGTTATATTTTTCATTCTTTCGTTTGATGCAAATGGGCCAAGAGCTTTTTAATAGCATTTCCATAAATACTTAAACAACTTTCGAATTGCCGACACTACTTTCTTACGGATCCAATAACTCCCGAAATATTCTTCGCTTTTCATTATCAAACACAATTCTCAAAGAACGCATCTTTGTGCAAGAAATAAGCCATTGATAATTTGTGATAATGATTGATTTCAGCGCAACTTTTTCAGCTTCCTATCATTGCGTATTGCACACAAGGTTTTAGAGTGCGTTAAATCGTGAAACCAGTTATTAATTACACCCTTCTCTTTTATAGATCGAAAGGCCTCGATGATGAATAATAGTTACGTGTAACTATCGGTTGAAGCACACGGTTACCACCAATGATTTACACATTTAACACTTTTGTTCAAATCATTACGACTGCTACTGATAACGATCAACATAAATCACTCGTGCGTTATTAATTACTCCAATTTACGCTAACGTTTATTTTGCGCTTCAACAGGTAGAGTTGCGTTTATCTTACTTTGTTTCACTTCATTTTACTCCGATTCACTTTCACCAGATTTATATATTTTAATTTTGCAGAATATTATTTCAATAAATTTTAGGAAACAAAGAATATTATTATATACTTTTTTAACAATTATTAACGTTGCATTAATTGCACATACACTAATAATTCATTGGACAATTAATAAATTTGGAATGAAGGAAAATTGATGTTACGATTACGAAACTCATATTCTAATATTCGCTAATATTCTTTAGCTAATTACGACAGAAAAGGTATTAATTAATATTGTATTTTGAAGATGTTACTTAAAAATCTTCAGTCGTATTTTTGTACTATTCTCAATACAGGGCAGTGCTTAATAAGTTCTATACTTTAACTAGCCCATATTTAAACCTCAGCTCATATTTGGACCAACTCCTCTACTATTTCCTTTTCATTGAATCTTCATTTTCAGTTCAATGAAAGAACATAAAATATGTCTACAAACGTTCTATACAAATTGTAAGTTTCAACGCATGCAAATTTATACTTTAATCTTTCGCAAACCTGTTTAAGTGGACTCGTTATAAATATATCACTGTTCAAGTGGACTCATTATGAATATATTACACTTCTTAAACGTTTCAATCTTTAACGATAATGAAAATTATGCTGAATAAAATGAGGTAACGCGAGTAACCATCGTTTACAAGTTAATTAAATACATTTGCTTCAAATATCAATAAAAAAAACTTATTATTATAGTTATTTGAAAATAAATTGGTGAAAAAATCGAAAACTTTTGTCCAAGGGACACAAACAATTTAAATTGAAGGGGGGTTGATTACAGTAATTACTCTATACGCATGCTTCATTGTTTAATTAACTTTTTCAAACCAATGCAATTTTCGATGACTACATTTGCGTTAAATCACCGCGAAATAATTGAAATGGAATCGGGATTACATCTTGTTTGTAGGAATATTATCCTGTAATGCTGGCTGGAGAATTTTAATCGGCTTATGGCCGATTTATGGTGGCGTTTCGCTCGTTTTTGTAAGAACGATTCGCATCCTCGTAAAAGTTATTTAACGAGCCAGCTTTTTGCTGAAGCAGGTCATGAGAAACACGTTTTTGGGGCTATCAAACCCGCAGAACTTTGTTAATCGAGATTATAAAATGGAGGAGAATGGTATTGGTATGATTTTTAAGTCATTAAGCACTCGACTACTTAAGTATATAATCGCCACGATCCTTTTCTCAAATGGTCCTGACTGTAATTGGTTATTAATTGATCTGCGATCGTGGTGAATTTATAATATCTGTATATGAATAACTTAATTAATACCAAATGCTAAATATTGAACACGTGAGTATATTTCTTTTGTGGTATACTGATTCGATCGAATGATTCTGTTTTGTCTTATAAGGAACATTCATAGATGACATTTTATTATAATTCGTGACAAATCGGATTAGAATGATTGAAATCGGGACGAATAGGCGTCTCCTAATATTTTGAACATTCTGTATACTTTTCTGCATCACATGCATTTTACACTATCTTGTAGATTTAAGTTTCCCACAAGTCTACACATTTCTACAGAGTCTACGCATTTCGTTGACGAGTAAATAGTAATAAGAGGTAAAATACCGCGTGACTATCACGCAACACATCACGTGACACCGTGGGCCAGACATAGTGTGTCGCGCCGGTGTATTATGTGGCACTTAACGAGTTAAAAGGGAATTTTATCCTGCACATTAATCGAATGTACAAATAAATGTGGGAAGATTCTTCCTCTCGAATCCAAAATCGAGGAATAACCTTTTCAAAATTCCCTACCGCAAAACCGATAAAACCATACGCTGCGTTTGTTTCAGCATTCCGTTTACCAAAATCACCGAACATCCCTAAATGTTCCATTACGCGAAGGAAATCAGCGATTGGCCCACTGTTTAAAACGATCTCCGAGCGTGTACGGTTAAAAATTGCTGGTGAGTCGAGGTGGAATTGAATCTGCGTGCACGCATACGCAGGCACGGGTGCAGAAATCTCTTTATGCGTGCAGGCGAGCACGGCAATCGCGCGAAACGTGTTTCTCGCGGGTTCGTGTGGGTGTACACGTGGTCTGGGCCCTGTGCTCTGACCCCAACCTTTCGATTTCGTCTCTCTGTCGGCGTGGCATTTGCAGTTGTGCAGCCGGCTGCGGTCTTCACGAGGATCAGCCTTAATGGGGGTAGCCGTGGAATTCCTTTGGCTCGTAACCCGCGATTTGCCGCTTGCGAGGTGGTTGCGTACGTGTGTACAATATCGGAGAGGGAACACTGAGCCGAGCCTTTTATTCCTTTCTTGTTAACCGCTCTGCACCCTATCCTACTCTTTCTACTCTTCGTGTTCCAACAGCTCATTGAAAGACTGTCTTCGTTTATAAATGATAAAACAATTATTGATCAAATGATTTGTTCGGTTGTAGGAGGTTTCGCGATTGTTCACACTTCCGCTGCTCAAAAGTAGCTATGCTCAGTTTACTGAGATGAGGCAGCAGATGTAAACAAATGCATCACGTGGCAAAGCAAGTGACAGAGGTGGTCGCTACACTCATTGGCTGACGGTGATTGTCATACGATATTCAATGCAAATTCATATTTTTGTGAGCAAGACTGAAATTGGAGGTTGCTTCGCCCTACCAAATATCGTAATTGAGATCCTTGCGGCAAGAGAAGGGTAAGTCCATTTCTACCAACTTCGAGTTAATTAGATAAAACTATTTGTAAAATTATTGCTTTGAGTTAACACGGGAAAACTTGCTTTAGTACGTGTTTTAATAAAAATAGAATTTCTCTAAACTTATAAAAATAGTAGTACGTCTAAATTCAAGTAGCCATGTCCAAAGTTCGGCAGGACATTGACGAATCTTCTACTTATTTGTAATACGCCTCCGATAAGTATTTTAATAAATAACTTCGATGTATACCCCGTTGATTCCACAAGAAGATGGTAAGTATCGCTTTTAGCGATTGATCATTTTAATAACATTTCATGTACTGTTACTTACGAGCGATAGTGCACGTTGATTCGATGGAAAATATCGTGATTGGCATAGTGAGTATTGATGAAGCTGAGCCTGCCAGACGTAAGATGCGGAGGAGGTAAAGAATTTTGTTTGTATATAGAATGAGATGATTGATTGGGGTATTGTAACTGGTTTTGTTCGTTTTCAAAATGCTGTAATTAGCTTAAGGAAACGGAGTATGACGGATCGGATGTTACGAACAACCAAAAAGTAATTCTATATTACTATACAAACCGCGATTATATCGAACCCAGCGTTTTTTTATCCAAAATCGTGCACTTCTCGTTTTTCACTTCATGTAACTGGAAAAATAATACAGTTACGTAAACTGTTGCTCAGTTTTTCCTTGTCACCCTCAATTTAGAATGTTTGAAGATACAACGAGATTTTTTACAGACTTTTAGCCACTCAAAAATTCATGGGGTTAATGTGACCCCCGTTTACAGTACGATGTAAATTAAAAGATATTTATAGCGTAAGAGTTAATCCTTTGCCATAAAACCAAGAGTCACACTAGTGAAGCAGAGTATAGACAAAACAGAACAAAAACTTGTAATATCTATACAAAGATTTAATTTAGCCCCTTTAATTCCCTTTGGAATTTTTATAATCACTATAGCAAATACAAATACTGTATAATATTTTAATACTTCGTATCTGGAAGAGTGTTGAAGTAGGTGATACCTTTTGCTATCACGTGTAGCTGCTAAAAAATTCGTAGGGCAAGGGGTTAATATAAATTTTACTTTAAGTAGAGCAATTGTGTCGAACTGACTACGCGATATTCGTTTCGTTTTAACACTATGAACATATTAATACACCATATTAAAAAATAAGTGTTACACCTCTAGACTTTCCTCGGTCAGTGTTTCTTTCTCTTGTCTCCTTTTTACAAATTGCTCGACAAATCCTGGACACTTAAGGGCTCGAGTTTCGTTTAAATCGGCCACAAAATCATGCGCTTACTCGTTTGTCTTCGATTAGCCGAGCGCCCAGTGCCGGAGAAATAAGTCGACAATTTATTAAGCGAAGTTCTAAGGGCAGAATCGTGACGTAGTAATTGCCGGCTATCGATAGCGTGTAAAAGAAACCGGCCAGGGGCGAGTGAAACGCGGAATTCGCGTTCGACCATCGAGAGAATAGGCAAAAGCGGAGGTAAAGAGTTGTGTTGTGTACCCCCGGTCGAGATAGAAGTGCAATTTCCTGTCAATTTCTGTTCACCGTCACGGAATATTTATAAAGCACAGAGAGTACTTTAAATGGAGAGAGGTGTATCCGGAAATAGATGCAATTTGTTTGACAGCGTACACTACCGTTCCTACCGTTATTGTTATTGTAAATATTTTGAAGTATAATGAATATTAACCCCTTAACACGTTCGCTGCGGACCGCGACGAAGAAATATTCAAAGTGAATGTATTTCTTCAACTCCACTACTATTATATCAAAGTTAACGCAATATTTTTCTTTTTGTATTACATATGTATATTTTCACTGAACCTTTTTGTGAACTATTTGTAACGCATCTTCTTTCACTAATGTGCAGAGTATATGTTAATAAACGAAACTATCGAATGGCGTCATCCGCAGTGAATGTGTTAACGCACAAGCTGTAATATTTCTGTTCTATTTTGCCCTCACCTCGCTCTATGTTGGTAAATATACTCCGTACACCATTGAAAACGTAGGAAACACGACATAGTATTATCAAATTATGAATCTGTGCAATGAAATTTGGATATTTTTGATCCATAAACTGAAGAATAATTCCTTTAAATATTTGTTTTATTCTTGCATATTTTATACATTTCGCACCTTTCTGCGTATTTGAATTTCCTGTAGATGCAAAAAAATCCACAGTCTAAGTATTACTATTATTTTGTAATATTTTTGTGTTATCATTCGATTAAGTTACGAATTCCTACTAGGATAACAGATTGTTCTTCTGATATACGAAACTTATCAATCCTTTTAATGGTTAAATTGGAAATTGATCAACTTATAATATTAATTATATTAATATATTATTAATATACCTAATGCCTATGTTAATGTTTCTTAACTCCTTATCGTGATTTTAAATGAACTCTTTACGTTAATTCCTATCTTTACTGATACAAACAGGTGTTTCTAAGAGTTTATTAAAAACTCAACTTGGTTTTCTAGAAGAAAACAACTATGCTTGGGAATTAGAGAAAAGTATAAGAGCCCAGAGAAAAATGACTGGGCTCTGAATCCGCGAGCAAAAGGAAGCGTTGTGTATCCGATTCTACATTTTCAGTTACACATTGTAACGATCAATTGAGATTGAAGGGAGGCGGAAAATGAATGACCATTCGAATGGTAAACGAGTCGATGTACCTGCGAAGAAGACCACATTCCTCTCTCACCGTTCCTCGTCCAACCACAAGAGAACGTCGTCCGGCTTGGCCACCGATATCTTCATTTTAACCTATCATAACTCAAACGACAGAACGCAAGGACGGCCAAAGCCGACTTGGACAAATCATTCGGTACACAACACTGGCCATCATACCAGTTTCACCCTGACACAGTTCTGGCAAGGCTCGTTCCTTCGTCTTTTTGTCGATCTCTTGTTCGATTCGCGCGTTTTTATTACCCTGGGAATCATAGAATTATTCAAATTCGTGAACTATGCGGGGGATAGTGATTCGATAAAGTCGGATTCGTGGATGAGTTACGTTATTGAAATCTGTGGAATGGTACATTGGCTTCTCAAATGAAAGTTTTGGATCTCGTTTATGGGGGATGGTTTGCGAAGCTGTGTGAAAATAGACGATTTATGGTGGCTGTAGAAGAAAGTTGGATAAAACTTGTTCTTCTATTTTCTTAACCCTTTGACAAGGAGGACTCCGAAATGATACTATTTAAAATTGTTTACAAACTCGAGAAATCCGCTATGGAGCCATTATTATTTATATGTAAAAAGTTTCAATTCGTAACACAAAGAGAACAATAAATTGCAGTAACTTTTTCTATTCGAGAGGAAATTCCTCGTCGAAATGAACCAATTTTGATACCTCTCGAGTGCAAAGGGTTAATACCCCCATCGTGTACTTTTCGGTGATACTATTATACTATCCTTACGTGACTATAATTATGTTTCACTTCAAAAGGAGTTAAATGAGTTATCTGTGTATGGGAGACGTATAATGTATGGCCTAATATTCGCATAAAAAGTTTTAAATGAACTCATTATCCGTCCGGAAATATTACTGTTATCTCATATTAATTTCTCGCTTGCGTCTATTAGAACCAACATTTTTCTTCGTCAAGAAAAACATCGCACGCAGTATGGCAATCACAATTGTATAAATCAGATAATTATGAATGTAAACACTTTCTGCGCAATCTTAGATACAGTGGCTACAAAAAGTATTCGTGCGTACCTCAAATTTTCAACAAGGAGATGTTTTATTAGACTCTATATTTCAATTGCGAAGCGATGAATTTATATAGTAGCATAAGAGTACTATTTTACGAGAAGAAACTTAACATATTTGAGCCTAGTTAATTAATATTTAAATGCAAAAGTAAATACAGTGATATTACGAAGCGATGAATTTATATAGTAGCATAAGAGTACTATTTTACGCGAAGAAACTTAACATATTCGAGCTTAGTTAATTAATATTTAAATGCAAAAGTAAATACAGTGATGTGCGAATACTTTTTGCAGTCACTGCATTTTTTATTTAATAATAGTTTCAAACAACGTCAATTTTTCCGTCTTTTGTCTCTGTCTTTGTCTCTCTATTTGATCTTCTTTTTTTTTTATATAGATTTCATGTCCCGTTTACCCACATAAATACTAAATACTATTTAGTGAACTTATTTTAAAACAGTAATAGTTGAAAACAGATTTTCATTCCACGGTAATTTCAATTAAACGTATCACTGATGACAGTTATTGGCCAATTTCTTATTTCGCGTAAAAGATTAAGCAACAAGCGATGCATATCTTCGAGATTATACACGTATTCACATAGATTATACCGGAATAATTATACCAGATGATGCAAAGAATAAGTAAAAGAATTCAGTAAAGGCTTATTGCTTGTGGCGCTAACACTAATACGAAGTAAGCACAGTCTGACGTGATTATAGTCAGCAGAAGAAGAAGAAGAAGAGAAGGTGAAGGAAGAAGAAGAAGAGAAGGTGAAGGAAGAAGAAGAAGAAAAAGGAGAAGGAGGAGAATGTTTGAAAGGCTACTAGCTGGGATCCGTGACTGTTCATAGGCAGTAAATCCCTCTGGATGATTAGAGGTCGGCGCCGTGGCTTGTTACCTCGATATGGAATTCAATGGAGGGTAAAAGCAATGATGAAAACGATTACCGGTGTCTTCCTTCTGTTACCTGGTTTCTAATATTTTTCGTAATTACATTCCGCACGTCTTTCCCTCGCTGATTCAACGATTAACACTTTCAAGGATTCAAGAGTTTCGAATTGGCGCTCATTACGCGTTGCGTTTGAAATAATTGAGGGACTGCGAATGCTTCTTTCATGGAACGAGGTACAGTATTACGTAAATTAACACTTCGAGTGCGAAGTTTCCCAATTTTGGAAGAGGCGTAACTTGCCGCACGATTTTACGATTCCTTTTCCCTTAAAAATGGGGGACGATTTTATTTACTCAAATAGAAACAATTTTCGAATAGAGGCCTCATTGTGTTCACTAAAACGAATGTACGTATGACTTTGTTTTAAACAAAATTATTGCTAATTACGGTGGTGCTCGGAAAAGTAGTTTAGGTATAGCTATTGCCTCATGACTGTCTTTGGATTCTTTCGAAGATCGAAGATGCAAAGAAATATGGAGTGGACATGTATTGGCTTATTTGATTTAGAACACGCACGTAATATTACGTACATGGTAGTAATATTTTTGGCATAAGTTTCACATTTATCAAAATTATCTTCGCTTACATACCGGAAGTTGTGGGCTCGATGAATTATTCCTTAAACTTATAAACTACACTGAATTGAATTCGTTCCACTTACACGAATTGTTGTGTTTTTATAAAAAGTAATATTTTTCCCAGCCTACAACAAGAATAGCAAATGCACTGCACTGAGAATATCTCGTATTTCGACCACAAAGAGTTAAAACACTATATAACCAAATATAATACTTAACCCTTTAACGGTATTTGACGAATATATTTGTCGTAACGAAATTATCAGTATTGGACTAATAATGAATATACTAATAATGAACTTATGTAGATAAAAATTTCCAAAATAAAATTCCACCGATAAAAAGGATAAAAGCTTTACAACTTTAGCATTGCTTAGATTAGTAATTTTTCATACAAATTGCATCGTTTATTTATATATACTTACGCAAATAGACAACAATTTTCAAAACGAAGTTCCACCGTTAAAAGATTAACAATTTCTAAAATCATTTCAACAGACTATTAAACAATCTTATTTAAATAGCTATAATTTTAATAAATATCTGTGCACAATGTCGATGTGATATTGTCGCACGTTTCTTCAAAAATAAATTCCTAAAAGTTACATTCAAATTACCTGTCTAGACCCGAAGAGTTCCTTGAACGTGCGTTCAACGCACACGAGCTTCTGCGAATGTTGAAATCGCAGAACGAACGAGTCCCGCTACACCTTGCAGGACCGTGTAACATGTGGCAAAGTGCGAATGTCGGTGTTTTCACAAACCGATGCACGTGGAACTCAAAGGTTGCCAAGCCGGCGTATATAAATCGCATGCGAATTCGCAGCGGGTAACTGGCGAGTTTTAAATTTCCCGCGGATTACTAATACGCTGAATACGAATGAATGAAATTACCGGTCGCATGCACGATTAATTACGCGGAGGGACGACATTGGTCACGGGGAACGAAGAAAAGATCGCGTCTTGCCGATAATAGCTAGGATAACGCGACGGAAATTGCAATTTTGCCGAAGTTTTTAAGGTTTAATAATGTTGCTCGGAAAGATGATTAATCATATGTGAGGGTAAATGGATTTCTTATTAGTCGGGAAAATTTGTACAAGAACTTTGTTGACTTCTATTAGATTTATTTGAAGAGCTGACGGTTTAAAGGAGGCGTTGAAATTATTAATTTAGGCTTTATACCAGTGGTTCCCAAGCTATGTAAATTTTCCCAAATTGTGATCAGCTGTTATTAGACTGCGGATTTTTAGACGTTTATGAGAAATTTCAGTACGTAAAAAGGCACGGAATGCACGTAATACGCAAAAATATACAAGATATGTAAAGTATAATCGAAATTATGATAGTTAAAGGGAAAAACAACCCCCTATTTAGGTCTCACTCCTTTAATTTTGTTAACAAAAATGTGAATTTGCATAAATATCCGCAGTCTAGTCATTATAATAATTGAACGGCCTGCAGCAATAAAGAGGCAGCTCCACATTCGGGTAATTTCAGTAAATCAAGAAAAAGTAATTAAAAATGCAGTACAGTTTCCAACGTTCTATAAATTTATGGTCAACTAATATTCATGTTAATAACTAATTCATATTTTTAAAGAGACACACAAAGCGACACACTTTCTAAATATTAAGTATACCAATAAGTAATCCACTGTTTTTAAATGAATTAAATAATTGATTTTATCAAAGTTTTAAATAGGCAATTATAATTTCATCGAAAGATGGCGTTGAACATTACTCAATAACAACAACTGCATATAAAATAGAATAAGCATTTGATTTTGTTTAAAATAAATTATGATTTCAATTAAAAAAGGTGAATTATTCATCGGTACACCTAATATAATAATGTGCACTTTACTTTAGATATGTTATATATTTTTGCCTATTATGTTCATCCAGTTAAACTTCTCATAAATGCATAAAAATTCGCAGTCTATTAATAACCTTCTACACTGATTG
Organism: Eucera pruinosa; assembly: GCA_028830335.1. NCBI lineage: Eukaryota > Metazoa > Arthropoda > Insecta > Hymenoptera > Apidae > Eucera > Eucera pruinosa. The sequence continues at coordinate 8,985,266 of JAMYCR010000014.1, read as the reverse complement.
TATCAAACCTATACCATTCTTACTGATCCAATAAATTTGGAGTGCAAAACCTGTATAGATTCTATATATTCTGATTTCAATTTATTATAAAAGCACATCACATTTTCTCCAACATCTCCTCTCACACCAAACATACGAGATACCAATGGTATCTACTGCAATATTATCATTAGATTCCAGATTTTTATGCGTTTACGGAAATTTTAAGTATTGTAAAAAGTATAAGAAGTACCCAATATGCAAAATTATACAACATATTTAAACTGAAGCGCAGCGTATTATATTTGACAGGCAAAGCTAATTTCTATTTACGTTTCATTCTGCTGACCGTGTGTTTATAAGGTATACCAATAAACAATCCACATCGATTGAACTCAACATTTATTTTCAACAAAATCAAATACCTGTTCCGCCTTAAATAGAATCACTGTTGCTGCTTAACTATTTGTAACTATATTTACACTTGCTTCAGAATTGAAAGCTGATTTTTTGATAAGACAAATTCATCAACTCAGTTGAAAACAATAGCTAACTTATTGGCAGACCTAACAAAAATATGAACTTACATAAAACTCCGCAGCCTAATTATCATACTTATTATTTGCAGTTAATACTTTTTTTATACCAAATGCAACGTCATATCTTTATACATGAAATAGACTCTATAACGAAAAGCGTGTACAAAATGGAGCTGCCTCGTTAGTATTGCGAAACCCTTTAATTATCAAATGGAGAGAGGTTTCGTACCGATTAAGCGGGTCGATATCCGTCGACGTCGACGATGAAACAGGAGACAGGGATGAGAACGGTTGAAGAATGTGTAACGAAGTGCACATTCCCCGACGATATGCAGAGGCGTGTGTGCAGTGGCGTCACGTGAATTGAACGCCGTGAAACCCGACTTGTTTTCTGCACGCGCTCACGTCTACCGTTGGAAACGAAAATCGCGGAAGTGGCTGGTTCGCGCGCACATGAGCGCGTGAAGTTGCATAACATTTTGTCGGGGCATTTAAATTCTTAACGCACCGTGGCCACCGGACACGTATTAATGCGTCTTTCATTAAAGTGGAAAGAACTGCGACGGGAACAACCTATCCTTCTTTTCTTTCCTTTCAGAGTACGTGCTCATAAGGGGAGGATTCTTCGACGACTCAAAGCACGCATCAAAATAGAAATACTGTCCTTTTTAACACGTTAAGTACCACGTCGAATTCGTATCTTTATTCGTTTTTGTTACTTTCTATTCATGCTACTTTGGTCACCAATGGTTTACGCTAGTACGAGTATTATAAAGGATGTGAACTGTCTAGCGTGACCATCTCAACTATTTTCGTTATTATTTAACTTTTAAAGTACAGCAACGGGGAGGTTAGATCCCCCAAAATTTGTTAAAAGCTATGTTAAAATAAATATATTTTGTATTGTAGTTATATAAATAGAAAATATTTCGTACTGAATTAAATAGTACAATATAATTCTGTTGAATACTAAAATACCAGAAAATTTAAATTGAATATTATTTGACTGAAACTTTTGTGATGGGGGACATTAGTGATCTATCACTCCGTAGTTTATGTTTCAAAAATAGGTTCCGTACTTTAAAAGTTAACCGATTAAAGTTGTTTTATTAAAGATAATACGATTTCGAAGGACTTTCAAAGTGATAGTATTTGATTTTTTCTATGTCTTCTTTTAAATGCCCTTTTAATGTCTTCTGTTCGTTATCTGTTAGCCGATTAAAATTATTTTCTTACAGACGAAACTGTCTAACATTTAAAAGGCATCTCTAATCTAAAAGATTGTAAAATACTCGGTAATACATTGTTTAACGATGTTTTGTTTCTATGCGTCCATAAAATGCGACAAAACATTTTGGCCAACCTGATAATTATGTTTACATGAAAATAAGTTTGCGTAAATATTTGCAGTCTCCAAGAGACTCAACAGAATGAAAGTTTGAAACAAAACGTGCCACGGTAGACGTGAGAAAAGTAATACTTCCGTTCGATAAAACGGTACATGACACGGCTGAAGAAAAACGATTCATGACGTCTTATCGTAGCTCGTTAAGCTTTGAGAGATTAAATTATCGAAGCTGCGTCTGCAGCCGCCTTTGAATATAATAAATCGTCGATCAGCGGTTGATCGAGTGAATGACCAGAACGAAACAGGGTGGCCCGACTTTCCAGCTCTAATGATTTGTCTGTCCATAGCTTATCTCATTAACCAGTGTCTCCCCTTCTACGTTGTCGAGTAACAAAGAATGAAGAAGTATTTCGTTGCCCTCTATTAGATTGGTGCACATAAAGCTGTCGTTTTGGCTAGAATAGTTTCAACGGAAATAATTTCATGTTTTACAATTATTTTATTCGTTTAGAATGAGCTTAAAATTTGCAAATTTCTAAGCCTTCGATTTTCCGAATCTTTGAATTCCGAAGGCTGAAATTTCCACGCCTCTAAATTACAAACCCTTAAATTTCGAAGTCTTGGATTTTCCATGTTTCCGGATTTGCAAATCTACGAATTTCGAAGGTTGGAATTTTCATACCTTCAAATTTTCAAACCATTAATTTCCAAGCCTTTATTTTTCCAATCATTTGAATTAGCAAGCTCTCAAATTCCAAAGAATTAAATTTCTAAAGCTTCGACATTTTTAAACCCTTAAATTTCCAAGCTTTCAAATTGCTAACCAGCAAATTTCTAAGGCTTTGAAATTTTTAAACCCTAAAATTTCCAAACTTCCAAATTGCTAACCAACAAATTTCTAAGGCTTTGAAATTTTGAAACCCTTAACTTTCCAAGCCTTCGATTGTCCAAGCTTCCAAGTTTTAAAGTTCTAGCTAACAAATTTCCAAGAATATGAAATTTTCCAACTCTTAAATTTTCAAACTCTGAAATTTCTAATCAGCAAATTTCAAAGGCTTCAAAATTTTCGAACCTTGGATTTTCCAAACTTGCAAGTTTTTAAATTCCAAGGCTTTGATAACAATTACTGACAAATTGCAAGGCTTTGATAACAATTACTGACAATTGAAAGAAATTCGAACTACATTTAACCACACATGAACTTTTGCAACTACCTGTTCAAATTTCGTTTTCTCGAAACTGCAGGCCTTACACGAAATAATTTCATACCATATTTTCAGCCTAAGTTAGCGTGAAAAATCTCCTGCTTTCGAGTTATATCACGATTTCGGTAACAGCCCGCATAATAAACTATTTCATTATACATACAAAAGATTCACTCAACATTTATTCGCCGATTGCACCTCAACAAAACTGCACATAATCTGCAACATTATTATTTCCAGTTCTCATTATAACCAATTTCTTCAGCGTTTCTCGTACTTGTTGAAATCGAACCAGATTACACGTTATGTTCCACAGGATTACCAGCCCGAACGACCGTGTTGAATGGCGTTTAAAATGCTTTTTGTCGATTTTCCAGCGTTAAAACGGCGTTCAGATTTCACTTTCGCAAGGACGATCATTATCGAGCGGCGCGTACAAGCGCACGAACAATGAAAGCTCGTCTCGTGCAGGTACCAGCCGCAAAAATCAGGCCCCTTTGCTCAGGGGTAGCCATATGGCGTGAATTTGATTAACTGTATGCGCATTCTGTTGGAACTTCAGCTTCATTTGCAACGATATAGACCGGAGAAGAACTTTATTATTCGAAGGACGAGCCGCTGCTTTTGCAATATTTAACCCTCTGCACTCGGCTGGCTCCACTATAAACGTAAGGTTTAAGTTTCTTTAATTCTATTTTCGCCAGTTCAATTTTCATTCCTCCAAAATCATAGCAAATCTCTTCTTTTCGAAATACGTAACATATTAAGTTCTCACGAGGTTCAGAAAAGTGTATTGGACTTACTCTTATATTATATTATTAAAAAGGGTTTCGAGAGCAAGGGGTTAAACCTCTCCAAAACCAAACTGATCAGCTCTACTTTTTTTGGAAGTTTATCAATTATCTCTAAATTAAAAAATTATTATCAATTTCAGAGCATCAAATGTGAAATAAAACTATTCATTGTTAACCAATAAACCTTCGTAAATTGAACAAATTTCCAATTTAAATTAAAATAATACAACTTCACTTGGACAAAATTATAAGACACTATCTTTGGTAATTAAAAGAATATACATAACTAATCAAAAGTATCACATTTTTCCGAATGTTAATAATGAGTAGACCTCTTTTATTTTGTATTACTTCACGCATTCGATTTGGTAAACTCTTGTACAATTTTTTTACATAAGTCTGGTCCAATTTCGGTGAGGCACGCACGTTATGATGTTTCCTATAAATGAGTGACCTAACCTGTACTTAGTCGATGGTTGTACTAAAAATAAGAATTAAATTCCCCTCTCCTTGAATAAGTGATATGAAATTTCTGGGCTGCATATCTTCCCTTTAAACTTTCCAAAATTTAATTGCCAAAACTGTATATGTTACATTAAAAAGCCCCACTAAAATTTCACCTTCGGAAGACGTTCAAGCACAATATGAATTTTTCATGATACATATATAATCAGAAAGTTACTCCGTACGTACCAATTAAGGTGTTCACGCTTGGATCCCTTAAAAGGTAGATCCGCAGATCGCACGTATATAATGGCTATGAAGAAAAAATTCTCGTTGCATTTTAATTGAACATGGTCTAAAATTTAAATCGCAACATCCACTGATCCTCTCGATAGTTGACCACCGTATCGTACTAATTAGGGGAGAACGGGGTAGTCCCGGTTACGTACACAAGAAATGCTATAAAATTTGAACAAGTCACATTTTTGTTGCTTTTTTTACTCCCAAATGATACTCTTCAGTATTTAGTCTGAATCAGTACGGCTAAGAATGCCTGAGTTCACGTTGTAACAGAAATAAACTTCAAAAACTAGAAAAGGAAATTCGACAAGAATTACCCCAATAGCGAGGTAAGAAATGGCGTAAACTTGCCAGATTCACAAATTAGGGTAGATGCCCCAATTACTGACACTTTAAGATTATCGCGCAATTTCATTTACTTATTTTGGAAATTATTTAATCTAATAATCGTTTCGATTTGGAGCTCAACATAAGTTAACATCTCTTTTATTTATCCTGTATTATTATATATATTATATATATATAGATATTATAATTTCTGTGTATGTTAAATATGATGTATTAATTACGAATTCATTGAAAATATATAACATAGTCCAATGTCACTCGTGCTGTCATTTGAAAAGTTGACAACTTAGATGGAAATGATCTTTACGTATATTAGCACGTCAGTTTGTATGGCAGATAGAAAATAAATCGTAAACGCATCGCCTTTAACTGCATCATAAAAATTTTCATACTTTCTACTTACAATACATCAGTCGTGTTTTTATGCTCAAACGACACATTCAGCCCCTGATATTTATTTTTAAATATTAAATATGAACATACATGCAATGTCTTTGTGTTGTTACATAAAAATGGAATCCAAATTTATTATTGAAATTTTGTTAGTCTCGATTCCTCATACGTTCTATCGCTGTTAAATAAAATAATTAAAGTGACAATTACAAGGACACTGACAGCAATTGGGACATTTACCCTAGTTATGTTCTATTGCGAAAAAAAATTGAATTTAAGGTCAGATTTAAAATGATACAGAAACAACGACTACAATATGCTGTTTTGTAATTGCTTTCAACAGTGTGTGTTTTTTTAATATTCCAGGAATAGAAAGGCTTCTAACTTCTTTCTCATCGCATGTTTCGTGGAATAAGGAATCTAGAATGGAAAACTTGTTTGAAGCTACATACGTGTCGAATAAGGAAACCAGAATCAGACATGATAAAAGGAGTTACATACACGTTATAAAGAATTTAAAGTGCAAGTTCTACAGAACAGGTAATTTAAAAAGAGAATGTAAAATGATTTTTCCAAATAAAGAGTTCTAGATAAGGCGGCCCCTCAATTATTTAAAAGTTGAAACTTCTTATTTCAAGAATACCGAGGGGAACTTCTTCTTATGGGTGCAGCAGCTAAGAAATGAAAAATTAGGATCGTAAGTAAACTCGAAATAAAATCCTGAATATTAGATAAGTTCTTTGAACGGAGGAACCTGGAATGAGGAACTTCGAATACATTACATTTTAAAGTATTCCAGATTCCTTAAGGAACTTAAAGCGAGGAATTTAAAACAAGTTTCTACGAACAAGAGCCTTGACCACGAAGCTTAGAACGAGTTCTCTGAGATAGGGAATCTAGAATAAGAAACCCTGAAATGATTACGTTTAAAATTTAGCCTGTTTTTTCTTCTCCTTTTTTAATCTTAACCGGTTTATTTAACTAAATTAAATAAAGTATTCGTTGAAATTATATCATAATTATTATAATTAGATTGTCGATTTTTATGCATTTATGGACAATTCAAACGTGCAAAAAGACACAATTCACGTGATAAGCAAAAAATGTACAAAATGTAGAAAATAATGTACAAATTACTGTATTTTGTGGGGTTGATATAAAAAAAAAATATTAAAACGTTGAAATGGTAAAGATGTTGTACAAATTTGTATTAAAATCTCAACGTGCTCATCTTTGTACCTTTTCTGTAAAAAATTTTCGCAGAACTACTCTTTTTTTCCGCAACCCAATGAAAATATCCCTCTAACAGCATCAATGAGACAAGTGTTTCATAGCTCACACTTGAAACACTGTAATAATATATTCGCGGAAATGAAATGACTGACCTCTGTTTAAAGACGACTACTGGGCTTAGCAGCAAGGGTGCATAATTTTCTTATCTTTATCTCTTCTTATAATTAGTTAGGGGAAATATTACACGGAAGCATAAACAATCGCAGAAAAAATTAAATGCACCAACCTAATACTTTTACTTTTATATTTTCACAATACTTAGTGATATATATATTAGTTGAGTGCAAAGGTTAATGATAACCATGTGATAAATTGCGTAAAAAACCACGTGTTATTATTACTTCGGAAGTTTAGATTGGCCGATAAATCGTAAAAAAAATAAAAACTTATACAGTGGAATTCGCTTGCTGTGATCACTTTGGAAAAATCACCTTTATTTTAACATTTTACTCGAGTCTCGCCCCTTAACTCATTCGCAACCGTAACTGTGTTGCATAAACTGACTCAATTCGTAAAAAGTAGATGAACGTAATAAATTAAGTCACTAATTGTAAATCGAGACATAAGTTATTGTGTTCGCCTCGAATACTTCATTGCCTTGTCGTTTAGTGATATCCACCTATTAATTACAAAATACCGTGAAACGAAATAAACACGTTTGAACATTAAGAGAACTATTTTATCACATTATCGACCAACCGCGTGAAACGGAAACCACATTAATCTGCTTAAAGAAAATCACTACGTGTGAAATAAATAAAGAAGAAGAATCTTGCTTGAAATAATCACATTCCAAGTGTGAATAATTATACGCTTACATTATTAGCCAAAAGGGTCATTTTAACTTTCAATATATTGATACGTCGTCAGCGGAAATGAACTAATTTGGTTTTGACGTATCAGTACGTCATCGGCGGAAATGGACCAGTACCAATTTGACGTACCAGTACGTCATCGGTTGCGAATGGTTTAAAAAGTTAACCGTGCGCAAGCGGGTTCACTCCGCGCCATCTTATCTCTTCGAACGCTTAAAATTCAATCCCTCCTAGAGAACTACCAACTACAAGCCCGTCATCAATCATCGTTGAACAGCATCTAAAAAAGATCCCGCAGCAACAAGTACCCTATTTTGCATTTTTATTCGCGCCGCCCTTCGCGTTCGAAGGCATCGCCCTTACTACAATGCTCCACTTTTTGCACCGCCACGTTAGCATCGTCTTCGCCGCGGGCAACGGAGTCTAATCGCAAGATGGATGAAGTTAGGATCAGCAGAGCCAGGTGTTGGCATACACCGTGCAAGGATCTCGTACCCTAGCGCGTTTCCTTTGCTTCATTACATCGTCGAAGATTATCCAAGAAGGGTCGATTTCGTTAAGGGTGGCTGGCCAGACCGGGCGCTGCGACTTGCTGCACCCTTAGCAAGCTCGTGCCAAGCAGATGTCTCATTGTCATGCTAAGGGAATCACCCTTGTGCAACGTGTAACGTCTTTCAGCCAGTCGCCGCGTCGCCATCGGTTTCTCTGCTTGTTTGAAATTATTTTTTCGGAGGTCAAGGGGGAGGCAACGACCACGGGGTAACGTACTCTGAACGAGAAGATCCTGCTTCTACGTAACCGTGGTTCAGGTTCGTGTTTTTTTTTTTTTTTTTTTTTTTACGGTTGAACATTGCTCTTGCATCGATCGAATTGTTCGGCTGCTCGTGTCTATGTGTATACCGGAATTTATCGCGTTGCTTGAACGTATTCTATTAACCCTTTCTTTACGGTGAAGATGACCGCGACGCGAATCTACGCATCGTCGATGCGATCAAACAGTTCCATCGAGGCAACGTTTAGACAACATGTAGCATGCGACATGGAGTCTTTTGATTAAAGAGACATAAAGCGATACGCAGCATAGTTTGCAAGTTGAAACAATTTAAATGCTACAAGAGACACTTGGTAAGTTTTTTCTCTCTACGAGATACGCAACATTTCTGTAAGGTTCAATTGAAAAGAGTGGATATTAGGTGTCACGTGGCATAAGTTGCTAAGTGTTGCATCACTGAAATGACGTTTTAACATCTGCTATTTTGCAAATTACTGATTTTTATCCGTCGATTAATATATGCAGACAACGAATACTAAACTAGTACAAAGCAATGCGAGGTAACTTGGAAATATCAAACTGTACTACGTACTGCGTTTAAACTTTTCAGCACTATTTTCAATTTCAGGTTATCTATTGATAAAGCGGAAAGAGAAATAAATAATCTTGAAAATCCTGTATTGGATTCAATTCATTTTTCTCATTTTAAAAAGGTTAAAATGGAGAAAATTTTAATCTAGCTTTCATCGTAACAATTTAGAATGAATTTTAACTAGATTATGGAACTTTGAAAGTCAAAAATTTTACAGCAATATACGAGTGATGCAGTAGTTTGTATCATGACGTTATAGCTCTTGTTTATTAATTTATCAATTTTCATGGTATTATAATTTTCCGATCGTAAAAAATGGATTTGACTGATTTCACTATGATATTTTGTAGTGATTTTTCTCTACCCACCTTATGCCTTTCTTTTAAATAAATGCAATAATATTTTAGTAAAATTAAAAACTTTCACTTTTATTACTATTATAACTGGTTATGTAAATATCGACAGGATACATTATATTAAATATTTTAGTTCGTTTGTTTATTAAGCAAATGTATACATTGATCCAGTTTCTGATGTAGTGTTACTGGCTAACGTTTAACAGTATTATAAATTTTACGTGTTTGTAAGAACATTATCAATTGGAACATAATTTAAAGTTGGTTACAGTAATCTATACTGCTTGCTATCTAAAATAAAACAGATAGGATATAATTAATTTCGCTTGTCACCGATAAACTTTGTACCTTGATCGAAATAATAAATACCACGACACCTGTACCGTGAGATACATATCAGGTGAAGAGGAAAATACATTACTACCCGGAAACATTTTGGACATGTGGATACTTGGACAGTTCTAGTGATCGGAATGATACTGGATCAATACAGGCAACTCTAGTCTATAAATTATGCTATCATATGAATCGCATCAAATATGCAAATCAAACGTGACACATTATGTTTTACTTTTCACTAACGATACGATCGAATCAACGTTTTTCAAGCGTTTTCGTAACGTTTCATTATAATTTAAATGTTTCCTTAGCCAGAGTTAACTCCATTACTGACCTCTAGTATCTACTATAGTCAAACGCATTTCGATTAATTATTTTTTTACCTGAAAGAAGTACTCGTACACAGGTGAACTCTTGACTTTTATTGGAAATATATTTTTCAAAAACATCAAGTTAAAATATATTTATGGCGTAGTAATTTGTAACGATCTAGGGTAAATGTACCACGTACTGCCATTTCAAAGTTCGCACGTAACTTTATTTAACTATTTTAAAACGTCGTTAACATAAAGATCGTTCCAGTTTGCAGCATAATATTGTTCAATCGCTCTTTTATTTATGAACATCTTTTTTATATGTTCAATATAATAAATTCAATGTTACGTAATTGAAAATGTACAACAAAGTCCACGGTCCTTCGTACTGTCACTTGAAAACTTTTCATTTAAATAGATAATTTATATGTTGAATGTAATGAATTAATTATTACTTAATGGAAAATGTACAACAAAGTCTAATGTCCCTCTTATTGTCACTTGAAAAGTTGTTATTTAAATAGAAACACGTTTTACATATATTAACACGTCAGTTTGTGTAACAGATATAAGATGTATAGTAAACGTATCGCCTTACTGAATTATACGTTCCATATTTTATAATAGTATTGGTCACGTTCCAATATTCAACAGCACATTTATCTCCTAATATTTATTTATAAATATTAAGTGTAAATGGATATAAAATGTCTATGTGTTGTTACGTAAACCGAAGTCCAAATTTTGTATGAAAATTTGTTTACTTACAATTCTTTATACATTACTTTGCTATTAAATAAACGAATTCAAGTGGTAGTTATAGGAACAGTGGCAGTACGTGGGTCATTTACCCTAGTTCTCAGTTCAAATGTATCCAAGTACGAATCACTTAATTTTCATATTCCATACAAAAAAAGATATCAGTAGAAATCAGAAGCTTGCAGTGTATGAATATTTTTTTCAGGTTCTATGAAATAGCTGGAATCATGAAAACCATGAATACTTTTTCCACCAATTCGTGTTATTTCTAGTTAAAAGAAAAAAGCTTGTGAACGTTATTGAAAGATGAATAAATATTTGTGCAAATCGACGATGGTAAAGGTTGCAAGTTTGTTTGCACAAAAATGCTAAAGAGAGCTTTGAAAAACGGGTTTTACAAACGCTCACAAATATCTCTCCGTTTTCAGTCACCGTACGGAAAGAGAGGCAGAGAGCATAGATTTAAAAGCCCACGGGATCAAAAAACTGTGCAACCGTTGCCGTGGGCCCCTCGCAGGGCTGCAAAATTTTGGCATTGAATACCCGGGTAAAATTCACGTGGCCAATGGTTTCGTGCGTTTGGCTTTTGATTTCACTCCCCCTCTTCATCGTGTCCTGCAGTCGCCTACAGGTCTTCGAACTTGAAAATAATTTCTTGGCTCCTCGACGAGGAGGCGATCTCGAATAAAAATCCGCAGCTGCCTTCGCCCTCTTTGTGTTTCACGGCACGGGCTAGACGCTAGGACTTTTGTCGTTACCTTTGCCTTTTGTCGTGCCACGGAGGCTACCGGCGCGCGACTGACTTTCGATCGATAAAGGATCAACGGGCGCCGGGAACGATATACAGGGTGAACCGTGCGATTGGCACGAGCTACATACAGTGGCTCAAACTGAAACTCGGACACTCACAGCACCGCTCATAATTATTCGAACGACTTCGACAGTTGATGGACGCTCCCGTTAATACGAAAGCTTGGAATTGAAAAGTTTGGAAATCGAAAGTCTTGGGAATCGAAAAACATGGAAATTCAAATGCTTGAGAATCCAAAAGTTTAGTAATCGAAACGCTTGGAAGTTTAAAGGCTTGGGAATTAAAATGCTTGGCAATCCAAAAATATATAAATTCAAATGCTTGGGGATCCAAAAGCTTAGTAATCGAAACGCTTGGAAGTTTAAAGGCTTGGGAGTTAAAATGCTTGGGAATCCAAAAGCTTAGTAATCGAAACGCTTGGAAGTTTAAAGCTTGGGAATTAAAATGCTTGGGAATCCAAAAACATTTAAGTTCAAACGCTTGCGAATCCAAAAGCTTATTAATCGAAACGCTTGGAAGTTTAAAGGCTTGGAAATTAAAATGCTTGGGAATCCAAAAGCATGGAAATTCAAACGCTAGGGAATCGAAAAGTTTAGTAATCTAAACGCTTGGAAATTCAAATGCTTAGAAATATAAAAGATTGGAAACTTAAAACACTTCGAAATTCGAAAGTTTAGGAATCCAAACGCTTGGGAAACGAAAAGCTTGAAAATTCAAACGCAAATCCACGCAAATCTAAATGATTAAATATCTATATCTGTTGTGGCCGGATATTTTTGAAATAAAGTTGTTCCCAGCCTCGTTTTGTTAAATATTCTTCAACTGACTAAATCAAATAACTTCAATAATCTTGTAAAAGCAAACAAAGGCTTAAACCTTATTAAATTCTTATAATTTGGACATTAAAATCTGTTATAATGAAGTACATCTACTTAACCCTAATTGACTGCCCTGATAGCTTCCTTCCTTTCACCTAAAGCCAGCCATGCGAATAATCGATTGGTAGTTTCCATTAAATTTCGTTAAAGACTGCGTGTTTCTTCAACCAGAATTGCTATTAGAAGTTCATTACGATTTAAACACCTACTGTAATATAAATTATGGGAAATCTTGCAGCTTTACTGAGTGCAACAGATTTCTTTTTTCTTAATTTGCTTTGAATTTCATTTGATACTTAAACACTTGTTACTATAATATATATATTTAATTAATAAGATAACTATTATTTCTCATATCTTGAACCGGAGCGAGTTGTGCCAACTAACACTCTATAAACCATGTTTATAATTCTTTCCATAACATAAGTGTATTATATTATACATACCAATAAACAATTCACTACTTTCGTTAAATTCAGCATTTATTATTAACAAAATAAAATACCTGTCTTAAAAATTCCTACTAAAGTGGAGGCTCGATTATTTGATCAAATAAATTCATTAACTTATTTTTTCTTATTATCTGGATAGCATATTTTAAATACAAACTACGTTTTGTAAAAAAATAGTGGATTACTTACTGGTACACCTAATAATTAAATCATTATAGCAAGTTGCTTCATATTAGATCTAACTACATGTATATAAATTGATCAATTTCAAGCACGTACTATTATGGGGTAACTTTGCATCTCTCGAATGTCTCATAGATCGCAAGTCGCAAGAAAGGATTAATGGTTGTATTATCCCATCAAATTCAAACTCCAGAGGGACTACGTTTCGTATCCACCAATCTTAGTAAGTACGTTTCTTGTCCATCTCGAGGTACTTAACTGTATTCGCGAAGGCAAGAGAGAGGCCAGGTGCCTCGCGCTGCGGCGCAGTCACCACCTATGGAAACGATTCCAACGTATCGAGGTCGTCGTCAGACGGTACTTTGCCCCCCTACGCCCCTTCCAAAAACCGTTCACGGGGATACCCTGCCGTTTTCCTTTCATTTCGCTTCTTCTCCTTCACCCTCAGCCCGCTGCTCGCGCCAGAAATACTATTACGTTAGACGATAGACGGTAGTCGATCGCCAGGTGTCCACGCAACCCCGTGCTACCCTCTGAAACGCAGGTGTGCTGGCACGCGTTCTCGTTTTCTCTTCGTCGATCCACCACGGGTTCGACTTTCTTCTCTCTTTTTAGCTAACACCGCTCTCAGAGATCGTAAGAAACGTGTGGCTGAAGTCGCTCGGTAAACGGTGCAACGCACTTACGTCACTGGGTTCGATTACTCGATGCGCATTCATCCCTGGATCGATTGTAAGGAAAGAACTCTTCTCAAGGTGTTCCTGGAGCGTGTCGGAAACGGAAAATTGCCGAAGGGAGAAGAGAAAGTGTTTGGTCCTGTAACCTCCATCGCGGAAAAAGTTCGTTTGCGGAGGAAACAAGTGGTATTTCAGATGCTAATCCGGTATAGTTCAAATAAAGGAAAATCGTTGAAGAAAGTGAGTAGAAATATTTTCGTATTGTAAATTGAGGAGCTGGATGCAAGAAGAGCACATAAATGTCATTTCGAGAAAATCAATTTCAAAGTTTTGATTAAGGCATTATTTAATGAGAAGTAATTGCAATTATCAAGACCGAGTTGTTTAAGATATTCTAACATTACTTTTCGTTAAACAATGCCTTAATGAAAACTTTGGAATTGATTTTCTCGAAAAGGACATTTTGGCGTATGTTCCATCCAATGCTACAATTGTTAATGAACCCCTTAACTCCTGAATGTTACGGGCTCGCCTAATTTATGTTTCTTTGTTACTATTATTATTAACCCCCTGAGTGTTACGAACACATATACAGATGTGTTCGAGAATGTTTCTATTTTTTAAACGCAACATGAATAAAAATTATCTTGCAAGAAGTATAAATACTCTATTTAAATAAATAAGTATAATAGTAACTTTAATAAGCACTTTATATAAAAGCAATACATACTTTTAAATCAGGAGGGCTCCGTACTTAAAGGGTTAATGACTTATATTTACATTCTATCTACCTCCTATTTTTTTCTATTCTTGTAACTGTACACCATATGTCACTAAAAATGAAGAAATCATGAAATATCGTCGAATTATGAATTTGCGCAAAAAAATTTGGTCACTCTGATGGCCATTCGTAACGCACGCCGACATAAGCGTTAAAACAAATAATTTACAAATGTTTAGGGACCGAAATTTTGCTGTCTCGTGCTTTTATCCTATCCTACATATCTACCCTTTCCTCTGCGATATTCAGAACAGCTTGGTAGCAAATAACGACTCTCGTCGAGCATCAGGGATCAGCAGCGTGACAGCTTTCCGCTGAACGATCTCAAAGGTCCCCATCTTGAAAACAACCGTCTTGAACATAAGGTGCAGCTTGTATGCGTGCCATTCTACTGATACGAGCACGAGGTGCATATGCTTTCGTGTCATTAACGCACAATGGGCACGTGCCAAATGTTCTTTAATTAATGCCTCTTGTTCTTGATCATTGTCTTGCTTGCGCCTTGCATAAGTAGGGGCCGTTTGTATGGGACTACTGCAGACAATCATGGCGAAACAAGGATATACGGCGTCTTAACCCCTTGACGCCCAAATTTTTCTTCCGTTTGCCGACCAAAATGACGATCATCTTTTATTGACGAAACAATGCATATCGCGATAATATGTCACTGCAACGATGCAGCAAAATTTTAAACCGTTTTAAAAATAATATAATGTTCCAGTTTTGCCTAAGTGCCCGATTTTTACCGAATTCCCTTATAACAAGAAGCATAGTTTGAACGCATGTATTCACACGTCTGACTCCTATGAGGTTTACCTCACGACTGAACAGATACATCTTAAAGTCTAATCGTACATATGTCGCGATTAAAACAAATCGTTACAAGAGATTTTTGTTCCGATAGTTATCTATTTATATATTTATAATGTCTATAATAATTTCTCTGAAATCTATACTATCGATAATAGTTAATATATCTCTGAAATCTATACTATCTTCAATGATTTATATGCCTCTGAAATCCATACTATTTATATTAATTTATATATCTCTGAAATCTATAGTAGCGATAATAGTTAATATATCTCTGAAATCTATACTATCTTCAATGATTTATATACCTCTGAAATCCATGCTATTTATATTAATTTATGTATCTCTGAACTCTATACTATCTATAATAATTTATATATCTCTGAAATCTATACTATCTATATTAATTTATATATCCCTAAAATTGATATTGTCTATATTAACTACTTTTTACACGTCGTCTTTATGTGATCTTCTTTTTCTCGTTTTATTGTTAATTTTCTTTCATATGCTTCTGTATATACCTTATATTGTATTTCTATTTTCCTCTGTACACTAATGGGGATTTACCCCGTTTAATGAATAAATAATAATAATAATAATAATAACAAAACTAAAATTAAGGAACTATAATCCAAGAACAATTCACACTTCAGTTCCCCTGACACACATTTGTCAGTATAATGACTGTCGTAACGCCAACGCACCAACCGAAAGGGAAAATCAGCGAAGAAGGGGAGGGTTGGACGGCGACGCCTGCAATTTACTCGGCGACCGCCACAATGGGAAACGAGTGGCTGCTTCACGTTCAACAATTCGGCTTTTCTTCCAGCGAACAACCGTCTTGAACATAAGGCGACGGTCATTCGTATCCTAGGGACGCCCTATTGAAAACGGGGTGCATAAGTATCGCTGCAAGTCGCTGGCATAAGGCGCACGTGCTGCACGCGTGCCACCGTGCCAGATGACTTCTAATTGAATTATCGTAATTACCGAACGAAAAATTTCTGGCCGACTTTGTCTTGCTCGAAAGAACCCACGGTGTTCCTCGAGACGGTTATTAACCGTCACGCTGGTCGCCGACAAATTTTTATCGCACCCCATAACGTTCTTTCAGAGCCGTTTTCGGGCGTTCCGTAGGGCTCTTTTAACGAGAAAATAATAAGTAGAGAATTGGATCGTTACCGCGGTGGAAGTTCGTTTTAATTTAATAGATTGGGTAGAATAGATTGGTAGAAATCTTTTAAGTTAAGGGTTTCTAAGCTTTACATTTGAAAATGTCGAAGGACTTTTAACATCCTACATTTAGAAACATTTAAACATATTTAGAGTTTATTAATCCTTTGCGCTTCGAATTTAATAGTATAATCTAGTAATAATTCTAATACATTTTTATGACTCTTATGGGAATTTAAAGTATCGTGTATTACGGAAAGGAGGAAAGTTGTCCTTACGTTGCTTCATTTTGAGAGAAATAAAAGTTGAATTGGTGGAAATAAATAAAAATCTTAAATCTTGACTTTTGAGGAAATTTATGCGTGTCTTCGTAGCGACGCCAACGAATTGCAAAGGGTTAATTTAATTTAAAAATCTTTTGCAAATTGTCTTGCAAAAAAATGCAAGTTTTCTTCTATGTGACAAAACATAGTTTCCATTTTTAATTCTACTAACGTAAGTCTAATGATATTCTCATACGTGAATCATTTTTAATGTCCCATAATCAATTTATGCAAAAATGGTCCATTTTAAAAACATTTATCTGCCTTAAGAAATTCTACTCTTTCTATGATTATTCTTTAGAGTTTTTAATCATATTAATTATACATTAGCTAACCATACTATATATGCATGTGCCGATGATTATGAAAGTAGTGTAAGTCAAAAAAAGAAAGAAGCTTTCATATTTTTGTGAAATAATAATAATAACAATTTCGTTGCATAAACAAAAGCAAAGAGGAAATTGCTATTTTGTTGACTTCGTTTCTTTCCGTTAAATTGTGTAAATCCACACACTTAAGTCGCTGACACTTTTCAGCTTTTTCAGATGTCGACAAATGGTAGATTGGAAGATTCCCATCTTATCTGCAAAGTCTTAAGTAGCTTAACGTGAATCTTGTTCTATTAGAACTTTCGAAGCGTTATCATCAATATTTGCTGAACGTTCCGACTTAGGTTCGTTTTGAAGATTGCTATCTCCAGAACGAAACTTGGCAAACCAATTCCGCACCACACATTCCACTACTAAAGCGGACCAGAGTTGAAAGTAACAATTTGGCTTTAGACTACGATTATGTAAAAACTATTACATATACAGCTACAATTTTCGTACAATAATGTTACACGTTTAGTATAAAAAGAATGAAAACGTATGAAGAATCGTGACGAAAAGAATGTTAATACTAAAGTTGGACTTTAACACACAGTCATTGCATATTTGTTTATATTTAATATTTTAAAATGAATATTAGATGGTGAATGCGCCGTTTGAACATTAAACGCGCGACTAATATAAGTAGAAAGTATGGAGATTTTTATAATGCAATAAAGGCCATACGTTTACTATTTATCCTTTATCTGTTACACAAACTGATTTGCGAATATATGGAAAAATTATTTCCATCCAAGTGACAGTAATACTTATATTGGCCTTTGTTCTATATTTTCAATGAATTAATAATCAATACATTATATTTAATATACAAAAAATTATCATAAATAAAATAGATGTTAACTAATGTTGTGCTCCAAATCGGAATGATTCGAAGGTTAAGTAACTTCTAAAATAATTAAATGAAGTCGCTCAAAGCGATAACCTTAAAATGGCAGTAATTGGTACATCTACCCTAGTTACTTACCCGTGGATTATTTCGCGTTTGGTGATACAGGCCAGACATTAGTCACGTAATATTCCGGCTTGCGACGCAAATGGGTTAACGTAAGTAAATCGTATTCCACAGAATTCCTCACGAATCGAAGACTCTTTGTATTCCTAAATCTTTTTATTCTCCGACTGTTGGCCAAAAATTGGGACGACATTGGCACGATTACACACAAGACGGAACTCTGTCTAAAGGATGAAGACGCTCGCATAATTTTTACACATGCGAAACGCGACGGGGTGGTCTCCCCTGTTCGTGATAAGGCGGCATTTCGAGGGTACGTGTGCATTACAAAGAACGTTTTGTGATGCCATCGGGTAATCTCAAGTCACGCACCATATCGACACGAACAGCATAATTATGGAGCGTTTTTCGGACGGCCATTATGATGCCGCCGGTGCGTTCTTATTAGCTCGTGTATGCGATCCTCGGTAAAATATCTTTTGGATAGGTAATCAGTGACCATAACGAAATTCGAAATTCAACGCTATCAACGAATTTCACTGGTAATCTTGTTTATTAAGGCCACTTAGGTGATTCGTTAGGATACTTTGTTGTTCAATGAAAATGATCGGTATCGCGGTTGCTCATCAAGAAACAAGGGTGAAATTAGTTTTTGATTCTCTACTGTTTAATCCTCCTCGAAGCCGAACTGAAATTCCGAGTCTCCTTTTTCGAAGTTTCTCAATTATCTGGATACGTGATTAGCAGCAGATATTTATGCATTCATAGGAAATTCAAATGTCCACGAAATACAGAATTTGCAGTGGAATCCGGTTACTATAATCACGGATAATTTTATCAATTGGCTATTGTTATCATAATCAGTCGGTTCCAAAACATTTTATATAAAATTGATTGAAAGTAATCCGCCTATTGTAATCAAACTTCGGTTATTGATATCGCGCGTGATAATTACATTTGGAGACAAACGATCAGAATTCTTAATAAATTCGTACTAAATGAACCTTTTCTTTGAAACTTATTTTTAACCGAAGCATACCTTTTATCTTTTATTGGAGTGCATTGCAAGGCGTGTTAGAAACTATGCAAATAGAATATAGGAGAAGATTGAGAGACAAGCTTATGACACGTTGAATGTTCTTAAAGAAGATAGTATATCAATTAAACTATGTACAAATGTGATTACCAGACTGCGAATGTTTATGCAAATTCGTATCTCCTTAAGTAAAATTGAAAGAGTGGAAATTAATAGAGATTTGTTTGATCCACTAAATATAGTTTGTACTTCACTTTAGTGAATGTAAGAAATAAAACATGGCCAATTTATAGACATCCCCAAAAAAGCCGAATCATTGGCTTCTACTAAATAAAATGTTAATAACCAAAATCATAGAAAGTCTCGCTGACTGGTTTAGGGTAGATGTCCCAATTACTGCCACTTTAAGCTTATCCCACAACTTCATTTAATTATTTTAGAAGTTATTTAACCTAATAGCCACTCCGGTTTACAGCACAACATTAGTTAACATATCTTTTATTTATGATGACTTCTTTGTATGTTAAATATGATGTACTAATTACTAATTCATCGAAAATATATAACAAAGTCCTGTTGGATTCCGGGAGATTTGACAACACGTAGAAGATAACTCTTAGAGGCTTTATTAATACGGCTACTGCACTCGACTAGTGAATACGGAAATCTGACGGTTCTATGCTTTTAAGTACTGTTGTTGGGGGTGACTAATGGTAAGGACAATGATCGAGGAAGAGGGTGATTAAGGAAAGGTATGGAGTACAGGATAACTAGGAACTGAGATTGTTTGTGATTTGTGTTTGTCAGATGCATTTGTTTTAGGATGAGTCTATTGTGTTTACAGTGTGAGTGGTCGTGTTGGTCATCCAACAGTCCATTGTCCCACGTACTGTCATTTAAAAAGTTGTCACTTAAATGGAAATGATCCTTACATATATTATCACGTCAGTTTGTACGACAGATAGAAAATAAATCGCTCTTATTGCACCATAAAAATTTCCACACTTTCTACTTACAGTACATTAGTCGCGTTTTTATGCTCAAACGACACATTCGCCTCCTAATATTTATTCTTAAATATTAAATATGAACATATACGCAACGTCCATGCGTTGTTACGTAAAAATGAAGTCCAAATTTAGTATTGAATTTTGTTCAGTCTCGATACTTCATACATTCGTTCGCGATTAAATAAAATCATTAAAGTGACGATTATAAGGACACCGACAGTAATTGGGACATCTACCTTAGTGCCGATTACTGGATACGTTACCCTATATAATGAAATTCTCCTACAATCGCCGTTATCGAAATGGTGTGGAAGCGATCGATAAGTTGGCGAGAAAGTTGTCACAGTTCTCGAAGAACGGCTGCCGCTTTCGGTCTGTCGCATGGGTCAGGCCTGTGCGATTTTAAATACAAACACGATACAGATGGACGGATGTGAATGGAAGGTCAGGGACACGTTGCAACGGAATCGTTTTGGCGAGGGCAACCGATAAGTGGGATAGTTCGGCGACTGTCTTATCATTTCGTCTCAGCTGTTCACCCCACGCAGTGTCTCGATTCTCGGAAGGTCCTCGTAAAAATATCACAGGATGTAGCCGCCTGCTATGGCAAAACCGACCTGCTACATACTGGCGTAGGACTCACGTTTCACTTTCTCCTTGTGAAGCTAATTTCTGTGACTTTCAATTCTAACCGTTGAAAAGATCATACTTTCCGTGTACAGTCAGTCGTGGAAGTCTGCATACACCAATTTTCAAGCATTTAAAAAGATACTAGTGTTTCGGTAATCTTATGAACATTTGTTTGTTAATCGGAAGTCTGCTACCTCAAAGGAGTCTCTTAAGCTGAACGTGAATAATTAAATTAAGGTGTATTCGAATAATCCAATATTATGTAATTTGTGTACATATTATGTATACAGTATACTTGCAATTTGTTTCGGTACATGGCAATATATTGTATGATTTTAGATACCTTCGAAACCATAACAGAAGAAATTGCTCGAATAAAAATACCTATTACACCTTTTGTACTAAGAATTTTCTCATACCTTCATAATTTAAGCAAATATTGCAAGGGTATTTTTTATTGGTTCACCCTGACTAATTTGTAGGGGTGACAAATAAAGATTTCAGAAGATCATAATGTTACATATACAATATATTATGTTACGAATATTAACATTTAGAAGCATTTACGAATTTATTTATGAAGCTTTTATTTAAGAAGCATTTTTGGACATGAAATAAATGTTTGTAATTAACATTCAAATAATAGTAATTTTATTTTCTAGTTTCTAACATATCATGTGTTTCTAAAGTGCAAAATGGACACAATACACAAAAATGTACAAAATATAAGAAATATAGTAAAAATTACGATATTTAGGGGGTGAAACAACCCTTAATTTATACTCCCTTAATTTATACTTCTTCATTATTAATATGAAAAATATGCATTCGAATAAAAATCTGAAGACTAATAATTGCCGTAGAAACGAGAGGCTTAAAAAAGAATTGTAGTTAAATTTTCTTTATTCATGAGCTAAATATACTTCAGTAAAGAGATACGTGTCGTCAAGTAACAGTTTCAGAAAATTTCCATTTTTTCTAAATAAGAGAAAGAGAATATGTAAACTACATAAGAACAAAATAATCAAACGCTGAATAAGCAACACGAAAAAATTCGTTTCACGGTGCCTACGACATTTGTCGGAGCGTGAGAAACGCCGGACAAAATCCCTGAGTATTTACATAAAAAGGAAAGAAAAAGGAAGGACGCGTTCCGGAGCCAGGAATCAAGGATTCACGAAACACGCCGATAAACCGCAAGTTCATGGGGTTCCATTGATGCCAGGCTCTTGTCACATGGCGCCTGACCTACCGAAAGCGAAAGCATAAAATTAAGAATGAAAACAGTCGGCCTGCGATTGCAGATTTATTTTATGAAGAACGCTAACCGATCTTTATCCTGAAAAAAATTCCAATCTCCCCCATATGCCGTGAGACTGAATCTTAAAAATGAAGATGCAGATATGTGTACGTATGTATTTATATAGGAATTTCTGTATATCCTTTCAAAAGAGGTTGCTATAA
Source organism: Eucera pruinosa (assembly GCA_028830335.1). Classification (NCBI taxonomy): domain Eukaryota; kingdom Metazoa; phylum Arthropoda; class Insecta; order Hymenoptera; family Apidae; genus Eucera; species Eucera pruinosa. The sequence continues at coordinate 8,963,098 of JAMYCR010000014.1, read as the reverse complement.
AATGTTACTGCAAAATGGTACTTCGATAAAAAGTAATCGAACGTAAAAGTAAAGAGAGTCAGTGGAATTTGGAATGCTTGACTGATAAAGGCATGACTTGATAACTCAACTGCGTCCAAGCTAATTATCTTAATTATCGAAACTTACTATTATTTAAATTGATTATTAAAATGCGTAATTTATTGTTTATTACTTTTAGATGAATTTTTACTATAAAGCAGCGTTTCTCAACCTCTTTGCTATCAAAATTTCAATTGAGGGGCTGAGTGGAAAAATGGTTTGACGAAATATTCGTTTTGTAGAAACAATGCGTAAAGTTACACTTTAAAAAGTCTACATATTTCTAAGGTATGAAATATATCACTAAGCATACTCAGGAATAGTTTAAAAATGTAATCATGAATCTTTTCTGTAATATCTTTCCCCCATTTACGCTTTTCACCTTTCCTCTAACCAATGGTTTTGTTTCTTTAGACCTCATATTAAAATTCAATAAATGTGGTGATAGCAACAAAGTATACTTACGTTACTTTTTGTATAAGTAAATACGCATCTTAGTTACCATCTTGTACATTTATCACAAATTTTTATAACCAAATAAGATTACTGTTAAATGATGACAAATGAAATTTAGCTGAACCTAATTAATTTGTATTTAAGTGACAAAATAAATACTTCTTGTAGCCACTTTATTATTATTATAGTTGGAACTAAGGTAAGATATTTGGAATTATTTTGTAACTCTAATGCAAGTTTGCGTCTATTAGAACTAATCTAGTAACCAACAGAGTTTTTACACACACTCAATATTTCAAATAATTCCAGAAAGGTTCAGTCTGCTTAAATATTTGAAACCGAATAAATACTTAATGAATATTCGAATATTTAAACGGTTAGACTGATAAAACTCGAATAATCGAGCTATTCTATTCAACTATTTGAATAATTTAAAGCTTCGAACTAAATGTGAATTAGATTAATTCTTTCAAATATCCCGACAATCGTAGGAAGAAACAATTGTAACGTGCTTTTATCTTAATACGTACATCATTAATTTATTGATTGTCCTAAAGTATTCCCAGAAATTAATTAGTTTATTAGTTATAGAGAAATTAATTGAACTTTAATCGATTAGTTAATTGTATTTTGAGACACTGTCGATTGGAAAAAATGTGACGACACAGTCTTCTTCAAAATCTTCTTTACACGCAGAAGCGCGTTCTTCTTTACACATAGAAAATGAATAAAAAGGAGTTCATATTGGTTAGGGGAATTTTAACTTTTACAAATGCAAGTATAGAATAACGTGTTTTTTTAACGTGATGCAAATATAATGATGCTTTGGAAACTTAAGAATTTCTGAGAAAATAATTATTGTATTGATTCTAAAACATCGATAAATTGTGGGACGAATTAACTCGTCACCCCCTGTTAACACTAAAACTACCAGCGACTAAAATATACCTATTTGTACCATGGAAATAAAAATAATAGACATTTGAAAAATATATATATTGTAAGTAAAATAAATCTTTATTTATATTTTCTACAAAAACTCGTGGAATAACCGCTGCAAGTTCACATAATTATATATGATAAATTACTAAAACAAGTCACGTGATCAGTTTGGTAGCTTTAGTGTTAAAAAATGTGTGTACCTTCACACATTTCGTCGCCCCTCCCACGAAAGATTCCTAGATCCGCCCCTACCCCATAACACCGGCGATTAATAAACTCATTAAATATCACCGGAGTAGCGAACGATCCACCAAATATTAGCATGGACCAGATAACCGCCTAACGATTTCGCGTTCCCCAGTTCATTCTGACTGGTCCCGCGTAACGAGCAAGAACGCTGATGCTAATTAAAAAAAGGAAAGACTGATAAGGAGAAAAAGAGGCGAAACCCGGCGTGTATGGCAAAAGGAACCGAAATGCTTGTCGAGGGAGCAATATCACGAAAAACATGCAGAAAAACCAAGCACCAAGAAAGCGAACGCAAGGCGAAAATAAAAAAAGGAGAACACACAGAGAAAGAAGACGAATCTGCATGGGTAGCTAACGGGTGAAAAGGCTTCCTTTTGGGGGCCGGAGGAAGCTGAAGGATTCACAGGAGCCGAGCCGAGGCCGGATCCGGCAGAATTTCGCATGCGATCATTATCCCTTCATTTTCGGGCTCATTCGGAATTCCATTGACAGTTCTCGGCCTGGTTTCTCGCTAGCGGGCATTATCGTCAGATTAACCGTTTCATAAGCAGGGTGGCCGAGGGCCCTGGTCCAAGACAATCCGCACACCAACATCACTGCTGCGCCTCTTCTTGTTCTGCCGGCCGAACGGCCTCACTCGGCCCAACAGAGCCCCGGAGTACAAAGACCCACCAGACGGGAATACTCGTTTCTTTCTGTTGCCTTTCATCCTCCTCGGCACTTCCTTCCCACCGTCTGCTACCTCGTCCCCCGCTTACCAGGCCCCGACGTTCCACCAGTGGCCAGCATCTTGATGGACCGTGCTTTAAATTAACCTTTTCTCGCGATAATATTACTGCCGTTCGGGTAACGGGCGACATCCTTGAGATTCGTGGCAATTCCTTCGGATTTCACCTCCTTTAACCTGGCCCTTCGGGATGTAAGATACGAATGGGGATTATTACGTATTACGCGGGGATTACAGGCAGATACACGTGAATTTGTGGAGTTCCTTTAGAACGGTGCGGGATTGTTAGAAAGGAAGTTATTTCGAGGATAGAAGTCAGTGGATTTAACCCTTCCGTGATAAAGATATTCTTTTTAAGAGTTTGTTCCTGTAATTTAGCGTGTACACTCTATTCGGTTAAAATGTATCCTTCGTCTAAACCAGAGGTTGGTAAACTATGGCTCGTGATTTCAGAATAATTTTTTTCGAAAAGAAGGGAAATTTGTTTCTTTTCGTGAGTAATTATAAAGGTGTGTATTTTTATGCGTTTATAGGAAATTGAAATGTGCGAGGAGATACAAAATGCACGTTAGATGCAAGATTATACAAAATATTCTAAGTGGCGTGCAGGTTATTATATTTTAAGGAGACAGCAACCCTCTATTCAGATTCAATTTCTTTAATTTTATTACTAAACCTATGAATTTGAATAAAGATTCATAATGTAATAATTAGTTACTTTCTTTCTGCTGACGAAATTGTAGCATGTCAAAGATATATTAGAAAGAGTAACAATTTATAAACAGAATTATAACATTAAGTTTTCTATACTTTGATCTATGTGCACAGATTTTCGTGAAGTCGTATTGTCGGCTCATGTATATTTTTTATGAACAGATGGAGAAACTAAAATCGTTTTTTGTAGAATACATCCAATATTGATTAATACAAAAATTAACCCTGCAGCGATGGCGAAGTTTTCCGTTCTTCTCACGCAAGTAGAAAAGATTTTTGTATTTCAATAAATTTACCCCATTATGCTACCAATTTAGTTCACTATTTATAAAATATGGAGACGAATTAAGCGTCCCATAATGGCCAATAAATAGTTCTTTCTGTTCTAAATAATTATTAGTCGTTTTCTACTAATTAATTGTAAGTGTAAAAAGAAACTAGAGTCAGTACATCGTACGAATGTCGTCCCGTTGAAACTCCTGTAATTTTTTAAACATTTGACATTTTTAGGTGTATGTAAACTTTAGCGATTAATTGTATACACCTGTCAAATTATAATATCAATGTTCGTAAATCTAGTATTAACCCTTTGCAGACGAGTGTCGAGTATATCAGATCAAACATTTCTGATTTTTTGTACACACGTTAATTTAAAAAATAAGAAATTTAAATTAATATCATTGATGGGTATTGCTATTACTAATTGAATAAGAATTCGTTAAGACCCGTCCTTAAAGGGTTAATAATCGAACGAAAATTGTTTCGTCCGCAAAGGGTTAATGAAGTATCTAACAAAGTAGGCGAAAATCAGCGACCAATAGGATAGGAAAAAAGAAATCGCGCGAGCTGCCATTTTCGAATAGCTGTGACGAGAGCGTATTATCACGTTACATACGAAATATCATGTTGCAAGGTTACCATTGAACGCCAACGCCATTATCCTTCCCAGCGTTTTCGTTCTGCAATTTAATCTACGACGCCAGGGGAATAACTTTTCCCCTTATTGCGCCGACTGATTTAAGCACACCTTGAACGTGCGCCCGAGCAGTCCTTAAATTAACCATCAACAGATTAACGAGCGCCAACGATACGAACTTCCCCGTATGCAAGCCTATCGGGCCGGGGAATTATATTCTGTTTGCAGCAACAAAGTGCCAGCTTAATCCTCGCGACCAGGGATGAGAAGAGAGAGAGGAGAATCTTCTCTCTCTCGTGGTCTCCACAGGGCTCGGGTTTCTTTGAATGATATACGACTTTCAGGGAACGCCAAAAGGTCTATGGTCGCGTTGATCCCGCGGAAAGAGGACCGATCTTTATGGGAAACCGTGTCATCGTCTGCTGAATGCCATCCGGAGTGAAATATCTTAACTTCGACGGACAAACGAATGCTTTACGAGGGCTTCTTCGTTTATGCGGATGATGACTGATTAATTTTAATATTTGAATGACGTTAAGTCCCGATGAAGCACGGACAAATGTGATTCCTCGGCTATTGGAAAGGTGGTGGGGGTGTTTACAAATTGGTCGATTTAAAATTGGAATGATGGATAAACGGAGTTGTACGAAAAGCAATGAATCAATCTGAAAGTTGCGACGGTTTACGTTTAAAGAGTGGTTTTCAGATGATCTTGAACTACCATAACGTGATCCGAAACAACTTTCACATAATCCTGAATAATCTTTTGATGATCAACGAACAACTTCCAGTTTAACCTTGGATAGCTTTTAAATGATTTTAACGATCATTTTTTGTGACATGGTCTTAACTGATTTGTTCCTGTTTCTGGATAACTTATTTAATTTCTAGTCTTGTAACGACGAGTATGACTCGCGAATGAGAATGTGGCCTAAATATGATAAATACATGCTGTATTTGTAGTACATTGTAATTTTAATCCTCGCTATATTATCAAACTATAAAATTGAAGCCTATCAAATACAAATTACGTGTAACGTTTCAATATTTTATACTTGACGCAGTGGGAAACTTTATCAGAAAAAAGCAATAAATAGCTAAAATAATAAATAATAAATAAATAATAGGATTACAGAGAAATATAGTTGTCGTAAAGAAAACGCAGAAAACATAGGATAAATCTGTAATCAAACAAGAAAATGTGATACGTCTAATTTTTGTCTTTGGTTATGCGCTGGGCTCTCTATGTACATAAATTATTACTTCCAAAATATTGGCAATTCCAGTGACAAGTTAACTGGTGTCTTTTCGTTAAGGATCTACAACTTATCTACTCACATTCGCATCGTACAAATCCCCGAAGAAAACCATTATCACCCTCCCATCGCATTCCAACCCCGCCACACCCACGATACCCAAACTTCCCTCGTTTTTTTCCCCAGCGGAATGTTCACAAAAAACATCAGCGCTGCTCAATTCCCGCGCGAACCGCAGGCTCAACCAATCATCCTGTAACGGAGACGAGAAAGGAGAAGAAAACAAGAACCCAGTGATAAGGGATGTAACCCTTTAGAATCGAAGTGGCTTCTCACAATTTGCACGTGTCAACGTACTACACTGCACAAAAAGTTCCAAGACAAGTTAAATAAAATCCAAATTATCCATCTATTCGTCAATTCCTCTTTAGTCTCCTTCAAAGTAATCCTCATTGCTTAGAATACATTTGTGCCAAGGCTTTTTCCATTCTTTAAAACATTGTTGGAACTCAGTTTTTTAGCGTGGCTTTGAACTCGTTGAAGCGAATTTTATCTTGTCGCTTCGATCGATTCAAACCGATGTCCCCGTAGAGATTCTTTCAGTAGGGAAAATAGGAAGAAGTCACATGAGGCTTGATCAGATAAGTACAGTACTTCCAGAATAAGTTTTGTTACATTTTTTACTGAAAACTTGCAAACAAGCACCAACGTGTGAATAAACATAGATTCATAAACATGTTTCACATGAGACATATAGCCAGTCATAAAAATCTATACACACATTTAAAATTTTAAATCTTACATATTTTAGGACATTCTTAGCAATGGTATAAATCGCGTGGAAGTGTATAAAATGTAAAATTACAAGTGAGATACATTTTTAGAAGACACATTTCATAAAGAGAGAATTACTGATTATATGAATAAAATTTCTCCTGAATGTATACGAGATATTTATTCAAAATAAATTATAGAACATTATACGATGATTTCATATAAGAATGGATAGTCTATTCTATGCTTCGTCAATGCCGGAATACTTTAAGCTTCTACTCATTCGAAGCTTCTTCGTGGCTTCGAACTAAAGTTCCAATACTTCCATAAGCCACTGTAAATAACCTCAAAGTTCAACAAACTCTTGGACTGCACCTGAACATCTCAAACAAGACCCCTCCCTACTAAAGGGGTAAGTGTACGTCGACAGCAAACATCCCTAAGGATCGTTTTATCGACGAAATGAACGGGCGAGGTTCCACAAAGTCGAAACACCATGAACGTTGCCCTTCGAAGGACTCCTGGGCTACACACGCGTGTGCGGTCGCGTGTCTATGTTGGTGCACAATACGAATCGAGTTCCATTGAGACAATTGGCAATTTTCGACGCCGAATATCCGTCGGAAGCGGCGGTAGCGCCCACGGCCACTCACTTGGCAAATTGGAGGCCAGACAATAAATTGCAAACGGTCGTGCATGTACACATAGGCGTGCACAGGCCTCCCCGGCTTGTACCGGCGTACACAATGTGCGTTATACGCGCGTATACACCCGGGGCTTGCGCTCGCCTCGTCATCGGCATAAGGACCGCACGCAGTAACATTACCATTCGGTCGCAGACGAATTCATTGGCTATGCCAGGGCGTCTTCCGTTCACAGGCAGAACGGTTGTCAGTCCGGTTTGACCCGACTTAGATCGTACGTGAGGAGCTGTTATGGTCGGCAGTCATCAAACGTTGCGCGAGGAGAACGTGGTTGCCCCAGAGGAGTGCATGCCTCTTCTCCCTTTCTCGCTTCTTTTCGCCCTGACGAGACACGATGCCGAACGGACTCAACGTTGTACTCCGTTTCGACCTGATCCGGCTCACCGCGTGTGCGGTGCCACGCTGTTAGCACGCCGGTTTTTCAATCTGTTATGACTACTTTTCTTCGCGATGGGCTTCGAGTACAATTCCTTTGTACAACTTTACCGTTTCTTTTTCGAGATGGCACAGAAGCGTGCGCGTATAGGCGAAATTCAATGTGTTTTTACGATTAATATCTTCGGAACTATTAAAGAACCATCATTAAAGTTTGGTATTTAAGGTTTTCAGCCCCAAATTTCATCGTGATAGGCGATTCGGACTCTTTGGATTTTTATCCCAGTGTCGCTTATAATTATTGGAATGCCGGATATTTTATTATTAAAGATAAGTAAATCTTCTATGATTTAAGGTTACTCTAGCATAGATTATTTCTTACTAGAATAGTTAACACCGATGTCTTTATTGTTAATTGATTACTGTTTTAAGTATCTTAAGTTTAAATTAATAGAAATTTTCAAGCGATTTTTATGCGAATTCCTACTTTTATTATATATGAAATGAAATATTATATTTAATATTTAATATTTAATATTAAATATTTATAAGAAATGAAATATGAAAGGAGGATTGTTGCGTCCTCTAAATAAAACAATATATTGTATATTTTACTTTAGGTATTTTGTATATTCTTGACTTTTTCTATTCACTTCTAATTTCCTGCACATTTCAATTTCCCATAAATGCATAAGAATCCACAGTCCAATTATAACATAAATGAACAATAAGCGGGTGAATTTGTTTCAATTGCGTAAGAGAGCCGAATACTTTTCTCATCAACTATAAGTTAGAATAGTTTAAAAAAAAAAAAAAGACGCATGTGCGAGGCACCCGTGACTTGTTCCAATTACTCTGACAACAACGTTGCAGCAACAAGTTGCTCGACATCCCATTGATTCAGCCCGTGTTCAGGATTATCGATCGTTCGGATTCCCATGCTATCTGGGCATCGGTTGCCACGAGTCAAAAGCATTCTCACCGTGGGTCTACCGAGGGACAGAGATAGTGAGAGAAAGATTTCATATCGTGGCATCGTGATGTCATTAAAATATGGGGGTATACGCACGATACACATCTGCCTGCCTCTATGTGCAATTACGAGGAAGCTGGCATTGCACCCCAATGCACCGATCCTGTGAAGCCCACGAAGAGACGTTCTTTTATTTCGTGCCACTTCATGGGGGCTTATTCACTGGTATTCTTAGTATCTTGTGGGAATTTCCTACGTGACATCAAAACCATGATTTGTACTTCGAAAACCGGGCCACCGATATACGGGGGGTTTTTATAATATTTGACCAGCGATTATGGTTGCCAGTGTTCGGTTAGGAACATTTGTTCCTAGATAAATTCTTCCCTCTTCCCCATTTTTTCTAGACATTCAGATAGAGCAAGGGAGTTTATTACTAAACTGACGGCGATATTTCTTTTAGTAGTATACAACGTGCGATGGGTAAACAATGAAATCGAGATACCGTTGGAATTGGGTTTTCAATTTTTAAGAAAATATTTTCAGCGAAACAGATAAATTTGTGGTCACGTTTGGGAATTTATTTTGTAGAAATGCATAATGCTACAATATTTGCGGCATGGAAGCTTGCTTGTTAATATTACAGCTATCTAAGTGAATTTCTTTTTGTGATCTACTGATAATATTCTTAAAGTTATAAGTAGATTGCAGATTTTTATATATTTATGGAAAATTTAACCCTTTCATTGCGGAGGATTTTAATAAAAAGAATATGCAGAAGTCTGCAAAATATTGAATTTGAATTGCGTTAAATTCATAGGCTATCCTTCTTTCAATTCTTTTCTATTCTTTAGATAACAAAGATTTCCAAGTGTTTCAAGACGTCAACAGGGTTTTTAATTACCAAAATTATGCGGCAGAAGACGTTAATAACGCGCTACGTGCGAATTTAGAAAATGCAAAACATACATAATATGTAAGAATATACATATTATATTTAGGGGGTGAAACAACCACCTACTTATGTCCCTTTTCTTCATTCCTAATTTTATAATATATGAATTTCCATAAAAATCCGCAGTCTAGTAATAATAATGATCTATGTTGAAAATAACAAATTTCACACCGTAAATTAAGATTCTTTGATGAATATATTCAAGTACTTAATATTATGCTCATTGCGGTTCATATGAAATATTAGATTTTCGATTTTGGCCCACAAAAGAACAAAGGTTGCTCATCACTGCTTTAAACCTTCGTAACAGTAATATCTTTTCCAACTGCAGACGAAAAAAAAGAAAAAGAGGAAGAAGAAGAAAACAAGAAGCGCATTTTCAAGTGCAGAAAACGGTTGCTTGAACGTCTAGACTCTTTTAAATTTGTACTCTCTTGAAACGCTTTTCTTGCTACTATCTTTTCCCGAAGCGCAAAATTCTCCGAAGCAACCCCAATTGAGAAAGAAAAGAAGCGGCGGCTATCTCAAATAAACAGAAGCCAAAGCACGGCAAGAGAAACTCAAATTTCGGCAAAGAGAAAAGGAAGTCTGGTTCGGTAGGTGGTCCTAGGCGTCACTGTGCTTTCAAACCTAAATATTATTAGAACAGCTACAAGTATCTCGAACAAGTGCGGACAGGTTTCAACTTGTTGCTTGGAAGTTCTTAGGAAATGGCAGCAAGTGTTCCCGTTTTTCCAAGGATTCTGTAAATCCTGCCTCCTTCAGTGGAAAGTGTCCGTCGCGACAAAGATATTTTTAAACACCGTAAAGGAGAAAAGATTCCCATGGGAGAGAGGATTTTCTCCGAGCAATTCTGCCGATACCTCCTTTTCCTTTTTCTGTACGTCATCAATCCTAATAATCCTTCGTGCATGAACACATACACATAGAGACTTTGTAAAAGCTAGTAACGTTGCCACCAACATTTTTAACAGAAACGTTCGTATCTTTGGGAATACAGGAAAAACCGTGTTACTCATGCCTCCCCATTTTCCATTCGATCTTAAGATTTTCCCGTTTGGGAGATGAACCGATAACCTAGAAGTAACTCGATATGGAAATTGAGTTTATTTGAAGGAAAGCCTAAATCAGAACAATTTATGTTGCAAAGGTTTATCTTGAATGTGGAACGTCTTGTTTTATCATTTGAAACAGCAAATATTAGACATCATTCAAAAATATTAATTCATAGAATGGAACAATTTTGTATAAAAACTATAAAAAGTAAATTGCCTGAATTAGAAAGACATGAAACGATATACATAATCAACTTAAAAGTCCATTCGACAAAGCTTGATAAACTTCGATTATGGCCAATAAATTGTAAAGTTAAAATTGACTTTATCTATTGTTGTCTACCGTGATATTTTTTAGAGTAAAATTGAAACGAAATATAATATATAATAACGAATACAAATAAAGTATGAAACCATTTAATATAGGTAAAAGATGTGACGTCAGAGATATGAATCAGTTGTATCCCTTGAGCGGTACATTTCAGGTAACGAATGGATCTTTAATTGAATATTGAGATAAAGATTCGCAAGCCGTGGGAGTGGCGCATCCGGTCCAATCATCTACGTTATTATATGCAGATTGTAGTCGAACATAAAAATTCATGTGGCTCGTGCCACATGAATACCTTTGTTTGTCAAATCGCCAACAGCGCGAGAGAATTCGAAAGATTTCAGCTCTCATAGATTGAGATTTGCATTCAGACACCTTGCGGCGTACCAGATTAAGATTCACGAGAAAAAAATATCAAACTAGAATTTAACACACCCTATAAGGGCCTTCTGAATTTCTCTTTGCATTTACTTTATAGCTCCATGCTTTGGAAACATAAAAGTATCAGGTTTAATTTTTAGATTTAATTTTCTAGTTTATATATTTTCTAAAATTAATTTTACTAATTAACACTTTAACTGCGAGCGTCGCCAATAAACAATTTTAAAATTTTAGTCGTGTTTATTGTTTACTACATGAATAATTAGTTATGTGCACATACTGTAGTTATTCTACATAATAACTGTTTGCATTTGTATATGAGTGTGTGTATTTATGTCTGAAAGTTCGTAGAAATTGATATCTTTGATTAGATTCATTTGCCGACATATTATATTAGTTTCGTTATGTTTTACGTTCAGAGCACGACTTCTCAAGACATATAGATGTACTCGATAATCGAAATAACGCGCATAGTTTACACGTGCAAAATAGTTACTTTCGAATAAATTCATCTGAACTTTAAGATAATAAAATGTTAGATTTCAATTAACCTGAACTTCCAAATATTGTTACAAAATGATAAGTTAAGAAACAAATTTACACATGTTCCGATATACAAAATCTATGAAACGTATGTATATATACACTTTTCATAGTCAAAGGGTTAATCCAAATTACCTAATATTCTTATCAACTTATCAACTAAAATTGAATCGCGTGTAAAAAACAAAATTCAACCCGAAACCCTTTTTACTGCTTCGATAGTCACAAAGCCACCCCCTAATGGTATCCGTCAGCTTTAACAAGGAAAGGAAGAGGAAACACCGTAGGTATATACAGCTTCGCGAAAATTTAGGAGGGCTAAAGAGCGACGTTTCCCACGTGCTTCTTCGGCTTCCTATAAGACTTCGACCGACATAAAGTTGGCAGGGTCGTGTCAGGTAATGAAAAATGCCGTATGGGTTCTGCTACGGTGTATCTGCGAGCGCCCACCATGGCCTACTTACAAAAACGGCAATAGAAAAATCAGCATCAGTGGGGAGCAGATAGGAATTCCTTGGCGAACCGTGGGAGAGTCCTTCAGGACGTTCAACCATTGAACTCTCTCTTCTTCCGGCCTTTTATCTGTTTGAAACCACGGATTTTGTAATCGTGTCACAAGAACTTCTTTTTCTACGCCGGGAAGATTCGCTCGGTGCTTCTTTTTTATCAGGCCACTCGAAGAACAAAGAGCATTATTTGAATGCCATGGGTTGCGCTAACTCCTATATAGGGTGTTCGTCTAACAAATCTGACTACCTAATTAACCTATAGGGTAAATGACCCACGTACCGTCACTCTTCCTATAATTGCCACTTGAATTCGTTTATTTAATAGCAAAGTAATGTATGAAGAATCGTATGTAAACAAATTTTCATACCAAATTTGGACTTCGGTTTACGTAACAACACATAGACATCGTATATTCGTTTACACTTAATATTTATAAATAAATATTAGGAGGTAAATGTGCTGTTGAACACTGAAACGTGATCAATAAAATTATAAAGTATGGAACGTGTGATAATTCGGTAAGGCGATACGTTTGCTATATATCTTATACCTGTTACACAAATTGACGTGTTAATATATGTAAAACGTGTTTCTATTTAAATGAAAAGTTTTTAAGTGAGAGTGATAAGGACGTTGGACTTTGTTGTACATTTTCAATTACGTAGTAATGAATTTATTATATTGAACATATAAAAAACATGTTCATAAATGAAAGAGCGGTTGAACAATATTATGCTCCAAACTGGAACGATCTTTATGCTGACGACGTTCTAAAATAGTTAAATAAAGGTACGCGCGAACTTTGAAATGGCAGTACGTGGTATATTTACCCTAGATCATTACAAATTACTACACCATAAATATATTTGAAAAGTTTTCAAGTGACAGTGATAAGGACATTGGACGTTGTTGTTCATTTTCAATTACGTAGTAATGAATTTATTATATTGAACATATAAAAACCATGTTCATAAATAAAAGAGCGGTTGAACAATATTATGCTGGAAACTGGAACGATCTTTATGTTGACGACGTTCTAAAATAGTTAAATAAAGTTACTTAAAGCGATAACCTTAAAGTCTCAGTACGTGGTACATCTACCGTATTACCCTCTTAACTGACTAGATTCGAACCTGTGGATTGCTTTTTCATTATAGCTAATTGTATATCGTATAACTTTTTTAAGGGTAATATATTTTTGACATTACAAAGTTGTAGCTGACATTAAAACGAATTCGATAACCTACAACGCTATGACTTTAAAATGATCGTGACCTGAGAAATTCATTCTTTCTTTGTGTAACGTATGGCAAAAAAAGGATTAACGCAGAGAACAACTTTGCATTCCCTACATCTATGGATTGTTTCCTAAAGGCCGTCTTTAAAGTCGCCGCAACTTCGAAGAATGCGGTAACTTCAAGCGACGACCGATAGCCGCAGCTTTTGATTTCTTTTTACGACATAGACGCTTGTTTACAGACTGTATATTACTGTAAATGTATGCTGAAACTATAAAATGAACAACTAAAATGCAGCGGATATATCCACGCAACCCACCGAAGTAAGAATGTAACAGTTTCTTTCACTGTCGTGGAATGCGATACTGTTTGGAGATCTCTCGGCTTCTATGCTCATTCTTGAAAGAAAGTGCACTGAAAATATAGGTACTTACTACTATCTTAGTGTAGTCTAAAGTGTACTAAGCTTAATTGTGATTTAACATAAGTAGCACTTGTTAAATAAGGTTTAACCGGATAATAGATCTGGACATCAAAGGTTGTAATGACATCACGCTTTGTATATAGGGTGTTTCCCGGTTCCGGAAAAACAAGTCAAAGATAAGGAATAACACTTTTCCGTTTGAAGTTTCGTTTTTGGGAAAATCAAATGAGAATATTCTTTGAAGTAAACACGCACTGTGTTTTCTCTTCAATGAATCATCTATGACCAAGCTGCGGATAAATCGATCTTTATGCATTTATAGGAAATTTGAACGTGCAGAAAAACTACGGAATGCGTGTGACGAGTAAAAGTATGCAAAATATCCAGAGTAAAATACACCTGACAATAGTTGATGGATGAAATCAATTTGTATTTAACCCTGCTGTTCTTTTTGGGTCTATACAACTTAATATAAAGATTATATTTTAGTTGGTATTATATTTCTAAATATTTATTCTTGATATTCAATTTATGCGAAATTCTTACAAGTTTTACGCAAACAATAACATTCTTGAAGTATCGTATATTTGTTCATCGTTTCAATATAAATCGAGGAAGTATTAATATGAAAAATGGGTAAGGAGAACAGCAGGGTTCAATTCCATTTCTTTATTTCTATTCATGAAAAGTTAAATTTGTATAAAGATCCAAAATCTATCTATGAGAAACATTTTCTTTCGTTTACGCTTTCATATTCATCGCCTCCTGTAATATTTACGTTTATTCAATAATATAATGTAAGTAATGTATGTAATAGTGCTAATAATAGACGTATTTTATCTGCACACTTACACGATATCTTATTCATTAATATATTACTAAATCAGGAAATAATTTACACGTGTACTGGAAAAAAAATTCGAACTCGATTTTCTCGAAAGCGAAGCTTGAAATGGAAAAATGTGATTCCGTATTCTCGACTTGTTTTCGCGCGTAAATAAAACGTTTGGAAACACCCTGTACGCGCCTTTCGCAGTCAAAGGGTTAAACCACAATACGCAATTCTTATTGTTTGACAAATTAAGTCGACTCATCGAGACCTTAAAGTACCTTAAAGAAAGAGTTAGGTAGAAATACAATTATAAAGGCGTAGTAGTATAGTTAGTAGAGACGCAATTATGTAATTAATCATTGATGCTAGCATTAATTCAGCCGGTCGAATTATTCTAGAGCATATTTCGCGTAAAAAGAAGTTGCAGCTGAAAATGTCCACGAACGCTTGATTGGCGAGCTGTTAAGGGGTTAAGCAAACAATGTCTTCCCGTGCATTCTTGCTGGTAATTTATGGCAGAATATTAGGGTACCACGAGCCACCCGAAACTTCTGCCACGGTCAATGCACTGTCGCACGTGGGCGTGCTTCCATTAGAGACACTGTGTCGCATTCCTTCGCATTTCTTTTTTGGAAGTGCATTCAGGGGTTTCTTTCTTTTCTTCCCTTTTTTTTTCTCATTTTCTTTTTTTGTTTGTTTCGTGTGGTTTCATAATCAGACGCGTAAGATGTGATTCATTCTGCTACTCATTTGCATGCGATATAGTATACAAAATACTCTTGTATAAAAAATACTAAATAGCAGAATGGTATCATTGACGAGAATAGTATCATTTCTAAAGCTCGAATTTTCAACGCTTCAATTATTTGAAACGCCGATTTTACAAACTTCCGAAATCTCAAAATTACGAATTTCTAAAGCCTCAAATTCCCAATATTTCTCATTTTGAACGCTTCAAATTCTCAAGGCGTCGAAATTGGAAGTATGCATTTCAATTGAAAGGGCAAATGCTGCATAAAAAGCCAGTGTTCAGTTTTAAAAATCGAAAAATGCGATTCGCATTAGCTCAAGTACATAAAGATTAGATTAATTATAATTAATAAAAAGTATTATTATTTAACAAAACACAATTTAGCTTGATAAAATACAGCACAGTACAATTAAGAATCATCACTGTTTTTATATTTTTCATATCGGATGTGCTTGTTTCCTTTTTCCCTTTAGCCTTAAACTTTTGCTCGCCATTATATACGTATCTATAAACAGGAAAGATAACTTATATGTATCCATTTACGTGTCGCTGTGTAACCATTTTATGGCATAATCAACAACCATCCTCACCGGCACAATTATACTAAGAGTTCCTAATATACCTACACTTTTTCCTCTTCCCTATACCATAACTAATACTCAATTGTAATCTCTTACCAGAAACGATCCCTTTTAAAACGCTGAAGCCTATCCACAATGTAGATTCAACGTACATCATGGACAGTGATGGAGCAAGTATGACTGAAGATGAAGCAATAAAAGTTTAATGTCGAAGAGAGGAAAGTAATGAAACTATTTCATAAAACGCGAACGAAGCATGCTCGCTATAAAATAAATATCGCTAGCAGACCGAAGCGTCCGTGGAACAATTTAATAGTGGACATATAATGTACGTATGTAAGTAAAGAATCCGAATGTTTTTATACTTTATGCAGCTGCTAACGCAGATGTTACGCTGTTATATTGCCGGCGAAAAATGTTGTACAAGTAGCAGCACTTTGAAACACAGTTGGGGCTCGGTAAGACGCATAAAATTTGGAAAATTCTAGGAATCAGTTTATTTTTATAACGTACAAACAGACGCTAAGATGCCGAGGTAGCACCGTCATAAAATGCACCCCCTATAGGATCGTTTGTTCCAAAGATGTGGAACACTTGTACATTTACAGAAGTCTTGGTTCGGTACAGAGACAATTCGTGAATTGAGTTGTAAATAAGGGTAGCTATTAGGGGAATATTATTAATAGCGACGTTCGATCTTGAATCAATTTTCCGAAGGATCGATCCTTTTGAAGCAACTTTCGATACTCTGTAATCGATTCTTGGATGTCCGATTCTGATACGACTCAATTTTTCTAGTCACAAATATAGTCATATAATATAGTCATCAATTGAAGTTAGATTATTTTCCTTGTGCCATTCTTCGTTTTTCTCCTTTCAGTTAAAAAGTTGAAGAATTTAAATAATTTTTTTAAACAAATATTATATAGAGACGTTGCGTTATTAACGTAGCAACTAATTAAATGCCTTACATAGAACGTTTTAACTATTTCCTTAACAGGAATATACTGTTCCCAATAATCCCATTTTACTACTTCACCTCAATTATTTCGTAGATGTAAACTGTGCGTGAATTCATAATTATACCAATTCTTCGTAGCCAGTGGCCATCACTCTGACATCGCGCAGCAGTCAAAGGGTTAAATCATCGTCCCCCGCAATTAGACAAACATCTACAAGACCATGCGGCTGCAGAGTTGCGCAAAGATTGTCACGTGCCTAATTGGCATTGTTTCCCCGAGATTACAACTGAATCACGCAAAAGTCCACCAGCCGAGGCGGCGTAATTTCACTATGAAAGAAAGCAAGGTTCCCCCCTTTCCTTCGATAGTCATCGTTTCACGTCCGCGCGTAGTTAAACACCATATGGCTGGTTTTTGTTCCGTCGAGGAAATGGCGAAGGGAGGCAAGGTTATTTATTACATTACTTCTTACCTACGGAAGTCTGGGCTATTGCACCGAAGCCTATTGTCGCTGAAGAGAGAAGAGCAGGTTTCGAAGAAGAAGGGAGCCGGCTTCGACGCCGCCACCTTTGTCTTCAACCACCGGACAAGTTCTCAAATTTGTTTACGGCTGGTTGCGAAATTAATCGCACGCGAGTCTCGTTTGGGAAATTTGACGGACGTTCGGTAAATTGCAGTCGTTACAAGGGTCTCGAAACAAGATTTCCCCTATGCTTAGCGATCGTGCCTCTAATTTGTCTGCGTTGCTTTCGGGGTAAGATTCAGGGGAATGAATGCGTTTTAGCGTGTGGAACTTAATGGATCGGTTTAATTAGGGAAATTGAGAATTTCAACAAAGAGGGGTTGGCATCTGGACGGTTGAGTACGAGAATGATTGATTTGAAGAGGAAACGGCGAGAAAAAGATAGATAGGTAAGGATGAGTATTCTTTGGGTGATACTTTTCTCGATGGAAGATTTTTGAGATTTACAAAACTTTGTTATAAATAAATTGCGGATTCTTATGCAAATTCGTATCTTTATAAGTGAAACTGAAGGAATGGGATTTGAGTAAGGGTTATTTCAACCTCAAATTTTATAATCTCTATTGTACAGTGGAATTCTGTTATTATAATCACGGATAATGTTATTAATCGGCTAATGTTATCAAAATTAGTCGGTCCCATAACACTCTATATCAAATTAGTTAAAAATAATCCGCCTATTGTAATCAAACTTTTTATTGGTTATTGGTATCACCTGTGATAATTATACTTGGAGACAAATAATAAGAATTCTTAAGAAATTATGATATTTTTCTTTAAGAACTACTTTTAACCGAATCACACGTTCGGTATATTTAAATGAGTGCATAGCAAGACGTATGAGAAAATACAGGCAACGGTATTGGAAACAGTAATCAAATTATCCATTAAAAAAAAAACAGAGAATCAGAAAGGAGTTAAAAATTAAACTGTTTCTGATATTATCAAGATCATAAAATTTGAAATTCAATATTAAATTCTGGGCAATACAAAATACATTGGATATTGAAATGCAACGGTTACATTCGTTGATGTATATACAATAGAACCTCAATTATTCGAATTTTCTATTATCCAAACATATTGTTGTTCGAATACATTTTATATGTACACCATTCAATTTAATTGTCAATTTAGTTCTATAAGCAGTCGTAATGTAGCATAATATCGTTGTAACGATAACGTATGATGCTAACTATAAGAAGGCAACGGAAAGTAATGAAAATATTTCGGAAGGGCGAAAATGGAGCCACATTAACGAGATATAACATAAAAAAAACGTAACTCATCTAAACCAAATTTGTTAAAAGGATCACATCATTTAGGACCTAAAAAGTTTTGAAATATATAAATCTTGATTCAACTCATGCTTAATTATATTATAAGAATAATAAGATTATTATTATTAACAGAACACGAATGTTACCAATATTTGTTTAAACGTACAAAGAATCAAGATGAAGAAAGTAAAATATTCTATTATCCAAAAATTGTCTTATCCGAACATTTATGTCACCCAATGCAATTAGGATGATCAAAGTTCTACTGTATTTGTTTACTTTAAGAAACTATCAACTTTCTAATAAATTTCCATCCAATTGCCAGAGTTCTATACAACAAAAATGCCTTCGAGCGTAGAATGGTTAATCATTCTAAAAATTTGCGGTACTCCTGTAATTGATAACATAACCACCATAGCGTTACCGAGAAGACAAACACCCGTTCACGGGTGACCAACGTGGCACTGAACGCGTTGATAAGATTCAGAAATAACTCGAATCGAGCATTCCTCATAGACTACGCTGCGCGTGTAGTCGAATAAAACGTTAAAGGCTTTAAAGACGCGACGGAAGTCGGTGGTGACTGGTAATCTGCGATGAAGGAAGTACGATCTACGAGTAGATTGTCCATTTTCCTTAGAGCAATCTACTGACACGGATGTACGTCGGTCAAAACTCACGAAACGTTACACAAGGCTGCCTACGCGTCGGATTTGATCTCATGCGACTTCCTCACCACCTTGCGGTTACCCCGAGCTTCTTACTCGTGACCTGATACACCACTAATTTCGTGATTACCCTACCAAGGAGTACAGTGGCATAGGAAACTCGATGGGTCCTTTGTTTACCGATAAAGGAAGGGACACATGTTACATGGGGAAGCCAGTTTTTCTCAGCCTTACCTGGCCGATGAATGGCTTGCGGATGTTTAACTATACGCATAAAGCATTACGAAATTGTATGGAAAGCAAATATGTGGAATATAAAAATATAATATATAAACTACGATAGAACGATAACGTGGCTTATAAACTTAACGTTGTTGTAATCTCTACGGAAGAAATTTATTTGTTTCTGGTTTCTCATTTTATCAACCTTAATCGTTGTTGAGAATTTTATATTTTAGGAAGTGTGCATTCTGCGATATGCACAAATATGTACTACTACTTCGATCACACAAAAAAATAAATACTTTCGAGCAATTCTTTTATTATAGAAATGAACCTTTGTTAGGTTGTTCGGAAAGTTCGTAACGATATTTGAGGTATCTTCAAAACCAATGCAGAATAATGAATACTGTTTTACATAGTATTCAATTTTGTAGTAAACATACTGATTTGATTAGTTTCGTAGAATTTTCGTCAAAAAATCATTATCATTCATTAAAATGAATTCCTCCAAATAATTCTTTTGTTCCTCTAATATATTAAATTTTCGATTGCTAATCATATTTTCTTTATAACCAACTAAATAAACGATAATACAGTGTTACAATATTCACAATATTCTAAGGTTCGACAATCTTTCCCAATAGTTCATCGATACATGAAATTAAGCTCCATTTCTTTAAAAACTGTCGCACTTTCATCAATTCTGGATGCTCTAAAGTGTCTAACCAGTACAGCATTTATTCTAATTAAGAGTTCCGCTATTTAACGATAATTCGTAAGAAATAGTTCTCCAATTCCACGATACGTAACAGAATTTAATACCGATGCTGTCAGAAATGTTGCGAATTTTCCGAACAACCCAATATTATTAATCTTGGTACTTACATAATCGTTGATAATGTAGCAATTCAATTTTATAGTCCTTCACGATACCGATTTTATCCAACGTCTGCAACAACAGAAACATAATTTTCGTTATTTATAAACGTTTATGATGAAAATAATAAAGTTTAATACAAATCGTTATATATAAAACAAATATGAGTGCATATTGGTCTGTTTTTCATTATACTATATTCACAAGTAGAATATGTGGCCTTTTGCATGGAACAGCCTTGACTACATCCCTGGTTCAATAAGCGTAAAAGATCACAGCACCTGAATAATTACACCTTCCCAAGTTAATTATTCGAAGCTACCTCTTGCAGTTTGCGATTACACCTAATTATTACTCTTCAGAAACTGTACTTAATCAATCTACATAAATCTTAATAGTAACAAATTTAAATGGCTAGAACATTGTAATCAAATTCAATCAATTTTTAATTAAACTAAGAGCACTAATGATCGAATATTAGCATTTTTGAAGGCTAATGTATAGATAAAGTAACGTAAAAGGCGCCAATGTATAGAAACAATTACGCAACTATGGCTTGCCGTACGAATTTGAACGAGGCGATTAGTTTTGCGTTAGAAAGCGAGTTGGTAAGGCGTGCGAATTCTATTGTGCGAAGTTAACCAAGATATACCAATTTACTTTTATATTACATCGAAATACATAATGAATTAGCTAAGTGCACGCTTCGCGTTATCCTTACGCAACAATTTTACTTCTTCCGCGAAACAGAAGAAGATACACTTTGTTTCTTTCAAATTGACAGTTTAATTGAAACTGCGACTAAACCGTGCTTTACGTAGAACATTATTCCTGACGGGACGGAAACGTGAGAAGGGTTGCTACTAAAAAGGGTTAACAAAATATGATTTAATCAAACTGCTATCAATTAATCATTTCCCGTTTCGTCTACTCGGACCTGTCATGCGGAGTACCACGTGCAATTAAGAATCACCCTGTATATCTGACTCGCGGAGGAAGTGAAGATTTCTGTGAATGCATCTGCTTGCCATGCAGAAGCACATCTTAGGCTCGGCATTCTCATTCTTCTCCTTATAGGCTGATGACGCCAGCGAAGGAAGTTGTAGCATTCCTTCTTGTAAAAATCTCGTTCCTGGTGTATAATGCACTGGCAGAAATTTAAATGCGCACTTCCAATTTGCGGCGGGTATACGTTCCTCCCTTTCGCTACTCTCAGCAATGGTATCGTACAAACATGGATAGGGCAGATGTACCAGTCGCTGCCACTCTAAGCTTATCCCGTCACATTATTACAACTATTTTAGAACGTATTTAACCTAAACATTGTTGCACTTTGGAGCATAACATTGTCCAACATCTCTTTTATTTATCAACAGTTGAATGTGATGAATTGATTACTAATGAATTGAAAATATACAACAATGTTCAATGTCCCTATTACTGTCACTTGAAAACGTTGTCGTTTAAATAGAAACACGTTTTTGCGTATATTCGCAATTCGGTTTGCGCAATAGATACGAAATATATAGTAAACGTATCGCCTTTATCGAAGTATGACACGTTCCATACTTTATAATTATATTCGTCATCGTTTTAACGTTCAACAGCACATTTACCTCTTAATATTTATTTAGAAATATTAAGTGTAAACGAATATACAATGTCTATGGTGTTGTTACGTAAACCGAAGTCCAAATTTAGTATGAAACATTGTTTACTTATGATTCTTTGCACGTTACTTTGCTATTAAATAAACGAATTCAAGTAGCAGTTATAGGAACAGTGACAGTAATTTGATCATTTACCCTACCATGTTTTATAGATAAATTAAATAAAGTAAAAGTGGTGGACGAATTTCAATGTGAGCTACTGCAATTAAACTTAACTAATAAAGTGGTACTTAAACGCAAAGATACAGCGATGCACGAATACTTTTTGTAGCCACTGTATAGTTCCGACTAACTTTTGCGCGAGAAATCGTGTTCTTTTCGGCGATACAATAACGTCTGGAACACGACGTATAATACAATATATGTGTAAACACAAAACGTCCAAGTAACACGTGCCCACCACACTGGCGCGATTCACAACTCCGAGTTTGACTCACGAGGACGCATTCTTATTCCGTGGCATTATTCTCACGCAATAAAGTCTGGTCTGCGTCGACCACCCCTTTAGTCCGCGAGCTACGCCAATTACGCGGAATTCGGATCGCTTTAGTGCTCGGCTGGCGAGATAAAAATAAGCAGGCCGTGTTAATTTAATCTTAACGACGACAAACACGGCGGAACCGATTAAGGAACGCGGCGGTCCCCATTGCTCGCGAAATCCAACCTTAAAATAAGGGAACGAGATCGTTAACATTTTCCACCGGTTGATAAGCGATACGACTCGTGCCGTACGATCACGGAATCGTTGCGCTGAAATTATGCTTAATGTGACGTAAAACCGGCGGCCGGGAAATAATAGCGGCACAGAGGCCACGGGAAACCGGTGCGTTTTAATTAATCGTAAACGTTCCTTCCCGGGAATCTCATTCCGGTACGCGCCGGCGAATCGTCTCGATTTCCCCTGGGACAAATGGATTTTCCATGTCGGGGTTGCATGCGAAGTGCAAAGCAATAGGGAAATTAGTCTGTGGGATTCGTATGGGGTTAAAAGTATATTTATTCATTTGCTGCAGCAATGACGCAACTCGTAACTTAAGGGAGTATTTTCATTCAAGGGGGAATAAAAAGAAATCGATTTCTTCTTAATGCATTTTCTTAACTGTGGCGGCTCTCCTGCACCCACCACTAGAGGGACATACGAAATAGGCTTTCTCGAAAGTACTCGCTCCAACTACCTCGTCCATATATATACCGCCTTTAACCTTCCTTCCAATATCCCAAGTCTAAGGCAGGGCCTGCTAGGTAGCCGCACTGATGAGTCCACTAGCAGGCCCAGGACGAAACGCAACACCTTTCCTTTTTCCTATTCTATCCCCTCTACAGCTCCACATTAACGATAGGTTTACGAACATATTCATTGTATAATCTGACAGATTTTCGGAAAAATAGGTATACTGTATATATGTTACTGTGAAGGACCAAAAATTGGTAAATTCTAGCATTTACCACAATGAGGTGGTAAAAGTACGAAAACATCTTATAAACTTCTTCATTATTAATTTTATCTCATAATATAACACTGTTACATATATATTTCATTACACTTTTAACACTTTTAATTCCCCATTCCACGCATATAGTTTTCAAATAAGCAATTATAATTAAAAATATGGATCCAGTGCAACAGGTCTGATATAAAATTTCAGTTTCATAAAACTATGTGAGATAAATACGTATCAGGATACTTTAAAATTTACGTGCTTAAAAAGTAATTAAAAATCTAAGAAAAAACTTGTATAATGTCAGTTATATGACACTTGTATTATACATTTACGTAACACGCATGTTTCGGAATAAATGAACTTACACGCGAAAACATTGATTATCCGAACAGAGTCATGTCACGTTTTGGTTCGGATAATCAAGGTATATATAACTGTATATATAAATTCACCGTAAATGCATAAAAATCAGCAATCTAATCATTATAAACGACATCCTTATCGCATCATCGATAATGACAGCGAAAAGTGAAAAGTGGGTTAATTCGCGACACGTGAAAACCATTAGCCTTCGAAACAAGGGTGCTCCCCTAGTTTGCCATTTATCCCTGTGCGCCTACACACTGTCACATGTTCCAGTTACGGAATAATCCGATCGAAATGCTGTTTACAGTGTTAAACCGACGCCCTGCATCTGTTACGGGGGACTTTAATGCGTTTAATGTTTTCGATAGCGGAATATCTGGTACGCGAGATAAAGAGGGGACGAGAAATTAAGAAACTCGAACTCAGTTAAATAATTAGGCAAGCGCAAACACTTCTGACAATTTTTGCGTTACGTACGAATGATCTTGTTTTTTAAAAGTCATCATTAGTTGTGATGGATAAAATATTACAATAGAATATCTGTGAATGTCGCATTTTAATAATAAACAAATCACATTTAACACTAAAACTGGCAAGGTGGTCAAAATGACCGATTCGTAACTTCTTATAAACATCGTATGAACTTAAAGTAGAATATTTTTAAAGATTTTCACAGATTTTTCGTAAGTAGCATGAAAGAAGATTTCTTTTTCTTGCATTAGCTATTTTGGCAAACATTCTATCATTTGAATCAAATCAATGCAAATGAGTAACACTTTAATCGCCGGTAGTTTTAGTGTTAATAATAATAAACAATTTATGATTAAATATTGGGGTAAAAATTAGTTGTTAGGATCCTCTTTTCATATCTTTACTCGTTACAAGCTGCATTTAAGATTAAATTAGTGTCTAAGGGTGCAAGGTTTTACAAACAAGTAACACTTCGTATAATAAATACGAGCTTTATACGTTTGTAACGTGAAACTGAAATACGTGCATTACTTTAAAACTGACGTGTCTTTCAATGTAACTTCATTAAAAGCAGCTTCCTACAATCTATGTCGTTTCACATAGCTAAATTAATTACAATCTATCCATTTCACAGGTTTTACTGGCTGACAAGTCGATTAAAAGTGCATTTTCAAAGGAAAAAGTCATCTACCAAATACGTAAATAAAATAAACGAGAAGATAGGGGGACAAGCTTATGACACGTTGAATGTTCTTAAAAAAGATAGAATATTTATTAAACTATATACAAATGTGATAACTAAACTGCGAATATTTATACAAATTCGCGTCTTCTTAAGTATAATTGAAAGAGTTTAATGAGATTAAAGAAGATTAAAGAGAGATTAATAGAAATTTGTTTGATCCTCTAACCCTTGTACTTTATTTTAAATATTTTGTATATTTGTATGTATCGTATGGAATCTGTTCTTTTTTGCAAATTTAAATTTATCATAAATGCGTAAAGATCCACAGTCTAATTATAACTATTTGTCATAAAATGAGTTCAACAATGGAAATTGTTTATACCCCGCGTAATATTATCAGCCGGTTATTATCATTAAAAATTGCAAATTCCAAAGTGATCATAATAACCGGATTTCGCTGTATTTTAAAGATAAAACGAATCCTTTTTCAGGTTCCATTTTTAATTACGTATAAAAAGATACGAATTTGCATAAACATTCTCCGCCTATACATCATTAGCAAGCAACTATAGGTTAGCAAAAGATATAATTTCGCATCAGCAGCTACAAATGTGTAAATACTTGTCCGAAGGATGTAAATATACCCGCTTTAACCTGTAAATCACCAATTACCATAACGAACTTCCTATTTCCGAGAATTCCGGATTTTAATTTGGCCGTTATTACGTAATGCAGCTGATTTTAATGCCGCGGCGCGAAAACATTTCGTTCAACACGGATTCCCACCATTTTCCTCTACGGAGCAGCGAAATGATATCCATGAGCAACGATTTTTTTCAAAAGCGTGACCAAGAGGGGAGACCAGTTTCTCGTAATTATTGTAAACTTTTAAAACGACACGGTTAATTTTTCGTTCGGTTTTAAGCCGAGACCGACACCCGGCAAACGGTCCCCGAGTAGAACGGTTTTAATTAATTTCGCGATTGCTTCATTATGCGCCAGTAAACGGCATAAAATGGTCGACGAAGTCGAAGTCCGGTGAAGTTTATTGAACTTCGGCCGACACACAGGTGCGTCCAAATGCGCACTCGATCTCGACCAAACAACATTCTTTCGAAAACGGCGATATAAATAAAAAGTATCAGCCCGATGTAAAAGGGGAGATGAGATAAAAAAAAAAGTATGAAAAGGGGGAGAAAGAAATGGTTTCGGGGGAATCTGATAATGAACAGTCGTTTTGAAACAAAATCTGTATTTACCGAGAATTTTCGGCCGATATTGTTTCGTTCACTTTCTTTCTTTTTTTTATAGATTTTTCAGCCCGATTTTAAGCATTTCGAGATTTTATCTGCATAAGAAGATATTTCTGTAATAAATACTTTTAATCATGCCTTAGGGACTGAAAGCACAGAGGAATTTTGTTAAATGCTTATCAAGTATTTATTATACGTTTAAATGCCGAAAATGAAGTAAGGTAAACCCTGCCCAGTAATTGAACGCCCAATAATGATTAACCATTACGCAAAGAAATGTAAGTTTTAAGCTTAAAAATGATTAAATATTTATAAATTTATTTCAAATACTAATTGGAAAATAACCATTGCAAATAACGTTAAGTGGTATTTCATAAGTAATTTCTTTCAATTGATCTTATGCTCTTCATTTGGGCAATTAATCATGAATTAAACTATTGATTAAATAGTTTCTCCGTTACCTTATTGTACCAAATTTTTCATCGTAAATAAAATTGTCATTGTTAATAGCTAAAATAAATGATACTATGATATTTCTACATCTAGAATTCATATTCTAGTTATGGTTTAATCATTTTCTCTTCACTTTCTCCATACGCCAGGCTAAACTCTCTTTTGTTAAAAAATGTCGCCTGTCTTTTAAGTAAAAAGTAACCCCAGATGTTAATCTTTAGTTGTTGCAATTCAGGTATCCAACCAGACGTTGCATTTATCCGAATTAATGGTTTCCTTACTTCACAAAAATTCGAAAGAAATAACGTTATTATTATTATTATTATTATATACGTTCCTTTAATCTCACAATATATAATCTGGTATTTAAAACCTTGTACATCATGCATATGCCACGGAAACATTTTTACATGTGAAGTATAAGAATAAAACTGGGAAAAAGTTTTCGGCCAAACGCGATAATATAAACGTAGCTAAAAACGTTAACGTTTGTGTAATACAAAGTACTATTGTATAATTGTAAAACCTAATAGAGAATTTATAGACAACGCGGGGCAAAATTAGTTAATAAAAATGTCGTCAAAAGTGAAAATCAGCTTCGAGATATAATGAAATTATTGTATAAAGAAATTCCATTTACACGTTGCGACAATCTTGCAGTATAAATGCTACAACACATCAAAATAATCATACATAAACGTAGATATAATAAAAAATATTAGGTAATACAAATACTAGGTAAAGTATCATTATATTGTTAAGTAGATTTATTTTCCTCTCTATTTCCTTTCTCATAAGAAACGATTACTTTTATTCTTTTCCTTTCCCCATTTATTTCATGTTACACTTATGTAATCTCCCCATACGAGTTTTCATTTATGGTGCAGCACTTCGCACCTAAAAATGTTAATGTTCTTAGTTAGATCCACGTTCTCACGTTAACCAAAAACTTGTCACCAGGGGTGGTAAACGATGCTACTATGCAGAATGACACGAAGTCTCATTTATTTAAAAAAAAAAAAAAAAAAAAACAACACGTTGCCAGATTTACCTGCCGACCGATGTTACCCCGTTCTCCCCTAAACCCTGTGATTTCTCCATTTCCCTCCTAATTCCCTTTTTCATTTTTCTCCCCCATCCCCAAGATGCTCAGATGCCTCAACAACGATTATCCTACTCTCTCTCCTCATCTCTACTCGCCGCTTCTCTCTTTACCGTCCCCCATTCCGCGTTCCTCACTCTCGGTCAGTTCATTGAGTACACGTCTGGTATGCGAGGACTTCTTACCCTGGATCTGGCTGGCAGCCTAATGGCCGGCCAAGGAGCAACGCAGGAGGCTCGTAAGGACCTTCGTGAGCGTGAAACGGCCGACGAGAGAGCAGGATGGCCTTCAACTTACGGAGCCAAGGTTTGGAAGCCGGCGGGGCCTCCCATCAACAGGATACGCGTGCGGAAAGGAAGCGTTTCGACTCTCGAACTGTGCTCGCACAACAAGTGTGTATATGTATATACGGGAGATGCCGATGAAAGGACACCGCGAATTTATGATTGGCTGACAGGTGGCCGCAGTGGGTCCGCGCCGGGAACCTGTCCCTGGATTTTAAATCCGAGTCACGGGCTGCAGGAGGATTGTTAAATATTGCCCTGGCCAGTTCCCCGGAGATTTCGGAGTGCCGAGAGAATTGATACCGAGAAGTTAGGGAATATTCGCGGGAATATCCGTTATCTGGAATGCTTTCGAGGTATCGATCGATGGGTATTTGGAAGGCCTCTGCTTTTGTGGCTTTTGAGGAGGTTTTCGGAAATTATATATATGTATATACCCGTAACACCGTGCGCTCTTTAATATTCGGTTGCTACGTAATAAACGTCGCCTTTCTGGATAAAAAGTTTCGATAAGTATAAGCTACTTTAAAATGAACACTTTTAACCCTTTCGCGCCGCTAAAGTATTTTTTTGAAGCGCGAACAACTGGGGGATATTTTGTGACCACTTTCAGGAAATAGGGTAGATGCACCACGTACTGCCACTTTAAAGTTATCGTATAGGTTTGTTTAACTATTTTAGAACGTTTTAATTTAACCTAAAAATCGTTCCAGTTACGAGCATAATATTGTTCAACCGCTCCTTTATTTATGAACTATTACTTATGAACTTTTTATAAGGTTGAATGTAATGAATTAATTACTAAATTGAAAACTTTTTATTTAAATAGAAACACGTTTTACGTATATTAACGCGTCAGTTTGTGTAACAGATATAAGATATATAGTAAACGTATCGCCTTACTAAATTATGATACGTTCCATACTTTATACTAGTCACGTTTTAATGTTCAACTACACATTTACCTCCTAATATTTAGTTTTAAATATTAAGCGTAAACATATGTCTATGCGTTGTTACGTAAACCAAAGTCCCAATTTAGTATGAAAATTTGTTTATTTACGATTCTTTGTACATTACTTTGCTATTAAATAAAATAATCAAAGTGTCGATTATAGGGACACTGGCAGTAATTGGGACATCTACCCTAGCGATTATGTATGATTGAGAAGAAGGTTGGACACTTTTACATTCTTCAAAATATATGAAATATACTTCAAGCAATATTTTAAAATGTAACTTGCCAATCTGTTCTTATTTTGTACGATCTTATAAAGTTGAAAACAGGTTGAAGAATCTTTCTTAACTTATCCATGATTGATTTAACATTGTATTTTGTTTCAATAAAAGTAAAAACAACAATTTTTTTTACTTGAACAAGAATTGGTTGCAAATTTGGGTATTGAATCTTCTTTAGGAAAAGTTTCGTTTATTTCAAATGTCCAGTTTAGTTTAAAACCTGATCAAATTCCCCACGACACAGAAAAGTTTGGTCCTGAAAGGGTTAAACTTAAAATTCTCAATTTTACGATCTACAACTTCAATTTAAATTAAAACAGGGTTATAGTGTGCCTGGAAATTTATGGTAGTTTCTGACACAACTGTTAAGCTGACAAGTTTTTGAGTTTTTGAGAAAACAAATCGTTTCATTCAAGATATCGGTAATCCGCGGGATGAGTTGTCTTGTCTACTTAACAATTTGATAATAATCATAAAATTCGAATAAGATACGAGACTTATTCGCATAAAAAGGAACGACTTCATCGTTTGAATCCCCCGGAGACGCCTCCGACGAAGAGAATGAAACGAAAAATGCCTTTTCAAGCCCGCTACGAAGTTTTCGTCTTCAATACCTTCAGGAATTCTGTAACCCGCAACATTTGCATGTATCCGCAAGCAACAAGATTGTTCATCGTGACTGCACATCACGACCTACGTACAGGACACCCTGGCACGTCAATGATTGCAGGCGACTTCCTGAAGGCTATTCACCGAACAACGAGGAAAAAAACAACAAGCGAAGAACACTTTTGAAATACCCCGTGCTTCGCCATATTTCTTCCACCGTGAAATCAGTGTTTCTTCGGCCTTTTTTCCCCCAGGGAAAACCGGAAGCAACAAAAGGACAGTAAAATGGTCTTCAGTGGCACAAATTGAATCAGCAGTTTGAAGAAGAAAATATGTAAGTCCAAATACCATTTCTTTAGATAATTAATAAAAACTGTATAACTTAGTCATTCTTGAGTTCATCGAATAGAAATGTTTGCTAAATATAGTACAATATAATGCGTACCATTTGCTATGACCAATAAAGGAACGACAGTTTGCTTCCTTAATAGTATAAATGAAAGCGTATTTGAAATATTTTAGATTGATAAGCCAAGAAATTAATTAGGCGAGTAGTTGATTTTATTGTGGGTAAATGCACGGCCAATACGGGATACCGAAGTCGTCGTCAAAGGGTTAATTAATCTAGCCCCGAGATTATGAATTCATGGACGTGGCACGCACGAAAATTTTGTTAGCACGTTAACGATTTGCAAATGTATCATTTTACACTCTTATATATTATTCAATTTTTTTTTTCTAATCTTTGCAATATGCACAAGTTAAATCTTGTTTTATACGTAACGACGAATCAGTGTACAATAGGAGAAACCTCATTAAACAAATAATTAATATTAATTTGTATCTGAGAATGTGTATGTCAAGTTATGAGTTCATCTTTACGAAATTCTATGTTCATTTTTAAACTTATCTCAACAAAATTCCCCGATAATTAATTTTCTATCAACCCTTTGCATTCCGTTGACACGATTAAATTTTCCCACGAGTTAAAGCTTAAGTTTCTTCATTTGTTTTCCTTAATTCGATTTTCATTTCTTTTAATGTAAAGCAAATTCAAGACAAATTTTTCTTTTGTCTAATTAGATAACCCTTTATATTTTTACAAGAGTCAGAGAAACGCGTTGCAATTACTATTAGATCATAGTATTAAAAAAATTTCGAAGTACAAAGAGTTAACTTTTCCCCTTATTAATGAAAACGTGCACAGCATGTTAGCAACTCGTTAGATATCATTTATAAATTTTTGGCACTCGCAGATGAAATGATTCGCCACCATTGATATGGACCTTATTTTGAAGAGTAGTATTACGATACACAAATTAGTATTACGCGAGCCAAACAGAGCGTTTAAAATACTATGTATTTTCAGCATTTTCCTCTAAAGTGAATGACGTGTTAAAAATTGAAATATTGAAATCCTTAAAAGTATAATTTGTCCTTAAATGTGACTACTGCAAAGTAACTTTTATTCGCAGCAATGTTCGAATAATTAAATAATTTTAGATATCGTTTAACTCTGTTGATGGTTTCCTTTCACCAAGCTACATAATTTTTGCAAGAAGAGGAAAAGAAATTGTGCAGGAAGAGCGCGTTCGATTCTCAGAAACGCGGTCGGCGAAGCTTTCAGTAATGAGATACGTTACATTGCAAAATATCTGATACAATATAAACTTTACGTATTCGTTATCTTGCCGTTTATCATGTTTTGCGTATCACAACCCACGTTGTAAGTATAAACTGGTACCTTGGCGATCACACGGGACCACCCGGGGCCTGTCTCGCACACTGAAACAAAAAGAAACCAAGAAACATCTCTTCTCCCCCACAATTTCTTAGCGAATGCCTCCAAAACTGCCTGCACCGCCTAACTCATCTGTGAATTGTGACCATACAATTTCCAAACGAAATATCCTACAAAATTGCTATCGAAAGTACGTCAAAACTACGTCGTGTAGAAAACTAACACTTTAGAAATCTCTTCAGGTTTCGGGATGGGAAAATATACTTCGTTTACTTATTTTTGCCTTTCTCATCCCCTTTAATTTAAGCCAAGGAGCATCGAAATCGGCCCACTAAAAGCCGAGAAATTTTGTTATAGGTGATGTTGCAACACAGACGAGGTACAGGATCAACTATCCCTCAACGAGTGCAACATGGATATTCAAATAATCCTATAGTTTGTTTATAATAACCTAACCTATATTTCTCATTACGATTGTTCAACTCTTTAATATAAAATTATTTACTAAAATATTCCATATCTGTTAATTATATACATACACTTACTGACAAAAGTTAAGGAACAAAGTAGTTACTTACGAATTTTTGTGTATCCTTTCGCTTCTAAGATTCATAACTTAGAATTTGCAGTAGCATAAAAATACAGTATGACATATGTTACATCAACAAGTAATAAGTTCATCTACTTTTAATTCAAATCCGTGTATCTCAAATGATAACGGATACATAAAGCTTCGTAAATACGTACCATGTTTCTTAACTTTTGTCAATAAGTGTATATTGTAAATTAACATTAGAGTTACCGACGATTGAAGTATACTTATTTGCACCAAGGTGATTAATATGATAGGATGTTTGTAACATACAGGGAACAAGGGAAATTAATTTCCATTTACTCTACTTACAGGAAATTTCTGCAAATCTTCAAAAATGGAGTGCTGTGAGATTATACAATTTTTGTAAGCAGCTATAAATGGATCATTTTTACCACCTTGGTAATTCTAGTGTTAATCAATACCGCAGCTCATATTTAAATATATCACCATTTCGCTATCTCAATTCGTATACTGTAACTCCCATTCACTTCATAAGAAGCAGTTAAACAAGAGAAAAAGAAAAAGCACCCAATGACTATGTTTAAAACTCCCAATCTAAACCGTTCTATAAAACAATAAATAAGAAGACACGACTCATCGAAAGATATCTAAACCATTTACTATCTGAAAGATCGCTCTTAAACACCTATCAAAACAATGTTCAACAAAGACACCGAGGATCTACCAAAATAATATCTTTAACATAGTAGATGTTAAAGATACGCGGGACACCTAACAAAACAACGAACCTATCCGAAAAAGGACGATCCACAAAAAACGCAACAACCTTGACCTCGAAGCCAGCCAGAAAGAAAGAAAGAAAAGATAAACTACTGAAAACTATCTTCTCTTATGCATATTCCATGAAGCTATTTTTAATACCGTGCAACTATTCATCATGCCTGAGCATCACACGAGTCACATATATAGCCGCGACAGCCAAAGGTTGTCTGACGGACCGGGAAAAGAGCAAAGAAGAGAGGAACACGAAGTATCTCCTTCTTTTCTACAGCCTTTTCCCTGCAATTCCTTCACGAGCCTCGCCAAAACATCCTGCTGCATCGGCTGACGCCTCTTCCACGTACAAAAGCTACCACGCTCGCGATGATGCCATCCCGTATGTATACACACGCGTTTTATGTAGACAGAGCCGCCACTGGCAGCCACAAGCTCACATGTAAATCACGTGTGCCACACACGAGGCTGTTTCTACCGTGGCCGACGCTCAGGTGAGAGAAGAAGACGTTGGAATTGGATGGCCCCGCGCGCTCTGCGATCGGACCCGAACAAATGAGACGCGGCAAACGACGGAAAAGAGGAAAGGGATCGTGGAATCCTTTCCACCTTATTTTTTTTTTTTTTTTTTTGATACAGATGAGAAATTACTGTCGATTTTTTCCCCATTTTTTTTCTCCTAGGTTAGCTAACCCTATTACTGTGCCTATTCACAATGAATACATTTCTTAAAAGTTAAATAAGTGTTGTATTAAAAGGGTTTAATTAAAATATAGTGGCCATACTATATACATATATATATATGGGTTCATTTTTCAGCCTATTCGGCCTTGGAAAAGGAACTAGGTTTTACAAAAGAATTCTCACTCATTCATCCACTCATCCATTCAGTACATTATACTGCTATTATCTTATATTTCACATACATTTTTGATTTATATCATTGTCCCTCACATTTAATATACCTATTTGTTTTATACCGCTATTAATATATCTACTATCCTTATCTTTACGTATATCATTATAAACCTATATACCTATTTAATTATACTACTTTTAATATCCTTACCGTCTCTATCTCTAAATATATCCTTATAAACAATAAATCCGTATCCTTATAATATCTTTATCCCGTCTCTGTCTCATTACTACAAATCCTTCTCTTCTTATTGCCTTATTAATTGCCTGGTCTGGTAGAACACTTTAATTGCAAAAACGTATTAACTTTAAAAATTTGTAACTTTTTGAGAATCGATGATTTTAATTTAAACGTTGATTTGTATTAAGGAATGAAGTTTCAAAGTTTTGAAAAAGAATTCTAAAAGCTTTGCTAATTTAATATTTCGCTCAATAGTTGAACAAATTAACAAGAATCGTCGTGGTAATAATTTCGCGTTAACGTCGAAAACGAAATTTTTACAACTTGTGGTATGCATTCATGTACATTTCTGCGTTTTATTTCCTGTCATAGTGACTTTGAAACAACGTGAAAATACAAAGTGGCCGAGAGGACGTTGAGTGTAATTAATTTTTCTAACACGTTTCAGAAAGACGTTGTAACTATTCAAATGTACCATTTATACGAAGCTTCACGTATAGAGTGACACGGAACGTCATTCTATTTACTTTACGTTCTTCCTCATCGACATACAACGGATGCATTCTTGCAATTGGTATGCATTCTAACCTCGCTCAACCCGTCTGGCGTGTTGCTATCACTTCGGTAGCAATATTCGTTACTTCCTCTCTTCCTTGTGTAACGATGGGACTTCTAATTTTTATTTATTTATTTACTGGATAAAGTCTCAACAGTATGCAGAATGACGCAGATTATACTGCGACGAGTGGCAGGTTGCATAGATAATAGATATTTGTAATAGCTTAGATAAGGATTGTTTTGAAAAACCAGGTCAATAACGTCTAATTTATAAATCCTACAATTTCAGTTATTTTGTACCTGACTTTATTCTATTACGTTTCTTGTTCTATTACATTTCTTTTTTGCATTGCCTGTTTTTTGTATACTTGTGAAGGATTGTGTTGGGAGTTTGTACGTTTGCATTTATTTCACGAGAAGATATGATGAAAAACTATCAAGCAATCAAATATTGACCAAAATTGATCAAATAAAACGATTTAAATGATTCGGTATTTTTGGCCAAGTTTATCGAATCCATCGTGACAGTCATTGTGTTAGATAAGCGTTCAAAGTTCAAAATCTCAAATTGTCGAATAAAAATGACATTATTATTTGGGTTATCTAGAAACCATTAAAAAGAAAAATGCATAAATAATAAAGTAATCGAATAAATTCAATTTCTACAGAACCATAGAAATAGACTTGCCACTGCGTTTTACTAATAAAGTCACGATCCGATAACAAGAAACCACTATTTACCAGTTTCCCATTGACAAATTAATGAAGCCATTTAAAGTGGTGGCGAGTCAATTAGCTGTTGGCGGGTTAACTACAAATCGCGCGAATGAGCCGTGAAAGTCACGTGTGTGCAGAGCACGCGTGAATGACGTTTGGCGCTGTTCAAAGAAGGCATCATCATCGATGCGGCGTGCATAATCAAAAGCAGAATTCTTCATCCGGAGAATGGTGCTTGTTCGATTAGCGGCCCGGGCTTTATCGAATCCCATCGCATACCGCAACGCGTACTATAGAGATGGCTGCCATTCAAGAGTGAAATCTCGCACCGACGATCTGCGAGGAGATTCAGACGGGGCATCGTCGTGTCATCCGGTGCTACATGCGAAACAATCAGACCACGTATCATGTTTTATTTATAACGACTGCCTTATGATCTTCGACCTGTATAACGCCCGAGCGTTAAATCATTTTTAATACACACTCGACCGTGCTTAGCTCTTTCATTAATCTTTTGCGGTCGTATTCATTTTATACGCAGGTGCCGTGAAGTGTTCATTGAACGAACGATAATAATTAGGCTGCGGATTTTTGTGTATATATGGAAAATTGCGCTCCGAAACATTTTTAATAACTTCAATACGATTTTCAACACTTAATCAGAATTTAAGCGTTGCGTATTTCGAAAAGGGGAAAATTAAATCAGTGCAAATGAACATAAAACTTCCTGTGGAAATTAAAATTTGTTGCTATAGAAGAGCGAATGGGGTGTAAAAGGTTAAATGGGAAAAAGGACATAAAAAAGCGTGGAAATGAAAAAATATGCAAACTATTCAAAGTAATTTAGAAATTATTGTAATTCGATAGTAAACCTCCTATTCAGGTTTCATTAATCTAAGTCTGACAATAATAGTTAAGTAGTCCACTAATAATATAATGTATAATTAACAAAATATATTTTATTCTTTCCTTTAATTTTATATATATATATATATATATATATATATATATATACATAATATATAATATAGACATATGGTTCTATTTTTTGCTTTGGTAGATAAAAGCAGACATACAATCGCAAAAGGTTAACTCTTTCGCAGGCTAAAAACGTGCATCTATTAGAAATGGGCGGTTCTGAATCGATTTTTTTCGAAGAGATTTTCGACTCTTTGGAATCGATCCTTCGATATCTGATTTTGAAACGAATCGATTTTTTTAGATACGAAAAGATCTTCGATTCAAAGTCGCCATAAATATATATATATATGTGGGATATACAAATCTAATTTAAAAGTTTATATGCAGTATCGCACCAAGAGATACTATTAGTATCTCGTTTGCTACTTGTTTCACTATAATTTCAAATGACTCGAATCGTATCTCACGTAAGTATTTAATACATATAATTACGTACTGATTTCTTCGTCCCACAGCGTTGATTCTATTAAGAAAAATAAATTCCTCTATAATTGGCAAGGTTTTAAAATCAAGTGTTTCGTATGAACAACATTTACTCTAAATCGATGAAAATAGCAGACTTAAAAATCTGTGTTCCAGTTGCAAAGTGCCTAGTTGAACGAATATTGAAGACTTCGCGAAAGACCGGAAACTCCGTATTCCATAACTTCTTGTATAAGTTCAAAAAAGCAGTTCAAAAGCAAAGAAGACTAAAGGGCAAGAACTTCTCAAACAGCATACTTCCTTTGCAGGTTCTAACATCTGCGAGACAGGCTTTTACTAGGACCTTGACATCTTTAGCTGTATTACGAACTTTTGCTACAGTTTCCGTCGAGGAAAGCAGTTTAGATAGGTTTATGATACGGCACCGTTAGAAGCTTCCTTTATTTTCCAAGAATACCTTCTACATCAGCTCCACGTGTACGACAGAATGGAATTTGCAGGGTAACCAATGAGCAGACAGCCAACTGTACGCGGAGAACGTACGATCAGGTAATACCGCTTTTTCTTGCAACTTTTTACGAGGGTACCCGTTGTGCATCATCCTTGCGACGTTCTCTTTCCGATTCCCACACGTATAATATATAATAGGCAGGTAGAAACCCTTTTGTTCGGTGGAAAATTGATGGTGAAAGATGAAAGTAGATAGGCAAACGCGTAATGATAACGATAAGCATGAAAGTGAATTGTAAACATAATAACAGAACACGGTGATAATAAAGATGACAGTAGAAAACTGATAACGCAGTGATATCTTGAAGGATAATAATGCATTATGGTCTGCACGAAGTATTAAAACGGGGAATAGAATAATTGAATAGGGTTTGCAGAAAACAATATAAGTGGCAAGAATCTAATTTCCTAAGAAGAAGAAAAAGTATTGCTAACTTTAGATTAGCAACAAAATTTGATTTATTTATATCGTTACATATCGGTAAGATTGTAATAACCTAAACACATTGCAATATTTGTTATATCTTACATTAATAATATACGCATTTGTGATAAAAAGAATTGTATTCGTAGATAAGCCTCTATGCCACATATTTTATTCGTACAATGAACTGAAGATACGTACCGTTCATTCAAATCTGCAAGCACTTTAAAAGTACCAAGTCTATTTGTTCGCAAATTAATTCAGAATATCAGAATACAGAAAATATACAAAAAAAAGCCAAGTATTCCTTATTGCAAGAATTTATTTTATTATTACTCGATGTCATAAGTTTCCTATATTTCTAATACTTAGAAACAAAGTAAAACTGCGTTAAAAATTGAGATCGATGATGGATGATATTGAATATAGAGAAATATCGAATGTACAAAAATAATTCCCACGCTGCACAATACTAAAGATATGGAAACTACAGCATAATAATCCTGATAAAGGACACGGGTAGATTCAATCAGCTGTAAAGTCCATCAGAATATCATCGCGCAAGGTGAAAAACATTTTAATCGACGTTCAACCCGTTCCAGTTGAACACTATACCCTACACGTGGAAGTGGAAGCGCATTTCTGATAGCAATTGAATCTAGGGATGGGATCAAGTTCCACCTGTACTCACGAACCCGAATCAATTTCAACAGCTCCGTAAGTTCTGACACCTTTAACCTTTTCAATGCCTATTAAAATGGCAATGCGCTGCGTTTGGAAACGGTTCTAAATAGTGTAACAATTACACTACAGAATTTATAAACCCTATACGTTTTCATAGGAAATAAGAAGAACAGAAACTTTAAAAAAGTTCGTCTTTTAAGATAGAAACAGATTCCATTCCTCATTTGTCGTTACTGAATTAATGGTTTCCATTTCAACCATTTCACTACTATGAACGTATATATACGTCTTAAAGAATTGAACTGGCGTTTGTTAAAAGCATACGTATATTTTTTCAATAACGCAATATAATTTCTGGAATCATTTTTACGCCAATATTACGGTACAATTAGTTATGCAGTGTATCCGAATATATAAATCTATATCACTTTTATATTCATAAACGTTATCATTACCTACGCTTTTAGTCTTTAGTTCCAATGTGCCGGCAGCGAAAGGATTAACAGTGAAAGGGTTGAAATCAATTTTACTACTTTATATTAGCTTTCAAGAATTGATTTCACGACATCATAATGTTCCATTACACATAGTAATTGCAATAACAAAGTGTACGATTATTACAGTCCCTTTTATTTGCAATTTTTGTGATTAAATTGCAGGCTGTTAAAAATACGTAAATAACTGCTCGAGCATTTTGGAGGATACACATCCCAATCACTGTCATTATAAGCTTACTACGTAACTTCATTTAATTATTGTGGAAGCTACACTCTGTTCCATATTTATAACGCACACACAAATTTGAATCCTTAATTGTTATTGTTGGTCACTGAAATTGCTAGTAATTACTCGTTTATCCTTATTTTCCTTTCTGTATGATTTAAAAGCTTATCATTCTGGACACTTTCCAACTATAGTATAATGTTTATTTATTAATAATATTATTTATAATAATAAAGCTTAGACGCCTTCGTTATTCACGCGCAAAGCAAAAACAATTGATTTTGTGTTTTTATTCGCCATATTTGTATCAATGATAATGCACCTGGTCTCACAGACCGCTAATAATAGTTACGTAAGTTTTAGTAGGTGTAGTAGTTAAGGGTTAAGTGATTTTCATCTAATAAAATAATATCATTTAAAATATTACCATTAGAATGCGGATCTTTATGTAAATTCAGATTTTTGCAAATAAAATTAAAGAAAAGAGGTCTAAGTAAGCGGTCGTTTCGATTCCTAAATATTATAATTTGTATTTTACTATAAGTATTTTCTGTATTTTTTAATACCACTAGATAAGAATTTTTATGAGTTTCTCATGCAATTATAAGTTTATCGGTGGCCGCCTCCTTTACACTTTTATAATTCCGACAATTTTATGAATATCCATCTTAATACTTTGTGAACACATTTCCGAAACCGCAAACTACATAAGAAAGGCAATAAAGCAAAAATTAAGTTTGCTCAACTACCAAACTAGGAAGAACCCTTAGAAGTACTGCTTTTCCTTTACGCAGCGCTTGTAAAAAGTTCGAAACTATTCGATCAGGTTCGATCCTACTTTATAGGAGCATTATAGTTGATTCCATCTCTAGTTGGTTCTCCTTGAATGCTCCAACCTAGACTAGGAACTGGACTCGAATGAATCTAAAAATCGGATGTCTACCAAAAGGATCGATTAAAGAATCAAGCGGACTGGTCTGGTTAAACCAGTTACCTAGTCGTTCGCCGGTCTTCGCCAATGCTGATTGTAGCAGAAAAATGATCAGTAAAACCGTAAAATTAACCGGTAGACTATCGTGCACGGATAGGGCAGTACGCGATTTCTTTTTGCTATTCGAAGCGTGCCAGAAATATTTGTGATATGAATGCACGCTTGGAATTCAGCATCGCCGTTCAAATACCATGGATCTCGGTTAATCAATCTTCAGTCTTCATTTTACCCACAAGTTTTTTCGCTAAGAAATCATTCAATGAAACTTTGAAGCGTAAATTGAAATACCTGTCATTTGGAAAGATAAGAAGTTTAATTGTTGTGGGGAATGTAGATACTTATATATTGGGTTGATCTGTTCTGAACTACAAAATTCTTTACAAAAATGGAAGTACAATTGGGTCGAAAATGGCCCAAGGATCGTTATAGGGGTAATCACTTATACGACTAAAATTATTATCTAATATATTTTTATAAAGCATCTGATATGATTAACAGTGAAGTATTCTAGCTTCTGTTTTAACAAATAAATAGTTTTAATAACGTACTTTTGTCTATAAAAATCTTTGCAATGAAAACGAATGTTTTGTGGGTGAAGGCATAAAAAAATTCAAGGTCAGCTTCGTTGATGACTGGCGCTTTCAAGATGAGTTCGACGACCTATGTTACAAGGCCATTCAAGGTCACCCAAGAACACCACCGCGTTAGGAAGTGACCTTGACAGTACAATTCCCATCGGTTTCTTTTAATGGAAATGCAACAACGTTTGTACTTAAAGTACAAACGTAATATTTTTGTTGCATTTTAAAAAGAGCAATAACAAGAAGTTGAAAACACTCTCAATATTTACCAATTCCAAATTGTGAACGAAATACTATCCAATATAGTGAATTGTTCAGATTTTTTATCGAATTGTTTAATTCAGTATCTCTATTATTTAGTTCTTAGGAATACTCTAGTATTTGAAATATAAATAAATATCAGGTGTTTAAATTAATTTAATGCCTGTAGAGTAAATTCAACTACTTTCTTGCTTTATGAAAACACGGATATCTCTGAATAATATCTCTGAAGTTATAGAATAGGAGCTTCATTAGAGAATAGTAGTACATGTTGCATTAAAAGATTGATAAAAATGGCTAAATCTACATGGACCACCGAAAATACTCCACGTGCAGTTATTAAAAAAGTATTCAAAAAGCATGAATTCCTATCGATATTATCTTTTGGTGTGCAAAAATCTCAACGTCTGAATGCATTTCTCATGTTTAACATAGTTTTGAAATGGGATAAAATGAGACGCGCTTTTGATGTGCACTTAAATCATCTTTTGCCACCTTCTCCGACTTATTTACGAAAGAAGCAAATTTTGTTCCTTTTATATGTTTTCTTGAATCCCTGTACTTTCTTTATAATTC
Organism: Eucera pruinosa; assembly: GCA_028830335.1. NCBI lineage: Eukaryota > Metazoa > Arthropoda > Insecta > Hymenoptera > Apidae > Eucera > Eucera pruinosa. The sequence goes on along the minus strand of JAMYCR010000014.1, from coordinate 8,921,646 downwards.
TCTTATACATATATCCGTGGAATGTAAGCCAGAAAAAAGGTTGATAAGCCGGCCGGAATTACCCCCTCATTTTGACCAGTATTACTTCATATCTTACGTTAAGATATTTTGAGTAATACGTTCAATTAAATTCAAATATTATCAAGAATCAAAAGGGAATTTGAATGTAGAAAGATTCCTTTACTTGGTGAGGTTAATATTAATAATTTATATGAATTCTAAATGCTAACTTACATTGCTTAAAAATAGATAAACATTGCGAAATGAAATTGCGAAATTGATTTATGAATTGCGCAAAAATGAAACATCAAAAAGATGAAAAAATACATTTTCTTCTTTAAGAAACCAAGGCGTCTGAGATTATCTCGTTCTCCCCTATATTGTTTAATAAGGTTTCGCTTGTATATATATATTTAAAATGCGACAAAACTTTTTGGCAAATCCAAAATTCATTAATATGGTACAAACAAGTTTTAATTAGCTTTTGCTGTGAAAAGCACATATTCAATAGAAGCTAGGAGTTCGTAGCGTATGAATCATTTTATCGGTCACTATATTAGCACAGTAGTAAAGATACAGTATTTTTCAGTCACTCATAAGTCATCCAACTGATGCTCGCTGTCTTTGATAAATCTTTGCATACATCTTCATTATATAATATATAATGATATAATATTAATTAAACGAACTCGGAAACGAACTAAGTGCGATCAAAATGTTGAATACGAATCATAACTGAATTCTCATCAAGCATAACGTGATATTTTATACCTACTCAACAAATTTTCAAACTCAACTGTCTCGAACACGAAGTGTCATATAATAAAATGTTATTCTGCACTTTCATTAAGAATACACTGTATATGTGACCATTGCAAATTATTTTGAAGCTCTAAGCTGTGTCTCAAATATTTGCTGAGTCTGGTAGTAGATGCCACTCAAAGTTCATTTAACCCTTTGATTGCAGCGCGATATTCGCATAACTGTTTTTTGCGAAGCATTGGTATAATCAGAAATATGCACACAGCTTATGTGTGCAAAATTGTTGCTTGTGAATTTAATTAAATTGAAGCGTAAAATAGTAAAATCTTACAATGCTGTTATCACTAAAATTACCAAGCCGACCAATTAATCGATTAGTAATTTATCATAAATAATTATGTAAACTTGAAGCGATGCATTTTTGAGAATAATCCATAATTTTCTATGCAAAATATAAATTAAGATTTATTTCACTTGTAACGTATATTTTTTTTCAAAATCATTTTTATTTCTTTGGTACAAATAGGTGTACTTTAGTCGTTGGTAGTTTTAGCGTTAAAAGAAACCTCCAAACATTGTTATGTAATAATAAATTAGAAAATTTATATATATTACGTTATATAAAATCTACTACACGTATATATGTACGTCTTCCGCAAGCAAAAGGTTAAAAACGTGTATCAAAGTTCAATACCAATTTAAGATAATATCATGATAATGTTGCCTATTTCGTTCTCTTATTTCTAATTTTAATAATGTTAACTTGAAACGAATGCCAAATAAAAAGAATAAAGCATCATATTTTTCTATTTATTTAAAGAAATTCCTAAGTGTCTGATAATAGGCGAAATCTTCCTATCTATCTAATTAAGTGTTTGAAACCCAACGAAAAAGAAGAAAACCAATCAACAAGTAGTGAGAAATACAAGATAACTTAAAATCCAATATACAAATCAACGACCCTCTCAAACCTCCAACGTCCCCCCCGCAAAACACAGCATATAATCACATCAATCACACCACAAGAACCACCTCGTATAAATTCCTCGTATCCCTTTCCAAACAACGTAGAAGAGTGTTTCAATCAATCTGAACGAGCTTCCTTTTATCGAAGTCAATTCAACTCCAATGATGGTTACGATTTAAAATGTCTTGCGCGCCAAAAAAGGAAGTTCGAAAAAGCAAGCGAAAGAATGCAACAAATTAAGCGACCGATAAAGCAGATACAAAGTGATACTTTTAGACCGCGCCTTCGGAAATCAGAAGGAAGGCGACTCGATCTCAATCGTTCCAATTAAAAAGAAACGTCTCGAGTATTCATAAAAACGAATGTCGGCCATTGAAATGCGAATCAACCGGCAGGGTTTGTTGATGAAAACGCGGAAAGGTTATCGATCGGGCAGACGCAAGGTCGCCGAGTCCCGACTATTAATTTAATTGCACGATCACCGGTGAGGTGTGCTCCGAATGCAACGGCTGTTTCGATGGTTCCACTTCTCCGTTGGAATTCAGCAATGCGGGAGGCGTAATCCTGATCTCGGTTTGCACGCCTCGGAATCCTGAATAGAACCTGCCGCGTCCTGACGATACGAATCGTCTCAACAAAAAAAAAAAAAGAAAATGGACTTTGCGGATCGATTGCGTTTCATATGTCTGTTTTGGAATAAAGTGGAATAAAACTTATTTCATTCGATATTTACCTAATATACAATCTGCGTAAGAGCGTGGACGTAATCGTCAAATAACAAGAAAATGAACTTTGCAGTCGATTGCGTTTCGTACGTATGTCTTATTTGGAACTAAATGGAACACAACTCATTCTTTTCGATATTTTTTTAATGTATAATCTATAAAAGAAGAGCGTGGGCGCGATATCTACGAATGTTAACACGTAACGAGCAGGAGATTGCGTTAAACCCCTATCAGGAACTTAATTTCAAATGTGAAAACAATAGTAGTGAACAGTTTTTATACTTGTATACGTACGAAGTTCTCATCTGGGAATAGTCATAAAATTCAATGAATAACATTGCTTACCAACATTGTGTTATTTATTCCATTACCATATTGACATTGAAATAGAACAACAGTCAAGTATATCTTTGTTAACTCGTCGTAAGAATCCATGCAATAGAGGGTTAATATAAACGTATGCAGTCATCTTCGATACGCATTTACCTAAAGCCTCTTATTGTTAGTATGGTTTGTATCGTTGAGAAATGCGAACCGTTTCAAGATGAGTGCTGTGTATGCCAAACGATTTGGAACAATATCAATACATTTGACAAGGCATCTTAATCATCTAATGCCAATTTCATCGAAAATATTTGGTATGTTAGAAAGGGGTATGTTAGGAGCAGTTATAGAAAGATACGAATTTGCATAGAAATTCAGTCTAGTAATGAATACACAATTTCCCTATCGCTTACTAATACTAAACCTTCAAAATAACAAAATATTCATTGACTTCGAATGAACAAAATTTTCATCTAGTTTCAATCCCAATATTAACACGTTGACTGCCACGGCTATTTTACTCGTTTCAACAGGATACGTTATAATTATTCATGCATATTACATTTACTTTATTAACTGCGACACTTCCGATATTATATATTGCTGCTGTAACATTAAGATCAGTGAAATTTCTAGAAATGTGATTGTTTTCTTGATTTAAATGCTTTGGTTAATTGCAGTGTCACTGGTCACCTGTAACCCCTATTGAAGTCAACGTTATTAACCCCTTAGAGACAATATCCGTACAATGTACGAACCCTAGTTTCTCTTTATGACTAGTATAAAACGATCAATAATTATATGGAACAGGCAGAACTATTTATTATCGATTATATGAAGCGCTGATAGTCTCCGTATTCTACGAATAGCGAACTGAATTAGTAGCATAACGTAGTAAATTTGTTGAAATGCGGAAATCTCTTCTAGTTGCATGAGCGGAATAGAAAACCGCGCCGTCTGCGAAGGGTTAATATTCGACATCGATCACACGTAAGGGAATAAATATCGCCAGCATTGATCGTGTGCGGGCCTCGCGAAACTTTGGATAATCAGGGTAATAAAATAGTAATCTTAACAATCCGCATTCCCCCTTACGATTTTCCCTTATTTGGTTCGACTGTGGTGCAAAACGTGAATACCGACAGCCTCTGAGTCCCTGAAAATCGGTCGATATCGCGAATCGACTTCCCTTTTTACGGCAATTACGTCAACTCGGACGTAGTCCGGGTGGAAGTAACTCAGTTAAGTGAAAGGCACGCGCACTGCTTTGAAAACATGCGCAAAAACCGTCGTAAGTATTTCGGTTTTTGCCAAAAGTGTACGAGGAAATCGGCCGGGTGTGTTTTTGCACGGGCAACATTTCGGTGCGAGGGAAAAGAACGGCCCAAGAATTCGATAATCTCTTTACCAGGGTGTCACGTAGGTGCTGCAGTTGCGCGGCAAGTTTTTTCGTTTATCACGTACGAATCGGGGAGGCCTTCCTCCAGCGAACCGTGGGATCAAACAGGATTTCCGACAACCTGCGGTAACCGAATACATGCCAATCCTGTTCGGAGAGCTTCGGCCATTTAGACCGAAAGTGGAAAGTATTCTTTTCCAATCCATTTAACGAGCGTTAGCTTAGGTCAACTCTAAACCGATGGACACTCTGCACACAACGATGTATAGTAAGAGAAATCGGATGATCGGCTGCTACGATCTTCAACCTGTCTGTTACATGGTTTTGCCGAGTTATCTCCGCGGACTTTTTGTTTCGTTTTAGGAGGCTAGAACGTATTTTGGAAGCGGTGGTTGCTTTCACGAAAAATTAGGTTCTAATTGGTGATCGTGTAGGCTTCGAGAAAGCGTGACGTTTTGGAGTCTTAAGACTGAGGATTGAGATACCGTTTCAACTAATTAGGGATATCTTGTTAGATTCTATATTCCTGTTAGGTTCTGTACTCTAGCAGGGCTAGAATCATTAGAGGAAGTGCACCAAAGACGTACTTATCTTCTCTATGACGGAGTCAGTGATGGACAAAAAGCGTTTCAAAGAATATTCGAATAACGAAGACGTTACTAATTTGTAATTGAGTTTTCCAGAAAAAGGGAATACAAGACAAAATAGGGAACTGGGTAAATTGCGTGGAAAGTTCATGTGTTCCGCAAGTTAACAATAAATACTGTTCTAAACTTAATTTGACAGTATATTGAAACGAAATTTTGAGGGTATATTGATTATGGGTATATTGTGGATCTTTATGCAAATTCATAATCTTATAAACACAACTAAAGGAATAAAACATAAGCAGAGATTTGTTTCACCCCTTATGCACAGTGACTACAAAAAGTATTGATACACCAATGTATTTATTTTGCCAGTTAAAAACTAACTACTTGACTCATCTAAATTAAAGTTCCTATTGTTTGATAGTACTTTTATGAGACTAAATTTGTTACGCTGGATATAATCTCACAGAACTTGATTGATAAGCGCCTAGAGAAAGATTTACACGTGTACAAATACTTTTTGTAATATATTTTGTACGTTCTTACGTATTATTTGGATTTTGTTCTTTTTGGCGTATAAAAATGTCACATAAATGCAGAAAGATCCGCAGTCTAATTATGAGAATAAGGCAATTAATTAATAACAATTTTCCGAAAAAAGTCTCAGTGATTTCTGGTCCCTTTTTCTGAAAAGTTTCTTAATTTTATTTTTCTTCGCACGCAAAATACATGAATGTAATGCATTCGATGGTTGTGTAATTAATTGTTCAATTTTCAGCAACCTTTAACTAATTTGTCTTGCTATTCCCAATATCCACATTTAAATTGATCTGCACTTGGTATTGTAGTACATTTATGTTTCATTAGCACGTTGGAACTAATTGTATGCTACGATGTTGACAAATTCAGGGTAACAAGGTAGCAATTAAGCATACATGGCCATGTAAATTGACGCGGACACAAAATATTTGCTTTCCTTTATTAGATGAAACTGCCCGTCACTAATTGAATGCTTGATTAATTGCTAGTCGAATAATAAAAGGTTTTATTATGCAACGAATAGGAAGAACCCACAAATTCTTCTTTAAGTTATTGTGTTATAAACACAATTAGTACAGGAAACATCCAACCCAAGTACTTATTTATACCAAAGAAAAAAAAATATAATAAAATAGACATTTGCAAAATGCATGTGATTGAAGTACAATAAATTTTCGTTTACATTTAGCACCGAAAATCATGAAACATTCTGAAAAATGCACTGCTGCATTTTTATGGTAAATTTTCAACCCGTCATTTTGACTGTCTTGGTAGTTCCAGCCTTAAGTATCGTAATTTGAACTTCACTGTGAATATTTTGCATATTCTTACGTATTTTTCCTTTTAGCGAACTTTAATTTGCCATAAATTCATAAGATTCCGCATTCTAGTAATCACTAGCTTATTATGGAAAATTTAAATACGCAAAAAATTAGAGAACTCACATAATATGCAAGAATATTCAAAATATACGAAATAAAATGTATATTATTTTATTTAAAGGATGAAACGACCCCCTACTTAGATTCCATTTTTCTAATTTAGTTAATAAAACTATGAATTTGCATAAAAATCCGTAACCTAGTAATCGCATAACTGTAAAAATACCGAAAACTAGGTAGGTAACTTTCTCACGGTCTGCATTCGCATATCTTCCACCCTCCTAACATAAATAGTGTTATCAAGCGGCGTACTCGTGTAAAACCATAGTACACATAGAGTAATACTAAATGAAATGGCTTCAGAAACAATGTCATTGGCCAACGATGAGTACGCTATCGTATCGTCGAGGGGACAAACCTGAAATATCTCGCTACGAGCATAAAAGCAGGTACTTTTATCGTATTCAATAGCCAATAACATGTAATAATTTACTTCACGAAAGGAAAAAATGTAAAGTAGGGCAGTTGCGTACCTATGTTTACTAATTTGTTAAACAGATGCATCGTTCACGAGTCTACGACATGTCCTTGACGAAATAAATCCGAGATACGACACAGAAAGCGGAGTTGCACTTTGGTACCTTTCCTCTATTTCAACTCCATTTAATGCAATGTCTATCGTAACAAATGCAAAATAGGAACCACATTTAAAGTTAACGTCGAAACCAACAAGATTCTTGGTCTCATTGAATTCATTAAAGAAATCAAAATTGCCGACCAAATAGTATAATTTAATGATACCATCGTTAATAACCTAGTTGTTGATGCGACGTTAAACTCTCCATTAAAAGAAAAAAAAAACTTCATTCAACTTGATGAAAAAATGTCAAATAAATATTTATTTTGAGTAACAACATGATAAGGTTCGATAGTAGAACAAACATACAGGCTATTCCAGATTTTAACGGCCGCTACATGTTTCAATATAATGCTAATCTTGCCGCCGGTTCCTTCAATTAAAACAAATGAAAAACATAATTTTTCAATTTCTGATAATAGTCAGTATAATTGAAGAACTCGGTAAGAATAGTTAATCACCTCCGTTGATTGAAATATTCTAGTATCAAAAAAGAAGGTACAGAAACAAATGATTTTTGTGTACGAAAAGCACTGAGAATGAACTTATGCTAGTTAGATTACGTCGATATTTAATTATTATTGGATCCGCCGATTTTTTGTGCCAAGATACGCGAAGCACAGTAATGCTTAAAAGTCGATTGAAAAATCGATTTTCGCCAAAAATGGAAGCGACCGGTTTTTACGCCGAGCCGTTCAATTAAATCTTCGCTTTAAACTCCATCACACCTTAAAAACCAGGCTGTCGTTTGCAAACGTCATCACATTTTCCAATCCAAGTTCTCAATCTTCTTTTAAATTCCACGATCAAAAATCTCTACCGAACTCTTCCTACAAAAACACGTTACACGTACACTGTTCCCAAGTATGTAAAAGGGAATTAAAACACATCTGAAGAACTCGAGACCCTCCCCCGCGGGGCCCGCTAACGAAACGATGGAATCGCAAAAGAAGCACCGCGAAGTACGATCAAAAAGCCAAAAAACGGGCAACAAGAGGAGTTGAAAAAGGAGGGAAAAAACGCATATCGTGTATCGGGACCTGTCCGTTTCAAACTGGTCCGCCGTTCGTGCGTGCTACTTTGTTTCGGCTTTGATCAGGACTCCATACGGTGGTGTCGGTGGCTCGCGTAGCGGAGGAGACGAAGCATAGCGGCGAGATTAAAATTTCACGACACCGTTCGCCGAGCGACAATGTATCCACGAGAGCTGAACACCAATTAAGACGTTACCTGCGCGGCTGAAACTCGATAAGGGCCAAGGAATGGTCCTCGTTGGCCATTTAGACGAACCGGTGCCGCTGTGTGCAACACACAAGCCACACTCTACTGCCCGGTTAGGAGGAGGAACGGGCTGACGAGCAAACGAACCAACGAACCAACGGAACGACCACGAAGAAGGGAAAGAACCAGAAGGAAAGAGAGAATTAGCCACTGAGGAATGGCGGTGATTCTCCGGTGTCACACGCGCCGCCGCTCTCTTGGAGGCCAGGCCAGCTCGTGTTTCGGTTTTCGGCTTTCCGAGAAACGTTCGCAAGACCTGCCACCCTCTCTCTTTTTCTCTTACATTCTTTCTCACTCTTCTTCGGAGCTTGTCCACCCGGACAGACATTGTCTTCGTACGATGCACAATGAACCACCGTCTACGGTAGATGATCGAGGATCGACACACGGTGGCCTGTGAACCCCGGGAATAGATCCATACGCGTCTCGTTAATGAGAACGCGGCGTGAAAGTTTCGATAATCTTGCACTTAGCAAGCTACCCTTCTTACAGATAGGAGTGGAGGTGAGACTTTGCAAAAGATGACAAAGAATGTTAGCAGAGCTTCTTTGGAGGTGATTATGTACGGTATTTAGTTACGGCGGTGAATGTGTTTGCGGAATTGGAAAATAGGAGATTTGAAATGTTAATAATGATTAAGCTACATTTAAATGCCTCTTTCGTGCAAGCAAATGCATGCTATTTAGAGGTAAGAAGAGACATGTAACGGTGCATACTTTAAAACTGTTGGTATGTAAATGATATGTATTTTGTTCTTCACACCTCTTAATATATGTATGCGCCGTTTACATGAAATGTGAAAGAGTAGCATAGAGTAAAACACAAGACTTCCGTGTTGAACGAGCAAAGAGAATTGACGTGCACCTTATTAGTTGCGCTTGCTGCTTAACAAAAATATGCAGTTATATCCCGTGATGTGAGTTCGAATCCCAACTTGGAAGTGCTTCGAAGTTTTTGAAGTCTGCGAAGATTCGAATCGGTTCGAACGTGATTCGAAGTTTGAAACATTCGAAAGACTTAAATCTTGAATCTTTAAAATTTCGATACATCTTGAAAGTCTTGAAAATCTTGCAAATCTTGGATGTCTTAAAAGTCTCACGAGGTTTAAAAGCCTTGAAAGTCTCGGTTGTTTTAAAAGTTGAAAATTTCAACTGATTTTGCGAGGATGATCATTATTTAATATGTTACAAGCATTTTCAATATATAGAGACAATCGACTGGCATACAACTTGTATTATTTCCCATTCCGTTTTCCCTCCCCCTACTTCCATCATACAACATTGATAATATATACTGCAAAGTATAAAGCCAAATAATATAAATAAATATGTTTATGACAACTCGAATTTATCAAACTTTCCTTAACACTTTATGATAGTAGTACTGCTTGGACAAAAATACATTTTGGAAATGTTTGTAATGCTAAGGCCAATTACCCAATTCTCTAGATCTATCGAATTTCTCAAAACTTTTAAAAATCGTGTTCTAAGGTTCGACTCGTGTTTGAAATCATTCGAATATTTTGTCATGCTTCGAAATGTTTCAGTTGCCGTCACTAGTTACACACCGAACTTACAATTAGATATTCTAACCGCTTCGGGATGCCCTATAAAACAGTTTCAAATAGCTATTTCCGGAACTATTTCAACTCCTGGAATCAAGGTTCAATCTTTAGTAGTGTCTGAATATTTTTGTAACCGACTGATGTCAACCATACACTTTCTTTTTTACATTGTACTATGCTGGCAAGGGGTTAAAATACACTCAAATATTTCCCTCTCCTTCGCCTGCAGAATTCACTGATGCCCAAGTTGGCGCAGAAAATCTTTGGCCACATCAACACCATTTCAGGAAATAGTCGCAAAATAAATAAATCAATAAATAAATGGAGCAGCATTCAGGACGTGATTTAAGAAAATGCCGATAATTACGTCACACAAAAAGGGTTCAAGCACCGAGTGTTTCTTTCCGGCCAGCGATAGCATGGTATCACGTCTCGAACGGAAAAGAGAGAAAGAAAGGGGAACTCGTCTGGTGGCGCCCGCAGACGACTGTTTTTGTTCCCTTATAATTTGGCAGTAGTCGACGGTTCCTTCGCAGAAGGACAGGATGCGCGCATGCCTTGCAAGGATCGCGGAGAATTCGATGCCAGCATTCCTTAAGAAATTGTATCGTCTACCTTTTAAAGACCATCAGTAGGATTCCTATTTAAGTATGTACCTTCATGGATCGGGGAAACATTTATTGAATTGGCCAAACGAAGGAAAAATAACATAAGGATCAAAGAATTTTCTTGAGTAAACTGCGAAAGGATGCAACCCTGAATGCCATATTTCTAATATCATGGTACATACGAAAAGGATAATAATACCTCATGAAAAAGTAAGTGGAAAATGTAGAATGAAATTTTTTGTTTTGTATAAAGGTCTGCTTCCAAAAACATCAAGTTTGAATACAACCAATCAAGGAAATCGAAATATATTTACAGGAGAACCTTCACTGTACGAACATTCCAATATCCAAACATTCTACTATCCGAATATTCTGTTATCCAAACAAAGAATCTTTTACCGAAAGGTAGAACCTGAAACAGATCAATAGATAGTATAAGATACAAAAAGAATGCAACTCTAAGCTGCTACTTGCGTTGAAAAATTTATATAATTTAACAGCTAAAGAATTATGAGATTCATATATACTTAAACAAACTGTCCACGAGAAAAAGAGCAAGTAACAAAGCTGAAAATATTGAATTTGTAACTTATTTCGTGTTAGATTGATTTATATCAGAAAAACATAGATCTTTTTTCCTCTTCTCTTTTTTGATTTATACGACTTTCATAATTGTCGGCACAATTGATGATGCGTTCGAGTTCTGTTGCAATTCACGTGCTTAATTTTACTGTTACTTGTTTTTCGAATCGTTATCTTTTTTTTCATGTAAACCATATAAACAATAAATTTTGTCTTTATTACAATAAAAAAACCGCTGTCGCACCGCTTAGCGTTTTCCGACATAAAATAAAAAAAAAGCGTGATCATGTCACCTGGCACTTTACGATAAGATTTCTCCAATAGCTCCTAGCACTGAAACGGTTAATGTACGAATTACATTATTGCTCAGTACATTTCGACCGAATTTTTTACGTAACTTACGTAAAATCACTATCATTGACGAATTACTTTGATAGAATGTTTTAACAATATTTAGTCGTTGCTAAATCATATCACGCAATATAATTAATTGGCCATGAGCCTTCTAAACAAATAATGGAGCGGAACAAAAGACGATGTACCGGCTTAAAATTGCAGGGTGTTAAAATCAGTCAGTTATATCTGTGGCTATAAAACAGAACGATGTAAGTCACAAGTTTCCGCTTTCGAGATATCACCGCTTAACCCTTTCAATTGTTAGCATTTTCTGCCGATTAAATTGACTATTAGAAACATTATTAGCATCTTGAAACACTTGAAATTCTTTGCCATCTAATAAACAGAAAAGAATCGAAAGAAGAATATAAATTTAAAGCGAAGCAATTCAGCATTTTGGCCATTTTTCCATATTCTTTGATTAAAATCCGTCGCACAGAAAGGGTCAAAGTTTTGTGGTTTGAATGGTCGGAATATTCATTAATGCTATTAATTCCTGAAATTCAACCTAAAGGGTCAACGATTTCCTTAAGTGTTCATGCATTACTGCATCTACTCTATGCATTGTAATTACATCATTTTCAAAGTTGTGTACATCGGCTCTGACAATTTTGTCAATTGCCATTTGCTATTTCTTTCGTTTCTTACTAATTAAAAATAATCATAATCTAAACTGTACATGACATTTAGAAACTATACTAACTGAATATTTAGCGGAATTATACAACGCTCTAAAAATTAGAATGGCAAACTTACGCAAACTAAGCTTATTCTTATAATCTTGAATCTCGGAAGATTAAAATCTCTTACACTTCCGCCACGTTGCTGTGTCTACACAAAATACTATTAAATCGTATCCTCAAACTACTATATGATGAAAATTTGCTGACGGAAGTTGAGAACAACTCTAACCGTTACTCATCAAAAATCAACGGTTAAACGAAGCCGACGAGCATTCCCAAGATCGTTTATCGTTCCTTTTTGATCGGCCGTGAATTAAAGAAGAGGCAAGAAAACGAGCTGAAAGTTGACGATGAAAAGTTTCCAACGACTGTTGAAAGAAAGCTGCGCTCGGTGTGTCATGGTGCGCATAACAATGTGCGGCATACCACGATTTGCGGTTGCGAGGGGATAAAAGTGCGGTGGCAAAACACTTCTGAGAAAAATTCTGGCAAAGCTTCTTCGGGAGCACAGCGCCACTCCTTTTCTTATCGAGGACGTTTTTGTGAAACGCGGAACGTGAGACGTTTGAACTTGAAGGAAAAAGAAAAGGAAGAGAAACGAAGCGGTTGGCTCGTTGTGTGATTGAATTAAATTCGAGGAAACTCGAATTTAGATGAGGTTTTGATATTCTGCGAACGTTATTGTTTCGCATATTTTTCTACTTGCAAGCAGCTACAAAGAAAACTAAAGAATTAACGACGGATTTAATTTCCTGAATTCAACTATTCGGTTTGCGTTTCCAAATTCAAGTTTTTAATTTTAATTTCTTCAATCGCAATTCCACGTTTCAACTTCTTACGTTAAAATTTCACGTTTAATTTTTCAAGTTAAAATTTCTAATTGTTCAACATGCTTAAATTTCTAATATAATTTGTTAAACTTTCTCTCTAATGGATTCTAATTTAATTTTACATGTTCGAATTTCTAACATAATTTTCCAAACGTAAATTCCAAATTTAATTTTTCAAATTCATACATGAAATTTAAATCTTTTAATTCAAGTTTCATATATAAATTTTCTAATTCAAGAATGTAATTTAATTATTCAAGTTTAACTGTTTAATTTCAAATGTTTAATTGGATTCTTAAACTTTGCATTTTAATCTTAATGTTAGTTAATTTTCAATATTTATAACCGTTTGTGATATTTTACTTGAAAATTATGTTTAAAAATAGTCAAACAATGCTAGGTCCCGTCTCTGGGCAACCTTGCGGAAACATTTTCTCACTTTTAATTTCATCAGGCGTGACATCATTATGATAAAATCAGACATTAAGAATACGTTGACTTCTCGTTCTGACAATGAGCCAGCAACGTAAAATTACGTCACTCACTCAGAGTCGTAGTAAACGTACAGTACATAGTAGTAATCCGTAACAATAGTGCACGATGGCCTTGATGATAGTCATTTCATTCGCGTGTACGTCTTTCAACGCAATACTAGTTTTGAATCCTTAATGTTTAATTATTTACACGACTGCCTTTCTGATGTAAAATATTAGGTTGGTGCATATGAAATGTTTTTCTTTCGGAGAGAAAGGGTTAAACTTAAGTAAATTCATTAAATCGCTACACATATATTCAGTGAACATAGGTTTTACATAATTCTATACACTTTCTTCCAATAATTGACTAGTTTCATTATTGTATATTCATAAAAACCACCAATTTCAGGATTGTCTAATTTTCCTCGTGATTTTCTGTCCGATGAAAAATTATTAACTTTAAATTCTGCAAATTAATATTAAGTTATTCCTTTACTCATATAATCTTCTCCAATTCCCGATTTTAGAAGTTTTTGCGGTATGTTCGCTAAATTTTAACTCCTATAAAGAATTGCTTAAATATCCCGATTCATCATGATGTGAAAAACTAAAGCTTTCACAATTTTATTATAATACACACATATCTACATTACAATTAATTTCTTCTTCTTTAATGTGATTTAATACAATTAACAATTTTAGAACATTAAAAGCATAATATCAAACTTCAGGGAAACGAAATTTCATATGCAGCAACCTAATATTTAGATGCTTTTGTAATTATTTTGATATTTAAATTTTGTACAAATGCATAAAAATCCACAGTCTAGTCGCAAATATTGCTTAGAGTTATTAAATCTAATGTTTTCTAATTTAAAGGAATGCTAAAATGAATAAGTCTTCAGAAATTTTAATTTCAGATGGCGCAGTTTAATAAACAGTTTAGAAATTTAATATTGGTTCATTTGATTCTCATAACAGAAAATTTACTATTACACTAATTTCGGCTTGTTAATACACCTACTTTCATTATTTCTATGTCTTACATACACATAGAAGTGTATCTGTTGGGAATTCTTGAAATGCCAAGTTTAAATCACTATTAAACCTACTTCCCACTCATTGTCACTTGTTCACATTCTAGAAAAATTTCTTAGCCTTACTTTTCAGTCTTACAAATTGATTAGAAATTGTACAACTATCAATATTAAGCAATACTATATCAATTCTCTACCACAGAAAAACGTTTTTATCCCTAATGTCTTTTTTCTGTTTACTAAATGCTTGCATAAGGATTGCAAAAATATGTGAAATAACTTCATATTAATTTCACTATATACTACTTCATATATATGTACATGATCTTCTCGAAAGCTAAACCGATTAACTACTCAAAAGTATCTCAAACTAACTTTTGACAAATTTAGTTCCAACTATGTACCTGAATAATAAAGTTCAAATGTTCATAAAAAAAAAACAAAGAATAGAGCTGATTAGTAGATCGTGGATCTTTATACAAATTCAGAATTTCAACAATTAAAAAAAGGAGATCCACATAGGGGATTGTTTCATCCTCTAAATACTGTAATTTGTATTCTATTTTCCACATGTTCTGTATTTTTTAATACCATTTGCATTTTGTATCTTTCTACGTATTTAAATTTCCTATAAATGCATAAAAACCCCTAATCTATTGATCAATTTAGCATCTAATGAAAGACGTTCATATGAAAATAAAATTACAATCAATATTATTAATAAAGAATTAAAATGTTTGATTAATGTCTTAAATGATTAAATAATCCCCTTTTTGAAAAAATAGATACACGTAATTTCTCCTCAATATTTGAACCAGCTTCTCTTAAGACGCCACTGGCTATCGTCTGCCGCCATTCTTTTCATCTCATCTTTTCCCCGCCGCTTTTTCTTGTTCCCTTTTTTATTAAGCTTTTTTTTTATAAGAGAAAGTACGAAACCGTATAATAAAATGAGCACCACTGACTGCTAACACATCTACACTCCATGAATGGGACGGCTTCCACGAATAGTACAGCCCACTCAAAAATGTCAGATGCTGGCAGCCAAGAACGATGACCAGCAACATGTTGCTGAAAAACGACTAATTAAGATTTTCCCCTCGTTAAGCCGTAAATTACTCGCACCCCTAAATGTTGTATTTATTTCGTCTATCGTATTCATCATCGTGATGCGTATAATAGGGTTCAAGCTACTTTAACCCTTTTGTCGCATACATAGGTTGCAATGCAATTTGCAATGATTATGATGCGTCATGGTTACACAAAGTTGCTTGACTTCTGGGAACCCTAGCGATTCTAATACTAATTTATACATGTTTGCTCTAAGCGGATTAGAGTTTACGCGCTATTAAAGGAATTATACACATTAGGGTAAGAATGTATCACAGTAAATTAATGAATATCGAATTTTTCTATGTACAGCGATTGCATGTAACGAATATCGAAGATTAATTTCTGTAAGATGTTGTTAGCGGCTATAGATGAATGATTTTGTTAGACCTTCAAGAAGTTATCAATTTTTAGCAGGAGTAATATATCGCACAATAGGCCACAGAAGTGTCACAAGCCAAATGTCACAGCGATTTTTGAGTTACGATCGAAAAACAGTAGATTATATATGTCTTTACACATCCTACAAATTTTATGAATTATAGTTCAAAATTAGCCCATGTTATTATTTTATAACAAAACATCAAAAGTGTTATAACTTAAAATAATTCAATCTTGTATGATTGAGAAGAACATCGAAACCGCCATAGCTCGAAAATAAGGGATTTGAAGGGCCAAGAATGAAAACAGTAGAAAATAACTTTTAACGTCAACCCCTTTAACAGTTTCTGGCTCCCCCTGAAAACTGTACTTTCTTTAATTGTGTCACTTTTGTAATCTATGTGCAATATGTAGTGTTGGTGAAAAATAGCATTTTGATAAAGCACGTTCGTAGAAAATAACGAATTCAAATACGAATGACGATATGTCCAACTTTTATTAAAATTAAGATGTGTGCTTTTCTTTGTGTCAATTTTCTTAGGAGTCCATGGGAATGAACTGATTAAACCTAAACTAATAACCAATTTCTACAACCATTAATAAGAGAAATTGTATTTTTAAGAGTATTATGATTTTTCCTAACTAAACAACCTTTAAAATTGCTATACTGTAATTCGACAACATTATGATAGATAAATACTGTAAACGATCAAAATTAATTATGATTAGGTTAATGTTTGACCTGACTTTTTGCTCTATTCTGTTCAATGATCTACATATCTGTAAAATGATTGTATTTCACAGTCCGATTAAACCAATGTAAGTAAATTACGTTAAAAAATTTATTGGTTCACCTTTAAAAACTGAAAGTTCACTTTTACTTTCCACTTTATTCCCTTTTTTCACTTTCAAGCACATTTTTTTTTTTAATATCATTACACACGCAGGTTCATAAAAGTGATTTCGCATACTTCACGAAATATTACAACTTATCAAAAAGAAATTCTTTTCTTAACTTCTTTTGAAATCTAATTTAATAAGAAATATTTTTCTATCTTTGATTTATTTCATTATCAGCTATATATTGAATAATAATTTTCTAAATAAAAGAAAATCCATGTTAATTAACAGTGATTAAAATTTTCTTAAAATCCTTTTAAAATTTTGCTTATACTGAAAATATTTTAGACTATCCATTAAAGCTATCATTCAATTTGGTAGAAAGGACATTAAAAATTAAGGTAACATTAACAAAAATTAATAAAAGGACACTTGCAAGTGTACTTTATGACTACAATATAATTTAAAATTTTGTCGTCTTTGTACAAAAATTGCTTTCGGACTGTTTATATTAATACATGTTTGAAGCTTTCAATTCGACTAATTTCGATCGTTAATCCAGATTGGAGAACAACAAAACCAATGTGCGATAAAATGAAGGCCAATGACGCCTACAACGATACTTCCTCATTCTAATTTTGTTGTGTGGCATACGAATACCATTTGCTGTGTTATTCAGATACAGCGTGAGGGTAACGAACAAAGTTCCGGTAACACTTTTGCATTCCTTGCTTGATACGTGACTATCGCGAACTCTGATAAATTTCTAAAGCAATAATGTTTCTCTTTCGTACGCAGTTCGCTTGTGTTTCCACTTTTTACGACAAATGTGTAAAATACACGCTCTATTTCTTGATTATTTCCAAACCAAATTTTCCATTCAATTTCATTCTATACTTTGCACTGTATACAAATATTTAAGCTAACTAAATTGTCGAATATTTAAACATGTTAACGCAAAAGTTGTCTTAAGAATATTTTTTCTCCCGAACTTTTACATTATTTAATCAAATATACTAAAAAATTTTTGATACAGAATGTGCAAACTTTTGGACCACCCAAAGGAATTCCACGTCTCAGTTATGGTGCTCCGTTCGCATACAAAATTATAAGCTGAGATCGCTACAGGTGCTATGACGTGAGAGGTCGATTGATCACAGGTATCGTTATACGTTAGATATCAATTTCATCTTAAAGCATTTTGAATAAAAGCGAAAGTAACAAAACTGAATCGCCTGTGTTTCATTTTAATAAACACTTATTTATGCCATAAATTTATACTAGAGATTTACACTGTGCTATAAAATTTTGTACTATAAAATTTAAGCGATCTAAAATTCCTTCAAATGTAATTTTATTTAACAATATAAAAGATGTGTAAAACCTTCTAATAATAGCATAATTTTACGAAATACTGTAAGAATTCGATTCGAATATATTTCTGATAGGGAAACAGCACGAACACTTTTCTTTCATTGCTATCGTCACTTACAGCCCAACTTTTGAGGAAGTTATTGTAAAAAGGAGGCTTCATTCTTCAAATTTATAATAGTCTTAGTTCCAGAACAACTTTTTTAAACATTTGGAAACAGTTTGAATTTTTCCAATTTTTGTTTAAGAAAACCATTTTTGCTTTCTTAAATGCTTCCTTATGTAAAAGGACTTTCGAGGAATTCAAGTTAGGGACGCCAAAGTAGAGAGTTCAACCTCTAAAATGACTTCACGATAGTTACTGTATCACTATTTATTACGAAGTTACAGCAGTTCAAAGAATGATAGCGTTTCTGTCAAATATGCCTATGCACCTCGGTTTCTTTTTACGTGATAGATGCGTACCGCGCAGAAAACGTGCAAACTAGACCGTATAAAATGAAGGGACCATCTAGACAAAATATACCGTTTGAAGAGAAATTTGCAAAAAAAGTAGAAAACTAAGATAAACTAAACAAAAATCAATTTAGAATATAAAGATATATCCAATTAAAATGTTTTATTTAATAAACATATTTCAAAGTACATATATACATATCTGATTGTTATCAACTTAATATGCTTACTGGATAGGTTTCAGAAAAATTTAGAGACAACACAGCTGCACTATACAGTTCATCGTAGGAAAGATGAATTTGAAACAATGATTTAGGAAATATATGATTTTCACGATATTTCCTATGAATTAGTTAGTGTACGCTTTCGTAACTGCGTTTAGTAGAACGCCTTGAAAAAAACGTGTAACAGTAATTAAAACATGTAAAAGAATCGCATTAAAGTAAGTAGAACATGTAGACAAAACATAGCGTAGAAAAAGAACGCGTAAAAAGAGACCGAAGTGTACCTATGTTCGACACTGTACGTCGAAAACAATTGATATTCGGAATATTTAGTTATTGCGTTAGTTATTGCGTCTTCTTCTAGTCTGAACTGGTAGTGTCACACTGTGACATTGAAATTGTAAGGGGACCAGGTAGCCCCTAAATTCTTGATAGTTAGAATCACATTACCAATGACAGAAAAAAGAAGAACACGAAAATGTTACAAATTTCTGTACATTGCAATGTAACGCATACAAGATGATTCCAAAGAAAGATTACATCCAAAGCAAAGACCGAGAGGACAGACCGCAAAACGTTGGTAGTTAAAGTCTCGGTAGACCATGAAGAGTCAAGTCCAGGAGTACAGAATGGGAACACGTATATACTTACACGTGTAACAGATTTTAAACGCCGCGGTCTCCGATAATGTATTCATAAACGCACCTCTGCCGTCCTACAAAAGGAACGTGGGATAGTGGTGTGTCTTTAAGGCAATTCTTCTTCTTTTTCTACTCCTTCTTTCCCCTGTCTTTGACGCAAAGATTCTTGTTTGCCCGTTTTACGCGCTCGACTGATCCAAGTCATATACCCATAACCTTGCGTTTAGCTGAATAACCTTTATACACGTACGAAACCGAATTGAATCCAGTTCCACGAAGTAAGACGGTCTCTCGCCTCCTTCTGTGCGCTCGCTTTCATCGTTCGGTCAAATGCCCGCATTATATTCACGGATATTAAATTCACGTTAGAGAGGAGAACCCGGGGAAACATCCGGGGAGGTCTTACCGCCGATTTTAATTCGTCCCACGTGAAACGAATTCCACTAGCGGATTGTACAATGGCGAGCTAATTACCGCAATAGTAATCGTCGTCGTTCGCTGATAGTAGTGGTTATGAAGCTTGGTCGGAGTATTTGATCTTTTAATTGCACGGTGACATTACGACGATGGTATTTTCTAAGATGCCAATTAGATGATTTCTCGTAAACTTTGGAAGTTCAACAAATTGTAATATAGTAATCTTTTTGGAAATCGTATTCTGGGGCTCGTAGTGGCAATATTGAAAAGGATCCTATGTATTAAACTTATAAGATTCGTATAATTCTATATATACTAGAACGTCGATTATGTGAATGATCGATTATTCGAATATAAAATGATTTATGTATGTAAAGTGGCTACAAAAGTATTGGCATATCACTGTATTTTTGTATTTAGGTACTATTACTTAATTATGTTCAGCCATCTCAGATTTTCTATTACTTAACAAGTGTAATCGCATAAAGGTTCCGTTAAATGATAGAAAACTTAATATATATGAAGCTAATTAAATAGTTTTTAAATATAAAAATGCTGCAGTGTGCTAATACTTTTTTTGTTGCCACTGCATATATTTAAATTGGGTATCTAACTATGTTTATAATTTGGCTCGCATATTTAATATTTGTTCCTAAAGAAAGATTACCGAAAGAATTTGAATTGTAATGAGTGAAACATCAAAAAGTGATAAGTACTATATAAGTTATTGTGTTGGAGAAAATTCGCAACTTGACGAAATCTAAACACATTTAATTTAGTTTTTATATTGTATTTCTCTTACTAGCTGTGTATTCTTTTACGTAAAAACTATCTACATTTGAAAATTGTTTAGCAAATCATTTCGAACATCGCTATACCGAAAGCTGAATTTCCACCATTTTGTGTCTTTGTAAATTATAGCAAGAGAAAATAATATTACACGTTATGAAAAAAAATTAGAATTTCTAATATTAATTTTATTCTTATTTAAGAATTCTTGCTACTTAGAAATCAGCACTGATAACATCAACTCTATAGTTCCTAACAAAAGAAGTTTCACCGAAACGTTAGGAAAGAAATATAACATGACTCCAACTACACCCTTAACCAAAATGGATCAAATGAAGACCACGTTAGATTACTTATAGGAAATCAATATGTACCACAAGATACAATCACCACAAAACAGTATCGTCGCTAATGATCAAGCAATTGATGCGACGTAAAATATACATATAAAGGAGAAGAAGGAAAAATATCACTCACCAAGTTGAATTCACCAAATAATAAATGTCCTTGAAGTTTGAATTCTGCGATGCGACGTATTGTGGTCTTATCCTGCAGTTGAATTCCACTACCTTTAAAATATGTTTCGTTACCGAAATGTCTCTTATCACACCAATAAACATAATTTAAAACAAATTTTATAAAGTTTCTTTTTGCAACAAATGAAGTGATATCTACTCCTAGCAAATGCGTATACTACTTGCAAATAATAGTAACTGCAACACACGTAGAGAACTATTCACAGAAGAACTTTTACTAAATGATAGTTTACAACTGTCTTTTCTATTCAGTTTTTCGCACATACTTTATACACTTATCTCGTGGGTTAGCAAGCACTAATATAGCTTAAAATTACGAAAATGCACTAACGAAATTAACAACTAATCGCGTACTTTTCGTCTTGCGTATTAACAAGAAATTGAATTTCAGGTATACCAATGCTAAGTAACTGAAGCCGCATGCGTAGAATTCGTCATGCAAGTATGGCAGCACTGTGTATCTCATGCGATGAGTTATATTGTCAGCAGACTTAACCTAAGTTACATCTAACGTTATATTTGTGTAATAAAATATATTACTTTGTGGATAATTTTATTACGTTAAACCAACAACATGTCGGAACGTAAAGTATTAAACGTAAGTAAAATTGCGTACTGTTAATTACATATATTCGATAGAAAAATAACATGTTTTCGTTCTTGTTTATCTTGGTTAGACTTGTATGCATTTTATTAACCCTTTATCAGTGTAATAATTTTACAAATTTCGGTCCAAAAAATGTGTAATTCCTTTATTGTTTAAAATGATTCTTTATGTGATTATAAGTACAAAATACACTTTCAAAAACAAATAATAACATGCTTATGCATGCTGAAGTTTCGCTCAAGATTTATTGTTCGATACTTGGATATTTTGCCAGAATCTCACTCGGGATTCATTGTTAAAGAGTTATTTTATACAAATTTGATGCATGACGAGCAACTTTTATATTTCAGAAATACTATCCACCGGATTTCGATCCATCGAAAATTCCTCGTATGAAATTAGCCCGAAACAGACAATACACGGTACGTTTGATGGCTCCTTTCAACATGAGATGCAAAACTTGTGGAGAATACATTTATAAAGGAAAGAAATTTAATGCTCGTAAAGAGGATGTTGAAGGTGACGACTATTTAGGAATACGAATTTACAGGTTTTACATAAAATGCACACGGTGCCTTCAAGAAATAAGTTTTAAGACAGATCCTAAAAATACGGATTACGAAATAGAAGCAGGTGCTACTAGGAATTTCATGGCACTAAAATTAGCAGAAGAACAAGCTCAGAGAGAAGAAGATGAAGAGAAAGAGGAGGAAGCTACTAATCCAATGAAACTCTTGGAGAAAAGAACATTACAATCAAAACAAGAATTAGAATTGCTAGAATCCTTAGAAGAATTGAAAGACTTGAATCGTAGGCAACAAGCTATTGACTATGACCAGATGTTAGAACAATTTGATACAGAAGCAGCCAAACAGAGGACAGAAAAAGAACAAGAAGAATACGATGAAGAATATGTTAAAGCAATATTTGGTAAGAAAACTATTGTAGAGGAAGAAATTGTGGAGTTAACTGAAACTGGTGAACCACCTAAGAAAGTAATAAAAAGAAATGAAAGTGAAAATAAAGTTAGTAAAGTTCCAGCCACAACAGACAGAGAAAAAGTAAGTATATTATTGCTTTACCTCACAAGGAAGGTTTCCCAAATCTTAATTGGAGATTTTAATGAAATTTGGTGGAGAGGTAGTTTTCGAAAAAAATATTTAACACCTGTTCTTTTTTTATTGGCCATCATCCATATCTAGATGGTGAAAATAGCTGTCGAAATTGGGGATGAAGAATATATTCTTCTATATCTCGAAAATTATTCTGTATCGAAAATTATTCTATTCTTATCTATACAAAAATTGTTTAAGCAAAAGTTAAGTGTTTCCTAAAAATAAATGAACCTGCTCAAAGCGTTTTTCCAAAATATCTATATTTTCTTCAGATTGGTCTATAATTTATACAAAGTTGCAACAAAACCAGAAAAATTCATAGGAAAATACTAATTTTTAACATATTTTTTAAACAAATAGATATGTTTGAAAACGGTTTACGCACGTTCGTTTGTCATTAGAAAACACTCAACTTTTGCTTAAAAATTTTTTTTATAGTCCGAATAATTTTCGAGATATTGAGGAAAATATGTTTTTCATCCCCAATTTCGAGGGTTGTTTTCACCCCCTAGATATGGATGATAGCCGATAAAAAAAATACGTGTCAAATACTTTCTCGAAAACTACCTTTCCACCTAGTTTTATTAAAATCGGTGATTAATGCTTGGGAAACCTTCCCTGGTAGTAGTAATTAATAATAACTAATGAATTAAAAATTTGTGAAAACTATAAAATATTTTTCGTTTGTTTATTCAAGCCTAAGGATGCGCCAAGTATAAAACCACCTGAAACATCATTGTGGTCTGAAAATGCAGCACCATCATCAAGTAGGAAAAATTTATTGGGTATAGTGAAAAGAAAGACGAACTTAATTACAAAAGTGAATACAAACTCTATAGTTAACATTGCAAATAAACAAGAGGATCAAACTGTAACAAAAATAGAAACAGATACTTCTGTAGAAGAAACTAAAATTGCAAATACGAGTGTATCCGAAAATACACATAATTCAACAAGCAAAAACCACAATGGTCTATCCTTATTGGGAGCATATTCTGGTAGCAGCGATAACGATAGCGATTAGTACAAATGCTTCATATATTGTACATATAATTTAATTTTATAAAGTTTATTATAAAATAAAGTATACATATAAACAAGTAATATACAGATATATAAATAAGTCTCGTCGAATGTAATAGTGTATATATAATGGTCAGGATACATAAACGATTTTTTAACAATTTTTAATAAATCCAAGGTATAAAATTGTTACTACTGAATTTACGTGTTTTTCCTTTTTAAAAAAAGTTGCTAACAATTTGCGATTCGATTGATTTCGTCGAATATTGAGCCAAAATGAAAAATCTTGCAAACAATGTAGAAAAACGCTCACCATAGTCTTAATGGTTAGTAACATAAAATAGTCTCTTTGTGACTTAATTTCATGGAGATATGTGCGTTGGCGACGATTAGAAAGTTCCCTACAGGATGCCGAAGCCCTTACCCCTAAAACATAGAAAAACAAAATCGATCAGAGAGATAAAGGTATTAACAATTGGTCTGTTTCAAAGGCTAGGCACTCTGTAAGGAACTTTTGTATCAACGATATATAAGATTAAAATCGCGGTAGCAGGGAGTACCTAGTCTATTAAATCAGACCACATTGTTACAACATTAAAATTTATTTACAACATACAGTACTATTTGTTGTCATGTGAATCTATAACTTAAGACAATGAATTTATAACACTTACAAGTAAAAATTTGCTTATGAGAACAAAAATACTTATGGTCATTAAATCGCAAAGTTGTTTTGATATTTTAAAAAAATATTATTAGTCGATTGCATTAAAGTTTATATAAGATTTGATTCGAGATAATTGGGATTTGATAACGAGAAGAGCCCAAATGAGTTATTCCTTCATCAATGAAACAAGTCCTCCAAAATTGCTGTCAGATGTGCCTGCTCAAGTGTCTTAGAAGAGAAAGAACAGCAAAACTAATGTATAGTATTTACAAATCCGGGTTGCCATAAGGCATGGTCTTATTCACTAGTGATGACCTAATACGATGATGATGCTGATGAGGATGACGACGTTGGTAGTATTCTCTTTCATAAGGATTCTGCGACTCCCTGCTACTGTCATCCACATTATCAGAGTCTCTGTGCACATTGTACATGGCGGCCGAATACTTTCTATTTCTAAGTATCGAGGGTGAATCACAAAAATAATCGTCATTCTGGAAGTTGCAAGTATTCATCGAGTCTCGGGTCAATTCCAGACTGGACACGTTCTTCAGCCAATCACGGAAAGATTCATGGGTATTATCGCTGGAATCGTTTTTATTTAACCAACGTTCCTCATCTTTCTCCGCGGATGTTTCTTGACGACAACGTTCGCAAATATAAGGTTGGTCATCGTCGGAGGATGTCTGTCGAGGAGTATAGTCATCGTAATTGTGTAAAAGTTGATGACCAGTTTGTGAAACGCCAATACCAGAAACAAAATCTAGTCTCTTAGAATCATGCTGGTTTCGATCGGAGGAAGGGTGATATTTAAGGGATGGTTGATCAGAATCACTAAGATACTCTTGCGACAACCTATCTCGCTCCTTATCCGTGTAAAACTTTAATGAAGATGAGGAATTTTCCCTAACGTACCGCTGTTCCTTGTTCCTCTGCAGGGCTAGCTCTAGTTGAGCGATACGAGTCTCTAAACGCGTGCGTTGAGCTTGGGCCCTATTTTGATGGTCCTCCATCAGCTTCACCATCTTCTCCAGACGCATAATCTGCAACTGCTTGTTCTCCAGAGTTGCGTACAACTCCTCAATGGCTTTTGTTTTTGCTGCTATCTGTTTATGGACCTAAATGTTTAGAAATATTTTCTAACTTCTTTCTATTAGTAGAAATTATAATAAATATTTGAGAAGATGTGTGGAAAGAAATCTATAGGACTATAACTTTTTCTTTGGTAAATCATTTTTAATATTAGATTTATGGAACTCGTCAAGGTACAGAAATCATAAATATTATTTTTCAGAAATTTATATAATTTCATACGTTTATCCGTATTTTTTTTATTATTCAAATCCTTCAGCGTGTGTATAGTTACTATGATTTGTCAAGTTTAATTAAAGTGAAAGCTCTGCTACATATTTCATGATATTACATTACTACTTACGATTAGGTCAATTAAATTGGAATATTTAATTACCTGCTCGAGGTACTCATTGCTCTCATCGCCGTTCGACAATTCTCCATTTTCTTCTTGCGCTTTCCTGTTCAAAATGTTAAGCATTTCGTCTCTGACTTTAAGAAATTTGTGCTGTTCACGCATCACATGATCCCGCTGTTCCAACTCCAATTGCTTTTGAGTCAGTGCAGTTTCCAGCTCCTCTTTTTGCTGAGTTACTTCCGCCAAATTATTGCGAAGATCGGAAACCTGTTGTTGAAGCTCAATCGCATGAGCGTTTAACCCAGCTTTGCCACCCTCCATAGATTGAGAATGCAGTCGTGTCTGAATCTCGATCAATTGTCTTTCTAAGATTCCATTTTTTTCTTGGCTAAATTGTTCCGTAAAAAAACGGGGAGAGCATTATTGAAAATATTCTACAATATTTTACTTTATTGTTTATTACACATAATCCCCGTTTTTCGGCTTAGGAAGACTACAATATTTTACTTAATATTTTGAATTTGTTTATTGGCGATACAAAGAAGTCATTTTTTTCTATTTAAAAAAGTAATATAATATTGGTATCAAATTTTATTTAATTGTATGATTTATAGCAGCAGTATCAATCTTATTTTAATCGTGGAACCCTTTTCACCGTGATACAAAAGTTTTAAGTTTTTATGATAATTTATTGAAAATCTCGAAAAAAGTAAATTAATAATCGAAAAATAAGTCTTGTTAATTCAAAGTGGTAATTAATATGAGGGATTAAATTCCCTTTTTTCTTTTGGTATTCTCTTAAAATCTCTTGTATTCTGCTACTAACATTAAAATAAATAATAAATTGTATGCTTTTTAGAAAGTTACACAATTTATGCCATAACAACGTATCACACTAACACTACAATAACTTACGCGTTTTTTGCAACCTTTTTCAGTTCCGTGTGTTGCATCATCAAGTTTTGTAATTCGTTGGACTTGAACACCAGTTCCGCAACCAGTTTCCCCCTCGAATCTTCGTCCTCTTCGCAGCTCTGCGCCACAGGAACAAAATAAAACAAATAATGAAAAATGACCACATTGTTGTCGATTAGAATAAAAGTATATCTAACAAACGAAGGGATTAAATTTAGCAGTTCTTAGGACTTATACGAAGACGTGTCCCGAAAGTAGTGCAAACTAACGGCCGCTTGATGCATCACTGCAATAATCTCTTCTTTCTCTTGCTGCATCTGCAACATATCTTGCCTCTGCACTTCCAATTCTTCTCTGGTCGTCTGGAGCTCGTTGAATAGGCGTACTTCATTTTCCGTATGACTTCCTTCTGTTAAGCAACAGATAATATTTATTTCAATTTACGTTCTAATACCGAAACCAATGCAGGTGTAGTTTATAGTTTAATTAAAGTACGATCATTGTTATGGACCTTGGCTGAAAATTGCACTAGGTAGACCAATGTTTCTCAACTTTTTTTAATCATCTACGATCCCACCCTCCAAAATCCTCCCCTAATTTTTGTTATATAAAGTTTGGTTTTCGAAAAAAATCGAGTTTAAAGATTTATCAATTTCGCGTGTATTCCATTAAAGAATGATGAATTCAACAATTGCACATGTTGTATGATTTTATTTCGATGTTTGAAAACACAGCAATGAAACGTAAATGAATTTAGTATGAACCATTTGGTAAACTGCAAACATCCACAATTTTTTTATGAAATAACCCAGTATTATTTGCCATACTGAGCAAACATTGTAGAGGTATTGATACGTTATTATTTTACGATTATCATTGTTACTAACTTTTCAATAGTTTAGACATTTTCGTAACAGTTACTGTTTCGTTGAAATTGTTTATTTTGTACCTGTAATAGTGAAATTTTTATTCTTCTCCGCGAGCTCGCATAACTGATTGCTTTTCTCCTTGAGATTTTTGTGTCTCTCCTCCAATTCCATGAACTCCATCTCTATCTGATGCCTATTGTAGAAAAATGTTCACAAATCATTTACAAATACCGTTTTCGTTCTGTATGATGTACTTTATAAATCAAGTTAGTCATAAAAGATTGCATACCTCTGCAACAAGAAAATATATCAGGTTGGTTAAAAAGTTTTTTGGTTTTTTCACCAAAGTAGTATTTGATATACAATAGAAATACATTTCCAATGCATATAATTTTTATAGTAAATTAGTGATCCGTCATTTTAACAGCTAGATAGTTCCAGTGTTAAACTTGCTTTTAAACATCTTTACAAAATACGAGAAGACTTTTTAACCATCTTAATAAATATCATTATTCTAATCCTCGAACGATCAATCAATAGTAAACTAGTTTAATTCGTTTCATAAACTTCATTGCACAGGCAGCAAAAAAGGTTTAAAATAGCGTTCTATAATTACGGTAATCATATCTCGCATAAAAGGAAGATCTCTTCATACCTTTTTTCCCTTTCTACGCCAACCTCAGTGGTAGCCGCCGTTAGCCTTTCAGACAGTTCCTTGACAGTATTCATCGCCTCATTCTCTTTACTGTTCATTTTCTCCCTCAACTCCATCAACCTAAAGCAGACGAAATTAAGGGGACTCGCAAAAGAGGATCTTGTACTACTTATACAAGGTCTAATCGAAAAGTTCGAAGACATCATTCATAAAAGGTATCCGAGTTTTTGAGGGAAAAGGGTTTAATACTTTTCTTTTTATGAATCTTTTAAATGTTATCAGGCTAGGTTCCTTATTAGTCGAATTATCACGGTTTCCTGAAAACGTTTGCGTCCGCTGCGATATTCCATAATGAATGATTTGAAAACGTGTGTTATATTTTGTTATAAACTTGGAGACAGTAATGCGAAAACGTTGCGATTGATTCAAATGACATATAGAGATATTATGAATCGCGGAAAAGTTGTACGGCAAGTTTGAAAATAATTTAACTAGGATGGAGAGCGATTAAAATCTTGAAAGGTCTTCAACCGTAGCTATAGGACAAAATAAAGCAGAAAATAGGGATCTCTAACAAACACGTATTTATAAATACACGTGTAATAGAAATGCATACGTATCCGTGTAATTAAATTACACGGATTTTTAATTTTTTAACACACGTTACATATGTCACATGTACACGTGTATTTTAACCCTTTGCGGACGAGTGTCGACAAATAGTCGCCTAATCATTTTTTGGCTTTCTGAATCTATGTCGACTTTTAAAGCAGAAAACTGAACGTAATGAATACTTAACGCAATAATAAACATTTGAAATCGTTAGGAATTATATGGTTTGGAACTCGAAAGCCTGAAAATTCAAAAACGTAGAATTAAAAACTAAAATACTCCCATAGGTGTTAATACTTCTCGTCCGCAAAGGGTTAATACTTTTGCGACCAGAACTTTGAATACATACTTATTCTCAGTGAAAAAAGAAGCAAAAAGAAAAATAATCTGTGAAAAACAGATTAACCGAATAATATAAAAATTGTCATAAAGTTAATGAACGAAAGAAATAATAATGAATGTAAAATTTGAAACCAAATTTCAAAACCGATCATCTGACCAGTCGTGGTACATTCAACGATAATTTTCATCAGATTTTGGCTTGTAAAATCACCCCATAAATTTCTCCCAAGATTGCCAAACGTCACGTTGTTAGGGTAGATGTCCCAATTACTATCAGTGTCCCTATAATCGTCACTTGAATTGTTTTATTTAATAGCGAACGAATGTATGAAGAATCGAGGCTAAAAAAGTGCAATAGTAAATTTGGACTTCATTTTAATGTAACAATACATGAACATTGCATATATGTCTATATTTAATATTTAAAAATAAATATTAGGAGGTGAATTGTGTCGTTCGGACACAGAAACGCGACTAATGTACTGTAAGTATGGAAATTTTTATAATACAGTAAAAGCGATGCGTTTTCGATTTATCTTCTATTTGTAATGCGAATTGACGTGCTAATATATGTAAGGATCATTTCCATTTAAGTGACACGTTTTCAAATTACAGTACGAGGGATATTGGACTTTGTTATACATTTTCAATGAATTAGCAATTAATACATCATACTTAACGTACAAAAAATCATCATAAACAAAAGAGATGTTAACTTATGTTGTGCTCCAAACCGGAACGATTATTAGGTTAAATAACTTCTAAGATAATTAAATGAAGTTGAGCGATAAGCTTAAATTGACAGTAATTGGTACATCTACCCTACATCACAAATCGCAAGTATCTACTAAAAAAGTATAGAAAATAACCGTGCTTCAAAGCTGTCCCTTTGTTTCTCCACTTTAGCAATCAGATCTTCACTATTCTTCATCGTTTTTTGCATATCCTTTAATCTAGCTTCCATAGCCAGATCCTTTTGCTTCATTTGACCTTCCAGAGTCTTTATATTGGCCTGCAGTTGCTGAATCTTCTCCTTATCAGTAGCCATGTGCGTTTCCAGCTCTCTGATCCTCGTACGGGTTTTCTGAACCTGTGTTTCCGCTTGTCGAAGGCGTTCTTTGCTCTGATTGTTCTTTTCCCGTTCCTCTTGCAGTTCCTCCACGGTAACATTTAACTGCGTTTGCAGTTCTTTTTGAGCTTCCGCCGCGTTCATCTCTTTTATCTTCGCTCTAGAATGCTCGTACTCGTCCACCAGATGCTGTACATTTTTCTTTAATTCCGCTATCGAGTTCTCCTCTATCTCTGCTATTTCGTTCAAACGCGACTTAAGAGTGACGTAATCCTTCTGGTGGATTTCTAGCTGCGCGGTCACCTCCGAATTCGTATGTTCGCACTCGTTTACTTCTTCACTGGCCTTGATTAGGTGCGAGGTCACGAAAGCCACGAAGACCGATTGCTTGTCCAACAATTCCTGACAAAGTTTCCGCGAATTTTTCGGAATCTCTCGCAACCGATCCTCCAGAGATTGCAGCAATTCCTTTCCAACGGGAAGCTTCTCGATATGGACGTCAGCGAGCCCGCTTCGAACGGTAGATTCCACTGGAAGGTGGACGTGTTTAGGCGTTCCGACTTCCAGTTTCAGGGAGTCGAGTTTTCCCGGATCCCTCGCGCCACTGGTGATTAACTTGTCACGAAGTTGGGCCATGTCGTTATACAGGTCTTGAGCGGTTTTCTGTGGGAATTTTAATTCGCTACAAATTGATCTTTTAAGGATCATTTCCATTTAAGTGACAACTTTTCAAACGACATTAATAGGGACATTGGACTTTGTTACATATTTTCAATGGATTAATAATGAATACATCCTATTTAACATACAAAAAGAATCATCATAAATAAAAGAGATCTTAATTAATGTTGTGCTAGAAACCGAAACGATTCTCAGGTTAAATAACTTCTAAAATAATTAAATGAAGTTCCGCGTTAAAGCTTAAAGAGACAATAATTGGGACATTTACCTTACTACACCTTATTCATCGAAATGATTTAGAAATTTACTGCAAATGATTACCTGCCTGTCCGTTAACTCTTTTTTTAATATCAGAAAACGTTTCTTCTTCGTTGCATATTGATTTTCGGGTCTAAGCGTAGATCCAAGGGGTAGACTGGAGGATGGCCTCTTATTCGACGTAACACTAACGGGTGATTTTCCAGGTGTACGTCGAGCAGAATTACTTTGCGATTTATTGCCAGTGGATCCATCGTCTGTAGAATTATTAATAGACTCTCCCTAAAATAATACATCTTTTGTAGTTGTGATCAATTTTATTTGAATCAGCTACAAGCTAGTTTTTATTATTTTTGTAGATTGCAATTGTGCACAAAATTGTATGGGTATTGTTAACCCTTTCGTTCCTATCAACGTCTATAAGCGTTGAAGAAAATTGCGCGTAACGTGTTATCAGCGTCTTCTACTGATCAACCTCGGTTACCAAAAACATTATTAGCACCTTGAAACACTTGGAAGAAGAATATAACTTTAGCGAAATGCAATTCAGTATTTTGACTTCTGCATATTTTTTTTATTAAAATCTACCGTAGCAAAAGTGTTAAAATATTGTGAATTTTGTAGCTGAAGCTTGAAAAATTTTCTTATTAAAACTGAATAAAACTTTAAAAGATTCATTTGCTACATTAGTAAAAACACAAGTATCCTTTCACTACGATTAATTTAAATACAAAACGTACGCAACAGTGAATGATGACTTACTCGAATAGTGAAACCTTTCATCTTTTATTTAAATAGGCAAAAGGTGTCAAAGTATTGAACTGCATTACGTTAAAGAAATATTTTCGACGAATTTATATTGTTTAAAAAAGTGTAAAAATGTTAGTAGTGTTGGATAATCAACCTTAATTGCTAATAGGCTTTAACAACATGCCATGACCGAGCTTTTTAAGCGCTTACAGACGCCAAGAGCAGGGAAAGGGTTAATTCATTGTTTCCACATTTAACTAAATAACACTATAGATTTAAAACGGCCATCATTCTTTAAAGATGGAATTTGTCAATTTGTTGAACAACAGAAAGGTAATGCATAATAATGTAGGACATTTTAACACTTAGAAGGCCAGCAAATTACGAAATTAAAATTAGAATTACGAATAATTAGTACTTCTGATATAAAAATCAATATATTCATATGTGAAGTATTTTATAGGCAAAGCTCTTGTATGAATTTCTGGTCCTCCAAAGATTAGATATTAAAAAATTAAACTGTGCTTTCGATTTTTAATAAACAGACGCTTAGTGATAAAGAGCGTCAATTAATTTATACACTTAATTGATTTATGTATGTAATAATTTTGCGTAAAGTTTATCTGAAGTGAACGGATGAAAGAAATACGAACATAAGTCGAACCACGTCTTGCTTGGCTGGCCGGAGTTCTATTCTTCTGTGCTGCAGAAACGTTTCTCGTCCCTGGACTTGACATCGCACTTTTTTCGGTAACGCTCATGGATTCTTCGTTTTCTGAATTTTTAAATTTAATATTTCACTTATTTAATTTGCTATTAGTATTACAGTATTATCAATATTACTTGTTTGAATATTATCAATAGTAAAGTTTTTCCTGTAACATTCATGGATTCTTCGTCTTCTGAATTTTTAAATTTAGTATTTCACTTATTTAATTTGCTATTAGTATTGTAGTATTATCAATATTATTTGTTTCAATATTATCAATGGTAAAGTTTTTTCTGTAACATTCATGGATTCTTCGTCTTCTGAATTTTTAAATTTAATATTTCACTTATTTAATTTGCTATTAGTATTACAGTATTATTAATATTACTTGTTTCAATATTATCAATAGTAAAGTTTTTTCTGTAACATTCATAGATTCTTCGTCTTCTGAATTTTTAAATTTAGTATTTCACTTATTTAATTTGCTATTAATATTGTAGTATTATCAATATTACTTGTTTCAATATTATCAATGGTAAAGTTTTTTCTGTAACATTCATGGATTCTTCGTCTTCTGAATTTTTAAATTTAGTATTTCACTTATTTAATTTGCTATTAGTATTGTAGTATTATCAATATTATTTGTTTTAATATTATCAATAGCAAAGTTAATCTATTTTTATATCTGATGCAATGTGCCTATTTATTGGTTAACGTTTTATTTCGATAAAAAATATTGTGATAAGAATTACTACAGTTTTGTATATTAGAGCTTCTTAGAAGCTGAACTGATAAACTCAATTTCTCACAAATTCTCCGATTTCATTTACTGGGTTCACGGTTCGCGTCGAACTTCTCAAAAATCAATTTAACTCATTTTATAAAGATGATCGATTGATCGATCAATCGTATATTTGTAATTTCATCTATATTTCCTGCAGAACGTTGGCAAGTAGTGAGAATACTTGTGCTACTTGAACAAATTTTATCTTTATTATATATATTATTGAAAGTTCAATATGATTTCTATTTTTCTATATTGTGAAGTAGATCGTACACGTTAGGCATTATTCCAATTAACCGAAGGATTAATTTTAATTAATTCGTTATTACAGTAGGATGTCGATTATTCGAATATCAATTATCCGTATTTCGGTTATCCGATTATAGAGTAATTTACGTATGTACGTATTTAAACTGCGTATATATCAGTGTTTAGATTTTGGGACACGTACTCTATTTGCATTTGAAGAGACATTATCGAAAGAATTTATAAAAAGCTTGATTTAAAAGATTGCTTTTATATCTTGGACGATGCGTGGAAAAAATTATAAAGTACTGCTGTTAATACACAAATGAAAGATATGATGTGATATATTACGTGCATTGCAATGGACAAAACATAAAAAACAAATAGACGTTGTATAAATGTTCATATCAAAAGGAATTCATTACTTGGCAGTATTTAAAAACGTTTAACCTATTTTTTATATTGCATTTCTATTATTAATAAACTGCAGATTTTTGTGTATTTATGGGGGATTTAAAAATATGAGAAATCAAGAATACGCAAAAAGTATCGAAAATAAAATGCATATTATTTTATTTAGA
Organism: Eucera pruinosa; assembly: GCA_028830335.1. NCBI lineage: Eukaryota > Metazoa > Arthropoda > Insecta > Hymenoptera > Apidae > Eucera > Eucera pruinosa. Next base: position 8,887,287 of record JAMYCR010000014.1, on the reverse strand, counting down.
GGGTGAAACAACTCTTCATTCGGATTCCATTCTTTTAATTTTGTTAATAAAAATAAGAATTCGAATAAAAACCCGCAGCCTATTTAATAGGTATATATTCTTTTACGTAGAAAATATCCATATTTGAAAATTGCTTAACTTTTAATCGATTTATGACATAATCAAGAATTTGATTCTTCCAGACCGATTATTGGAACAGATTTGTCTCCCAAATTAATTCTAATAATCAACGTTCTACTGTAATTACATTCATCCAGTACCAGCATTAATTCAACAATAATTCAAGTAAATACACCCTATAACTCCTAAATGCAATCACAATTAACCATCCGTGACCACACATGTCAATCTTACTCTCAACACAACTATCCATTCCCTTTTAATTGCTTCAACTATAACTTCCAAAAATATTAAAATCAAACTCTCATAATTTCTCTTCGAACACTCGAACTCTTCAATCAACCACCAAAACCAAAGAACCTAAACTTTACCTAAGCCTGCTCTCCATTTCCTGTCAACCTTCCCCTTTTCAATCAAACAGTACTCATAACCATACTCTAAGCGAGAAGAAAAACGGAGGACAAAAGTAGTATAATGAAGAAGAGTGCAAAATTGATGTAATATTCGAATTATTTGACGGAGGAAGAAATAAATATCCCGAATGGAAGAATGAATCGTATCGACAACCTGATGGTTGGTGGCTCGCGGTCAATTGGCTCATTATCATGGTCGATGGCTCGGCGTCGAGGCGGAACACTGCACAGGGTCCGGGTTTCGACGTCTGCGACACGTGAAGAAATTTTTGGCGTTCTCGGAGATGTGGTCGGGTTTCGATTTCATGTTCCTGCTGGTCGGAAGGCAGCGAGATCGCACGACCGTCCACTCGTTCAAGACAGTCGACGACTTCGCGACATTGAACGCCGCCACAAACGTTGCCACTGCAATCGTGCAGATCGTGCGAGTCACAGAGGAATATGTTCGCGTGTTAGATCATCGTTTCGCATAATCGACACCGCGGCACGAGATATCGAGTTACGTTTCAACAAAAAAAAAAAAAAAAAATGTTTTCAGGAGACGCGACACGATGATTTTAACTGGTTCGGCGAAACGTCAAAAAGGGAAAAAGGAATGACGAGCGCGTAGTTGGCGAGCAATTGTCTAGAACTCGTTCGATACTTTAATGTCCAGAGAGAGCTGAGAAGTGTAACTCGGGTGGAAGTATAGTACATATCATTGACTAATTACGGGATAGCTTATCCGTTTATAGGACACATCATAAAAAACTGAAATTCGGATTGTGTAAAGTAGCAGAGATTTTTTTACACCACTTGCGTTTTAGAATGGTTCGTTTAAGAATTATATTGAATCCGAATATCAAAGTTGATAAAGTTAACCCTCTATCCATGTAATAAATATAATTATACGTCTGTTCATATATAAAAGTAAATGAAACTCGAGTTATAAAAGATGATAAAAGATAAAAGTCCAGTACATATGAAGATATACTTCTATACACGTTACTATAAATCTAGCTACTATAGATCGATTATATCGGAAACGATTAATTATGGTAGTATTTATTTCACAATTCCTATGGTTTTAAAAACGCTGTTGTTTTATTTTTGTAAGGGGGCCAGGTAACCTCCTGATGATTTCAAATAAGAATAGATAGATTATTCTATGCTTCGTCAATGGTACTATCATTGACTAACTACGGAATAGACTACTTATTTATGGGAAACATTATAAAGTGCCTGCTTGGCCAGACGAGGACCAAAATATAGAAAAATTGTACAAATGTTTATCAAATCCAATGCGTGAAGTAGTATAAAATAAATGGGAGGAGGGGATCTACTCATTATTAACAATTGGAAAGGAGTAATACCTACTTCTGATTAGTTATATATATTTCTTTAATTACCAAAAGTATGGTTCAAACATGAGCCATCTATAAAATAATTTCAAATGAAACAGTACTGAGACCTTTTCTATATTTTACTTTTAATGGAAGTTTACTTAATTTGTTAATTAAGAGGGTCACATTAACTCGATACAGACGTTATATCATAATTAATCAGATGCCAAATTATTAATTTGATTTGTAATTAAAACATTATAGTCTTATTAGGAATAAATGGCATTACATTCGCGTTTCTCGCGAATGAAACAAATTAACTCACCCTTACGTAGTTTCAGTTGCGTACATCTCAAATGGTTCCATTTAGAAACAGCGAAATTACAAATTAGTGATTGTTGTATTTTTTACTTTGCATATTTAAATGTCTCTTAACGTATCACTTGAAAGCTGGTATTTAATGTTACATTAAAATGGCAATAATTGTTCGAGATATTAATGAAATACTTTCGTTAAATCAATTGACTTCTTTGTACCATGGTTGCGTTTCGAATCCAATAAAACTCGTTTAACGTTTAAACGTAAATTACCTTTCAACGTCTAAAGCATGCTAATATATATATATTTAATTGTAAATACTTCATTACTAGTAATTTATTATTACTCTTATTTTTAATATTCGTATTCAAATATTAAACCGGTGTGTCACAAATTTTCATTCAATTTCCAAAGACAATTGATTAACCCTTTCAGACTCGATGTTGCATATATGCAACATTCTATTTTATTTTCATAAAAATAAACGATAAATGTTTTTTAATTCAGCAAAACTGGTTTGCAAGTTTGAGTATTGAATATTCTTTAGGGAAGAATAAGAGAAACAGAAGAAACTGCTTTTTGTTTATTTCTTTTTCAGTTTAATATGAAATGTGATTAACACTATATTTACGGACTTTGATCGTATAATTTGACGAGTTTCTTGACAAGCAGATATATTATATACACATACTCTAAATTAATGAGAAAGAAAGTGGAATAAATTACGATATGTCTTCGTATCATTGCATCGATCAAAGTTTACACAAACTGCTAAAAAATAACACTTAAGATTCCTATAACTGTAAGCATAGAATTTTAACGTCGTCAAATTGATGGATTTCGTAAATCTAGTGTTAAATGTGTTTTTTGTAGAACGTGTTTCTCACGAGACGAAAACGTTTGGTACACAAAGGGTTAAACATTGAAAATAGGTATATAAACATGGACAAAATAATGTAATCTAGTAACGAGAATGATTTATAAGGTGTATAAAATACACAAACACACACACACACATATATATATAGATTCTTTCAAACGAATGTAACATAAACGAAACACTATTTTTGGGTCATTCAAGGCTGAACTGCGGCTAATTGACCACGTGTTTAAACAGAAACACAATGTACAGGCAAGAAATGGATGATGGAACATAGGCGCCACGGTAATTGCCAAAAACTGTTCGCACAGACTCATCGCAGCAAAACAGACGATACAATTTAGTCCGAAACAAGGTCAGCTTAATTCATGGGTATAGTTTTTTTAAAAGGTCTTCTAGAAACATCGTGAATCGACTCGAACCTTCTATTTCTGAGCGCCACTTAGAATGCGTGTGATGTAATACTTCACTTAAACGAAAAGCATTTTAAATGCGAAATTAGAACAAGTGATACGTACCCCAAAAAAATGATCAATTGTCATTAGACTGAGGGTTTTTAAGTACGTTTATACTTCTAAAATCACCCCTAAAGAAATGAAACCTTAATAAAGACTATTCTCATCCCTTAAATACAAAAGCGTGCGTTTTATTTTGGATATTCTATATCTTCTCATATTGCGTGCATCTTATAATTTCTGCGTATAATTAAATTTCCCATAAACTCATAAAAATCCGCAGTCTAATCACTCGAATACTGCGCCGCAATCAAAGTGTTAAGCAATAGATTAGATATCGAGAACAATATCCACATGTTAATTTATTAAAAAAGATCGGCTTAACCCTCTCGCTACGTCTTGTTGCAAGCGAAAACTAAAACCATAGATGAGGGACAATTATATTTAGTATGATTAATATAAATACAAATTATTAAATAATAGTAATAAAATATAATAAAATAATAAATAATAAATATAATAAAATTTAATAAATAATAAATATAATAAAATTTAATAAAATATAGATATTTAGATGCTGCGTATTATCAATTATAGTTTAATATTGTTGTACGAATGAAAATGTAAATAATAATAATGTACGAATGAATGTAAATAATACTACACTATAAAGAAGCAATATAAATATACTTAATAAATAATTGTCCAATTTTTCAGGATGTATATTTACGCCCTTCGTAGCGAAAGGGTTAAATTAACATAAAGAGTGAATGAGAACTACACGAAACAAATTGGAAACAGTTGAATGTATATTGTGAATATTGATGCCAGATATTGAAAGTTTATCGTATAGAAAACGCTCGTATAGCAAAATATCAACATTTTTCGATATTGACGGCACACGGTTAATAATACTGTCAACACTTCCCGATATTGTCATTAATTATTATTATTTATTATTAATCGCAAGGGTATGATTCCTCTGTTACAATATGTATACAATTGTATAAGTAAATATAACATCAAACAATATAATATAAAAATAACAAATACGATAAGAACTAAAAAGCAGATAGAAACAATAAAACAAATTAATGATGTTGATCGTGTACAAGAGCTTTATAAAATCACTTAATAATTGGACTACGGAGGTTTATGCATTTATGAGAAATTTAATTATGCAAAAAGGGACATTGCGTATATAGTATACAGAAATACACGAAACATCGAAAGCACATTATGTGCTATAATGTTTAGAGTGAATCAAATTACCGCTTAGCTTCCATTTCCTTGTTTGTGCTTATAGAAGTATGAAGTTTCATAAACATGCACACTCTAGACGAAAAGATGTTAATTTCCATTATTTTATATTTTGTAAATTAACAGCATTATTTTCCCCTTTACGAGATAAATAAAACGAAACGAAATAAAATTAATAAGAGCTCAACCATTTGCAGTGAGTTATGCAATCCAGCTATTAAAATTAATTATATCATACATATTAACTTACCGTCTTCATTAAAATTTTATTAATCATACGAAGGAAAAAAACTTTGCTCGTATTAATTAACAATTTCATAAGTATCGTTCCTTACCAATAATCACAATATAATTATCCAAAGATTTACCTTTTCGCTCGTTCGACGTTTCATGAATACACTAATCAAATGGAACTTCTCGTTAACCCTTTGCCCTGCAATAATGAGTCACACTTATCCTACGAATTATATCTTAGATTCAATAAAAACAAATACTACTGAGTGTGGAATTTAACTTGAATTCTACTTTCAGCTTTGTCTCATAAGATTGAACGTTAATAAATGAATATTGCCAATAATATTCGTATAACATGGGCGTTAAATATAAAAGCAGCAATCAGCTAAGACTGGCATACGTAGCCAATAAAGTAATCGTAACGCAAGGGGTTAACGCAAAAATAACGAGTACCAAATTTTCGAGGCAAAAATTTCGATTGATTTCTCCTTTTGCCAGTAGTGCAAACGGAAGTAGAAAAGGTGTATAACGTTGAAATAACAGGAACCCATATGGGTCGCGTCTGACCCATACCGAAGAATCTCCTTCGAAGTGCACTGCGCACCTGGTCCGCGCAAGTGGTAGGTTGTTATTAGCGCGCTGCAAGAGACGCAGTCAGTTGACCGGAGACTCGTGAACGCGAAGCTTCTCTCGGATGCGGGATTTGATTTTGTTTAACGCACGTGACATGAAGTACGAAAGCAAGCGGTTTTAAGTTTAGTGCACGTGTTCCCTCGTGTGCGAGTCGTTTCGATCGTCGTCATGGTGAGTACAGAATTCCTACCACTTGTTAAAACGGAGAATTGTTAGTTGCGCGTAAGTGAATAGTTTCTAATGTAAATTACCCTCTTAAGGGTTCATGGCACATGCAGTGGCTACAAAAAGTATCTGTACGTGCCCAAACTTCTCTATTAGACGTTTTTTAATCAAGTTTTATGACTGTGGTTGTAAGGCAAGCGCTTCCAAAAAATTGGAAGTTACGTATTAATTGAACTTTAGATCGCAGAATCTAAGTACGTGTTTTGTCACACAAAAATGGGTGAAAATACATTTCTAATGGTAAGAAAATGAAGTGGAATATTTAGCAATTGTATTCGAAACTTGAATCATTGACGAAGCATAGGATAGGCTGTTAATTTTCATATAGAATCATCTGAGGGCTACCTGGCTCCTTTATCTATCTATTTTATATTTACTTTAGTGTCACATGCAACATTACTAGGTTAAAGTAGAATAAGACAACAAAACTTTTAAAACGATGGGAATTGTAATTAAATATTGAAATAATTCCCATCTGAAAATTCAATAAAGAAATTTATCTATCTATCTATGTATTGCAATAATCAATTGTTTTCGACAAAGTTGATCTCTAAAATCCAACTCTCTATTAATTGTAAATATATCGGTGGATAAAATTATGAGATGCTTTGGCAATTTCTGGGATCAGGGCTTAATTTTATGTTAACGTTAAAGAGCGTCATATGTGAAATGAAGCCAATTATTGTTATTCAATACCTTCGCTAATTAGACACATATTAGAACAAATATTCAATTCAAATCAAAACAATACAATTTCATTAGCACATAATTATGGCATTATCTTTGGTAATTAAATACATATACATAATTAATCAAAAGTATCAGTTGTACCACATCAATCACTCGATTTGGTAAACTTTTGTACAATTTTTTTGTACAAATTTGGTCCAAGTCTGACCAGGCACGCAATTTATGGTGTTTCTTAAAAATGAGTAACTTATCTTGTAGTTAATTAATGCTTTAACCCTGCAACGGTTTTAATGATTTTATCCAACTCGATCATCTCCTGTTTTTTTGTTTTTTTCTTTTAGAAATGTTTAACAATTTCGAGAAAAATGAACTACAAGATAAATATCGGAACTTAAAATTGCACATATTAATTACAATTCATTTATGTTCCCCTCGAAACTAGAAAATCTGTTACAAAAATAAAAACACGTTTCGGTCGGCAATGACCCAAGAATCGTTACAGGGTTAAATGGCAACATCTCGAAAGTGAAAACATGTGACTTATGCCGTTTCGTATTACAACCACGGATATAACCTTTCCACTGCAACAAATGTTTATAGTCACGCAAGAGTAAAAATCTTGCACTCGGAGCCTTTAACATTAATCTCATCTTCTACACATTTTAAGAAAGTTATCTCGTTGCGTGCACATTTAACCCTTTCCACTCGAGAGATTTCAAAACTAGTTTATTTTAGCGACATAGAGTCACCTTCGAGTGAAAAATGTTAATTTTAGCTACACATTTTTAGTGAATAATTTTGCCGCATTTTTGCGAAATTTACAAAATAGATTAAGATTCTTTAACTCAGGTTAACCAATGTATTTTATTTTAGTTTAATTTATAAGATCTTCGTCTTTAACTTACACGGTATTTTATACGGTCTTACAGCGTAAAGCTGTTATTTTTTAAATAATTCATTAACACGAAAGTTAGGAATAAATACTTGAATTCGGGACAAATAGGCGTCCTGAATTACCTGTGAAAGAAATCGCGGCGAAGGGTATATATTCGGGACGTATGGTACCGTATTATTATGCAACATTCGATAAAGCAAATAAATAGTAACATTATCTCAGGAACGATAGTAGAAGTAAAGTAAACAAAAATGTATAATTCATGGAAATAAGTTGCATGAATAAGCTGTTTGCATTTTATTAATAGTAACTAGCTATCAACATTTAAACTTGCATCACAATTTAGCAGCGTTAAACAGTGAAAATTTTTCAAAATATACCAAATAAGTTGGGATAAAATAAGCTAAAATTAATTAAAATTATCATTCATGTTTTACTTATGATGAGATAATGATTATGTCGTTGAAAATGATTTCAATGTTAAAGGGTGAATGTAATAAGTGGGGGAGAAAAGTGATACAACCCCTTTGCGTATGAACTATTGCTCGAGACGAACGTTGATAAATGCAGAGAGAAGAGTTTCATTCTTCATTTCGTTTCACTGTCATGTTAGATTGAAATACATGTACAATGGTATATCTTCATTATTTATACTCGCATGCCTTCATAATTCAACCGCAAGAAGATAGATGGAAACTTTGTTAAAATCCTATGACGAAATTCGAGTTTCGTTTAAAAATTTGAAATGATTAAAATATTTCCGTTTTTAAGTCGTTTATCATTACTCATTGCGTGGAGATTATTCACAGTTTCGATAAGATAAAATATTGATAATAATTAGGGTACTTATAAATTTATGGGGAATTTCAATATGCGAAAGTATACACAGAATTATCGAATTTAATTCTTAGGGGGGCGAAAAAAATCTCTATTTAGATTCCATTTCATTAATCGTGTTCATACAAAATATGAATTTGCATAAACGTCTACAGTTTAAGATAATATTAGGATAGGGTACTATTTGTAGCTACTCTTTATTTATTTCAATATAATTAGGTATAAGTTATATTAATTTCACTGTTCTTTTGTATAACAGTTCCTGTATTCTTGTTTAAGAGAAAGCATAGTTTATAAACAATTAGAAGTTATAATTGGACGGCGAAATGTTATGCAAATTAATAATTTTAAAGCTGAAAACGAAGAAAGGAGACATAAGTAGGAAATCGTTTTACCCTCTAAATATTATAATTTCTAGTGTACTTTAAATATTTTTAATATGTTTGTATATTATGAGCATTCCACATTTTGTGGCACATTTAAATTTTCCATAAATGCATAAAAATCCACAGTTTAGTTATAATTCTTACTGTTGTGATTCTTTGAGTACAGTTAGACAACTGATTGTCCACAATTTGTACCAAACCGTTTTGCACAATAACGTATTGATGCTTTAAGTAATTATTAGACTGCGGATCTTTATGCAAATTCATATTTTTACAAAGCCAGCTAAAGGAAGAGATTTAAATTGGGGGTTGTTTCACCCTTCGAAAATTATAATTTGTATTTTACTTACAGTATTTCCTACATTTATTAATACCATTTGAAACCTGTACCTTTTTATACGTTTAAATTTCCCATAAATATATAAAAATCCGCAGTATAACAATTATATCTTAAACATTGCTCAACTCATAACATTTTGATATTTTCTACGTTTTGGATTATACTGATATATTTTTCATTTCTATGCGCGCGTTTTCTATTCAGTTATGTACCCCTAAACTATATGGAAATCCTGAAAGTAGCTACAGATTTAAAAACGCACGATTTATTTACTTTAATGAAGATAGTTATTATCGAGTTAGTTTGGTAAATACTGCATAATACAGAAATTAAAAAAAAAAAAAACAGTAAAAATATATGAAGTAAAAATGGCAAAAAAAGAAGCAAAGAGTCGTATAAAAGTTACGTTCATTATCCACAATATTGTTGAATTAGTATGCGCATGTATACAAGGAAATAAAACGCACTGCATTTTCTGCCAGCATTTATAATCGCGCTTCCACTACACGAATTTCTGCAAATATTTAGAATTCTAATTGTGCTCTGTACCATACTATAAGCGTATTCAAAATTTTAATTAAGATAAAAGGAATATATTTGCGTAGTACATGTAAAGTTATTTTTACCGAATGTGCTCGTAGAAAGAAGTGTTAATAATCAAAAGGTATTCAATTTTATTCTTATATTTCTCGTTTATTTATTCGTTAATTTTATCATAATTCGTTGTATGCACTGTACACATTCATATTCATCGAAATATCTTTCACGATTATTAATCGTAAACTTTCAGGAAAATTTAGCCGATATCAATTGTCGTGTTTTAGGAAAAAAACTCTGCAAATTCATTTTCTTTTGCAAAAATGAGATCAGTACAGAAAATAATACATAAGATTAATATTTATCTAGAAGGAAAAAGGTACAAGCGTTTGTTTTAACCCTTCGACGATGGGAACTGGAAAGCAAAAATTCAATGTAAGATTAAATTCTATGGTGGCTAATCCTATGATTAATAAGAGTATGGCAATTTGCTTCATTAACTCTTTACAGACAAGTGTCGCAAATAGTCGCCCAAGTTCTTTGGCGTTTTCGACATATATTAATTTTTAAAGCAAGAAATTCAACTTAAGATGATTAATATATGCTATTGTTAATAATTGGACAAGTATTCGTTTGATATCGTCCTCAAAATGTTAATAATTGAACGAAAAATCGTTAAATATTATTTTTCTCCGTCCGCAAAGGGTTAATAGCATAAATGAATCAATATCTGAAATATTTTGACAGCCCAATTTTAAAGTGATAAACTAAGACACCAATTAAGCAAAGAGTTTATGTTATCGTGCATAAATGTATGGTCAGTATGAGGTGCTAAAGTCGTCGTCAAAGGGTTAATGATAACATTAGGTTGTTCGAAAAGTTCCTAGGGATGTTTCAGAAACACTCAAACGTAATACGTGCACATTAACATTTAATTAAATAATTTTCCTTATAGCATTTACTGTATGATAATTGTGTGACTATCAAAAAGTTTCGTAATTCCCTTTTCCACAATGTTTGCACACTTTTTTCCTTCGAAATGAATCCATGCAAGTAATTCTTAATCTTTTTAATATATAAAGTAACAATTAAACCGTGCCTATATTTTCGTCCAGTATTGTATTAGCTTCTACATTATTACTTACAGAATACAATTTTTTTTTCACAACATCAATCAAATGACTACGCGAAAAAGCAAACAGTATATCATTCGAGTTTGCCTCTGACGCGTTTATGAAATCGGGTTGGAACGAAATCATTCACGCGTAAAGATAGCATACGAATATCGATACGTTCGATGCACACGATTTACCGAGTGCTACTGTAAAAGGTCACAAGTGCAGCAGGGGTGCAGACTGACAATGACCTCTCAAATGACTCACTATGACGTACTTTAACCCAAAGTGCACGTTTCGTAACGATAAACAAAATATCTCCAACGATTATTCGCAGTGTACAGTACCGTTCATGATTATTCAAGCAATTTGAAAAATTCACGGGCATTCCTAGTAATTCAAAGGATCGAAGTTTCAGAAGTTTGTACACTGAATCGTTTGGAAGTCCAAAAGCTTGACAATTAGAAGGCATGGAAATCTAAGATCTTCAACATGCAAACGCTTGGAAATTCAAACGTTTAGAAATTCAAAAGCTCGACGCAACTCAAATATATGATAATTCAAATCTTCAATATTCGAACGCTTGAAAATCTTTTATGAATGAAAGTTAATCTGTGCTAAAAGTAACGTAGAAAATTGACTTATTATTTATGATGATTATGGGCGGTACTGTACGTGCGAGATTGTGTTGCAATTTTCTGACGCAACGAATTGTATTAAGAAATATTTAGAATAATAGTAACTGTTAATTAAGAAGTTTAATAATACTAAAATATACAAGATATCGCAATAATCGTGGTATAACCAAGAGAAGAGTATTTCTACGCGGAAAGTGCAGAATAAAATTATTTCACGGGGAACTTAGTTTTTGTATATAGAAATAGTTATCGTATTACATATTCTTATAAAAAAAAGGTGATTTTATATTGAACATTCCGTGAAATTTGCCAAGAAACGTGCAACATAGAATTTAACAGGTTTTCGTGGTTTGATGCTCGAGAAGTATCAACTTTCTCTATTTCATTTTTAGTTCGGAATCCTACAACTGTATTCATAAAATACTAAGATGAAATTCGTAAAATTCCCAGAGCTCTAAAGATTTAAAGACGGTGGCATTCGTATAACTCGTAACCGTATGCGAAACATTAAACGCGTTTTCCACGAAACGACGTTTTCTCTAAATTATTGTTACAGCATCTGAAAACCCATCATCTAATCTAGAACTAAATTATACCTATAGCAGTAAGAACTTTGAAATAATAATATAGGTCTACGATAGTTAGACTTTAATAAAGGTACTGTTACAAAACAAAAAGGACAATTCAATACGTGTTAAAATGCAGCTAAAGGTGTATAATAGTGTCCTGTAACGATTAGTTTGTTAATGCTTCAAAGTTCTTTCGAACTTTACGAGACCGCTCTGTAAAAGGTGGAAAACACAGGAAATATTCTTTTTATTCCACCATTTGATCTCGTTCATCAATCACTTTAGTGGAAAACCATTCTTCTGTACCTTTTCGTTATCTTCATCGAGAAAGTTGCGAAAGATAAAACATCTCCCTCAGTTTACGCGAGATCTTATCCAGTCTTATGTTTCAAACACGTTCGAATCTTTTGTTAGGGAACGCAGAATCTTTATTTCTTATGAACACGTAGCGGTCATTCTAAAAAACACGCTGATTAAAATTTCAACATGAAAATATTCTACGAAAAATACTAAAAATTAAAATTTTTATAAGCAATATAAATTTATTTCTTAATACTAGAACTACCAAGTCTAAATGGCGCACCTGGACTATCTTAGAAAAATTGTATAACCCTATTGTAATGCATTTTTAAAGATTGTCAGGAATTTTCTGTAAATAGTATCTACGAACAAAGATTTGTCTTCTTTGCATTATGTATTTTTGCAAAATATAGTATAATATAATAAACTATAAAATATAATGTCATTTGAATCGCCTTGCTACAAATAAATATTCTTTAATTGCTGATAGTTCTAGTGTTAATTAGTAGTTTACTATAATGTATTGAAGTTAACAAATGTTATTGGTTTTCGTGATATTTTCCACGAAGAATTCAGCCTCTTTTTTTAAATATATATTAACGTTGTATCAACGGCTTGATTATCAGCGACTGTGATGATTAATCATTAGCGTTATTAGATCATTGAATCAGTGATCTTTGTTTTTCCATTTTCGACGTTATCTTTTAGTGAGGGTTAATTCAATTTTTATTTTTTCTATTAGTCATTATTTTTAATGTATGCAATGGTATCCATTTATTATAATCACGGATAAGGTTATCAATGGACTATTGTTATCATAATGACTCGGTCCCAAACTCTCTACATACAGTAAGAATAGTTGAAAATAATTTTGGTTATTGATATCGATTACAATAATTACACTTGGGATCAAATGCTAAGAATTCTTATCAAATTCGTACTAAATGGACCTCTTCTTCGAAACTTACTTTTAAGCGAATACCTGTTAACATTTACATCAGTAAATGGCAAGAACGATTAGAAAATAGGTAAATATGTACACAGATTTTTTCCCGAAGCGATTCCTTTATCGTTTAATAATAGATAATGCGCAGCTATAACGAAATTTGTTTATTCTTCGTGCAATGTTATCAGCTGGTTAATCCTATAAAAAGAATTCCTTTTATTTTACTAAATGAATGGGTATAGGAAAGGAAGATCTCTTGCTATTTATCAACAACAATCGCAACAGCAGTGTTTTGCCTTTGATATCTGATTGGACATTCACCTTGTAAATCCCACGTTCAATCGCGCTATTCTTTGGAAAGCAAACGCAATCAGAGTTTTATTTGGCCTAGCCGAAATATCCGTTTTCGCGCGGAGGAAATTCTACGTTCTCGTCAGCAAACGTAAAATACGTAAACACTTGATTGTATCGTTGCACAATTTATCGGATCGAAGTTATTTACTATTAAAGGTAAAATTTAGGGTACTTTGATGGCTTGCAAAGAGAACTATTTTCTGTTTTTTATTTTTTTTTTTTTTTTTTTTTTTTTAGACAAATAACTTTTCAAAGTTGTGCTCGTAAAATGTTACGCTGAATTGTATAGAGGGTAGATGTACGAATGAATTAACACTTAACCCATTGCGCTACGATTATTTTATTACTTACGTACACGTATACTAGCGTTAACTAATCGCTGATTTCTTATTGCGTTACGTACCAATTATTCGAATATTATAGGTGAGTTTTATTTAGTAAGACTCAATATTATAATACAAAGCTGAAATTATCGTTTAAATTGAATTTACTCGTCAGCGGTATCCATTTTTGTCAAATCTATACTGTAATTCATAAAACGAATGTGACTCGTTATTGTAGTGCAAGGGGTTAAGGAAATCGTTGATTTTTTAGGTCGAATTTCAAACATTAGTAGCATTTATAGCATTAATAGTATTATAACGATAGAAGAGTAGCACGCTTCAAAGCAAAATTTAACAAAAGAGAAGACTTATTATTAATGGTATCTAAGGATCTTATGTTAAGATAACATACTGACTTTTATGAAAATATTATTAATTAAACAGTTTGTTAATTATAAATGGGCAGAAAAGGAAATTCGTAGCACTTTTCACTGGGTGGTGTTGAAAGAATGTATTATCTTGCAAAAATCAGGTGAGCCAGTTTATTGTTTATAAAGATGCAAATTTTTGGAAGAATGGAATCTTTAGGTCATCAAATATATGGCGAAAAGCAATGCAACAAGATGGCAAATGCATAGTGGAATAAGATTATGTACAATTATATAAATTTTATCATTAATCCGACTGTTGTTAATAAGCAATTTTATGATTTTAGTAGATTTTACTTTTTACCATACGAATAATTACAGCTTCGTGCATATACTGTACTTTTTTTACAAAACAAATATTTGCATTTGTACGTGAGTGAATTTACGTATGTCTGAAAGTTCGTAGAAATTTATATCGTAAATTATATTGGTTTTGTCATGTTTTACGTTTGGAGAGCGCGAGATCTCGAAATATACCCGTAATTAAACGATTAAATTTTGCTTAAAAAACGCTGCGAAATTTCCGTCCAACCCAATAACTTCACTGATTTTATTGAAAAAAAATTCATTTCAGTTCAAGGAAAAGTTTGTCATTTTATTTTTGCAATATAATCCTAAGGGACCTATTTTAATATGCTGTTTCTCGCGGCAAAGCAAAACATGCTAGCTTTCGCGGCTAAAAGCGATTTATACTAGCCTTCAAAGCAGACTGCTGCAACACGTTAGGTTTTGCTGCGAAAAAGCACAACGCGCTACTTTTCGTCGCGACGCACAAAAATATGCTATTCTTCGTCGAGAAGATTGGAATGTGTTTCATTTCCGTGGATGCAGAGTCTAGTATTAGTTTTTATAAAAACATTAAAACGCGCTACTTTTCGTATCACCCGTTGATATGCCGAATATTCCATGGATTGCTAATTTGCAATAATTTAACACTAATCATATCTGCACTTTATATGTACATATGTACCAGGGATTGTAAATTTACCGACTTTTTCATTTACCAGTAATTCGGTAAAACTTTCGATAGTGATCGATTTATCGGTAATTTTCAAGGTATTAAAGATATCAAAATGAATATTGCAAACATTTTTTTTTAATGAGATTGCAACTTAATTATAAAACTACGTTTTATAAAGCTACGTTTCAATTGAAAAGAAAAGAAAAAGGTAAAAGATTTTCCTTGTATTTTTGGTTGAAACTTCAACTTTGCCGTTGCGAGATCGCACAATGAAATAAATGCGTAAATAAAATAAATTCGCAATAACCAACATATGAAACGTATATACTATAGTATTATATTTATATATTATATTTATATATATATATATATATATATAGTATTATATTTACTTTACCTAACGATTAAAAGGTATTTAACCATTAATTGTGACTCACGATTAAAATCGAAATTTAATCAATTAACAATTGCAATAAGAATTGAATCGTTAATCGTTGATTAAACTTTTATCCAATTCCGATTTAAAAGTATTCGTCGAAGGCATTTCAAATCGTACCATTGCTATTTGAACAACAGCATATTTAACTGATCGTTTGCTTAACTAACAATGAAACAAAGTTTTATTTAATATCATAGACGGCCCAGAAATCAAACCTGGATCTATAACGTCTAACGCATGCATTGGATGCATCAAACTGGACATACAATGCATGCTGCTGATGCCGCGCATATTTCGGCAACAATTTCAGTGTTCTGGATCGAGAAACATTCGTCAATCAAACAGCAATCAGTAACAGTAACAGCTAGGGCAGATGTACCAATTATTGCCACGTTAAGCTTATCGCTCAAGTTCAATTAATTATTTTAGATTAATTATTTAACCTACGAATCGTTCCGGTTTCGAGCACAACATTAGTTAACATCTTTTTTATTTATGATGACTTTTTTGTATAATAAATATAAAAGGTCTGGAAATCCAAAAGTTTGGGACTTCGATGGCTTTGAAATCTGAAAGTTTGGGACTTCGATGGCTTGGAAATCCAAAAGTTTGGGACTTCGATGGTTTGGAAATTCAAAAGTTTGGGACTTCGATGGCTTGGAAATCCAAAAGCTTGGGACTTCGATGGCTTGGAAATCTAAAAGTTTGGGACTTCGATGGCTTGGAAATCCGAAAGTTTGGGACTTCGATGGCTTGGAAATCCGAAAGTTTGGGACTTCGATGGCTTGGAAATCCAAAAGTTTGGGACTTCGATGGCTTGGAAATCCAAAAGTTTGGGACTTCGATGGTTTGGAAATTCAAAAGTTTGGGACTTCGATGGCTTGGAAATCCAAAAGCTTGGGACTTCGATGGCTTGGAAATCTAAAAGTTTGGGACTTCGATGGCTTGGAAATCCGAAAGTTTGGGACTTCGATGGCTTGGAAATCCGAAAGTTTGGGACTTCGATGGCTTGGAAATCCAAAAGTTTGGGACTTCGATGGCTTGGAAATCCAAAAGTTTGGGACTTCGATGGTTTGGAAATTCAAAAGTTTGGGACTTCGATGGCTTGGAAATCCAAAAGCTTGGGACTTCGATGGCTTGGAAATCTAAAAGTTTGGGACTTCGATGGCTTGGAAATCCGAAAGTTTGGGACTTCGATGGCTTGGAAATCCGAAAGTTTGGGACTTCGATGGCTTGGAAATCCAAAAGATTGGGACTTCGATGGCTTGGAAATCCAAAAGTTTGGGACTTCGATGGTTTGGAAATTCAAAAGTTTGGGACTTCGATGGCTTGGAAATCCAAAAGCTTGGGACTTCGATGGCTTGGAAATCTAAAAGTTTGGGACTTCGATGGCTTGGAAATCCGAAAGTTTGGGACTTCGATGGCTTGGAAATCCAAAAGTTTGGGACTTCGATGGTTTGGAAATTCAAAAGTTTGGGACTTCGATGGCTTGGAAATCCAAAAGCTTGGGACTTCGATGGCTTGGAAATCTAAAAGTTTGGGACTTCGATGGCTTGGAAATCCGAAAGTTTGGGACTTCGATGGCTTGGAAATCCGAAAGTTTGGGACTTCGATGGCTTGGAAATCCAAAAGTTTGGGACTTCGATGGCTTGGAAATCCAAAAGTTTGGGACTTCGATGGTTTGGAAATTCAAAAGTTTGGGACTTCGATGGCTTGGAAATCCAAAAGCTTGGGACTTCGATGGCTTGGAAATCTAAAAGTTTGGGACTTCGATGGCTTGGAAATCCGAAAGTTTGGGACTTCGATGGCTTGGAAATCCGAAAGTTTGGGACTTCGATGGCTTGGAAATCCAAAAGTTTGGGACTTCGATGGCTTGGAAATCCAAAAGTTTGGGACTTCGATGGTTTGGAAATTCAAAAGTTTGGGACTTCGATGGCTTGGAAATCCAAAAGCTTGGGACTTCGATGGCTTGGAAATCTAAAAGTTTGGGACTTCGATGGCTTGGAAATCCGAAAGTTTGGGACTTCGATGGCTTGGAAATCCGAAAGTTTGGGACTTCGATGGCTTGGAAATCCAAAAGATTGGGACTTCGATGGCTTGGAAATCCAAAAGTTTGGGACTTCGATGGTTTGGAAAATCAAAAGTTTGGGACTTCGATGGCTTGGAAATCCAAAAGCTTGGGACTTCGATGGCTTGGAAATCTAAAAGTTTGGGACTTCGATGGCTTGGAAATCCGAAAGTTTGGGACTTCGATGGCTTGGAAATCCGAAAGTTTGGGACTTCGATGGCTTGGAAATCCAAAAGTTTGGGACTTCGATGGCTTGGAAATCCAAAAGTTTGGGATTTTGATGGCTTGGAAATCCGAAAGTTTGGGACTTCAATGGCTTTGAAATCCGAAAGTTTGGGACTTCGATGGCTTGGAAATCCGAAAGTTTGGGACTTCGATGGCTTGGAAATCCAAAAGTTTGGGACTTCGATGGCTTGGAAATCCGAAGGTTTGGGACTTCGATGGCTTGGAAATCCAAAAGTTTGGGACTTCGATGGCTTGGAAATCCGAAGGTTTGGGACTTCGATGGCTTGGAAATCCAAAAGTTTGGGATTTTGATGGCTTGGAAATCCGAAAGTTTGGGACTTCGATGGCTTTGAAATCCATAAGTTTGGGACTTCGATGGCTTGGAAATCCGAAAGTTTGGGACTTCGATGGCTTGGAAATCCAAAACCTTTGAGATTCAAAAACACTGCAAATTTAAGCTTAATATACGTAAAACTATACTCGGTTGAAAATAAAAAGAAAAACAATGTTAACTGTTCTAATAATAAGAACTTTTATAATAAAATCTCTACCGTTCGAATAACTTTGAGCGGTATTGTGTGTAGCAAGACAATACGTATCTATTTTAATTGGAATTCCTGGGTGAGAAACAAAGGGCCATTGCAATTTGATCAACTCAGTCAATTAAACAGATTTTCGTTCGAAACTCCATAGCAAATCCCCACGCAAATGGTTACCATTCAAGAGCCTAACATCGTCCTCCCCCGGACTTATTGACATTCGAATGACGTCTTGGCAGTCCTCACAATCTGTCGTTCGCAGTTTCACTCTGCCCAATGCAATCACCGAAGCCTCTTCCCCTTCTATTCTCTCTTTTTATTCCACTTCATTCGCCCTTCAACCTCGTCCCCTCACCTACTATTATATAATAGAGGTAATTTAGATTCTATCCCCTACTGTGGTGAAAAAAAAAATTCAATGCGACCCTTGGAGGGAAAAATCTTTCGCTATCGGAGGAAATTTCCATCTTTTATAATTATTCTTTTTTTTTATAACAAATTATTCTTATTGTAATGATGACGGGGAAATGGTCTATGAAAGAGCTCATATGCATTTTACATGTCTATACCCCAAAGGCGGAATGTAATTTAGATTCCATCCCCTATTCTGAAGAAAGAAATTCAATGTAATATTTGGAGATAAAAATGTTTCGGCGTTGGAAGGAATTTTCATCTTTTATAATTATTCCTTTCTCATAGCAAATGTTCTTATTGTAATGGTGATCATAAAGTGGTATATTAAAGAGCTCATATGCATTTTACATGTCTATACCCCAAAGACGGAATGTAATTCAGATTCCATCCCCTATTCTGAAGAAAGAAATTCAATGTAATTTTTGGAGATAAAAATGTTTCAGTGTTGGAGGGAATTTTCGTGTTTTATAATTATTCCTTTCTTATAGCAAATGTTCTTATTGTAATGGTGATCATAAAGTGGTATATTAAAGAGCTCATATGCATTTTACATGTCTATACCCCAAAGACGGAATGTAATTTAGATTCCACCCTCTATTCTGAAGAAAGAAATCCAATGTAATTCGCGGAGATAAAAATCTTTCGGTGTTGGAGGGAATTTTCATCTTTTATAATTATTCTTTTCTATAGTAAATGTTCTCATTGTAATGATTAGACTGCGGATTTTTATGCATTTATGGTAAAATTAAATAGGTAAAGTACAGAGTATACGTAGTGTTTATAAATATACGAAATAGTCAAATTAAAGAAGATATATTAATACTTAGAGGGTGAAACTACTCTCTATTTAACTTTCACTTCACTATTTTTGTTTACGAGGAAATCGATTTGCATTAAAATTCACAGCCTAGTAATGGTGAAGGTAAAATGGCGCAGTAGAGATGTAATATACATTTTACATGTCTACACTCCAAAGACAGAATGTAATTTAGGTTTTCTCATATTCTGGTGAAAAGAATTTGATGCGACCCTTGGAGATAAAAATCTTTCGGTTTCACAGGGAATATTTGATCCTTTATATTTATTTCCTTTTGTAGCAAAGGTTCTTATTGTAATAATTATGGTAAAAAAGGTACAGTAAATAGTTTATGTACAATTTACAAAATATATTAACTACCATTGTCCGTCTGTGAGACCGCCAATAATTACTTATTTATCTCTATTTTCCTTTATGCTTGTCACTTGATCCAGAGCTTGCCACTCTGGATTTAGATACTTTACAATTGTAGTATAATGTTCAATTGCTGAAATCAAATCTGGAAAATAGAGATGAATAAGTAATTATTAGCAGTCTTACAGACATAAGTTTTAATAGGTGTAATAATTGTGGGTTAAATCAACTTTTTTAAAAAAATGACATTTTATATCTTCTCCGCCTAAAATTTTGCACTCTTTCCGATGGCAAAAAAGTAAAAAGCATTAAGTGTGCTCTATAGATGGAAAAATATCGATAGCATATCGATAGTTTTCGTTATCGAAAACTACTAATGTTTCTTTATCACTGTCGATCAATTGAATAATTCAGGCAGTGGAATTGGATTTGGACATTGAAAGTTTAAGAATTTGAAGGTTTCGAAATTACGATGATTGAAAATTCGAAAATTTGTAAACCATATTAATGATAGGAAATAATTTTGAAGCAAGGAAATTATTTCCTCTAAAATTTCTCCACTCGAAATGGCAATTTCATATGGATCGATATAGTAATAGTTTTTCAATAAAATAGCCATTAATATCAGATATACGGATTTCATGTATTTACTATCGGGCGTTCTCTTCACATCTGATAAATAGGTACTTATATGTGTATATAGAACATATGAAAGAGGATACGATTTTATCGATTAATGACTACATTCTACAACTAACGTAATAATGTACAGTAATATAAAAGTAATTTTTAATTGTTAAAATAGATTATTGTTGGTATGTTTTGTATTTAACATTTAACGTTTTTCAATCATTTCGTATTTCATTATTAATATTTGCTTTGCACAGTAGTGAAAGAAGTCGCGTAACAAATAATTTCGAGAAAAGTCCATCAAAGGTGAATATACAAAGAAAAAGAACATCGCAGCAATTTTAGTATAATAGTCATTTAGTTAAAGAATTACATGCCGTCTGTTTTGAAAATTCCTTCGTCGCTATTCGCAGCGAATGTATTAAACAACTACAAGTCACAAAATGGCCAAAAATTATGAAATTCAATGGTCCGTATTTTCTATACAGATCGAATACTGGCAAAATGATTACTTAAACCCCTCTTAATTTCACATCCACTATTTAAAATAAAATTCTTGATCATCGATGCCACGAACCGACCAATTTGTCACGAAATAACCTTTTACGGAAAAAGTAAATACTTTTGGCGCAAAAGTTTCCACCAAATTACGCCTGGTTAGCGATTTGAAATTATTTAAAAACGATTTATCCGTTTTGCTAAGCAGAAGAGAAATGAAACGATGAACCTCGATAGTTACGCACGAACCGGTGAAAATGAAAACACAGCTGAGTTTGCCGATGGAATTCGTGAACAGAGTTGCGTAAACTGCCGAATAATAACGCAGCTCGCAGGGAAATCATGGCCGTAGGTTAGTGAGGTATTGTTTGAATTCCTGTCGGTGCTCCGCGGTCGAGGATACAGCGTGAATGGCAGAACGCCAGGCCGAGTCAAATACCCTGCCCTATATGCACCATCTTCATCCAATATATTTAGGTCCGCCGAATTTATGGCTACCTGGCTTATTATTCGATCGTGCGCTGTTAAGAGACCATGGACTTAACTATATTTCAAATCGGACAATGGTGCTATTGCAGTGGTGGCGAACCATTTTATGCGAGCGTACCAAAAACTCACACGTACCTACTATTTATTGGGTAATTTTTAACAGGGACAAGATTAATAACAGGTTACAGTTAACCCCCGTATAACACGGTACTTTTGCGACACGATTAAATAATTGAGGAATAAGGCAGTAGCTTTATTATTTTATCAGTTATTCAGATACTAATAAATGCCGTTTGGAAAATCAAACTGTTTATTCAATCTAATTAAATGAAACTTAAATATAGTTACAATTTAAACAAATCAATAAGCGGAAAAACTTCATGAGATATTAACTATTAATTTTTTGTTTTTTCTCGCGATAAACGACTGTAATAAATTATGATTATCGATAATATAATTGTATTGATTAAAGTGAGTCCAAAGTATAAACACAAACTCTAAATAAATTCGTATCATGGTAATATTTTTGTTATTTATACAAACTATTATTTACCTAAATTTCGAGTGTTTCAGATTATAAAAGTAGCACAAAGTTTCGAGTTTCGGGAACTCGAAACTTTTTGAGTTTCGAAGAGCTTCGAGGTTTCGTGGTTTACAGTGCCCTATCCCTAATTTTTACTTCTAATCTTTGTATATCTCAGTAAATAAAGAGCGTATAAAAATTCACGAATGACTATTTTGTTTTTTAAGTGTACGCCATTCTCACTATGCATTGACTTTAATTGCTCACAAAATTTAACGTACACCAACGTTGCCAATGAAAAATAGCTGAAAAGTGAATATAAACATAGATATTCGAAAGTGAAAATATTCTAACAGATATTGTAACAAAGAATTCGTACAAAAATCCTGAAATAAAATAAGATATAGATATCCTCTGTTTATTCCTTTAAATATCTCGATATATGAAAAAATGAACTTATACCACTTTCAAAAATAACGGCTAATATGTATATTACTATTTTGTTGAGTACCTGCAATCTTCGTGGCATAAAGTTAATTAATTTTGTATAAAATAAGGTGAAATATTGTCCCATTCTTCTTATAATTTCGTGTCGAAATCTTCTCGATTTATAAAATTATAATTTATCATTTTAGATTTCAATGTTTTCAAGATATGTTCAATCAGATTTAGAACGGGTTAAGTTCGGGTTAGGAGGGGGGGGGGGGTAATAGTTTGGATACATTGGATAGTAACCATTCTTTAGCCATCTTTCATTGCGTTCGAAGGTGTACGTTCAATTTTCTGCGTAACTGTACATATACGACGTAAACACTTAAAGGATTAATAATAAATATCGAAGTAACCACGCGTGAAAATGCAGAGAAACATTCTACGGCACTAAATCGACGATTCAGTGGTGTGATGGCAGGCACGAAGAAGGAAAGAGAAAGCTTAGGAGAATGATTCCTCCGCACGGTGCACCTTTGCCAACGATGAATCAGCCAGTAACCAGTGTGTGCATATAAACGTCCGAAGTAGTACGAACACACGTTTTCTCGCACGTGTTGGCAACCTCGGTCTGGCCGGCATTCACGTGCTTCGCGGTGGAATATTCGTATTCTAATTTAATAGAAGCCGGCATCCAGCAAAGTGACATTTCGTGTTGCAGTACGTTCGTGAATCCACCGAATTTTGCTTTGTTGCACAATGGCAATGCCGTTATGCAATTAATGAAACGTAACGCGGATTGAAACGGAGATCATCGTGACGGATCCGCCGTTGTATCGGAAGATTACGCGACCGTTGGATAATCAATTTGGTTCATTGTTACCGAACTGCGATGGAAATAACAAACATTCTTCGACAGACGTGAAACATTCTAAGTTAAATGTGGATATTATTGCAACGAAGACTAACTTTGACGGAGAAAATAAGAGCTTTACGCGAATTAATTCACGTCTTGTACTATAGCATTCTTTAACTTGGATATTTACCTATATTCTCTATAAATATAGGATCTTTGAAAGTACATATTTTGTTAAAAAAAGTAATGCAAAGAAACTAATCCGATACAGGAATTGCAGTGCCTACCTATTACAGTGTGCCAAATATTGCGTTCGTCAGTAACACTAGAAAATAAATAATAATGGAAATGTGCATCGATTTTTAAATGAAGAGATGATTAATGTTATTTATTTATTTATTTTAATTAATTCAATTGGATGGTTTTCAGTGTTTAACAATATACAGTGTCTAATTCTTATTCTTAACTCTAATCTTATTATTATTGTTTTCATACGTATCTAAAGGTAAACTATTTTATAGATCCATTGCAGACAAAAGAGTAACCCTGTGCTTAATAATCAATAACAACAAGTGTTTAACAATAAATATAACCCTTAATGCCTAACTTATGACAGCTTAACTTACGTTTATAAAGTCATCTTCAGCTTTCTCTAACCCAATGTTACTAACAGATGATTAATATATCTGAAAATTAATTTAGAGTGGTTACTTTATTGATAGTAGCAGAAATATAAGCATCTTTTCACCAGATGTTTAGAACTGCCATTATTGATATTTTATTGTAAAAAACGTTTTCAATGATTTTCGAATATCAAATTATAATACACGAATGAAAAATGAGGTTTACGCATCTCTCATCAACTATCAATAACAAACATTTAAAACATTCTCTGATTTATTCCCATGCAGTTATATAATGTAAAATCTTAATTCTATAAGTTACAGCATTAATTAGTATCTTCAAAGTAATGCCCTCGCTTATCCTATAGCGAGTCGAGAAAGTAGACAGTTCACGTAATCAAGCGGGTCAAGGCTGGCTTCGTCTCGTCAATGCTTCTGTTTAGATTATTCGCAAATTCATTTTTCTAAACGTTTAAAACGCTGTTTTTTTTTCATTAGAATTAAAATATCACCGTTTTATGCCTTTTTAATTGGCGATTGTAATACATATTCCCATTCGAAATCAGCGTTTCATTATTCGTTGATATTTTTGGGTTAAAACAAATACAATTACCAGTTACGATGATACTCCAATTCGACCATGAAATCGACTACTGACAATCGATTCCCAGCCAATAGCTGCAGCCGTAGTAATTGACCACGTGAGCGTCGAATTGTCATTTACTCCCTCGGCTCAGTGGACGGACTGTAAATTCTTTCAAGTGTGTTTAGTTATTTTATTGGGTTGTAACGTATCTGTACCTCAGAGACAGGCTGACCTAAGTCCTGTGTTGTAAATTCATAGCAGAGCAGAAACAAAAATTAAAGCTACATAAGACAACATTGTTTTCTTTTTAATTTATTTCTTTAATGTCGCATCGAATTATTAATACCATTAACGACCACAGCAAACATACCACATTACATTAACAAGGGTTTGCAGTTTACACTAATTTACGATAAAGTATTTACAAGTAATAAAGGTTTACAAAAATGAATAATAAACAATACAATTTATGTATTCTGAAATAATTTGATTCCTTTAAGGTAGGATATTTTTCCTTTACATACTTTGTGCTCCTGACCAATTCCTTAATATTCTTCGGAACTTTCATTCTGATCCTAGAGTTGTAAGACAACATTGCATTTGAAGTAATTCACACAATTAAATATTCTTTATGTATTATATAACATATGTACATTTTTGTGGTCCAAATAAAGTTAAGGAAGAACAATAAGATGGCGTGTAGAACGCAATTTTGATAAAAATGGACTTGGGTTAGTCTGGTTCTCAGGTAAAGATATATTCGTTCCATTTCTCTATAGTTTCTAAAATCATTCATTTGTAAATTCAAAAATAGATATTCAGTCGTCGCACATGATAATGTCAGATTGAAAAATGATATTTAAACAACTGTAAGATGGTTGAAATTGAACTTTACTAATTAAAAGAAGCTCTATTCGATCCAATATCAATATTAAATGTACGATTAAACTATATAATTAAAATTATTCTGCTTCTCAATTGATATCAGTTTATTCAAACGTAGAATAACGTTTACAGATTTAATGTTATATTCAGGATATAACGTGTGCTTCTACAATGTAATGAAACATATTTGCATAATGCATTTTACATAACGGAAACTCAATATTTGTACTTTCTACCAAATATGCAATTTAGATATGCATATGAACTGCATTATCAAGTTATTGAATTTGTAGCAACATTACGTATTTATTGGATGTACGTAAATCATTATTTGTACGATTAATGCCATTAAGTGAATCTATACATATAATAAACAGAATCTTTAACATCATTTAGCCCGACATTTTTGCTGCAATATGACGTAGCAACACCTAATGCACTAAATGCATTATGAAAAGCATTCCATTAATCCATATTATGCAAGTTAATGTGAAAATTGTAGCCCGATGCGTATACGCCATGTTTAACAAAGCTAACAGCATTTTTTTTTTTCATCCTCGATTGAATAAAATTATACAGAAAGTTTTAATATTTTTTTCGTAGAGGCAAAAGAAAATGTAGGAAAATCTACACTGAAAGTATTTCAATAATTAGTAAAATGTATAATTAAATATTAAGTATAACGTAAATTGGTACGTAAATTAATAAGTGTATTGCTTTTAAAGAAACTTCAGTAAACTTTAGATATATATATATGTATGTATTTGATATGTTTACAAGACTACGAATAATTATGCAAATGCATATTTTTATAGAGAATTAGTAATGAAGTGGAAACGGGATAAAAATTGCCTTTAACTATGAAGGATTTTAAAGATATACTATTTAGTTTTAATTTCTTATATACAGTGAGAGTGAAAAGTAAGTATAGACCTCACAAAAATGAAATTGAGTGAAATTAAATGATAATTGGAGTCTGATTGTAATGGTACTTATGCTAAATGAATAAATGTCGTGTAATAATAATATAATTATAGTTTTACAAATAGAAAAATCATTATAGTATAATTGCGGTACAATTTACGGTAAACAAGTTACATTATAATGTTACTTTTGTAAATTGGATACTCAATTTTGTCTTTCACCGTATTTTGGTTATTTTGTATACTTCTACATTTCATACGGTTTATGTTGAAAATCAAAAGTAATTATAAACTTCACAAAAATGAAATTATAGTATTGATTATAATACAAATGACATTACAATATAATTATAGTATTACTTACGATAAATCAATTATAATATAATCACGATATAATTGACAGTGAACGAATTATAGTATAATTTCATTTTTGTAAAGTGTATACTTACCTTTCACTCTCACCGTATTTATGTATAAACTGGTTTCCACGAAGATTTCTTATAAAATGGATCACGAAAATCTTGCGAAGCATTTAGATCTCATTTCGCGAAACTATTTCGCGTCTCTGGTTTGTAGTTCATGACTCATCGCTTGTTATAATTCGCTGAACGCGGTTACGACATTGATTCTTTCTCGGCCACATAAACGGATTCGTTGCAATCGCCACGGCCAAGATCTTCATCAAGGCAAACGTCAATGATACGGTAAGCCCCAGCCATTATGTAAGAGAAAATCGTGTTATCGGTCGATTGAATGGGGCATATACTCATAGCGAGTCGCGAATACGTTCCAACGATTGCAAACTGAAACTTTTAGTACGTCTTTTATTACATAGGTGTACAGCTGTCTCTCGAAGTACGCGGCTTTTTTTGCGGTCTTTAGAGTCTTTGAGAATAGAGACTTTGGAGAATTACAAGAATTCCAATATACTTTTGTAAAATGTACGTAACACATGCACACAGTATATAATAAATATGTCGTAAAATTGTATGTAATTATAGAAAATTTAGACGTTTGAAAGAGTAAAGGATACACGTAGTGTGAAAAAAAAAATATAAAATATACAAAGTGCAGTATATCTTATAATACTTAAAGGATGAACAAAATTCTATTTGGGGCACATTTAGGTATTCATTTCTCTTAGAATTCCGCGTTCGATTTTTATGAAATTGAAATATGTTGCGGAATTAAACAACTTGGAGCTCTGAGAGTTCTTGCATAATACTTTTATTCCTTTAACATATCATATTTTGTTCTACAATATAATATATATTTCTATTATATTTTGGTTTTAAAGATGGGGGGTCGGAAAGGAGTAGGGCTGATTTTGTATATAAGAGCAGTTTACTCTTAAGGTGTCATAGGTTGTTTTATATGGGTTGTTCTATTGTTTTGTTTTGTTTAGTTTATGCTATCATATTATATATTAGGTGATAAGTAACTTAGTTAAATAATTGCATAGTTACATTAAGTTGAAAGATGTAGTTTTAAAGATTATTATGTATATATTAATTAAGATTAGCAATTAGGTATAAAGAGAATATATGTATAAGAAGGATGTATAAAGAATGAGAAGGGGTGGAACCTTTGTAATCCAAGAGGAAAACAATAAAGATCTATCTATCTATCTATATTTTGGTTTTATACACAACAAATAGTTAACTTTTCCGGATAAGAGTATCTAATTATGTAGTAGATAAGGGTGACTTTCGAAAGCATTTTTCTCGAAAACGAAGCCTCCGATAAAATTTTGTCATTCTTGATTTTAACTTTATTTCGAATCAGAATCTCCCTAATCATATTTATACCACTAATTTTGGGACATCCTGCGTATTAAATATGTGTATTAGGAGAAATAATTAAATGTTAAGTTAAACATTATATTCGGAAGCAGTTATTTTCAGTTTGTATTCTTTACTTTATTAAATTTACCTTACCCTACATAGAGGAGGGTTTGCAAGTGGAGGGTTGTAAATGACTCAGCTACAGTAAAAAGGGATCGCGACTGATTTAGAGGGTGACACGACGCCCTATTTATGTGTCCCTTCGTCGTTTTAAATTTTAAAAATATAAATCCGTAGTTCAGTGATGATAAACATTAGATTGTTGCATACGAAATGACCGATTTTATGTAACTTAAATTTTTGTAGTTATTAATTAATTAAATGTAACATTAAATGACAAACTGTGTACAAACACAAAGCTTCGAGCTTGTTGAATATAACACTGTTAACACATCATTCATTTTTTTTAAAGGGAATAGCAAATAATGAAATAAAATGAACTATTCGTACAAGTGAAATTCGAATGTTTTTCATAATATGCTGTTCAAGATTAAGATTAAGCTAGAATGCAGTAGAAGTTCTCTTATTATTAATATTATTTATGTATGGACAGGTATAATTTGTGAATGAACACCTCAACGTTAGTTTCACTAATTCTATATTGAAAATATAAACCTTGAATATATACTTTATAATTGCCTAAAAGAAACGATGGACAATAATAAATTAACAATGTTACTCAATTCTGATACTCATCAATGTTTATGAACCATTGTATAGAAATTAGGAACGCACTTTTTAATTGATTAATGAATAGAGCATTTTGGATTACGTAAAATCGGCCATTCCATATTCGATGACCTAATATCTCATCGTTAAATCGCGATAAACAAGGATGTTTTTCGTCAAACAATAGTGATTATCGTCAATTCTACGAAGGAAAATTTTCCGTGGTCATAATTCTCTTCATTCTTTAACATTAAATTTACAAAATCTCCGAAAAATCAATTTGACGTATTTCGAACTTCATCCCAAAAGTCACAAAAATCATAAATATTATTTTTTTAGCAATTTATACAAATACATAATCGTAATTCATTCCGCCCCTCTCAGATATTACAACTTAGAGTGTCTACGTATAATATATCTATTTCTTAGGAAACCTACGAAATTACACCATCAATGTTCGTAAATCTAGTGTTAAACGAATTGTTTAGATAGCGGGTGCAGTCGGGAAGAACAAATTGCGCGAACTGTTCTCTCATAGATTTAGACGCGTATCGGGAATACGACCGTTGCACGACGTGCAAAAAACTATAGTTGGGATTTTCGTTTTTCTATTCCATAGCCAGCGGTGAAAATAAAGAAACGGAATCCCTTCCATTCACATAAAATGAAAACTTGCCGTATGCTACCATCTGTTGTGGGTGTTCGTGGATAAATTGGGTCAATCGGTTTCCGATCCTAATCCCGCTCGTGACGCATCATTCTTATTTACTGCGCCAGTTTTAGACAATTTTCAGGCGAAACGTAGGATTCACGGATTAATTGATATAACAACGAACAGGGAAAGTTTTAACTGGGACGTCGTTTCCAGTTTCGTCGTTTATCACGTTGCTCTTGTCTGAGTTCGGCATTTTGTTTGAACGTAGGGATTATGATTTAGGACAATAATTTTGCCTCGCTTCATAGCGATAGGCGGTGAACTACTCGTTTCACGCAAACCCGTTTTGTTGGTTTTAACCCTTTGCGGACGAGAAGTAATGACAACTCGTGCGAGTACTTTAGTTTCGAATTCCACGACTTTGAGTTTTCACGCTTATGAGTTCCAAAACATTTTTAATTTCCAACGATTTCAAATGTTTATTATTACGTCAAGTATTCATTGCATTAAGTTTTGTGCTTTAAAAGTCGACATGGGTTCGGAAAGCCAAAAAATGATCAGGCGACTATTTGTCGACGCTCGTCCGCAAAGGGTTAAATCATCAGAACATTCATAACATAATAGAACACTTATACCAATCAGTTCCCCACCGCATAGAATATGATATTAAATATAAACATTCAGTTCTTCAATTCTTATAATTAAAAATAGTAAAATCAGTGTATCAGTTGAGTGTATTTAAACTTTCACTCCTGTTCGAATTTACAAACTGATAACGTTGATGCGTTCATGATAATTTGACCGCGTTCAATAATTGTAAAATGTTGAGAAGTGTAATTTTTACTTGTCAGACTCAGTTCGCGATTTAATGACAGTCTTGCGCTTTCTTTTCGCAGAGAATAAGAAGCTTAAGCGACGTTTGCAGCGTTTTGTTGCTGTTGGTAGCAGTAACAAGCACAAGTGCATCAAAATGTAGCAGACTTATAGACGGCGTAACCATGCCTCGTTCCAGTGCCGACGGAAAGTACCACCTATTTATCACCCTGTTCAACCGAACTGAAATGGTATTCTCCTATATGCCAAGCACCAGATACAGTGGTAAGTGTTTCGAATTACTTTATCAAAATTTTCCATTCCACTTACGAATTATTCGTAACTTTTATATCATTCCTATTAGCGTTTCTCCACCGTTTTTTTTTTTTTTTTTTTGAGGTGCGAAATACTGCTCCAAAAATCAAAAACATACGGGAAGATTAAATAAATATAATATGAAATAAATGGAGAAAGGGAAAGAATACGAATAAACGTTTAAAATTAATTTTCAGCTTTAAGGATTTCATAAAATTTAATATTTTATTTACAGAAACTGATATACAATTTTAATATTAAAAATTGTCAGCATTTCCACGTTTATGAGATAAATTCGTCACTTGAAAAATTGTAAAGTAACACTTTCAAATTGATAAAGATACCAAGAGTTTAAAGATAAAAGCATTGAATTAATTCATACGCCTAATAATAATTATTAGCAAGAATCAATAAAGTTTTGCATCTGAGACCAATATTATTATTACACATTAAAGTAATACTAATTTTAAGGCCAACCCATCCGTTAATTTATTATTATTAAATTTTGTCCAGCATACTTTTTAATATAGCTTCATAGAAGCAATTAAATGATGTAGATGTACAATCTTCGGGAAGATCGGAAGAATTAATTTACGTATGGTTTCACTAAACGAGAGTTGACACCGAAGTAATAAACTTTGTCTTGAGAAGTTGGTGGGGACTTGAAGCAAGATGGTGAAAGTTTTAATTCCCTTCGCGACTACTTTGAATACTTAAATCAGTGTTTCCCAAGCTTTTTTGAGTCTCGATCCCCTTTTATACTAGTTAAATCATTTGCGAATCCCCTCTTTAAATTTTCCCCTATATATGGTAAGATAAATTTAACGAGCTAAAGAAAACACATTGAAAATAAGCATTTCTATATCCCGTTTATAGAAAATCAGCGTTATGTCATTAACCCATTCGCGCAAAAGGTTTTTAATGTCCGCTATGAACAAGATGCGTTCAGTAATTTCCCTGTACAGCCCGTACGTCGTACGGTTATTCCTAAAAGTATAAATTACGCTGTTCAATACAAAATTAGTTCCGCAATATTCACTGAGTATTCTTACTTGTTAGTAGAGTTCGTCTTTCTAAACACGAATCCGGAAACAGAACTCTCTATCACTCTCGATTTTTGAAAAACGCGCATTATTGTAAAAACGGTCTATTTTGGGAAGAAATCAAGTATGGCGTGAAAAGTATAAATGTTAGGATGTTCTGCTTGATCTCAAAATGTAGAGGAGATCTTTTACGAATAAAGCAATCTATGTAGCTCGAATTTTCAGTGGCTTCGAATATTTGTAAATCACCGCCAATGTTTAAAAAACACTCGATATATGTATTTTCTACATACTATTTTTACATTTTTGAGAAATGCTCTTTTCATCCAGTACAAATTTACCATAGAGGGTTGAATTCAAGCGGCGATCTATGGGCAACAGAATTCTAATCTAGTTATTATATTGTTAGCGGGTGAAATTAATTTCTAAATAAATGTAATAATAATTAAATAATTTGCGACTTGAAAAATATAAATCTGCTTAAAAATCCACAGTCTAGTAATAACCAATTACCAATATTCATGAATGCATAAAGTCGGCCGCTATTCACACGACGCGAATGAGTTGCCAAGCTGTTAAGCAAAAGATTTGGCATTCGTGTTTGATCCGAAATGCGCGTTTTAGCTTCAGCGATGCATTACGAGTCTAACTCGTTAGTCTGCACGAACGGGTTAATAGAATAAGGCAACGTAACTATATTAAAATAAATAAATACTAAAACTCGGCAACTAAAAATAACTGCTGCAATGCGACCACCCAGAAAGCACATAGCGACTCCCTTGGGGGTCGCAACCCTTCAGTTGGGAACCAGGGAGTTAGATCGACTCGCAGTCGAAAGTACGCAACTTGCAAATTGACTGTTTGTTTCACAACTTCCACCAGCAAATTATTCGAATGCAATGTTTTTAATGTGAATTAAGCATTAGGATAAATACGGATAGAAATGAACTCAGATTGATTGTAAAAAATCATCATCTAATTGATTATACATATAAGTACATAACTAGTTTTGTGTAAATCAAATGTTCGAAATTATTCGAATGCAATGTTTTTAATGTTAATTAAGCATTAGAATAAATACGGATAGAAATGAACTCAGATTGATTGTAAAAAATCATCATCTAATTGATTATACATATAAGTACATAACTAGTTTTGTGTAAACAAACTGTTCGAAATTATTCGAATGCAATGTTTTTAATGTTAATTAAGCATTAGAATAAATACGGATAGAAATGAACTCAGATTGATTGTAAAAAATCATTATCTAATTGATTATACATATAAGTACATAACTAGTTTTGTGTAAATCAAATGTTCGAAATTATTCGAATGCAATGTTTTTAATGTTAATTAAGCATTAGGATAAATACGGATAGAAATGAACTCAGATTGATTGTAAAAAATCATCATCTAATTGATTATACATATAAGTACATAACTAGTTTTGTATAAATCAAATGTTCGAAATTATTGGAATGCAATGTTTTTAATGTTAATTAAGCATTAGGATAAATACGGATAGAAATGAACTCAGATTGATTGTAAAAAATCATTATCTAATTGATTACGTATATAAGTACATTACTAATTTTGTGTAAGAAGAATGTTTTATGTATGATATATTATTAGGTGTACAAATTAATTCTGAACTTCCAAGATTTCATAAGATTTAATAATTATTCACAAAAAAAATCAGATGCAATTTTAATATTCAAAAGTTTTAACATTTTCACATTTATCGAGTAAATCCGTTGCTTTATTCGTTAAGTGTAAACGAATATGCAATGTCTATATGTTGCTACGTAAACCAAAGTCCAAATTTAGTATTAAAATTTGTTTATTCACGATTCTTCGTACATTACTTTGCTATTAAATAAAATAATTCAAGTGTCGGTTAAAGTGACAGTTATTGAGACTATCTACCCTATTAACTTAAAACGTGTATAAATTCTTTGTTTTATTTTGATTCTATTTTGTTTCTATGAAATAACAAATAAAAATAAGTATCACTTAAATTCAACGTTTAAGACGTTCTCGTTTAGAATGAGCTATCAATCGCGTAGTAGCATTATCGGTATAACCTCGAAGATACCATCGTTCAACTCTGAATAGATCGTCGAGGAGAAAGATTTCCCTCAAGCCGCTTTTTCCGAGGATAATGACGGCAATTATCGAAAAAACCAAAGAACCTGGGACATATTATCACCACCACAGTGTGGGGGTACCGTCGAATTCAGGGCACGCCGGCAATTCAACGCTCGTCGAAAATCGCCTTCTAGAACGTAAAAACGAGCATGTAACTTCTGTAAAATGGAAGTGTCCCCGTTTTTAAAATCGACGCCGAGTCTATGCGCTATCTTTGCGAGGAAATTAGTAAAATTTTTGCAGATAAAATTGTCACGCTATTTTAATGATTGCAATTTAGGTCGACGAAATTCTGTAACATAATTGTAGATACTTGGAAAGATACATTTTTTTTATTTTAAACGACATTCATGGGTATGTTGCAATTTTATAATGGCGATGTTTATTAGATTTATTATAAAATATGTATCGTGGCTTCTAAAAATTTCTGCCCAGAGTACAATGATATTATATTAGAATTAGAATATCAAAAATACTTAATAGGGACCCACGGCACAAATATATGACGTATTATAGTTTATAAAGCATTATTTTATTAAATCGTACACAGAAAGAATGTCAATGTATAATTCAAACTTAAATGTCACTGTACGTAGTAGATGTCTATTTTATTGTAGAGATAAATTAGATGGAAAAACTTGTTATGCCTTTAGTTACCTATTCCTCGATGATTTCATAAGTTTTTACGTATTTAATTTCCCTAAACTGTTCATAAATTACATCTGTCCACAAAAGTATGTAATTCCCATAAGATATCTAATTCGGAAATTTAACGGAGATTATATTCGATTATTTAGTAAGCTCTTACATATTTAATTCTAAATTTTTTTAAAGTTTTTACTAACTGTTAAAAAATTCCTTTAATTGCAATAATATTATACCAAGCCTGCATCAGTTTTTTTTTTTTTTCTAAAAATTGGAAGACTAAAGAATTCTAATATTACGACTGAAACTTCTCGCAGCACTACACCGCAAATACGTTTACCAAAGTCCACAAATTTAACTTTGTTTCAGTCCACCGCAAAAAACTAAACTTTATTTCTCTTGTACAAACGCTTTCAGAAATTTCATTATATTTTACTCGGTAAATTGAACTCCACTTTATTCAACCTTCGCGAATTTATCAATTTCACCTCGCTCAACCAACTCAACTTCGTTGCATTCCTTTTTTTACCGAATTTTGCCCGATAAATGTAATTCAACATCATTCTTTGAAACATTTTTCTTAATTTCTGGGAACTCGGTTACTCAGTTTCACTTAAGGGCTCTTCGTAATTTAACAGTTGAAATATTCTGAGCTTCTTATTCTAAGCTGTTATCATAGACAAATACAACAACGTACTTTATTACTGTTCATTTATCGGTGATATCAATATTTTCGGCTTTTTAAT
Source organism: Eucera pruinosa (assembly GCA_028830335.1). Taxonomy (NCBI): domain Eukaryota; kingdom Metazoa; phylum Arthropoda; class Insecta; order Hymenoptera; family Apidae; genus Eucera; species Eucera pruinosa. Next base: position 8,851,932 of record JAMYCR010000014.1, on the reverse strand, counting down.
TTAATTAATTGTACTTCCTACTTTTTTAAAGTTCATTTGTATGTCTTATATGGAAGTTTAAACATTAAGAAATCTGATTTAACCCTTTCGCTACCGCACTGTAAAAATAAAAACCCTATTAATGCGCAGATGGCGATTATTTTTATTATTTCAAAAGCAGTACGGCTATAAATATTTGCATATTTTGGATAATTCATTATGGTGGACTAAGTATAATAGTATGTATACGTATCGTATGTATAAATACTATAATAAGTATCATATTTAAAAATAATATATATTTAAAAACGAATATGTATATTTTTACCACACGAATGCCAACTTTTCAGGACGTATATATACATTTTTAGTAGCGAAAAAGTTGAAGCATCAGAACGTTAATATTAATCCCTGAAATTCAAGCTAAAGGGTCAACGATTTCCTTAAGTGTTCGTTCATTGGTGCATCTACCTACTTGAAATTGAAACGTGTACGTAGACTTTTGCGACCGACTGTATATATCGAAGATACGGAAAGTAGATGCGAAACGATAGAAATTAATAATTTTCTAGCATATTCGTTGAACTCAGTGTCACTTAATCTACTCTTATACAACCAACTCTAATTTACTTTATTCTTTATTCCCCTTCATATTTATTTATTCATTAAACGGAAATTAACCCTTTGGTAAAAAAAGAAAAGAAAAGGCAGTCATGAATTAACACGAAGAAGACTATCACAAATAAATCTGTAATAAGAACCAAAGAAAATATTCACAGATTCGACTGAAAAATTTAACTCAACATCTCTCGAATTTAGAAAATTTCCTTTCCCCCAACTTCCACGATTTCAACAAATCCATCTCGCTCAACAAACTCATCTTCGTTTTCCTATTCTCCCCGAAGTCAATTCCACCGTCTCCCTTCTCCCCTTCGTTTTCTCTCTTCATTTTCTTCTGTCTCCCTTGCCATCCACAATCCGCACGTACTCCATTCAATCTCTCACCAGTCGCAATTATACCTCACTTTCACCATCCTCCCGGTTATATTCATCAACTCGGAACGTTATCATCGGTTCCTCGCTATGATCGTGGCAAAAAAATCGTCCGTACGGCGAAAAATCGGATACACTGTCGCCGTCCAGGTCCATTTTTCATTCTCAGCGGCCGTGTCCGCGGGGTTCGCCGTCAATTACAGGCGATCGATCGACGGAACGTGTTCGCGTGCCTCCTCCGCGATTAATCGCTGGCCCCGGGGTCGCGTTTAATCCACTTTGTCCGGCTATCGAGCGAAACGCGCGATGCAATTATCGAAAACTAAGCCGGTCGGCGGCGTGGACCGGAGACGATCCACGGCTACTAACGCATGCAAATCCGACGAGTCAGTGAATTAATGCGTTACGTAATGCTGGCTGCAAGCCAGGTGCCAGGTCCACACTCGTGGATGCAGTTCAACGAATGCACCAAGTGCAACCAGGCATCGCATAGGTCGGAATCGCGAAACAGATACAGTCGAACCTCGATAAATCGAATCTTCAGGGAACAGTTGCAATCTTCGAGTTAGTAATAATAACGATAGTATTATTTCAATAGTTTATTTTTGTTTAATCCCGTGGTCGATTTGGGTTATCGTTGCGGGTTGGGTTGAATTTGCACGTGGAGTGCCGACAAAATGATTGACGTAATTCGAAGGACCACCCTGTACAGGGATAACAAGAGGGTTCGGTGACCGCGCGCGTGGAGAGTGTACTTGTTTCGACGACAATTTGTTTCTTTCTGCCCTGTGGAGTTCGTCCTGCCAGAATCATCCTGGCGAGCCTTTGGACGATGTATTGGTGGGGGAATTCGTTAAGTTTTGATGGCCAATCACTAAATCTAATTCCTACCGCCCACCCTTTCCTATGTGCCCTTAGCACGCCCTTGCCAAGGAGGGTGGGGGGGTAGTGCCAGCGGTACTGAGTGTGGCAACGATGCGGAATTTCCTCCAGGTTGACTCGCCGGTCAAAGAACCGTTATAACCGTATGTACCCTTCGGAAATTCCGGGTTTATGTCACGTCTTTATGCTATTGAGGGCGAAGGCACAGCTAAAAATTCTGAGTGAATTGTTTAATTGCCCCTTCGCCAGGACGTAGTCAGTCACGTACAAGTTATAAAGAAGTCCTCACTCAAAAATAGCGTTTGCCTGAGCGTGTCATAAACCTGGCTTAACTGCGAATCTTAACAATTTCGAATCAACCTTTAGGGGGCGTGAAGTATATTTGGAATACTATTCTGTTCAAGATGAATACAAAATGAATGCAGAGGATAGTATTGGAAGTAGACATTTTAAGGCGCGCATTTGTGGTTGATTTGTATATTTGATACTAGGAGGCATTGTGGTGCCTTCTTTCGTTTTCATTTACTTTGCCTGTTCGATCATTCGTGATCCAGCTCTCGTAGGTGACACTGGAACTGTTTACTTTTCGCTTTATATGTGTAACTTTTAAAACGTCCAATAAACTTTAAAAATATTACCGTGATTCATGTTGCTTCTCGCCTAACATAAAACCCGTCAGATAGAAACAAATAAAAGTACATCATAATATGGGGAAACTGGTAACATTTTATTATTTCAAACGCTCGGTAAGAATGAGAAACAGAAGTTATCTGAAATTTTGATCCAATTGAAAAGTGACATAAAGTAACGATTTGACTTGGAATAGCGATATTCCAACAAAAACAAGTTGATAGTAGAATTATTTTCTCTTACGATCTAATCGGACCCAAAAATCACTGCATAGGAATAATTATTTTATTCATCATCTTCCCGTACTCTACTAATCTTTAATTAATTGCACTACAATAACGAGTCACGCTCGTTCTATGAATTATGATGCCAATTTGATAAAAAATAATTTCAACTTTGTATTATAATATTGGGGATTACTAAATAAAAATTGCCCGTAATATTCAAATAATTTGTATGTAACGTAATAAAAAAGCAGTGATTAGCTAACGCTAGCATACGTAAGTAATAAAATAATCGTAGCGCAAGGGGTTAACATCCATTTATTCGAAAATGAAGCTCCGTACGGAAAAATGTCACACCACATTTTCGATTTATTTTTTCATATAGATTCGTACCCTTTTAACTTGCACCAGCAGTTCGGCAACACTCTGCATGTATCACGCCGTAACTACTGGGAATCGAAGACCGATCGTTCCGAAGGAAATCGCGCGTGCATCTTCCTGAGATTTATCAAACGCCGCTATAAACTTGCAGAGAGAGGTCCACTTCCGTGACTCGTAACGGTAAATGAATCGTGCAAATCGAAATCAGGTTGGAATGTTGCGTTAGATCGTTCATGCATGATGGAACTGATAAGCATACCGTTGAGATATTCGCTGTATTTTCTTTTTAATTATGTCTTTAATGTCACATCAGCTTTATGGTTGTTACTAGCTAAAAATTGCAAATTTACCGGCAATTTGGTTAAAGCTTTTAATCATAACCGGTTTTCCGGCACTTTTTAGGGTACCGGAAATATAAGAATAAATATTGCAAAAAGAAATGTTTTGATAGGATTGCAACGTTGCGAAATTACAAATCACAATGTTTGAATTGGGAGGAAATAAAACATAAACGATCTTCCTTGTCTTTTTAGCTAAAACTTCAACTATACCGTTGAAATTTATCAATCGCGTTGCAATCATGTTGAAATTACTTAATTACGTGCATTATATATTGTACATTCAATTTGCCAACTGTTTCGTTTGCCCATCATTTGCCAATTACAGTGCAAGTGAAACGTTCATTGTATTTGTTTCACTTATGCGAGGAAAGTATATAACGCATATACCGTATATACGCACTCGATTATTACATTTACTTTATTTAATTATCGGTAAGAAAAAGAAGTGGAGAAATGATTGGACTATTAGAAAATCATGTTAAGATACTTTATTCCCTCTTCTACATTCCGTTACAGTTTCCAAAACTCTCTAAATCAATGTTTCAAACGAATAGTTAGTATAAAATTAGCCGTAAATTGTAACACTTTTCGACTCTACATTGTTCACAATTTATAACTCACAATTCCCCGACTCGGACAAAGCTCAATTTAGCCCACTGTTCCCTGAAATTATCACGCTACGGCACTCTGCGTGTGCAAACATACCACTAGCATCTAACATTGTTTTGGCATTCCTAGAAATCAATTAGGCACACCACGATTCAAATCAAATTTCATTATTTTTATATTTCAGTAAAGATTCATCACTCGTAGTTGATGAAAAATTCGTTTAATTTTATTTCAAATTGAAGTAAAAAATAACAAATCATTTTAACTGATTTATTATTTTTATTTTAATGCACGAACGAAAATACAAAGGATCTTATTCAATTTTTGAAAAACTCTAAACAATCACATGTAAAAATTTGATGGTCTCTCATAAGCAGAGATGTTCATGCGATCTTAAATAAACAACCAAAAGCAAACAACGAAATATCACCACGAAATAGTATCGTTGCTAATGGCCAAGCAGTCGACGTAACATAAAATATATCAAGAAGAAGAAGAAGAAGAAAAAGAAGAATAAAACATCGCAGGCAACGTCTAACAATTTTTGCTGCCTTCTTATCAAAATACAAGATAAAACGTTGTCTTTTCTTTTAAACAACTCTAAATGCTGTATTTTAATTATTACATTTAGGTGATCCAACCGTGACGGTATTTGTTCAGATTACGAACGAGATTATTTAACAAAAATTCATAAAATTCCTAGAGCAGAACTTAATATCATCAAAGACTTTACTAACTTTTGCAGACGATTCAATACTTCACGTTTATCTTTACGAAAATTAGTAATATTTCAAATGTGAAGTTTGAAAAGTTTTATTAAACGTTTCATTAAACACTTAGAGGTTTAATTTTTAAAATTGTATTTAACCCAAGGCAAGATGCCGCTATTCTAAGGAGATACTTTTCGTTTCCTTCTTCCGCCTCACTAGAGAAATATCAACGCAGTAGAAAAAGACAATAGCGCACAGGCAGTGGGAGGTGTGGTTTATGATCGTACCTCGAACGCAGCTTCTGAGCATCCGTGTTAGCAAAAAAAGATTAACGAATGGTAAGGATGCGGCGCAAAGTGAATTGCAGCGTTTTCCAGGTTGCAATTAAAACTTTAATCCCTCCGTTCTTTCTATTTCGTTTGCTACATGTTAAGTGCTTCGCCCCTTAACAGATCTACCCGTTACCGTTTAAAAAAATATATTTTATATGTCATTTTATAATTATTTTGTAACGAAAAATTAATATTACGTACAAAATGTCTCACAGTACTTCGGCTTAATATATATATTTGTTTCATTGAACTAGGAATTTTCTGCATTGGTACAGAAAGCGTTTGACCGGTTTGCATACGGAAAAACATTTCTACCGTTATAAATAAAATAGCAGCGCAATGCAAAAGCTATGCGATTAATTACCCAATTTTATCAAAACCACCCCGTTTTGTCAAACTTTCCCCTAGATTCCTTCAACATTTTCAACGCACAATAGATTTCACGTGTCCACACAAGTAAAAGTGCAATAGATTCAAATCCGGAGAACTAATGGGCCACGACCAATTCATTTATTCGAAAAGTTTTCATTTAAAAATTGCGTAGCTACCCGGTTGAAATTCGGCGAGGCACCGTCGTGCATAAAGCACTTGGCAAATCTGTATCGTATGGAAGTTCCTTTAATATCTCGTGTACTGTGAACTATAGTCAGGCCGGCGAAAGTTGGCCCCTGTGAATGGTGGAAAGCTGGTCTGCTTCCAGTAGAACGGTTTACCACCTATGTCCCACCTTTACGCCATAGCCCCACCACTGCGATGCCCTATACCTGTACGTCGTGAAGTTGAGAAATTGGCACTTGAAGGAAATGCTGGTCTGATTGGTTGTAGCCAAACTATTCGCGCACGATTATAGAGAGAAGGCACACAGAAGTTCTTCATCTATTATAGACCGATGAGAAGAAGACACACGAGGCGGTTAATAACCAAATATTGCTTAGCTTGCACCACCTATTCTCACTTTGTCACACCATTGACGAAGCGTAGAATAGTCTATCCATTCTTATATGAAATCATCAGGGAACCACCTGGCCCCCTTGCTAAAATAAAACAACAGCGTGTTTAAAACGATGGGAATTGTAAGTAAATACTGCGCGAATTAATTGTTCCCGATATAATCGATCTATAATAGGTAGATTTATAGTAACGTGTATAGAAGTATATCTTCATATGTATTGGACTTCTATCATTTAATCTTCTATAACCCGAATTTTATTTACTTTAATGATATGAACAAACGTATAATTATATTTAATACATGGATAGAGGGATAACTGTATCAACTTTGATGGTTGAATTGAATCTAATTGTTAAACGAACCATTTTAAATCGCAAGGGGCGTAAAAAACCTTTGCTTTTTACACAATCCATATTTCAGTTTCAAATTTATGATGTTTCCTATAAATGAATAGTCTATCCTGTATTTGGCTAATCGTCACACGCTACTACAGTCATCAAATGAGTCACTAATTTGCCAAATCGACTAACTCCACAACAAAATAGGGTAATTAATCAAATAAATATACAACCTTTTTTAACATTCCTTTTAAAATTTAAATTGAAATACACACTATAGCATGTATTATTACTTGTGCATATTTTATCTAAGGACCTATCAAATACGTAGAATAATATATCTTCGAAATAATCATTATCATTTTTATAAATTGTTCATTATTCAATGATCGAAAACATTTTTCTCGTTTCGTGGTGTTATGCTTACTTGTTGAGGAAATTTATCTTAGATACAAAAAGGTAAGCATCACGCAAGTACTTTTGAAGAATTCAAAAAGTGGTGTTAATCATTTTGGCCTGTGAACGATTCAAATGATCGTTCGGATAGTTAGGGAAATGCGTGTGCGCCGTCTTTCTATTATGCGGTGCTGATAGTTGGCAAATCTAAAAGCGTAATTCCGCTCAGTGAACGCTAAGCAACTTGTAGTATGCCACACGTTGTCCAGTGCTTCCTGTTTTTAGCTGAATCTTGTTGGAAGGTGACGTATCTCGTAGACGAAACAAATTAACGTGTGGCACGCTACATTATTTCGTGCTACGTGACGCTTTGTATCGCTGTGTTTCAAAAACTCCATGTCGCATGCACGTTGGCTAAATGTTACCTCTAGGGAATTGTGCCTTAAGGAATGCGGGCTCTGATTGGGTACAGGCCCACTTTCTGCGACACAATTGTAAAGACAGTAAATAAATATGAAAGAAATATAAAATAGCAGACAAATTTTAGTGTGACAAGAGAAAAATGTGGAAAACAAATCTATATTTTTTGTTTGTCAGGGCTTCCACCTAATACACAAGCAAAACTAACGCTCCAGCAGGTTTATATATATATATATATCACGTAACAAACCCTATCGAACCGTAAAATAAAAAGAGTTTTACAAGGGACATCACGTAACTGATACACGTCAATTTTGATAGAATTTTGCATACCTGTACTAGTTACAAAAGAATTTGAAACTATCGAACGTGCACTATTTTTTGCTACTGACATTCTATAAAACTATTAATTAAAATAGTTGAAAAAACTTAGAAAAATATAAATCTAAAAAGTTAAATACAAAATTTTCCAGTTTTTTACAAGATATACCTTACAGTAATTAAATTTGAACTTAACGACGCTGTAGTTGAATGTTTATCCGTATAAGTCACTAAATCTGACAAAAACGTTATAAGATGAACATTAGAATGCGAATTCCATTCATGATATATTTTAAATTTATTATCTGCCATTTCTTTTGAAAACACTTGACGATCTATCAATAATTATAAATTCAGCGAGCTTCAATGTTTATATTTATATAAAGAGAGTTTGTAACTTATGGCTAAAAAATATTGAACTACGTACATATGCAACGACCTAAAGGCTCGAGTAAAAAGATTGAAATAGAACTTTCTGTATAGCACTTTACAAGGATTATGTTGCTTCAGCATAAATATTTCTCTTCCGCTTTCTTCGTTAAACGTCGTAAGTGCCATTGGGTGTCATAAATGATAACGAAAGCCTGCTTGTAACTTAATTGCCAGAGTCAAATCTAATTACACGCTGTTGAGCGAAGGGAAAAGTCGAGCCATTTAATTAAACTTTAAATACAGTAAAATAGTAGAAAACGATCGTATCGTTAGATTCTGCGGTCATCTAGAAAAGTTACTCGCGATTACGTCCGCCCGATATCATTTTTCTTCCTCTAGTCGTTAAAGAGCTTCCCTGACGTTGATTTTCTTGGGTAAAACTGATACGATTAATGAATCTTGCTGCTATTACCAAGAGGAACTCATAAATTAGGATACTGTCAGGAAATTATTTATGATATAATTATTAATTTAATTACGAAGTCATAACATGACAATATTAAAACTAGTGACATATAACTATGAAATTGAAAGCATATGATTTAAAGTATATTGTAAGTTATAATTGCTTAATGAAGGAATTTTGGTAGCCTGGTAAAATTTACGTCTCATTGAGAAAAGTAAAAGATTTATGTTCTCATTAATAACAGAAATTCAAGCTTCTTCTACTTCATCGATAAATATATTAATTTCCTTAAAAGAATTATGTTATTATATTTTTTATTATTATACTGCGGATTTTTATGCAAGTTTGTATTTTTACAAGCACGATTAAAGAAACTAGGTTTCAGTTGATATTTGTTTCGCCCTTTAAATGTAACGAGTGATTTACTTCGCATATTTTATATATTTTTATGTGTCACGTGCTCCACATATTTTCCCCCATACGTAAATTTCCCATAGATTCGTACAAATCCGTAATCTAATTATTGTATTAATTTCCTTAAACAAACAGTGAAAATTCAACTCAATTGACTCATGAAAATGTAAAACATGTGAATGTTGCATTAAACAGAAATATTCTAGATGTTACGGTATAAACAGTTTTATTTGCGTCAATTTATCCTAATAGACAAGAAATGTAATAGAATATTCGAATACAAATGTTCTACTTTGATAATAAATAAAAAAAATGATACAGCAAAGATAAATAATAATACTAAAATAGTTGCAAGTCGTTTTTACTACATAAAGCATACGAATCTTTTGCAATTACTTAATAATTAAAAATCCAAGTATTATTACTGTAAAGAAGGTGGAAGGAGTGGTTGTGCAAAATAATATATAAAATATTCGAATAGGAGAAAATTAGAAGATAAGATAGCATAGAAGGGGAAAAAGGGATAACGAGTACTTACATTATTGGAAATTCGATTAAACCTTGTCGCGCAGACAACAAATCTCTGCGATTTACGTTCGAAGGGTTTCTAAAGACGTAAACGGAGAAGCGATCAAGTAGCGTGACAACTAAATTCTCGAGACACTGCACAAAATGCAAGCTCTACTAATTCTAGAATCAGCTAGAAACTTTGTTTCTAGTTTATAATTTAAAAAATCTTACGAAAGAATACACATATATTAGATGCACTCGTGTGTGATCCATTTTTTTCTGTTCAAATCAGCATTTATTTTGAACAAAACTTAGATAGTTATTCTATTTTATGCGTAGCTGTTGTTATTCGGCAATGTTTGACGCCATTTTTTGAAGAAATTACAGGTGGCTATTTGAAACTTTGATAAAATCAATTTCTTAACTTATTTAAAAATAATGCAACCTAATATAATATATTACGTAACCCTTACAAAAGTAATGTATAATTTTGTTAAATAATAATAACAGGTTCAGGAAAATATTCGTGCGGCTTATTTTTAGAAATATATTTAAATCGAATTATTATATCACTTAAAACAACATCAACAACGGTGGTGTTATTAGAATATTTTATCTATCTTTCATATTGTTAAATAAAATTATATTTGAAAACAGTTTAAACCACATAAATGTTATAATATAAGTCATTTGATTTTTCCATCACAAATATGGTAATGTGGAATTTTGTTGCTGAATTTCGTAAAATGACGACAAATTTCTTCTTCTTCGGTGTGATTGATTACAATTAACCATTTTACAAAATTAAGAGAGTTCCATTCGTCCCCTAATTTTAAGCTTTAAAAATACGGCATTTCATATACACCAGCTTAATAATATTCATTTATTTATGCAAATGAAGCGACGCTATCTAATTGTGGAAAGAAGAAATAGTTTCGGTCGACTGGGGAATCTTCTCCGGGAATATTCACAGAAAGCACCTTAGAAGTGTCTTCAGTAATCAGATTAACAGATTAAGTAGCACTATCTTAAACAAGATTTTTTCGTCCCACAATTACAAAATCGAGCGAACCGCGTTTCTTTCCTTTCATTTTTGCGTGCTAGCGTGGGAAACGCGATACACCGACGAAGGTTCCATTTAACTCTGTTTTCCCCCCTTTTTCGCAGTTAATTCTTCTAATTCAGGGTTATGGGAATGATCGCGAGAGGTCATGAGTCATTGCTGATGCAATTTGCAACTTCAACGGTAGATTTATAATATAATCTAATTCCATTGCATCCTGAGAAGTTCATCGAGAATTAAGGTGTTTCACGTGATGGGATTGATATTAGACAAATTTCAGCACGGTTAAAATCAGCGATGAAACGAATGTGGTTTAATCCAGTCGTAACCTAGACCTAACCCAGACCTGATTGGTTGACAGAGTTTATGGCAGACAGGCGTAATCAGATTAAGCTTCTAACAGTTTCTATGTCTGCAGTGAAAGTGATCATTTAAGTACTCGTTGTATGGTATTACATTAGTATTGGGTTGAACGAAAACTTCGTGCTGCATTATATTTATATTTTATTTCACCATGTTTTTTTAAATATCCAACAATTAGATCCGCATGTACCTTAACCCTTTCGTTACTATTGGCGCCTATAGGCGCCCAACAAATTCGTATGTAGCGCGTTATTTTATTTGATTACTTCTACCGATTCATTCTGGTAATTAAAAATACTGTTGACGTCCTGAAACACTTGCAATTTTTGTTACCTAAGGAATAGGAAAAAGTTAGAAGAAAACTATGAATTCAATGCAATGCAATTCAGTATTCTGATGACTTCGGCATATTTTTTTATTAAAATTCACCGTACCGAAAGGATTAATATAGCTGTTCAAGTTCAGTTTAAAAAAGGCCTTTTAGGGCAGCAAAATGCTTCTATTATAATTATAATAAAACGAACTATAAAAGTATGAACTGTTACGTCAAAACTTCAATGAAGAATTGGCTTCTTGAAATTTTTTAAAATTCGATCTTGTGGTCAAGAAATCTGAAAAATTTCAAGATGTATATAAATCTGAATTAAGCATGTCCTTCGCCGTATTCGTATAAACTTTAAAATATGTAATTTTTTTCAATCTCGTGAAAACTTACATTTTATACTTTATATTTTCAAAGCTTATAAAATGTCAATATTATCCACTTCCATACCTCTAAGGTTTTTCCGAGCTTTCAAATTATCAAAGCTTCCATTTAAATATCAGTACTTTCAAAGCTTTCCAATTTATTATACTTTCATTGTCTTTAAATGTTCCATTTGCAGGTTTTGAAAGCTTTTAAATTGCATGTTTTACAAGAATTGTTGCAATCTTTGAAATATAACATTTAAAATTAACAGCAAAATTTCCAGAGATATTTTGATTTAATAAAAGTCCTGGTTGCTTTTCTAATTTGCTTATAATTAAATCAATTTTCCAACACGACCTAATTATTGTTAATTAAATCTGAAGTAGATTCAGTCATTTCTCTCTTGAATTACAGTTTCACTTATATAATCCAATGCAGAAGCACCTTTTGGGATCAAGAATGTAAATTATGTGGTTATTTAACTCTATATTCGCTAAGACCTAAATTTAGCGTCCTCAGAAATCGAGATAACAAGGTTTGCGCTGATATCGCGAATATTAACAGGTCCTTCGAATTTCTGTCGGGCATGCTATTTTCTCCTCACGCAAGCAGTCACTTCTAACTTCAAAAATAAAGTCAATTACAGTAAATTATTCCGTACGTGATGAATTTCATATTTATATCGAATTTCATATTCATTGAATTATTTTTCATAACATAAGCCAACATATTATCTCGTGCACATTTACGCATATATGAAATTGCTACTTCGGATAAACGAATTTTCAAGCTTTTAGATTTCCAAACCTTCGAGGTTCCAAGCGTTGAACTTTCAAGCTTTGGATTTTCAAACATTGAAATTTCCAAGCTTTGAACTTTTAAATATTAAAATCCCTAAGCCTTTAAATTTCCAAACTGTGGATTTTCAAACTTTCGCTCTCATCAAAGGATAAAATACCCTTAATTGGTTAAATACATATTTGAAAGACGTAATGTTTAAATATCCATTTCAACGATTAGGGGTAGATTATAAGGGTTGATAAGCGTAACTAACGACAAGGACGTCATCCATACAGTTATGACTCAAATTAAATTTATACCGAGTTTTACAATAATTTCAAGGCGACAATGCGATTATTCGCAAACCAACTTATAAGCTTTAAGGGGTGAATTCATCTCCTAAATATGAAAACGGAACATAATAAAAAATCACGTATCTCTTATTTTTCGATCCTCTACAACGTATGCGAATATTAAAACAAAGAACCGTTCTTAGAGGATGCAATTACCCTCTATTTAGGGGTCTTATCTTTTATATAGGAATGAATTAGCATAAAAATGCACAGTCTAATTATAACATCTAAATACACCATATAATTGGATGAAGTTTCGAAACTGTGTAAAGCGGCCGACTACTTTCGTGACCAGCTGTATCCTTTTTAACCATCTATACAATGCTCTGTACGTTCTCCAGTTCATCTGATAAGGATTTAGGATTGAGGTGACGGCTATAATAATTTTGGCCAATTGAACGATAAATGTTTCTGAACGGTACGTGTATTATGCTTGGAATCGTTGCGTGGTAATAAGTATTTAAATGTGTTCCGAATCTCGATCTTCATTATACTTTTATGTAAATTACTTTTTAAAATACCGAGTTGGGAATTTTTGTCCATTATATCATTCTTAAGAATTCTTATATCGTTCTTAAGAAATATATATGTACTTTTCGTCCTCAATGATTTATACTTGGCTTCGTATTTTTAATTTCAAATTCTTTAGTTTGTTTCCTTCACGCTGTTATTCATCCATCTGACGCAAGAATGATAATTGGTCTGTGGATTTTTATACTGAAAATGTTACAACGAACAGTAAATGACTATCCATTACACTGAATAATGCCATTATCTTTGTTTAACCCTTATGCACTGTTCGAATAATTATTATGTTAAAAGCGTTGCAATCAATATTAAAATAACACATGTCTTTCATCATAATTTAATGGTATATTATGTGTTTTAACATATGGAATTTATTCCTCAAATATTCTTTAAATACTCCATGAATTTTACATGCATTGTATTTTTAGACAAAAATTATTTCACATGCATTTTTCATTTCGCGTCAAATTGACCCGCAACAGTGCACGAGGGCTAATATTTTATTATAGCAATTTGTCCATATAACATTCTTGCAATGTTATAGTGATTCATAGCATTTAATCTCAGAATTGAAAATTAGCTTAGAATTTAGAAACTGTGAAATTCGAAAGCATGGAATACGAAAGTTTGAAATTCAAAAGCTTAAAAGTTTAATTGGACATTCAAAGGTTTAGAAATCCGAAAGCCTTGAATTTTAAAGGTTTGAAAATTTCATGGATCAAAGTTTGGAGCCTAGAAATTCAAAAGTTTAGAATTCGAAGGCTTGGACATTCAAAGACTTGAAAAGTTAAATTGTTAAAAATTTAATTGCTTGGAATTCGAGATCTTAAATATTCGAAGATTTAAAAATCATCTAGCGTCGAGATTAGAAAGTTTTAAAATCTGAGTTTTCGAAATTCGAAGATTTGAAGATTCAACGATTTTGAAGATTTAGAAATCATTTTAATTATACATATAATAATATATATATATATTATATTATATATATATATATATATACCTGTTACCTAAATCATTTTAATTATACATACACATTTCAATTATACATTATACTATACATATATACAATAATTCGAAGGTAAGGAAGTATTTCCCATAAAATTTGTCTGCCCAAAAGAACCTGATATTTTGATAATTACCAAATAACGACAAAAAATTGCGATGCGACGTAGTGAAAATTGTGTAGCACCACGATATTTTTTAGATCGACTGTACTCATTCGCTTTTGCGTGAAAAATATTTGTGATCAACGTTTAAGTGGTGACTGAGTACTATTCGAAGTAGGCGCAGTTTGCGAAGACCCGTAATACTGGAAGCCATAAATTCTCTAAAGTTTAGAGTCTAAACATCTGCGTGTTACGTCCCTCATGTATACGCACGAACCAAAGTAAAATCGACTGGAATGGAGAGAACATTTCTTGTGTCTACAGGGTGCTTAGAAAGTCGTTCAAGTTCATGCAAAAGCGAGAACACGGCGAGTTGGCTCGTTGTTAAACTTCCTACGTTCATCCATTTACATACTAAAAGCTGTTGCTAACAGAAATTTCCGAATCTGTATCGATTAGCATCCCACTAGAACGTCGATTATTCGAGATGATCGGGGAACAAATCTGTTCCGGTCATCGATTTATCGGATAATCGGTCTGAAAATGTCAAATTCTTAATTATTTTATTTTATTTTATTTACGGGCAATAAACCCGTCGATCTACAGAAAATTCGTTCATCGTGCATAAATTACAAAATTACAAAAGATTGTTTACATGATCTCGAAATTTCTCGAAAGATACGTTAAAAAAGTCAATAAATACAGGATATTTATTAGTAGTAGTAGTAATACGAGCAATAGTATTGTAGGAAGATAATGGCCAAAGGATGGGGATGGGCGTGTAGGATTCGGAGATGATCGTGGGTTTTTCACAAGCCAGATCTACACAGTCTCTAAATAAAAGAATTATTTCTATTTAACGCTATTCGTCTGGTTTACAGCTGTCCTGCTTCTATCTTACATCTGTCTTACCATTAACTTATTTTTCGCGTATCCGGCTTTTTAAAGCGTCCTTCGCAAGGCGGACGTTCTTCCTCTCCACCAATCAGTGGATTTTTTAACCCGCCTACGGCCTCGAACTATGGTGGGGCACCCTCCCCTAGGAGCCGTCCCCCCGTAATTTTCCGTAGGTGCCAGGATCTATGAGGTGGCCAAAATTTCCTTCCTCAAGTCGCTAAGGATTCGACCCCCTCATAAACCTGGTCACCGTTCCGGTCGGCTCGACCGTTACCCATGCCGGATGTTATAAACCCCCGTAATGTTTATCTCCCTTTCCTGATTTTAGCCAACAGTATCGAAATTAAGGAAGCAAGATGTATAGCTCTTTGGTATGAAAATGCGGATAAACCTGAAGGATCTTAAAGGAATATAAAAATTTACTCTTGATAAAAGCTGCCTACAATGAATTAAATCATCAATAATCTTAAAACAAAAAATTTAAATCGGAAATACGTATAGTTGTCACAGCATCAAGAGATTTTAAATTAGGCAAGCATATTTACTTGGCTATAATCAAGGTTCGTAACATCCATGGATATATCAAGTTTGTAAATCGACTAGAAATTAAGCAATTTTCAAATGCGGCTGGATTTTTTACGTAAACTAATGAATTACATTAAATTTGTAATAAAAATTACTTTTGTTCATCATATTTGAATTCTACATCAGAAAGCTAACATTGTATAGATGTACATTGACATGTAATTAATTAGGTACTTTCAACAGGTTAGGCAATAAATGCTAAAATAAAAGGTGTAGCCCATATTTCGACCACTTCTTCTACTTACGATAAATAAATTATAATATAATTACGATATAATTTACAGTGAAGAAATCACAGTATAATTTCATTTTTGCAAAGTGCATAATTACTGTTGACTCTAAATGTACGTATTTAATTGAATGCTATCGACTTAACTAGATTACACTGCATTTTGCGCAATATTATTGCACAGTCGTTTAGCCGCCATGTGGTAGAAAAGCAAACGGTTGAGCGAGAGTTTCAAAGAAACACAGAACAATTGCTTTAATTTCGCAATACCTGTAACCAATGTAAAGTTCCTTGTCGCCGTTGCGGTGGGTTAGTATTTAATTTTAAACACAATCGTGTCGTATAAAAGCGTTTAATCCAAGTTAACGCATCAATTCAATATTTTCGAACCTCTGATAACAAGTATAATTCGATTCCTTACTAATACTTTTACTAATTTTCAAAATAACTCTTTAATAACACTGTATAGCGGTCTGAATTGCCATCTTCAAGTGAAATAATCGATTTAAAATTAAATTAAAATTTTGGTTCTAATTTTCCCGATACAGAAACTGACGATGCAAGTTTCATAATAAAAGAGTGTTAGCTTTGTTTTTGGGCTTTTATATTTTTTCGTGAACGGTTTTTAGGATTTATTGCATAGGTATACCAGGTATATTTACAATAGGATTAGATATTGTCCCACGCGTTTAGTTTTTATCTGCCACAATAATTATTACTTTGCCACTGAAATTAAAGCTTTTTGATAATTTGCTACTTACCATGTATTTAAATTAAATTTAAATAATTTTATTATTCGATGATTAGCGTTTATCGCATTATTTACTATTGATTGCAATTTCCATGCTTGCAATTCACGCTACATAAAAAGAAATTAGCCTTTCTGAAAATCTCTGAAAGCAAGAGTTAAAAATGTTAAAATCTAACGATTAGATTAAAAAATTTATTTCTACTCATGTATATGAAATTGAGACTAATAAAAAGGACTTTATTTATTTATTTTGAATAAAGTAGTTAGCAAAATGAATTATTTATCTTTTCATTTCATCGATGTTTTATCATCTTGTCAATTTGACACACGAGGAACACAGTAGATTGTGAATATGAGGGGCGTATGAATATTAAAAGCGAAGAAACATCATACGATATCGTCAAATTATAAATTTATACAATGAAAATTCGTCACTTTTGCCGGTTTAACCGAAGAACAATTTTAGCGCTGAATTTCAGTAACATTAAAGAACGTTGTGAAAAATTGCGCGGGTCTTCGATATTCCGCTAGATTCACGAAACACCATGTTTAATCCAAGTTATAAATAGCAAGCTACAGAGCTACGAGCTTGTATATTTCTATTTTGGACACACGAATATTCGTTCGATACATGGGGATTATACGCTACGTTATATTGCATGAAATCAAATTTTTCAAATACAATGCCTTTCGTAACTATAAAGCTATATGATAATGCAGATGTGGTAATAATTAGACCGCGAATCTTTATGCATTTATGGGAAATTTAAATGTGCGAAAAAATACAAAATGCGTGTGACGAGCAAATATATGAAAAATATCCAGAGTAAAATATACCTTATGATATTTATTACGATAATAATATTATAATTAATTAACTAGAAATATATAAAATTTGACAAGTAAATTATATCAACATTATACATATGAAACGTTGAAAGCAGCGAGTGCGAACTTACCAAACACGAGTTTCGTGATAATTGCTTTTTACCTGCACAGTAAACGCTTTAACAATTTTTTTCCATAAGAACATCATAAATGATATTTATTTATTTATTTAATATCTATACAAGATGAGTCCCATTAATGCACAAAATACAATTCTACGAAATGATAGCAGCTGAAATCAGTACAGGCAAATAGGAAGCTTAAGATTAAGTATTATAAATTTTTAGCACACCTTAAAAATAGACTTTTAAAACTACTAAAACTACTAACATAGAAATCTACACGAAAGAACTAAGAATTTGCAGTATTAGATAATCTATAGATCGGGTCAGTGTTCGAGAAATGTGATTTATAGCGATGAGGAAGAAGAGCTCTCGAAAATCTAAGAGGTCTCTCAGGGGCATTAAAATTTACTTGACAAATTTAGATGATTGTGAATAAGTTTGTAAAAGAAGCATAATTCAGCGACCTCTCTCCTTAATGCTAAACGTTGCATGTTAATATTTAGACGAACTTAATATTACTTTACATTACATTATTACATTAACTTAATATTTATACGAAAAGGAAGAACTAAATCCACAAAACAGACTAATAAAAAGAGCCATAAAGATCCTTTATCTTTTTAATTAAAAACAACGAAAGCAGATATCTGACATTTTATTTATTGTCGAAGAAGCGGACAATGTGAGAAGGTTATTACGATTAAACAGTAAAGTGTTACATCGTTGCTAAAACGAAATGTACGTAAAAAAGGAAAAAGTGTAAAATCAATGCTGATAAACACTGATTCTGATAAATGTAATAACGTTATTGGTCAGTATCATTGTCAATTAATACCGTCGTTGTTTTGTTTTACACTTCAAGTTAATTTATTCGGAAGTAACTATTTTGCACACATAAACATTGTGGACATTTTTTATTATACCAATGGTCCATAATAACGATGATGCCGCGGTCAAAGTGTTAAAACGTCTCTGTTTTAAACGTTAATAAAAAGACAAATTAAATATCGATGTTTTGTTATCGTTGTATCGATAAATATCGATGGTAGTATGTCGCTTATCTTGCATCGATATATCGATGTTTTCCCATGTTTTGGTACATTTGACGTGTGCAACGTTGCTGCAAAAATTCGCAATAAAGTCGTTTTGCTCACGGAATAATTTATATACCTTTGCACTCTGTAGATCAAATATTTTTTTATTAAAATTGCTCGATTCAGCGGAAGAAGCAAACGACAAATGTGCAATTCGATATTTTCAAGCAGTAATACATTTTGCGTATAATAACAATAAAATGAAATTAATTCTCGAAAATAAATAAAATTTCTGTTTACAACGTAAACATTTTTTAATAAAAAAAAGTACAACTTTGATGTGTAAAACGAATGTATGAAAATTGATTTTAGATATAATTATCTCTTTAATTATAAATAAAAATGTGCAACACCTGCGTTAAAAATTATACGTAAGCAATGTGTATGAATGTTAAGAGATAGAAAAATATTTTACAAATTGACAAGATCGAATTAGTGTAGAAAATAGTTTAATGATATTAAAAACGATTAACGGTAATTTTAAAGGTTCCATGATTAAAAAAGTAAAACTTCAAGGAATATGATCAATTTTTTAATTTAAAAATATTTTCGTTTATCCACTTCTCCAAATTATAACTACATAGTTCCATTTAACTAAATTCGATACATAATTTCATTTTTTAAATAGTCTTCGTTAAGATTTAGCTTTCTGGCAAAATGTATACTCCTTAGAACAAAAAGGCAAAGGCAAGCTATCAGGAATTCGAAAATTTCGAGTGTTGAGAGTTTCAAGAGTTTTTCAAGACTTTGCAAAGTTGTGAATTTAAGTTTCGCGAATCTATAAATTAGGTTTCGCCCCACCTGTAGTTAAAATATTGAAAGTGTGACATAAGTTGCTATATACAAATACTCATGAAAGTCTTCATATACCTACACTTTACAATTTTATTATTATCCAAAAGGAAAAGTCGTGAGATCGAGTTCTTAACTTTTTTTTCTAAACAAACGAAAGAAACTAGCCATTCTTTAAACAGCGTCTAATTTTAGGTAATAAACAAAATCAGTACTTACAAAATGTTCAAAACGTATGTATTTTGCAATTGGAGGTGTACAAAGACTTTCATGAGTAAACGTAGGTTCCATTCTTTTAATCGAATTTATAAAAATATGAATTTACGTAGGAATTCGCAATGTAGTGATAAAAATATAAGGAAGAGAGTAAAACGTGACATTTTATTTCAGTAACTGTGCAGGCGGACAGCATGGGGATAATACCACGAAAATTTACAAGGTTTATAATGTCCGCTGAACCCGAAGCCGAAGATGACACGGCGACAAGTGGTATCTTCGATCTCCAAGACGAATTATTAACGAAGTACTCCGAAATTTGTCCGAATGCCGTTGTGGAGACTTCGATGGTGCCCAAAGAGGAGATTTCCGTGGCCTGGACCAGCCCTTCCGAAGGTAGCGGTTGCATATTTATCAGGTGAAGGGATATTTTAATAACAAGCATGAAAGTACCTTCGCATCAAGAACAGCTATTTCTCTTATTATCGTTCCTTTAAATGTTTTATGTTGTAACAAAGTTTGATGTCGGATATATTGGTGTATTGATGTATTGTTCTATTCATATATTTATGCATTATTGATATATTGATATATTGATATATTGATATATTGATATATTGATATATTGATATATTGATATATTGATATATTGATATATTGATATATTGATATATTGATACATTGATACATTGATACATTGATACATTGATACATTGATACATTGATACATTGATACATTGATACATTGATACATTGATACATTGATATATTGATATATTGATATATTGATGTATTGATGTATTGATGTATTGATGTATTGATGTATTGATGTATTGATATATTGGTATATTGATGTATTGTTCTATTGATATATTGATATATTGATATATTGATAAATCGATATATTGATAAATAGATATATTGATATATTGGTATATCGATGTATTGTTCTGTTGATATATTGATGTTTTTATATATTGATATATTGTTATATATTGATACATCAATATATTGACAAATTGTTATATTGATATATTAATAGATTGATATATTAATATATTGATATATTGATATATTGATACATTGATACAATGATATATTCATATATTCGATAGAAATTATTTGAGAAAATGAAAAAGTTTAAAAAAAATCGTACAATATAGTCATTACTTCCTATTAATCTTCTATTTTATTTTAGGTAGAATCTTTCTTAATTTTTGTCCACCACTGCAAAACCAAATTTTCTCAATATAACAGGTTAATAAACTAAAGTGAATTAAATTCAGCGATACAGTGTATCAGATCGTTTTATAATAAATATCAGTTTTCGTCGACGTCTCATTTCCGCTATTTTGAAATGGTAAAACATTCGGCAACTTGTTTATATCACGATGACAAGAATCTCTGCTATAAAATGGAAAGACCCCTTATTATAAGAATGATAACATGAGACAATTTTGTATTGTAACTAACAAGAGTTTCGTATTATAACAAGGTCCTATATAAGTATTGTAACCATATCACTTTACTGTCCGCCGTTTTATTATGCTCGAAAGCACAGTATACCTACATTAAATTATATTGTGAAACAGCAATTATTGCAGAATAACTCGCTTTCTTTGTTCCGTTGAAAATCGCCAAATGAATTAACGTAAATTCCACTTGAACGCGAACGCATATACAACTTCCATTGTTATAGTAATTAGAAACGTGCACTAAGCAGTAGAATTCCAACGAACACGACCAGTTGTTGTGAGAAAATGTTTTAAACTTTGCAACACCTAATTTACAACAAGTGGAAAGGCGTGAAAATGTTCGTGTCTAACATTATTGCCCTCTCCTCTGCTCTCTTTCGATTACCCAATGTTCAGACTATTAATTTCCAAAATCAAATAAAGCTAAACCTATTTACCATTCAGTTATATCCACTTAAGCGTAAAGCTTGTACTATTTCACTAACTCCAATATTGGCATATCGAATTAATCCTTTGCCCTGCAACAACGTGTCACACGCGTTCTATGAATTATGGTATGGATTCGATGAAACCGGATACTATTGATGGTAGAATTTAACTTGAACTTTAATCTCGACTTTGTCTTATAAGGCTTAGGTTTATTAGCTCTTTGACCGCGTAAAGCGTACACATACGCCTTATAGCGTTTGTATGATACAACGTACGCAAATTAATTTCCTAGCTTATCGTTTCATAACAATAGTTGGAGGTTCAAGAATCACAAATCTCTACCAAGATTCCAATTCCTTAACTCTGCTTAGTAAATACAAAATTAAATACAAATTCGCCGTATATTTATGAGTGATTAAATGCTTATAAACAGTAGCGTAGATAATAAAATAATCATAGGACAAGGGATTAACACTAGAACTACCAAAGTGGTCAAAATAATCCACTCACAATTTTCTATAAAGAATGTATAAATCCGTAGCGATGTAATTTTGGAGAATTTGTATAATTTTTTGTAAAATGAATGAACAAAGATTTGTTTCTCATGAATTGTATGTTTCTTTAAATATTCGTCGCAATGATTTCTTTAGTACAAATAAGTACACCCTAATCGTTGCTTGATCTAGTGTTAATGTAGCCTTTGAGATGTATGTAAAATAACACGCGTTTTTCTCGCGGAGTGACGATCTTTTTCTTTCACGCAGAGTGACGATATTGGAAACGCCGGATACATGGTATATGGATGATTCGAACTTAGTACTAAAGATATGTCAAGACTCGAAAGCCGAGGCGGATGATCAGGGCCAGATTCTAGAAAAGTGCTGCGCCTGCTACGAGGCGAAGTACGAAGTTACTTTCGAGGGACTTTGGTCGAGAAATACTCACCCCAAGGCACGTAAGAGCTCGTCAAATAAAATCGACAAACAGAAATGCATAGAGTGACTATCGATCCCGTGTATTTAAATGTCGCCGTTTTTCCCACGAAAGACAAATTTAAAAAAGAAAAGGAATATCCTCTTCTTCGTTTCCACTTTTTTCTGCTTCTGGTAGAGAGACTGGTAATATCAATCATCAAGAGTTTAGAACTACTTTTTAAGTTACGCTTTTATAAACATTATTAGTCATTTCTTTCATCGTAAGTTTTTAATTGGAAAGTGGATCGTTAAGTAATTTCACGGGTAATATCAATCATCAAAAATTTAGAACTACTTTTTAAGTTACGCGTTTATAAATATTAATAGTAATTGCTTTCATCTTCACAAGTTTTCAATTGGAAAGTGGATCATTAAATATTTTCATGCCTAATATCAACTATCAAAAATTTAGAACTACTATTTAAGTTACGCTTTTATAAGTATCAATAGCAACTTCTTTCATCTTTATAAGTTTTTCATTGCTAATTGCTAAATGCATTTTGCAAATTTGCCATAATTTAATATAATGGGGATGAATAAAGATTTATTTCCGTTGCGTTACGTATTTTTTCAACTATATCTATTGCTTTAATTTATTTGATATAAATAAATACACCGTAGTCCGGTAGTTCTAGTATTAACCCATTTGCATCGTAGCACTAGACACGCGACCAAACTATATAAATCAAAGACTTTCGGTGTTATTTGGAAGTTACGTGTAACCATCAAAACAATAGATAGTTTTATACATATGAACGGTAAGTAAACTTAGAATAGATGTTACACCTTTTATCAATTAGTACAGTAAGCTATAAAATAATCAATACATAATGATACATCACAAATATTAGTAACATCAATATTTATCATCGTACGCGGCTTATTCCGCTAGCAGATGCAAATGAGTTAAGAAACTCATCTACACAGTTGCCGATAAAATTCGCTGTTTATAGAGATTATATCAAGTTCCATAGCACATGCTGTTCCATATCACCTACGCTTACCATGCATACTGGTTCGAATCTTTAGGTCGGTGGTATACATATGTACGTATGCACACTCTCATTTATTTATAAGAATAAATAAATTCAACTGCAATTTAATTTTAAGCGAATGTTCTGTAACGAAATAAAAAAGGCAAGGTAGTGCATTGTCGCGATTCTGAACAGGATCAAGACGTTTAAGAGTTCGAGAAGAAATATTTCAATTACAGGGCGAATTCTTGACTGTGAATAGGAAGAGGATGTGCTGGTATTATTAATATCGACGTCGTAAGAAATCGAGCTACTTTCCCTATGTGAAAATGGGTCGAAAGAAAAGTTCAACGGAACTTATCTTTAAAGTTGCAACACGATGTAGTTCGATCGTATAACGATATTATAGAGAAATGTTACCAAAGGAAAGAATCGAGTCAATGTGCATCCGTTTCAACGATTTTCGATATTTAACTGAACTGAGATAAAAAATGTCTACTGTGTGTGCATATACGCGCATTTAGCTTGCGATTATTGAGAGATTACAATATTACAAATATGCAACAGCGATTATAAAGTTTCGTAGTAATAGTATAAACGTAATAGGAGTTCATTCTCCAATCGAATGTGCAATCTTTTCTTTCTGTAAAATTATTTCAGAGAAAAATAATTCTTAAATTTCCTTTTTATTAGCGATGCCTAAAGATTTCTAAGTTCTAAATTTACTTCATGCGAGGTTTCTGCGACGCAACGTTTTCTTATCTTATTAACCTTGCTGCGATCTTCGGGTTATTTTTTATTCAAACGTGTTCTTATTTCTTCAAAACATTTCATAGTTTTGGGGCAGGTATAAAAAAGTTGTCATTAATATTTACTTTATGTTTCAGTTTCTATAATAAAAATTCTTTTTCCAAGCATTATGAAACTTTTCCAAAGAGAAATTAATGTAACTGAATTAAACAGAATTCTGAAGACTACGGCATGAATAAACTAGCTACTGGAAATTTAAAACATAGTTAGCTTAAGGTTTTTCATAAACTAAAATGCTACTTTACTTAACATAGTTTTGTTTTAACTCTCTCTTATTTACCCATTCTTCTTTTCATTTGCTAATATGTATTTGTAAAAATATGTTAATACAGAAAGTATCATCCCTTTTCGGGCTTTTATAAAATTCTTTTAACGGAAAAAAATTAAAAAATAGGAAAGCTGCATATGTTGTCTAAGCGAATTCTACAAGCTAGTTACATAAATAATGATTCAAAGTAAATGAATTACTAAAAAAATCATATTCTTTTATACATTGGTAAATTATCCAAAGCGATAATTTTTGTCTGTTCAATAATTGAAATGCTTTCCGGAATAAGAGTTCATGAGACAAAATAGTGAACCTAGAAAATTGCATCGGAAATTCACGTGTTCCGCGAGTTAACAATAAATACTGTCTTAGACTTAAATAGACAGTATATTGAAACGAAATTTTGGGGGGAATATTGGTTATGGGGGCATGGCCATTAATTAACCCTTTGACTACTATGGACGCATATATGCGTTCCGGAAAAGCTATCAGCGTTGACTTTGAACGTATATGTGCGTTTAGGAATTGTACATAAGAACTGATAAAACGAAACTAAACAAGACTTTATCATCCACCAATGGAAAACATCAGTAGACTGTGGATTTTTATGCGTTTATGGGAAATTTAAGTTTTCAAGTACAATTGTCAATTTATCATGTCGAATCAATGAATAAGGAATAATAATAAACGAATAACGAATAAAATTTCATCTGTTATTCGTTACTCGAATAAACATTTATTCGAATAACGCCCAACACTAATCTGTGGGCCTTTTTTCTGGAAAGCTTCTCAATTATCTTGATTCACTGTCGTTAAATGTTTATATGCAAACTAACAAAAAAGCTCATTTATTTTCGTGGACAAATTATTAAACAGTAGGACGATACTCGTAGAGCACAAGAAACTGAATCATTCGTACAGTTACAGTTTTTCTCTACCTTACGCTGTTGCAAAGTTATATAAAAAAAAAAACGAAAAAATACAGAAACTTTGATGGTTAACCCCTCCCTTCCCAAGTAACTTTCTGCTTAATAAAAATAGTTCCTTGCATAACTTATTATGTTCTATACACCAACCAAGTTTCATTAATATTTGAGTTTTCGGATTGGATGATTTCCGCGTGTCAAGTTTCTCTCTTCCAACCTAAGTTTACTAAAACTTTTTTTCATTTATCGATTACTGTGTACCAAGTTCTGAACTATTTTTTCGTACCGCTCTTTATCGACGTATCACCGATATCGACGTAAAACATAATTAAATAGTTGAACGGCAAAATGAAACTACAAATTCATTTCTTATATTGCAGACCTTTCTAGCGACGAGATATTTCCTTGAAAATATTTTTTCTTATTCGTTTTTACAGGATTTCCCTAGCAAAGGGTGGCTGATTCGATTCTCAGATGTTATCGGCGCATCGCATACGGTAGATTACAGATTTTGGAACTACAATGGTAATGCCAGCAATGGGTTGAAGCACGTAGCTGAACATGGATCGACCAGACAATTAGAATCAGAACTGAAAGACCAAGTAAATGTTCTTCTTAAAACGTTCATTCTATAACAGTAAAAAGAGAAGGAATTTATTTTTATTCATCAGTTTTCATGAGCTTTTCCAAATATGTATTTATTTTAACACTCGGACGGCGGTTCGTCGGGCGACTACGCAAGCAGCGGTGCTGGGTCCATTCGGACCCCGACGTAAACTCACATAAGATTATGTACAATTGATTATTATTACAAAATATAATACGAATACTAAGAAGAATAATGAATGAAACAACTATGTGTATATATATATACAAACATTGTATACATATACAACGTATTACGTTTAGAGTGGGGTCCAAACGGACCCGGGCGTAGCCGTCCGAGTGTTAACCGTTGAAAGTGAAAAATCGCAAATCATCATCACTGAGCAAATGTTGAACAGAAAAGGGTATTAATGTGCACATGTTTTATTTTATTTTCTAGAGCGAACACATTAGAACTATAATTAAAGCCAGAGGAATAAGTTATCCGAATGTTACTGGAAAAACATTTGCAGTCTTTCGCGTTGACCAGAAACACCACCTCATGTCTTTGGTGTCCATGATTGGTAAGACCATTTCCGGAAGTAACAAGTTCCTCAGTTTAGTAAACAATTTGCAAATAATTTCTTCGATTAATTTAAAAGAATACAGTAGTCCCCCGATTATCTGATCTAATAGGGGCGAAATCTTGATCAGATAATCGAAATGTTTGAAAAATCGTGGAATTCTTTTCTCGGGGCAAGATAAATATAAATATATAGTTTTTTGGGGGTTCGTGAGAATTTCAGGATATACAATATATGTATATAGAACTTGTTTAGTATAATAGTGACCATAATGCAAATTAGTAAACGATTTAAATTTGCTGTTCGTTTAGTTCCCCACTCTATACTTCACTCTCCATTTCTAGACTCCAATTTAAATTGTATCATTATTGCAACTATTGGTTTTTATGCTTTACGATCAGAAGATCGGATAGTTCGGAAACCGGATAATCGGAGGACTGTTGGTACTCGTATTTAACCCATTCGCTACGAAGAACTTATATATTATATACGTCCTGAAAACATGAATAATCATATATTAAAATACTCTGCCATTTCCTTTTTAGTCATAGTAGAACTTCTATTACTATTACTACATAATACAATTGAATTGACAATACCAAAGATCTAAATATTTCCACGCATGCTATTTCTAAATTAATAAAAGCTACTCTAATTTGCATCTCCGAAACGCGTTTCAATTTTAAGGTGCCGTAGCGAAAGTGTTAACATATTTTTAAGAAATGTTTATTACTTATTTACAATATATCGTTAGTTAAAGGTAACGATTACAAAAAGAAAGTTATTATAAAAGAAATGTAATTTCCTATACTTGTAATTCGGTTTACAAAATAGATATTTCGAAATTGCACAAATATTTAATGAATATTCAACAAATTGTCAACTGCCACAAGACAAAATAAAACAAGCTTCGTAGTAGTTGTTCACAAGTGCTTAAAAATTGCACTACTTTTGCAAGGAAATTTCGTGGATAGAATGTGATTCAATGATCTTGTAATATGTTCAGGAAATCTTGAAATGAAACGTCTACTTATTCCAGCAATTTCGTCGATAACAACGCGAAGTTCTTAAAAGTTTCAAGACCGCCGCGGATTTCAATCTAAAGTTTGAGAAATTATGATCAATTAATGAATCCCTTTGGTCGAATTCAACTAAAGTATGGAATGCAAAAAATGATTTTGTAGATCCTTCTCCCGATTGGATTGTTGGAGTTTCGGGTTTGGAACTATGCTTGCCTAATTGCACCTGGATCGAACACAAAGAACTCAATTTATACCCCTACGATGCGGGCACCGACAGTGGAATTACGTATTTGGTAAGTAGAACTCGTTTTTCTCGCGTAATCTGCATTTAAAATATTTGTTTCTGTTCATTTGCTTAATTAGTTGCAACGAAGGTATCTGTTTAACAAGTATTATGAAACGTGTAATAACTAGATTACGGACGTTAGATCCAGATTCCAAAGAATACAAATTAATTATTGAAAATTTATTCACCAGCCTAATTAGAACTTTGAATATTTTGTACACTTTTACACGTCGCCCGTATTTTGAGCCATTTCGCGCATTTAAATTTCCCAAAAAATTGCACAAAGATCCGAATATAATAAATAATATTACGTCTATAATTACATTTGCAACACGAATTTATTAAACATTTTACATAAACTGTAGTAAATTGTTTCTCCGCATTCTGCTTCGTTAACCGGTAAGTAAAATCGAAAAGGGAGTTCTAATGGGGGAAAAAAAAAAAAGAAAAAAAAGGAAATTACGAAGAGCAATAAAAAGCGGCAAATGGTGGGTGATAACGAATAGGTTCGAAGGTAGCGGAAAAAGGTTTCCCCTATAGCGGAAAAAAGTCTGGCCATCGCAGTATTTCTCGATGCGGAACAGAAAAGGATTCGTTTGGAAGGGCGAAATGAACGTCAGCTGTCGGTCGCAGAGAATCGCATAATAAATTCAGCAGCAGACTTTGAGCCTAACAATTGACAATAGGGCTGCGGGTCGTGTGAAAATCGCTGACGGCGTCGAAGTAAACGTGCTCGCGACGCTTTTCCGGCCGACTGAGAATTTTCCTTGTCGCATCGCGACGCCTCTGCTTTTTCGCCCCTTCGAAACGCAACCTTTTCACAATTTACGTGCCCGTGGTTTATAAGAGGAGCATGTAAACATGCGATCGCTAATGAAATTGATCAAACACGATGAATTATATTATACGATGGGCTAACATGTAACCAAGGCTTGAATGAAAGTGTTAATATTTTCCATTAGTTCTAATATAACAATTATTTTTCTACTTTTAAGTTTTCCGTTCCAAGAAAACAGCTACAAATCCACTGAATTTTTTATTACATATATTTGTACGTAAACAAAAAAATTTTACTTTTTCGGAAATCGGAAAAAATTCTAGTTGGACATGAACACTTGCTTTGCCTTGAAATCAATTGGAAGAGTTCTTTTGAACAAATTTAGTCATCTATATTCATCCTGATTTCAATTCCTTAAAGTTATTGAAAGTCACGCGATTACTCTTTTTTTACTTTGTTTTAATTTATTAACTTTTTACACGTCACTTTACCATTTCCATATTTCTTCTTCACTTTATTGCACTTATTATATGTATATATTAAGTGTATCAATAGATGATCCATTTCTTTTGTTTGATTCAGCGTTTATTTCTAATAAAATTGGGCAGTTACTTGATCTTAAATATTATTGCCATTATCTGTTACATTTTTCGGAGAAGCTATCAATTTCTTCTTGAGAGGAAGTTTATTTTCTTGATAAAATAAATTCATCATCCGATTTAAAAACAGTGGATTATTTATTGATACACCTAATACTATGTTTATTCAATAACATATGCATACATGCCTACTATATTGATTAAATAAAATACTTTAATGAATTCACTTCCACGTTTTAAATTTCTTCTCTTATAGTTTGCGTTTTTTAATACAAATTTTATACTCTGTTACCAATCAATATTTATTTGATTCTTTCCACAGTTTTTACAAGACTTTTGTATATACGGTACGCTTTCATTGTTTAAAACGAGTCCCAGGTGTAATTTCGCAGAAATTGCAAAAACTTATTTTAACATATTTATTTAAATATATACATATATATATATACATATATATATTATATATTGTAATATATACAATATATTATATATACTATATATTATATTATATTATATTATATATATTATATATATATATATATATATATATATAATATATATTATATAAGTATATAAGAACTTTGTGCGTTTGTAGTCACCAGATTCACCAACAGATCCACAAGAACCAATTCGTCGGATAACATCGAGCTTGCCAAACGATTCAAGATCACCGTTCTATGATCCTTCCGGTTTAGACATGAAGCCTCTTGCCCGGCTTTACTTGAACCGACAGAGACTTTACGAGAAAGTCTGCGAGCCTAAACCAGCAGATGCAGTTGGCACAGGTCCACCACCAATTTCTGATAATCACAAGCATAACAGCAAGTATTGTTTTTATACTAATATCTTTTATTTTTCCGATTACGATCATAGAAACCAGATGTTGAAAAATTTAAACCAGAGGATGTTTCTTTTTAACTATTCTATTTAACCCCTTGAGTAGTTATGTCGTATATATATGTCGTGTCTAGAGTCTCTACACAATGAATATATTATACACAATGTGTATATTATAAATACAGTTAAGGCCGAAACACTTTATTAGCGTTTCACGTAAAATAACACGATTTAAGTAGACAATCGTAGAATGAGAGAAACCGATAGCAATAAGAGTTACTTTTGTTATCTCTTTCACTTTACGATTGTCAACTGAAATCATGAGTTTCATGTGACGTGATAATAATTTGTCTCTGCCTTTGCTCGCATTAATACATTTGGACATGTATTTGGATGTGTATTTGTACACCACTAACAGCGAAACTCACCAAACAGGGAAGTCCTAATTTTTATGAAAGTTCGCGTGCATGTAGAGTATGATGGACTTTACATGGAGCAATTTTTTATCGACAGAAAGTTTCTTTGAGGGGGTGAAATCAATTCGCAAATGCATCGGTATTTTTTTCATTTTTGAACTGAAATTTTGTCTGCAACATTTTTCGCAACAAAGGGATAGAATACTAAAAACTGGACAATTTTTATGCGAAAAGTTCTACTCTATCTCGCACCGTTGAAAAGATACGGAGGAAATAAAAGTCGTAACGAGCACTATAAATTAGGAAATCAGGGGTGAAATCAGTCCTCGCAATGCCATTTATTCTTCGACTTTCTAAAAATGGCTTCGTAACGGTGCGAAATAGAGTAAAACTTTTCATATAACAAATGTTCAGCATTCAGAACTCTATCGCAATATTACAAAAAAAAAAGCCCCACGTAAAATTGCATTTAAAAAATGAAAAAAAATGCTGAAGTTTTAGAGAGTTGATTTCAACCCCTCAAAGAGATTTCCTATTGATAAAAAAAATTGCTCCACATACAGTCTATTATGCTGTACAAGCATCCGAGCTTTCATTAAAATCAGGACTTTCGTGTAACATATTTCTACAGTGGAATTACTTTTGCCCCATCCTTCATATTTAAGAGCAATTGCATTGAAGGAAGTACTCGAGGTTTCTATGACGTGATCTGTGTTTGCTTAATCTTTGTTAGTAACCTTCAAGCTAACTGCTTCCGTGGAAATGGAGGTAATGAAGCCCAGAAGTAGTTTCTCTATGTTTGTAGGCTTGTTTGTTTATTGAAAATCGATGCGAATGGGTCGTGAGCAATTCCAAGAATTTTTGAACCTACTTCATTTGATGGAATTTAATGAAATGATAAGGATTCGGAAATTAACATGTTTCATTATTAAAGTGGTTAGATTGTTATCACTGTAATTTATATATTATTCTTTTCTAGTAAATTACAGTAACGCCTATTGTGTGCAGTAAATGAAATAAGTGAAGTTTAATTTGGAAAAAGTGACTGTTCTATAATCCAAACATTTACGTCTCCCTATTAATTGCTTCCTATTAATTGCTCCCTATTCGCTCATTATTTAACAAAATTGTTATTTTTGTTATTATCATTGTGTTATGTCACATTTAATTATATAATTAATATTTATTTATAATTTTATTGATTTAGCAGTTGAATTAATTTTATACCATCGTTATTTATTTCGATCCGTAAGCATAGTAGTATAAAGGCATGTCTTTATGAATTATTCACTAAAAAAAAAAATTATAATATTCCTTCCAATTATGATGAAATTGTATGGAAATAAGAATTACTTACGACCTCATTCTATCTTCGTTTCTTGTTTGCAAATATGAATTATTGTGCTACATATTAATTCATTATAAAGTTTCCTTTACTTTTTCATTTACCCATTCTACTTTATATATGTATTATACTCTATATTGCATATTTGAAAGTGATTTTAATAATTAATTAATAGTAGTTTGTTTTACTTTTTTATTTGCCTCTTTTGCTTTACATGCACCTATACTGTATTTTATATTGCGTATTTAAAAATGATTTTAGTAATTACGTAGTAGTAGTATACTATTAGTTTCGATAAATAACTTTAGATGTAACACGGTAAGAATTTAAAATTTGTTATTACATATTTGTTCGTTAGCGATACTTTTATATATCAGTGAAAAATATTCGTTTATTATTTGCATTATGAGAGAATATTCATTTCCAAGTGGTCTTCATTAGTATCTGCACAATTGGATTCTTTTTGATGTAATTAAAAGCAATTTCGCGATACCAAAAGGATGGAGATATTCGAACTTATAATTAAAATCAATAACTTTATGAAAGTATTCCGTTACGTAGTACCTCATTGAAATATTCTGTTAAACACGCCGATGAATGCTTAATTAAAACATGAATAAGGAATAGTCTTCTAGAGAATCATATATCATTACAATAACAAGTATCGATATGCATATATACATAAATGATTTACTGGAAAATGGTTGGCAATGCAAATGAATACAGGCTATTATAATTTTGTTATTTTGATCTTGCTTGTCACTTTATTGACATATTAAACAATACCGTGTTATGTAAAAATACAACGTCCAATTAATCACACGTAGAACAAAGGGGTACATAAATGTGTTGCTGAAATTTTTCAAAAAGATTCGAAACAGTAGGATAACACAAAAAGGTACAAGACAATCGAAATAGGGTAGAGCGAGGCGAATTCTCTTTTCTTCTTATAAATAGGGTAGATTATCTAATTACTGTTAGTGTCCCTATTATTGTCACTTTAATTATGTTTTTTTTAATAACGAACGAATGTACGAAGAATGGAGACTAAAAAAATTTCAATAATAAATTTGGACTTCATTTTTATGCAACAACACATCGACATTGCATATAGGTTTATATTTAACATTTAAAGATAGATATTAGAAAGTAAATCGTGTCGTTTGAACATAAAAATGTGACTAATGCACTGTAAGTAGAAAGTATGGAAATTTTTATGATGCAGTAAAGGCGATGATTCTTACGATTATCTTCTATCCGTCATACTTATTGAGTTGCTAATATATGTATGGATCATTTCTATTTAAGTGACAACTTTTCAAATGACAGTACGAGGGACATTCAACTTTGTTATATATTTTCAATGAATTAACAATTAATACAAAGAAATCATCATAAATAAAAGAAATGTTAACTAATGTTATGCTCCAAACCGGAACGAGTATTAGGCTAAATAACTTCTAAAATAATTAAATGAAGTTGCGCGATAAGCTTAAAGTGGCAGTAATCGAGACATCTACCTTAGCGAATATTAACTTCGTTTCGTAATCAAAACATCAATTTTTTTCGTTCCAAATTTATTAATTCTGTCGAATGAATGATGAATTGCAACGTATATCGGCTACTTTGCAATCAATTAGTACGCAAGTTCCAGGTATCACTGTGCAAAATTGGTGTAATGGTTTTTTTAACAATCTTATCACAAAGTCGTTAATAGCATTGATGGGCAAAGAACGTAAGCGCATCAGCAGATTTTCAAGATGACGTTGACAAGCAATATAATTTCTGACGTACGCAGAAGCCTGCAGTGTGTCACCATGGGGAACCTGGAGTGCTTGTTCCGTGACGTGCGGTCGTGGCACCCGACTCAGACAAAGACATTTCCGGGAAGAAGCTGCTGCGACGAAGAACACGTGCAACGTAAAGCTGACTGACAGGTTGCAGTGCTTTGGAAAGAGCCCTCACTGGTAATTAACGTAATTCTATGAAAATAACCAACGAATAACAAGTATAAATTATGCAGAACAAGAGGTAATCATCGGTAAATGTCCAGAGCATAAACGTTGAATTTCTTCCCTTAAGGATAAAAAGTATTGATGGAGATTTGAACTTAAATAAATTACCTTGATTAACTTACTTTAATTAACCTCTTAAGGATCGAATTATTTTGCAAAAATCGGTCAAATATTCTCAAATTTTTTTTTGTACAAGAAAAAGAACAGGATAGGAAATTATGAGATACAAGTTTTGCGCTTCAAAATCATCCTTTTGTAGATCATATACGCTTATTGACAGATCGAGTTCACCGTTTTGCAAATCAAATTCATCCTTTTGCAAGCCAAGTCTTTGTACAAATTTGTTTCCTTAAAGTATTGTAATAAAAATAAAATCCAATGTAAATTTCATGCTCCAAAGTAGTTGTTGCATATTTTCATGTTTGTAATTAATCTTTATATACCCGTCGTTTATTGTAGTACGTGAGTATGTTTAGTTTTGCGTAGATTCAACCGATAAAATAGGACCGTGTAAACACGGGATAGGGGAAATCTGACAGGAAATTGAAACCGTGTTAGCACGGGTATGGTCGTTAAAGGATTAATTTACATAGACTAGAATTGAAGGGCTCGATGCAAAAACCGACCAGCTCCATTCCTTGCAATTTTTCGCTACCTAAAAAGAAACTTTTAAAATAACTGTTTTTCGTACCTAAAAAGCATTGGAAAGCTATCTAGTAGGTTTCACTGTATCGATATTTAGTTACTAGAATTGCTCGTTTTTATAGTAAACGAAATGAAATGCAGCATATACAGAAACCTATTAAAAACTTGTTTTGTGCTGAAAATGGAGTAAACCGGTTTTTGCACCGAGACTTTCCATTAATATTCGCAATATCTATGAACTTAATTTTCTTTCATTCCTCTTATTACATATTCTTCTTCAATCTACTTGTAATGTAATAAATAGTTACAGTTTATCAGAAAACAAGTTTACTGTTACAAATGTCTTCATTTCTTTCTTTTATAAGTTTTCTATCCATTTTTTTATATATAAAAGCCTTAAACAATTGAAGGTTTCGTAATAAAAACAACCCCTATCAATGTTTGTTTTTTTCCAGAAGAGTAAATGAATAATCTAACATCCTTCATTTTTGTTTAATAGTTTTTCAATTTTATTTATTAAAATATTGATCATACTACATGATTTCAGATTTTCATATCTGTTATCTGTAATTGTATCACAAAAGAATTGTATCCAATGAAATTATGAATTTATTAGCTCGTGCCTGAAATTTTAAAATTTGACAAGGGTCGTTTTTGTTGTGAACCCTTCAATTTGTTTATTACGCTATTTTTTCTTCTTCTTATGAGAGGCTTTAATAATAAACAGACATTTATGAAAAGAAAGTTATACAAGCAAACAGAACAAGATGTTTATTCAGATTTTTCTTAATATTGCGATATACAAAATTATTTTTAATTTAGACAAATTAAAGTTGTTAAATGTGGTTCACTGTTATCTTTCGTATTCATTTCGATTATAAAATATTCAATTATCTATAACGTAACACTTCTGTTGTCCATTAGAAAAATAAGGAAACGGTAAGTAGTATATGTCAGCCATTGGTCGTACCAGGAGTCTCACAAAAATATCTGAATTTTTGGCTGAAATGTTGCATTTTTAGCTGTTTCTATTGCAAAATTTAATTGCTTATAACTAGACTGGGGGTATTTATGCATTTATGCGGAATCTAAATTGGCAGTAAGATACAGAATGCACATAATGTGCAAAATTATGCAAAACATCCAAAGTAAAGTACGTATTATAATGAGAAACGGGCAAAATTTTACCATTATTTTTTCAACCGTTAATTAATAAGAATTTATCGAAATAAGAAATTATTCGAATAAAAGGACGCAGGAGACCAATCCTGGGTATTTTTTGGCTCACGCTAATATATACTTTAAAAATAGTCTTTCTGTTAAAATTATATAAAACGGTTATTGTAAGAATTATATTCAATTCGACCATCAAAGTTGATCAAGTTAACCCGCTATTTATGTATTTAACGTTTTTGACGTTTACCTCATTAACATATCATTGTATGATTCCCATTTTTCTTTCATTTCCGTTACATTGACACCAGTCACTTATACAGTATACCTATTAATTCCTGATTTCCAGGTTGAAATGAAACGTTTCACTTAATGATACGTTTATCATATCGTAAAAGTGAATTAAATTCGGATTATAGAAGATTAAATGATAGCAGTCCAATTACATATGAAGATATACTTCTATACGCGTTATTATAGATCTGATTGTTATATGTCACGTATATCGGAAACAATTCGCGCAGTATTTATTTATAATTCCCATCGTTTTAAAAACGCTGTTGTTTTATTCCAGTTTAAACTATTAATGTCGTTGTGTAACACTAAAATAGTAAGGGATAGCCCCCTAATGATTCTATAGAAGAATGGATAATCTATCCTATGCTTCGTCAACGGTTAAAGTAAAAGCACTTGAACCAATTACCATTTTTCTCATCGGCAACAAAACTTCTGATCACAAAGGTGTGAAAAGGTAAATCTTTTGTTTGAACAGCAAAGGAGGACGCCTTACGCCATTGCTGGAAACAGAAATGTGCGCCCTTAACGAATGGAGCGAATGGAGTTCGTGCACTGCAACATGTGGGACTGGTCACAAGACGCGATTGCGAAGCTTCAAATACAAGAAGCATCGTA
The DNA here is from genome assembly GCA_028830335.1 of Eucera pruinosa. Classification (NCBI taxonomy): domain Eukaryota; kingdom Metazoa; phylum Arthropoda; class Insecta; order Hymenoptera; family Apidae; genus Eucera; species Eucera pruinosa. The sequence continues at coordinate 8,815,211 of JAMYCR010000014.1, read as the reverse complement.
AACAGTGCAAAGCCATTCCCGACGGACCAGAATTTCAACAGACGCTCGATTGCGAGAATGAAACGTGCCCTAACGAGGATCAGGACGAGGTAAGAGAGACGACTGATCAGGTGGATGACAATGATAACGATGAGAACGATGGTGACAAAGAAGATTACGAGGAAGAACAGCCGGCGTTAGAGGTAACCGAGGAATGGCGGCAGGTACAAAACTTCAAATAGTTTCCAAAATCTTACTATTTGCCGTGTAACACGCCGGTTAACTATCGAAAATGTTGCAAAACGCGTGCATCTTCAGCAATAACTATTGGCTGCCAATCATCGAACACGTGGAAACAGGACGAGGAATAAGATATTTTTATATTCCATAGTTGCGGCTGATTCTTTTAATAAGCCATTTTTACAAACAAATTTCTCAACATTAAAAATATATTTATGTAAAATAAGCTATCGCTGAAATTATAATAGTAGTATACTTTTCAACTTGTGAATATTACATACGTACCATAAACATTATTTTGTAGCCTAGTCTATACCCTTAGAAATATCTAAAAAAAACATATAGTAAAAGTAAATGAGTATACTTGACTAATCGTACAATTGTGCCCACGTTGACATTTTAAATTAATTGTAATTATTCGTTACCGATAAAAACTGAAACAATTTATTATTTACAATTTATTCCTAGTTGAAAGAATAATATATTTTTTTAACAATTCGAATTGTAATGTTTGTAAAAGTCTTAAAATACAAAGCAGATTGACTCGTCCTGAATTACCAAATATTTAACACGTAAACTGTCATAATGATATAGGGAGTAAGACAATTCGTTCATGGTTTATAAATATTTATTATTCATCAAATATTTAGAAATATAACTGCAAATATGCGAAATAATCAATCCATTAGATAACAATTTTAAAACTAACACTTTCCATCGAGAAGCTGCAGCGTTATCTTACAATAATTTAAACTATTGTTAATCACATTAATAACAATAAATATTTTGTAATATTTATTAAGCTATTTTCAAAATGAAAAGCGTTATCAACGTATAAAACAAGAATTATGAATGATATTAAAAACTGCTTGAAATCTAAATCTGCTAATTAAATTGAAACAGACGAACATTAATAAAATTGTTTTACTCCCTGTTGTAATCGACAATACATAATATCGAAAAATTCATTTGTCGCTCAAGGAAGCTATTAACAAATTGGTGAATTGGATCATCGCAGCAATAATAAAAACTACATTTATAAATCATTTTTTTTCTCTGTTTGTTCAAATAGTACTTCGTCTAATGTTCAAATCATTACTAACGAATCTCGAATTGTTCAAAATAATCGTTTCACGCGCAAATAACTATAAATGAAACCATACCTGCACCATTTCTCGTAGATCCATCCATGGCACTGGCATCCTCACGTAAGTCGAGCGATTCACTCGCGTAAGAAATGAAATAGGTGATCAATTAATTCGAGGTATATATAAGTGAGTGAGAAACAACCAGCAAAATTAAGATAAATGTCTTTGTACCGAAAGATTAAGAAATAAAAATGTGTACAAGGTGTTTCCGAACGTTATTCTAATTATAAACCGTAGTAATCTGATTTGATATAAAATTAATCTACTTCAACGAATTGAAATTAATATTTTTGATAATAGGTATTATTTTTTATTTTGTTTACCTTTTGCTATTCTTATCAACACTTATCATTTCATATCATATTTCTATGTTTCTTATACTTCTTGTTATTAGCTTTATTTATTCATACATGTATCTTAATTAATATTGTTTCTTTAAACTGCGAAAGAAGAATTATTATGCGAAATTGTATCTTTTTGATGTAATAATTTTTAGTTTCCTTCTGCTCACTCATTTTCAGCACGATGCATCATTCAGAAATGATTTATATTCACTTTATTTATCACTTCACGTTTCATATAATAATATCATTTCTTCTATGTATTTTGTCACGCACTGATTAAATTTTTAATAAATGCACTCAACTAACGTTCATTATACATATGTGGCACCTTTTAATTTTTTTTATATTTTTGCCTGTTATTTTCGAGTAACTAGCTAATCTTTTTTTTTTACGCCGTAACAAGTGCAGCAATTTAAAAAATGAAAATAAATGGGACTGTATTAAGAAACTAATGATAGTTAATTTATGACTTCTTCATGATTTAACCCTTTACAATGTTACACTCGCTATCAGTTACAATTTACTGCAATGCAAAACAATTTGATTACAATGCTATCACTATTCTCATAAGTGTACATACTAAATTAAAACTATTCATAAATCATTGTTTAGAAAAAAAACAAATTCAATGAATAGTTCGTATCTGAAAATCATTCAAAAAAGACTTTCGGACTGTGAATAATAGAAACGTTTAACATAAAATCAATCTTTTCTCTGGCAATATTGTAAAAAATATAAATATAACTGCAACGTTATTCGACGTAAAATAATCTCCGAATGAAGTAAAGTATTTATTTCAAACATCTACATTGTCCGTGCGACGAAAGTTTTAATCGTCATAGCACTGAAATAGTTGAACACGAAAAGTGTTAAATTTGTAAAGGGTTAAACGAAGATTGGAGGAATTTTTGCATTCAAATAAAATGTTTAACTTGTATATCATATTTATTCCCCAACTAGAAATGTCCTGAAGATCGTTACACACAGTGGTCCCTGTGGTCCCCGTGTAGTTCCAGTTGTGGCCCTGGTGTCCAATTGAGATCTAGACTTGTGAACAGAAATTGGAACACTATGGAGGAGAATGACGAAGATCTAAGCTTGGAGGAGTGCAAACTGCAACAAGCTGGCTGTGTGGCCAACATTCAAACTTGTGATTTCTCAAAAGGGGTGGCAGAACGTAAGTTGATGAACATCTTAAGAATACAGGAGCACTAAGAGTATTAATCGTTCCTACAAATACACTACTGGCCAAAAGTTTGCAATCGTTTCCCTGGTTATACCTGTATGTCATTCTCCAATAATATTTTTATCTATTCTCCATTAATATTTCAAATGATAGCGGTAATTTCGTCCATATTCGTAGATTTCTGAGTGAAGAATTTTTTAAGGTAGCACATCTCTAAGTTCCCACTTTTTGTTAGTTCTTAAACTCCTTAGAATGGGTAGTAATTCAAAACTTTTGACTGGTAATGTATACAACATATCATGCATATAATAGAATTCAGTAAAGCTATCTTCCTGTTTTAATTCGCTACACTCGAATTTCGTTTCTGTAATTATTACTAGATTGCGGATGTTTATGCATTTATGGGAAATTTAACTGTGGAAAAAATATAGGATACACGTACTATGTAAAAATATATAAAATATTTAAAGTAAAGTATAAGTTAGAATAATTAGAAGATTTAGATTCTATTTCGTTAGTGTTGTTTGTGAAAATGTGAATTTGCATAAAGATCCGCAATCTAGTTAATACTTATGATTATAACCGCGATATTATTCAACAGAAATAATATATCTTTAACGTTTATGATTTACAAAGAGCGTTATGTAAATATGAGTATCGTTGAACGCGACGAAGAGATATGAAATATCCGTATGAAATAACTAATGAAATATTAATATCAACGTTGCATTACATTTATTTTAACAATTTGTACATTTACCGTGCAATCTAACTCAAAAATTCAGTTTGATATGCTATCGTACAATTTTTTAATAATATTTTTCTATTCACGAAGACATTTTACTATGTTAACACTAGGTTTACGGACGTTACGTGCACACTTTGACAGGCTTCCGGAAAAATACGTATACTGCATATAAATATTCGAAATTAGAATGTTGAAGATGAAGGGAATCAATCAGAATACATATTCATACCATCGTATTAATTAAAGTTAACATGATGTACTGAAAAATAATATTTATGGTCTCTATAATTTTAGGTATGAAATCTGAAATGCGTCAAATTGACGAGTTCCGTAAACCTAGTGTTAACAGGTAAAACATAGAAAGCAAAGTTTTGATGTAACAATAGTCGTTCTAAACGTTATTTGTACTACTTGTATTATATCCCTTTAACGTCACATCAGCCCTCGTATAAGTGGCAACAGCAGCTCATAATCTCAGAATATAAACTTGAAGTACTAACACCTGCAGCTGCTGCAATTAACCGATCCAGCGCACTGCAGTTAACTGATATCGTAATTGTATGAAACCGACGATGAAGTCTAACTCGTGATTACCGGCTTGTTCTATAAATATCGACCGCTTTTTCCCCGTTGTACTTTCGTGGCACGCGATTTCTACAGACCCAAGGTTGAAACCAAAGAACTTGCTAAGTAACCATACCTTTCAATGCTACTAATACTTTCAAATAAAACATTTATCGTGAATTACAAAGACGAAGATTGAAATTATATTGTGTAGATTTTCGTTATTTAATGGATTGAAAAATTTGTCTGCAACTGTATCGCTTTACTTGGTTTTAAATTCTTTGACTGAAATTCTTCTTAAATTAGACTGTAGATATAGAAAATGTATTATTTATTTAAATCATTGTAAGTGAATCGACATCTTTGTTACGAATTAAAATATAATTATATATGTATTTTGCAACAGAAGCACTTGAAACTTAAATATTATAGTACGTTTCCATATTTGCATGTACTACCACTGGCAAAAAGTTTTCGATCAAACACTGTAATGTGAAACTATCTAAAAACATTCAGATTTTGAGATGCTCAATTCTATTGTATAAATAAAAAACACAAAGCAAAATTTGAAGAACGCTTAAAGGCAATATGTGTACATTTGTTTTTTGACATTTGTACTATTTGTTTTTTGATAATGCTAAGTCTATCAGGAAGTATCACGATTCCCTTCTCCAAAAAGTTGGCATCTTTCTCCGAAATTAATTCTTGCAGGTAATTTTTTCTAGCTTCTAGGGTATTCAAATTCTAATCATTAATAACATTTTATTAGAGTAATCATAGACATCATACGTGGTATAAGAGAACGTCTAACAGTTTTCGCTGATTCTTTCTCGAAACGTAAGATGTATCTTTGTCTGATCGAAAAACGTTGTCTTTTCTTTCAATCAACTATAGACACTGTTCTTTAATTGCCGCTTTCAAGTGGCCCAACCATGAACGATATTTATTCAAATGAAGAATATTATTATTCAATAGGATTTCGTAAACAATTACTCTATCCCAATTCTATCGTTTACAAAACCGAACTTAACATTATCAAAAATGCTACGAAACCGAATACATTAATCTTACAGAGACAATACAAAGATAGTTGATTTAAAATCAAAAGTCGAAAGTTACGTTTGCTTTACTTAGTATTTCGATAAACGAAAAAGTGAAGTTGAGAAATATTTAATTAATTACAGAGATTTGCAGCGAACCAGTAGAGAAGGGACGATGCAATGGTAACATTTTACGCGCGTATTTCCACAAACAATCAGGACGATGTCGTCTATTCAGTTATTCTGGCTGCGATGGGAATCGCAATAATTTCCCAACCGAGCAAGACTGCAAAAGTGTTTGCGGCAACTTCCAGAGTGAGTTTCACTTCGTTTCAATTACTATTCGAATATCTCTCGATAATCGAGATAATACTTATTCAACCAATAATATCATTAGTTAACCTAATTAATATTTAGTTGAACTGCTTACTAATATACTTATAATATAGTACGAGTGTTGATTTTTGTATTTTGAACGAAATGTTCAAATCGTTATCCTTATTCTGTACACGCTTGCTTATGAAACAAACCCAGGAGAATTAAGGACAAATTTGTCGACTATGGCGAAAAACTATAAGGTATCTCTCAGCAGCGTCCTCAGCTATCACATACCTGCGCAGGAGCATCGCAGCATGAAGACAAAACGAGCTCACCACGGTGATGCTAATTAATGAATTACGCTACTTTGCTTTGCAAATTGAATTTTATGTTCGTTTGGTTGTAATTTCAAGCACTATCGAAAAACTAGAGAAATATACAGTCAGTCATAAAAATCTTCGTACATCTTCGAACGGTTAAATAATTTATAAGCGAAGTGATGTACTAATCATTTAAATTCTTTATTAAGATTTAGCCCTTAAACAATTAGGAAACAAGTCAATTTCAGTTACTAAGAATAAAATTGACGAGGATTTTAAAATTGATATTAACTCTTTCGTTACGGTGGATTTTAATCGGAGTACAAAGAAATTGCAAGAATATTTCATTGCATTACGTTCAATTCATATTCTCCTTTCGATTCTTCTGGCTTCATATACTCATTAAAAATGATGCGTCCTACAAGATTTCTGTTCGAATCTTTATAATTTAGGATTAATCTTGATAAGGTTCGATAATTAAATTGAAATGTCGTCCCATAGAGACATTAGACTTCAAAGGCATGAAATCGGACAGTCAAGTGATAGAATCCGGCAGCGCAGAAGACGTCGATTGCGAAGTATCCGAATGGAGTAATTGGTCGAAATGTGCAGGCTGTCGTGGGTACACAGTTAGTACAAAGGAAATTATGGTGCGTAATTTTTTGCAATAAAAATGAAATAATCTCGTCCCCCGAATTACGCGGATTATCTGTCCCGCGCGATTTTGTTACGCGGTTTACTTCCGCGTAAAAAGAGTCCACTATTATGAGAAAAATGTTTAAGAAAAAACACGATACAAGTTACGAAAAGATTTCATATATTTTCACAGAGAAATCGTAATCAAAATTCATAAAAATAATAATGAATAGTTCCATTCTCTAAGTATTAAAATATCTTCCCTAATTTGATTATTTCATATATCCTTATACACTGTGTATAGTCTGTTCTTTTTTATCCATTCAATTTTCCTATAAATGCATAAAAATCCGTAGTCTAATAATAAACTATATTCGTTGTTGGTGTTTAGAATGAAATCTAACTCCATCAGACTTCTCTTCTTAACTGGCACAAAGTCACTATAATCTTCATTGTTCGAATACTTCCTTCCTATTCGGAGGTATTGCTTCGATTTCGTCATAATAGTGCTTTGTTGTAGGCTATTATTTCTTAGAGCGAGTAATTACCAAAAATGCAAGATAAAAGCATACGATACGTAAAATAAGATCGCGTAAATTGTAACCGTGTATAAAAAGTCTGCGTAAATTGAAAGATTATTTATTACGCGTGAAAGAAATTCACGTAAATGAAGTACCACGTAAATTTAGGGACAGATATAATTATATCCCTCTGTAAAAAATGTATACAAGAAATATATCTGTTTTGATATAATATTTATAATTAGAAGTACCATGCAAAGATGTGACTTTATTTAATTTGAACAATTTAGGTACCGCCTAGAGGTAACGGTGAAAGCTGTCCGAAGAAATTACATCGTAAAAGGAAATGTCATAAAATCCCACCGTGTTGTAAGTATTATTACGATGAAATTATGTAAGTAAGTGAATTTTCTTGGAAATTGATTAAATACAAGTCAAACTTTTAGCTCTACAAGGTGATGGACCTGGTCGACGTACGTATCGTGACCAAAATGTGGAAGCAGAGGAAAATCAAAGTAAGTCACAGTTAATCACTAAATAAATACGAATATATATATAAAATTTGAAATTCAATTATTTTCCATTATGTTAACTACCTCTAATTAATTATATTTCGGTACATTTCTTAGCTTCAGATTTGTTTAATTTTTCACCGAAGAAAAATTAATGTAATACACAGTTAATTGAAGTTTACAAAAATTTGATACAAGATTAGCGGTAACATTAGTTTCAGTTGATTGCAAAATGACACCGTGGTCTAATTGGTCCGCGTGCACAGCCACTTGTGGGGAAGCATCACAGTACAGAACAAGGGTAGTAAAAGTCCGACCGTATGGACCAAGAGGCAAGCTGTGTCCAGCTTTGGTAGAGTATAGAAAATGTCACGATGTGCAATGTCCATAATAATATTTATCCAAACTTTTTACATATCCATTTCCTATTTTACCTCTACCTTCAAACATATTCGAATTTTAAATTTTAACTGAATGTTACATATGTATCATTAAATCAAGCGCAATCGTGATTTAACATGAAACAGACACTTTACTACTATAACGCAACATGAAACTATTATGAATTATTACAACTGTTAGATCTCCTGTAATAATATACTTTCAAAAAAACTTATGGATATTATGAATGAAAAATGACAATCAATATCCTTTAGATATTATCTGATTTTACATAATATATTACAATATTGGCTCTAAAGGCGCTTGATAAATTGATACGTAACATTTTGAAATTGAAATTATCGTATAGTTTTTTCTATGATTTAATTACACGATGTAATAGGAATAAGTTTTAAATAACACAATTAGAGCCTGACAAACTATTGTAAGATATATATCTATTATTATTGTTAAATCAAGTATACATTGAAAAACAAATACTTTGATTATACAGGGTTTTTTTATCATTCCTGACAGAAATTGTAAGGGGTAAATCTGGAAACCGGAATATGACGCAAATCCAAACATAACAAAAGCGTTTGAAATTCCCGTACCTTACGAATATAATAAATCGACTTTTAACGGCTTATGACTAAAAGATAGAGTTTTAGATGCAATTTCGTTATTCTTGATTTTCGTTTTATTCTGGTTTGTAAAATTATCCCTTAATTTTTTTGTCAAAGATGGTCAAACACTCTGTAAATAAATAGATGATATTTATAGTGAATTTTAAAACCAATTAATATATTATAACGCACAAATTATCGTGCCACATTTCGTATGTTTCTTGTTTTAATTGTTTTGAGCTATTTAACATTAAAAAAAACAGTACTAATAGGTATGCATTATAAATAATTACGTTGTAAAATGAACTAGTACTTTACTTTTACATATAGTTATAGTTCTTTCAATCAAAAGGACTGCATTCCAATTAATCATAAATGGATAAAAAATTATGTTATCATGGTTTATAACAGAAATACTTATAACCCATATTAGAATTATGATACAACTAGATTATATTTAAATTCTACAGAAGGAACAAATATTGAAAAGAACGATACATGTTTTATGCAATAGAAATACGTGGTAAATTGATTTTAGTTATTATTAAAAGAACATACCGTTTTTCATATATTTTATCATCCAAAGCAAACTATAGTAGCAATATATATATTATTATAAAATATTATTATAAAATATATATTTGTGGCATTTATAATATAAGAGTTAAGGAAATATAGATCTCAGTTTAAGACCAAATATTTCAATTAGTGCTTATTAAAATTGTACATTTAAGATTCAATTATCGATTATCAACATTGAGAGAGTACTTGTAAGTGAGAAATACTAATGACTCTTATACACTTTTACCCAAAAGCTTAATCTGATACTATTTTTAAATATAATAAATGGAATATATTTATATTTCGAATAATCATAATATTTAAGATTTCACAATTTAATATAATCAACAAAAATATTTTCGCTGTTGTTAAAAGAATGATTCAGAAACGATCACAAGTTTTGTTAAAAAAAACGTATTATAGTGGATGAATTATTTTTGGTAAGATCATACTTTCTTTTTAAGTTTCAAAATGATGCTTTTTTTAAATTACATCATATATCTTTAATCACCATTTCTTACTTTAATTAAAATGATTTGGTTGAGTGAAGTATATAATAATGTTGTTAAACATCTGACAATACTTACTGATCGTAATTTTTTCATTGTATCAATAAATGTAATTAATCTTTTGGATAATAGTATATATAATACATATCGCTAGAAAATAAGATCTTTGTTTATTATTAGACAAGCCATGGTTACATTACTTACCTGTATCAGACAATAACGATATTGTACACAATATGATAAAAAATGAAGTTCAAAACTCTATTCTTTTCTAGTATAATATAGTAATGAATATATTAACACTCAATGTTATAAATATAACTTATAGTATGCATGTTTATTTAATATTTATTAAATGTTATTAGAATATGTTCTAACATGTTGATTTTAACAAATTCTTAGGGAATCATTTTACTTTAAAAATAAGAATCAGTTTTGAATCTCATTTTAATATTTGAAAGATGTAAAATATTATAATGCTACAAACATAAAATATTCTTCGTTTTATTATCCGATATGTTGAACTGTATAAGTGAAAACTACTATACTATATGTATTATATTAACTTTAAATAAAACATAATAAATCCTATGTACATAATATTAATTCATATTTCATTATTTTACATTGCGAGTATTTACATCATACCACACATATTAATTTTGGGTCTATTCAAGTTGTTCGTCGAGTTAAATTAACTGCACTGGCTTGTGAAATTATAAAACCAATTTTGGTAAAGTTGCAGACACCACTGATTTTCAACAAGTTTTGTCTTTGCTCATAAAAAGTGATCGAATACGCATGCACCTAATGCATATGTATAGACAGAATTGAATATACTAGTAACAGTAACTTTTGCAATTACAGCAGAATCTGAAGGCAGCAGCCTATTATTGGAAACGAAAAAAATCGTTCAAAATTGGGTCCCTTACAAAGTACTTAAATTTCATAAAAATCGACAAGGTTGCCCCTAATCTATAATTTTACCCAAATTTAATAAATTTCATTATATCGCCTTTATTACATTAATGTACATTAACTATTAACATTATCCTGTGAGGTATTCATTTTTAGTCTCCACTAAAGGAGAAAATGTAAGTATAGTAGCACCTTTTTGTGATTTTTCTACAGGACTAGTTCCCTGCACTTTCGATTTAATAGTTTCTATTACCACTTCCTGTGAAATAAATGAAGTCATATCATCGACACTAAAAGGATGGTACCAAACAACTTATGATAAATAATTGTGAAATAATTATTCTATAAATTTTTTTTGCTTATTCATTTATTTAAATTTCTTTCAATCATATTCAATAAGTAATTTGATTTTCTAAACAAAGTTTAAGATTTCAATCTCTAACAAAATGGATACTCTTTAAAAACAAAGGGGGAAAAAATAAGCATTCAGAATTTCGAAAGTTTCAAGTTTCGAGCTTCGAGGCCTTGCAAAGTTTCGAAGTCGAGTTTAGCGAATTTAAAAATTAGGTTTTCACCCATCTCTACGATATTCACAATGGATGACCAAATTATTATAAACACTTCGAAATTATCACCTCTTTGAAGTTTGAGCAAGAAAGTATTTAATATAAAACCCGTTTTTATTAACAAAAAATTTGTTTGTTTTTGGTAACATATAACACGAATGTTACAAGTTCTAGGAATTATTTTAAATGTTTAAAAGTGCATTCAGGAACAAAATTAAGAAATGACGAAATTTTCGCCAAAAAATTACTGATTGTTTAATCATTACAAAATCGTGTATACATGTATGCGTTCAGTGTGTTTAATATTTGCTTAAAAACGAGTATTATTCGTGAATGTTTTACGATTCTTGTTATGCATTATTAAAAACATAGCAATACTGTTTGTATTAAAGCAGACTTCATTTTAAGTATATTTGCATTTCTATTCTTGTTCGAATTTAGAAAATGATAATGTTTATAATTTGATCATCTACTGTATATGATACAGATACACTGAGCTTAGAATTTCTTATCATTAAACTGCAGATTTTTATGTGTCTATGGAAAACTTCAATGTGCAAATATGTATAAAATATTCAAAGTACAAATTATTGCATTTTGAGCAAGGCACATCTCTCCACTTAGATTTTGCTTCTTCAATTTCATTAATAAAAATGTAAATTTGCATAAATATCCACATTCTAGTTATCATTACCAATCCAAATATTGAATATAGACTGTACTGTTTACAATTAATGCTTTTCTTACCTGATTTCCATTAGGGTGACCAATATACACTTTAACCTTATGATGTTTCTTCAATATTTTGTTAATATTATTGATCTTTACGTTTAAATCATGAATACATATGTTAGCTTTCATAGTAAATAACTTTGTGGTCTTAAATAGCTTATGATTTTTTTTGCCATCAAATTTGTTTGTCTTTTTGTTTTCATCAGAGATTTCATTATTATCCTCAATATCTTTATAGTCTCTATGACTTACAAGTTTATAAGTACTTCTATCAGTTTTAGGATCATATTCTGATATAAGTACTAACTGAAGATTTCGTCGTTTAGCAAGCTTTTCTGCTTCTTCTAATAGAAGGATAGATGTACTATTATCTGTATTGATAAGTGTAATTTTAGGAATTTTTAGTGTTTTCCTTCTTGACTTTTGTGATTCTTCTACGTCAAAACAGTTTGTACAATTTGTACCAAGGCTTATCATCCGATGCCTTAAACAGATATCTTGCATATAGTGACTTACTTTGCTGTCATTCTTGCTTACAATGAAATTACTACCATTAAATATACATCTAATAATCCTCAGTGATCGTAACATTGTCACTTTTTGTAAATAACATTTAAGCGTAATGTTACTTAGTACTAAAACTGAAACTAAATAAAGAATTAAAGTTAAGTTTGTAATTTGTCTAACGTAAAATGATATTTAATCTTTGCTAGCCATTGAGTATTACATAAATAATTGCATTATATTCATTTATTTGTTAAGCTTAGGAAGATTATTTGCCGAATATTAATTATTTAATAACACGTTCGAAAGCTTTTTACATCACAAAGGTTAGGTGTAGAAATTAATTCGATACTTGCACAACGTTTCAGTTGTCTCATAAATACAAAATAGTCAGATAAAATACAATAGTCGTCGAACAGTAAAATTATGTTTAATTTTTGTGGAAAAGAAATACCGAATTAAGTATTAATACATACACAAACGAGCAACAAAATAGACCTTTCGTCTTACGCAGGGCCACGCAGGGCCTTTAAACTGTTCAAACTGTACGAGACTTTTTGTCGCATTCTGAAATATCGACCACGAAAAAAATTCCCCTGCTTTTTACGCCACCTACGATTTAGAGCGGTGAACGCAGTAACTATGATTGATTAAATCTTTGACTAAGAACTTAGTCATTGATTGCACAGACGAACTAAAGGATAGACCTATCATCTTATGGGACTTCGTGTCACATGCTTTGAAATACCGACATTGAAAAAAATCGGAATGTTTTATACGCTCTCTGTAGTATTCATAGTTATTATAATTCTTGCATTCGCCTTAGCGTATAAAAAATAGGGAAGCTTTCTCTTTAAAATCCTTTTTGTTTCATCTAAATCCTATTTTTTATTGGAAAACTATGATTGTCGAAAGAGAAGATTACGTTTTACTATTTCCTAACCAACCCTAAAACATCTATTAAAACGTCTCAAATTTTAACTCGCCATTTTGAAGCTGCGTGAACGTTTTCAAAATCCCTGCACCGCCATAATCGGTGAACCTTCCCCTTTGAACCACTTTTTGGTTCACCTAAATTAGACTTTCGGTTGCCGAGATATCGTCGTCTGAAGAGAAGAGTAGTTTTAAAGAAGGGCGCCATTTTGCGCTCTTAGAAATTTGTTGTAACAATGAATACAATACGTTATACATTTCGTGTCAATAAAAAACACATTTGCAGTAGCACGGTGTTAGCTTTTGATATAGAGATACATTATACTGTCGAACGTATTAATTTACGCTTTGCACATTTACGTGGCATTACGTGTACAGGCATCGAAATGTATTTTTTTAATGCGTTAAAAAATTGAGACGTATAAGCGCGAGAAAATGCCACGAGTCAATTGTACAGGAAAATTGTATTGATATCTATTTTTCTCCGCAAACAATTTCGAAGTACGGATGAGGTATAGAAGGAGTTAATAGTAGAACCTAGCTTTTTTAAAATAATTCGTTCAATGAACGACAATAATCTTCTCGTCGTCCAATACAATCGTGTTCATAGTCAAACGTAAAACTAAACTGCGCGCGCATGAAACTGCACGAGACTGCGCATTCGCAATTTTTACGCGGGAAACGACTAACCGTTAAGCCTAACCTAAGAATAGGAAAGGAAAAATGCTCAGATTCTAATAGTTCGTTTGCGCCGGTCTAAAATAAAAGTACGGGCTGCAGTAGTTAATTATTAGTCTAAAATGAAAGCGCGGAGTGCCACGGTCAATATTCAGTTAGATTTATTAGGATACGTGCATCGGTTCGCAAAATATCAGGAAATTCGTGTGACGTGTCAAGTCTTGGATGTCGATAGGATTAGAAGAATGCTTAGATCTCGGGATCTAAGCGCGCGACATCAACGAAACCGACAAAAAACGAAAACGCGGAGTGCAATGAATAATAATCCAAGGTTTTATTGGTATATTTGCATTGGTTCGCAAAATGCAGGGAAGTTCGTGTTACGCGTCAAGTGTTCAATCTCGATACAATTAGAAGAATGCTTAGATCTTGGCTTTTAATCGTTTATTTCGGACGAAACAGGCAGAAATGAAAGTGCGGAGTGCAGCGGTCAATAATAATCAATTGGTCTTATTCGGATACGTACATCGGTTCGTAAAATATAAACAAATTCGTGTGTTGCGCCAAGAAGTGAATCTCGATACGATTAGAAAAATGCTTAGATATCAATTCCTAATCAAATGTTTCCGTCGAAACCGGCTAAAATGAAAATGCGGAGTGCAGCGATTAAAAATCAGTCGGTTTTATCCGTATACGTGCATCGGTTCACAAAATATAAAGAAATTCGTGTGACACGTCAAGGCGCGATTTTCGTTACGATTAGAAAAATGCTTAGATTTCGGTTCCCAGTCGTTTTTTTCCGTTGAAACCAGCCAAAAATAAAAGTGCGGAGTGCTGAGATTAATAATCAGTCGGTTTTTATCCGGATACATGCATCTATTTGCATGTATTTCAGTTTGAAATTTACGATATTTCCTATAAATGGGTGGTCTATCCTATACTTAGTCAATTCTAATATTTAAATTTGCATTGTTATTATAGTTTTCATTCCTACGACTTGGAGCGCTGCGTATCTATTTCATGGTTAGCCGTTAACGTAGGACGTGACATGGAAATGGTAATGGGACTTATGAGGCCCAAATCTGCCTGGCATGAAATAGCAATGGATGAGTGGTCTATACTGTACAGTGTACATACTTCGTCTGTGATAAAATCTAAGCGTCTATTTCTGAATTATTATGCGACGCGTAAGCGTTCTGCGATTGTAATTGAAATGATGTATCGGTAATACAGTATTCTGTAACAAAATGGTGAAGAACGGGCCCCAATGATCAGAAATAAAATAGTGTAGTATTTTTCATGTTTTTTTACGTTTATTTGTATACACTATTGCACGTAGTTGTAGTATGATGAACATAACCCCTTCGGACTTAACGTGATTTTGTTTGTATACAGTTTGACGCGACCGTTCAATGGTTTTAGAGATAATAGTATTTTATAATGTTTACATTGTTGGGTGAAGTAAACTTATGGACTTTCGACGATAATATTAATATAAAGAGCACAGACTTCGGTGCATTTCGGTGAGATGGACTAATTCATTCATATTATAAATTGTATTAACAATTAAATATATTAAGGCAAACTAAGTAGCATTAAATACTTCTTGCATTCCACAATATTGTAATAAATAATTTTATGAATAAAATAGTTTTGTCTACAATATACTTTTTATTAATGTAACAAAGGTAAATCTTGTATTATTACTGTAGATACCATGATAAACGTATTGATCATTTACACGAGGAGGGAAAACGATCCTATTGTCAAAAACGTGGTATGATATATGTACCAACAAATAAAAAAGGAAACAAATTAAAAGATTCTATTAAATATCTAGAGGTAAAGTTTCATTAAAGAGTACACAGTAAGTCACAAAGGTTTACAAATACTCTTAAATTTGAAATATTTTAAAAAATACAAGAGCTCATATTATTTTGAGAACATTAATTTATTTATTAATTAAAGCTAGGCAGTTTGTTAAAAAGTTCTGATCTTTTTTTCCATTTAATTGTTACAAAGTATAAATGAACTTAAAGCATAATTGTTCAAAAATCTTAGTATCTGTATTAAGGCACACTAAAGTTATTATTACAATTATATTTATACTTTGTTAGACTTTCTAGTCTATCTGTGTTGCTTCATCAATTATTTTACATAAAGAAGATATAATTAAATTAATTTTATGAGTCAATTTGTTCATATAATCAATGATACTACTTTTATAAATCATTTTCTAGGGATCTTTCTCAATTTTAGTTTTATATTTTACGAATTTTCACATTATTGTTATTCTTCTAAAGATCATCCCAAAATATGAAAATATTTGAAATTTACAATATGTATGGAGACTTTTGTAACTGACTATGTATGTAAAATACAAGCATTCGTGTATTTTATATTGTATTTATTTTTACAGGAACAATTAAAAGACAATACAATAATATATTGCCAGTGGTATGATGACTCTGTATTGCAAATAATGTTAAGCAATGCATTATTAATACAGATACAAGTTAATATTGCTACTGGCGATGTTTACAAAATAACTTTTGATAAATACCTCATAGGAAAACTGTTGGAACATATATCTGATGGTAATTCTTTATTTTGTACATGATTTACATTCATACATTTATTAGAAGGACTTCAAACATTTCTTATTTACATTTCTAGTGATAATTACTAAAAATTATGTACTTTGTACCTATAATGACAACCAAGTAACTGTTATACATTTCACAAGATCCAAAAGACATGTTTTTGATAAAATTAATAAGCTCGAACCAAAATTGTTAACAATTGATCTATTTGGCCCTAATGGCCGCAGATTGGATAGAAAAGTACAAACTAACACATGTGGGGATTTGGTAAATATATTTGTACTAAGAATTTTTGTTATGTTAACGTTTTATCAACATTTCTTACATCATAATTTCCTTTAGTTACTCTTTCTAAATTTGTTCTAAACTTCAAAATTGTAGATATTAATTTGGTGGAAATCTACAATGAATGAAGTTTATCCTTGGAGCCCTGCTGTAAAAGAACATGATCGTGCTAATGTACATCTTTATCGTTTAATAGGGTAAATCATCGTTTTTTTCATGTCCTGTCAAATACTGTAATTTTTAGAGGTTTCCAGGATCCCGAAAAAATTCGGGAAAAAAATTCTCATCTCGTCCCGATCTTATATTTTTGGATTCTCCTTCATCTCTAAAAATCGTTAAAGTATTTCACGAAACGAATACCAAAATGGCGTTTAAAATCTCGACATTTTCAGAAGTATCGAGAATTCTGAAAATCTTGGAAATCTCGAAACTTTCGGGATCCCGCCTATCTTTAATAACGTTATTAAATTTCTTTTTTTTCTAATACTCAATGGAAATATTGATTGGTTGCTTTACATTAAAAGCATTTGTATATGATAAATTTTTATTTTCAGAGTAAAATTAGAATTAATTTGTTATATACGCAGCGAGTTTGATCCCTTATGTATAATGTTTGATGCATGCCATGATAATATTATTCATTCTGTAGAGCAAAAGGTATCAAGGAAGGTAATAGCAGAATATCATTTGTTATTATAGTAGATTCTATAACATTAATTTCACGCTTAATGTTATAGAACATTATATCCTATATTCATTTTTTATATTATTTAGCTTCATATCGTAATTATAATTTAGGGAGAGGTGACTATAGAATGGCGTACATACGAAGTTTCACAGCAGGATAAACTTCAAAGAATAGCAGTAATTTCTGTACCATTACCCACCCATACAAGTTGTGTAAAATTTTCACCAACTCAGGAATTATTATTACTATGTTGTATAGACGGTTCTGTTATAATTTATGATCAAACTAGAGCTACTACCATTAGTGTAAAAGCAGCTTTTGTAAGTTACGCGTATGCATAAAGTTTAATACAAAATTATGAAAATATCTCGAAGATTATGTATATTTTTAAGATACCTACATTGGCATCATGGCATAATGATGGGACAATATTTGTTGTTGGAAATGACAAAGGCCAATTTCAACATTTTGACATTGCTCTGTCGTGTATTAAAAGTCAGACGTTAAGCGAGGAAGCAGCACAAGCTAATATTCTTGATCTCTCTTCATACTTTAGGTATTATTTCAAAAATACATTAGAGGTGCAGAATATTCGAATTTTCGAACAATTCGTAAATCGAAACTACAATTTCCCAACTGAACGAACAACACGAAAAATCCTCATTCGGCAGAAAACAGAAAAAAAAACAAGAAAGAAAACAGAGAACAAAAAAATAAAGATCAAAAAAGAAAACAAGCTTAGAAGAAATCAATCTCCATATTCGTACCTAGATAAAACAACGAACAGATTTTTTTTCTGTGTATGCCAGCTTCTTGTGAATTTTGGAAAACTAATGAAGATTATTGTAGCCCATGTTTAGCTAATGTATTTTGTAAGTTTTTGTTTTCTTCGTTAATAAATCGTGTACTATTTTGTTTTTATAGTTTATTAAATATTTTATTCTATGATAATTTCTGTTGTACTAATTGCATACAAGAGGAAACAACTCGTTAAATAAGTAACAGCAAAAGCACTGTTCGGACTTTTCGATTTCTCGATTCGATTCGGCCATTCCAACCGAATAAAAATCGTTTCAATTTTTTCGAACATTCTGACATCTCTAACATATATAGATATGAGAACGGTATGTAATTATAAACCATAAATGTATTTATGATATAGAATTCAACCAGCATTACTGCGCATGGAGTGGAACAAAAAGAATAATTTAAATTGTTATATCGATTTACACAATCATGGGAATTCCTTATTATTATTAATTTTTCAACGGTATGACGTTACAATGTTTTCTATGAAACAGTACTAAAAAGAAAAATATTAATATACCATATTAATAGAGGGCCTGTAGGTGTGATAAAAATGTTAGAAGGGAATTCTTTCACTGGTGATGTACTAATCAAAAGATATTTGTCTTTGTCACAAGTCGAACAAGCAACATCTTTATTGTTGTCTATGAATTGGGATACCCATCCTCGTGCATGTATGCACGCGCTAAATCAGATCGTAAATTATTTGTTTAAGCTGCCATTGACGACAGAACGTGAAAGTAAGATTAATTTTTATAGTTTAATTAACCCTTTGCTGTCGAATATCGCCACATTATCGCGTTTATTATCAATATCTGGCAATAATACCTTCATTATTTTGTTGCATTATAGCTTTCATATACCGTAACTTTCTTGCTTATCTTCTCACATTAACTAATAAATTTTTATTACATTCTTGCTCTGATTGACGCAACGAGAAGTATTGTTTAAAAATGTCTCGACTGCAAAGGGTTAATCTATCCTACATAATGCAAATAATTTATTTTTCTGTAGACCTTATACAAAATGCATTGGGTAGCTTTCACGTGCCCGCTAAACCGATAAGCCAAGCTATAGAAGAAGAATACGGAGACGAAGTAAGAGATTTGACAAGACGATTTTTTCATCATTTATTAAGGTATTACATACCCTTATCTTTTAAAAACAATGTTGTAAATATGGAAACTAATATTATAGGTATCATATGTTTGAGAAAGCTTTTAGACTCGCTATAGACTTAAACGATCACGATCTTTTTATGGACATACATTTTTATGCGCTAGTTGTAAATGATACAGCAATGGCGACCGCAGCAAAAGAAAATGCTGAACGTATATTAAGTAGATCGAACAGTTGCAGTAGTTCACGTAAGAACGAATAAAACATCGTTTCGTATGGACGTTTTATTTTGTGGAAAGTACTAAAGGAAAAAACATTTTTAGATTCCACGTGTTCTAGAGCATCCTGTTCATTATGCTCTGATTCGATGAGCGATAAAGGGGAAGAGTCTTGTAGCGATCAAAGTGAAAGTTCGTCAAAGGAAAATCAGATTGATATAAAGCAATCGAAAAGTTATAATTATAAGACAGAATCCAACAGTCAAATTCCGCCCTTACCAGTTCTCCATCCACATTCCCTTAATAAAAATCTGTTATCCACATCGTTTACCGAAGTTTCGCCTAGCGAAAAGTCCGACTACAATTCAGAATCAAGGTCTTTCAGTATACCTAGTAATACTCTTACCACAACTTCTTTTAATCATTCATCGCATCTTTCACTCACGAATACGTTTTTCACGTCCACATCATTCAGCAAGTCGCTGTATAAAACTCATACAAATCCCACGTCGATATCTACAATGGCTTCCACTAATAATTCGCAATCTTTCAATAATATTTCCGATGATTTAATGACAACTTCGTTCGGAAGTTTATCTTTAAATGAACGGAAAGCTGGAATATCGAATAGGCATAGCGAAAATTCTGTAGATACCGCGTTGAACAAGGTTCTGCATAGTGAAATGCAATTCCCCCCTGACAATGTATCTAACGATACTATAGCGACGAATTTAATACAGGAGAATAGCTTTATGTCGACTCCTTTTAACAATCCAACGTACGAATCAGTTACGTCGGATGTTTCTTCCGATTTGTTAAGGTCTTCATTGGATAACTTAGACAATAATATTATGTCCACTTCTTTTAGTACGCTTGGTACAGACATTCCAAATCCGTATGATGATTCTTTTAACGATTTAGTAGCGATTAAATCTGGTGCAAATACCGATTCATCCCCTTTAAAAAGTATAAAGTCATCTATCACAACAAGCGACTATGCATCTAAAACGCTTCCCGACTCCATTGTAACAAATAAGTTAACATCAACTTTTCATAACAGCCATACTAATCTTGTATCCACTTCGTTTAATTTTCTAGAAAATCAAGCGCAAGACTCTTGTAACAACAGTTTAAAAAATTTCAATAATGAAGATAACTATAATGTTGCAAAATTGCAGCAACCGTTTTTGGGGAAGAAGCAAGTAGACTTCGGCATTCTACCACCGCCTTCTTTAACGAATTCGTTTACAAACTACTTTCGAAGTCTTCCGAAAAAGAATCTTCCTTTATCCAGAAGCACATCTGGATTAGCAGATATCGATGAATCTATTAAGAAATTCTCATCTGTTAGGACGAGAAATGTGAATACGCATTTGTTGCAAAGGCAAAATTCTGCATCTAATATTTTGCAAGGCCAACATAAACAGGGCAATATTAAACCTTCTAGATACAGACTTAATTACGACTTTAATTACATCTCGCTTCACGGAAGTTGCGATAACATTGATATGCGCTCCTCTACTAATAATATGAAACTAGGTAACTCACAATTTTCTTCTACATACGGTGTACAAAGCAGATTCGATAGCAGACATTCAAAATTAGTCTTATCACAGAATAGTACAAATACTAGCATTAGTAAAGAATCTAAGATCTCTTCCAACATTCCACCTCTGCCTATTATATCAACTCCAACGTCTAGTTCTACATCCTGTTCTCCTTTTTCCATCTTCACAGATACAACATTAGCAACCAGTGAAAAACCAAAGGTTAAATTTTCAGATACAGTAACGCATATATTGGTACCTGGTACGGTAAGTGTAATTAACAGCACTGGTCGAAAGTATTGGCACAGCTTGGTTGTGTTACAATACTTTTTCTAATTACTGTGGACCCTCGAAGTTCGAACATAATCCGTTCCAGGACATGATTCGAACTTCGAATTGTTCGGATGTCGAATTAAGTTTTCTCATTTGAAGTAATGCAAATTATATTAATTTGTTCTAGACCCTTGAAATTTATCGATACTAGATTCACAATTATCATAGAAAATACAATTGGGGGGCGGGGGGTTTAATTTTATCTTTCTTTGAAACCAGTGTGAATGAGAATCATTGAAGAAATACATAAATGAATATAAAAATAATTAAATAATAAATCGATAATCGTCGATCACGTGATTGATAACTCTTTGAACTTATAAATGCTGAATTTTCATTTAAGTTCTTGTTCGAATTCCGAATTGTTCGTAACTTATTGAAATTTAAAACTATGTTACACATTATCATACTTTGTCACTTTTTATAGAGCCAATCACACAAGCAAAAACGTTCCACAATTACTCAAGTTCATTTAACCGACCCAAAACGCGAATTAGCAGAAAGCCTGCCATTGTGTCTTGGAAATGAAGACTATCTTAAAGATTTTCAACCGTTACCAAGTGAGTAATTATAAAGTACAAACAATTATAATTATATTCACGTCTTATTGTATTTTATAGAAGAAGATATTAACAACAAAGTAAAGGAGTCTTCGCGACCAGAAGAAGGTTCTAAAATAAAAGTTGTTCATTTTGGACTTCTATAAAAACAGATATCTGTATAGAAAGAAAAAAAAGCACACACACACACACACATATGAGACTGCATTCACATGTATTTAAAGTTTGCATAAGGGACATGTATAATTTTATATTGTACATAATTTTTATACAATAAAATTTGTTTTTATGTTACATTACTAAGATGTTCATTTGTTACAACCCAAATTACGAATTTTTTTACATTTATTGCATAATTTGTAGTTTTAACATGTGTCAAAAAAATTCTGCTACTGTTGGTTACATAAATTAGTGTCTATTAAATATCTTCCTTTCCATATGTATTAAAACTTTATTTATTCTTATTTTCAAGTATTTCATTTAATTCGGCTTTCACATCAAGTAACTCCTTATTTGGTATTAAACATTTCTTTTTTAACAAAGGATCGTAGTTATCTATGCTTAAGGAAACTCCCTCGGGTAACGTCGCTTCTAATATTCTAATAAGAATTGGACATTTGCTAGTTGAAACATTTGATACTTGTACATCCCTTTCATAAATCTTTAAATCATATTCAGCATCGACTATTGTACTTCCCTTTTTATATCTTTTTATTTTGAATTCTGTATGTGGAAATGCAAAACTATAAAAACAAAGAAACATACAATTAAGACACAGCATATTAAGTAATTCTTTATACTGAAAAGTGTGACTATAATTACCCATCTTCAATAGTAATATCCAATATCTTTGCTATTTTATAAATAACACTTTGATATTTTTCAAGTAAAGGATATTGATAGCCTGTAAGCTTTATATTTAAAACAGGATAAACTGGTATTTCAAATTCTTTTCTCTGTAACAGCAAAAATAAATTATTGTTATGCTCTCCAACATAATTACAGTGACCATATTACCCAATGGAAAATAAAGAACAAATTTAGGTATTGAACTTTCTCTACATCACAAATTTCTTTACATCTTTCAGCTCTTACTGTACATGTACACATAGAGATATGAATACATTTTAATTATTATGGTTACAATATCAATTAAGAGAAATCCTACACTAGTACAAATAAAAATGTTATATATGTAGGCAGTTCAATTAATGCCACTTAACTTGTTGTCATACATGCTTTGGATTTTATGGGAAACATTCTTCCTGCCTTTTCTTTGATTACCACCAAAGTTGCAATTATTATCAGCACATAAAGCAACTAGGTTTTTTAGTAGAATCATATTTGTCTAACAATTGACTGAATTTTTACATGATAATTGTTTTATAGACAAAACTTTAACTTTAACACCTTTATCTGGCAAGAAATATTTAACTTTTGCCATGACCTGAGTATAAAGTAGGACAAAATAGGATAATTACTTAAAAAAAAAGGACAAATTTGAGTTTTGAAGAAATGAATAATTCCAAAGGACAGTAACTTACAAAAGGGACTGTCCTCAGAATTAAAGGACACATGGTCACTGTAACTATAATATAACATAACATAGTGTTTTATAACATTTAATAAAATAACCTTTAAATATGGTGGATCATAGACGCCATAAAATCTTGCAGTTTTATTAAATAGTGGACAGCGACAATATGTTGTAACCTAAATATATAATTTCATTGGATTATTGTCTAAATAAATAATGTAACATTTGTTTTTCATCTGAGATTTACATAACCTCATTCTGACAAGGAAAAATGTATATTTACCTGCTTAATAACATTTAATACCATTTTGTACTAAATGAAATCAATATCGAAAATTGCTGTTCACTATTTTGGTAAGGATGATTTTAGCTATTATGATTTATATTCGATAAATATCATATGTAACCAGCCCATGTGTACATACATGCGGCAATCATCTATACATATGCATGTGTATGTACCAGTATGTACACATTAGAACTTACAGTCTTATCACAGAGTAACTATAAGGTACTCTGTGGTACTACATACATTATAACAAAATTGTACAATTATTTTCTACGGAAGAATTATGTCATATTAAAAACTACTAAATAAATGTACATAAATCATCCATTATTGCTGAAAAATTGGAATCAGAAATATGTAATATTGTAAACTTATTAAAAATCATAAGTAAACTTCTTATATTTTAAACATTTTAATATTTTAATAAAAGTTTAATAATAACTTTATAGAAATGTGTGGAATTTAAACTTCGATATTTTCTGTATGTCTACTATATAATAAAATCAAGAAAATTTGATATTTCACGTGGAAAATAGAGTGTTTACAATAATAATATTAAACATAGATCATTTCACTACATATTTGCATTGATTATATTAATTATATCATACGGATAATTGCTGCAAATTTATTAATTATGCAACAGAATTCTTTTTATATACGTTAAGTAACTTGCAGTTCATTCAAGAATGAAACTCATTGGATCTTTTTTGTTGAAACTGTGTACATGTATAACTACTGTAAGTACTGTTCATGCAATGAATGGCAAATAATCATGCTGCCACTGTATATTCAATCAATGTACAGTCACTTTCAAAAGTCGTCAAAACCGATCAATTATTAAAAATACATGAATTTTGAATATTCTATAAGCACTGATTTTGTTTATTAGTTGAAATTAGACGCAACTTAAATCATGGCTTTTTTCTTATTCCGTTTGTTTATAAGAAAATGTACAAAAATTAAAAAATAACATATGTACCAGTTATTTTAAGAAATTTTGTAAGTGACTGTATTCTGTCAAGATCCAAATGAAAAAGTATATTGCAGACGTGTACGTAGTATTAGTACTGATTAGTACTTGCACGTACAACATGGAGCATGTAAAAATAATTTGAACATTTCTAGCGAATATACAAATGTATTATTTAAATAAAAGATGGATATTGAAACTGAAAATGTTATAAATCTTATATTTCCAAACGGCATACCAGGTAACATATTTTTATCATTAGATTAATAACAACTTTATTTTAAATACTGTTATATTACACTAAAATTATGTTATATTTCTTGATAATTTGTGATTCTAAATATACATTATTATATTTTCTAGAATCATGGAAAGAACATCCAGATTTTTATCAGTACTTGTCAAAACTTGGTAGTTATGATGTTGATCAACTCAGTAAGGCAACATTTTTTAATAACAATTCTTTTATTCACAATAGAATTTATAATATTAACACTCTTGTTTTTTTTAGGCAAAGAACCTGATCATTTGGATGATGAGAAAACTTCTGTATTACAGACTACACAAGAGCTAGTGTTTGCAAATTATAAAACTTTTATTCAAACGGCTGAAAGTTCTAGAGAGATATTTAAACAAGTAATAATATGATAGATTTTAATCATTGTTATAGCATTGCCGATATAATTTTCTAACAAAAACATGTTTTGTAATTTTAAGTTTAATGAGACTGAAACTCGACTTGATGGACTTGTAAAAGAGATTCCCAAGTTTGTGAAAAAGTGCCAATCATTTTGCGATACATCGAAAGATATAAATACACATAGAAGGATAAATAGTTTAACATTAACAAGAAATGCAGAATTACTTGAGGTACTTGAAATGCCCCAATTAATGGAGTCTTGTTTGAGGAGCAATCAGTATAACGAAGCATTAGAGCTATCTCAATATGCACGACAATTAGGAACTAAACATGGAGATATTGCAATCATATCGGTATGATTTGATATGCTTGAAAACTGTAATAAAAAATATAGTTCATTTTGTTTATCAACAATTCAGTCCATAGTGGCAGAAATTGAGAGCAGTTGGTCTGGCATGGTAGGACAAGTTGTTGGTTCATTAAGAGGAGATTTACCACTTGCAAGATGTTTACAACTTGTCGGATTGTTAAGATCAATGGATGCATTCACAGAACCAGAATTGCGTATTAAATTTCTACAAGCTCGCGACAGTTGGCTTCAAAGCCTTTTAAATGCTATACCCAAAGATGATTGTAAGCTAATCTTGTACAAAATGTTATTAAGTATACAATTTATTAATTTATTATATCTTTTTTCAGCCAATCTTCATATTACAAAAACAATAGAATTATCGAGGATACATTTATTTAACATAATAACCCAATATAAAGCTATGTTTAATGATGATGAACTAATAATACCAGGAAGAGATCCAAATGTAAATGAGTGTGCTATATTTTATCATTGGATTGAAGAAAAGGTATATTGAATATTTATATTTGGTGATAATTAGACTAAGGATGTTTATACAAATTTCTATCTCTTTAACTAAAACTGAAAGAGTGGACTTCAAATGGAGATTTGTTTGATTCTATTAATGCTGCAACTTGTACTTTACTTTAAGTATTTTTTAATATGGGATCTGTTCCTTTTCACAAATTTAAATTTGCCATAAATGCATGAAGACCTGCAATCTGGCGATAATATATTCTAAACATAATTTATTTTCTTTTAGATATCTCAGTTTTTAACTACTTTAGAGCAAGATTTACCTGGTGTCACATCAATAGATTCCATTTTGGGTCAGTGTACATATTTTGGTTTATCATTTGGTAGAGTAGGTGCTGATTTTACTGGTCGAATGTCCGATATATTCGTACGTACTATCGGAGAAAAATTTGAATCGAGTGTCCGTAAAACGACAAAAAAATTTGAGAAAGATATGGAATCGTTTACATTGATTAATAAAACACAAAAAACTAATATCAAAATGATCACTACAATCAAGTCAGTGAGTAATTATTTCTTTTATCATACGTTTTCTGTTTCTTACTCTACATTTATGTATCATATATATAGTTTAAAACTTCACTTTTTTTAAGGAAAATCCACCAGAACAGTTAGTGGAATATTATCCTTTAGCTGAATATTGTAATGGTCTTATATCGACTTTTAACGAGATACGACTTTGTGCACCAGTAGCACTCTCTGTCTTTTGTACAAACATTTTGCAGGAGTCCTTACACAATGTGGCAAAATCAATATTACATTTCTATAAACAAGAGCAACAAGTAAGCTGATACTTTAGCACTGAAACTACCAAGGTGGTTAAAATGCGTCCATTTGTGATTTTTCGTCAAAATTGTATAAATTCACATTTTCTGCAATTTTTTGTAAAAAAAGTGAACAGAAATTTATTTCCATAAATCAGGGGTTCTCGAACTATGAAAAATTATCATTTTCAAAAGTGGGTCGCGAGTCGAAAATGTTTGAGCAGCGCTGCTCTAAATATTTATTACTTGAACTTCTTTAGTATAAATAGACACACCTTAATTGTTGGTAGTTCTCGTATTAATTTATAACTTTTCGAAAATATAAATTTAATACAATGTATTTATTTGATAGGCTTTTGTAGCTGCAGAAAGAGAAAACATGCTCAGATTTATAGAATGTTTCAGTGAGCAATTAATTTCTTATGTACAGTATTGCATTCATGCCATTTTCCCTCCTAGTCAAAGTGCAATTCATTTAGGTATTTCAGAAAATTTGTTAAAAGCAAAGGTATGTAAAATTTGTACTTACAAATATACTATTAATCTATTAGATTATTTTAAAAAATTTGAAGCATTGCAAAAAACTTCATTGATGACTTTCAATCTTTCTGTGCTAGTTGAAGGATTCTTCTCTTGTAAAATTGTTAGAATTTGAAACATCTCATAAAAATACAATAATTAGTGATTAGATTTTTGCCATATTGTAAATACAGTATGCAAGGCATCATATACACAAAATGTTAAAACGAAATTAAATGATATGAATGTAGAAAATGATTATTAAATATTAACGATATACAGATATAAAAACGATGTATGTTAATTTTTTATAGGGAATGACATATTTAAATCGAGACATTATTTTCGAACCACTGGCACCTCTATTACCAGTTCCGAAAAATCTACCAGTTGCTAATATGCAATCGCTAATGTCGCAAAGAGTTTCCTCTGAAGCAGTTTCCTCATCTAAAAATACAGAAGTAGCTACAACTGCTATGCAATTGGACAAATTAAAAGTATCACAATCACACACGAGTACAGAGCATAATGCTACATCTACCGATTCACAGGAAAACGAAACGCCTCCAGTTGAAAATACTAAAGCCCTTACAAGTAATTTAAATGACGACGGTGCGAATCAGAATAGGTAATTAATCATTTTTATCTATTTCATTACGTGTTATTGTACACATAAAATATTGTGAATAAAAAACGATAATTTTTTAAATTAACTAGATTTATAGGTATAATTCTTTCTCCCTTTTATAATACATGTATGTCAAATAAAGTTCTTAATAACAGTTCTTTCTTTCCATTTTTTTCATGGTATTTTGCATTATAAAATAAGAATTTTATTGTAACTATACGATAACTATAAAATATTACAAATATTATATATTAATATTTTAAATAATATATTAATATATATTTTAATTATAAATAAAATTTATATGTATATATATATAAGGATAGTAAAGTATAGTCTAATTATAAGTAAATATTACTTTATTAATTAAAATTTATTGTATATTGAACTACAGTGGGAATTATTTTACACATTCTAATATTTGTATAAATCTGTAGAAAATAAACAAATTCTTATATTTTAACGATTATTTACAAAACATTTATTGCTTTTTTACATACATATCATACATATACAGTATACATTATATACAATTTTTAAATCTTCAGCTTAATTATGTTTTTCTTTAGGATATCATGTATCCATTAAAACTGTTGCTCAACTATCTTTCTCAGAAATCAACCTTTCATTATTCGATATATCTTGTTTAATTGTTCTGATCTTTTTAAGTAATTTTTTATACTCTTCATCCTTCTCATCTTCTTCTTCCATGTCTTCTTGGAATATGAGCAATTTGCTCGTTTGCAAATATTCTTCAGATATTTTCTTAATACATTCTTTTGTGTTGTTTTTGTAATAACATTGTAAATGTATTCTCAGTTTCTGTATTTCTTGTTTTTCCTGCGAAAATCTTTCTCTAAGCGCTTTCAAACGCGTTTTTAACATATGGCAGTCTCGTTTCGTCTTTGAATACAAATAGTGTATTCTTTCTGCCGACGATCGAGTGCGTCTGAAATCATTTCAATCGAAAACTAGTAATGTTACATGGCTAACATTTTAGTCACGTAACTAATTATTAGATTGCGGATTTTTATGCATTTATTGGAAATTTAAAGATGCAAGAAAGTGTAGAATGCATGTATTCTGCAAAGCTATACAGAATATCTGAAGCATAGTAAAAATTATAATATTTAAAGGGTAAAGCAACCACCAATTTAGTTCCTATTTCTTCAACCTTATTTATAGAAACATGAATTTGCATGAAGATCTACAGTCTATTAATTATATTAAACTATATTCGATGTTTCTTTTATCTTGCATATTATAATATCTTTGTTATTTTTTCTGACATGAAAAAATGTGTGAGAACAAATTTATTTGATTCAAAGGTAAGAATATTATGATTCATCTTTGTTTTCCGAGTTTTGAATCAATAATTTTGGTTTTCTGCAAGTGATAAATTTAATGGTTGTATAAACGTGAATTACTTTTAATTATTGTTGTTAATTTTAGTTTTAGTTGCTTTAATTGTTGTTTACATGTAAATTTAATGTTGTGTTTGAAATACATGAATTATAATATTGTTAGTTTTAAACTAAACAAATTTATCCTGACACATTTTTTCATATCAGCAAAGATAATGAATTTATTGAAATGTGCAAGATAAAAGAAGCACCCTTGTATATTGTTTCAAGATATATCACTTATCAAAACAATTATTTGTAAAGATACATACGACTGATCTCTGGACAAATCACCTTTTCTGGTGAATGCAAACTTGGGTGTATAAACATTTCTTGTTTTCATCGTTGCATTTTTATAGTTTTTAGGTTTTTTAAATATAGCAGATACTACATTTGGTTCAATAGGTTTTGGAGAAATATTTTGAGCACCATTTTTTAAACAAGGATAGGCTTTTATATCAGCTGTACATTTCTCTTTCTTAATTACAGGATTTAACTTATGAATATTGTTATCTAGTCTGAGAATGTTTGGTACAAATGGCTTATTGTACCTTTTATTGATAGTTATTTTCAACACTGGAACTTTTGTTATAGCTTTAATATCTGACTCTGTCTTTGATATACTTGATTGCATATTATTAGATGCTAGTAAAGTTTTATTTAATTGAGTTCGAACTATAAGAAGTGCTTTTTTTGTAATCTTTTAATTATTTGTGAATATGTATGATTTATTAACTTTTGGGTTACAAGAGGTAATTGCATTGTGAATACAATACCTTCTTAATTTGCAGTGCATTAAAAATACTCATTTGTTGTGTATTTTGTTATTTATATCTAGAAGATAATATAATTAATACCAGATTTATTATACACATTTTTCTTTTGAAACTGCATCTTTATCTTATGCTGCATAATTATTAAGTAGATAATAATGATTTCTATCAAATTAGTTTAACTATTCCATCAATATTTTATTGTTCTGTAATCTGAAAATTTAACAAAACACACGTATATAATTTGTAATAAATTATCTTTTCTCTCGTGTATTATTTATACTTACTTAAACTGTATTATGTATTTGTTGCGCATACAAGTTTATAACTTTTACAATTCATGTAAAATAATACTCTGGTAGCATTTTTTAACCTACAACCAACAATATCATTATTTATAACGTATCGACTTAAAGTTGCCTCAGCAAAACAACAAAATTTGAGATTTTTATGAAAACTTTACCAACATACGCATTACGTTTATTTAAATTTCAAGTGTAACGTAAAAATTGACATTTGAAATTATGTGTGTATGTCACACAACACTGCTGTAAATATTTTTAAATTACGTAATTTTAGTACACATAATAAACACGATTTCATGAAACAAATTTTATTAATCTTCATCCGTGAAAACTAATTATATTTATGTATCATAAGTACTTATATATGTATTTTTAAATGCACATTTACTAGTATATATAAGTGTATTTATGATTTGTGTACACACTTCTGTTTATAGGTGTGTTAAACGCCAATTCCACGTGCTTCTATTTTCTACCATTCTATGGTTATGTACATTCGAAAGTGATTTTACATTTATATAAAACTATGACAAAAAAGAAGCATAACAATTTAAGCGAATGGAAATCGCTAAAATTGGATGGTTCTGTACTTTCGGGCGACGTTGATGGTTTAATTGGTATTGAAGAATTAACCGATTATAAATTGGAAAAGGCTGATAACCAAACAAAAATTTTAATTTGCGATGGAAAAGATAATAACAAAGACGTTAAGGTAAAAAAATTGATATGCTTTAATTAACAATAGCAATCTTTTTGGTTAACATGAAAAAATTTATTATCATGCACTGAGTTTATTGGGAAAAGTATGTGATTATGGACAATGTTATTAATTGGCTATTGGTATCATTAAATTAATTAAAAATAATTTGTCTATTATAATCAAACTTTAGTGATTGATATCAATTATGATAATTATTAAATTGTAGATATTTATGCAAATTCATATATTTGCAATATAATAACTATAACAGTTATAGAAATGAGTCCAAAATACAGATTAATTATATCCTTTAAATATTGTAAGAAGTTCATTATTTAGACACTTGATGTCTTCTTATACATTATGTGTATTGGGTACCTTTTTGCATATCTAAATTCTCTCTAAATGCATAAAGATCCATATACTATACTATCCATATATTATCCATATATTTGGGGACAAACAATAAGAATTATTAGCAAATTCTTTCTAAATAAGTATTTCCTTTAGAACTTGCTTCTAATCAAAATATATCTTTCATGTTTATACAAATGTATGGCAAGAATGATTAGAAAATACTTAAATATAATGGAAGAGGAGTTAAAGAGAGACAAGCTTATAACAATTTGCATGTTTTTAACAAAAACAGGATATCCATTAAACTATATTCAAATATGATAACTAGACTGTGAATGTTTATGCAAATTTGTATCTTTTTAAGTAAAACTGAAAGAGTAGATTTTAATAGATATTTGGTTGATCCTCTAAATGTTGTAATTTGTACTTTACTTTTATAACATGACAATGAAAATTTTTCACCCTTTGGGACTTACAATTTTTATTATTAATTTTGTATTATTGTGTTAACATAATAATGTAATTGTAATAAAAATTGTAAGTTCTAAAGTGATCATAATAAATTACAGGTATCACCAAAACGCAAATATTCCAATAAATGGCAAGAAAGTGACATAGAAATTGATGAACCCTCTTTGAAAAAAGCAAAGACAACAAAATCTAATGGAAAGGATGTTAAAAAAGCTAATAACAAGAAACTACAAAAACATGTATCTTCTATAAATAATTTAAATACTAATTCTGCTAACAAAGATCAACTGCAAAAGCATGTGCCATCTAAAAATAATTTAAATATTAATTCTGATAACAAAGATCACCTTTTGTTCGAAACTAATGATGAATACGATACTGATGCTGAGCAGTGGAGTATATTAGGTGTACCGACACCTATAATAAAAGCATTAAAGGAGCAAGAATTTCACCAACCAACTCTTATTCAATCGTTAACTTTGCCACCAGCCATATTTGGTCACAGAGATATATTAGGTGCTGCTGAAACAGGTAGTGGTAAAACACTGGCATTTGGAATTCCAATTGTAAACGGAATTTTAGAATTAAAAAAGAAGCATCTCAATCAGTCGGATGCGAAATTTGAGGAAGAGACAGATGAAATTATTCAGAATCAAAGCTGGATTTGTTCAGAAAATAAGACTATAGAAAATGATGACAGTTTATCAGAATCTGATTATGAAGAAGCGGTTGAAAATGTTAATGAAAATGGTATGGGTTGTGTGCGTGTAATTAATAATGTAAAATTTAATGAAACAGAGAATCGTCCAAAAAGACCACTGTATGCATTAATATTGACACCAACTCGTGAATTAGCTATTCAAATTAAACATCATTTGACTCGAGCAATAAAATATACTGATATTAAGGTAGATACTTACAACAGTTGAACTACTAAGAAATTGTAAGCATAAAGAAATTTTTTAAATATATATCACTAAATGTTGGTGTTATTTAGATAGCTGTAGTATTAGGAGGAATGGCTGCAGTTAAACAAGAAAGGATATTGAATAAAGGTCCTGAAATTGTAATTGCTACACCTGGTAGATTATGGGAATTAATACAGCAAGGAAATCCACATCTTAGTCAAGTGGATTCCATTAAGTAAATTTTACACTTATGCCTATAACATTATTGAAATAAATGATTTCGATTTA
This sequence comes from Eucera pruinosa, assembly GCA_028830335.1. Taxonomy (NCBI): domain Eukaryota; kingdom Metazoa; phylum Arthropoda; class Insecta; order Hymenoptera; family Apidae; genus Eucera; species Eucera pruinosa. Next base: position 8,781,643 of record JAMYCR010000014.1, on the reverse strand, counting down.
TGTTATATTAAATAATAAAATACAATTAATGAATTGTAAACAGGTATTTGGCTATTGATGAAACAGATAGAATGTTAGAGAGGGGACATTTTCAAGAATTGCAACAATTATTAGAAAAAATAAATATAAATAAAGAAAAGTTGAGAGAAAGGCAGACATTTGTATTTTCCGCTACGTTAACCATGGTGCACGATATTCCAGAGTATTTGCAAAAGAAAAGAAAGAAACATGTTAAGAGTAGGATACAAAAGCTTACAGCTGGACAAAAGTTACAGAAAATTATGGAATTAGTAGGAATAAAGAATCCAAAAATTGTTGATATTACAAAAGAATCAGGTTGCGTATTTTGATGTTAAGTAATAGAAAATGCAATTAACGTAACAATTTGGGTGAAAATACAGAGAACGCAATTATGATTTCCTTTTAGGTACTGCCAGTAATTTAACGGAATGTAGAATAGCGTGCACGATAGATCACAAAGATTATTATTTGTATTACTTTCTGAAAAGACATCCTGGTAGGACATTGGTATTTTGCAATAGTATTGGTTGCGTGAAACGCTTAGCTACTCTTTTCGGCATACTCGATTGTAAACCTTTACCGTTACACGCAAGCATGCAGCAGAAACAGCGACTAAAAAATCTTGAAAGGTAAACACTTTTCGAAACATGTATAGTTCTAAGATAACAGAAGGAATCGTAGATTTCAGACAAATGAGGATGGATTGTTAATAGCTACCGACGTAGCTGCGAGGGGCTTGGATATTCCGAACGTCGAGCATGTGATACATTATCAAGTTCCCAGAACAAGCGAGGTATGTGTAAATAGTCAAAATGTGCGGGATTCCGAAAACTCCCGAAAATATTGCGACTGCCAAAAATGTCGGGACTTTTGAAAATATTGGGATTCCCGAGAATTTCCTGAATTCTCGAAAATGTACAGACTTCCGAGTAATTCCCGAATTCCCGACCGTGTAGAGATTTCCGAGTAATTCCTGAATTCCCGACCGTGTCGAGATTTCCTAGAATTTCCTGAATTCCCGACCGTGTCGAGATTCCCAAGAATTTCCTGAATTCTCGAAAAAATATAATTGCTTAGTTTTTCTAGGATATTTTTGACATTACACGTTGCTATTGTATGATTAACATCGTTAAATTTTTTAGAAATGTGATTATTTCTTTGATTTGAATGCTTTAACTAATTGCAGTGTCGCCGGTCATCGATGACCATGTATTAATATCGATAATATGATATATGGTACATTTATTCGCAGTCATTTAAAAGTTCCTTACCTGAATACCTATTTATTCGAATAGAAAATTATTCGTTATTTTCGAATAATTTCATTTTATTCGTAATTTTTATTCAGAGATTTTACGATTAATAATTTATTCCCGATATTATTCGAATACAATTTTATTCGAATAATGTTTAACTCTGATTTTAAATAATAATGGGGATAATACTTGTTAAATTAATGTTCGAAACTAATACATATAAGCTTGTATCAGCTTGACATTTGTGATCGTTATTTAGAGTTATGTGCATAGAAGTGGAAGAACAGCAAGAGCACAAAAAGAAGGCATAACAGTTCTTATAATGGATCCCTCTGAAAAACAAAACTATAGTAAATTATGCAAAACACTTGGTCGCAGTAAGTGGGGATAAGTTAAATAATGATGTATTAGGTCATCCCATAAGTAATTTAATTAATCTTTTTGAAGAAGTAATCGAAAAATTTCCCGAAAAATCGGAGAAATCATGCAAAATATATTCAATAAATCAATGATTAAAAACAAATATATTTTTTAATAATTTGCACTTAAAATTAAGTCAAGAAGCGACATTACTTATGGGATGACCTGATACTATTTAATAGTTGCAACTTATGATATCAGAACGATTCTCGTACTTTTAGCGGAGGATTTACCTATGTTCCCTGTAGTGGACAGATTGCTAATTGCAATTAAAGAAAGGGTTAATATTGCCCGAGAGATCGATAAGTTGGAATTGAAATGCCGTAGAGACAATTCACAAAAGGGTTGGCTGCGTAAAGCCGTCGAAGATATGGATTTAGTTTTAGAGGAGGACGAAGAGTAAGATTGAATAGAATTAAAATTGCTAACAGTGATTATTACTAGACTGCGGATTTTTCACTAGGTTCATATTTTTAACCCTTTCGCGACGACGAAACTAGCCATCAGTATGCCACTAACGAACGGGTCGTCCTGCCATTAGTACACACGGTATATTATGATACTTCTCAAAAAGATAGAAAACAAATAAACTTTATTCGTTCCAGGAACTTCTTCTTGTGCGCTAGTTTAATGCGTGCTGTAAATTCGCGTATCGTTACCGTTACTAGCCAATGCGACGCGCTTAGTGGATCCTGGGTATCAACGGCGCCAGCCAGTGTGAAGTATTTAGGAAATGCCGGATATAACCAGCGCTAGTCGCGAAAGGGTTATAAACACGACTGATAGAATGGAATCAAAATAGAAATTAGTTTCATCTTCCAAATATAATAATCCATGCTTCACATGAGATATTTTGTATAATGTTGCATACTAAGTGTATCCTGCAGTTTTTACCATAGCTAAATTTCCTATAAATACATAAACATGCGCAGTTTAATTATTACTGTATGCTTTTTTAATGGCGAGAGTCAATTGTATTTTTTAGAGACTTGGCGTCAGAAATAAAAGAAACGGCGGATTTAAAGCATCAGTTAAAAATAAAGAAGCACCAGTTGACATCGCTTATGTCAAAACCGTTGTTTCCAAAAGGATTTTCTGGAAAATATATCGACGGTAATGTCGAGTTAAAGTTAAACGAAGACAATCCGAAAGCCGTTGATATAATGAAAAAAGTTATAGAAGAAATTCCGAAGAAAAAGAAAGAGAGAAATAAAAAATCCAGAACTCAGAAAGGATTATTTAAATCTAAAGCTTCGAAGAAGTCAAAGAGGAAGAAGGTGTAACTTGTAATTTTCTATCAAAATAAAGGGAAACGAATAGGAATAAATTTCTTACAAAAAATCTTTTCGTACATTTGTTTTATTTTTTGTATCTCGTTTTCCATGTAATAAAATAAATTAAAAAAAATTGCTTCAACTGTTTTGAACATATTAAATCGATTTGTCCATTTTTCTAGAAAAAAAGAAAACATTGAGCTTTTCGTTATAAAGCTCCGTTTATTTTTTGTTACTATTGTTAGTACGTATGGCAATGATATGTACATGCAATTATTACGATTTTAAAACGTTGCATGCAGACCTGGGCAAATTTTATTTCAAACGAAAATAAGAAATAACTACTTGAGATAATTTATTTCAAAGTACTATCGCGTATTTCCGTCAACATTTCAATAGTTTATTTACTTAATTTTTTCGATGAAATTGTATTTTTTTTGCATCAACCAATGCATCCTTTTATTCTTTTTGAGAAAGTGTTATACGTCTGAATTAAAAATTCAGTAGCTTAGAAGTTATGAATTTTATACATGGATTTACCACCCCTGACAAAGTTTTCGGCGAAACGCGATAATATATAATTAATTAAAAACGCTAATGTTTTTGTGATGCAAAGTGCTATTGTATAACTATAAAACGTAATAGAACATTTATAGACAACACAGAGCAAAATTAGTTCATAAAAATGTCCCCAAAAGTGAAAGTCAGCTTCGAGAAGTAATAAAATTAGTGTAAAAAGAAATTCCATTTACACGATGCGAGAATCTCGTAGTATCAATGCTACAAAGTAAGAACAAATGGACGTATAAATATTAGAAAATATTAGGTAATATAAATATTAGGTATAGCATCGTTTTATTATTAAGTAGATTTACTTTCCTCGCTGTTTTCTTTATGATAGTAAACGATTATTTTTATTCTTTCCTTTTCCCCATTTATTTCATATTATATTTATTTAATCTTCCCATATGTTTTTTTTATTTGTGAAGCAGCATTTCGCATCTTAAAAATTTTAGTGATCTTAGTTGCACGTTCTCACGTTTGACCGAAACCTTTTTACTGTGTATAGTGTGCACATTGACAGAATTCAATTTGTCAGTAGCAATTTTTTATTTACTAATATCTCGGAAACTAGGATCGACTGGCAATATTTTCAAAGGAAAAGATTACCCGAAATAATGTAAAATACAACATATTTCCAGCCCATCAAAGTCGGTTAGTAAATAGTTCGACAATTTTACCGAGAATTGCCCAGGTCTGATTACACGTTACATTACAATGCTTCTTGTATAATATGTCTGCGAATTGAATTTCTAGTTGTACGTTGATAAAAACAATCAACAGGTTCTCGATCGTCGAACACAGCCGGTTAACTTATAATAATAAAACTTTTTATACTCAGAATATCGTATTGTAAATAACTTCGTCCTCTGTGCTAATAATCGAATCGATTTGTTCGCTTGTCACCATAGTGTTTGCGTATCTACTATCGCTACTAATCTTGCTTGGTACAACCGCGGCCGAATCGCGGCCTTTTACAATGATTTTAATCCTAGCCATCACGTGACTTCCGGGACATTTCTGGACCTGAGCAGCCGCGTTCTCACAAATCTCCGCGTAAATGTTATCAGCTTTGGTCCTTGTTAATTTGGGAAGGGATGGCACTGGCGTAAGACTATCTCTAACTCGAGAATAATTCGGCTGCAATTCAACGTTAGCTGGCATTTCCAATACACTGGTGGATGCCGATCTTTGTACAGGTTGCTTGGAAGAGTTCGAATGACTCGGATGAGAAATAGCTTCCGGCTCCAAACTGGAATAACGTTCTTGACACCTCATAGCGATTTCCGGTTTCACCGCGAACGTGAAGGATGCAGATTTTTTCGCAGGATTCCTGCTACGGCTACCTTGGGCAAATTTCGATATTTTATCTAGAAATCCATTCTTATTATTCTGCCTAGTTTGACTTCTTTCCCTAACGGTGCTCTTCTTCAATTGTTCTAATCCGTCTTTCAAGCTTTGTAGGATTGGCTTCGTTTCCGGTTTCGGTTTGATCTTCTTCAAATGCATCTCTTTAAGGTTTTCGCTAACTGGATGCAGTTTCAGAGGTGCTACTCTTGGTTCCGTTGCACGATCTCCAACAGCCCGGCTAAAATGACGATACATATGTTAAACTACGTACAGTTACGAAAATAAGTACTGGAATAGTTAACTCTTTCGCTATCGACACATTCGAACTAAAAACTTGAAACATAGGCAATGATAATGTTTATTAATATAAAGATGATATAGGTATAAATATTTGGATACTCTACACAATTAATTGTACCGTAATATTAACGTACGAATGATTTCAGAAATTATATTGCGTTATAGAAAAAATACGTATGCTTTTAACAAATGATAGTCTAATTCTTGAAGACGTATATATACGTCTGTAATAGCGAAAGGGTTAATCAAACTGCTGTTAATTTTTGAATTACTGTAACTTCGTGAAAAATAGTCATACAATAATCTCCAAATTAAAATTCTTATAAAAAAATTCTAATCTTTAAAAATAATTGGGAAAACAGAAATTGCTATCAAATATTTAAACAAAATTTTACACGACTAAGTAAGACTACTATGAATTTGAAGATTAAAGTGTCCTCTTTAAAAACGACGAAAAAGGGGCGCAAATTCATTATAGAATTTTAATCATCGAGTATTTTATCATCCTGGTTAAATTGATTTATAATAGAAATAGACTTTTCTTACTTCTACTTTATTTTCCAATAAAATGGTCGTATACCAATTTTTGAGGGAATCATTGTAAAGAGCAGGCTTCGATTTTCAAATTCATGGTATTCTTAGTTGCGTAACAATTTTTTTAAACATTTGGGAGCGGTTCGAAGTCTCCCAATTTTTTGTAATAAAACCATCTTCACATTTTTAAGCGCTTCCTAATACAAAAGGATTTTCGATGGAAATCAAATTAGGAACGTGAAAGTGGAGGATTTAATCCAGTGGTTCCCAACGTGGGGCCCACGACCCACAGGGGGGTAATTTGATTGTTAAGGGGGGCAATTCGAAAATGGACTCGCCCAGAGTCAAAAGAAATCGGTTGGATATAACACAACGGGGAGACTTGAAACTGAAGCTAACTAAATTGCAACCTAACATAAAATCTCTTTGCAGCAAGCATCAAACGCAAGGATCTCACTAAATTTAAAAACGAAATACGTAGTAATAATTAAAATAATATAGAACAATTTTTCATTAAAATTATTTAGTACTTGAATTTCAGTTCTCCATTATATGTTTTGAAAATTTACTTAGTGTGTTTCCTCAACAATTTCCTAGTGATTTCTTCTTAAAATTTATCATTTAAGTTTCTTCAGTGAACAATTCAATTTTTGAAAATTAAGAATTATGTATATGCTACGTAGGGGGCATAAGAATTTTAGAAAGGCTTAGGTGGGGCATGGCACAAAAAAGGTTGGGAAACACCCAAGATTCAATTATTAATTTACTAATTTGAAGATTAAATTTTAATCTTTAAAATGGCCTCATGAAGATTATTGTATAACTATATTCTAAGGGTTTCGGTCAAGTGTGCCAATGCTTGTGTTCATGACTGTATGTATAATATCAATATTACGTTACTTTACCTGCAGGCAGATAACAATCGTTGCAGTTTTGGCGATGCCAAAAGTCTAGCTTCTGACGGATATCCCAATCGCGCTCTTCTTACTCTTGGAGCACCGTTGCCAGTTACGACTAACTCAAGCATTTCGGGATTGTGAACTGGTCTTTCCGGCACAATGCAGCCTAAGACAATTGGGCCTCGAGTTGAGCTTTCCAATTGCATTAAACCGCCATATTCTCTTGGCAATGGTACGGGTAGTGGACCAGCTATCAAACGAACCTGAAAATAACAGCATCTTTAACCGTTTGAGTGTCAGGGGACATTGGGAAGATCTTGTCGAAAAGTGCGATCGCGCTTCCTTTATTCCATGTCGAAAAATGATATACGGCGCAACACCGTTTCTTTTATTCAAACAAAGACAGTGTTTATTACTCATGTATATGGTTCATAGGGACTTTGACTTGTAGGTATCATTAAAATTAAGCGCATAAATTGTGACAATTTACTAATAACACTAATATAATATATAACATAACTACTAATATAACGTCGCGGTTCGATGCAGTGACACTTTTCTACATGAAATCCGAACAACGTAATCTCGCTCCTTGGCACTCGAACGGTTAAATAAGCTTGTTATAAGTAGCACTGGCAAATCGTAATATTTAATACTTCTATTATTACGTGCACGTTAGCTGGTTAGCATTAGCTAGCAATGTTGATCTTAATTTACTTCATTTACTTAGGTATTTAGTACACATATTCATTTCTATAGAGTTGAGTAAAAGTTTAATCAATGATAAACAATGCAATCTTAATTTCAATCATTCATTGTAACTAACGATTAAATTCCGATTTTAGTCGTTAATAACTGATAATTGATTAACGATTAACTAGTAAAACTCTTTTACGCGGAGACATCTTATTATAATTTGGGACAAATCAGGTCGAAATAATTGAATTTGGAACAAATAGATGTCCCGAATTATTTGTCAAACAAATCGTAACCTTAACCCTTTGAATGCGATACGATATTAAAGTGATCGTTGCTGATACGAACAATTGGTATAATTAGAAATGCATGCACAGTTTAAATCTACAAATTAGTGAAGGTGAAGTATAGAATAATAAAATGTTACACTGCTGTAGGCTGTTAAAATAAACGTTGCTCAAACGTTGTTATATAATAGTAAATTAGGAAGTTAATTTATGTTCTGTTAAATAAAATCTGTTTCACATAAAATATACGTCTTTCACAATCGAAGGGTTAATCACTTTAGTCACCTTACCCCCTTGCCCTACGATTATTTTATTACCTGCGTGTGCCAGCATTAATTGATCACTGGTTTCATATCATGTCACGTTCAAATCGTTTGAATATTAGGAAATTTGTATTTAATAACCCCTGATCTTATAAGACAATGTTAGAATTAGAGATCGAATTAAATTTCATCCTCGATAATATCGATTTTTGTTGCGTCTACACCAGAATTTATAGAACGAGCGTGATTCGTCATTGTAGGGCAAGGGGTTAACGTAGAACGAAGCGTAACTGCATTCTATTATTTGATGAGTGGAAAGACAGAAACGAAAGAAACGAAAAATAATCTTACCCTGAGAGGCAACGGTCTTTTTGCAAGGTGATGCACCTTGTACAGCACTGCATCGCTTCCGGTATCGACGCTTCCGTTTTGGCAAATAGCATAAAATTCGCCTCTCGCTGACAATGGTGCAAACACTTCACGACCGTGTGTATCTAAACATTGCGCGTATTGGTCCTTTTCGGAGGAACTACCGGAAATTCCGAAGGAAACCGTACTACACTTCCTTGTGTCTTGGAAGACAGCTATTAATCGCAAAATTTCCCCAGCTCTGATTGTTGTTTTTGTATAGTGAGCTCGTAAATTGCCATTTTCTGCAACAGATAAACAGTTTTGTGTTACAAGTGAAATAACGATGCAAGACATTTTTTAAAAAAGTATTAGGTACATTGTGATAAACATTAGATTATCTAAATTGAAATACAAGAAATTTTTAGTTTATCATGTAGAATGAGTCGATAAGAATGACCACTTAAAATAGCTCGTTATCCATTGACTTTATCAATAAATGTTTAAAGTGAAATTTATTGTATTCTACGGGGCCTATCAGAGGAATGATTTTTTTTGTTAAAGACAATTTTAATACTAAAACTACCAACTGCTAAAGTATACCTACTTGTACCAAAGAAATAAAAATGATAGATACTTGACAAAAATATATGTTGCAAGTAAACTAAATCTTTATTTATATTTTGTACAGAAAATCATGGAATATTCTCAAAAATACACAGCTGCAGGTTTATATAATTATTAATGATAAACTACTAATCAGTCAGTTGACTGACTCGATAGTTTTAGTGTTAATGAACATTATGATTTTTTATGTATTATAGTTTCTAAGATATTAATATCTGAGATATTAAATTGCTCCGTATATTTTTTCTGGCGTTGTCTCGTAGCTGCTAAAAGAATAGGTTCAATGAAATTAGGCTATTCAAAATGTATAGTTTGCTTGAATAGTAATTTTAACGTACACAGAGGCATGAAACGTGTTATGTATAAAATATGATCGAGTTAGATTCAATGTACTTATAGGTACATATTTCTGATCGACGACGAAACAGTTCCAATTGCGGCTAAATCATTTTTGGCTGCAGATGGAATTCTAGTCGTTCGCGGTCTGTGATTTGCGGTTGCGCGAAGCTTTTCCTTGCGTTTCGTTCTGATAGGTATAGAATTATAGTCGGAGACAGATTATTGTTTTGCATGAACGAAAGTCGCGAAGGTTAACAAACTCTATTGCTTTCCATACAAATATTAGTATTAGTAATTGAAAACGAAGAAAGTGAATTACCCTTTGCACTCTGTTGGAATTTGATCAAAAGTTAAAGTTTAAGTTTTTTTAATTTTATTTACGCCAATTTAGTTTCCTTCTCTTCGAAATCATAGCGAATTTCTCCTTTTCGAAATACGTTAAGTTCTCGAAAGAGTAAGAAAAGTGTATTGGGATTGCTGTTATTTCATATTATTAAAAAAGGTTTCGAGTGCAAAGGGTTAAATTATTAAATGGTTGAATTATACGCAGAACCCTTTACTAATGGTATTTGTTTTGTCAAAAATTTAATTTTAACGCGTAAACTGTCCCATGTATCATATGTGATACACAATCAGTGAAATGATTAATGAATTTGATTGAAATAACGTTCGTTAAAACTTATTATTGATTGCTATCTTCTAACTGAAGAAAATAACTACTAGAAATATTATTCTATATTATTGTATATCGACTTCTTTTGTATATATATTATTATATATATTATTCCATATTCGTTTAGATTATTAAGAAACCATTTAAATAAATTGTATTTGTATAATAAATGAAGACCAAGATTTTCATGTTGAACATTTCGTTGCTTTCCTGAACGTACTAGATGTTTGAACAGTGAACGTGTCAACCTGACAATATATTATTTTATATTAATTAGAGTGGACGTTTGATTACTGTATGCTTCTTGTTTCATTTTTAAGAAACGTATTTATTGTTCGATAATTGGGGCGTGGGCACGGTAATTAAGATAGTTACCCTGAACATTCGTAGTCTACTAATTATAGTGTTAAATGTCGATGGCTAAGTCCACGATTGACAAGAATATTCTTACGACACTTCGCATAATCGAACCGCATTCTAGTCGACGAATAATTATGATTAAAAAAAATATAATTTTATTCGAAACGTAATATTATATCTGTTGCTATCATTGCCTCGTGCATTTCCGCTGTTACACCTATGTATGTATACGTACTCCATTTACCGCATTTAGCTTTTTGCTACCGCTCGGAAAGTATAATTTGCACATTCCCCATATTTCTCTTTTTACAAGTCAGAGTATGAACACTGATATTTATATGCATTTAGGTCAAGAACGTTGTTGCTTGACATTACAAGCGATATTACATTTACGCGTGTGTCATTATTTTTTCCTTGCGCTCATTTTTCCTACATTTTGCTTTCTTTCGCGTTTTTCGCTCCTTTTTTGTATCTTTCTGTTTCTTTTCGCTCTCTTTGCTCGCGCATAATTTCTTTTCCAGTCTACCGCGTTTTTTTTACATCACCTTCCATCCTTTCTTTCTTGTCACTTTATCGTAAATATTTCGCAACTTTTTTTATTTAATCTCATTGTTCGTCTCTTAATGTCGCCCTCTTTAATCATTCATTCTTTTTGTCATTATTTCCTTTTAGTTTTCGCGAAAACTAAACGTCTTATGAGAAAATTTCATTCTACATTTTCGCTACACTTTTCCACGTAGACGTAATTCCTGTTCTGTACTTTTTATACTTATTTAATCTTTCCACAAATGCACAAAAGTGTGCAGTCTAATTATAAAGCTGTACTCAAGATTATCTAAAACATTGCGATGTATTAGAACACTATCTTCAACCGATAAGCTTTATTAGAGGTACAACGTGGGTTCACATGCTGTATCATCCGCTAATCAAGTGTGATATTACCTGATTCACATGCTAGGTCGTCAGTCTCTCGGATGTTGTGCACTATGAATCGTTTGACTAACAAGGTAATATACACACAGCTTTATATAAAACAGGTGTATATAGACTCATTGTCTGGTCTAACTGTATCGTTATCCTTTACCATATCTTCACTTACCCATTTTTGAGTGAGTTAAAATGTACGCTCTTAAAGGTGCTGCCAAAAGAAACGCGGGTACCCCTGCTCGCACTAGAGAATCCACTCTTCTGTAGACTCTTGCGTTGCCCGTTGTATTATTACCAGATATCACAGAAAACCATCCTGAAATGAAAAGAAATGAAAATTTATTCATAGTCCAGGTTAGCCATTTAGAATGTGGCAAGTTGACTTTAAGTTCTTCTATACGCGGTACAAAACCATGCGATTTTTATTAACTCCTTGAGTGGGCAGAGAATTATCGCAGATTCTACTATGCTAAGATTTAGTTTCAACAGGTTTCAAGGGACGGCGATTTTGTAGGAGAAATGTTCACTTTAGAGTCTTCTATACACAGTACAAATTCATGCACAAAGTAGGTATATTGTACATAAATATTTGAAGTTAGAAAGTCAGAAAGGGAGATGTGAATTACGATATGTATTCATACCGTTATATTAATCGAAGTCAACATAGATAGTTAAAAAACAATATTTATGATTTCTGTAACTTTAAGGATAAAATTTGAAATATGACAAATTGACGAGTTTCGTGAGTCTTGTGTTAAAGTGGTTTATAGCATTTAATAGTTATCACAGGCAGATTTAAATTTTTACCTAAATATTACCTAAATAATCTAGTGTTAATAAGGTAAAAAATATGTTTGAAAGTGTTACATTTGATATAAATTAATTTTCGAAACAATATTCGTTTAAAAGGGCTGAAAATGATACAAAGAGAATCGCAACGGGAATGTCGCAAGTCTCTAAGCTTCTTATGATAATATCTCAAGGGAGAGGTTTGCGCAGAAACATTAGGCGTGTAGGAATAATACTTTCTACGATTGAATGCAAATTTCCATTCTCAATTGCTTCGAGAGTAATGATATTCAAACACGGGAACGAGCATTGATGATTGTTCATAATGTGCTAATGTAATTTATTAATAAGGGAACTGATATTTACGTTTCATTACTGTTGCATTTTTTTTTTTCTTTTTATTCAACGCTTGTAAATTCGTTCTTTTTGCATTTTCAATGCATAAAGAAACGAAGCTTTAATATGCTTGCCGCGTTGATGTTTGCTTACTATGAATTTCACTTTAATATTTAAATTGTTCGAACAGTAACCGCTTTATCGTTCGCATGAAAAATATATCGAGGTTGAATTCCCAGGATTTTTCCCTTTGTGAAAAGTTTGATGAATGTATTGAACGCCAGGCAGCATTATGAATAATGGATGATGCAGCGGGTAGTTGAATAATGTCAGTAATAAAATAGTAGACTAAATTGGTTTCTGCAAAATGAAAAAAGTAACCGGACTCTGCAATGCGTGTTTTACATCAAATTATCAAGTCAAAGTAGCTGTAAATTACGAACGGAACGTCTGGTTGAGCAGATAAATATAAAAATGCAGTATATGCTCGTGAAAATAGTAAAGAAAAAGTAGAATCTGCATACATCTATATTTTCTGCACGAAACCTTTTTCTGTTTGTTTTTTTTTTTTTTTAATATTCGAGAGAAGCAAGAACATTTGTATTATGTTAATTGCTTGATTTATAAACGAAAAACGATTTTCTATTTGTAGAATTCTTAGCGCACTTCAATCGAATAGACCTACTCATCGTTACATATTCATAGTGACTTATTCATAGCACAGAGTAGTAACAGAATATGTAAAATGAAGATAATGAGCGTATTTGCACGAGTGATAAAAGCTTCATGTAAGATTTATAACGTATGTAAATAAATGATACGCGCCATAAAATATGAATGTGCAATTTTAAACGCGGCGAAAGTGTAGTAGGAGTAAATAGTATTTAACGAAGGCGATATGATATTAAGTAGCTGATGAATGGAAGTATAACTAGTTACGATAGAAACAAAGTAAACAGATGGCGACGTTAACGTATAAATGCGATGATATTCATTTTTGATCTGCATAACGATATATTAACTATTATAATACCAACTATTTCTTTGTTATCATTAGAACTCCCGTATAACGCGGTTAAGAAGTTACGCGTTGTACGAATTCGCGTTACAGAAAATCGCGTTATGCTAGAAACTTTCTTTATGTAACACGAATAATATGAAGTAACATGTTTGGTATGACTATAGTTATGTCAACCCATGTTTTCTATGCTTTTCCAATGGGGATAGTATCTTTTACTAATTTTTTAAATATAGTACTGGACAAAAGTATAACAACTTTAGCACGCTAATTTTTTACATAAATCGATTAATAAATACTTTGCTTAATAGCTAAGGGACACTATATACTTTTTTAGTAGCACAAGTCGATGTTATACAGTGGCTACAGAAAGTATTGGTATGTATTTCAATATTATAACGAGATGATCTTTTGTTAGAGTTCATGTTTCAATCCCAAAGCAATAAATTTGTCGAGTCGCATAAGAATATTATTTAATAATTGGAAATTGAGTATATTTGAGCCTTATTAAGTAACACGTTAGTGCGAAAATAAAGACAATGATGTACAAATAGCTTTTATAGCCACTGTAGTTCTACAACAAAATATCAACGAAATAACACGAATGCGTTTTGGTATGTTCATCGTTACTGAAATGACATATTAATTAAAATGGTCTCAGTTCTTCCGCATAAATATGGTCACCTCATTAAACTCATAAAAATTAATGCATAACTTTATTAAACTCAGTCTAGTGATAACATTAAACGCTTTTCTCTATTACGCAATAAAGATCGTAGCCATGAATATAATTAATGATGGATTTTTACGAAAATGAAATCTCCTATGCAAATTTGTCATTGCCAATTTTCTCCTTATTTTGAGCCATAGAATCTTCCCCTGATTCGATTTGTACGATTAATTTAAGTCCACCCTGTATATACGCGCAGCTGATCCGGGGCATAAATTAACCGGACCATTTTTAGATATCGTTCCGAACGAACAGATTTACGTTCAGGTTTGGCGTGCGTAAAGACGGCCGGCGCATTAGCAGTTAGCACTCGTCGTTCCGTACGAGTACTCAATTACTCTACCTTTTACAAAGTCGTGCATGGACAGTATAAGTTACGGGGTACTAAACAAAGTACCTTACAGCTTACTGTTTCATGACGTTAACGGACTTTGTTTCGCAATATATTATGTACAAGTAATTCGCGTGTATATCGACCGAACGAAAGGACGTCTCGTTGCGGAGGCACTGAATTATATTACACCCTTACGTGCGCGGGCGAATACGAGTACGATCTTCAACATACGCTATACAAGGTGGTCCTGTAATTTCGTTTCATAAAATCATTGGCCGCCATTCTTTCGATGTTGCAGCGACATTAACCCTTTAAAGGATGGGCATAAAAAGAGGAAAGTTTCGCGTGGAATTAAATTCGATGTCAGCTATTTTTCGATTATATATAAAAATGAAAAATCACATCTCTGATAATATAAATTAATGAATCTCTGATCAAACAAATTTCGCTATCTCGATTTTAGATTAGCAGGCAACGAAATTTATTTATTTATTAGACAAATGATTATTTATTAGACAAATGATTAAAATATTAGGTTTTTATAGAAAAAGAATTGTTAAAGCGTTTCTTTCGAAACACGAGTTTGTCGAAGTTCTCTCTTATCACCATCAATGCCTCATATTTTTTTCAGAAATTTTAATATCGCTTGATAAACGCGTACCAGACATAATTCAACTGCGCAAAATTGACCACCGCGTATAATGTAAGTACGTGTGCACGACGAGAGCCTGGGTAACGAGAAACGTGAGTAGAAATATAACGAAACGCTTTTAACTTATAGTTAACCGCAGAATGTGGTGTGTGGCCTCGCATCGTCCGTTAACCGATATGCATTGTGGGTATAAAATTATCTCACATTGATACTACAGTTGCTACGAGTTACGCCGGCGATTCAAGTAATTACGATACAGTTTGCGGTGCTAAAATATTGCCAAGAGAGACCCGGGTCTTTTGATTTCTGCCAACGTTCCGCTAAAGGGAAAAGCTTCGAGACGTTTATATGCTGGCACACCTCTACCGGGCAATTAGCGAATGCCATGCATTTTCAATGGAACACGCCGGAAACCGTTCAGTTTTCTTCAGACTATAATTGAACGTGTTTTTTGGCCCCTGTTTGCGAGAGCCGCCAACTTTGGAATGTGACAGGTTGTTGTGTTTCCCTTTTGATTCACTTTCGAAGACAATAGCTTCGTTCTACTTTTTCTATACGTTTACCTTCTACATTTTCTTGCTTTACTTTAATCGTTGATGAAATAGGAAATGAGTGGACTTTAGTCACCATGAATCGAAGGCGGATTTAAGTACGGTATTAT
Organism: Eucera pruinosa; assembly: GCA_028830335.1. NCBI lineage: Eukaryota > Metazoa > Arthropoda > Insecta > Hymenoptera > Apidae > Eucera > Eucera pruinosa. The sequence goes on along the minus strand of JAMYCR010000014.1, from coordinate 8,765,988 downwards.
CGCGTATCTAATAGGGGCGAGATGTTAGTAGGATATTCCAAGTTTCCGGAAAATCGGGGAACTTTTTTCCCAGCGCAAAGTAGATATAAATACATACGTTTTTGAGTTTTGTGAGGATTCCAGAATATACAATGTACGTATATCCTAATAATGACCATAAAGCAAGTTGGTAAACAGTTGAAATTCGCAATTCCAAACACTTCATTCACCAATTTTATACTCTAGTTAAAATTGTATCATTATTGCGGTTAATGAGTTTTTTGCTTTACAATCAGAAGGTCGGATAATCCGGAGATCTATATAGGTTATTCTTCTATATAGGTAAAGTTGAAAATCGTGCGATTCTAATGGATTTTACATTTGATCATCGTTAGACTGCGGATGGTTATGTATTTATGGACAATTTAAATATATAAAATGATACAGGGCAATAATAATGAAAGTGAGACACCTGTTGCAATATTTAGAGGGCATAATTGCTCTCTATTTTGATCTGCATTATAGTCGTAAGAATCTGAATTTCCATAAAGATCGGCAGTCTAATAATTAATCAAGAATTTGATCCCTTTATCTCGATTATCGAAACGGATTTGTTTCCCGATTAATTCGAGTAATTAACGTTCTACTGTAAACATTTTTCCCAATATGTCGGAAGTGTCGTAAAAGTAATTTCGGTTCCAACGTTTCTTCGTCACAATTCTTTCTCGTTCTTTAGAACTGTTTTCCGTGGCAAAATCACGACCGTTCTATCATCATAATCTTTTCGCCTGATATCTACCCAGCGTCGTTCGTTTTGTTTTTTGTTTCGATTTGTCCTCTTCAGTACCGCCATTAGCACCGGGCAAACGAGGCACTTGCTCCGGGCCCCGCACTTATTGTTAGCTGCTTTCACATTTTATATATGTACATACGATTGCAATTTGCCGAGGAATCTGATTTCTAACGTACCTGTTGAACTATATTATCCTTATAATTAGACTGCAGCTTTGTATGCATTTATGGGAAATTCAACTATGCAAAAATTCGAGAATAGTATGCAAGATATTAAAAATATAATACATACTACTTTATTTGAAGGGTAAAACAACAACCCTCCATTCAGATTTCATTCCTTTAATTTCGTTAATGAAAGTAGGAATTTTAATAAAAGTTCGCAGTATACTTACAATAAATTCAAGTCAGAAATTATACTCATAGAATTGAAATATGCCTTAAAATATAATTTCTTCAAAAATGTACGTTTTTAAATTACATTGTACATGTAATCAGTTTAGCAGGTTACAAACGTTAAAACATGTGACAATAGCTCTTCTTTTTTTATCATCTTTATGCGTGATTCGCACGATGAAAAATTCATTTCCATAGCAGTCTACAATTCTGATTCGTAAAAACATCATCGAATTTACCAACGCGCGAACTTCGCCATTTGACGTGTAAAAACCTGATATATTGGAATAGAGATACTGAGCCTAGCAATTTTTATTTGCCCCGGGGTCTGCAATTTCTAGCGGCTGCTATGGTCCTCTTCGTTGATCTAGGAATCGACCGCAATGATCCGACGAAGAAACGAAATATCGGCTCCCTTTCCTGGTATTGCCGCAGCTCTCGGCATTATCCATGTTTTGTATCGTTTCGTCCGTTTGCCGGCGCAAAACCCAAGGGGTCGTTGTGTCATTCGTAACGGGCTTCCACACATCTTCGGCAGCTGGCGACCGTGACGTAAGTAGCGTTTAAACGGTGGGCGTGTAGAACTTATGCCCAATTTACCGGCAAACGCCAATTTTAATGGATTTTACGCTCGCGTCGTTTTATATTTTTCTCCCTTCGCTTTGCGAACAGTAAGTTACGCTTGTCATATACATCGTTCTGTAATCGTAGCTAATTTACGAACATCCACGAGGAGCAACGCGTTACGGCGTAGTGAAGAATTGCGAGAATTTTGTTGATTGGCATGTAAAAGAAAATTATGCTGCTTTAAATTATAAGGGGAATTTCAAGTTGGTATTCTTTCTGAATGTAATTAACACAAACTGTTTGTTCGTTGCAACTTTGTATCGCATGATCGAAGTTGAGGGACTTTTTACTATAGAATTTGAAATAAATGGATCTTGTCACGACAAAGAGTGTACATACTTCAAGAGTCTTCTAAGAAGATTAGAACGAATCGTTTCTAGCCACGAAAGGTAGCATGTTTCGCATTGGCCACGAAAAACAGCACATTAAAGTAGATTCCTTACGATTGTACTGCAAAAATAAAATGAACTTTTCTTTCAAGTGGTATCAATTTTTAAAGAAACTCTTTAACTCTTTGCCACATAGTAACGTGTCGTTGATAGCTGAGCAATATTTGACTATTATTGGCCACCTTCTGCGCTCTCTCTCTTGATAGCTTTCTTTATTAGGTTTCCATAAGGATTACAAGAGCTCCGTTTCCTTCATCTCCTCATTATAATATATATACAACCTACATATTCGTTTAAATATAAATAAAATACAAGTATAAATATAAACATAAAAATATAGATATATATAGATAAATATAGATATATAAATATATAGATATATAAATATATATATATATATATATATATATATATATATATATATATATATAAATACCAACATATGAATTAAATACCAATTAACTTAATTAACTTTATAACTTTACAAGTATCACCCTAGACCTAACGAATATCCTCTCTTCATAATGGTCTCCAATTAATTTGGCTACAATCAATTAAACCTGCATCTCTTCCAAGCGCCAACTTCTCAACTCTACGGAGTACAGGGGATAGGATATCGCAGTGCTGGCTACGAAGTAGAGGTGGAACGTATGTGGTAAGCCTTTCTGGTGGAAGCAGACCAGCTCCCTACTGCTCAAATGCCAACTCTCGCCGACCTGGCTATAGCTCGATACCTAAGTTTTCGATCGGCATGCCGAAGAGGCAAAGGGTTAGATGTCTAGCCTAGACTCGCGTAATCGGGGACTCTCGTCCCAGCGTGTTCACGGTTGGTGGTCTTCCGAAGAAGGACAAAGGACGTTGGTATTTAGTAAGAGGGAAATACATACACGGCAGCGTGTTTCGGTCGGCAAAAAGCGTTCCAAAGTTTGATGACGATAGGAGCGCGCGCGTTGCGGTGGTAATAGCAGCGGGCCGCAGTACCAGGGACACGGTAGCCGAGTGGTTGGCTGATCGAAGGTCGGCTGGTTCTTTTGGTCGTCGCTAATTGATTTAAGAATGCCGCCCCGATGCGAATGCACGCATGCTGTGCCTCAAATCCGGCCTTTAAGGACTGTGCGCTCGCACGCACGAGCGTCTCGGTGCCGACCGCTCGTTCTGGAATGCCATGCCTCTTCCAGACGATCCTAGCTATGGGAACCTAAATCTTCGACCGATCTTTTTCTCTTTTTACTTTCTTCCCTTCTGATCCCCGTGGAGAGTCCATTTTTGACGTAGAGACGCGAATACGAAAGATGCGATTGAACGGCTCGGCGGTAGTATGTAGGCCTTTTTTTAATCGGAGACACGTTCTGCTGGCGGAAATTATTTAGCGACTTGGAAGGATTTAGGAGTACAGGAGAGTTTCGTTTTTTTTTTTTTTTTAGTTTCGCGGTGTTACGTTCTCGAGGGAAGTGCATCTATCCACGCAGAGCCGTGCGTTAGGCTACAACGCACGTACTAGGTACAAAATTCCATAGGAACATTTTATAAGTAGCGGAAAGCGAGATCGGTTGTAAATATCTTGAAATATATAATAAATAGACTGCGGATGTTTATGAAAATGAAATAGATGAAGTTACGAGATCTGGACAGAAGTTTGTTTTCTTATTAGACGAGTCTAAAAATGTAAATATTATTTTGCGTACCGCTTACGTTTTGCATATTACGTATTGAAGTTATCACTATTTTAAAGTTTGGACAACTACACTTAAGATGAAACTCGCATTTGTGATAAAAGAAAAATTTGATCATTCGATAAAATGAATCCATGTCATTTACTAAAAAAATAGTTGTTTATTAATAAGTATACCTAATATAATAATACGCACTTTATTTTCGATCTTTTTTTTTATATATATTTGCGCGTATTATGTGCACCCTGTATTTTTAGCCACAATTAAATTTCCCATAAATGCATACAAATCCGCAGCTTAATTAACAATAATTGCACGAAGAAACAGAAGACTGGTGAGCCCGTGTCACACGCGGGATTGTGCGTTAAGGGGTTAAGCTATTCAAAGGACGCGTTTAAATAAATTTCAAAGGAAATCGTATACGAGAGAAATTCTTGTCCTGGGGCGTTTACAGTCGGCACAGAATGCCCGGGAATATGCACTCCGGAAAAGAGGCATAAATGCATATTTCTCGTAATGAACAAAGAATTACGCAGGCAGTCTTCCTCCACTTTCCATTTCCATGCCCGCATCCGACATAGTTAGCGCGACTCGCCCGTTTGCGTTGCATTCAGATTACAATCGAACAGATCCTCGTATCCGCTGGAAAAGTCCATTGAAAAGTTGGCTTGAACGAGGGAAAAGGCGAATCACGTGAACCCGGTAGCAGTTCCTTTCCTTCGCATCGACTTCCTTGACTTCTTAATTAGGCTACGCTATCGTATGCGGTTACGCAATTAATGATGTAATTACATGGCCTTTCGATTAATTATTCAAGGGGATAATGTTCGTTCTGAGAAAGGAGTTGAAAACAGCCACGTCGAAGTCATTGTCAGCGTAACGCACGATAATAGTTCACTTTTTGTTCGACAATTCCGCATTCATTAATGAGAAAGATCATTTCCGGAACTTTTACATTTACATACAGGCCTTCGCACGTGGTTATTACTTCGTATAATGTGTAATTTAGTGAAGAATGAACAGTTGGAAAATGGATCGTTGAAAGTCTCATAGAAATGTGCGTTAATATTAGTATAGAACTACCTACGCAGTCAGAGTGACGGGTTGCAAATTTACTAGAAAAATTGTATAAATTTGCAACGATGCATTTTTTTTTTTTTTTTTTTAGAATATTCCATGATTTTCTGTACAATATGCAAACGAAGATTTATTGTACTTTAATCGTATGCACTTTGCAAACGTCTAGTATTTTTATTTCTTTGGTACGAATAAGTATACTTTAGTCGTCAGTAGTTTTAGTGTTACACTTTTGCAATTAGTATCGAATATTGTTACTTTTAATATTTGGGAAAATTGAAAACGTGGCAAAGAATAAAAGCTGGTGTCTTAAAACAAATGTATAGCAAACCTTGTAATAAGATGCAAACGCGATGAGCATCTAGACTTTTTAGTGTCCGTTTTTAATGGCGATTGTCCAACAAATCTAGCACAAGAATACGGTATTGGTAAATTAACGATTATTGGTACAAAAAGCATGAAGCAATTAATTAAAAATTACCTACAAAATGTTGATTCTTCGCATTTTAGTGAAATCCAAAAAAGTTTCACACAGGCAGAAGTTTGTTTATATCGTAGTTATTTATATTATATTATACCATTGTCTGTATCATGTTTGATATTTTGAAAAAATATGCAATTTAGTGTAGGAAATCATTCTATTATCCAAAAATTCTCTCAATTAATTTCAATAATCAAAATTCCACTGTAAAACAAGTTGCACATATATATATATATATATATATATATATCTCATATCTTTCAATTATAAATTTTGCATAAACGTCCGCAATATCGAGTGATAAGTCTAAGTGACTCACTCCGAATTTTTATCTCACATTCGTTCCTAGTAATTGGAAGTGATACATTAATGGACCACGCTTGGCATGCAACAACAACGATGCATTGCAAAAGCGCAACGCATTGTGGAACCATTTCTAACACGTGTTCAGGTTTAACTTTCGTGACACAGGCGTTGAACAAAGCGATGTGTCGTACAGCCTCCTCTCTCATCTAGCATTTGTAAACGGTCTGAAAGATCGTGAAGGAATTGTGCTTAAGGTTGTTACCCTTCAAGGAACCAGATGTTCGCGTGATCCAGGTGCGCCTACAAGGCCCGCGTCACATTGTAATGCTCTTCAGGAATTAATTCTGAGTCACATTTTTGTCCGGCTCGTGAAAGGAGCTCTCCCTTTTCAATGAAATCGACAATAGCCCCCGCAACTCCAGATGTTATCTTTTCTTTGGAATATAGAACTTTTCAAACGTTCCGGCATTCTCGTGCACTGGAATGCTTTCACGTTGACTTTGCCTCGGTTCTTACGATTGGCATCGCTATCTTTTCGCGGTATTCGGCTTCTAGATATGTACGTACGCGTTTATCGTGAAGATGCTTGCGGGAATTGTTCAAACTATACTTTATCTAATCTCCATAGGACTAGGATCGAAAACTGGCATTAATCCTTTGCGCCATTAATTTCCCAATTGTCGTGAAGTTTAAATTGAACGTTTACTGCTTCAACCCCTTGGCATACAATACCGAGACACACTCGTGACACGAATTATGACGTTGGTTCGATAAATAGCTCTACTCGCTCCACTTGCAACAAAGTTAAATTTTAACCTGATTTTTGGTCTCAGTTCATAAGACTCAGAATCACTAATCAAAAATTATATATATAACATTTGAATACTTTGCATGTAATACTGCATAAAGTTGATGGATATGTTACATGATATACATTGCTAATAAAAAAATGATATGGCAAGGGGTTAACATCGTATGGGATATAAAACATTGATATATCACACGTAATTTGCATTTCATAAACATCAATCTTATAGTTTCGTAATATATTTAGATGTAAAATTATAATTATCATAGTTACGATAATTAAACAAGTTTTGGAGTGTAAAGGGTTAAATATTTGAGATTTAGAAATGCATTGCAAATAGGTTGACTGTAAATAGAAGTAACTCGATGTCGCTGTGACATAATCAAAATATCGCTGGATTAGAAGTCGTATCATCATCGTTAATCGTTGAGGCACCGCAAGATCTATATTCCTTGGTACACGGTACCGTAAGATTCATATTTCACGATACGCAAGATGCGGCGTAAAATTCATACATCTTGATACGTAATATATATGTCTTCCTGATTTCGTAATGTTCTTGATTTCGTTGCAATTTTACGACATTCAACCGGATCCACGGTATTTCATATTCGTCGAGCTTTTCTTTCAACCTTTACTTATTTCTTGTCAATGGGCCATTGTGTTTCGCCAGCATGCCGGTAGTCTAAAGTAGTTTCTTCGAATCCGTTTCTACATCTCCGTTGCTGATGGATTTCCACAGAACCTTAATGCTCCGTTTACACGGATTGACAGCGATCTTACCGTTAGCGAACATCGTTGCCCAATGATAACTATTATTTTACTTTTTTGTCGTTAAGTATTTGCCGTCAATTTTTGAGAGCAAATAACTGTATAAATCGAAAGAAAAGCGGAACGCAATAACAGTAGTAATCATTATTAGCGCAGTTCGTTTCTTTGCTGTAGAAATTTTCCGAAGAACATTCTTATGTTATAATTAGACCGCGGATCTTTATGCAAATTCATAGTTTTGTTAACAAGATTAAAGAAGTAAAAGTGAAATAAAGGATTGTTTCACCATCTAAATATAGTAATAATTTTTAATTTATGTTAGAATAAAGTATTTTGTATCCTTTGGCACATTAAATGCATTATGAACCATCTTGCATATTTAAGTTTCCAATAAATGCATTGAAATCCGCAGTCTATTGATAATGCTAAATATGAAGGAAAAATTGCAAGAAATTTTTGCTTGTAATATGCAAAGAATATGCGATATGCACAAAATATGCATTATGCGTGACTCATGAAGGCTGCAGGAGAAAAACTTGATACCCAAGTTTATTTTTGTCAACTTTCTATTATTTTATATTATTTGCTACCTAAATGAGAGTACTTTTACGTTAGATAAGATAAAGACATAAATCTTGACAAGTTCTCAAATATAGCCAATTTTTAAATGTTAATGTGGTCATTTTTGGATACGTAACGAAGGTTTATAAGAAAACTGAGAGCAAAATTATTGTAAAGAACTTTCATCGCTCAACTTTTTTAAAACTTAGCATCTTGAGAAAAATCTATATTGTAGCCTAAAAATCAAATAAAGCAGTTTTATGTCAGATTTATTTAGAACGTTTCGAATATTGAAATTCCTCTCCAGTAAAATTTAGGAAATGTGTCTTATCAAATTCTTTCCTTGTAATCTTTATACGCAATACGCACAATATTCAAAATACAATATATAATTTTCGCTTCCTCCAATAACAAAACAAATTTCTGTTTAGGTTCAATGACTTCGTCTCTGTCCTATCGAAATACGCATTTGCATAAACATCCGCATTCTAATTACTGTATTATTCGTACGAATATATTAGACTGCTTGTATTGAATGTTTCTATTACTCCCGCAATAAAATTCAATTTATCAAAACTGTGAAAAGATTCATTCGAAATAGGACGTCTTAACTGGCTTGTTACGCGTTTTATGCATTAATCACGCTATAGAAACCGCTCAAAGCAGTGTAAACCTGCAAGCGGATCATAATTACATGGAAAATGTAACCCGCCTAAACGCCTTTAACGAGGGGGCAAACAAGTTTACAACTTCTGCATCCAATAGCTTTTTAATTACATGAAATCTCGATAACGCTTTCGCACGCAATTTCAACGAATGATTGTGAAACATCGACGATGATAATTATTTCGATCGGCTGATATCGTTACTCGTTATTTCAAGGTACAGAACGCTTTATATTTCGTAACGTCACGGTTAGTGAACAGTATCACCGAAGATTTTCTCTCACCGGCGTGAACCCTGCATTGGAAACCTTTGAAAACGAAGGAACCTTTCTACGAATAAAAAAAAAGGAAAGAAAACATTTCTACAGAATAAAAAAAAGTGGCAAAACGTTTTTGGTCAAACGTGAGTACGTGAAACTGCGGTGGCTCAAAGTAAAACTCGTTATTAAGCGAGATAACTATAAGCGAAACTTACAATATCGCTCATAATTATTCGAACGACTTCAAAAGTTATATAGTTCAATAACACTTTGCATCACAAAAACATTGGCGTTTCTAGCTACGTTTATATTATCGCGTTTGGCCGAAAACTTTTTGCCAGGGGTAATATCACAGTCGTTCTCTAATAGTGAAGAGAGAAAGAAGAAACCTACGCACAATTGGTCAATCTTACGAATCCACTATTGGTTCGAAGGTTATTCTTTTAGATTACACAGGTCGTTTGAAAGAAATTAGCCCCCTCACCGCAGACAGACAGATTGAAAGAGTAATATCATTTCTTGCTCCTTTATTGTTGTCCGTTTTTGTAGATTCATGATACGCATAGAGGACAACATTCGCGATATAATAACCGTCGTTTAAGAATAATTCACCCATTTGTTCGTTGTATTTAATTTGTTCTATTAAAAACAGCGTTATTATGTTTTACGTAATTGGAGCTACTATCCTGATCCCTAGTTCGGCCATGTCCGTGGAACGTAAATTTCACGACAGTAGCGCGGTCGATCATTTTCGATGTTGCAAAAAGTTTGCAACACGGAGGGGAGTTGAAGCATTCTTCGCGGAGTGCATTTGAGTGCATGGTCGCGAGTGCAGGGGGAAAAATGCGAGGAGCCGAAGGTCTCCTGATGAGAGGGACGAGGCCATCGACCTCGGTGCAGAGCTGGAGGTTTACACGCCTAATAAATTACTGTAAACTGGAGCCTGGAGTCGTAGCTGAGGGTTTGCACGAATAGTAGTTAAGTGAGCCGGTGATTTGTGCGATATCGTCCATCGTCCCTATCAGTCCTTGGAATCGGATGCACGGTTGAATCTTCCCTAGTAATTTTATCCCGGTTGAAGGTTCAAGTTCCCTCGACGTAGTAGATTCCATTTTCCCCTTACTACCGATTCCGAAGCCAACAGTCTTGATCGCAACTATGGATGCTCGATTCTTGCAAAAAAAAAAATCTGATTTCTTGAAAATTGATGGAAAAAAATCTAATCGAAGAGATACCACCTCGATACCAACTGATTATTAGCATCGAGATTTTAACGTTATCTCGTGTAAATTTTGAAATCTTCGGATTAAATCTGCATATTTATATTCGACACATAATCCAGCAGTTAGGAATTAAGATAAATAAAAGATCGGTCAATTTAAGCTTACAATTCGGTAATACTGGGTGGTTTTAATCTTATGGAAACATATGAAGTGAAATAAAGATTTAAAGTGTTATTTTGTCTACTGGTTGAATTATTATTGACAATATAGAGAAGAAACGACCGATTTATAGAGATTTATAGGATTTATAGGAAAAGCATATTAAATTACCTAGAAAATTACCTAGACTTCGTTCAAGATCAGTATGACGGATCAAGCTACCCAATTGTAGTTCTTAATCTGACTTAACTCACAACAAAATTTCCTTCTTTACACCTTCAAATTATTTCCGTTTCTCGTGTTAACATTGAATTAACTGAAATATTCTGTATTCCAAGTTACAAACATATGACTGATTGCAGTTAATTAACGAATGAATCAATACGAAGATCGATTCGTGCTAAAATTAGACATTCAAGGATCGATAAAAAAAAATCGGAAATCGCTCCGGAACGATCGATTCTTCGTAAAATCGATTCAGAATCGAAGATCCCTAATCGCAACAGTCGCTCGGTGGAACCGGTGGCCTCGTCCAAGACCGCTCGATCCACCGCTGTTTTTCCCCATCTGCTGAAATTAAAATCGATGCGCCGTTCATCCTTATTGATCAATGCTTCGCAACCGCGCGCCATTATAATTTCATAAGCAACTTCCACTGGCAGTCGCATCAGCGTCGATGTATCCGCGATATTTTCCTGCTCTCGATCGAGTTCGATGCATCCTCTCGGACTCCGAGATACGTTCCGGCGACTGCGAACGCCCCTTTTTGTTCGTCTCCAATGTCTTCATTTCGTTCCTCCTGCTTTCGCCGGCGTGTTTCTAGGAAAAAGTCGCGAAAAAATCCTCGCCGCTTTTTGCGCGTTGTCGTAAGCTGATTACGATGATTTATAGCGGACGCGAGGCATGCTTTCGGTGTCTTCTTCGTTGTGGATTATTTCTTCCATCCCTTCGTCTTTTTTTCCCCCCCTCCCTCTTACCTCTTCTTCGCGTGTGCTCATTGTGGCGTGTATCGATGCTTAATGGACGTTTTTAAAGGAACAGATTATATTTGTTTGGTGCAACTTAGCGGAATTCTTTTATCCGCTTCGCAAGATTTGATTAATTTTTTAAGGCAAGGAGAACTGTGAATAGCAATCACTTATTTTGTTATATGAGAATTTATTTTGAAGGTGGCTTAAGTTCGGTTATTTTTAAATCGAGATATTTAACGGCTTGCGTCTGAATTAATTTAAAAATATTGGTAACTGATAAGTTATCAGTGATAACACGGTGGTATAATATTTTTGTATTTCTAAAAGTGCGTGATTCACTAATCCAACCATCTTATTTATTAATTATCATTACTTAAAAGGTGAGACGTTTTTCGTAGCTCTAAATAGACTTAAGCCACTTTCAAAATAAACGACTCATACGTAAATATCTGGAAGCGCAAAAATTACGAAGCACAGCCATGGACTATGAGCTCTCGTAATAATGACACGAAAATCGCGTTTTTCGAGTTGTGTTACCTTTATCGTATATGTGTGCGCGATACGTACGTTGACCTAAGCGTTACGTCTTCGTTTTCGTTTACCACAGATGTTCGCATAACTGGAGTGACTAGTTCCGCACTAGTTCAGACGATAGGAGTTCAGTTATAGTTCACTAAATTTCCCGTTCACAAAAATTGCCTTCTTCTAACTGGAGTTCGGATAAATGGAGTTCCGCTGCATTTCATTAGTAAACTTCCAAATGGGATCATCTCCGAGTAAATAGCGCATAGCTGGCGGTAATCAGATTCGATCGAATTGCCGCAGCAACGTGCACCAATCGTGCATTTTATACGCGTGCGTCGAACAAATGGGATTAATCGAGTGACGAAAGTGTCCGCTTGAAACGGAACCGATCGTGCCGCTTGAAATTCCACGATGACGCAGAAGGAAAAGTGGTCGGTGGAACAGTTAACCGAGATCGGTTGCACCTCTGTTTGCAATGGCACCTGAGAATTTCTTACTGCACGCGAATCATAAAGAGTCCTTGTCGGCTGATTGGCTTGACGTGAGTTCGATTCATCTAATGGAGCTACCTTGGCTAGAGGAAAACGAGATTTTTTTTCGTTGTCGATAGCTGGTCGAAAAGCGGGATTATTCCGGTAGAATAGGATAGATGTACCAATTACTGCCGCTTTAAGGTCATCGCGTAACTTTATTCAACTATTTTGGAACGTATTTAACCCAAAAATTGTTCCAGTACGAAGCGTAACATTGTTCAATGTCTCTTTTATTTATGAACATTTTGTTATACGTTGAACGTAACGAATGAATTACTACGTAATTGAAAATATACAACAAAGTCCAATGTCTCCCTATTACTGCCACTTGAAAACGTTGTCATTCGTTATAATCTACCTATTATCATCAAACTTCGGTTATTAATATCACGTGTCACAATTACACTTTGAGACGAACGTTAGAAGTTTTTAGCAAATGTTTACTAAATGCACCCTTCCTGCAAAATTTACTTTTAACCGAAGCTTATGACAATTTGCATATCTTGCAAGTTGTACGAGTTAACGAACACAGTAATAATAACAACATTTCCTTTTAATTTTTCACGTGAAAGTTCCTCGTTAAGGTAATCGTTTATTATAATAGATTTCGAGAAGTTTTTAAAAGGCAAAGATTTTAAGCGAAGCGAGCGAAGAAGTTTCACCCCTGTACAAGATTGTAGCTGTGGCTACATTCAACATTCGATATTTTATATCATCACTACGGTTTATTGCATCGTTGAGATATAATCATTTGACTTAGACCTTGAACATTTATGGCGGATAATAGTGATCATTTACTTCTGCATACTGATCTTATCCTAAAATTAGGTCTCCTTTCGTCGACTATCATCCTCACAATTATTTTGAATATTAAAATATGCAAACTCTGTGTTACATTTACCTCGCGTAGCGCGTTATTTTGCACAACGTTCTCATCGCGAGGCGATCACGAACGATTAGCAACATACCAGTGTGATAACAACCTGCGCATAATGTGATTGCGTGCGCGTCAATGCATCGTAACGATAGCCACCAACGATTCGGTAAAAATTCTGTAAATTTAATGGTGCTTCTTCCCCAGTCGTGTCTGAAAATGTTTTTCTCTTCAAGGTTACAGAAACTTATGAAAAAGGGCCACGCACGGTTTAGTCTTCAGTATTCTGCGTTCAATTAGTCGAAGTTATCATTCAGATATACAGTAGCGCCTCCCATACCTCTAATTGTAGAATACTCTAATATCCCAATCTTTAATATTCTCTTATCTGAATATTCCGTTATCCGAAAAGAGAATTTTTTATAAAAGAGCGAAAGAGATCACCAAATAGTATAAGATACGAAAAGAATGTAACTGTAAGCTGTTACTCGCGTTGAAAAGTTTGTATAATTTAACAGCCAAAGAATTATGAAATCCATGAATACTTAACAAGTTATCAATTTCCCTAGTCTCTATGTAACATTTTGCCTCGTAATAACGAATCGCGCTCGTGGCATGGATTATGGTGTAGATTCAATTAAGGCAGATTCTATTTATGGTAAAGTTTAATTTCATTTTAGTTCCTAAGATCGAGTATCATTGAATATAGTATACGTAAAGGGTTATCCAAAAGTACCTTTTGGATGTTGAATGAGAATATCTGTCAAACGCCATGTTTGTTAGTAAAATAGAGGTGAAAAAAATGAAAATTGAAAACGAGAACGAACGAAGATAATAGAAGTAAAAAACAGATTAGAAAACGGTAAAGCAGAAAGGAAAAGAAAAAAAGTGAAGGTAGGTGTTCCTGTAGTCTATTTTGGATAACCCTAGATAATGTTTTAATACGCGTGATACGATATGCAAGCAATGAACAGCTTGTTTAACGTACATAAGTAGCCAAAGAATTGCAAAACGAAACGTAAAGGAAGGGAAGTTTAGTATCAAAAAAGTGATCGTTTTCTTATTTGAAGATTTCCTTATCCTAACATTTATGTCACCCTATTAGTTCGGATATGGGAGGCTCAACTGTATCGCGAATCACGGAAGTTCGTTTTACGGTTGCAACGTCCGTTTAGTTCATTGATTTTTCACGCGCGTCGGAAATGAGAGGGAGAAACAGTGTGAGTGAAATCAGGAAAAAAGATGCCTCAAATTTGCATATGTGTAGTTTCTGGTGTAATGAAAATTCCTTAAATATGCCCATGTTTACTATCATTTTCATTGCGAACATTGGAAATAAACTCGGCTATTTTGTTAAAATCACCTCATACTGAATCACTGGCTAAGTTTAATGCAATGTAACGATTCACCTGTGCCTCTTAATGAAGTCTCGTAGGGTTATCTTGCAACGCGGGACGTCGTACAGTTTCCCGCAGCTTATGCGCCACACGCGGTAAGGTTTTGTGGAAAAATTGTGGAATAACTGCTAGCCTATCGCTTTGTACAATAAAAATCATTAAATGTTTCGTTTTTTTATAACCTCATATGTACATACCTTTACGTACGTTTCGGTCAATGATCGGTCAAATTATTACTATGCATCGATTTAGTATACTATTTAACAATTATTATTTTAACGAAACACCATTACTCGAAGAAACGAAGACTAATTATTATTATGATTGCACTCTTCCAGTTTTCTTATTCATGATAACTAACTAAACACCAACTTCTGAATAATATTATGTAATTTTATATCATATTTTATTGTTCCAGCTTCAATTCTTATTTATAAAATAGGAACGTGCTTTAGTATAATGTTTAATATATATATATTTTTTCTTTTTTGTTGTTTTGTCTTAATATCACTGTACTATTGCTGTCAATGTACACAAATGGCAATAGGTTCGTTAATAAATATAAAACAATAATAATTATAACTTTTTCATTATTTATCTCTTTGATGCATAATGGGATAAAAAATGTCCCATATTTTTGCAGTGAAATATTATCCTTTCTGAAAGTATTAAGATAATTGAAAGCACAGTAATTTGTTTCTACTTTGTAATAAGTATTTTTTTTAAATAAACTTTCTGTGCGGTTGGAGTCTTTTTCTGTCCTAAAATCCTGTGCTTCAAAGAGGCTATATAGGCTAATAGCCTTACAGGCTAATTGTAAGTAATATTTATTGAGTTGTGATACTTTAGGGCAGTGATACTTTACTGAGATTTCGCGAGCTTACTATATGGGTTCCGCGAAATTATAGAAAGTTGCAAGAAGTTGCATAGACAGAATATAAATAAGTATAATTTTTCATTGGTCTACATTACGGATACTTATTTTCGTAATTAGTGAATCTAGGGTCCTGTAAAATTGTCCTATAATCGAAAGTGTTCCGTGGTAACTTCGAAAAAGTTAAGACTCACTGTATACGATTCACCTAGTATGATTTTTCTAATGTTTCCCAAAATTGACCAATGCTTATCAAGGTCCTTTCACGTTCTCTTCGATTAAATCGAACAAAGACGCGCAGCGATCAAAGAAGAACGAATGGAAGCATGATTGTCACGTGGGCACAGGTCGAGTATTTTTTATCACGTTCACCAGACTCATCGTGAATTGTACCGCACTTATAGCGAATTCGTAGGCGTTAAATAATGTTTCCTTAGTCAATTTACTGTTAGTGCCTGTTCGATATAACCTGCGCTGGCCAGCACGAACTGCATATTTACGAGCGAGCTGTAAAGTTCGCTTAGGCGTGTACGTTGCACTATTTGCTACGATAAATTGGAGCAGGCCAATTTGTCTCGAGCTGTAGGTTCCACGGAATGATCATCCTTATTGTCGACGATAACGATCGTCCGTTGAAATAATTTACAATATCGGTGAAGGGGCGAATGGTCTATTATAAACAATACGAAGGAACGATTTTTACCTTTCATGTTTCATGGCACATGCCTCGGGGCAAGTGTTTATTGTTTTTCAGGAAACGTGTTACGCCTCGTGTGAGTTGTTGAAATTAATGGCGAAAATTTTATGGCTGCTAGTAAGTTAAGCAATTTGCTTGTCTTACGTTTTATTCTTCGTACGAAGAGTACCAGTATTGATTTTACGATCTTGGGTAGTACACTTCGAACTATAATTGAAAATATTGAATTATTTAATACGAAAGATCATCCAGTAAATGGATGCAAAAATTTTGTTGTTTTAACGCCTTCCCTTACGTTTCAATCTGTTAATCGGGTAATTTCTTAGTGAGAAGCTTCTTTACACGCGGAATTTAAAATTAAGGAAAGAGAATTGATATTGGTTAGGAGAATTTTAAATGTCAGGAAAGCAAGTATAAAGTGACGCGTTTTTGATGCAAATATAATGATACTTTAAAAAATTAGGTAATCTCTGAGGAAATAAAGTATTATTTTTAAAAGATTGATAATAATTTGTAAGACCAGTTAACTCGCCATCCCCAGTTACAAATTTTACAATAAAAAAAGAATCTTATGCCTCGAAGAATTAATGAAAGTTCGCGTGCATGTGGAGCATAATTAATTGTTTGTTCGTGGAAAAATTGTTTTGTCACCGGGTAATTTCTTTATAAAAACACGCTGCATTTCACAATAAACTTCAACTAACTTCATTTCAGTTCGTAAGCTTATAAGATTGAGAACTGATAACAATAAGTACAAATTAAATATAATATTTTGTGTGTTTTTGCAGAAAATAACCAACATTTAGTAAATAATCTTCGAAAAATTCGTAAGGCAAGGGGTTAAAACCAGAACTTTGATGTTTAGCGAATTTCGTTACAAGTGGTGTTCGAATATTAATACGAGTAACCGCAAGTGTATCCACACACTGTGTTTCGGTTAGGCGTATAGTGAATCATTTTCTATAAAGTTGATGACTGACATTACCAACAATACGCTCAGTCTAAATCTCAATCCATCGCGTTAAACTCAATTCTTATATTAGCACATGTTCACAAAGAAGCCACCATTACGTAACTAAACATCTCATGCTACAAGACGAATGTTTCAAAACGTTCTTCCTTATTAATGAACCGCGTCTTGCTTCCCATTCTACATATATCAACGTCGATTCAAGACGAAAAGGTCAGTGTAGACCCACTACTATTCCTCGATTATTCCAACTCGAAACAGTGATTCATTCACGGATACCTCAGCAAGTAAGTACGTGGGCCGAACGATTGACGCCAATAGTAAAAGTGTCGCAATCGGTGTAGCATTTTTCAACGTTTTCCCCGCGCAACGCCCATAAAAACGAAATTCGTAACAGGTTTCTTTCACGTTTGACGTCATCCACGTTGCAACCTCGTTTCGTCGCGATCGATGAACAATCGATAGGGTATTCCGTTAGGCGTCTTTTCAATAACACCGTCATGTCGTAACTATCAATTGATAGGCAGGCGCGTGTAACCTACCACGTCTAATCGCGACGTTTTTCGTAGATTCTCAGAAAAGGTCGAGGGCAGACGATTTCTGTTGAAATTCAAATAACGTTAACCCTTTGCAGACGATTGTCGCAAACAATTGCCCAAGCATTTTGGATTTTTTGCACGCATGTCGATGTTTAAGATAAGAAACTCAAATTGGACCCTTTTTACAATTAAAATTTTTGTTATTTTTCCGCTTATTGATTTGCTCAAATTGTAACTATATTTAAGTTTTATTTAATTAGATTCGACAAATAATTTGATTTTGTAAAAGGGATTTATTAGGATCTTAATTGCTGATAAAACGGATACTTAGAAACCAAAAAAAGAATATAAGGATTCAGAGTTTCGAAAGTTGCGAAAATTTCGAGGCCTCACAAATATTCGGATTCGAGTTTCGCGAATCTAGAAATTAGGTATCGATGCATGTATAATTTTTGGCCTAGAATTAGAATTATTTGCCAAATATGCAGGCAAAGTTTGTTGGTTTAGATTTTGGAACACCCTGTACATGGTCTAAGGACGAGGGCACCAGTTGGAAGAGACAACCACCCTGATATTAAACTTTCTCTACCTTGTCCCCACCAGTTTGAACTAATAGGTTCACCGCTACCCTGCTTTATTGCCTCGTAATTTTCATTGGAAATGTCAGAAAACCAATATAGAAGGCTCGCGGGAAGATATGCACCGCCTAGAGGTCGGCCATGGTCGTGGTCTCCAGGTCCGTTTTACAACTTACTGCTACAAAGTGGTTTACGATTCAAAAGGAGAAGAGGACGGGTTCTGATAGCGAACAACCGGGTTCTCGCCGCGGAGCATTAACGTTCTCCTTGAAACGTTATCGACTCGTTCGCGGAGCATACTGTATAACCTGTTTCAGTGATCTAAGCTGGTTATCACAACCGTTCCCGTTTGTTTTGCAGGGCATAATTTACGTTTTCCTGAAAATGTCTACCGGATACCGGGCCCATTAGAAGCTAACCGCTGGTTGTCGGCGGATTATGGTTTAGTGTCAATTATAAGTACCACTGTTTCTCTTCTTTTTCTTCCTTTTTGTCTTCCTCGATATTCTTTTTCTTTTTTATTGTTCAACACTAGGGGACTGGTTTTGCTAAGTTTGATGTAATCATCAATTGCGAGATTAACACTAGAACTAGTGGCGACTAAAATATACTTATCCGTAGGAAGGAAATAAGTGACAGGCGATTGAATAGAGTTAGTCGCATAAGTTTACATATACCTCTAAATTTGTAATATTGAAGGAGATATCGAAGTTATCTGAAGAACTAGTCTGTTAATTAAAACTAGATAAATTGTCGTAAAATGGTTCAATGTGGTTCTTCTTAATTATTTGCAACAAAATGTATCTGCGTAAAGTAAAAATACAATTTCAGAAAATGTTGCAGTAGCGAAGATGGCGAATCAGGAAAAAGTGGATTATTCATTGGCACACTTAACGTATTACGTTAAAGACGCACTTTTGAGAAATTTATATTTCATAACCCTTTTAAGACCGAATCATTTTATACTAAACATTTTTTGTTACAATTTATGTATTATCGGATGATAAACCGGAACCAATTTTTTAATTATAAATTTCCTATCACTAACACTAGAATTACCAGCGACTAAGATATACTTGTTTGTATCAAAGAAATAAAAATGAAGGATGATTGAAGCAAATACACGATACAACTGAAATGAATTTTTATTCGTATTTTGAACAGAAAGTCACGGAATGTTCACAAAAATGTGCCGCTGCAAATTTATGTAATTTTTATGGTAACTTAATGATCCATAAATTTTGACGGCCTTGGTAGTTCCAGTATTAAAAAATACGTTGGTTTCGTTGTGCTGAATAACGATTGGGCTGTTGGTGAAACAGAACGTTACGGGTGAAAATAGATTAACTAGATAAAATTGTACGACGTGCAACGGAAGAAACGAAAGTTACGTGTTTGCAATTTAGAACAGTATTATTCTTTAACTACTTCTAATTACTTACACGAGCCTGTGAAGAAATTGAAAACCGATTTTCGACTAACAATAAGTGCAGTTAGAAGATTTTTAAGTTTCTAATTTTCCGAGATAAAAATCAATTTTATAATATCGAGTTACTTTTGAAAAATTACTTCTATTACATTACTATTATTACGTAATATATATTATAATATAATATAATATATTAAGATTACTATTATTACGTTCACTACAAGGAATAAAACAGTGACTATTTCGCAAGTATTTTGTACAAACGAGATTAAACATTGCATACTAATATTCCGCCAATAATTTAATATAAAGACTAAAATTTGATCATAAATTTTAGATTGATATTGTAGATTTTACAAATATAATTAATGCGAATTGCTTTCATGTGGGATAAATCCTTGTTGAATTCAAGAAAAGACACGACACGGTATTTAAATGAATTTTCTTGAATGTAATTGAAGAAGGGGAGTGTTCAATATGCTTGTTAGTTATCCTAAACGGGCGAAAGAGGTCAAAGACGATTGTTGTTAACTATGAAATCAGCTAAAGTGAAAATACTGTGTGATGAAATTGATTTCTGATTGCGCTAACGCATACGAATATTGTTTTGCGACGTATTTTATAGCGTAGCGAGGAATACATTGTAACAGTTTAAAAATACGTATTTCTTAACTTACAATTAAATTGCGAATTTTTATGCAAATTCATATTTTCACTAATAAAATAAAAGAAGCGAAACTCGAACGGACGGTTGTTTCAAAACAACTTGTAAATATTACAATTTCTACTGTATTTTAAATATTTTGTACATTATTCTATATTTTATACGTTCTGTTTTTTTGCACATTTAAATTTCTCATAAATGCATAAAAATCTGCAATCTACCTGCATTACGTGATTAAGAGGACACTGTGAAAATAAAGAAGGATTCGTAAGAATAAAATTCACTTTCCTTTCTCAAATATTACGTACTACTTCCGTGTTATTGCTTTAACTCTTTGTGGTCGTAATATTTTTGGCATAAATTTCACGTTTATTAAGATAATCTTAACTTGCACGTCGAAAATTGTACACTTAATGAATTATTACTCGAAAAGCATATAAATTATACTTAAATCGATTCATTCCACTTGCATGAGTTATTGGGTTATTATAAAACGGAATATTTTTCCGGGTCTAACCAGATAAAAATGGTAAATGTGCTTGGCACGATTTTAATTATTGAGATAATGAAGAGTGGGGGTGATCTTATCTTGATCGAAAGCATATGCTTCAATGATTACAATGGTGGTGCGAAATGTCGAAAACTCGTAACTTCCGAGATATTAGAACAAAATATTAGTTCTACTTAATTGCATTCTGGCTATACGTACACTCCTGTCCATAATTCATCGGACATTTAATACATTTAGTGTAAAGAAAAATTCCTGTTATCTATCGTTGGAAAATGAAACCAAGTGGTGCAAACTATGATGTAATTACAGTGAAAGCACGCTGTATTTTGCAACAAGCTTTAATTTTCTAATTTCAACTTCAGTTTGTAAGATTGAACAATATCAACTAAAAATTGCGTGCAATATTTTAGCGTTTTGCATTCGACGCAACGTTAACCCTTTCGCTATTGTGAAATTGGCCATCAGTGAACTTAGATTGTACGCGAGTTTACGATGTAATATTTACGTGTAAATCGTTAGTTTTTTAATCAACTAACATGTAATGAATACTAGATTAACTAGAAGCCTAGCAAAGTGAAACTATACTATTAGATTCAGCCAAATTTCTTAACCAGTGCGAAATTTCGACAGACGACTATACAGTCGTCTTTGGTATCGAAAGGGTTAAAGTAGAAAATAGCGAACGTCTCAATGAATAGTCATCGAGAAATTTGTACGGCAAGAGGTTAAATAGTAGTATTTATTATAATCCGTGCCTTTCGGCTTTGGATGACTTCCAGTTACATCCGTAGCATTAATTTTCACAAAATCACAGCCTATTCACACTTTCCCCTGTCGCCTCTGCTCACTTAGCTATTTAGACTTAAACTTATACCTGTACCTATTCCCTTGTCTATATATTGTATATATATATATATATGGTTTTGTCAGGTTCGATTTCTAAACATAACTTTACACGGATTCGTAAAACATGTTCAAAATGCATAAACTACTTTATAAAATCATAAAACGTAAAAACATAACAACATTCATGTTAATCTCTATTGCAAAACAGCCCTATGGCCGAACCAAAATATACATTTTCATCGGTATTTATACCCTCGGCAAGGGATTAAAGAACTACCAAACATACAATTGACTTAACGATCGGAAAACAGTTGAAACTTACCCGGATAACCCTCTGGGATGACTATTTCCGGTCCCACTTTGACATCGTGCCGGTAACGATGTATCAATAGGGTCGCAGTAACCCGAAGCGATCTCTGTTGCTGTTTGTACAGCAACACCGGCCTACCGCCGGTACCTTCAAGCCTGACCACTCTTGGTAACGAGAATCGATCCAGGAACTCTCGAAGTGGCATATAACCGCCACTAGAACCGGAACTACCTTCAGCCGTCGCCTCCCTCGAACTGGGCAAGGATTTCGGCAACGAAGGCACTTCCTCGCTGGACATAGTCGAAAATTCACCGTTCGACGACATTGTTTTCTTCACTAATTACTTTCCACTGATTTCGTTCAATTCAATCGGAAACACGACGTTCCAATTCTTATCCTCCGATCGGCGACACGATCGTGCATCGTTAAACAGAGTGAATAATTTCACTAGATATTCACGTAGTACCAGCACCGGAGAACTTTAAAACGTTTCTTGAGAACTTTCCAGAGCAACGCGTTGTCTAATCTCAGCCACGAAAGAACGAATTCCGCGGTTACTTTTGACAGCATTTTTATCTCCGCGACATCTGGTCGTTACCAGCACGTCAATGGAAATTGGCTGCCAATTAGTTACAGCTTCGAGCACTTTCGTCGGGTTATGTCACTCGGGTCTGGCCGTCACTGTCACTTTCCACTTCGATGTTGCGGAGATGCGAGCAATTATCACGATGGATAACGAAGTGGGGATCGTCAACGGCCGAGACAAGGTTTCAGAATCGATCTCGGGACCAAGCTGGAAAGCTGATCGTTGCAGTCATCGAGCGCAACCGAGAATTCATTCACTGTACACTAACTGTTACCGCAAGCAACAGCACGCAGTGAGATCAACGATTACGGTTCGATGCTCGGCTCTTGCAAAACTCGGGGACAACTCGTTCAATCCTTCGCGTAACGAATCCTTTCGGTCAACACCGTGGAAATTTTCTTCTTCAATGCCTTCTTGCCCTTTGCCAGCACTTCACCTTCGAAATTGCACTGTTCACACCAGCAAATCATCTCCTCTTCTTTAACAGCGATGTTTCTTAGAAAGAAATGCATCGTTCTGACGAACAGCTGACGATTCGCTTGATCGATCGTGCATAGGTTTCACGATTTCCTCGAACTACAAACTACCACGAGAAATACCGAGAATTAGTGTAGAAATCCTGTGGCATTTGCGTACAGTGTAACGTTGATAAATCGAGGGATTAATTTATCAGCGTGCCAACTACTTTTTGCTTCTTCTATCCGCATCGAAGCAATCATATCTTCTGTAACTCGATTCCCGTAGCATTTGCGATTTTAATCTAACTTCTCACGGATTTTAATTCTCTCACTTCGCAATATTCTTAAATTTCGCCATAAGAATCCTCGACCCCAGATTCAATTTCATTCTGGCATCGCTGAAGCAGGAAATAACAGGACAGCAGTTTAACGATCAAAAATATTCTTCGAAGATAAGCAAAAAAGAAAAAAGAAAGAAAAAACTGATGAAATTTAAATCTCCGTAGCGAAACACTCCGAAAAGTATCAACTTTCCTTCGTTCGATTCACGAGCGGTTAACAAAGATTCACACTTTTCTTCCCCGAGAAATTTTCATTTTTATTTCCTGGTCCATTCTCGTGTTCGCAAGGAGAGGTGAAAGAAACGTTAACGAGGTTGTACGCGGTAAATTTTTCGAATGATTCACGTCGGGGTTACGAGGCACCGTTCACGTAGAGAGTCTCCGCAGGCTCTAAAGAACCGATCGAACCGGCGGACGCGAAGTCACTGACGCCCGGCGTGACTGGGCCCAACGTAAGAGACCCACTGATACTAACACGTTGGAAACTGATTGTATAGTGCCACCTCTACTACACGCAGCCTTGTCAGTGTCCGTACTACCAGCAATGCTGGCGAACTTTGCCTGGAGTTCCTCCGACAGGCTAACAGAATACGTGCCTATGCCTCGATCGACCACGAGAGACGTGGGCTTATTCAATAGGGTCCTATTGTGTTCGAGGTTGAACTGTTCAGCTCCGACAGAAGCGAACCGCCCTTAATAGTTTCTCTAGAAACGTAATCGAGCGTGGTAAGTGAAGTTGCTGCGTGTACGCGTCTCCGGTTACAAGTATCAATAGTTTGACAGCGTACAAGCCGGCCAATACTATCCGCTGTCGGTGAATTAGCGTGTAGCAATCGAGGTTTGATGCGACTCATTTGGTAGCTCGATTCCCGAGTGAAATTGACGGGTTTAGCATTGACTAAGTACAGGATAGACATTTATAGGAAACATCATAAATTTCGAAATGAAATTCGGATTGCGTAAAAGAAGCAGAGGTTTTTCTTTACGCCCCTTGCGATTTGGAATGGTTATCGTAGGAATTATATTCAATCCGACCATCAAAGTTGCGAAAGTTTACCTTCTATCCATGTATTTAACGTTATTGAATTTCATCTCATTAACATATCATTGTATGATTCCCATTTTTTCTTTTCTTTTCGGTTATATTGACACCAGTCACTTATACAGTATGCGTATTAATTATTGATTTCCTGGTTGAAACGAAATGTTTCACTTAATTATAGTATTGTTCATATCGTAAAAGTATTTATTATTTTGCTTTGTATAGTCTATAAATACTTTATTAGGTTTTATAGTGATACGATAGCACTTTGCACCGCAAGAACCTTAGTGATGTTAATTTTAATTTATATTATCGCGTTTGACCGAAAACTTAGCCAGGGGTAGCATAATGAATAAATTGTGTCGGTGATTATGAAAGTGGCGTGCTTCAAACATCTGACGAAATAAAATTTGTTACTTATTTTGAGTTACATTGATTTATAGCACAAAAATATTGGAAACTTTTTTCTCCTTCTTTTCTGTTTATTTACACCGGCATGATAATTAATAATTACACCCAAATATCATGATAACAATTAGTAATACTATTTGTATAATTTATAAATTGTGGAAGCATAATTCCAAGATTTGATATACGTTCTCACAAGTATTTAAAATGTAAAAGGATTAGCTTCTGCAGATTAGTTTCAAAATTGAATTAACAATGTTTCATTTCGTTGGATAGATGATTTATTTACTACGTATTAGTCTAAGACAGTTTTAATTAGGTTCAAGATAGTAATCATATTATACAAAATGAAACTTACATTTATACTATGTTATTCTTTAACTTGAATTAGAAATTGCAATGAGCAGTTGTGAGAATCGCCGGCTGCTATCGATTCCCTCGTTTCTCGAGTGCATCAGAGATGAGTGCGAAAAATATTAAATGCGAATGAAATAGGGGGAAGAGTTGGGCATTCGTCAAATTTATTCAAATATAGTCATTTTTAGTATCGTTTTGGTTTGAAAAATCTCAGAAATTTGCTCAAGGTACTCGTATAACTACAAAATTAATGCAAAATGCGTTAGATTTACTATAACTACGTAAAATGCTATAAGTTCCAATTAGGTAATCGCATTCTGATGTAACATTTAAAATGACGGAAAATTCGAATCACTTCGAATATAATTTAAAGACAAAAAGTTTTGATCGTCTCAATAGTCTTACAAGTCTTGAATATTTTGATAGTCTTGAATAACTTGACAATCTTAAAAGTCTTGAAAGTTTTGAAAGATTCATGATAATTTAATATTTTAAAATCATTTTTATTACTTTTACGCAAGTAATGTTATTGACACAAAATATTAAAGAAAATTATTGACATAGCTTGCAGTACCTATATGTTACGAATTATGAATGTTGATATCTTCGAAAATAAAATTACATTAAAGGGAGTCCTCAATGATCCAGACCAAATTCTTAAGATGATCTAGACTTCTAAAACGATTAAGACTTTGAATACTTCCAAGATTTGTCAAGACTTTTAATCTGGAATTGATCTCAAGAATCTTATTCGAAGTGATTCGAATTTATCATTTGATATACGATATAAATTCGAATCGTTTCAAATCCTATCACCATCGACAAGAGTTCGTATACCGATTACAAAACGGCACCAAATATGATCGAAAACCCACTACAATTTTAATGAATAATATCTTTTTACATTGATCCCACGTCCGCTGTAACAACTCTGCGTCCTTAACGATATAACTGTGACGCCTTAAAAAGCAATCTCACTAGCAAATACACGCGAAGAGTTGAGGCGGCTCGATCCTTGTAAAAGATCGTCCAAAGTAAAACTTTACGTTCACTCGTAAACCCGTACCCGTAATACCTTTCCTTATACAGTTATCTCCGACACTAAAGGGAAATGGTACATGGCTGCATTCGCGAAATGTATATTTAATTATATCATTTTATTCACCTCATCCCTTGCTCAACGATGCACGCCGAAGATAATAAAAATCACGATGGAATCGCCTATGGTTCCTGGGAAGCTTGGAAAGTGGAACGACCTTGAGTTTCATTGTCGAACGAATCTCCTCGCCTCGCGAAACAACACACGCGTGGTTCGTTGCATCACAGCCAATGACACAAGTTCGCACGATCATTTCGCGATGACCTTCCATCTTTCCTTTACTTTACTGTTCTTCTTTTTTTTTTTCTTCTTCTTTGCTTTTCTTCACGGGAATCACACTCTTTTGTTCGCCGATTGTGCACATCGCGACGTGTGTAACAACGGTACAGCAAAATCGTTGCCACACCGAGGAACGAGATATCCTGCTGGTTGTCGTACGTGTACTTACGTACCACTGTTCGCCTATTTGATAGACAGGGAGGAAATTGTAATAGCATAGAACAAGCAGATAAGAACGATTGTGTAAGGGGAACACATTAGAGGCTGTTGTCACATCCACGCGAATTTATGAATCCTTTGATTGAACTTACGTACTGCTGGGCTCCAGTTGAAACGTAATCTCGCTGGACATTTCACAATAGGGTATTAGAGTTTCGAGTCGGCCTGGCAGATCCTTGCTGAAGATTGCGTTAACCAAAGTATCCGACGAGGCACGGTATTCTTCTTGATAGCTACAACAGAGCGAAGGTCCCACCAGAAATTTCACTCCTTTTGGCTTTTTACGATCTCGAGATGACATCATGCGTAACAGGGTAGTAAAATACACACATATGTTTTAAGGTCGTTCTCTTCAAGCACGAATTTGGCGAGAAGCTACATGATTTGTGCTCTTGCACGTTGTTTACTATGTACCTTATTTTGTTTTCGTTTCTGCTCTGAAAAGCAGGCTTTATTTGGAAGTATCGTTTAGTAACTCCTTTTCTTTTGCGAACGTATGACGTGTAACAAAAGTAGGGTAGCTGTTCCAATGACTGCCGTTTTGAGCTGGCCAATACCGCGGGAAAGTGTATAATAAAGTAATTGAATTTTAATCTGTGTTAGGCAATAGCAAAATTACGAGGCAAAGAAAGAGGAAGTTATTTATGATTCAATTTAATAGTTAAGATCTCTGGGTGCGAACCGTGTCCTCAAATATTCCGAGCTTCCCCCGCATTACAGCTAGATTCTTCAAGAGTCAACTGACACGCTGAAACTGTTGGGTGTCAATAATAATTTGGAGGTATATATAGTGCCCGCATTCTATCATAAACACAATCAGTTCTTTCATTTATAACTTGGTTAAATCCTCACATCTATTCTCTGACTCCTGGCAGGAAACGTCAATTGTAATATATAATACTAAATTCAACTGCATTCATTTATAAAATCCAAGAAATCCATATATCCTGGTCAATTTCGTCATCCAATTCATGTTCATTAACATAACAACCAACGAAATCATAAAAATAATCAGAGACAAAAACAAGATTTCTAACAACATATTTTATTTAATTGCGTTTAAAAGATTGTGAGGTGCAAAGGGTTAACTATTTTGTCGTTCGTCGCTTCTTTACACGGAACTAAATCTGGGTTATTGACACAAAATAATCGATTCTCTTTTTGCAATGAAATAAATGAATAGAAATCTATTAGAATATTATCCAAGTCTACCAATGGCTATAATAAAATATTGCAAATAGTATTAAATGCTTCACAAAGATAGAAACTTCTATTTCAACTTCTCAATTCAAGTTACATTTATTTCCCAGCATTAATACAATAAAATTAATTATAATTTTCATTTTTCCGACAATTGCAATTTTTCATAATATCTCTATAATATTATTTCCCCGGGGAAAGAAGTCTCATTGCAACGAATGATTATCGCCAAAAACTGAAAACGTATCCTTTGACACGAAGTCGCGGCATTGAAAGCACAGAAACGACGCCGTTAATGGGCCAGTCAAAACTCGGACAGCTGATCTTGATAAATATTTATTAGTAGAAAAGTCGCCGGAGTCCCGTATCTCCTAAATGCACTATAGTAACGTTTATTTGACCGTTATACTTCTTTATAGCTTGTTGAACAAGCTTCCTTGGACGTAGCCAAGAAATCTAGACTATTAAGAGCGTATCGTGGTCGTTGTATCTTTGTGAGGAGGAGTCGCATAACATAGGGGTTCGAACGGAGAGGCCGTGGCATTGCCAGCAAAATGGTCATTCGCATTGTCTCAAATGCATTTCAATGTTGCACGTTGCTCGAGTGGGGGGGGGGGGGGGGGGGGGGGAAGAAAATTGCCGCACGGTAGAAGAGAATTCGCAAATAAAGCAAGTGGTAAAATATTGCAGTGTAATATCAGGCTTTGTTGAATCTCGCCCATTACGCTGCTGTGTTTGTTTTATCTTCTTGTTCGCTGCGGTACATTCAGATTGCTGCCACTGTTGTTCCATAAGACATTTTAAACTGTGCCGCTCGAAAGATTAACGCGAGTCGAAATCACGAACACGAAAATTTATTTGCAAAATCCTTTCGTTTGAATTTAATTATAATAGTAGTAACGTGCTCAGTAATCGGCATTAAACCAGTTTCTATGATTGTAATTATTAATCTTTATGCAATTTCAACTTTTTCACGTCGAAAATAAAGAAATTTATTTTAAGTACAACTTTCGGTTTAAGTTTTTAAAAATGAAGAGAATACTAAAAATGTTCTTAAAAAAAAATAAGAAACAAGAACAGTCACAATTTGTGTAAGTTGTAATATTCCTCTTTGCACAATGTTCTGTGCCAGATATCATAAATCATCCTAATAATTTTATATTACAAGTTGCAATACGCATGCATAAGTCATTGACAGAAGATCGAGAGCGTTTACTTATCCTTACTTTTATCGAGACACATATATGTCCCACAATATCTCACTAAAAAAAAAAACTCACAGGACACGTATATATGTCCCAATTTTCAAAATCGTCGTATAGCTTTCAAACTCGATATATAGCTATCCCTAACATAGTATTGTTGATCTCTAATGGAAAAATAGCTAAAATCCGAATAGAAAGAACTCCTGATCGAAAGGGTTAAATTCGCCGCTGAACATAGAACTTTAGAAGCGGCGGCTCGCGGTAGCGGTGTCGCAGGACAATACGATATCGTATGTAGTATTTACGTGAAACGTCCAGTTTATTAATACCGTCGGTAGCGATGTCTCGGCCCATTTAGTTCTATATTTACCGCGGCCGCATTTAGAAGGTACGTACGCGAGATAGCGACTAATCTGTAGAAAGGATCAGTCAAGGCAAGCCGGAGGGTCCATCGTACTCTTGCACCAACGATTTTCCCACGGTGTGTTGGCTGGTGGATCGTTGGAAAGGAACGAGTTGAGGTGGCAAGAATGCAGCCTTGCAAGGACAAGAACGCTATTTTAGATGTAAGCGCGCAAACAATTATTATTACCCGGTGAGTCCAGGGTGTGGCGGCTTCGGCGTTTCTCTCTGAAAACAAAGCAAGCCTGAATGAAGTCACGATTGCGCTGAGATGGTCCAAAGAAATATACAAGAGAGGAAGAGAGGGAAGGAGGTTGTAGGGGTGATGGAAAGTTGTATGATGATGCAGAATGCGCGTTTAAGCAGTACTTTTACGGACTTCAAGGTCAGGGACGAAAAAACGTAATAGAGCGTAACGATTATTTCACACGCCTGTCCCTTGATTTGTGTATTGCACCGTGTGCACTGGGTACATTTGCACCCACAACGAATACTGTTTATTTTGCAATCTTTTCGCATGGAATTGTAGATGTGGTAGGGTCTTTTCACGCGTGCCGGATAAGACTGTCCGGCATCGGATGCTCGGTTGCGAAGTGTATAAATCCCGAAACACTCTACGAATCCAGTCACGGTTCGATCTTGGTTCGGTTTTGGTTCGATCACACGGTATGTTCACGTTCGAGTTATCGATTTATTTTTTATCTGTTTACGATCCGTTCGCGGTTTGGTCTTAACCCATTTGCATCATGAAACGGAATATTGTCCTATACTAATACCAATACTATGTATACTGTGGCGGCTCTCCTGCACCCACCTGGACATACGAAATAGGACTTTCTCGAAAGCACTCGCTCCAACTACCTCGTCCATATATATACCGCCTTTAACCTTCCTTCCAATATCCCAGTGTCTAAGGCAGGGTCTGCTAGGTAGCCGCACTGATGAGTCCACTAGCAGGCCCAGGACGAAACGCAACAACCTTCCTTTTTCTTATTCTATCCCCTCTTCATAACACCACGATACTTATATACTAATGTCTCGCCTGTATCACTAATCGCGGAATAATCTACAGACAGTGACTAGCCCATACCTGTACGTTGTAGTGTATGTTTAGCACAATCACCGCAAAGAGAAAACAGTTTTCAATGCAATGGTTGCAACGTACCATTGTGTATAAATCATTTTAAACAATATCGTACCAAATAGAAGTAACTAATTCTGCTAAGAATTTTGCATTTATTCGTATTTGCTCCGGCGATACGTGTCCATAGTTAGTTAGTTACAGTACTGCCTTGGATATTGGTCGGGGTTTTGCTTTGCATATTTACCGGTCGCTATCCACACCAGTTCTTGGAACTGGGTTCAGAACTGTCCCGGTGGCCAAGCACATATATTTTTATACCTACTATGAATTGTCGATGAACCCTGCTGTGTATCTCTATCTCACTTGCTCTCTATGAAAAAGGAGACACTCAGGATTTCCTGAAAGATCTACCTCCCTTCAACTTTGACCAGATTCGGTCCCGAACCTTGGTCAATATCCAAGGCAACACTGTATTGTAGACCCGCAGGCTTAATTATATGGTCGCGTAGCGAATGTAAGAGGGTAAGAGCCTGCCGTAGCAACAATAAAGCCCAAGGAACAAGTACTTGTTAATTTTTCAGCTGGTCAGCACGTGAACCCAAGATTTGGGATAGTTGTAATTTCGCTATTTCCGCATGTGATTTCAAAGTCGCGGCGATCCTTGGTTTTTATTGCTGGCTGCCGAGTTCCGGGTAAGTAACGGGAAAGACGGAATGACCGTCGGCGGGGAAGTAGGAAATTCTAAGGGGTAACATACCCCTTAGCTCTCTCCATCGGGACTCTTCCCCACCATTCGAATATAGTGTGGGGCTGTAGAGAGGGGATAGAATAGGAAAAGGAAGGGTGTTGCGTTTCGTCCTGGGCCTGCTAGTGGACTCATCAGTAAGGCTCCCTAGCAGGCCCTGCCTTATACGTTGGGATATTGGAAGGAAGGTTAAAGGCGGTATATATATGGACGAGGTAGTTGGAGCGAGTACTTTCGAGAAAGTCCTATTTCATATGTCCCTCTAGTGGTGGGTGCAGGAGAGCCGCCACAATAGAAAATATAAAATGGTACGCTGGTCAACGAAAGGTCTGTCTGCGTCTATCGCTCGTCGAAAGAATAAAGCAACGTTAAACGAATTAATTGTATCTTCCTCGCCTCCCCGAGTTCCGGTCTACAGTATATAATTTCAGCCATCGTGGATCGATCGAAACACGATCGAACTGGGATTGGAGCGTTCCTCATAGTGTAAACATGTGCGTGAAGAAGCAGTTGAATAATATTTGATCGAATAGAGAGTATGGAATAATATTTCGGACCGGTTTGCTGTCGCATACGTATTGAACACGTCGAAGTATACGAAATTTAGCGTGATGATTCTTCCCGCGACGTCATATCCGTTAACTATGCGACAGTAGCAAGAACTGTTTGCATTGCAAGATTATCGCGTGCAATTGCAAGTGATGGAGAAGACAGGAGGCAACGTGGGCGAAGAGAAAGAAACGGTATGCGACGATTATATATTGTACATATGATTGGGTCGGCTAAAAGCAGAGGCGAGTTTAGGTATAGGCTAAATAAACTGTAGCTTAGAGCGGCGGATTTTGGGGAAAATTTCCCTTTAGGTTCTTCTATAAATAGCAGGTATAAAATTGCGCGATATTATTTAATTTTACAATTAATCATTCGTTTCAATTGATTATTTCTTACGTACTATTTAGTTGTTGAGCAACAAAAATATAGTAGCCCTGACTAAAAGTCGGAGGATATGCGAAGACCATCAAGTGTATTTTATTTTATTGGTCAAAATGAACCGCGTCAGAAAAATATGCTGCATAACGAAGTTCAATTAATTGTAATCGGTTGCGGTTAAATAACTGTGGTTATAAGGAGAAAAGGTAAGTAACGTTCTCAAAAAATTCGAGTCGAATTGATTAATTGAGTTCTATCAATTAAACAATCCATGTATTTATCAGAAAAATGTGCAAACATACATTTCTTGTGCTCAACAACTGAATGAAATGCGATCGAAGTCCGATGCTTAACAATTGCATTCGAAACTTTGAGCGGCAATATCTCGAAATTGAAAACACATGGCTTGCGCTGTTTTGCTTTACAACCACAAATATAGGTACTAATACGATCGACCGAATATCTCGCGTACAATCTTCGATCGAACATGACCAAATTTATCTGTTGTCGCGAGAGTGGCGGACTGTCATCGTCGTCGTATTCGTGAGCTGCACGAAGGTGCGATCGGCACTTCAACGTGACACTAATGAGTAGAACGGCCGGTCCCGTGGCCCATACCGCTGTAATTGGTTAGTTAGCACATTTATTTCATACGAAAACGCCGAATGAAGAATGCTAAGCACGTGCGTCCTAATTGGTGACCGTGCCATTCTCGGCGTGAATCATGAACTGATCGATCCGCACGATATCAGATCGTTGACACCGATGACCGAATAACGTTGCCCTTAAGCACGGTGAATGAAACACGGCGAACCTAGATAACGATTAATTAGCAATAGATCGATAGAGCGACCGGGATTTACGGATAACGAGAACGTGTGGTCAGGTGGACCGCTAACACTAGGACTACTAAAATATATTAGGTGTACCGGTAAATGATTCGCTATTCTTAACCCTTTGCACTCCGTTGGCTTCGCTACGGAGACATTCGTAAATTGTATCAAAAGTTAAGGTTTATGTTTCTATAATTCTATATTAACCAACTCAATCTCCATTTCTTTGAAATGAAAGCAAATTTCGCTTATTCAAAATACATAATTGAACTGTGCATCTTTATGCAAATTCGTATTTTTATAGACACAAATACAGAAGTGGATCCTAAATACAAAGTAGTTGCAACTTTTAAATATTATAAGGTGCGTTTTACTTGAGATTTTGTATACATTTGGAATTTTTACGCATCCTGTACCTTTTTACATATTTAAATTTCCCATAAACTCGTAAAGATCTATGCATAACAGATTAAGTTCTCACAAGAATCAGTAAAATGTATTCTGTATTACGAAATCGCTGTTATACCATATTATTAGAAAAGGTTTGGAGTGCAAAGGATTAAACGTGTCGATGAATTTGTTGGATCAAGAGATTAAGATTTCTTTCAAACAGGTGTCTGTAGTTTGCGTTAAAGGTAATGTTAAACGTTACAGAATAAAAGAAGTTATGATTAAGACGGAATAAATGCTTGACGTTCTTATGCATAAATCACAAAAAGTGATTAACATAGAAAGTGGATTATTATTCATTGGTACAGTTAATACTTGTTGGTACCATTAAAATAAAAATGCAAACGATGAAGAAGATATATGATATAACTGAAACGATTCTTTATTCGTGTTATGTACAGAAATTTACGAAATGTCTTAAAAATTTAAAGAACGTAATTAGAGGTATTACCGTGTAATGATGTTTGCAGGTACGGCGCTTTTGATTGACGATTAAATAGGTCGTTCGAGAGATCGCTACATCGCTAGTTTATTTTCCGGCTACCTGTCACAAATTATACGGTCATTTCCTTTGATTGATCAAGCCTAAAAAACGAGCATAATCAAACTGTGGGCATTTGTTTCTGAGGTTAACCTCGGTATACTGGAAATTCCATCTTTAGGCTGCTTTCACACGAAGATACGCGTATCGTGATACGCGTACGACGGATACCGAATACACATGTAAAACAATAGGAGCGTTCACACGGTAATTCTCGCAAGATGAGGTATATTTCGTTGCCGAACGTGTATCTCGTACGCGTATCGGGATGCACGTATCTCCGTCTGAAAGCAGCCTTAGGCTTCTCATCGGTTTCATGTTGAAAACTTCTCCAATTTAATTGGACCTTGCGCGAGGCCATATCGATTTCTCTTCTCGGAATTCCCTTATAAAGAAAAAAAAGCCACGAACAGAGAAGCGGAAAACGAATAATTGGTTTGATGAAAGAAGACTCGTATGAAGGATTTTAGCAAGAAAAATTGTTACCGGATCGGTGACTTGTTATTATTCATGGTGTAATTGGTAGCGATGTTTATTGCCGTTATGGATTGTAAACGAAGGTTTTACAAGCGACTAAGATCGTGTTGGATTTGTTGGATATTTATCCACGAATTATATAGCAAAACTTCGTTATTACCGATGATTACACAATTTCGCGATCTACGCGATTTCAATAAAGTAATATGTGCATTGCGGACTTGCCACGGGAAGATAAATATAGTGTACAAATAAGTGTGTAGATAAATATTGTAAATATGGTAATATCTCTTGCTTTCGATTGACAAATGAGACTTTATCTTACACGATCGCAACACGAGTTTATTTAACACTCGAACTGCCGGCAATTAAGGTATACTTATTTGCAACAGGGTGATTAAAATGTCAGAATATTTACGAAAGCACACTTATAGGAATTATTTACAAAAAGTCTCCAAAAATCTTTCAGAATGCATTGTTGTCACAAATGAGCCAAACTCGTGACTCAGATTATAAACAAAACAGTACAAATACTTGTGATATTTATAACAAAATTTAATCTTCCATTTTCAACTTCCTTTGGAGCTTTTAGAATCAGTATAGCCAAAACAAATACTGTTTAATATTTAATATATTTTGTATCTATTAGGGGTTAAACCTCTGTTATTCGAAATTTCTGCGACTCGAAGATTTGAACTTCTCACTTAAGGTTCAAGTTGTCGAGATTCGACTGTATTTTAACTGAAGGCACAAAAACTTTCTTTTGGATCGTTCGTAGCCATTGCTACTCACGAACCTTGCTTACCTGCAGATGTAATTGCAAGATACTTGCTATTTTTATCGTCTCCACCGCTACTTTAACCGAACGAATACTCTTCATCTTATTGTTGTCTGCTGTTCTCTCCTTTATGGTGGAAAAAAAGGAACGTCGTGGCGGTACGAACACTTTTAAGAATTCCAAATGGGAATGGACAAAGGGCAATATACATATGTCTGAGGCTACGCGTTTTTCATCGCCTGCGCTGTCAATTGGCTGCAGCTGTTTGAAAACAATCTCAATTCCATCAACCAACGCGTTTCCGATTTGTAAATTACCCCTCTGCTAGGTACGAACATTTTTCAGCTACCTTTCATGTTTCATCCTTTTGAATTTTGACGTGAAAACAACTTACGATCGTTATTCGCTGTGCAGTGCAAAGATGGTTATCTTTTTGTTGGGATTTAAATTTGTTTTAATAGCAAGTAGATCGTATTGTTTCCTTTTTATGTTGATCTTCATGTTTCAGTTAGAATTTGCACCAGAAAAGTGAAAATGTTAAGAATTTCGAGTATCAAAACTATTGTTGATTTTCTATCGATAAACATTAAATCTTATGCAATCCTGAAGGCTCAAAATTATTAATTCGTCCATCTCATATTTAAGAACATTGCTAAATATTTTCAATTTAATTTCCATATCAGAAGGTATATTATATTTTACAGATTGTCTTTTTTATGAGCAAAGCATTGTTACATATATGAACATCTGATTCCACGTATCCTTGAAATATCGCCGCAACGTATTAATCGAAACGAAAACTATATCCACCAAGAACGTTTATTATTACTAAAGAAAAAAAAGTTATCAAGAAGACTTATTACAAGAAAGGTGTTCGATAGAGACTGCATGCAAGGCTCCATGCAAATGTAAAAGAAAACGGTACTGTGTGCCAGCCATGAAGTCGATAAGACGAAGCGGTAGCGCAAACGTTATCGTTTAAACCCGCCACATAAAGCAGGTTACACTAGACAGGTCGTTGCGCTCATAAAAACCCTGTCGATATATGCGACAGGATGTGACGTAATAAAAAATTTTGTTTTTTTTACGCGCCCACGTGGAGCACAGCCTTCTTATACAATGTGCTCCATTATAAATTTTTTCCAAAATCGTTGTGTTATAATTGGCGAACTCTGTTTAATAATAAACGAGTAAAGAATTAATTTTTCCAAGACTCTTACAGGACTTGAAAATGCAATTAATCGTAAAATCGACGAAATCGTTACGAATTACCTAGGTATCTCTTTTTAAGTGTAGGAGTCAGGTAGTAATAGGAATTTAGAAGTATCTGAAATATAAAATTTCGTTCTGAGAAACCGCAATCGTGTTGCAACGCGTTCGCGTGTCGGTTTAAAAAGCAATGGCGACCAGAGAGATTAATTGCTATGCTGTCTTATGAAGAAAAATAACATTCGAATGCACTATGCCGCGCGGCACTTTGAATTAGCATAAAATCATGGAAGCACACGTCAGACATGCCAATTCTATCTCCGGATTTGCCACGTCCAGGCGATACTTTTGTTTCCCGGCGAATTAACATTCAGCCGGTGTTGCCTCCCTTCTCGTGCTACTTGCAAAGATAATATTTTTACGTGTCACGTGATTCCAGTAGCGTAAAATAGCAACACCTAACAAAGATGTTGTCTTTGAGAGGATGGTGGAAACGGAATATAAACAGTTTCCTCAAGCAATTGTACACAGAAACTATCGTCGAATTGTTATATTTGGCTGGAAACAAAGTTCGTAACGTTTTTTTAAACAAAATTTAATGATAAAATTCATAACATTGTACGTAATTTTATTCTACTTAAACGCTAACAAGGTTCATTTTCAAGGCTTATAGTATCTTCTGTATAAAATCTTCCAAACGAACATTGAATTGTTCATTGACATACTATATTTCTCTCGGAATCAATGTTAGCATTGCTATAAGCTTCCCTTGAAATATGACTTAATTTAAATTTGCATAAGAGGACCATTCGAATTCGATTTTGCATTCATTGTTCGCTATTTTTACACTACTGACAGTTAATTAATCGCGTTATATTCAGAAAGTTTCCTTTTAAGTGTCCTTTAATACTAGTTTTAATTAGCGAGTAAGTAACTTCAAGCTACATAAAATCGACTATTTCATACGCAACGACCTAATGCAAGAGGATCTTTTGCACGCCTTCTCTCTATAATTGTGTCTAAGTAGTTTGACTACAATAAGTCAGACCTGCATTTCTTCCAAGAGCCAACTTCTCAAGTTTACACAGTACAGCGATAAGACATCGGCAGTGCTGAGTATGAAGTAGAGGTGGGGCATGCGTGGTAAGCCATTCTAGTGGAAGCAGACCAGTTCCCTACTACTCAAAGGCCAACTCTCGCCGGTCTGGCTATAGTCTTTGCGGCAGGCTGCTGAAACATGCTAGTTTTCGCCACGAATAAGTACAACGTGCTACACGATGCTTGCCTTTTATTAGTTCGAATATATAAATTGTTGTAGGTTTTAATAATAACACTTAAGTTGCTTAAGACTACGAGTATAATTTTATAATGTAAACAACACACATGCATATATGCTTGTCTCTTTATTGCTTCACTCTATAATTCGCGACTAACTGGCCTCTCGTCTATATTCAATACTACATTATTATTATTATTATTATTTATTAACGAGCTTATATTAGCCCTTTTTAAAGTATAGTTTTAACATGTAGTTACATCAAATTTGAGACGATATACATATTGAATGAACATAAAAATGAACGAATTAAATTGATGAGTACCGAGTGCAGAGATACATAACATTTTAAAAGACGTCATACTAGTATTAAAGGAATCTTCGTTTCCAATTTTCATAAATGAAGGCAACTGTGTTCTCTGTACCTGATGACTGTGGCCTTCTATGCAAATTTATATTCTTATTAACAAAATTCAAGAAATGGGATCTAAGTTAGGAGTTGTTTTACCGTGCAAATATGATAATATGTATTTTATTTTTTATATCTTGCATAATTTCGCATATCACGCGCGCCGTCTAATATTTTTCATATTTAAATTTCTAATATAAATGCAGACAAATTGGCATTCTACCGACGAGTATACAAATGTACCTTCTTAAATTAATAACGCCATTAAATACGTATAAACAGTGTTGCATTTATATGTATTCGATATACGTAATTTACGAAACTGCTTTGCAATAAAGATATGACGTCATTGAAAGAAACGACGCAAGTTGAGAGGACGTAAGTCGAGGTATTACTGTACCTCAAAGTTGCCGACATGTTTACTTAAAAATTCTTTCTTATCTACATTTCCGAGCCGAATGAACGGAACAGCTTCTGGAAAGTCGTGAAAAAAGATCACTGTAGTGTTAATCGAGTGTCAGATTATCGATTCCACGCTGATAATTTCGTTGCGGGAAGTAAGTGTGCACACCGATGGTTTCGCCACCAGCAAACCGAGATAGGAATACCAATGAGTCAACGGCATTCACATTAAACGCTCATTTCGTCGAATCAATTACAGAATTGCCATTTCATATTACAGTGTTTCCGTAACGGTATACTGGCAGTGAATCATGCAACGATTATTTTTATTCGCTAAATCACCGTCAAACTTTGTAGCGGTATTTGCGTATTGACGAGCAAAATTCGATAGTCGACGGAAACGTACGTGCAATTAGTAGCTGTGCAATTGCTATATGCTAAATCTGTCTTAAAATTTTAAAAACAACGAAGTTATTCAAATTAATTTTATAAAGAAAAACCAAATTATTATAATCAACTTTTTTGTGATTTTGTATTGTTAGAATATCGATTGATTTTTTAAGTTCAAATAGATCAGTTTATATTCCAAATGAAACCATAAGTTAGTCTTAATGAAAAAGGAGCGGATTAATAATTTGAATGTAACCTCTATTTCTCATCTATTAAAAAAATAGTGGACCACTTACTAGTACAACAAATATTCGATTGTTATACATGAAATGGCCAATTTTACATAGCTTAATGTTTTATATTAATCAGTTAATTAAAGGTAGTACTAAATAACACTTTTCTATTAAAGAGTTACTATTAAGCTCCCTAACTTCGTATTAACCCCTTGCCTTCCTAATTTTTCTGAAAATATTCACAACAACGTTAGCTATTTATTACTTTAACACCGTGTCGAATGCAAAAGTACTAAGATACTTTACCTATTTTATGCTTACAATACTAAATCTTAAAAAAACTGAAATCGCGGACAGAATTAAAATTGAAGTTCATTAGAAAATACAATGAATTTTGTATCGCAATCAGATCATAATTTTCACCACGAGTGTAACTCGTCGTTGTAAGGCAAACGGTTAAATTCGTTCGTAAGTTTCAGCTAGCAAAGGAATTTATTCCAACCTAGTGTCTCTCCGATTTCACATCAGGTTCGCCCGTGAATTCTTTTGCAGTGACTTTCCGATTTCACATTGGCTTTGTCCACATAGTTTCAACATTCTGCGGCTTCTCGGCTTCGCATCGAGTTCGCATTAGCTCGATTCCGTTCCCAGAGGCTCTCTGACTTTGTATCGAGTTCGTCCTTGTTTTCAATAATCCATGCGAATCCCTAGCTTCGCGTTGGGTTCGTCCACGCCCCTAACAGCTGATACCGTACTCTGTCTGAAAATATCCCCCGCCGGCATTACACGCTGCTCGTCGTCTTCGGATCGTAATTCAAATACATTCAATCATGCCTGAGTTATGACCTTGAGATGATGGTGAACGCCAGAAATGATCAAATCCTAAGACTATGTTAGGATAGCCTCTTACCTCGTTGTTAATGTTACAAAAATGCTCAAATGTGATTGTTACATAATCATTTGCTTCAAGTTCAACGGATAATAGTAATAGTAAACTCTGTTAATACAGTGGGTGATCAAATTATTCTAAACAGTTCGTAAATTCAAAGAAAAGTGGAGATGGAAATTCACTTGAAACGAAATCTCTTTTAATACAAAAAATGTTGCTATGTTTTTAATAATACGTAGGAATAAAAGTAAGATAGTAAAATTAGGGAATTATGAAAATTTTGGGAATCATTTACACGCGATTTTTCTTCCTAAAGTTATAACACTTGAAAAAATAACAACTTTTTGGCGAAGATTTTGGTGATCTTTTAATTTTGTTACCGAGCATTTGAAATAATTTATAAAAATTATAAAATCCTTTTTATACGTTACTAAAAATATCAGAATACTTTTTGAAGCAGAATTCTCGTGTGTTTAGTTACACGTGCATTAATGCGTCCTTATTTTGATTTCGTTAGGGAAATATTAAAACATTGATATCAATTATCGAGATTATGGTTTTATAAATTTCAGTTACTTAAAACATCACTTTTGTCAACAAAATTTATTCACTGAGTAGCCACGTCTGTAAATGAATATCAATATGTTCCTTAGAAACTACACAAACTAACAATATAAAAGACCAAAATCTTTTACTTACGTCACCATTGTTTCAGAACTTTAGTCAGATGCTATAGTGATTCGATTTCAATATATTTCCGATAGACACACCGAGTGATTTTTATACTACAAGATTTAATTGATCTAAGCTCTCTTCAAATGTGATTTTATTTAACAACGCGAAAGATGCTCGAACTCCTCTAGTGTTACCACCATTGTTGAAGCATTTTAATCAAGTATTACCAAAATTCGATTCGAATATATTTCCGATTGAAACATCAGACGATTAACACTACAATATTTAAGCGTTCTAAACTGCACTTAAATATATATAAAAGATAGATCAAAATTTTCTAACGACGTGCGTACATGATACACGTTCGAAAGCACATCTAGTTTCAACCCCTTCTTCTATTATAGAAGAAATCTCTTCTCCGTCATTGGCTCACAGAGATCCGAGCATCTCCTCGCGAAGCCAGCGAATCTGCACTTTCACGAGAATGCCATTCGCGAGATTCGGCCAACGTGTGGATCCTCTGCATGAGCGGCGATGAACTTTTCAAGGTTGTCGGCCGATGACGACGACACGAAGGACCCGAAGATACCTCTGACTCGACGAAACTTTCCTCCTCGCTTACGTCACACACGACGCTGCATGCACGTCAGGTGGCAACGACACCTAGAGATGCAGCTGCAGCCCTCAGGGATTTTGCGCGAGGCGTGGGTTAACCAGTTTTTACCGAGGATGGGGGAGAAGGGGACGGAGAGGCAGGCCGAGTATTCGGGCCAACCGAAATCGAGACGATGAAAGTGCAAACGAGAATGAAACTGGTTCCCCGATATTTTGATACGCGTAAGAGATGTTTCGACGCCGCATACGCAATCGTCGAACTTGAATCTTCGGTGACGATGGTTTATGTAACAAGCGCGTCAATTGGCTGGACCAACTGGAAATTTCGTGGGTCAAAATTTTTTGCGACCGCGAACGAAGATCATTCCTTTTTGCGGGTAGAGTAAATACTCTTTTAAGTTTTGCCGAGGAGAGTGAGTGGTAATTTTGGGGCGTTTGTTTGTTGGTCGAATTATACTACCCCTGGCAAAAAGTTTTCGACCAAACGCTATAATATAAACTTCGCTGGAAACGTTTAATGTTTTTCTGATGCAAAGTATTATCGTATAACTGTAAAGCATAATTGAGAATTTATAGGCAACACTGTGCAAAATTAGTTAATAAGTGTCCCTAAAAGTGAAAATTAGCTTAGAAATGTAATAAAATTATTGTAAATAGAAATTCCATTTACTGGTTGTGAAAATCTCGTAGTACGAATGCTACAACACATCAAAGTAATCATGTTAGAAAATATTAGGTAATATAAATATTAGGTAATGTGTCGTTTTATTTTTAAGTAGAATTATTTTCCTCACTGTTCTCTGTTTCATAGTAAACGATTATTTTTATTCTTCCCCTTTCCCCATTTATTTAATATTATATTTATTCAATCTTCTCATATGTTTTTTTTATTTTTTTGGAGCAGCATTTCATACCTCAAAAATGTTAGTGTTCTTAGTTAGTTTCACGTTCTCACGTTATACCGAAAATTGTTTGCTAGGGAAAGTAGTAGTCTATAAGAGGTGCATTGGAAAAATGTTGGTAATATTTTTTAGTAGAGGAGATCAGGGACACACGAAACAATTTGTTTCTTTGACTTTATAACTTCCAAGTTTTAGAGATTTTTTAAGAAAATCATAGGCAACAGTAAACCTACATTATTAGACA
The DNA here is from genome assembly GCA_028830335.1 of Eucera pruinosa. NCBI lineage: Eukaryota > Metazoa > Arthropoda > Insecta > Hymenoptera > Apidae > Eucera > Eucera pruinosa. The sequence continues at coordinate 8,723,425 of JAMYCR010000014.1, read as the reverse complement.
ACATAATGAGTACAAAAAATTAGGAACATATTACATGAACTTTATAAAATAAACTATTTTTAAAGAATGAAATTTGTTAATTTTTTTGTCCCTATCTCTAGGGATGAAAGTAACATGCGATGCTATTAGGTATAGAAAGAATAATTTTGAAAGAATTTTTATATATTGTTGCGAAGTATAATAATATTGCAACTTATTTCTTCTCAACTTGCTTCGTTTGAAGTACAATAAATCTTAATTTGTATTTTGTACAGAAAAACATGGCATATTTTAAAAAATGCACCGTTGCAATTTTATTATAAATTTGTAACCATTCATTTTGACTGCCTTGGAAGTTTTAGCGTTAATAAAAATATGTATTTGCATAGAAATCTGTAGTCATCAGGTTGCCACAGTTGCCCCTATTCTTATATAGCAATTGATAAAAAGCAAACAATTCTTTCTACCTTCCGTTCAAATAGTGCTGCAAAAAGTTAGAAGTTAGTATATAGTCGGTGGTTTTTAAGTGACAAACATGACTGCGCGAAAGCTTTGGTTTCAAGGACAGTAGTTGTTCTTCAGGCTGCCTTATACTAGTAGCGCGATGAAGAATAGTGGTTCTGCATGAATAAATATAAGTGAAAAATAACAATAGTATTAAACCAGTATTATATAAATAAAATGATTTTAAAGATTCGTAAGTATTTATATATTCACTATTTTTTTGCTCCGTTGAAAGATGTAATGAATTAACAAATACTGTATTGTACATGTAACAAATAATTCTCAAAGTTTTTGAGTGGAGTATTTATTTTATACTAATTTACAACGTTTTCGAATATTAGCTCATTACAATTATAGATAAGCTCGCAGAAAAGAAACTTTTAGAATAACTTAGTACATAAATTTTCGTGTAATCCTGTTTTCAGATTATGTATATTTTTCATAAACAATTGGAAGAGATACAGTATCGCCACTTTTTAACTATCTATATAATTTCAATCAGCAAATAAATTAATATTCGTAAAACGATAAAAAAATTCCTCTATTTGTTTAACTATTCGAAACTTGGAAATGTATATAGACTTTTGCAACAGATTGTATATAATTCGCGTCACCCGCCCTATTTAATTTTTCCCCTGTGAATTATCTAGAAGCCTCATCTCCAATTAATCCGAAAAATTTCGACAAAGATTAGACCGATAAAGAATCCCTATATTTGTTTAACTATTAAAAACTTGGAAATGTATATAGACTTTTGCAACAGACTGTATATAATTCGCGTCATCCGCTCAATTTAATTTTTCTACCGTGAATTATCTAGAAGCCTCATCTCCAATTAATTCGAAAAAAATTCAAACGATAAAGAATCCCTATATTTGTTTAACTATTCGAAACTTGGAAATGTATATAGACTTTTGCAACAGACTGTATATAATTCGCGTCACCCGCCCGATTTAATTTTTCCCCCGTGAATTATCTAAAAGCCTCATCTCCAATTAATCCGAAAAATTTCGACAAAAATTCAAACGATAAAGAATCCCTATATTTGTTTAACTATTCGAAACTTGGAAATGTATATAGACTTTTGCAACAGACTGTATATAATTCGCGTCACCCGCCCGATTTAATTTTTCCCCCGTGAATTATCTAAAAGCCTCATCTCCAATTAATCCGAAGCCGATATACTCGCTTTCCCATTACGTATCCACTATAGAAACATTTCATACCACCCCGTGTGTATAATTCCCTTCTCGAACGTCTATATATTCAACCTTTCGCAAATTGCACGCAAGCAAGCAAGCAAGCAAGCGAGCAAGCAAAGCCGTAGGATCGTAGACGTATCTTACCTCGCCATTCACGAACAAAAAGGAAACCTCCCAGCCGTCTCCAAACTTACGAATGATAGCGCGCGTGTGTATTCCTCTTCCAATCAGCAAATTTACCTCGTTATCGGCCCTCACAAGACTTCTCCCTGTCCCTTGAAACCTCTTTTCTGGAAGAGGAAGAAAAAGGGAAGGATAAGAGCATCGTATCATTTGTAGACGTGACAGTGCAAACCAGTTTTCCATAAAATTCCCCGCACCCGTCCGAAAGATGCATTCAACGTGCATCGAACAGGCGCGGATACCTCATGACGCTATTGGGAATAGTTGAGATCGCGAGGGTCAAGCTCGCGAACGAAGATCCTTCGCTCATCAGCATCGGATTATTATTGCTCGGCTCTGGTCATTGCTGCGTACGCCACGCTCGCGCATACCTTGTATATACACTTCTGAAGGATACCTGCTTTCGGTTACCATGCGATTCGCTCGGCTAATGTAACTCGAGCGACACGTCGGGTAATAACTTTATTTAGATACACTATCGCCTTTGTAATTGCACGGTAAATGTTTCTCTCCAACGTTCCCCCTCCTACCTTTTTTCCTCTACCTATAAACATCATTTACGACAGTGCTCGTCCCTCGGCACGCACGCGGTACCATGCTGCGCCGTTTCATGGCCCTTCATTTGAAATCATTATAATTAGTGAGCGAAGTCGGCTTGCAATTTGATATTAAAATGCGTGAACCAGCGGCCTTTGGCATTGGACACAACGTATTCTACGCTGCGCGCGACCTTTTATAGCAATTCCGATGCAGATCTGCTGTGGATGCTGCGCATCGTTGTGTGCGTGTTTTTTGTTGTTTTTTTTTTCTTTTTGGAACTATTAGGGGGATTGATTTTTTTTTTTTGATTGGTTTATCTTGGGTTCCCGTTGTTTCTATGTTTAAGGATATCGTGAATTAAGGTTGCAGTATTTTGGTTAATTCAGTGTGTGGTGTTGCGATACTTTTTAATTAGTGAGAAGTGAAAAGAAACATTTGATATGTATAGGTATATACGATTGCTAAATTGCGCAATTTTATGCAGTTTCACATTTTTAGAGGCATTGCTAAAGAAACGGAATTTGTATAGAGATTGTCTTCGTCTATTAAATATAACTAGACCGTGGACCTTTATGTAAATTTGTTTTTACAAACGCAAATAAAGAAGGGGAAGCTAAATATGGATTGATTTCATCCGATAAACATAAAGTGCGCTGTATTTTTGATATTTTGTATGTTTTTGCATTGTTCCCATTTTTGCACTTTCAAATTTCTTATAATTGCATAAAGATCCGTTGTCTAATAATTGCATTATGTAAAATGTTTCACAAGATATTTATTGTATCCGTTGAATTGAAATTTGTGAAATATTATCACTATATAGATATTCAAACTAAAAAAGTAATCATCTAAATAAATTAGTTTAATAGTTTTAGTGTAATTTAATTTTAAATAAATTCTATCAGGAAATTTATTTTTTATAGAATCATTAAATTGAAGCATAGGTGGATTTAAATGCCATAAATTTTCCCGTAAACTATTTATCACGATATATGGCTAATCACGATAAGCACAATATTAATTAAACGATTCAATAAAACATACAGTGAGAGTCAAAAGTACTTAATTATATATATATACTTCATAAAAATGAAGTTGAGTGAAATGATAGCACAACTAGAGTCTGATTATATGTTACATTGGGTGTATAAATTAATTCAGAGCCTTTATCATTAAATACATGGCATCTTTATCAAATCGTAATTGCTACTTTACTATTTCTCAACTGACGAATTTACTTCATAAATGTGACGATGCTGAAAATGTTGAATATTAAAACTGTGTTTGATATTTGTAAATAAATATTAAATCATACGAAATCCTGAAGGCTCAGAATTAATTTGTGCACCTAATAGTATTACTTATAGCAAATAAATAAGTATTGTGTAATAATAATATAATTATAATATTACTTAGGATACATAGATTGTAATGTAATTACGATATAATTTACAGTGCACAAATTATAGTGTAATGTGATTTTTATAAAGTTTATAACTTCGACTTTCATTGTATATTTCTTACGATAGTAAAATTTGTATACGATTACAAATGTAAAATATACTCGTATACGTACATGTATAATAAACGCGTGCATACGAGTATACGTCTACTCTGATAATAGTAGTAAGTCATAAACTCGTGATTATTTCTTTTATACCCATCATGTTATCGATTTTGAACTAAACTACTGCATTGAATTTTTTGCGAGCGAAATCTGAGAACAGCCTTTTGATGGCAGTATAATAATCAGCTTCTGACTGACTATTTTCGCTCGTAAATGTCGATCCTGATGAGCAAATCCAATGTGAGAACTGCAGAACTAATGTTCCGTGTACGAGTATGATCGGTAATTACAATACTTCCGCTCAGTAAGCTGAAGCGTCGAGATCGACTTATTCGAAAATGAAGCTTCGCGTATAAAAAGTGTCACTCTACGCTTTTTGCGACTAAAAAGAGGAACAAAGCGAAAGGTTAGTCGGACGATTTGTAGAGCTCTTAATTTTCTTTATTATGCCATCAGCAATTAATCCTGTTCCTTTGAGTCTTTATAATTAACATTATTACACGATTGCGGATCTTTATGGATTTATTAGAAAACTTCGATGTGCAAAAGAAGAGGAAAATTCACTTGATACGTAAAAGTATACAAAATACACAAAGTAAAGTGGATTTTAAAATACTTAGGGGGTGGAACAAATCCCTACTTGTGTTTTTTTCCTTTAATCGTGTTTACAAAATTATGAAAATCCACAGTCTAATTATTACAGATTCTGTATAAAAGTATACTTAAAAATATTCTTAGAGTAACTTGGTTCTTGACACTTTTGTCCACAACTACTTGCAGGTGTTGATTATCAACTTTTTCCCTTTACCACAACTTTAAATTCCAGTTTTCCAGACATTCTCACGCCTTTCTCTAGAGATTGTAAAAAAATAGAAAAGTAATGTAAGGATATTTCTATGATTTGTAGAGTTCTCAATTTTCTTTCTTACACCACCAGTAATTAATCCTATTACTTTGACTTTGTTTAATTTACATTACTATAGATTTCGTGTAACAATATACTTGAAAATATTCCTAGTATAACTTAAATCTTAATACTTCTGTTCACAACTACTTGCAACTGTGTTGATCTTCAACTATTTTCCCTCTATCACAACTTTAAATTCCAGTTTTCCAGACATTCTCACGCTTTCCTCTAGAGATTGTAAAAAAAAAAAAAAAGAAAAAGGAAAATAAAAAAGAAATGAAAGGATATAGTAGGTGTCCATGGATGTGGGCAGTCCTAGCAAATTATCGATAACCAAGCTTATCGATTAATGTCGATCATCAGTTCTCCATTGGGACGCATTATCTTACAACATTAATTCACTTTTTTATGGATGTCTAGTATACGATACAGCTGCTTATTATCGCCGCATCGGTCTCGATCATAAAAGTTAGCGTTAAGTTGTGCAAAAGGAATACACGGCCACGTAAGAACAGTGTACAGCCGCGACGAGCCTCAGCCATCTTTTAATACAACTATAAAAGTGCACACGATGTAACTATCCTCGCTGTTCATATGTCAGCTATCACTAATGCATAGGGATCATTAGCAAGACACGTTTCGGAATTTCTCAATAGCGAGGTTTTTCCTTACTCGTGACCGTCTCAGCACGAGCTTACGATGTATCGTTGATTGTGAGTAATAAGCCATTTTCTGAGACGCTTTTGTTATCCCATTCTACTTAATTAAAAGAAGAAAAAGTGAATGGCGACAATTCCTCGCTTATTGGGATTAAACACATCGTAGGATTAACCTCTTGTACTAATTTTTCGTTAGCCACTCGTTGGAACGTTTGCACTTTCGAACCGCGTTCATCTAGGCCATGTAAGTACGATTCTAGCAAATAAAATGCAGCAATTTAATTACAAACTAATAATATCCATTCTTTGAACACTTTTACGTAGATTTACGTTTTCTAATAACAATTTATGCAAACAATTTTTAGTATCAAAGTTTTAAACAAGCTTTTTACCAAACATTTATATTAATCGAACCGAAACGTTGAAATTTAATTCTTTCTACCAAACACGTTCTAAACAAACGTTTACTATCAAGCATTTAAACATTATCGACCACCAAAAGCCATCAGTTATTCTTCCTGTAACAATCTCAGTACAATAGCCAATTTCAGTATAAGCCTCTAATTTCCTGAAGACAGTATTTCAAACAACACTCGAAAATTTCCCACTTATATCCTGAAAATTTTATGCCTTCGGGCAACAACTACCATCAGGTCAGTAGCTTTCAACTTCGAGCAAAAGCTTAAAGCAAGCGCATGCCGGCTAATTACCTATGTGCGGCAAACGGTCCAACAAAAAGTTCCACAACGCCCACAAAAAACCAATACCCTCCGTAAGTTGGGGCGTGTTGTTGTTTTTTCACCAAAAGCACGGACACGGACGTAGTACGCGTCGAGGGGGGATCGTATGGAACAGAAGGAGAAGAGGAGAGAAGAACGGTTTAGTGCAACGATCTTGGAGGCGCACGGGCACGTGAGAATTAACCAGCATTTGCATTGTAATACGCGTCGGGTAATCACTATGATTGCAGTGGGCGTAGCCAATCCTTAACTTTAATATCCTGGGTTGCCCAAAAGCCCTTGTGTCGCCTCAGGTACGCGTGCATGTGCGGCGTGAAACTTTTATCGTTTCACCGAGTCATAATTTTTGCGGGTGCACGGATACGAGTACTATACGTGGTCCTTAAGAGGGTCGAGGTATAATAAGCGCCGTCCTGCCTTCTCCATAGGCCTTTATTTTCGGCTCGTCAACACCGGCGCGCACAAAAAACGGGTCCCTGGACCTGTACTCATTATTCTCGGTGCACTGCGACCTCTTGAACGTCTGCGGGGGAATTTCTTCTCTTGAGCATTTCCTTTAACGTTAACGTACAGCGAGCCGTAATGAAAATCGTCCGACATTTTACTATTGGGTTGTCCGACCGACAAAATAAACGTAAACATTTGCGCTTGAACTTGAACCACTCTTCGAGTCGACAAGGGTTCATACCGAACGTGGAAAAAGCGTGTTCGAAAAAGAAATACCTCGTTCCATGTGTACCGGGAAATTTGCATAGTATTCTCCGCGCATGCTAGGTGACACAGTTGATATACTCGGCCGGACGATCGTTCGGTCACGATTACGCGAGTCTCGGCTTTGGTAGGACTCGAAGAAAGCAAGCGGCCAGATTCCCGTCGTCGAACGTGTGGTCCAGCGTGCCGCGTGACTTGACACACGTGTTCCACACGCTCCCCGCGGTCTACTACTCGTCCTTGATTGAACGTCGTCGATTCCTGGTCGCCGCTACGAACCAAAGACCCGTAACGGTCTGCAAACTATGTTTTTGTGCCATCTCGGCGAGAGGGATCGCCGTCTCTTTCGCCCGCGTGGATGACGAGCCGTTTCGTGTTTTTCGTCGACGTGACGTGGGTGAACGGTACACAGCCCGCCATATGTTCACGGGTCTAGCTGTTGCTTCTCGTCGAGGCTTTATTATCATAGTCGATCATTTTTGCGCATAGTTTAACGGCAGCGGCGCTCACGGGCATAGTGCGAGATCCTCGCGTCATTGATTTAGTCGAAGCTTTAATCACTTGTGCGTTTCGTTATTCTATTTATGGAAATAATAGAACTTCGATAATGACTCTATTAATCCTTGTGTGAGCGATCGAATCTCTGGGTTCCCATCTCTATTGTTTTCTACGGTAATTCGTTATCGCTTACGCGATATTTTGCGTCTGTTGTTGGAATCCGGATGAAAATATTGACACCGGTTATATTTTAAGAAATATATTAGTCTAGATCTATATACGGGTTAAAGAATCCCATCAATTGCATTATCAATGACTCCAGCACTCTCGATAATCGAATAGATCTTTTCTGGGGTTTTTTACAAGTATTCAGAAAACAATTGTGGATGGTTAATGCTATTTCTTTAAGTCCTTAAATTCTAATCTTTTTAAGTTCTTTAAGTTCTTAAATAATTCTTGTTGTTTATTTTTTCGTTCTTTGCTATGTTGCCACGTTATTGGAAACAAATAACAATAATAATAATATATATTCTGGCGACGATAATTAACCCTTTTAGCGCCGAACAACGATTTTTGTAGGATACGTCAAATTTTGATTAATAGACAAATTAATGATCTTGAATTGGTTGAAACTCTTGCAGTTTGTTAAATATTTCAAATGTTCAGGTGTACGTATACTTTTGCGACTGACTGCTTAAAGTTTCGACATTTAGGACCACCGCAATGGTAATTTTTGAGAAATAAGCTTTCGATTAGATCCTCCCTCTACTCGTTGTCGCAATAACTAAAACGGAGTCAAGTTACGAATCTGTACTCACGTGATCTTCGTTTTTCTTTTTTTATAGGTACTATGAATTCGAACAGATTGCGCCGGACACCCACACATTCTTTTTTAATAAACTCGTTCGAATCATCATGCACATACATCACAAACTGCGGCATATCTGCGCTTTGATCTCAGTAAACAACCGCTGATAAAAAAAATTACAACTTCGAAATTACTGTTTTTCCGAGCTATCGCATGGCCATTCTCAAATTACTTCTATTCAACGTTGGAGGGCGGCAAGACCGCAAGTCGCCTTAACCTGTATGTTTAACCCCCGATACTTACGCCGATTTTGCTACATTGTATATAATTTGTGAACACTGTAATTTGTTAACGTACGTTTGCCGTCGACGATGGAACGTCGCCTTTTTCGGTACCCCGCTATAATACGTAACCAATTTGTACTCCATAATGGAATCCTATTTTGTTCGCATTTCCAAGCATCAAGGATCGCGAAGAAGAAGTAGAGGAGAACGTGGAAAATTACGTGAATCCGTAATAAAATGACGCGTACCGAAATTTTTACGTGTACGGTATTACCTCGGACTTACGTTCCCCCAATCTGCGTTGTTCCGCACTTACGTCATTTCTCTCGATGACGTCATGTGTTGGTTCAAAAACATAATTTTGCGTCCACACGTGTGATTTCGTGTAAGATATTGAATATGTATAAATGTAACATTGCTTGCATATATTTCAATTGAAAATTAATAGTGGAATTAATAGACTGCGGATTTTTATACAAATTCGTTTCTTTATAAACAGAAACAAAGAAGTGGAAGATAAATAGGGAGTGGTTTCATCCTCCAATTTAATTATTTCATATATTTTTATACCCTGCGTATATTCTGCATTTTTCTTATCTATTTAATTTGTCATAAGTGCATAAATATCCACCGTCTTGGTTATTTGTGAATTTATATGAACTTGAATATAAGTTAATAAAATTATCTTCACTTTTTATTTAATTGTCTTATGCTATTAATAGTTACTTAAATTATAAAAATGTACAGTGAGAGTAGAAAATAGGTATGTACACTTTACAAAATTGAAATTATGTTATGACTTGTTCACTGTAAATTGTATCGTAATCTATGTATTGTAAGTAGTATTATAAATGCACTACTATTATACAATATTTATTTACTTGCTATAAGTAATACTATAATTATATTGTAATTACATTTGTACTCTAATCAGTACTATAATTGTACTATAATTTCATTTTTCTGATGTGTATACTCACTTTTAATTCTCACTATAAACTGCCTGAAGTGCAGAAATATACGAAATATCCAAAATAAAATGAGAGCCGAAACTAACAATAAGTATCCAATTTACAAAAGTAACATTATGCTATTATTTATTTATCGTTAACTGTACCGCAATTGTACTATGATACATTTTCTATAAGCAATACTACAATAGAATTACATTATTATTACAAAATAGTCACTTATTTGCTACAAGTAATGTTATAATCAAACTTTAATTATCTCATAATTTCGTTCAATTTCATTTTTGCGAGGTGTACGTTTAGTTTTGATTCTCACTGTGCATCATTGCTTTTTAATGTCATTACTATTACTCGCTTCCTACCTTTGAACAATCTAAACGAAATGGATACACCTGCAAATGAATTTTATGCCGGGTTCTTAGATTACTGTTTCAACAATCCCTCCAATAATGAAGGTATGCAGCATCTCTGCGTGGCCATGCAAAAATAATGGAAGATCCACGATACAGTGTTCAAGTAACGAGGCGAGCGATTTCGAGGCTATAATTTTCCCTGGTTGCTAGTTCACAAGGGTCACGGTCGATCTACCGATCATTCGCTCGGCTGCTAAAGGACGATTTAAAACAATTCAATTGAACAACAATCGATTAGGCTTCGCCTTGTTTAAGCTACCACAATATTGACGTTGAATGGACACATCTGATCGTAATTTAATCCAACGAAAAATTGTTATAGGATAGATGTCCTAATAAACTTTTAGCGTCTCTATAATTGCCACTTCAATTGTTTTAACACTAGAGCTGCTAAAGTGGCCAAAATGACCGATCTGTAATTTCTTATAAAAATTGTATAAAATTACAACAGTGAATTTTTTTTAAGATTTTCGGAAATTTTCTATAAATAGTACCAATTTATTTTCCGTGAATTATGTAGAGGAAGTGGTTCAAACATGAGCTACCACTTTTATTTTTGCGTTTATTGCTTAACCTGTTGAAGATATCCAATCATTTACATATTAATGTACATTAATAACATGTAATCTTTTTGATGTGAAATTTAAATATGTTTGACTGATATGAAACTGTTCTTTTTATTGAAAGTGGATAAAAAAAGCTCAAGATGTTAACAATATAGTGTTCTTAACAAATTAATTGTTACCTCAACGGATAATTATTAGAACAACGAAACAAACATATCTGTGAAAACCATTACGATCACGAAATTCTAACAATAACATAGTTTGCAAACAGTACACGTTAATACAACAAACGATGATTACTATTTCTTCTGTGTAACTTTATTTGTTCTTTAGTGATAGCATTTAATAAGCCGTATACTTTAACTAGACCCTAATATCTATTTTTGGACCACTACCTCTATTTTTGTAAACATTCTATCGTTTCAATCACCTTCGTGCAAATTAGTATACTTTAATTGCACGATAGATCTAGCGTTAATAGCACAATAATATGTAAGAAAGATCATGAATAAAAAATGTTAATACTAAATAAAGGAACACGGTACAGTTTCGTTATTTAACAGTGTACCGTGTTTCATTATTACGTCACAAAACTTTGCACGTTTAACTGTAACAGTGAATTCTGAGCGAGACTCGGTCAAAGCTTCCAAGTACCGAACACTGAATTCCGAGTGAGACTCTGACACGGCGGTAATTCGCGACATGTACTACGTCAACGTTATCTCGAACGCTGCAGCTCGCAACTCATCAAAGGTATCACGCTTCTGTGAACTATTTATTGGTATTTACTTATCTTTATTTCTGTCATTTCTTCTTTCCCTTCTGCTACGTCACATTCAGGCATGCCAGGCGAGTAGAACTTCTTGGAATGTTACAAAATAAGCTTAATACAATGTTATTATGTGTTCTTCGAAGTGTAAAGCACGTCTTTTTGTACTTATTATCATATAAAGAATCATTTCAGGCAATACAAAAATTACACATCTCTTTGATCAATATTTGTAAACTTATTCCACTGTTAAAGGGTTAATCGATAATTTTATTAACTATTATTAATTATTAACTATTGCAAAAACTGCAGGATGTACGTAATAGGAAAAAAATATCTTTTTGAAGTTCTAAAAATTCTCCGGTTACTATAAGGATAGAAAAAAATGATCGACCTAATTGATCGAACTTATTTTTAAATCTAGAAATAAATGATTTTCAAGACATTAAGTAAAGACTGAAATGAATATACGTTACAACCTAATTTATGAAATATCCAAAGTAAAGCATTCAATATTATATGCAGGGGATGAAACGAATTAGTGTGTCCTTAAAAATGTAAATTTGCATAAATATCTGCAATCTATTTATAACAATAAAGTTACAATGTTTCTACATCGATTATGAACATATTTCATTGCCATCTAGTGCAATTTGTATTATAGAAACGAACAAGTAAACGAGAGCAATGGATGATTTTTAGCTTGAACCACTATACTAGATATAATGTAATTTTTCAACCTTTCTATTTCACTTGTCACCGTTAGACGTCGTTACTATTCCGACTGTATCCTAGGGAATGATAAACGAGGAAGTACAGTAGCAGCTATGTCATATTCTGTCACTTGTTCCTCGATTATCTGTTATGAAAAATTGGGCCAACTGTTGCTTTGAAAGTACTGACACGCTGTCGAGCAAGTTAAACAACGAAGAGAGACATGTGTCTACTGTCTACGTCCATCAAATATAATTCTGAATATGGTACGCGTAACATGACTGGTAAAAGTTTTTAAATCTCATGGAACTTTGGAGTAACGTTAAAAGAAGGGATTTTAGAGAGAAAAGAATAAATTTCAAATTAGTTTTTAAAGTTATTACTGGCCAGTAATAAATTAAGAAAACTATTATTAGGTAGTTACCAGTTAAAGTTTCGATTATATTCAAATTTATTAGTTGTTTAAATTGATTGGATGCTTTGTGGTGCTTCACTTTTTTTTTTAAAAATACTGTCGTTCTAAACTTAGCAAAGGACCAATTAATAGACGATAGTGGTGTCGGTTGTAACACTTTGAATTTAGAAAACGATTACACAACAGCTATTGTATTTGTAATAAAAATGCTTGCACAGATATGTTAACTAATTATTTGACATTATTTAGCCACAGCAGTTTTGCTGTATCTCAAGTAATGTCCAAGTTATTAACGCTTTGATTACAGCAGACTTTAATGAATGACAAAATCATTGGTCAATGTACATTTTTTAAAAAGTATATGGAGGTCATCAATACATTTTAAGTCAAAATTCGCTTATCTTTGATAGAAGCATGGAGCTTTGCAATAATTCTGATAACATTTGCTAAACGTCCATCTAAAAACGTCCTAAAAACATGAAATGAGCACCTGTTGCAACCTTTTGTAATGAGCAATGCAAGATAAACGCTTATAGGCGTTGACAATATTCAATGGGTTAATAAAAAAGGGGCAAGGAAACTGTGAGTTTTCGATATTTCAAATTACCACCATTGTAATCCTCAATAGATAAGCTTTCGATCAAGAAAACATCCCCCCTCTTCTCATTGTCTGAATAATTAATGAGTCGTGGCAATGAAAATTTCACTTGCTGACTCACGATCAGAAAACTGTGTTACACGAAGGCTTAACCCATTAATGCCGACCGGTATGAAAAAGTGCCGGGTTACAAACGCATAATTCTTTGTTATGCTTCGAGGTGACAGTAGTACCTGGTCGGAATGAAGAAAATCAGTTGAAACAAACGAAGCCGACATTGGCGAGTTAATACAACAATAGTGTAGTCATAGACGTGACACAGTGACCTTACTTTCTCTTGTTTTGTAGGAGGAAAACGCGTATCAGGCAATTTGTATTCGAGTGGAATATCATGCGCAAAAACGGTTCACTAACCAATGTCCGCGTGTAAGTATCATTGGATTTCTCTAGAATGGGGTTTACAATGCGGACGTATGAGAAACATGTAGAAACAGGTTGGCTTGAATAAAAACATTCTCTTGTACTTATGTACATAGGTACTGAAGCAGTGATGGGCAATCTTTGTTCTTTCGCGGGCCAAAATAGAAAACCTAATAATGCGCGTAGGCCGCAATGAACGTAATATTAAATACCTAATTGTATTAATCAAAAAAGATTAATTCATCGAGTCGAATATTATTATTTTCGATATGCATAGATTACTATCACCAGGTTCAAGATTTTTATGCAAACTCATTGTTTCGACTTATCGAAATTTTCGAGTAAGCAGGTTTAACATGCAAAATTTCGACTGGTAGAAATCTGGCTATTCTAAATTCGAGTTACAAAGATAAAACGTACATCTAAATACGTAGTAAATAATTCCAGTTAGAGTGGGTTTTATTTCTTTCATTTATAGAGGTTTTCGAATTGAAGAGTTTCGAGTTATCGAGGTTTGACCGTAAAGAAACCGCTTATATACACGTTTCATAGATACTGATCAAAGGGTTCATTTAAAAAACGCTTACACTCTTTAAAACACACGCAAGCCTTACTTTATCAAGAGATCCACCTGGAAAGGAAATCTTCTAAGATGATCCACGCAGCCAGCGACCATCGATCAATCGATGCATTTAATTAATTAATTCATCGAACCGTTCCCGTGCATTTATTAAGATGGAATAAGCTGAGGATGAAAACGCGGCTGGCAGGCGGTGTAGTTGCCACTTAAAGATGTCAGTCTTTTGAAAAAGAATATCGAACTAATGGCTCAATAAGATTATTCGACGCACGCTTCAGAGGACCTCGACCCTCTCCCCCCCCCCCCTCCCTATTCTCGCACAGCTATGCCATGTGGTTAATTGCCGGTTTATGGCCGACCTGTCAATGCAACTTAAAGCAACCGACGTGGCCAGATCGCGAATGCGGAGAAGTGATTCGCCCACGTTTCACGCGTAATCGGTAACGTGAGCGGTTTCGAGCCAGCCCGATCCCACGGGTGATGAGTAAGAAGGAATATCGCCGAGGCGAGATGATCGATGAACGAGCCAACGGGAAGTCCAGTTAGAGTTCATGAGAATCCCCGTAATAGAAGTAGAAGGATATACTGAAATTACGACCTTGAGTGTTATACGCGTCTCGTATTGCCAGGAAACTTAATTCACGGCGGATGGATCGGCAAGGTGAGGCGCAGGGGGATGATCGTTGATCCTCCGTTGAACTATAAATCGTGCGATCGCGTAATATGAGCGCGAGTATTCGGTTTCGCGCATAATTCTAAATAGCGGCGCTAAATTGTCGCTGTAAGCGATATCGTGTCCAACGTAAACTGCTTCATTCATGGAAGCAACACTTCATCCTACGCGATCGAATAGTCAGTTTCTTAGTTACTTGGAAAAGGGATGAGGCTCGGGTGAGTGGGTCATTGAGCGTTGGCAAATATTTGTAGAGATGCTTGGTAATGGTCGGGGATAAGGTGTTGGTAAGTTATTGATGATGTTGGCATAGTATCGCTGGTGTAAGATGAACAAGGAATTAGAATGGCGTGTAGCAGTGTTTCCCAACATTTCTTTTTTTGGATCGCGACATCATTTTGTCACAGTTGAGTTATCTGAAACCCCCTTCCCTAACCTTTCCGCAAAAAACTTCCTTTATATAGGGTAAGACACATTTAGTAAGGTAAAGAAAACATACGAAAAATACAGTCATACAACTTCCGTCCATAAATCACCGGATACTTGTTACCTTTTAACAAAATGTTTGTTGAATTAAATTTCCTGTAGCATCTTAAAGGTACAGTATTATTTATTGTTCTCTCCGGAGGAAATAACTAGAAAACAACAGCTTCGTTTACGAATTGTGACAGTAATTTTTATTTATCTTAAATTTATTAAGTGACTGAGAAATTACGGACGGTAGTATACTAATTGACTTCAGAATAGTTGGCATAAGTAGAAAAAGAGGTAAATCGAGGTGAACCTCATGTACGTACATTTATACGTACTTTTCTGATGAGGTTTTTGTTGAATTTGCTGCTTTACTAATTTCAGGAGCTCTCGATCCATCATGGAAAAGTTTTACAATGTTAAACGGTATTTGCAAATTAGTTATGGTTGTTTTTCATCGATTAGAATACGAGGATGAAGATATCAGTGTCTTGATACTTGACAACTGCAAATTCATATTTTTATTAAAAAAAAAAAGACTCAAGAAAGGGGATTTAAGTAAAGGGTTGTTTCACCATGCAAATATAATAATATGTATTTTACTTACTTATACTTGCATATTATACGTGTTCTTTAATTTTTTGCATATTTTTCCGTAAATGCATACAAATGTGCAGTCTAATGATAAGTATATGAATGTACTTTTCTTTAATTGACCACACTATTAATTTCCGATTTAAATAAATATTTAATGCAAATTATACGTATACTTAAGTAGTGTATACTTAAATCGAAAATTAATAGTGTGATATATACACAGTGTTGCATTTATACATATTCAATATCTTGACGAAATTATGCACGTGGACACGAAACTAAATTTCTGAATTAATATGTGACGTCATTGATAGAAACAAGTATTTCAGAATATAATCTTAACTTAATATTTAGTTACCTCACCCAGTATATATATTTACTACATTTGAAAATATTTAATATACTTAATTGTTGTGCATCTAGAAAATCGCGAGTCCTCGGAAAACACTTCGCAACAAACTGGTTGGGAACCGGTGGCATATAGGGAGTAATAAAGCGTAATGTTTTATCTAATGCATCTTTATCTGTTTATTATTTTATTACGGTATAATAGTCGTAATATTTGCGGTTATTAATATTATTAAAAATTGCGTATGATCGTTAAAAGTTTGACTATTAGCGTAGGTATGTCTCTTATTTTTAATAACAAAAAATCCGTCATATAATAGAACAGTTTCTAATCTATAACGCAACATTCGGCTTAATTAAAATTGTACATATTGTAAGCGACTAATAATTATCGACTAATTAAGATCAATCAAAATAAGAAATAAGAAATAGTAAAAGGCGATTTGAAGTGAAATTATTAAAATTAAAAAAACTCTTCTTATCCAGTCGAATCTGACAGCTCGTTATAGTATGATAATGATACACGTACTACTTTGATATTTATCTTTCACTTGTATCGAACGAAAATGATCAAGAAACGAATTAAGAAACCTTTAAAAAGAATAAAAGGAGATTTTCAATCGACATAAACTTTTCAATTAGTTTTATGCTTTTCGTTGCAATGTAACGGCAGAATTGTGAGTGGCAGTAATGCGTGTTGAGAACAATAATGATGATCATAACTGATTTTAATCGCGAGTACTCGTAAAAAGTATCTGAGCTATCCTTCCGTGTCCGGAGGCATTCCAACTCTGACGAGAATTATACAGTGATCCTTCTGTTTCAGTGATCGCATGCTTCGGCGTAAAGTTTACGAGTATTTACCGTGTATTATAAATTTATCGAAAAAAAGAAAGAAAATAATGTGGCGGCTCTCCTGCACCCACCACTAGAGGGACATACGAAATAGGCTTTCTCGAAAGTACTCGCTCCAACTACCTCGTCCGTATATATACCGCCTTTAACCTTCCTTCCAATATCCCAAGTCTAAGGCAGGGCACTTTACAATCCAGACATAAATCTAAACAACAACAACCTCAAATTTCTACACAAACTCACACTCCACGACACCAAAAGCAACTTCACGAAAAACACTGACAAATATTGGTGGCTCGAGTAGTTAGACGTACAATCAGAACCGTAGCATTAATACAAAACTATAAAACTGCAATCCTGCACATAACACCATAGCAGTCCACTGTACAAGTATTAAAAATTCTACTTCCTCACACTCCCATCCCCCCCTTATAGTCAAGTTAAGTATAGTTTTTTAAGCCTTTCTATACTCTTAAAGCTACCACTATAATTATATCTATATCTATATATATATATCTATGTAAAAAAAAACAAACCCCTCCTACCGATAAGTGTAAATAAATATTATTACTGTACATTATTTAGGCTACGCGTACTCTCCCGTAGAGTCATTAGCCTATAAGATTTTCTGTTAATATAGTTTTAGATCCTATTAGTACGTTTAAGGAACTGTTAATCTGTTATGTATATTTTATGGCTAATAAACGTATGTTACAAAAAAAAAAAAAAGTCTAAGGCAGGGCCTGCTAGGTAGCCGCACTGATGAGTCCACTAGCAGGCCCAGGACGAAACGCCAACACCCTTCCTTTTCCTATTCTATCCCCTCTCTACAGCGTCACAATAATAGATACGGTTTTTAATTAAGAATTACATTAGATTAAAAGACAGAAGAATTAGGTTGAGAGATTAATTAAAAATTAAAGGAGGTAGACGAAGAAGAAAACATTGTTCTCCTAAAAATATTGATTGGTGAACTTGTGCCACTTTGGAATCCAAGTTAGCTTCAATTATCTGAAGTTTGACGTTTTTATTTTTTCATTTGTTGCAATTTAATGCGCTATACGTGCATGCATAAGTGAAATAAATACCTACGATTTAGTTTAACGCTAATCTATCGCATCCCGCAGGAAATATACTTAATTTCGATAGGCAGTCAACGCATTAAAAAGTCTAACGGCGATTATATTATCAATTTACTGTTTCACATATGCTTGTGAGATAATGTATCTGTTTCAGATGAAGCTTACAAAAGACAGTCTAAGAAGTAGAATGACTGATGAATTTAGTTTGAATGAATTTAGTTACATTACTAAAAATATAGTTTAATTTAAACGTAGTATATTTCAAATGAACTACTTTATATTAAGTGGTAACTTGAATAGATCGAAATAACACGATGCGCCAAGACGACAGCAATCTGGTAATAGTAATTTATTTAAACAAAAGCAAAGCAAACATCTGACGTTGTAACAATATATTCCGCATCCCTAGAAAAGTTGTAGTTATCACCATAAAAATAGATGTGGTTTTGAGTTTATACCCAACTATTGTTTCCATTAAGTATACCATCGAATAATGGTACTAAATATCAAGATCAAATATCACGTTTATACCGATGTCCATTAGTAATAAGCAGTTTCTGGTTTAAACTACCCTCTTGCTTTCGTCCATCGTGTAACGTGCACTATCATTTACACCGTTTATCTCGCCGCGAGATCTAAAAGTAAGAGTAGTAAAATGTCAGCTCGGTGTAATATGTTGTAATATTGTCACTACGAAGGTGAGCTTTATCTCTCAGTAATTTTAATGACCTTCGTCTGAAAGCAATAGCATTTATCCTTAGATATTCACTATAATTTTAGTCGTACAAATACAGTTCTACGTAACGTATCCCTACGTGTACGTTAGCAACCAAAGATTCAGAGTTACAATCCATTTAAATATCCAAATTTCCAACGTGGTATGGAAATCAAGAAAATAATTTTTAATAACAGAATTTACTAACTTGATACTTTCACTAAGATAACTAAAACGTTAGCATGTTTGCAAAAATATACAATGCAAAGAAACTAAGTCTTCGTTCACGCTGTTTACGGAAAATCTATGAAAAATCTTCAAAAATACGCTGCTGTAAGTTCACACATTTTTATAAAGAATTACAGATCGTTCATTTTTACCAGAGTATTTCTTTTAATGTTCAAACGTGTTTATTTCATTTTACTGTATTCGGTATTTAATTGATATTACTAAACGACAAAGGCGATCACAGTAATAGCTTACATCTCGACTGAGTAACTTAAATTGTTACGTTTATCCATTTTTTACGAATTCAGCCAGTTTAAATGGCACAGTCGCGGTTGCGAATAAGTTAACGGCCCACGTGGCAGTGAACGCGTTAAACGCGCAATTTTGGCCAGCCGCAGTAACAATATCGAATAAAGGAACGGACACGTTGGAGTCTTGAAACGCGGCTATGGTACTTGTACAATCGACCAGTTTCCCCAACTAATACCAACATTACCCATGGAGACAATTACTGTACGCCATATACGTTCATCCGCGGAGTTCATTCTCGTATAGATACCAGGAGCCAGAGAAAGAGAGATTAAGTTCCGGGGTTCGGAGTTCCGTCCGTAGAATCTCTGGTGGCGGCGCAAGTATCCGGCAACACAAACGGGATTACCATAGCTGGCTTCAAACGCGTACACAACAGATACACAACAGGCCACGTACAACGTTTCCTGTTAGCTGTTATTCTTGCGCGTAGCTCCTTCTACCCGTTGCGTTCTATCTCTGGACTGGACAATTTGCTTGCAACCTCGAGATTTATGCGGTCCCGGTGAACACCGCGGCGGGTACTGTTACTTTCTTCTTTGCGGAATCGTCGACTGAAGGGAAAACTTTGTGCGTCTGTCGTCATCGTGTTCTTCTCTTCTTTCTGTACCTTCTACTACTTCTTCTTCTTCTTCTTCTTCTTCTTCTTCTTCTTCTTCTTCTTCTTCTTCTTCTTCTTAGCTTTTGACCGCCGCTTTGAATACGCGATGTGCTTTGAATTATAGTTCATGATAGGTATCTCATTTCGGGATAAATTTCTCTTTTTATCTTCGAATTGTAAGCATTGAATCGGCGCTGTTAATTTTAGAATGCTAGCATTGAAATTAAGAAAGAAGATAAAGTTTACTTATGCAAATTAAATTTTAAATATTCGCGTATTTTAGGATATATTAGGAAGAGTAAAAATGGCGTGGAAAGTCGTAAAATATAACGCTGTGAATGAGAAGTATTTGTAGGAGATGTTTTATAAAGGAAGAATCATTGCACGCGCGAATAAAACTACTTGTAAAAATGTAGATGTTATTTTATTCATACTGAACAAATTGTAGAACGTCATAATTGTATCGGAAGAAGCAACAAAATACAAATGTGTTTACGACAAGAAGTTTTGTGTACTTCAATATACGTACGTAGATTTTCGTAAAATTATATTTCCAATTTATGTATAGTTTGTTGCAAACAGATAGGAAAAGCATCGTTATCGTTTGACAATCTCTCTAATTGTAATTAAAAAATAAATAACTACTGTTACATTTATTTAAATATCTGGTACACTTTTGTGACTGACTCTATGTGTCTCTAATAGATAAAATCATTTAACCTTTTCGATTCTATTGACGTAATTATGACGACACGCATAAATTTCCTACAAAATTGGAATATAACGTTTCTATTTTTTTTTCTTCGATTCACTTTTCATTTCTTTCAAAACAAAGCAAATTAAAGGCGTATTTCCCCCCTTTTGAAAGACATAACACTTTAAATTCTACGTTGAGATTGCTGATTATTATAGTTATAAAAATAGTTCCGATGTTCAAAGGGTTAATAAACCACCACTAAATCCATTGCGCTCCAAAATTTGTTTAATATTATGATCTTTCTATATATCTAGCGGTGATTGTAACACGTTTTCATGGCTCCTACGAGAATTTAAGGTACTATGTATTTAGGAAAGAGGAAAAGTTGCTCTTAATTTCCTTCCTATTGGAAGAAATGGAAATTCAACTGACGAAAATAAATCAAATTCTTGAATCTCGACTTTTGAGGAAATGCGCGTTTCCATAGCAACGCAAACATAGTGCGAAGGGTTAATTATTCCTTTCAAAATATCTTAAAAATTGCAGTGTATCACTGATGAGAAAATTACCCAAATTTCTTCCACGCCCGATATTTAACGGACAGCAAGTTGTTTGCGATTTTTACCGTTGTAAAAGCAGTTCGCAACAATTTAACAATGCAATTTATCGACGGAAGCGAAGATCTTCCACCGATCTCGGCGTTTCCTGCGCGTATCGATCAAAACATGAATTTGCCAGGCGTGGCGGGGAAAACGTCAGCAAATCCTTCGGATATTGCTTCGTAAGATTAACGAATCGCTTCCTTATCGCTTATCGCGGATGAACTCCGCCCGCGAACGTTCACAATCCCCGCTGGATTCGCGGATATTTATTATGCATTAGAGATCGGTTGCGCACCGGACCATTATCTCATCAGAATCAACACCAGAGCGTAATGCGATCTATACACAGGAACATCGTCTAAACCGTGTTATACGATCATTCTGGCTGATAAATAAAACGATCGATTTCGCGATGGTGGCGGAGTTTAAGGATCTACAAAGTTACGATCACTAGACGACCTATTATAATAATTTACGTTCATGAGCGTAATGATAAGATTCGCATGCGATAGCAGGTGGAAAGGAGAGGAGAGTGGAAATGAAGGAGGGGAGGTTGGCTGTTATCAGGTGCCAGATTGCGAGAGAGTATTATACATGGACGTGGAATTAGTACGGAAATATTGTGGTTATCCTAGAACTACACTCCGTGACAAAAAGATAGCGCATTCTATAAATTTATTATCTTTACGAGTTCTGCGTTGTAAATTTATTTGCTTTCCACCTTAATGTGATTTTATAGTGTATCTTTATAGCGCATAGGAATTTTATAGCGTAATAGAAGCTATTATTGTACAAAATTGGATAGCAGAACCTATTACTGTAAAGAATTGGGTAGTAGAACCTATTGCTAGAAAGAATTGGTCAGTAGAACATATTGCTATAAAAAATTGGGTAATAGAATCTATTACTGTACGAAATTGGGTAATAGAATCTATTACTGTACGAAATTGGGTAATAGAGTATATTACTATAAAAAAATGAGCAATAGAACCCATTAGATACCATAAGAAGTGTTGAGAGCATATGTGAAATTGTTTTAAATCATAGAAACGTTATTTTCAATATTTTACGTATTCGCTTTTGTTTTGTAATTATTCCATCATATATTTTGCAAGTGATTTAAATAAATTTCTTATGTATTTATGTCGAATTTGAATCCAATTATGGTTAACACTGATTTTGATGTCTTGAACACCTTTAAACTGCCTTCATTTTTCGCATACAACTCTTATTAATTACGTTCAATAAACTCACATTAAGAGTTCGCACTGGTCTCCCTAAAATACTTATCTTTTCTATAGACTAAGTAGTGGTTTACATATACCGTTGTTTATATAAACACGCGTCATTTTGCTGGAATGTTAAGTAATTTTGTTATATCTTCAAATTATATGCTACTACACTATACAATTTTTCGAAGATCAAAAGTACCTAAGTAAATTTATTACGTTACATTTATGAAAATATAAAGTCTATAGGATACGCCACCTTTTTGTCGTGGAGTGTACGAACCTGCAACACGGCTTAGAGCGAATAGTTAATCAAATGTTTCGAGTGAGTTTACGGACGAGATCCGCATCACGGTGCATAATGCGCAGGCAGTTTTCCTAAGCATGGGATACCTATTACGTTAATAGCGATAATACACCGTTTTTACGGTACAAGATGCTAGGAAAACTGAGCAGCCTCCATTGGACGATGCTGAATACGTTACAAGCAGAGCTTAGTCCAAACCTAATTTCTGGATTCGCGAAACACGAATACGGAACTTTGTGAGGTCTCGAAATTTGAAACTTTTCACATTTGTACTTTGTAACTGTTGGATTTATATAGTCACACACATACATATAGGGTTATCCAAAAGTACCTTTAGGATATTGAATGAGAATATCTGTCAAACGCCATGTTTGTTAGTAAAATAGAGGTGAAAAAAATAAAAATTGAAAACGATAACGAACGAAGATAATAGAAATAAAAAACAGATTAGAAAAGGGTAAAGCAGAAATGGAAAGAAAAGAAGTGAAGGTAGGTGTTCCTATAGTCTATTTTTAATAACCCCTTACATATATATATGTATATATACAAACACTAAATCTTCTAGACTATACAGATCAGAAAACGGTTCTAAGAAAAATGTTCGTTAGCTTTCCTTTCGCCATTTGTACATAAAGGCAATTTCGAGTGTCGCAAAAGTTAGTCTTACAATTAGTAAGAAATCAGAGCCAGCGAGATATACCTCCCGACCTTAATATAAAAATATTATGTGGTTATAAAGAAATTAACATTTAATTCATTTAAATAACCCTAATCCGATTTTTAATAATCCTATATCCAATAGTAACAAACGTAACGTTTGTTAAGCCCATTTCAATTCTACATCACAAAGCTAACACGTTAAAGATTAATGCACAGATCTATAAAAGTTTAAGCATCTTCGACGTGTTCGGCAATAAACGTTAAAATAAAAGTGGTGGCCCATATTTGGACCACCTACTCTACGCTATAATCCATTAGACGAATGAAGTGCCATAAATCATCTCTCGCAATATTTTCGACGTTTCGCCAGAGGTACGTTTGAAGAATAAAATTTATTATGATCGGTCGGCCAACTGCATCGACGAGTCGCGCACAAAAATGGGGGATCATTTATAATCGCTCTGGTACTGCGAATCGGCTCACTGTTCACGTTCCCTTACGGTACCGTTACAGTTATATTACGCAGTTGACACAGGTGCATTTTCGTATAAAATTGTTCCTGGTCGACGGTGGACAATAAGACAAATAAATGCGGCAGCCCCGCGATGCTTAAGGTAAGCTGGCGCGCGATGCTTCGTCCGGTCGATTCGTCACGATACTTCCTTAGCGAATACACAGATATATCGATGCATGATGCATAATCCTCGATTAATACGGTCTTATGAGAATATAATGCGGATATGATATACAGTCAGTCGCAAAAGTCTGCACGCGGTACAAGCAAATCATTTTTCGAGCAACAGATATTTCATTATAAAGTGTACTATACGTAACAGATATTTGAGTACAGATTACCTCTTATTGGAATAATTGACACCGCTGTTTTCGTTGTTAATCGTTGTTAATTGTTGCAGTTTTAGGTATCTTAAATTTAATTTATCTGGGATTTTAAAAACTTCGAATTATTAAGGTTTTGGATTTTCATGCATTCGAGTTGCCAAACTTTTGGACTTCAAAGCATTTGAAGTTCCAAGCTTTTGGATTTCAAACCATTTGAAGTTCCAAGCTTTTGGATTTCAAAGCATTTGAAGTTCCAAGCTTCTGGATTTCAAAGCATTTGAAGTTCCAAACTTTAGGATTTCAAACCATTTGAAGTTCCAAGCTTTTGGATTTCGAAGCATTTGAAGTTCCAAACTTTTGGATTTCAAAGCATTTGAAGTTCCAAGCTTTTGGATTTCAAACCATTTGAAGTTCCAAGCTTTTGGATTTCAAAGCATTTGAAGTTCCAAGCTTCTGGATTTCAAAGCATTTGAAGTTCCAAACTTTAGGATTTCAAACCATTTGAAGTTCCAAGCTTTTGGATTTCGAAGCATTTGAAGTTCCAAACTTTTGGATTTCAAAGCATTTGAAGTTCCAAGCTTTTGGATTTCAAACCATTTGAAGTTCCAAGCTTTTGGATTTCAAAGCATTTGATGTTCCAAGCTTTCGTATTTCCAACTGATTGAATTTTTAAGCTTTTGGATTTCCAAGCGTTTGAATTTTTAAGCTTTTGGATTTCCACGCTTTCGAATTTCGAAGGTTTTGAATTTGCATGCCTTCGATTTACAAGCCTTTCAATTTCACTTTGATCCGATTCGCCTTGATTTCCTATATTTTAAGTTTCCAATATTTACATATTCTAAGCTGTTATTTTGCGCCTTTAATTTTTCAAACGACACAATAATTTTTCCTTTCAATTGCTCAATGTTTGATACATCGTCACTCTATACAAAATACGTTTAACATTACTCTGTGAACAAAAATTCAACGTGATAGATCTGAATGATGTGGTTTTATAAAAGTGTTCAACACGATAACATTACATTTTTTATGCGTCGTGTTTTGTCATTTTTCCAACAGCACATTTAATGTTTTCCCGCGTAACTGTATAATATTGTAGGAGCCGAGAGAAAAATGATTCCAAAGCGGAAACTGAAACAAAACCGCTTGAGCAGCGCAGCACCGTAATCCGGGACTTTTTTTAGAAACGTTTTGAAAGTTCTAAGACGTAGTGGACAGAAAATATTAAGTATAAAATGTTAGCATGCGAACAAACAAGTCTGTCAGGACTGTCGTTGATAAGACTGGTCTTGTTAGTACTAATCCAGTTGGCTTCCGGATCGATGCCACGTATTCTATCAGCAGTGTACCGACGACGTTTCGCAAACGTTACGGTGTGCATCTTCAGGGCTGAGATCTACGATAACTTCAGGGTATTCTTAAATACCTGCGATCACTGAAGCGAATCACTGCATCAGCTAATCGAGGGATATTTTTGATTGATCAGCTGGTCAATCGAAAAGAATTGTCTGGACTATTTACATATTCCCCCGAGCCAATGTTCCGTTGCATATCCGTAAATCAATCATGCTGGCAAATTTCACACATTGACAAAATCTTGTAAAATCGTCGACAAAATTAACCCTTCCGCTACACGGCATTTAATAATTGGAAACTTTCTGGATGCATAGATGAGGACAATTTTTACTAATATGGAAACGATATGAGTACAAATATTCGAATACTCCGAACAACTATGGAATAATAAATACGAAGGATAATAGAGGTAGCACTAACTGTAAGTTGCAAAAAAGACAGATGATCATTTATGAAAGAGTATTTATAAGCTCTTCCTAGCGAAAGGGTTAATATTAGATGGCGGAAAAAATTCGTGCGGATTTAGGCTACGAAATTTAAGGGAACTAAAATTCCTCCAATTGTAATTTTGTTTAACAATGTAAAAGATGAGTATAATGTTCTTATAACACCACTATTAGTACATTAGTTTTGGCAAATGCTATAAAAATTCGATTTAAATATATCTCTGATAGAACTAGATAATTTATATTACGAGATTTAAGTGGTCTAAACTCCCTTCAAATATAATTTTATATAACAACGTACAGAATAGATAGACTTTTTTTATAATACCACCCTTGTTACAATAGTTTCGCAAAATTCAGTATAAAATTGAATTTTGAATATATTTCGCATAGAAAAGCTAGACAATTTATAAGTATTATAAGCTTTAAATGGTCTAAAATCCCTTCAAATGTAATTTTATATAACAATGTACAAAATAGACAGAATCTTCTTGTGACACCACCATTGTTATAGTAGCTTCGCCAAATTGAATACAAAATTCGATTTGAATAGTAAAATTTGATAATAAAATCGCACGAATTTTTTCTGGCACTTAATATTTTTAAATCCAATCGTAAGGTCAATTGTTGGAATATAGTACAATAAAATGCCTTTATAAAGATAGTGTTGGATTATTATTTTATTCTAACGCAAAAATAAACTTTGTGTTGAGAGACACTGGGTCTGTAATAAAGGAAAACCTTAATTCTATTACCAGAGTCATGGGCCTCTGGCCCATGTGTCTAAGGACCTGTGTGACAGACACATTGCAGACCCAGGCCGTTATTTTCTTTCTGAATTGGGCGCCACATTTTCTACGTGCTTGAGAAAAGCCCTCACTTTTAGTTTGATCTTCGTAACGTTAAGACGTCCTTTCTCGTTACTAAATAAAATCATATCATATAGAATAAACCGTATTTTAATTAATTTACCCCATATCCCAATAGATAGAATAATGTATTATTTTAATGTTAAATATGGACGGCATTCGTACGATGTACGGACCATGATTACTATAAAACAATTAACAATGGTTTAGAACGGAAAGTCTATTATCTATTTATTGGCGATTATAGGACTCATAGTTAGTCTCTATATTTTATAAATAGTGAACTAAATAGGTAGCATAGTGGCTAATGTATAATACAGTATTTCCAACCCGTGTGTCGCAAGAATTTCATTAAAATTTCATTTGTGCTAAAAATATTCGATATTTTGAGAAATATGACGCGTGTACTGCTCATCAGTATTTGTTACCTGCATAACGTAGTCTCTACTGATATTCCATAATTATTACATTGAGTGCAGAGTTTCTATCTAATAATTATGGTGTACCGCAAAGACCTAACTAGCTTAAAGTATATCGCTACTTCGAAAAGGTTGAGAAACTCTGGTCCAGTATATTGTAACAATAAATCTATGCATAATATAATCTATGCAAACTTCTTTTGCATCCTCGTATATCAACCCAGTAGACCAATTTCACCGACACACCGTTCTATAACAGTAGCAGGTTGGCACACTGTTCTTACTCAACGGAACGCTAATAAACAAGAGCACAATTAGCGGAGACAACAACGCAACTCGGTGGCCCGAACAATGGCCTGCAATTGGAACAACGATAACGACACCGGTTCCTTCCTCGGCGTCGTTCTCTTGGAAATTGCGTAAATCATTAGACGATTCGCACGAGTCATCAGCGCAACGAAAGGAGTCAGCTGACGAAACAAAAGTGACTGGTGCCTAGCCCCATGAGAAATGTGAAAGCTGCCCCATCGTCGTGGGTGTAACCTATCTCACGCACGATTCGCGAGTTTCCAACTGTTGCCAGAACACATTTGTCTTCCACCGGGGAGAAATTGCATAAGGGGAATTGAGAAATTTCGGTTCGTCTACGATGGATTCGCGTGATCTGCCGTGGCTTTTAAGTATCACTCGTTTCCGGACTTACCGGCAGTTATGAATGGCAAAGTCGCGTAAATGGGCAACGATTACAGTTTCTTAAAGCTGCGTTGCAGATGTACGCAATTGTACAGGAATTAGTATTAACACTTTGAGCGCCGCGTTTTGTAATTCTGCGAGACGCGTAACAGAAATGGATGCAAACATGTGAGTATAATACTGATCGAATTCAGCTGAATATTACGCATCATCTTCGCGTATATCAGATACCGAGCCATCTTCGAAGTCGTGAGAAAATCAGCGGGCGAATCGAGTGAAGATTCAAATCGAGCAAAACCAAATACCATGTGATCGACGCTACGTGAGAACAAGCAACATCTCGCTCATCGACTTAGCGCACACACGTGTTTTAGATCGTCCGGAAAATTCGTAGATATATTTTAAAAACATTCAAAGGTGATATGTTATACAGATAAATAAAGAAGAAATCACGTTTATTTTCATTTCGGTCTAACAGAATGGCCGAAATCATGGACACCGTGAGACGACCAGTTTTTTTAAAAGCGATGATGTTCGAAAGTATACAGTGTCAGCACGGTGAACCTATTCGTTCCAAAAAATTTTAAAACGTCCTTGAAATACGTACAAATGAACCTTGCCAATTTACCTGCGGAAGGTGTAACAGTTCGTTTGCGAGAAATTCTCAGACAGAGTTAAAAAAAAGGCACACTTCACAGTGGAATATTTTAAGACCTTAGAACACCTTAGAATACCCTTGTAAAGGCTGAAATTAATAAACTATCTATCTGCAGGAACTTTTGTATAAATCGGACGTATCAGGCAGATCTTCTTCCTCTTCTTCCACTGGCGCCTTCTGGGTTCTCTAATTTACCATATTCCTTTGGCTGACGTTACATATGTATACCCCATGCTTATGCGAGTAACGTAACGAGGGGCTACAGCCTGTATACAAATAAGCGTCGCGTCTTCCGTGCCTACTTGGCAAGCTACGTTATTTATCACCAGGAAGCATAGAACTCTGATTAACGAAGGTCAACGCCAGTATAGAGTCCTCGGACCGTTCACTCGGAGGATCTAAAATTCATTGGTCACGTACGTACACATGTTCGCAGATAGCGGGTCTGCACGCGACCAACTCGAAAGGATTTCGTGACAGCGTCGTCGCAGCGGATAATTGAGTCAATCACTTCGGGGGAAACTTCGGTCGTTAAATTTTATAGGAATCAATAAAGATCTGGCAATACGGTGCTTCCAATCGGAACAATCGATTCACCGTTCAACGTGTAACGCGTGTGTGCGTTATGATTCTATTCAATTTTATGCAAATCTAGAGTCATTTTGTATCACCCGTTGGAAAAATGTTTTCGATCAAACGGGATAATATACGGTCTATGGGGTTTATTTTATAGTCACCTTATTAAATCAAATATAAATGGCAGATCGAACGAATACGGCACAAATTTCTCCGTTTTGTTGGAGTTAAATCGAGTCACGCCATGTCCGTATCTGATCATGATTGTAGTTCGATCTTAAACCAACTGAGCTTATGCTATCTAAATACCTGTAGAACGTTTGCGGATATGTTCTTTCCGTTTCATTTAATTAGAGGAGCTAATCTACGCGAAGCTGCATATACCTAGTTGATTATTTAGGTCGAATTTCAGGGATTAATTGCATTAATGAGTATTCTTATGACTCAAACCCGATTCTTTAATGTCTAACTTTTCAGACATGATATGGAAAGAACAACTTTAGACAAATAGGAAGCATAACTAATTAAATTACAAAGCTAGAAATATTAATTTATTCATACTCTTATTTTTCAATTAATAAATACTCTTAACTAATGAATGAACAATACGTATTTTTGCATAGGAAACCTTTATTTTACCTTTGTTTTCTTGTTCTTTTTTTGATAACTTACCTTACTCGTTCTTGTATTTAACGTTCATTCATCGGTGTGCGTTCATTTACCGATGCATCTACTTTACTAAAGATTGTTTTTGTGTTGCGCAAATATGAAGAGGAAGAGATTGAAGTAACGACCACTTTTAATGGAGCAGCAGAAAAAGCATAATCAATATACAGATACGAATACTATATACTGTATACTTTGGTAAAAATAGATAAGATATAAAAACGTTAATAGTATCATAAATTGCTAATTTCCAAGATCAACGATTTGTAATATATTCCAAGCTACAATGTATAACGTAATATTAAAGACTAAATTAGGCTGATGGGCTTCCACCATAAATTAAACGTTTTTCGCGTCACGAATGACGTCGCGGATGACGTTAATGCTTAGTCACTAAATGAGAAGAAGAAATTCTCACTACCGGCTAATACGGATTTAAACTTTGAAATTGAAACTGAATAAGACGATAATTGATGTACTCGCGACGCACTTGCGATGATTGATGCGCTTAAACTACTTGCAACGCGAGCCGTTAGCTAAATACTTTAACAATCTAAATGCAATTGTAATGGATGGCTTACACGAAATTTCTCGAAAACTTGTAATCCAATTAATTCGCCGATGCGCATAAAAGTGTAGCAGATGAATTTATGTACACGCGAAGTTAACGATTGGAACAGTTACTTTCTTGACGACATATAAATTCTTTTGCAATAGTCGCGAACGGTGGACGGAAATTGACGTTCGCAAAGTTTAATCTCGTGTTTGAGAAAAATATTTATTCGTTGTAAGAAAAGGTTTAAAGGTTCGGGAAGGTTAAAAGTGTGGACGTTAGGTCATAGATTAGGTAGTTCTAGGGAACGCGTTGGTCAAGATGATGTATGGTTTTCGCGGTAAGGATGACGCTGGTTATGGAATGGGATAAGGAATTTTGCATTGCCTGGGAAACTGATACCTTACACATACTTACATACATTGGTGGCCAGCATATAAATTAGGAAAATCGATACGCGGAATTTAATTCCATTTATATTCATCGGTAACGAGTACCAATAATGTATATAGCTTTTTAACGTCTATACCCTGTTCGAATAAGTGTTATATTAACCCTTTTCCCTACGATTTTGTTAAAGATCATTCTTTGTAGCGTTAGCTATTTATTATTATAATATTCTATTGCATGTAAAACACTGAACTGTTACGCGTGACTTATACTTTATTTACTGAAATTATTGTCGCAGTTAAAATTGAAGTTTATTGCAAATTCGGTGTACTTCGTTAACACTTAACACCTGTGGGTAGAATGATAGTGCTTCCTTTTGTTAGACGATACAATTTAGTATATTTATTATTAAAGATTAAATATAACGGTTTAATCAGGTGAAATAATGATATAACACATTTAGTATGACTGTCTTTATCTCGCTCCTTAGTTCCCTCTTTCTCACCGCGGACTCGCTCTCTCACTCTATGTACTCTCTCTTTACTGTCTCGATAACGACTGACTCTTTTTCAAACGGACATTCATCATACTAACGTACACAATGGATAGAACTCTCGCGCAACTCATGTTTACCATAGACTACATAGTTCTGGACAAAACATTCGTACTCATTTAACATCATTCATACGTATACATATAAAACCAACTCTCACAACACCAACTTAATCTATAAACTTATACGTATTTTGAAACAGACAGCACATCGATATTAGTATAATCGAATCCAAAATAGCAAAATTTAATAATTAAGTACAGTTCGTTTCATTGCTTCGCTATACAACATAACGGTGCACGGCTAACTCTAATTGGTCACCAAAACAATGGAAGCTCATGCGAATGATAACAAGCTTCCTGGAGCCTCGATGCAACAAGCATCCCAATGCCTCGAGTTGCAAACAAAAAGCGGCCGGTGGAAGTTCCATTTCGGGCGAAAGTCGCGGGCCGGTCAATCTGTTGATCGTATAAAGAGCAACAGAGGGTGCATTCGAAAGCTTAAAGAGCAGAGTGAAGACGAGTTTGGTCATTAAAAGGGTACGCTACTCGCACGGTCTGTAAAATAGGTAGATTTTAATCCTTTGCACTCGAGATATTTCAAAACTGGTAACCTGTTGTGTACAAGAGGTTAATATTAGTTATGAATGTAACTGAAAAGTGAAGTAATGACAGCAAAAATAGAAGCATCATTTAGAAATTCAATATCACTCGAGAGATTTGAGAACTAGTTCGTTTTGTCGCCTTAGAGTAGTAGCCTGTTGTGAGCAAGGGATTAATATTAGTTATGAATTTTTAGCGAAATAATTAGTCTTCGAATTACAGCAAAAATAGGAGCATCATTTAGAAATTCAATATCACTCGAGAGATTTCGAAACTATATATATACATACAGTTACTCGAATTAATATTCTGACACCACTTGGAATGAAATTTATTAAACGCGGAAGGCGTGATTTTAATGAAAGTTCGCATAGTTATAGAGCGTAATGGAGTGTATATGGAGCACGTTTTTTGTCGGTAGATAATCTCTTTGAGGGGTCGAAATCAGATCCCTAAAATGTCAGCATGTTTTCACTTTTTAAATGCTACTTTGCCTGGGACTTTTTTTGCACGTAGGTGATAGAGCATTCAAAACTGAACATTTCTTGTACGAAAAGTTTTGCTCTCTCTCGCACCGCAAAGTATATATATATATAGCTAAGAAAAGGACTTGGTTTTATACATATTTGAATATAAATATTTGAGGACACATATTTCATTATCTTATTTTATTCTCAAGCATCACACATTGCACTCCTTCACATTTCACACCAATTTATGGACTATTACAAATTAACCCTTGCGTAACAAATTCCGGGTCATTTTTACCAAACTGTTACAACGATCACTTCGCTATAACAAATATAAATCTATATAAAAAATCATTATTACTGTATAAAAGTATTATACGATTATTACCGCCGTTTCTTTTTTTCACGGAAATAACGGCAACAAATTTCGCATTGAAACTTTCGAAACTTTATAATAGTTTAAATTATCGCTACACGAGCATCGGTAGACCGAGGGTTAATCGCTAAACTATACAACCATGAATAAACTATGATATATTCTCTTTACGTGCAAAGGGTTAATAAAACGCAGCAAAATACTCGATGTTTGAAACTGTCTAGATAGCGTACTCCCTCAAATGAATCCGCGCAAGGGTGCCTTTGATCAACCGCTTCGTGTACCAATAGAACGCTGACGTAACCGCATGCAATCTTGGTTGCCGATCAACCGGACGACTCTCGGAGTCTCTTGAAACGCTGCATCTCGGTCTCTGTCGCACCGCTACGGAAGGAGCTGCCACGTAAACAAATTTTCCCCTCTTTTCAGTGTCACGGGGAAAGCCAATCGAGCAAGCAGAGAAGAGAGGCTGAAGCACACTAAGATCAGAGTCCCACTCGCGGTACCGTTACTTCCTTAGGGGCTCCCAAGACCAGACGTGTAATTTATATATCGCCCGTGGACTTTGCGAAAGTATACAGCCTTTTTTTACTGCCCTCTGTGCAACAGTAGAAGAAGAAAATGAGCAAGAGCAGGGCCGACGAGAGCCGTTTCTTTCGCCACACTGCCAAAGCAGCAACGTTCGCAGAACAGTACGCGCACGTCAATTACGATCACGGTAGCAGCTCCACTCGCCAACGATGTTGCCTGCCATTATTCTCTTACGTTTTTGCGCCTTAGCCACCGTTTCTTGCGGTGCTCGTTTGCCAAAACGATTGCCCCGCGGACGTTTTATGATCGGTCAATCGGGGACCAACTTTGGTCCGTTTTCTACAAACTCGCTTTTCGACGCTACCATGATATAGGATCCAATGATCCTCGGTACTTGAGAGCGAACGCGGATAGTGTTTGACAAGTGTGAGAGTTATGTTTGGTAATTACACTCGTTTCGGTACGCAAATTGTGGCAGAGAAGAAGGCGCGATTGGGGGAAAGATAGAAGGGGTCATTCCACGTCAAATTGATCATTCTTTTCCCTCGGTGTGTGGGATTTTGTTCAAATTGAAACACGTTGTAGTCTGTGCGAAATTATGGGAAGTTTAAGTCATCATTTTGCCAATAACGAACGTGTTTCAAAATTGCAGGCAATTGAAGTTTGCAAATTTCAGCGCGTTTCACGAAAAGTACCTTCAAGAAAATTCAAAAATTCACTCAACTGGCTAACATTAGTAAAGATGCGATTTAGGCAATTATAGTGACCATATAAAGTACGATGATGTTCTCGGCAAAGTAAAATATGGAAATTGTGTCCACAGACTAAATTTCACTAGTATTAAAAGGACGGTTAATGATACTTTTTGCGAAATTATTATTAGACTGCGAATTTTTATGCAAATCCATATGTTTATAAATAAGTTTGGGGAAATAGAACCTAAATTAGAGGTTGTTTCACTCTGTAACGATAAGTATCATAATGTCTACTATACTTTCGATATTTCGTATAATTTTTAGCATCATGTACCTTCTGCACTATGTTGCACCTTTAAATTTCCAACGAACCAATCAAATTCCGCAGTCTAATTATTTTATTGATATACTGTAATTCTCACCACGCACACTATTGTTATCTTTAACAATATTTATGTTGAAACGTGTATAGGTACACTAATGGATTTTTCCTGTCCAGGATAAATGAAATAAAACAAAAAATAGATAATTCGTAAATATCGCGGTATCAACGCATCTTCCACTCATTTAAAGCAACGTATTAAACTCTCAGAATTAAAGCAGTTTCGAGTATTATCTCTGCGATTCTTTCCCCCTCGTTAACGACCCAGCCGCACCTTATTATAATTGAGCTACTAAGGCCTAGCCGCGGACGAACTCCGTTCTGAACGAGTGCAACGTTTACACTAAACTTAACATTGTACAAACCTGTGTTATCGTTAATCGAAACGCCTCCTGGTTCGCCGTCGAGCAACACGATGCGAGACGAGTTCATACAGACTTGACTTGCAACATGATCGCAGTTGCAAGAATGCCGCAGCCTACCTGTTTCAGCAACTCTGCTTGCGCGAGTACTCGCGCATGCGAGCGTGTACAGTGGGTGAAAAGAAATCTACTCGAGTAATAAATGAAGTATTTGTATCTTAGCAACTGTTGATACAGATAAAAGTTTGGAACCTGTTAAGTTGGTTTGCAGAAAAGGGTTGAGTATGGTCTATTGAGAGATATACTATAGTGGAATCTGGTCATCATAATCACGGGTAATGTTATCAATTGGCTATTGTTATCGTAATTAATCGAACCCGAAACAATCTATATAAAATTGTTTAAAAATAATCCGTATATCGTAACGAGACTTCGGTTATTTGTATAGTTTGTAATAATTGCATTTGGAGACAAATGAGAAGAATTCTTTACAAATTCGTACTAAATGAACGTTTTCTTTGAAACTTAATTTTAATAGAAGCATACCTTTTATCTTTTATACGAGTGCATTGTAAGAATCATTAGAAGATACGTAAATAGAATAAAGGAGAACTTATAGCAATTTGAATGTTCTTAAAAAAGATAGTATATCCATTAAATAATGTACAAATGTGATAACTAGACTGCGGATGTTTATGCAAATTCGTATCTCTTCAAGCAAAATTGAAGGAGTGGATTTTAAAAGAGATTAGTTTGATCCTGTTAATGTTATAATTTGTACTTCACTTTGAACATTTTGTTTATTTTTATATCCCATATAAAATCTGTTCTTTCTTGCAAATATAAACTAACTTATCCATAAAAAGCTAACAAAATGCAGATACAGTTATAACAATCAATTTTGTGAATTTTAATACGCGTGCATAGCTTTCTACAAAATGGAGTTTTTGATTTATATGTTCATTGTAAAAAAACGGATAAGGCGTCGTCAATGTTTAATAATATATCTAATTTTTCTTGATACTCAAATTAATGCGCCTAAGATGATCTAAACTCTTGTGTCATTTTAAATAATTGAAATTCGCAGATCTTTGTACATTTTTCCGACTGACTATGATACAATGAACAAATGCGATAACGAATGCGGTTTTAGAACAGATTGGCTAGTTATAGGATACCCCACTGTATTTCATACAAACCGTTGAATAAGGTTCAGAGTTCTAGTCTTTCCATAAACCTGTCAAACCTTTTGTTTCAGTGACTACAATATACATAAATATCTAGACACCCCCGCTGATTTTACGACCTTGTTAGACTTCTTCCATCGATTACATAAACGTATGTACCATGTACGCATGATCGTTTAATTTTTTTTAGCGAACGAAACTCTTGCGAGGCTAGAATCATCTGCCGTGTTCCTTACAGTTTCGACGATATGTCATTGTCGCCGTGCGTTATGAACGCTTGCTATTTCAACGTATAATGCACGCGCGCATTTCTCTTCTGACTTTTACATATTTCTATTAGGATTACGAATTTTACATACTTATATACTTCATTTTATAGATAAAATTGGAAAAATAGGGTAAATGACCCAGTTACCGTCACTGTTCCTATAACTGCCAGTTTAATTCGTTTATTTAATAGCAAAGTAACGTATAAACAACTTTTCATACCAAATTTGGACTTCGGTTTACGTAACAACACATAGACATCGTATATTCGTGTGCACTTGATATTTATAAATGATTATTAGGAGGTAAATGTGCTGTTGAACATTGAAACGTGATCAATAAAATTATAAAGTATGGAACGTGTCATAATTTAGTAAGTCGATACGTTTACTATATATCTTATATATGTTACACAAACTGACGTGTTAATATATGTAACACGTGTTTCTATTTAAATGAAAAGTTTTCAAGTGACAGTACGAAGGACATTGGACTTTGTTGTACATTTTCAATTACGTAGTACTGAATTTGTGGCGGCTCTCCTGCACCCACCACTAGAGGGACATACGAAATAGGTTTTCTCGAAAGTACTCGCTCCAACTACCTCGTCCATGTATATACCGCATTTAACCTTCCTTCCAATATCCCAAGTCTAAGGCAGGGCCTGCTAGGTAGCCTTACTGATGAGTCCACTAGCAGGCCCAGGACGAAACGCAACACCCTTCCTTTTCCTATTCTATCCCCTCTCTACAGCCCCACAAATTCATTATATTGAACCTTTTAAAAGTTATTTAACCTAACAATTGTTCCGGTTTGGAGCACAACGTTAGTTAACATCTCTCTTATTTATGATGATTTTTTTGTAATGTTAAATATGATGTATTAATTACTAATTCATCGAAAATATATAACAAAGTCCAATATTACTATTACTGTAATTTGAAGAGGAATGATCGTTACATATATTAGCAGTTCAGTTTGTATGACAAATAGAAGAGAAACCGTAAAATCATCGCCTCTACTGCATTACAAAAATACTTTCTACTTACAGTACATTAGTCGCGCTTTTTTTATGCTCAAACCACACATTCATCTCCTAACATTTATTTTTAAATATCATATATAAACATATATGCAACGTCGATGTGTTGTTACATAAGAATGAAGTCCAAATATAGTATTGAAATATTTTCAAATATATAAAGTTAAGCATCAATTCAGTACTAAAATGTTGAAAAATTGAAAAGGTGCAGTTAACCACTTTGGCCTGTGAACGGCTCAAATATGTCTCCCTAATAAGTTCAAATAATCGTCTCCCTAATAAGTTCAACCTAATGTCTCCCTAATAAGTTCAAATTTCTACCGTACACGTAAGTACTGTTCCCATCCGTTCATCTTCGCGTGGACCTGTCATCTCTCGAATTGTACTAACGACAAACGACTCGCGATATGGCGTCGTGTTCGATGGCATGCAAGCGGCAGGGAAAAGATGAATATCTGATATGGAAATCCGCGTCGTGTGAACGCGGACAGGTCGCGTACTACGTGTGCCAGCGACAAAGCCGCATACGAAACGAGCCGCACGCGGTGCATTGTAGTGCGATGCAAATCGGGAAACAACGGAGAACGGGCAGCTTCCCTCACCGTTCAAATAAGAAATGGAACTTTCTTGTTCTCAAACGTGGCTCGGTCGTTTTCCGTGATTGCGGCGCGATAAAACCAACTAACGCGAAACGAAGAAACGAGAGATAGTAAGCGGGGGTTGTAAGTAAGCACTTGTTGCGAGTTCGCAGCGAACACAACACGCAATCGAAATATGGTTTTCCGCGTAAATGGGAAAAGCAACGAAGTGAAAATTCCTTACGTAAGATCGTAGACATCTGTTCGACGTTGTAGATGGTATCTAGCGGTTGATTAGGCATGCCGTTCGCTGGGAACGATGCGCCACAGGAAAGTTTCACTTTTGTTTAACAGCGACTGTTCGCCGTCGCGTGAGGAAACTCTAGTTTAGGTAGGGAAATACAGTGGGACTCTTTTCGTGGATGCTCGCGGAAGATTATAGTCTTTAGCTCATTGCAGTCGAAGGCTTTTTTCACCGTGGAAAACTTTAACAGCTGGAAGTAGATTTAATAGAAAATTGAACATTTTTTAAATATATATCGACGAATGTAATTATTGCATTTCAATATTTGATGGATTTTCTATTGCACTAAATGTAACATTGAATTTCAAGTCTTGTAATCTACTATAGTAATATCAGATCCGGTTTAACTTTGAATTTCTTTGACGCTAATTTTTCGACTTTTTGAATCAATCATTTGATTACCGCATTAATTACCGTTGTCTGTTTTGCGACACTCGAGTACTTTATTTATAATACTGTCAACTTTGTTTAAAAAGCAAACTCGTCTTCATTGATATTGGAATAGTTATTTTGCTACAAACTATTACATAATAGTTACTTTTTCAATTTAAGGTTTAACAACTTCTTCTAAAATCTATGAAGTTTCGTATTCGACTCAATATTTCGAGTGCAATGGGTTAATTCTTTATATTCCCAACAGTTTTCAATTTCTTTTTCCAATGAAAGTAAATAAGTTGATGAGAAATCTATAATATGCCACAAAAATAACGCGAAACATTAATTATATTTAAAATAGGATAGGTATTGTTAACAATAGCTTTGATAACACTAAATACTGAATTTAGCAGAAGAAGTGAATTATTCTTCGGTACACCTAATTACCTTTTTAAGATCCCAACTTTTCTTCGCCTTGCGTTTTTCCAATTGTACTTTAGAATCTTTCGATTTTAGTAGTAGGCAGCTTGAAATTAAGTAAACAAAATTAGATGCACTCAATCTATAATTAAACAAAAAAATCTATTTAATTATGCAATAGAACCCGAAATCTAATTTCTAGTGGTTACAACCTTTTGTTGCATAAGTAACGATACTGTGAGTAGCTCATTATTCTAACAATTCGCGTTTTTTTTTACAGCGTTTGTTCCTTCTAACGTGAC
This sequence comes from Eucera pruinosa, assembly GCA_028830335.1. Taxonomy (NCBI): domain Eukaryota; kingdom Metazoa; phylum Arthropoda; class Insecta; order Hymenoptera; family Apidae; genus Eucera; species Eucera pruinosa. The sequence goes on along the minus strand of JAMYCR010000014.1, from coordinate 8,684,111 downwards.
TAGATTCGTCCGCTTAGATTTGACTGAGAGCGCAAGGCGCGATAAACACAGTTTTGAAGTTGTACGCAATGTTTGTCTAGTCCGATATTCAAACAAAAAGCAACGTGAGAATCGTAACTAATTGGTACATTGTGCAAACGCGACGGAAGAAGGCCGTGCATGAAAAGTTAACGGCCTTGTAACGAAAGATTAACTTACCGGAACATTTTGCAAAATACAATTACAGGACTTTTGCCCGTAGAATTGCTATTTTTTCGCTTTCGATCTTACGTAAACCGCGATTGCGTCATTTATTTTTAGAATGTTTTCCTTCGTGACCTTGCACGGCGTTCAGTTCAGGAAAATCAACAACTATTAAATAAATGAAATAAGTGAGCGATGATTAAGATCCTTTCTTTTTTTATACGTGTACAGTACTGGACAAGAGTATAAAAACTTTAGCGCGTCAATCTTTTGCACGAATACTTTGCTTAATGGATAAGGGACATTGTATAATTTTTTAATAATATTTAAGGGAAACGCGGTATTTTTGTATCGGTAAAGAAAAATCTGAAGAAACTATTCTATAGATAATTCTTTGTTTAAAGTTACTATAATTTTGTTAACTACTATATATGTATATAGAGTAAACGTTGATAATTATGGAACACCTTATTTTAAAAGCTTGTAAAAAATGCAGAAGCTTGTCTTCATTAATCAAACTAACGCGACTAGACGAATGAACTAATACATAATCATATTTAAATTGTTAAGTCTGCAACAATTCAAATGATTCGATATTTTGTATTATATTAAAGAATAATTTGTTACTGATAATAAATAATCATTCTGCGGATAAAATATCTGATTGAACAGAATTTGGATAATTATCTCGGATCAATACGTATTCGAAATGAATCAAACACCTAATGTCCAATTCTATTTTTCATACACAACATTCAAATATATAGTAGAACGTCGATTATCCGAATAAAGTTTTCATTAAGACATTATTTAATGAAAAATAATAAACTCGGTTTTTATTATTGTATTGCCTTTAATGAAAACTTTGAAATTGTTTTCCTCGAAATGACATTTCCCCGTATGTTCTCTTTTTTCCATCCAATGCCTCAATTTGATTCTTTCAGATTATAGAAACGGATTTCTCTCCCAATTAATTCGGATAATCGACGTTTCGCTGTACTCGATACTCGTACGCGCAGTGAAGTCATAGTTTTATCCTTTAGCAGCTTTAGCAGCTAACGTCAAAGAAGAATAATGATCACCCATTTCTTCCACTATGACGTTACACCCGAAGCTGCACAACAACTTTTCCCTTTCGTCTAGCAACCCACATTGGGCCACCATTTATTTTTCTTATCACGCATCGTGGGAACGTCTAATCCGCTGAAAGATTTCCGTAAACAAAACCGATGATCCTTTCACCGATTCACGATTTCCATACATGTAGTATGTAGTCGCAGGCCGTTCCATCCCGAGGAAGAAGTCTGCGTCTTCGACAGGGACTCTCACTTTCCACCATGGCATCCAACCATGGTCCTCCCACAGCAAGAAGGCCGCACGACACACCGGTTTGTTCGACTCTCCGCAAGATTTATGAAGCTTTCTCCCTGTGACGGTCAAACAACGCGCCGGTAGACTTTCGTTTGCTTTTATTTCTAAATACGTTGATATGATAGACTACGCTGCTATTGTCGATGTAGTTGAGGAAGGCGTATAGTTCCATCGGATAACAATATAGAGTTCGAACCAACTTAGGATCCATTTATAACGCTTGTTGGATATACGCTCTTAGATAGTAAGCAATTTTATGTATCGCGTCTAGTTAGATAAGTTGTCTCCAAATTCTGTCTCATCCTCTGTAAACAATTACGCATCCTACCCTTGAATCCGTTACTCATTACCTCTGAATTACGCCAGACCCTTAGTCCTAGAATTCTTACCATTCCTTCTCCTTATCCCCACCATCTTCAAAACGAACCTTTGAAAGGAGCAACAACTCATTTTTGACGAGCATTATTATATCAGAAATAGTACGGCGTCGAAGTTTCGCAACGAGTTTAGAATCTAAGTGCCTAGTGTAAGATTTCTCAATAACAGATTCACAAAGTCCAATGTCTTTATTATTGTCACTTGAAAAGTTCTCATTTAAATAGAAACAGTTTCTACATATATCAGTTTGTGTAACAGATATAACATATAATATATACTAAACTAAATATTTTAGTATATAACTATTTTAGTAAATAACTATTTTAGAACGTCGTTGACATAAAGATCGTTCCAATTTGGAGCATACGATTGTTCAACCGCTCTTTTATTTATCAACATTTTTTTTTATGTATTCAATATGATAAATTCATGACTACGTAATCGAAAATGTACGACAAACTCCAATGTCCTTATTATCGTCACTTGAAGACCTTTCATTTAAATAGAAACACGTTTTACATATATTAACACGTCAGTTTGTGCAACAGATATAAGATATATAGTAAACATCGCGCTTTACTGAATTATGACACGTCTCATACTTTATAATTACATTGTTCACGTTTCAATGTTCAACAGCGCATTTACCTCCTAATATTTCGTTTTAAATATTAAGTGTGAACGAATTATACAATGTTTACGTGTCGTTGCGTAAACCAAAGTCCAAATTTACTATCAAAATTTCTTTATTTACCATTCTTCGTACATTACGTTGCTATTAAATAAACGAATTAAAGTGTCGGTTATAGGGACACTGATAGTTATTGGGACATCTACCCTATGTCGAAAAGTAGCGTCCTTTTTCGAGCGAACACTGCCAAGCCGCTATCAACGTGTACTATGATGTGATACATGACGTTGGTCGCGATAATAATCGTTGAAAGGTATTCGAAGCCCTCGCGGGAAGTTCCGTGCCGTTGGCTATGTAAGAAAAATGCCGCTGGACCAAGGACTCGTTATCGATGCTGTTCATCCGCATAATCTAACCCTTCGATAACCTTTGACCGTGTAATTTATCGACAGTCACTAGATGACGTCGCAAGTATGCGTACATGTGTACCTCTTTTTGTCAGCGGTACAAAGTTTTACGAAAGTTTCGCGAGTTCAAGTACCTTGCTCACCGTATACAGGTGTACATTAGGTTGGCCAAAAAATTATGTCGTATTTTAAGGGTGCATAGCAGTAAAACTTTGTTCAAAAATGTATCATCGACTGTTTTTAACAATTGTTTACTATATCAGGCAGTTTCATCGTTTCATCGTTGAAGAATTTTTAGTTTCTTTAACGAAGAACTCGTTTAAGCGAGTTTTGTAAGCTAACAGATTTTTTATTTTCTTTGAATTAAGTATAATAATTCCATGAAAGGTTTAAAAAGTGGAAATCTATGTATTTTGTTATTCACACTATTGTTACTTGGTTTGTATTGTACTTTTCTATTCACAGTATTAATATAATAAGTATTTTGTCATTCACACTATTGTTACTTGGTTTGTATTGTACTTTTCCATTCACAGTATTAATATAATAAATATATTGAGTAAAAAATTGATCCTATATCTTCTTCTATTTCAAGATGATATTAAATATGATAAATAGAATGATGCTTCGAAATGTTCAGTTCCAAATCCTATTTGTGTTTACAAAGTTGCTGGTGTATTAAATAAAAACGACAAAACTCTTTGGCCAACGTAATATTTATCGTTTTTAATATGAGCCACTCATTTGCCAAATCGATTAACTCCACAAAACAAAAAGGAAGGAAATTGATAGAATAAATACGGAATCTTTTTTAAAATTCCTATTAAAATTTGAATTCAAATAAACATATTAGAAGAATGTATCATTATTGGCGTAGTGTTTATCTAACGATATATAAAATACCAAGAATAATATATCTTTTGAATATTTGTTATGATTTTTACAAAGTTCTTTATTATTTCATAACTAAAAAAATGTTTCTTATTTCGTGATGTTAAGCCCAATTGTTAACCAGTTAGCCGTGTTAACCCCTTTTCAAACTGTGCACCTAAATGTGTACACTGCACACAGATTTTTCATAATAATTATAATTTATATTTTTTATTTGCTCGTTTTATTTCGTCTTGGCCTCCAAATATTTGAAACATTTTCATTTATGAATATATTTGAGCTTTCACTAAAATTACAATTTGAATAACCAATGGTAACTACTTTTTACGCACGACGAGTATACTCGTCATAACACAAAATATTGCCATTTCTCCATGACAAGTATACTCGTCAATCGCAGCCAACTGATTAAGGAAATTTATTTTAAGTATGAAAAATTGAGCGTCGTTCAAATGCTTTGGCACTAAAATTAAATAAAAAAAAAAAGTATGAAAAAGTGGAGTTAATCACTTTAATCTGTGAACGGTTTCTATTGCAGATTATCAGTGACAATTGGACGTTGGTCGATTGTTTGTTCGGCTACCTGACTGCGAATTGACGATTTAGGTGTAACCTGGTATGCGATCGTGGCGAATTTGAAACGACTTAATAAATTTGTCCAGGACCGTAGAAAATATAAGGACCGTTTACGGTTCGCTGAGCCTGTCGTTGATCACTGATATACCATTCATACGGCCATTGTCGGTGGATTTCTAATTTCGCGACAACCGTGACTTACGTCGCCGCGATAGCTTCCTGGATTAGGATCCATTATGGATCGTATATTGAGTAATTTTATGGCTCGATCGAGTTTACTCGTGGACGGAATTCTGGCCGTGTTTAAAAATTGGCGTTTAACACTTTCGCTACGGAGGAACTGAACCATTTGCTAAAGGTATTTCTTTTTTGTAATTTAGTATTATTTCTATTATCATTCGAATATGTTACATTATACTTGTTGGCATCGAGTAACCAAATATTTGTACTCATACTGTTTGTATATTAACCCTTTCGCTACGGCACTTTAGAACTAAAAGTATTCTCAGAACATAGGAGCAATTTTGATTAATAGGGAGACAGTATAAGTACAAATAGTTATATATTTTGCATAATTAATTGTGGTAAAATATATATCAATCGTAATAGAAGCAGTGCTATGTTATAGAGAAGTAATACGTATAATTTTTGCATATAATTGTTCAATTTTTCAGGGTGTGTATATATATATATATATATATAGGGTTATTCAAAAGTAACCAAAAGTTATTGATTTGGCAAACCTTTAGGATGTTGAACGAGAATATCTGTCAAACTCCATGTTTGTTAGTAAAATAGAGGTGAAAAAAATAAAAATTGAAAACGAGAACGAACAAAGATAATAGACATAAAACAACAGATTAGAAAAGGGTAAATCAGAAAGGGAAAGAAAAAAAGTGAAGCTAGGTGTTCCTATAGTCTATTTTGGATAACCCTTTACGTCCTTTGTAACGAAAGGGTTAATAAAAATTGCTCTCATCTATGTGTCGCAAATACTTCCAACTTTTAAGTGTCGTGGTAAAAGGATTAAAGGATTGGTTGGTTAACTCTTTAAGCGATTATGTCATATATTTGCGTCACGACTAAAGTCAATGCATAATGGAAATGACGTATATATTTACATTATGAAAATTCTTCTTTGTATAAAAGAATAAAGTTCTGCGCATTTTTTTAGTGTACGTCTTATTGTGAAATTTTGTTAAACATTGAAACTATATACTTAGTTTGTTATTCAAATATATAATAATATATTGTTGCATGACTAGCCCACCGATACCATAGATATTGTATCGCCCCGCGACAAACACGACAAATCATCCTGCGAAAAACATCTTGACTCATAGATTCCAAATTCCTAACCAGCTAGCTTCCCGCACCCGATTACTCATCTTGCCCCTTTTGCACTCTGCCCTTATGCCGACCATTTCCAATAGTATATACCTGTATATCACCATTTTTAACCAGCGCGAGTCAATTCTTGTAGTTCGTACTTGCGTGCGGAACCTACCGCTTACGAATAAAAACCGTCGAGCCTCTCTAAGAAGTTGCGTTTAATTCCTCAATCCGGAATCCAACAATATTCATCATGTATATTTGTATAATATATGTTACAATAGAAAAATTCTTGCCAATGAAGAACCATAAAGTTTAAGGGATTAACATATCTTGCATATTTATAGAAATTTTAGATATGTTTGATTAAAGTGATGGGATAACAATGATTTTAGATACTTTGTTTTATATTATAGAACTATAAATTTCTTTGAATTTTGGTACGAAATTATTTTAGCTGCACTCTTTTCTGAGTCAGGTTCATTATTTTAGACTTGAATAAACCGTAATAGATCTGTTTCAGTTGACTTGTTTTGTAGAAACCAATGTTGTAAGACTCGCGTTGCGCAAAATTAAACTGGCACGACTGTCAATATAGCTTTGCATAATAATCAAGGTTTAAGCGTTGTTAATGTAGCAGGCTGAAACTAAATTATCTGAGCCATTTCAATAACATGGTGGATAAAAGAAAATGACCAATAGCTTAAGTGAAATATTTAAATTCCGTCTTTGTTTTATAATCGTCGATTTTTTACATAAAATTTTATTTAAATTTAATGAAGGCCAGTTCGTGCCAACTGTAGTACAGTTAAATATACATATGTATGTGTTACTTAAAAAGTCGTTCAAAGATGTTTACATCCCCACAATTCCTCTTTTATTCGCAATCTCTTTGCAAAACATTATTCAAATCAATGGTATTGTTCATGAAACCAAATATATAGTGGCTGTCAATAGTTTCTAGCCAAAATTTTAAAAATTTTTACTATGTTAATAAGATAAAAAATGTTTGGGAATTAATGTTTATTACGTATAATAAATATATTATAGCTTACAACTTATACATCATTTTATTAAATTGTTCATCAAAAGAACTTTATTAAGGTATAATTTAAATTGAAATGAAATTATGTTTTAAAGTTTAATAAGGTTCTAAGTTTTGTGAATTCAAAGCATTGAAAATTGGAAGGTTCGGAAATTCAAAGCATCGGGAGTTCGGTATCGTCAGAATTTGAAGCTTCAGATATCCGTAATTTTGAGAATTAGGAACTATAGCAATTTGGCGGTTTGAAAATTCAAAACGTTGGAAATTCGACGCTTCAAAGATTTAAAACGTTGGGAGTTCGAAGCTTTAAAAATTCAAAACATTCGGAATTCTAAACTTTGAAAATTCAAAGCATTGGGAATTCGACCCTTTGAAATTTAAAGTTTTAGAAAGCTATAATTTTGAAATTTTGGACCTTTGGAAATTCGAAGCTTTGGAGATTTACAGCATTGTGAATTCTAAACTCTGAAAATTCAAAGCATTGGGAATTCTTAGCTTTGAGAATTCAGAGCATTGGAAATTCGGCGCTTCGAGAATTTGAAGCTTTAGAAATCCATAATTTTGAGAATTCAAAGCATTGGAAATTCGACCGTTCGAGAATTTGAAGTTTTAGAAAGCTATAATTTTGAAATTTTGGATCTTTGGAAATTCGAAGCTTTGGACATTCAAAGCATTGGGAATTCTAAACTATGCAAATTCATAGCATTGAGAATTCAAAGCATATGAAATCGGAAGCATCGAAAATTAGAACCAATGAAAATTCGACGCTTTGATATTTCGAAGCGTTACGAATTCGAAGATTCGAACGATGTGTGATGAAAACACAGAAACGATGTGAATAACTACTTTTAATCATTATCGAATCTACAAAATTACCGACTCGATCAAAAAAAGAAAACTGTATCATCCAAAGGAATTGCTATTCACCGTTTCTTAGAGAAACATATCACACAAATCGATACCACATCATTCGCTAAGCGAAAAATACATAATGTATAGTTAATGCCTGTACGTGCTTCCCCGTAGGGGCTAACAAACCTTAATTTTTTTCCTCTCCACCCAGAGAGTGCAAACACATTCTTTCTCATTCATAATCGTCCAGCAGGTCGTTATCGTTCGGTCAGTCAGTCCGTCTGGCGTTTCTTTTTTTGCTCAGATTCGTCGCGGTCCGATGTATTCAGATGAGTTTTGCCCGACCTTGAAACTGTAAGGTCATTGAACTACTGGGCATGAACACGGGTCCAGCAGGGATACTTTGAAGTCTGAACAGCGTCGTGTCTCACCTTACCTCGCCTCATTTCGCATCACCTAACCTGAACTTACATACGTCGGTGGTCCCATGGCAGTTAGTCGGTGGCTACACATATACACATCGTGCCCACTGTTATGAGTTTCTCGACCCTTAAACGCTTTCATTGGACATTCAACCGAAATGGACTGACTCTCTTGCCTTTTCAATAATTGCCGCTGGGCCTGTAGCCCCAATCGGAAATTCTACGTACAGTAGCTCAAAGTAAAACTCGGACACTTATAGTATCGCTCATAATTATTCGAACGACTTCGAAAGCTGATGAACGCTAATACAGAAGCTTGAAATTGTAAACTTTGGAAATCTAAAGGTATGGAAATTCAAACGCTTGAGAATTCAAAAAGTTAGTATTCGAAACGCTTGGAAATTTAAAGGCTTGGAAATCCAAAAGCATGGGAATTCAAACGCTTGAGAAACCAAAAATTTAGTAATCGAATCGCTTGGAAATTCAAACGCTTGGGAATTCAAAAAGTTAGTATTCGAAACGCTTGGAAATTTAACGGCTTGGGAATCCAAAAGCATGGGAATTCAAACGCTTGGGAAACCAAAAATTTAGTAATCGAATCGCTTGGGAATTCAAGAAGTTAGTATTCGAAACGCTTGGAAATTTAAAGGCTTGGAATTCTAAAAGCATGGGAATTCAAACGCTTGGGAAACCAAAAATTTATTAATCGAAACGCTTGGGAATTCAAAGGTTTGGGAATTAAAATACTTGGGAATCCAAAAGCATTTGAATTCAAACGCTTGAAAATCCAGACGCTTAGTAATCGAAAGGCGTGGAAATTCAAATGCTTAGAAATATAAAAGCTTGGAAACTTAAACCCTTCGTAATTCAAAAGCTGAGTAATCCAAACGCTTGGAAATTCAAAAGCTTTGAAAGTAAACGCTTATTTCCTTTTTCTCACTACTGTCAAAACAGTTCCTGAATTAATTCTCAAACTTGCGATCGCTTAAAACCTTCAAACACCTCTAGTAATCATTATTTAACCCTGTCGAAATTCTTTTTCAATATGAACGATTAAATTAGTTTCCTTTATGTGATTGGCCACTGATAAACAAGCGTTGAAAATTTCACGACGATATTAGAAACCTAAAGAAGTAATAACTGATAGAATAACTGATTAATCAAACTAACGCATATTTGTATATTTTGAATTCAGGGCTACTTTCAATCAAAATAGGCTCAGCATAATCAACGTTAACTATTCCACCGTACGGTAAACCGTAAACGCGAACACGAACACGATATCAAGGATCAGGATTCTATTGTTAGCGATTGAAATGACCGCTTCGCCTCGTTTTGCGGATGAGTTGCAATACAGCTGGGGCATAATGATTTTGTAAGGCTACCGCTATTTGTCGAATTAAATCACGTTAATCCATTCGTGATTCTGCGATCGAATTGCGGCACGGTAGTCGGGGATCCAGGAGCTGATCCTTAGATCCGCTGGAACACTCGTTAAGAACATTCCGCAACGGGTCTAGGCGGCTCTCTGTTCCTTCGACCGGTAAGCTGGGATACGATCTGGTAGTTAGACGGTAGTTCGAGCGCGATCTCGCACAATACAGCCATGATTTGTCGACTTTGGATGAGATCGATGTGCTGGTATGTGCAATCAACCGGCTACACTTTCGTGTAGGTCGATTTGAAAAATCTCTGCCCGCTAATTAAAGGTAGAGGGCGAGAGAGAGAGAGAGAGGAAGAAAAAGGGAAAGGAAAGGGGAGACGTTGTGCAATGGTTGCAGTGTGGGGTATTTCCAGAGGGAGGGCAACATTTCTGTACACGCTGTTTGCTCTTGTTGATGATTCTCCTTTTATATATTGCCCACGTATGCCTTTGCTTGTTAAAATTGGATTACTCGCCGGAATGAATTTCTTCATATTTTGCACGTGCATTAATATCTTGTCTTTTTAAATCGTAGAAATTTTCTTCGGCATACGGTCAGTCGCAAAAAGTCACATCGTAATTTTAAATACTTTTCAATGCTTTAATTAAACTTGTTGGGCTGTCTTTTGATATTAATGTACTAGGTGTACGCGATAGGTTTAATGTTGGCTCGATGACTTCATTGCCTCTAAACCAATTTTATTCTTCCGCGACGAAATGTGAAATTTGGCAAAAAAGACAGTAGAAAGTCAGACAAAATGGGGGAAATCATTTGGAAGATTAATTTATAATACTTATATTAAGGTAGGTGATCCCAATTTCGCAATACGTACAAGCAAATTATAGTTTAATAAAATATGAACACGTTATGGTTAGATCTATACTTTGTTGAAAAGCATAATAAAATAATTGTTCGATAAATCAAAAGATATCGCAATTTAGGTTGCTTTCAGGCCAGTAGCGAAATTGCACACCAAGATTAGCAGCACGCATTTTATGACAAATAATTAATTATGCAGATAATGATCTCTGGTTTTAAATACTAGATATAATATAAAGTACAGTAATACATTAACATTAATATTCAAACTATTAGTTCAGAAATTACGAGCTGCATTAACTGGGCATAAATGTCGCGTTTTATAAAATGATTTATTATCCATCGGTATATTGTAACGTTTAGTATATTTACTGTTATTTTGCGATTTTAATCGTATTAATAAATTTCTTATTGGTGGCGAATTTTAGAGCACTGGCGAAACTTTTTGATAGTCGTACGATTATCAAACAATAAATATTACCCTCAAAATTATTTACTAAAATTACCTGTGAGTGTTTCTAAAATATCTCCACGAATTTTTCGAACAACATAATACAACAATCTGTATTTTACTTTAAACATTATGTATATTTTCGCATATACGCGTGATGGGTGACCTATTATTTGGTTTCAAATAATAATCATGATTATTAACAACTGAATTAATGACAATGGTCATATTAACTGCTCTGAAATACTTTCTTTAGTCGGTATTAATTCGTCACTTGCATCTATTAAAAATCACACTCTACTTTCGCAGGAAAATCATCGTAGGTTGTTTGGTGAACAAAACTGTATTAATCTCGTATTTATTTATATTAATAACACGTGTACAGGATTGGATATTTTGTCGTCTTTCGTTTGCTTCGAACGTTAAGCACTTCACCTTTCGTCCGCCTACGACTAATTTGTAAGTTGTGTATATTAAAGGGTTTTGTCCCGTGTACTATTTATAAATAAATAAATAAACAGCATCGAGAATCCATGCATTCTATGTCTTCTTGTACGTTTAAATTTCTCGCGAATGCATCAAAAACACTTCCAATCTAAGTCAAATTGACCTGTTTTGCCGATTATGTACATCTGCTATCTATATTTGCCAAAATATTAACTTTCCCTCTCGAATTATTAACGTATTCAAGTCTAAATTTTATCCTTTTTTTATGTTAAACGATCTGTGCTCGCTCACTGTATGCTCTTTACGTTATCTTTGTTCATATGAAATGGGTTTTTTGCCCGTAGAAATGAATAAAATAAAAAAAAAAGATCCTCAGTCTAGTGATCCGGAGTGCCTTTCTTAGCGAAAGGGTTGCCGACCTCTGACATAGAAGCTGCACGAATATTTAACACGACGCTAGAAATTGCCTGCTATTGGCCATTTCGTTGCAGACCGCTCTATTAAACGGCGGCGAGGAAACGGCGCGAAAAACGTGGAATTCCATTAACACCCACTTTGAAGTGGACGAACAACAGCTCGGAGCGGTGCTACTAAAATAGTCGCTAGGAAAGGAAAAATTTCCCTGAAACCGTCCACACGGCAACGGGCAATTCAGATCTTATCTGCCAAAGTTACAACCAAACGCCCAAGTGCTCCATTCCACGCAATCGAACGAAAACCCACGGAACGGTAGTTTGACAAGGATATCACAATAGCCGCGCGATTTGTCGGCTTACTATCGGCTACGACACACCTAAGAGTGGCTGGCAGAAAATCACGAAAAAGCGCGAGAGATCTCCGGATCTCGTGTCACCGACCAGCAGCTGACTTGTTGCTGTTGCTGTTGCTGTTCCCCCCGTGTCCATACACACAATTGCTTACGATAGCAACTCGCCACCATATGTTCCAGTAGACTTAATTCTGTTTTCTCTTGCACGGATAATACCTACGCTTTTAGTCGAGAATGAATTAACCGAGCGTTTCGTTGCAATCTCTGCTCTCCGCAACGCAGAAGATAGCACGGCCTATAAATATACCTTCCTTTCAATTTCCGTGTAACATGTTACTTTGCTTCTGAAGTTTATATTCCTACTAATAATAGATTTGTTTTAATATGTAACAGTGAAACGTTGCCCGTGGGTTTATTAGATTATTCCTGGCGTCATTTTTAAGGGATGAATAGAATCTGTATTAACCCCTTAACATCGAAGGACTCACAGTCGCCAAAACTTTTGCTTAACTTGTCCTAACTTATCTGCACTTATTTCGGACAACAACAGTATAAGATTTTTCGGAAACAAAGCTGATGTAAGAAATCAAACAGAGTTAATTTACATATAGGCTTTCCAAGAGAACCAATTAACCCTTTCGCTACCGGCACATTGCAACTAAAGATTAAAAGCGTAGGCAATGATAACGTTTATTAACACTAGGTTTACGGACGTTAATTGCATAATTTGACAGGCTTCCGGAGAAATACGTATACTGCATATAAATATTCGAAATTAAAAGGTTGAGGATGAAGAGAATCAATTAGAATACATATTCATACGATTGTATTAATTAAAGCTAACATAAAGTACTGAAAAATAATACTTATGGTCTCTATAATTTTAGGTATGAAATCTGAAATGCGTCAACGTGACGAGTTCTGTAAACCTATTGTTAATATAAAAATGATGTATATAGATATAAATATTTTGATACTCTACATAATCAATTGTACGAGTAGTTTCAGAAATTCTATTCCGTTGTAGAAAAAAATATACGTATGCTTTTAACAAATTCCAGTCAAATTCTTGAACACGTTCATATAGTAGCGAAAGGGTTAACAGGCTTCCGGTAGATAAAGCGTTAATGTACAATTTCAATTCTTACATTAACTTTGCGTTCGAGAGTTAATTATCGTAAGAAAACAATTATATAACAGTGATATCAATCGATCAATCTCGTGAATCACTGTACCTAATAAGAGACATAGAATACGATAAATAAACTGTCAACCTTGTAGTTGATCGCGAGTAAAGAAACTCGCGTCTACGATGCATTTATTCAGCTAGGGCCTGTAAAATATTTGGGAATGCATATCGATTGGCATATAACTCGGGCGAGCAGTTAATCTGATAATTGGAGGCAGTCGACCATTGCTTGCGTCTCGATCGGTAGAGTCAGATGGCTGGCTAGCCGATCGCGTAGCAGTCTGAGAAGTTGGAGCCGGTTTCGCACATTGCTACCGTACTAAAATATTGTTCGCAGTGGGTGGCTTTATGGGCTTTGCTGATGTAAGGCCCTTTCCAATTCCTTCTCTTGTCAGATATAAACTTATTGATAGTTCCAACGTTGTAGTCTACCGGTCGGTATCTGGCTGGTATGCCACCCTATCGCCAACCCTGGCTATGACCGTGGCACATCGGCCAATGCAGGGTTCGCAAAATGGAAAATCTATCGATAGGCGAAATGTGAAATATGATTTTTATACCGATTGCTTTTGTTACGGTCCGAACAAAATTCTTTTATTTTAATTAACGTCGGTGAGAATGCGATTTGATGATGCATAGCATCGTGGGAAGTCCCTCGTCAATCGTATATTTTGCCTTTGACGTTTAGTCTGGCTTAATCCGATTGTCTCAATTTACAATTTGGTAAAGTTCCACTTCATTTTTAATTGTACAATATTGTTGTCAGCGAGCAATGATAATTAATGCGTAGACATTGTGGAATTTACGTAACCTATTATTGCTGGGTTGACATTGATAATTCCCGCATTGTTAAAGACAAATTTTGTATAAAACATCTCATTTTTATATACTTCTCTTCGGACACATTATAATTTATCATAATTCTATTTTTCCAAATTATCTGATCAAAATATACGTTGTATTTACTTTATATCTGCCGATTTTTTTTATTGAAACTCTTTTAACCTCTTATCTTCAACAACATTATCAGCCTCCAACTATAATTAACGAATGCATTTCCAAGGACCCGTATGAGACTAGACAATCACGAACCCATAAATCTTACAATAGTTTGGTATAATAATTCCAAATTTGATTACATTTCCTGTCTGCTACGAAAGCTCATATTATTATTCCCGCTCAAACACGTCTACACGTAACACTTTAACCCTTTGTATTGCAAGAACGAGTCACACTGTGTGGATTCCACAAGAAATGGATATTATTGATGATAAAATTTCATTTAAATTTGATTTTAGCTTTGGTATTATAATAATGGGGATTACTAAATAAAAATTGCCTATAATTTTCAAATAATTTGTACGTATCATTGCATGGGAACAATAATTACCTAACGCTAGCATGCGTAAGTAATAAAATAATCGTAGCCAAGGGGGGGGGGGGGGGTAAATTTACATGTATTTAAAAATAAATCGAAGATGTAGATGTATTTTTTTTTTATGAAACTTCGCTTTCGAATAAATCGATCTTGAAGATTCGTAGAGTATGCGTGTACTTCTACACGATCTCCTTTATATTTACACGAAGGATATCACTGTTCTGCTCGTATATTCTGTTTCGATTTATTATGTTAGATGATAAGGGATAATCATTGAAATGAAATTATTGTGCGATCGCAAAAGTTTCTTCTAAAATAATAAACCATGATATCGATAATCTGTTTGTGAATACAAATGCAACTAAAATTAGTGTATACGTTTTTTAGAGACCCTGTAATATTTTTTACGAAACGACGTCTCAATTCTAGCCACGCGAAAATCCAAATCATTTGCGTACATTTTGAAAATATTGCAGCAACTCTGAAATCGTTGGGGTTAATTTAATTTTAAACCCCACATGGTTCGAAGTATGTTAAGTTTTGTACAAAGCCTGTGTCCTTAGAACTTTATCTTTTCGTTGAAACTTCTTGCAGTAAACAATGAATATTATTAAAACAGCTTTGGAGTGCAAAGGGTTAATTCTTCCAAACGGCCATTATAAAATTAGCATTCGATATTAGAATTGTTAAATTACGTTTAACCAGCACCTCGACGGGGCTTCGCGATAGTTCACAGCCAAAAGAAGAAACAAAAGAAATGCTAGGCCACTAATGAACATTCCTATTAATCGAAAGATGAAACGGAATGTAAACGAATGGCCGGCGAATGAACGATATTAATTCCGGCGAACAAATGACCTTAATTTCACCAGCATTCGCAAACAGTTTCAACCGGTAGCCTCTCATAAACGTGCGAACCTCGTTTTACAACTATTCATCATAAAAGACAAATTATCCCGTCCCGCCCTCGGTTAAATGCCCCATCCACGAAGAAAAAGTACAGCAGGTACACTGAAAACGTTCGCTGCCTCTGAATAAATTCGCTGCGAACTCGATTACGGTAATCATTGGCGTGCTCGTAGTTGGAAGTCCTAAAATAGCCACGCTGTTGCCGTTTTAGCTTCAAATAGGGAATTTAACAGGCTGGTTACTCATTCGTCCTGCGAGCTTGACGAACGCCGCTGAATTTGCATAACTTCGTTAAATCTACGCGTTTCCATTGAATATCGGCTAAATACAGGCTCTACGTTTTTCAATGTCTCCATCCGGTTCTTTTCATTCAACAAATTATAAAGTGAAAGCGATTAACGCGGATGAGTAACGTTCGGAATGCAAGGATTCGTTTTGGACTTAATAGAAGTTACAGTGGCTACGGAATAGTATCCGCGCAGCGCTGCATTTATTTTGGTATTTAAGTGTTAATTAATCAGCGTCTGATATATTAAACTCCTCCATAATTTAATTGTAGCATTAACCGAGTATAAAAATTCCCTGTTATGGAAACGTAATGTTGAACCTAGTCAAAGGTTCAAAAAACGACTGATTAAAAACTCGAAGTATATGCTATATAATGCTAAACTATATGCGAATACTTTTTGTAGCAATTGTACGATTGTGTGTGTGTGTGTGTGTGTTTTAGTAACTAGACTTGTCTTCCCGACTGGAGGACTCCAAAAGGAGGACTCGTGTTAGTGGCTGCAATTTCAGTTTGAAATTTATGACGTCTCCCATAAATGAACGGTCTGTCCCGTCCTTAGTCAATGATAGCCCCGCGTCAAAGCAGCCGAGAGACATACGTAGAAACGGAACGCGACAGAGCAGCAACGGTTCCGTGACGAGCGAATCACGCGCTCGAGGGAACGTGACAAGTGATATTTGTTTTATCCGACGCGCCGGGTGGATGATAAACGAGTACGCGTGATTAGGCAAAAGGAATAGATCCAGGATGCGCGTGCAACGGCGGTACGGGGCGCTAGCGCACGCATATGCGATCTCTACGGCTACGCCCGTATTTTCGCAGGGTGTTATTTATGATCGGCCATTACGCGATGCCGCGATAGAGTTTCTTAAATAATTTATACGCTACACGGCCGTTTTGTTCGTTTACTGCGGTGTCTCGGGGTCGTGTTGGATGCGCCGCTTCTAGGAAATCGAATTTTTTCCCGATTCCACCGGATTAATCGACTCCCTGACCTAACCTTAACCGCGTACAATGTGGAACGAGGTGAAATTCCTTCGGAGACTCGTTACGAGTATAGATGGGTTGAAACTTCATCTATAGGCTCGCGAGACTCGAATCCGAAACTTTGCGAGACGTCGAAACTCACCTGAAGCTCGAAACTTTATTTATTGTACTGTGAAATGGTCTTATTGTTGGATCGCCCTTGTTACTGGCTTTATAGTGGCAATTAAACCATTTGCAATATAGCAATAAATACGCGACCAGCTTTATAAATCGAAGACTTTCGGTTTTACTTGGAAATTACGCGTAATAATCGATACAAAATATAGTGTTATACATATGTACGGTAAATAAATTTGGAGCAGATATTATACCTTTTATTAATCAGTATAATTATGTTTGAAATGATCGATACATGGTGTCAAATATCAGTCATCGTACGTGGATTATTTTGCTCGCGGATGCAAATGGGTTAAATATAATTACATGAATTTGATGAAGAAATTTATTTTGAAGGATGTATGGCAATTGAAACAATGGCAATGATTGGTAACTTAACAATCAACAATTAAATCGGCAATATTTTTAATATTAAATGTTCTACTACATATTGGAAATAACATTATTATATTTAATCAACTTAATAATAAATTCGGTTAACTTTATTGCTCTAATAAATATATCGTTTGTTCGTATGAAGGGTTGATTTCATTCATACATGTAAACGTAGAAGCTTTGTCCTTTAAAATGAGCTCAGTGGAATATTGTACAACTTTTCCTAAACGAAATTGCAGCAGCTTAAAAATTGGCAATTTTTCGGTCAAAATTTCTTAAACCTTTAATTTTGCAGAGAAGTGTATTATTATCCAAGTAGTCTCGTGCTTTTCATAAATTAAAAAATTGATTCTAAATTATTTTGTGAATTTTGTTAGAAGACATAATGAATAAAACGATTAGTATAACTCTTATGATTAAAAAAGTAGTTAAAAAACTACGTCATTAAAAAATTAATAGTAGATGTACAAATTAATTAGGCGCTTTTGCGCAAAATCCAATGCACGTGTATGAAAAGTCGAATACAATTTTGATGATCAAAATAATTTGCATCATTTAATTTCCATGATACGCGACTTATAAATTCCATTTTAACCAAAATGATGACTGTTTTAGGTCAAGAAAACATTTAAGAATTTAAGCGTAAAGGCACGG
Source organism: Eucera pruinosa (assembly GCA_028830335.1). Taxonomy (NCBI): domain Eukaryota; kingdom Metazoa; phylum Arthropoda; class Insecta; order Hymenoptera; family Apidae; genus Eucera; species Eucera pruinosa. The sequence goes on along the minus strand of JAMYCR010000014.1, from coordinate 8,666,155 downwards.
AATTTATTTCTACAGCTAATAAATACCAAGCAAGTAGTTTGACTTCCCATTATGTTCCTGCATATTTATAATATATTATGTTATTAATTAATCCTAAGCTTCTCTACGCTGTAATTAGTTAATAAAATTTAATTAATCGAAACATGCAACGAAATTAAAAAAATACCTAACAATAAGATAAAAAGGCAAATCCATAATTTTACACTAAAAGGTAACTACGTAATCTCGTTCGTACTGTAAGACCCATTAAATATTTTACAGATAAGTAGATGTGCAACCGTTGATTCAATTTAGCCAGAATTTCCCATTATAATTCACGGTCTTGGAGAATTAAACGTTGAAAGGTTGTTTGTCCATAAAATGAGTTGTCGCTGCAATACAAACTTATCCGATGTTCCATCACATATACAAAAGGTCATTAATTACACGGAGGCTTGTAATCTCGGATAAACTATCCTTTTTTTGTCGTCTTAATTTGGCCAATCTAGTTCATAACTTACAATTCTATTATCAAGCAACTGATCCTGCATAGACGGTACAAGAAGAAGGAAAAAAAGGGATGATGAAAGGGCATCGGGAGAGAGTGAGAGAGAGAGATGGAAGAAGATGCACTACAACTTCAAGCCAAGGATGCAACCACGCGGCTTTTTGCCGTAGCTACCTTTGCCTTAATAATAATAGCTCTGTTGCTGTAGCAGAACTTTGTTTTACTCTCGTGTGTGCGAACATAACCGCGATCGGGTAATCGGTGATTTCTTTTTAACTTGTAATAACCCTATTACCTTGTGTTCTTAGAGATCGTATATAATTACAAAAAAATCGCATGATAAATCGAGTTTTAAATTATTAATGCGATTCAATTTTTAGCACTACGTGAGTTTGCAATTATACAGATATAGATAGACGCATGTGGTGGCTGGAAAAAAGTATTCGTGCGCTACGAACTCTTAACTTCTGCTAAAAATGTACCTTTTCGTAGATCGATAATAACTTGCAAAGTTTTAGCTACCAGTTGCGAATGTATTCAAGATATATCAGGGTTTTAATTTGTCGTCGCATAGGAAAAGATATTGCCAAAAGCATTCAGAAATCTATGGCGTATGAATACTTTCTTCAGTCACTGTATTTGTGTCTAGTCTCCCTGTTTTAAAAGTAATACTACTTATATCGATCTTACATGAATTTGACTCGCTTAACGCAAGGATTTCCAATCTTTCTTTTTATCGATCATCCCATTCCTTCAACAAGTTTTAATTCAACCAAAAAAACGACTTTACATACTTACATGACTTAATTAATATGGCACTCGTTTCTGGTGTTTACCTACTATAATTAATAATCAGTCACGAAAGTCTACATACCCAATCTAAATTTCAAACAGTTGTATAGGTACACATTAGGACATATTTTACAGGAGCAAAAATAATGTGAAAATCCGTAACGTATAAAATTGGAAATGAAAAATATTTTTAGATTGTTCATAAATATTTGTTTTCTTTTTTATTTATAACGTTGTTGTCGAACTATTGTAATTCTTTGTTTACAACTCTATGTAGTTCAAGGGCCTTGGCCCGTTTATTAGTAAATAAATAAATAAATAAATAAATAAATAAGTAAATAAAAAAAGTTTTAGAAATCGTCCGGATTTGCTTTCCACCTCTAGCTTATGTCAACTATTAGTTTACACAATTTCGATTTCTTTATTAATCTTAATTATAATACTACATAATATGCTATACTATATACTATACAGTACCATACTATTCTTAAGTATTATTTCTGGGCAATGGCTAAAGATGCCTATAAAGTACCATTGTTTCACAGTAACAATTTTAATGATTTTCTACTACAATATTCAGAGAAGAGATACCGGAACGTCGTTGCAGTGCGTTCCGGTCTCAATGCTTGCACACCTGCTAATTACTCAAACGACGAAGCGCATCTTTCGAGTCATTCCCATTATTTAGGCCGCTATGCCGCAACCGTGGCGAAACTAATATTCTAGACGAAATGCTCGTCGATCACAGTGGAAGATTCCAGAAATCGCCACGATGTCCGTTTTGTTTATTCCGTATTAATAGGGGGGGGGGGGGGAATGCGATAGGCCGATAATTCCGAAGCATTCTGCGCCACGGCGTTAGTTCCCGCTTACAAACGAGTTAATTAACCTTAATTGCTGCGTAATCGTTTTAACCGTGCACCGACACGACTCATCTCTTTATGCGGCTGCGCGTAGAGGTACGCGTGCACGATCATTATTCCGCGATGCGGTGGAATCGCGGTTCAAACGGCGAGAACGCGAGACCGAGAGAATCGGGGCTCGTTTTTATGACCTCTGACATAGTTTACAGGTACGCGTTGCGATTGCAAAGCCGCGCGTATTCATCGGCGACTAGCAAAACGGTTGGAAACATTCGTGAGCAGAGCAGAACGCCGATTAATGTTGCTCGAATTTTTACACAATGCTCGTCGCTTGCTTAACTTCTGTTTACTCAAAATAATGCGATGCATCGCTTCGATTATACGCGCGTTTGAAAGTTCGCGTATTAGGTCGCCGTTGCACATCGTGCGACGATGTTCGCACGTTGGCAAACTCGGTATTGTTTTTATGAATTAGAATTGCTGATTGCTACATATTGTGGTATACCCAGATAGAAGCCTATTGTTTACCGTTTCAAACGCAGAATGTGTTTTTTTACTGGAAAAGTTAATTATAAAATTTTAATAAAAATTCCGATTGGATTCGAGTAATTTTGTTCCACGGATTCTGTTGGAGAACTTTGAATTGTAACTTTTATTTCCTTGTTATATATCTATTTGATAATAGGTGTCCCTGGTGAATTTTAATTATGTGTAATGAGCAATTAGTGTTAGCATAATCGGCAGGTGTAGCGATTACACAATATTTCATCTTCTTTATCAACTTTCATTAACAAATTCAAATTGATATTTATACAAAGTTGTAGCAGCTACTCGAATTATTACTGAAACGTCTAGAATACTAACAGCTAGTGAATGAACAAAATGTTGAACATACTTAAAGGGTTAAAGATGTTGTAAAGAACTTGTAAAAGATAAACTTGGACTGAAATGTACGGATTTTAAACCCAACGATATTGTATTCACTTTAACATAACAAATGATTGTGTTAATAAATCCAAGTAATCATTTACTAGGATCATTCGACAAGTAAAGAGACAAATTCGAATTTTTATCGAAACGATTGACTTTAAGCTCTACGTTAATTCGACATTTTTTATTCCTCTTGGTGACTACTATAAATCCCCAAAATCTTGAAACACATTCTTTTAACTTCCTGTATATATCGTGACGATTAATAATAGCACATGCTATTATAATTTTGTCCAGAAGCGTAGCGAACAGACGAATACCTGAAGCTTGCGAATCTCGATCGCGAAACGATCGAGAAAGGAAATTCGACCCATTCTCCTCATTTCGCGTGGCAACGTTTCGTACTAGTCTGCCTAGTGCCCTTCTGCAACTTCCATTGCGGTCATCCCGAATTTCCACAGCGATCCGAATTCCTGAAGCGGTTGGAATTTTCGAAACAGCCGGCCGGCCTTTCCTTTTTCAAACGATTGTGCTTCCACGAAAGTGGAAATGTTGCCGGTTCGCAGCAGCTCACTGTTCCACTTTCTAACGATTTATAGAGGCGAGCAATGATCCTCGTAATAAGCCTGCCTGTGACTATCCTTTAACGGATCGATCGCGTAATTTAGCATTGTCGTTTCGTAGCCGTCGTCCTCTATTGGCAGTTTCTCTCATCAATCTTGGGAAACGCGTGTTTTCTTCCACATACATATGTATGGACGTTGTTACGTGAAACCCGGCGTCAGCGAAGGTAATCATATTTCAAAGGGGTATAAAGCGACCATTCTTAATCAAAATCAACGTTCAATATGTACACCCTGCCTGTTATTTGCATACGCTTAATTTTCAAGGGCAGGGTTCAATCTGCTCTCGGTGATCGAAGTGTAAGCATCTATTTCAATTCAGTGTCTCTTCCAAATTGCGTTCGCATTTTGCGTATCGTATCTACGTAATTTGAATTTGAGTCATTTGAAATAGATTGGAACACGTGGATATAATAATAACTATTAACTTAATTCGTTCGTCTTTTATATAATTATGTCTCGTATCGTTAGTCCTTCTCTTTCTATTCGTGAGAAACCACGTGTAAATGAAAATCTTTTTCTTTTGTGTATCAGTTATTATAATATATACATTTGTTATATATTATCTTATATACGTTACGTTTGTTTATAAGTTGATATATATATTTAATTACCTAACGTAAATCAAAAATTAAATTATATATTTAATTAACGTAAATGTTAATCTAATATAATTGGTATAAATAAAATGTGTAGCATTTATTTATACGTAACCATTGAGAGATACAGTTGTTTAGAACTCAATTTCTAACTAATGTACTGATTCTAATGTTGTTGCTCTGACAAGTATTCTTACAAAACTGAACTCTTCTTATAAACCTAGGTTTCTTGACACCTTGCTCCAAACCCCTCTCCGTCATGTACGGAGAAGGTGGGGCCTAAAAAAGGTGTTTCCGAAAATTCTTAAAACTATGGTGACCAATCCCGTATTACCCAATTCCAGTGCGCCCATAGCGCGGTTCATCCCTGGAGCGGGGGTGACGCGGTTTGTCGCTATGGTTGACTTACGTTTGGCAACATCGGTGAAATTCCGTCAGGTCAAGATCCTTGCGGACACTTATGTCTGAAATTCTAAGGGACCCTCTGGAATACGACTTTATGATATCCGGATTGAAGCGAAAGAATAGACAATAAGCTGATTTCTAAAGTGACCCTTATGTCCCGCATATTGGCTGCAGGCCGGCCTGCTAAACTAACGAAAGAAAAAAACTAACGGTTTATAAATGACTCTACGAATATTTCACCGTATCATAAAGTTGTCCCCTTGCCGTCCTAACACAGTAGAACCTCGATTATTCAAATTCTTTATTATTCAAGCATTCTGTTATTCGAACACTTTATTATTCGAATACATTTTATATGTACACCGTTCAATTTAATTGGCAATTTATTTCTATAACTAGTCACAATGTAGCATAATACCGTTGTGACGATAATGTATGATGAAAACGTAATACAAAATAATTGAAATATTTCAGACCGACGTAAATGGAACGACATCAACGAAACAATATAATATTATAGTTGAGATAATAAAAAGCATAGTTGATAACATAAGTGAGGAATAATATATATTCGTTTGTTTGAAATAGGATATTATATATAGGTTATAAAGTATGCTTTAATTTTTGTTTAACATATAACATTTTCTATAGGTTATAAGCTACGTTTTATTAATTTTCGGATATGGAAATAGAATACGATATGTAAGTACATATATATATATAGAGCTGTTTTACTTTTTACTTTCCATGCATATTATTTTACTATTTTACTTTTTCTATTCATTTTTCATTATATTTCTATTCTATATACCTACTATTTCATTTTTTCTATATACCAAAGAATTCGTCCCGTATAATAAATAACAAATATAGATGTGTATAATAAGATTATGTTGTAAATGATAATGAAGCAGAACGCTTGTACTTCGAAAGGAAACCAATAAAGTATTATACAGTATCTAAAAATCTTTGGAATATATAAATCTTGAATCGAATCCCATTTAATTGTATTATCTATAATTACTATTATTAACCCCTTGCGGACGAGTGTCGACAAATAGTCGCCTAATCATTTGTTGGCTTTCCGAACCCATGTCGTCTTTTAAAGCAATAAAACTTAATGCAATGAATACTTAAAATCTCTAATGAATACTTGAAATCGTTGGAAATGAAATGGTTTGGAACTCAGAAGTCTGAAAACTTAAAGTCGTAGAATTCAAAGCTTAAGTACTTCCAAAAGTTTCATTACTTCTCGTCCGCAAAGGGTTAATAGAACACGAATGTTACCAATATTTTGTCAACCGTACAAAGGATCAAAGTGAAAAAAGCAAAATCTCCTATTACTCGAATATTTATACTTTTTACCTATGGTCCCCAATTAATTCGGATAATCGGGGTTCCACTGTACATCGAACCACGCGACACGAAGTCCCACAAAATGATAGGTCTACTCTGTAGCTCGCCAGCGGTTCGACGAAGTTGCTGACCCACGATTTTCGCGCGGGTTCATGGCTCAAGGTGGTTGGACAGTTATCTCGCCAGCTTCAATTATACTTCATTACGTTCGATCGACGCTATGGTCTTCATCAACGGGGCTTTATCGGGTCGTTAGCGACGTTGCGCTCGATGTCCCACACCGATTTAGCACGCGTCATACGGTCCCCTTTAACGGTGCAACGCGATTTTTACGGTACCCGCGAGGTAGAAAAGTTTATCAAACGGCCGATCGACGGATCGGGGACCGATCGTCTAAGTACGGCTTTCCGTGGCTCTAATCTGCTAACTGCCGATAATTCAACCGATCGGTTAAACTTTGCTACGGGTAGCTTTTTTAATTAATAATAATCGCGTCTATCTCTTGTTAACCGAAATATAATTACGAACTACGGCTCGATGGAAATTCTTGGCTAATGATGCAGCGCAAGATGCGATTTTGATTGCAACGAACGACAGATACTTGCAAATTGACGCGCATAACTGTTTGTACGCGTTTCGACACTTGACAAAATCCGATCGAATGGTTTCTGGTTTTGGATGTATTGTAAGTGTCTTCGAATGAGATCGAGTTTAATCGACGTGCAAATTAACACGCAGAAGAACCGAGATGCGTTATAGGTTAATAACTTAGTCAACAAGTGGATCGAATTGGTAAATTTTAACTGAAATAATGAAAAACTTTAACAACGTTTCAATACTATATTTATTTACAAAGAAGAGTTGAAATTTTCACAAAATTTGTACAAACTTCTAGAACATCTTCTAAAAACTTCTAAAACTTCTAAAAACACATATCTCAATGGTTCTGCAATATTAAGAATCTAATCTAACGTTAAAAAATTAAGTTTAAAGACACTTGGCGTCACGGTTTCTACAAGGCCAATGAAACTTCAGTTATTGCTTTGCTATTTATACTAATTAAAGTTAAATATTATTTTCATTCATCAGTATCAACATTAAAAGATCATATAAATTAAGAGCAGTAATGAAAATTACATTTCAAAGTATCCCATGAAGTATATTTATAATATTGTAAAAGTGTCCAAATATTAGGTGTACCAGTAAGTAATTCACTATTTTTTTAATAAGTATAGTTTACATTTAAAATACGCTAGCCGAATATAAAAATAGATTAAACAATTTACTTTATCGAATAATCAAGCCTTCATTCTAGTAGGAATTTTTAACATAGGTATTTTATCGTATTAAAAATAAATGCTGAGTTTGACAAAATGTAAATCATTCATTGGCACGCGTAATACTTATAAATAATATTGTACGTAAGAAATAGACATTCTAAAGACTATTGCGATACATGTCCATAATAACATGTTTTCAAGTTACTTATTTTCATTTCCATTTTCGTGAGTAAATAATTTACTTTAAATTAGTTGAGTATTAATAGTATTATAGCTTAGTATTAAATTAGTGGCATTATAGTTTAGTTTAGAACCTAATATAATTGCTTTCATACAAAATTGATTAAATATTCATTATCGTTGTAGCATGCATTGTCTGTATCAGGGAATTCTTACGCATTATTTATTTAAGAAGCCTGAAAGGTATAAAAATCATCGTATCTTATGGTTGTGACACTTCCGCATTTCTACAGAGCACGTGCACTTCTAGCATGACAGTTTTTTGACCTGAGATGTCATAAAGCTAGAATGTAGCAGCATCTAGTCAGTGGCGCAGTAGAATGGTAATTCTTAGATCCAGTTTGTAGCAACATTCTGCATACTAAATCTATCATAGTTGCTCATTTATGACGCGGTGGGCGGATATTATGGCGTTTAAAAAGTGAATATTTTATAACTACTTCCATTCTATTTATTTTTCGTTCCCATTTTCATTACGTACAGCCGCTCAGAGTGGAAATCGCAAATTTAATTATGCATTGGCGACAATTTTGGCTTAATTTATTTGTTAGCAATAGAATAAGGGTTTTAATTGAAATTGAGTTACCGAGTTTCAGTTTACTACACGTTGACTATAACGTAAATGAAATTTTACAGTAGGTAGTAACTATAGTATTATTTATAGCGAATAAATATTGTATAATAGTAGTACAATTATAACATTACTTACGATAAATGAATTACAATATAATTACGATATGACTTACAGTGAACGAATTATAATATAATTTCAATTTTGTAAAGTGTATACCTACTTACTTTTGACTCACACTGTACATTTTTATAATCTAAGTAGCTATTGATAGCATAAAAAGGAAACTTAAAAAAATAAAGATAATTTTATTAATTTATATTCAAGTTCGTATAAATTCACAAATAACAAAGACTGTGGATTTTGATACATTTATGGTAAAATTAAATAGATAAAAAGATACAGAATATACGCAGTGTATAAAAATATATGAAATAATCAAATTGGAGAAGATATTTTAATACTTGGAGGATGAAACTATTCTCTATTTATCTTCCACTTCTTTATTTCTGTTTACGAAGAAACGAATTTGCATAAAAATTCGCAGTCTATTAATTCCACTATCAATTTTCAACTTAAATATGTCTAAAACGTACGTAAAATTACTTTTGACCATCGCTACGTATGCAAAAATCGAGATCAATGTTTATATAAAGAAGCACAAAAATTATATTATGGTAGCGATACGTAAACCTGCGAAAAAGGTGAGTCTATTAACCTTTTGCGGACGAGTGTCGGCAGATAGCCGCCGAAACTCTCAATTTTCTGGGTAAATGTCGATTTTCAAAAGAAGAAATTTATGGCACTAATAGAAATGACATAATAAATATAAGAAACTAGTGATACTATTAAGCACTTTTGATAATAATTCGGCGAAAATTCGTTAAGTATTATTAAGTTCTGTCTGTGATTAATTCATAACTGAATGCAAATTTTGTTAAGTGTTATTTTTTTCTCGTCCGCAAAGTATTAAAAGATCTTGAGTATAAGTCACCCTTCGGCAAGGACACATGCAATTGCACGTTCAAATACACGTTGCGCGGCATAATCAAAGTTTGCAAGAAGAAAAGGAAGTGAATCTGATACATCGTTTATTTCCCTCGCTACAAAGCTCTTCTACGCTGTCACGTTTAATGAGAAAAAGCGCCCTGCAATGTTGCCTTTCAGAGGTGGAGCGCAAGCGTGCAAGCATCAAGGTTGCAGGTGCTGGCGTTACACGCTGTATCAGATGGCGACTTCTATACCTGCACAGCTCTATTAAAAGTCTAGGAAATTGTTACGTTATCAAGCCGTGGGTCATCCCCTTATTATATTGGAATTTCGCCGGCAAGATTAGTGGCAAGCTGCGATTCTAATACCACGTTCACGTGGTTCTTTGAGAACAACCTAAAGCGGCCAAAATTTTGGGGACATTTTGTTTCGGATAATTTTACACGCAGGACAAAGTCACGCGATTTGAATTAATTTTATAATATTAGATTGGTGCATATGAAACGTCGTTTTTCCAAAGTTTAAGATTAGAATGTGAATACAGCACTTTTGTGCAAAATAGTATTTTATTTTAGTATTTTAGTATGTTAGTGAGAGTGCAATATTTTATCCAATGTTGTTAATTTTGTTAATTATAAAAGCATTGAATCGAATTAAATTATAATGTTGTGAATGCCATGAATAAGGTTCTGAAACTAGACAAGGGTTGGTCTTATTACAAACTCTTTAATTGCTTATTATTATACTTCGAATCTTTATTCATTTATCGAAAATTTAATTATATAGCAAATGGTAGAATGCGAATAATATTAAAAAGTGTACAAAATATTAAAAGTAAAATACAATTTATTTGGAGAGTGAAACAACCCCTTATTTAAATCTCATTTCTTTATTTTTATTTATAAAATATAAATTCCTATAGAGATTTGTAGTTTCTTTCGTAATCTAGGGTTAAATCAATGTTCTACGTACTGAAATCTATATGCATAAAAATTTAACTGCTACTTCTGTAAGATACTATTCTCATTTGATTTTTTCGAAAATTATGATTCTTCATTAATCTAGGTTTAAATCAATGATCTGCGTACTGAGAACTACCAGTACAATCATTTAACTAGTACTTCTATAGGATGTTATTCTAATTTGATTTTTTCGAAAATTGTGATTCTACTTTTGGTTTTTGTCGATCGCGATGCGAACCACGAGTGAAAGTCAACACGAGTGAAGCGCGAATGCTATGAATTTGACCGTGTTGTGAAATACCGAATGAAATGTTTCCGAAAGGGTTGGCATTTCGTGTAAATCATGGTGGCCAACGGCGTTCACAGATCACCGAAGGAGAAACTGAAGTAGTAAAATGCGATTGTATTAGTGACGTTCCACTGAACACGTGTAACCATTTTGTGTCCTGGTATTCGCCGATCGCGAAAGAGAATTTACGATATTAATGGAAAAATAGCATGCAAGATATATGTCTTAATTATAGGTTATTGTGCTTCTATCAATTACTACCTTCGAACAGATAATAAAAGTAATTAGAGATGCGATCTATGAAATGGTGCAGTAAAGGATTGTTGTATAGAAGGAGTAAAGTAGAAATTCCGAATAAACTTTACTACACGAAGTAATTAATTTCAGGCAATCAAACGAAATTCAATTTCAGGGACATAATGGTATAATAGTAATTTAAAGTCAATGGGCGTAATTTTCTTAGTACATATTACGCACGTTGAATATACAGGTACTTAATAATTAAGATCAGAAAAAAACTGACCGGAATACTTAAGAGAATTTTTAATATCAAGTTGTTGCATGTGAAATGGCCGATTTTATGCAGCTTAAAGTTCTATAATCGCTATTTAATTAAAACAAGCACTGCTAATTTTTGTAAAATGTTTCGTACGCATTGATGAGTATCAGATTCAAGTAAAATTGTTATCGATCACTTCTGTTACGTGATTATAAGGTACATTTCCAAAGTTTATATTTTCGAATTGTTCATTCACTAATTACATTTTCTCATACATATATGCAACGTGCATGTGTCGTTACCTAAAAATAAAGTCCAAATTTAGTATTGAAATTTTCGTTAGTCTCGATTCCTCTTACATACGTTCGCTATTAAATAAATAATTCAAATGACAATTGTAGGGACACTGACAGTAATCAGGACATCAACCTTAATAAAATTGAAACACAATGATCTGCTATTTCTGATAAATCACGACTCGTTTCGAAAGTGTATATGCGTTGCGTTGATAAGTCAATGATGATCTATATACTTCGTCCGGTTATTTCTATGAAAATATCTTTTTAAACGTGCGCTGTAATAATTTAAAGCAACTCCTCTATTTATCAATTTTCGGCACGGACGCGTAAGAAGGTTCGCCACCACAGCAATCACTTATCGCGATCTCCGACGTCCTTGAAACCTTTTCATTTCCAGATTTCTGATATTCGCCATCCGTAAGTACATACGTTCGAACCCGATCAGATAAAAGTGTTACGCATTCAACGCATGCCTATCTGTCCGGCGTGTCGGCGATGTTCTCGAGTACGGTGTCGAGAGAGCGTCCCCGTAGGAATCCTCATTCGGTTCGCGTAGCCCGATCGAAAGGGAGAGCTTTGTTGGCTACGGTTGGGGTAAAAGATCGCGAGTGGCGCGTGTGTAACCGCATGTTCCTATTCGAATAGCATCGGGAGAGAAGCGATTCCCCGAGGTCGTCGATGGATCCTCTCCGCAGTCCTTCGGCGGACGATTTATCAGAGCCGAAAGATCAGGCCAGGTAAGCAACACACTAGCGATCATTGACACGAACACGTATCGCGTGGATAACGCTGCACTCGGTACACGATGGTTTAACAACGCAATTTATCAACGGCCGCTTTCATCCGGGCGATTCTACGTAGCAATTAACGTGTCCACTGCGGGAACATCGTATTTTAAAGGTTTACGGCTCTGACACGCCCAGACGAAATTCACTAGCCTCACACGCAAGGGCATGATTTTTCTGCTCTCGCTAGAAGATTTACGAGCCGGGTACGCGCGGTGACAGCGATCGGACAATATTCCGAGACGATCGATTTCGATCTATGTAGGGTAGATGTACCGATTACTGCCATTTTAAGGTTATCGCGTGACTATTTTGGAACGTATTTAACGTAAAGATCGTTCCAGTTTCGAGCATAATATTGTACATCTTATGTATATATACGTCGTGAAGAATTGAACTGACATTTGTTAAAAGCGTACGTAAGGTAAACGTTGGTAATATTTTTATTTATTTATTTATTTATTTATTTGTATACAGAGATAATCTATTACAAGTGGCCATGGAATTTATCATGGCCCAATTTCGTACATAAAATTCGCGATAAATGTTGCACTTCCGTAGTGTTAGGTGTAACTGAAATAGTCTTTTATAATGGTAAGGAAATAAACAATAGGGTTATTCTAGTAGAAGTTAATAAATACTTAGTGCGTAATTATGCATGACACTTGGCTTCCAGTTTAAAATAGAGCGAGGAATTAGAAATCCAGGACTGTAACTCATTCGCAGATTAGAAATGAACGCGGTTTCAGTAAGTAGTGTAACATGTATTATAATGTTTTGGCTTCGTCCGCATTGCGTATATCTAGGAGTCCATGGAAAGGAACACTTGCGAAGTAGTGAAAACGTTGGTAATATGATTTGATTTCAAAATCATGATTTTAAAATCTTGCCAAAAATTAAACAGTTTATCCTTTCTAATAAAACCAAGGCGTTAGGTTAAAGACACTAATATATAATCACATTTAATTAGTTAAACGTGAAACAATTCGAATGATTAGAAATTATGGTGACAAAGTTAGGAAACGTGAAATTCGGCAGTTTAGAAAAGAGGTATTTTATATGGAATATATACTTGTATTATTAAATGAGGATTAGATAGCGCGACGAGCTATAGATATAGCGTTTCAGGCGATTCAGAGGTTGGATAGGATGATATTCGAGGGGCGTTCCATTCTCCCTGGCTGCGTACAGTGGTTTCGAGTAGTTTCATGTTTATGAGTTATCGTCGACGAAGGGAAGCTGTTCGGATGATTCGGTAAAAATATTCAGATAGCAAGTGAGGCATGTTTATTTTGCTGTTAATGTATTTCATGGGTAGAACACTGTTTAACAGCGAGCTGTTCTTACTCAACCTTTGCAATAGCAGTTAAGGGTTGAAACTAACGTGTCGCGGAAAACGTTTGATAATTATTTTGTACATTTTCTGTAAGACAGCGAAGTCGATCGGTTTATAACAAATTCATCAAGAGTTGTGCTTTCGCTTGATATTATATAAAGTATATGTTTACATATTACGCGTACTCTGTGGCATTTTGTGCGTTTAAATTTCCCATAGATGCATGGAAATATGCAATCCAGTAATTAGTTTCTATATATATAGTACTTATCGTATCGTGTATCATCCGTGGTGTACGTTGCATCTCTATTTTAGTGCTAATTGGTTAATTACGGCTGATAATCAAACATTTCAATGGCAAAGTTAATCGGTAATTACGTGAAACGTTGCTCAACCTTGGCGGCCGTTTTGTGGCATCCGTTTTCATAGGAGTCCAATAATGAAACAGAAACGGGGAAAATTATTATCCGAATCCACTTTATCTGACACCGTGTATAACTTAAGTTCATAAATACAGGCTAATAATTGCTTCGTGATAACGTCACGAAGACAAAGAACAAAAGCAAAGGAAACAAAACGTGGGACTTGCAATAAAAAAAGGTTTGAAAAGCAGGCAAAATGAAGCAGGTTCCCAGAAATAGAGTTCTTTTTCCCATTAATCCTGTTCATCCATAACGATAGCTACCTTGTAGTACCAGTTGGCGCGCATTTTATTCGATAAAGATCGAGTGGCGGAAGCATTCGAAGTCTAAAATATGGATGATTCCGAATTGGATTAACGTCCGTACGATGAGCATATGCAAGCTGACGAGTAGACGACTCACGTGTAATCGGAATATAAAATAAGAAGTCACGAGACCAAGTGACTTACCATTATAGCGAGCGAGATAATCTCGTCACATCGGCTGAGAAAAGTGGAATCGACGCGTTTGGCTCGTTTCGTAATGTCATTTTGCATATTAATCGTTCAGCAGCCCGTATTTGCTGGAAATTGATATTAATATATAGAGTGTCCCGAAATTAAAGGTGCAAATTGGGTCAGAGAGATTGTATGACTCGAAATAAGACCAAAATCAAGAATAATAAAATTGCGTGGGAAGCAGCTGAAAATTATAATTAACGAGCGGTGTTTCATTCAAAATGGTTAAATTAAAAACGCTTACTTGCACGGGGAATATTTCTATCACAATTTTAACGTGCCAAAGAAATGATACTTCGTGATGTCGAAAAGACAATTCGTTCGATATATTTGTTTATTGAGTCTCTAGGATAAATGACCCACGCACTGTGTATCCAAAATTTATAATAATCGGTACGGTGAATTTTCAATTATTTAACTAGAGAACCTTCCCTTAATACCATTTATCAAAGCAATCCTGGAATCATCCGAAACTTACGAAAGTGCATCGTGCAGCTCAGTGCAAGTTTCCGTTCGCGTCCGGCACGACTCGAATGATCCGGTTCAGCTGCAGGAGCGATTCGGCAAGAATGTTAACGAATCGCGGAATCCCGAAGGCTGATGGATAACGGCGGTGTCGGTCGTTTGGAGTGGAAGATGGGCGCTGCCCTGGCCACCGGCGTTCGAATGTCCATGGGGACCCGAGTGCGCGTCTCGAGGAGTCGAAGGGTCATCGAACCCGTGTTCGAATATTCGAAGAGAGCACCGACTGCGCACAGGAGTACCGGGAACTGAGAACAAAGTACCGGGTACCATTCACCGTACGAACCGCGTCGTCCGGGGGCCCTCTTGCCCGATAAGGACGACCAGCCCCCACCTCGGCGAAGTCACGTCGGAACCCGTGAACGTCTCGTCCCACAAACGAGCAGACGGAAATCGCAAGCTGGACGTCCTCGCTAATGATGCTGCACGTTCTCTCTGCTTACGAGCTGTACGTACTATGTACGTATACGCCGCTGGCCACGCTGTTCCCTGCTTATCCCCTACTTTGTTTCTTGATCCCTTGCGTACTGCCCGTGCCAACGACCTGTGCGCATCGGCTACTTTTCGACGCATCGATATAAATGTTCGGTATACTGGAAAGTCTGGCTAATGGACTTGTTGACAGTGGACGGGAGCTAGGGTTACCGACGTTGATTGTACAATTTGACGGGCCCTTTTAGAAAAATAGGTATACTGTGTAGAAATATTCGAAATTAAAAGGTTGACGAGGTGGGAGGTGAAGTAGGATACATATACGTATTATTAAATCAATTGTAGTCAACATAAGTTGGTGACAAATAATGCTTATGGTCTGGGTAAGTTTAAGCAGGAAATCTGGAATCCGTTAAATTGACGAGTTTCACAAACCTAGTGTTAAAGTACATGTGAACGATAGAAAACGAGATCTTAACACTTTATTTATTGGAAGACTATTATTCAGCTTATTTGGGATGCATATAAATTGACTGTGTTTTATTTCTTACATCTACTTTGTTTCTAAAAAATCTTACGGTATTATTGTCTGAAATGAATAATGAACAATGTAAAACAATTTAACAATGAACAAATAAATAATGTTATAAGTAAATGGAACAAATAAATAATGTCGTTTAGGCCGTGCTCTAATTAATATTTGTTTTCCGGGTTCGAACAAAACGATCGGTGGTGCTTACGCATTTTATTCGCAACCGGTAGATAAAGCGTTCAGATCTCTCTAGTTTAACCCGCCTAACATCACAGATGTTATAACATAGCCACGTCAACTCCAGAAGTAGCAGTAATTTGGGTCTGTTCAGTGCCAATTGCAGAAAAATACCAGATTTTAATCGTGGAAGCTATCAAGTTTCTCGAGCGTTCGCTTTCATGTCTTGCCGACATCGTTGACCCGGCGGTGACCAGGAAGGAAAGTATACTTACATACTTACCACTGACAATGAGTGAGAACGAATGAAAAAGAATAGGGACGAATTAGATCAAACAAGAGTGAGGGAGATAAGTGTATACTACGCACGAGAAGAATGCACGGCTACCGGCAAGCTGAAACGACACTTGGGAAAGGAGAATCGTCCATTCGCAGCGGCTGACTTGCGAGTAGTAGTAACGTAACAGCGACGCCCATACTTACGGTTAGACACGTATCACTATTGGCTGGCAATGGGTCGATCACATCGCCTATTACGCATGAGGAATCGTTAATAGTCTAAAACCAGGATTTCCGAGAGGACACTGGGTGGAGCGAGTAAACGATTCCCCTTTCAGCTTGTCGGCAGTAAGCCAACATCTCGTGCGCGTACAGTACCGTAGGCCAATGAAAAGATTACACAGCTGCGTACTAATGGCTGTAGCGTAACAGGTCAACTTTTAGGGAACACACATAGAAAGACGCCTCGCACGTATTTCCCTAATTGGCCGACTGACCATACGATTACTATGGTAACGCGTGAAAAAGTGGGGTTACGTGGTGCAAGCTGAGCGATATTTGACTATGGACCGCTCTTCCTGTGCCGTCTTAATGGCCTACGGTACTATTCGAAGCTAAAGAGAAGTTTTATGAAACGACACATCGACAAGTGAAATTACTGTTCTGGCCAACGATGCAATACGCGCGAGTTACCTTTATCAGTACGTGCGTTGCAACAGTACTATCATTGACTAAGGACAGGATAGAATAACGTTATAAATTTCAAACTGAAATTCCAGTCGTGTATAAAAGCAAAGGTTTTTTACGCCTCTTGCGATTTAGAATGGTTACTTTAAGAATTATATTCAATTCGAACATCAAAAGTGGTAAAGTTAACCTTCTATAATACGATCGTAAAGGTAAATTAAATTCGGGTTATAGAGGATTAAATGATTGACGTGCAATACGTATTAAGATATGCTTCTATCTAGCCACATTATTATAGATCTAGATTTTACAGATCAATTACGTAGAAGACACGTGCATCGCGCAATATTTATTTACATTTCCCATCGTTTTAATAACACTGCTGTCTTATTCTAGTCTAAATTATCAATGTCGCATGATGTGACATTATCCAGGTAGCCACTGGATGATTCTATATAAGAACGGGTGGTCTATCCTATGCTTCGTCGACGGTATTATGCAACGCTGCTAAGTTGGAGCTTGGAAATGCGGGTCTGATTGATCGTAGGTCCATTTTTTTCGACGCAATTATAAAGCTAGATAACACGTGTTTGCATTATCGTCCAAAACATTATCAAGGAAACACAAGCACACGTTTCTCTTGCTCGTGTGCCGTTCTGCTAGATTTCTTTCCAGCTTGCAGTAATACTTTTTCTCCGATAGGCTCTCCCCACCGTTAAGTGACGATAACATCGAGATTTCTTTGGAAGTTTAGTTCTTTCCGCTTCTTTGAATATATCTGTTCCTTATATCTTTTATTCTCTAATTACATTTATACGTTTATTCCAAAGCCATTAACAATATCATTTTTTTTAGTTCCTTTATAATGTATTATGGAACAGTGAGTCAACAATTATCCACAATAGGGCTATAAGTTTTTACTCAAATTACACTGCGAATTTTGCTTGCGCCATCAGATATCGCGCACTCCCTTTGTTTTCCATTTGATAGTTCAATTTAATAGCCCACTCCTGTCATTTGTTTTGCATTATATTAAGATGCCCGCACTATTATTGGCTCTCGCGTGATTTTTGTGGTCTGAAGGTAAACCAGGAGCTGGAATCTATCAAAGGATCGTAGCACGGTATGAGAACAACACGCAACTGCAAAACGCTGTCTATTAATGGAGCAACAAATTCGAAAGATGAATCTGCATGAAACGCCTGATTTCACGTGACGTGAAAATAGCTTTAGGAATAGATGCTTGCAGTGGGCTGAAATTTCGTACGATATATATTTCTTTACACGGAGTACACATTACTTTACATATAACTATCTTCACACGTGATCGAATGCGGACTGGACACACGATGACTCATACACCATACATTTAATACTACAATTTGCCCAATCGTAATAAAGTTATCGCGATTATTAGATAGATCGAATAACATAGGTTTCTGCTAATATCTAACAATAGCGTATCCTTACCTTTAGCTTCCCTATTTTACCCTCGTACAGTCTCCTACACGTATCCCAGGTGCTCCGTTGTGAAACACGCGGTACAAGCAAAGAGTAACTCGCGTTAACATACAAAACGTCAAGGTGAATCCCATTCAAGCGATTAAGCGGGTTTCGCCGAACGAAGGGAACGAAGGAAGGAAATCAGAAGCTGGACGTCGCGGCTAATGATGCTGCACGGCTGTCCAAGTAGTACAGTAGTAGACTTTATTCTTTATTCGTACTTTATTTGCTTGTGTTCTCTCACGTGTAGCCGCGATTCACTCGCGTGTCGTGGACGTCGCCCGTTAGCTCTTCCGTTGTGTAGCTTTTTGTCGGCTGGCCGCGCAGCTAATTTATGTACTTATGAGAGAGCAAGAGAGCGAACGAGAGAGAGAGAGTGAGAGTGAGACGGGGGGAAGGAGATAGAATACAGCCCGGCTGAGTTCTCGTGCACGGCTAACCGCTCGTTCGAATAATGACGCCCCGTTCGTCGCGTAATTTACGCGTTTTTGCCCGCGCGGAATGCGGTCCTGCCACGTTGATCGACTGAATTTGTGGCTGTTTAACGCGGCTCGCCTCCTCTCGTGACATAGTTCTTTCCACGAGCGCAGAATCACAAGGGAAACTGGAATTCCCACGCAGCGGTGAGATCCGCGAATTCGAAAATCACATCGCCGCGGTCCGAGGGCACCACCTGCGGAAATTAAAGTTATTATTTACGGGACGCGCGACCGTTTAACAAGCCACGTGAATGTATTCCAGTAATAGCGGCGCACGATACAATTAGCATAACCAGACGCCGGGAAACTTGGTCTCCTCGGACGTGCCGCGTTGTTTAAGCGTTACGAGAAGCCGCGCGCGCGCGCGGTCCACCTCCGCGATAAACAGACATATCGGAGAATCGCGCAACGATCCAATGCGCAATGTCGATCATTACGCCAGATCTGACGATAGCGGTCGCTCGTTCTTCGAGTTACTTAAGGGGTTACGTGAAACGTTAAGAAAATCTATTTGTTCCTTATTTTTCTTTTGCATGTCGCTATACACACTATTGTTCTATACATATACAATTAAGTATACACGCTTGTGCGTCTATACAGGGTGAGTTACCTAAGGCTAGGAGTTTTTTCTTTAGCGTTTTCGGATGTACAGATCAACTCGAGTAAATAACGTATACGATAAATTACCTTAATTAATAACATTGACATTTCTTTGGCGATTTCCCTTATTAATATTTCTTACAGTGCTTTCAAATACCTTACTATGTACGCATGACACTCTACATAGACTACTCTCTAACGTTCTATTTAGACATAAGACTGGGAGTTGAAATATGTTTAAAACTGCTTGTTGTATAGAAAAAGGTTTCAGATATCGAGTTAAAAGATTTGTCTGTCCTATTTTACGTAGGGTTGTATATACCCTATACTGAACATTGTAGGACTAATCTTGGAAAACCAAATGGTATCGTCAGAATGTCTTCAATGGTTAATCAGTGAGGGGTATCATAGTAACACCAATGTTTTTCACACGATCTTACAGCCATTCAAGACATCTTGTATTTCTACACTCCGTTTATACTCCAACTTTGCCCAATTCTGTTCAGTTCTGTAACCTTTTCTAAACGTTCATTTTTGTTTACGTTTCGTATGTAAAATCTTTCTTTTTATAAGTGGGATCTTAAGTTCGCAAATAAGCCGTTATTATTATCACGACTGTCATATTTTCGTAGAAAATTCTGATTTTTATAGACGACGATATTTCAAACCATGCGACGTGAAGTCGAATGAGATGATAGGTCTATTCCGTGCCTCGTCTCTGGTTATCATCTGTTATCGATTGATAACGCGTCATCCGCCACTAGGTAACTGTAACTTGATGGATCATACTTCATGGATCATGCGGTTTCAACCGAGATCGTCCCGGGGCGATCTCGGGCAGGATGTTCCCATGCCGGTTGACGTTTCACTTGTTCCTTTTCGCTCGTCCGCGAAGAACGTTAGATTACGCGCATGCTTGCATACGCGATGCCGTGAATTGAGCAACGCGTCTGCTTTATAAAATATTAATCTCGCACGGAAATAGATCTCGCGGAAAAGAAGATCCCACCGCATTCTACTATCGCTTGCGTTTACCACTTATGTGTTTTTACGAAGGGTTCGGTAGAGTATCGCTGGTACATTTGTAATAAAGTTCCAGGAGATATAATAATAGGTAATAATTAGACTTCGGACTACTATGCATTTATGGAAAATATCAATTTGCAAGGAATTGTACGATGCACATACTGTGGTGAAATATATACAATATTTAAAGTAATTCACACGTTGTTACATTTAGGGAGTCAAACAAGATTATAGTTCCATGCGTTTAATTGTGATTACGAAAATATTTGCATACAAATCCGCAGTCTAATAATGATACTTATTTATACATTGTATTTCACGTAACTGGATGAAATTGTATTTCTTCCGTCATTGTAATTAGAAAATAAATATTAGAAAAAGACAATGAATAGATAAAAGGAGATTATATTTACAGAATCGTATTTTTCTGTAAATATAATTTCCTGTTAACCTTTCATTGTCTCCTAATATTTTTTCTCTAATTTCAATTACTAAAGAGATTCAATTTACTCCATTTACGTAAATCATCGTGTATAAATAAGTATTATTATTATTAGACTGCAAGTTTTTATGTAAATTCATACTTTCATGAGCACAATTAAAGAAAAAGGACATGAGTGGAGATTTGTTTGATTCGCTAAATATGACAACGCGTGAATCATTTTACTTGCTACAGTCATTCTTTAATCGGGGAGTTTAACGTCGCATCAACAACTATGTTATTAACGACGGTACCATTAAATTATACTATTTGGTCGGCAATTTTAGTTTCTTTGTAATGAACTCAAGAAGATCGTGAATTTTGTTGATTTCCAAGTTAACATTAATTGTGGTTTTAATTTTATATTTGTTACGATATACGCATTGAATTTAGGATACGACAGAATTAAATGCGTTATTTCTTCGATACAATAATGAGCCGAATAATTGATTTGCGACGCGATTTAAGTTTCATCTCCGACTTTCTAAACGCGTACAATGCTCCGGTAAGGTCAACGATCACTTCCACCTTTTCCATTATTCTGTCCAGTTTCTTTAATTCTATAGCGGTTCTATTATGTACAGCCTTAACTTGTAAGCTATCTCTGACGGTCTGTATCTCATTCTGCTGACATCGAGGCTTGGAAAAAAAGTTTTACAATGGCTTGATCGATTGCCACTTTTAGGCAGGTACATTATCGTCTGGTATCTACTCGATCAAGAAGGCCTATTATGTTGTGACACGTTATGTATCACTCCGAGCGCTGCCCTACTGTCAGAGATCCGTTCAGTCGTTGCAGTAAAGAACGATGGGAAAACTTGATACATGATACGTGATCCACGGATCGCGGATCCACGATCCATCGTCAGGCTGTTACTGATCGGTAGTACGTCTGGTTTACCCCGAAAACAGGCGAGTTTTCACTTTTGGATTAAATATGCGAGCGAAAACAGAAGGAAATAATAGAAAGTTACGTCTGAAGTACAGCTTAAGTAATATCTGCGGAAAATTGCGAAAGTAACATAGAAAATGATAGGAAAATATTAAATTATTATTCAGCAACAATAATGAGCAATTTTCTATTTAAATACAAAGTTTTACTGTTTCGATAGGCTCGTTTTAGAAAGTATAAAAACCTATCAGATTTTCATTGCAAACATTTCCTTATGCCTATTGTAATTTTAAACATACATGGATGAATAGGAAATCAGCTAAATATGTGTAAAGAATTGGTCCCCAATAACCCCCGCAAAGTTTAACAAAGAATTAGAATTTTTTTTAATAGTTGGGGGCGACAAAAACTTAAATCCACGTCTGAAGAAGATAAGTACCTACGTAGTACTGGTCGAGTGGCTGCCACAAAAGTATATACTGCTCGTGGACAACTAAATCCACTACAGACAAGAGTGTCCGAATAAGAAAAGCACAGCAGGCAGAACGATCACAATAGCAGTTCCTGCTGGTGTCAGGTTGATTAGCCAGAGCCCGGAGTTTAGAGAGGCACGTGTCCTTTAGTAGTGACCGTTATGTGGACGTGACCTATGTCGTCGGCCATAGTAGAGGCCTAGGATCAATGAGCGATCGTTTCTTGGAAGTTAGGATTATGCCCGTGGCTATGCACAATGTTCTCCTAACGGTCCGCCTGTGCACCAGTGACCTGAACACGAAGCGAGCAAACTTCGCCCTACCGCATTGTTCTTCGTCTCGGACCAACGAGATTAGCCAGCCCGTTTTCTTTCTAATTGCTCCTAATAAGCGTATTTTATTAGCCTTTCTTCGTCACGAGAAAATGGCAATTGTTTGAGCGCTCAGCACGCATTAGATTAAAATTAACAATATCTGAAATAAACACGTGTTTGGGAGAAGTATCGGGAAATATTCTATTTAATGTTGCGCGAATAAATAAGTATAATAGTGATTTTAATCAGAATTTTGTGGTGCTTTTACATTAGAAGAGCTTCGCAATTAAAAGGTTAAAGACGAGTATACTCGTTATAGGGAATAAGAAATTCGTGTTTGCTGTTTAAAGTACAATTTAAGTGAAATAAGAAACATATTCGTGTTTTTAACACATTTTAGAGTAACAATGAACTAAATATTAACCCTTTGCGTTGTGATAATAAATTTTAATTTTTTCACGAGTTTTGTATTCGTCTTCGCCAATTGAATTTTGATGTCCGTCGAAACAAATAAAAGTGAAGGCAAATCTTCTCTTTTTCACAAAACTATTAAAAAAGTTCGGAGTGCAAAGGTTTAAAATAAGTACATTCTGAATTCCAAATTTTATTCTGTTTAAGAACCATTAAAATTTTAAATTTCATAAATAATATTAACGAATCTTTAAACAATAGAAATACCGACTTTTAAAAAAAAGAATTAAAGAAATTTCTCATGTTGTTATAATTTATTGCAATTTTTACAACAAGTGCATTTATTCTGCTTTTGTTGACGAGTATAGTCGTCATTGTTTAAAAATAATTATTAGTCTACGGATTTTTATGCTAATTCATATTTTTACAAATGCAAATACGGAAATGGAAGCTTAATACTGATTTGTTTCACCCTCTAAATGCTATGAAATGCACTTTACTTTCGATATTTTGCATATTTCTGCGTATTGTATGCATTCCATATATCTTCTTCCAAAAATGCATAAAGATCCGCAAACGAATAATTAGCAAAAATAATCCGCAAACAAAGTTGCACGGTTTTAAAATTAAACGAAACACTTATGAGGTTAACGTAGCGCAGCAATTCGCCTACGATTTTCAGCGAAGTTTCAGAGGATCGGCTCGCAACGTTAAATGTCGCAGGATTAATCGCAACCTGTACGAGACGGGGGGAAAAAAAGTAAGGAGGCCTTCAACTTCCTCGCAAAGTAAAAGAAACACGAATCGAATTAAAAGAATTCGCTTCTTTTTTCCATTTCCATCCCGTCAACCATTCAAAGTCCATAGTTCGAATCGAAGATGACTTCTCAGACAAGTCGTCTTAATTCCAGCGTGTCATGAGATTAGAAGGGTCCTTATACAACTTGATCCGTGGTTCCCTCGTGCAGGAACGTCCCTGTCGTTCCTCTTCCATTCCCTCTTCGTTGGATTTGACGTAAACGAAGATGCACGACGATGAACATCGCGACATCGGTCATTCCTTGCTCAAATTCCTCGCTTGTTGTGCACTCGCCTAATTTCATCCATTAGGTAAACGAACTCTGATTGATCCGGCTTTTTTTTCATCTTCAAGATCTCTGGCTTTTTAGATTCGCCGATTGAGATAGAGGCGGAACGAAAAGTATAACTAACGCGAAATCTCGTAAGGGAGGATTTGCCTTCGTCCCAGAAATCGTTTTAACAAAAATTAAAATTTTCGAAAGAATGCCTTCCTCTTTATTACCCGAAAAATAACGTAAATGCCACTAAATTATTTTAATATACAAAATGTAAAAGCAAACGCAAAAGCTACAAATTTCACACAATCGAAAGCATAAAAATGAGAATGGTAATGAGTCTCTACACAAAAATACATCGCATGACTGGTCTACTCTTGCATACAGGGTGAATCATTTAACTGTTTCGCCGAAACTTATTTACAAACGATTTATAATATCAAAGAAGTGTTTAAAACGAAAGTTCTTTCCTGTCACGTGAAAAATACAGTGCAATAATTACCTTCCCGCATATTTGACAAGATTTCACGCAACTCTTTTGCGCGACAAACAATTTGCAAGTGAATTTATCAACTGAAACGGTTAAATGGCTCACCCTGTATATACCTAGTCCACGGTGTAATGCGCGCAGATACAGGAACTCAATCTGGCCGTGTCCAATGGAGTTCGTATGATACGCGAACTTTTCCATAGAAGTAATTCCGCTCATTACATCCACGCCGCTGATGATGATACCCTATCTCGCCAGCGCGAGGAGCGCGAGAGATGGTTCGCCGCTTGTAACGACGACGGGGTGATAAATTTTCGCGTGTCGGCTAACAAGATCGCTCTGGAAGAGGCCTCGAAAATTGCATAGCCTTTCTTAGAAATTCACCGCGGGTCCTTGCCGTGGTTTAGTCTATAGCCGGCGTGTTGAGATCCAGACGAAACCACGTAGGCGTCTAGGGACAACGTCCTGGCTTTCAGGGTGCGTTCACCCGTTCGGTCGTTCGCGAACCTTTCATCCGAAATCCTTGAAAGGGGGGCTGGGGGAGCAACCGGTGACAAGGGTACAGGATCTCTCTGTGTAGATCGCGGGAATCATTGTGAGAAGAGGGCATCGCGCCCACGTTCGACAAACCGGACCTGTCGGACGCTCTTCTTTCCAACACACGCCTATCGGTGATGGCCGCGTTTCTCATTCGACACTGGCTACCTGCTCCTTTTCATCGATTCCTTGTCCGACTAATAGCGAATGGATTCGCGACAAGCTGTTAGCCACTTTTCATCTCGATAAAATGATCGCTTCGATCGACGATGTTGCGCTCTTCAACGCTAGATCCACGGAACGCTGCAATACGACGCGTTTTGAATTTCAAGCTTGAAGGAGAAGGCCTAAAATATTGCTTTTCAGTGATTTATGGTGAGTTTATTTGTAGAATACGTGTTCTAATTTAACCCTCTCCATTGATCTTGTTATTTGGAGTAGGGAGGTACGACATAGATATTTTTACGGAAACTTGTCAAATTGTACAATCAATGTTCGCGAATCTAGTGTTAAGAGGCTACACCATCTAAACTGTTTTAAGAAAGTGAATATTTCTTTTTGTACATTTTATTAAAGGTTGTTTAGAATATTGTCTTCAAAGGATTTTTTGAAATTCCAATACGTGACAAAGTTAGAGTTCTGAGTGAACCAACACGTAATAACACGTCAAATAGAAAGTTTAGATTTTAATCGCATTTTTCTGGAAATCATATTTTTTGGTCTGGTACCCAGCAAATCTTCGAAACTATTCATCCGATTTATTTGAAATTTCAATATGTTATAAATTATAGGGTTATCTATGACGCAGCGTATGGTCTTTTTTATATCTTAATTTAAAAATATGTTTTAATCACTTAAACTTTAATTTCCTCTGTAATGGTTTCCTTCGAACAAAAGTATAATAAATAAGCACTGACAGCGAAAAAGCGATTAATAGCCTTCCAGTCGATGAGCGTTGGCATTAAAAAGTCTGTTAAATGTTGAAATAATTTTTAACCTTGAAAAACAAAAGAAATTGCAAGAACCAGAATGTCGAGAAAAATGAATTTATACAAGGATAAATCATCAATTACCCTCATCCCAGTAATAGATATAAATGTTTTTATTTTCATAATATTTTCTCCAAATACATTTGATCCAACGATGCATAAACTTTGTCACGTCTTGTGAATAATATGTTTCGATTGAGAGATAAACTAAGTATGCTCCACTTGCTTCGACTACGTACATAAATTAGAAAATCTTGTTTTTGAGTTTGTCGAGCCATTAATAGACACTGTTTTGCAGTTATTTACTGTATTCGTACTGTGCTCCGAGTCTTCGATAGATTCCAGTTCCTGATTAACTTTCAGACCATAAATATCAGGTCACAGTTTACTGTTCTTCTTTAGTGCACGCTAATAATCTTAATCTCTCCGAAACGAATGACATAAGTGGGCTATTAAGTTGAATTTTCATATAGAAAACAAAGAAAATGCACAATATTTGATGGTACAAGTAAAATTCGTAGTGTAATGTGAGTAATAAACTTACATATTATCCTATTACGGATAATTATTCACTCAACCATTATATAATATATTATAAAAGAACTCAACAAATTAACATTGTTACAGGCTTTGGAATAAAGATATAAACTTTCAAGCCCAAAATTTAAGATCTTTCATGACTGTAATTCAGAGTAGAAGTTCTTCTTAATCATTTCAATAATAAATAAACCTATATTATAAAACTTTTCAAGCCCTGCATATAGCAGATAATTGATTTTCTGCAGTACCTATTCTTTGATATTTCACATGAACCAAGCTATGAATATCCACCAGCAATTCAAGCATAGAAATGCTCCAAAGATTACAGTCCAAAATATTGGGAATCCTAATCTCCATCGACTTAGAAACTTTGTTGTCTTATTCTACTCTAAACCGGTAATACTGCATGTAACACTAAAATGGTAACCTAATGGTTCTAAAATAATTCTAAAAATAATCATTCTATATAAGAATGGATAGTTTGCCCTACGTTTCGTCGATGGTTAAACGGTCCTCAACCTGGACAAGATTCCTTTCGCGCCTGTCGGTCGCGAGATCGCGCGCGCGCGCGCGCAGAACTGTGTCAGTATTGCGTAGCTCGTTTCGCGAAGGAACGTCGCGAATCTCATGCATTACGCATCGACAGCCAAGCTAACACTGCCACCGTCGTTGAAGCTTTCACGAAGCCTAGGCCCAAGAGGAATTCCTCTTCGTCAAAGCTGTTTGCGCGCGTGCGAGCTCGTAGGCAAGCCAGGGCAGCAGCCGGTCGCGTATATGGACATGCAGGGCAAGGCAAACGCGATGCGGCACGCGTCGGCATTCTGAATCACGCTGCTGTTTTCCGGTCTGCGCCTCCGTCGGTTCCGTTAGCCGCATTATGCGATTGTGCTAATAGGTCAAAATAAGTTTATCGCCTAATGAGCTACGTGGGTGGCGAGCTGGGCCTCTGAATGAAGACACGAGAAAGCTGTTACACAGCGGACGCGATGCATGCTTCTCGAATTAACCCTTTCACTGTTGATTAAAGCAACGATATACGCTGCGATCGCGAACGATTCTTCGAAGTGGTGTAAAACATTGATCGGTAAAGAAAATTATTATGAATTCTAGGGGTTTGCATTAAAAATTAGGAGAGTATAAACATTTTTGGAACGTGACTTTTGCGATGGCCTTATGGATCATCGCTACAAATGATTTATACTTTTAGGAGTTTATTGAAGAGTGTAAGGGTTAAGTATACAAGGTGTTGCAGATCTAAATTGGGAAACTTTGTCAACATGTTTGGGAGATTGTTTTATGATATTTAAAAATGTTATGCGCACCATGCGTCAATTCGTCTTCACTTTGGAGATATGAAAGAGAAAGTAGTATAAAGCGCAAATAATCAGACGCATTCAAGCTATCAACTTTTAATGACGATCGTTTGTTCGAGACAAAGTTTTACACTGATTTTAAGCGATTTAAAGTGGTTTAAAGAAATTGTTCTTCTCTTGTTTGTGTGCATGCGAAGTTAAGCGTGTTTTCATAAGAAACAAGATCGTTAAGATAGATTGAAGGTAGAAACAAATCTTCCAAAGATTTTCCAATAGATTTATTCGAAATAAAGTTCACACAGCTCAAACTTGACTTTTTGAAGGTTGAATTACCAGGATCATTTAATAAGTAAAGAAGCAAAGGCGTTAATTTAAATAACATCTAAATAAAAAGTACGATACTTTTAAAATCGTTATTTGGCATCTCAATTATTAGTTTCAAACAATGATTTATTAATTCTTCCAATATTTATAATCTCTATCATTCGTTTAACAATGTCAACTCCTTTTGAAAAGTGCGCTTTGGAAGAACAACCTCCAGTTATAACATTTCCGGTTTTCGACGTTATAAAATTAACTAAAATTTACTCTAGTAGTTGCAGAATTGTGCAAATTGTTATAAGCAGGTTAATATGTTTAGAAATGACTCATATGCAATATGAAACATGTGAAAATTAATCATTTGCAAATTTGACCAATTATTAGACAAAGAGGCAAAGAATTCTTTGCTACTGGTACACGAAAACTAATAAGAAATAGCACAAGTGCATAATTACAGAAGAAGGTTACGTAAAAAGCAGCTAAATTATAAATTTCTTCAATTAAACAGTATTGAATCAATATTAGATGAATTCCTTAAATTAAACAATATTAAATCAATATTAGATGAATTCCTTAAATTAAACAATATTGAATCAATATTAGATGAATTCCTTAAATTAAACAGTATTGAATGAATTCCTTAAATTAAACGGTTTTAGATGAATATTGAATGAATTTCTTGAATTAAGCAGTATTAAATGAATATTGGATGAATTTCTTAAATTAAACAGTATTAAACAAATATTGGATTAATTTCTTAAATTAAACAGTATTGGATGAATTTCTTAAATTAAGCAGTATTAAACAAATATTGGATGATTTCCTTAGATTAAACAGTATTAAACGAATATTGGGTGAATTCCTTAAATTAAACAGTATTAAACGAATATTGAATGAATTCCTTCAATTAAACAGCATTGAACAAATATTGGCTGAATTCCTTAAATTAAACAATTGTTTGTCTCTTCACTTATCCAATGACCCTCGTATACAGGAAATTATAGTAAAATAGAATGAAATCTCTGTAGCTCGTCTCAACAATTTCGTACATCTTGTATTATCTCGTAATTCTACGCGAACCGGCTCGTATTTCGATCGTTAAAATAAAAATATAGCTGGTGCTTTATTTCAAGGTCGTGTCTGGGATATCTAATCATCTATTGAGAACAAGCAACGCAAACTTGCCGGTCTGTTACGGGAGGTATTTTCAACACTAAAACGGATCTTTGGTTCTACCGTTCTACCAATTCCAATGGGGAGACAACACTGGGCTTCGTGCATCCAGATCGGATCGATTCTCAGGAACGAGAAAGTAATGGCCCATGAAAATTCACGAACCACACTGCACGGAGCGATAGGCTGCGTGGTAAGTGGCTAATCGTGATCATGAATAAACATTATCGTAGAAATTGTGACATCTCCGCGGCGATTCTTACGGTTACCTCATCCTAGCTGGCCTCTCCTTTCGTCCTCCTTTGCCATTCTGCTAGAACGCGTCTAGGTAGGCTAATTAATTCGAGTCGGAGCGTCAATAATGTGATTAGGGAACAAGTTCTCTACCCTTTCGCAAGGTTCTTTCATTACACCTACGGAATCTGCTTATAATTCGATTATCGTTAGAAAGCGAATTTTTATGCGCATATCGGAAATTTAGATCGGCAAGAAGATGCAGAATGCAAGTAAGATAAAATTATACGAAACATCCAAGGTAAAGAACGTAATTATGTTAAACGAAAGGTGAAAGAGATCTGCGTCGAAGTTCCATTTCTTGAATCGTGAATTTGCATAAAAGTTCGTAATCTAGTTATCATAATTCAATTTTCAAGATTCCCTTTTTTTTAAGATAACTCACGAACTATTCTCGTTATACGGAAAATAATACCAAAATAAAAATTTGTTTCCAGGATTTGTACTTATAAGTAATTGTAGTTGTAGTTTCGTTGCAAATTATCCTAGGATAAATTAACCAGCGAATGACCGAATTGTTGAATTTATTCACGTTTCAGGTTAATATTTGACCAAAGTTATTTATAACAATAACACGATTGTTCATATTGAACTTGTTATAATACCTATATACATTATTATAGATACGAATTTAAGAGATATCACGTATATTGAAAACAACCGCGTCGCACAATATTTAGTAACGATTCCGTTACTGTCTTCGTCTACTCTAAATTATCATAGTAACGTCGCGTGTAACACTAAAGGTAGCCCCGAAATAGTCTATCCTTGTTTTGTCAATGGTTAAATCTGAAGCGCATCGAGTATTCGCGCAACGAGTCGCGTCCTTTATTCGGCCAGGTGAAATTCGACGAGGAAACAGAGAGGTAACGCCGACGTGGAAGGTGCAGTCGCAGTGAAACGACCGGTAGGTAGACTGCAAAAGGTAAACCCGTCGTACCGGCACCGTTCGTGGTCCGCGGGCATTCCAGGCGACGCCAACGTACCCTCCTCCTCCTCCTCCTCCACCACCACCACCTCCACCTTCTCTTTCTTCTCCTTCTTCTTTTCCTCTGGCCTGGCCACCTTCTTCGTTCCCCCTTCATCCCGATGAACCTCTCCCATCGTTGCCTTGCAATAATGCAACTCCGTGCAGTTGCGTTATCGATAAACTATAGGTGGACTACTGTGCCGCAGGAGAGAGTGATACCACCATTGACTGAGAACAGGATAGACCACTTATCCAATGCTTTTCTTTGTCACACGGGTTTGGGGCTCATGAGCCCTTCATTTTTTCCTTTTCGAGTGTTTAAAAT
The DNA here is from genome assembly GCA_028830335.1 of Eucera pruinosa. NCBI lineage: Eukaryota > Metazoa > Arthropoda > Insecta > Hymenoptera > Apidae > Eucera > Eucera pruinosa. The sequence goes on along the minus strand of JAMYCR010000014.1, from coordinate 8,635,094 downwards.
GTATAACCTTTACGTTTGCTCTTACATTTCGTATATTAATATACTTTAGAAGCGTTTACATTCTTTGTCGGATAATAAAACGAAAGATATTCTTCCGAAAAGTTTGAATCTTTAGGTTATCGATATTTCAGAGCATGCGACACGAAGTCCCATAAGATGATCGGTCTATCCTGTACCTCGTCTGTGATACCACCATTAATGTGGTTACGTAAAAGTTCCATAGAAATTTTGGTTTTCGTTCTAGCGTACGCGGTTAGGGTGAATCACCCACGTACTGTCATTGGTCCTATAACTGCCACTTGAATTGTTTTATTTAATAGGAAAGTAATGTATAGAGAATCGTAATTAAACGAATGTTTAATACTATTATAGTAGTAATATATATATAATACTAAATTTATTGGTATGAGTTTTTATTAGTATTAGAGTTTATTAGCGATTACACGGTATTAACTTAGGCGAACGGTTTTGTTTTAGTTTTGCATGTTTCTTTGAAGTTTTCCATTGAAATGGTAAGACAAAGGAAATCGAAATATGGGAGTCATACCGGCGTATATGTAAAAACCTATCAGCTGGTGTCGCGTCGAAAAAGAACGTCTGGAGTGTATTTGCAGCGGTCTCAGCACTTCTCTAACCCACTTAAAGTTTTCCATTATATTTTATCTGTTTTATGTGCACAATAAATGCCCTTAATTATTGCAGATTGAATTGTACAATCTGGTTTATAAATTAGAAAGTTATTAGCTTGTAACGTTAAGTTATACTTTCGGTCAATCTTTCCCTACTCGTGGAATCTCAATTGCTCGTTAGAACGTTACAAAATACACAGTAAACAATAATGTAATGTTTCGTATACATAGCAAGCAAGTAATTATAATTTTTACTTATTTCGAAACGCTTGGAAACTTAAAAGCTTGGAAGTTCAGTCGCTTAGAAATCCAAAAGTTTGGATATTCAAATGCCTAAGAATCCAAAAGCCTGGAAATTCAAACGCTTAGAGTTCTAAAGTCTTGGACATTCGAACGCTTGTGAATCCAAAAGCTTAGATATCCAAACGCTTGGAAATCGAAACGCTTGCAAAATTCAAATACTACGAAATTCAAACGCTTAGAGTTCTAAAGTCTTGGACATTCGAACGCTTGTGAATCCAAAAACTTAGATATCCAAACGCTTGGAAATCGAAATGCTTGCAAAATTCAAATACTGCGAAATTCAAACGCTTCTCAATCGCTTCTTAAAGCAAGAAAATATAAAAATCCGAATTTTACTTTCCACCCCTGTATACAGTGAAGAAGTTGGGTCGCAATTCAAAAATAAAAAAAAGGTTGGAAAACACTGTAACAAACCCTTCCTTCAATTCTTCTCATTTTATAATTTCCGTTCATCGAGCATAGATCATCCACGATCATCTCGTGTACCACTTCTCTTTTCCTTATACCTCCAAATAAAAAAGAAGACCACGTTTGAAAAAGCCTGGAGGGATTAATTACATTTTCTTGCAAGAATGAAACAAAAGTACAGCACTGTACAAATCGCAAACAGGATTCGTACGGCGATGCTATTCTGGTTGTCGGTTCGATGCGATCACTCGACGACGCGTTATTTGTCACCGGTGCAAATCGTAGTTTCTCTTGCCGGCGGCGCGCGATCTTCTCAATAGGGAATCAGAAGAAAGGAGTTTCGCGAATATCGTGACAGATTGAACGGGTAGAACGCGACTAATTGAGTCGTCTTGTACCCCTTTCCCCTCTGCGAATCCCCTTTTTTTCCTTTCCATCCTTCCTTCCTTCCTTCCTTCCTTCCACGAGCTTTTGCCTTTCACGCTATTGATGACTGTTCGTTTAATCTCGTTCCATTCTGCATCCCCGCATAAAGATCGCTCGTCCATCATAGCGAGATTATGATGCTGCTTCAATGAAGACATTACGCGTACGATGGCTCGGGGATTCATCTTGGCTTACGTACGAGAGCTTGAACGCGATTGTGCCGGTCAGAGTCGCCTTGAGACGCAATCTGCGAATCAGCCGACGATTTTTCCCGCAAACGATGAATCGAACCGGCAGCCTCCGGCCTTTCAAATCGACTCTCGGCAAAGATAGAACGTTTTCATACGGGTAGAACCGCGCGACGTTTTCAAATTGCAACCTATGGGGCTTGTATCGCTGACTTTTCTTCGATGCAGTTCGATGTTTAGGGTGAATCACCCACGTACTGTCACTGTTCCTATAACTGACACTTGAATTCGTTTATTTAATAGCAAAGTTACGTACAAAGACTCGTAAGTAAACAAATTTTCATACTAAACTTGGACTTCGGTTTACGTAACAACGCATAGACATTGTATATTCGTGTATATTTAATATTTGTAACGAAATATTAGGAGGTAAATGGTATGTTGAACATTTTTTTTTGTTTGCTAAATATGATGTATTAATTACTAATTCATTTAAATGGAAATGATCCTTATATGTATTAGCGATTCAGTTTGTACGACAGATAGAAGATAAACCGTAAAATCATCGCCTTTTTACCATATTACTGTGGAGCTGTAGAGAGGGGGTAGGATAGGAAAAAGGAAGGGTGTTGCGTTTCGTCCTGGGCCTGCTAGTGGACTCATCAGTAAGGCTACCTAGCAGGCCCTGCCTTAGACTTGGGATATTGGAAGGAAGGTTAAAGGCGGTATATATATGGACGAGGTAGTTGGAGCGAGTACTTTCGAGAAAGCCTATTTCGTATGTCCCTCTAGTGTTGGGTGCAGGAGAGCCGCCACATTACTACAATTCCAATTCTATCCATGAATCCGCCATTTTATGTGCAACGATCTAATAAATGCTCATTTCAGATGAAGTTGTCGAAAGCCTACCATTTGTCGGATATTTGAACGGGACCATTTTTAATCGTCTTGTTATGACGTATAAATAACAAAAAGAAAAGAAAAAAATTGTAAAAATAATCGGTCACATCGCAATGACCTTGAAAAAATAAAGAGGATCTTATGTGGCCTTATGCGTGCGTTACATAGTCGATTATATCTGTAAATTGTGTTTGAAAAGCAATTTCCACTTCGCTTTGACCCTTCTCTAAATTATCGAAAGCTAATAAGAAACTTTGTGCTCGAAAAGGGTAGAATGTAACACACTTTCACTGAAAGTGATATTGCTCGATGCTACGCATCGAAATTCATGCACGTTCAACCCATTCATTGGTATTCCTCTTGAGTATCTTTTCAAAGAATCTAGCGAGGGATAACGATGAACATAAAGCAGACATCGTGACACATGTTTCCTCCAAAATTCTTCATCCCCAAACGAAATATTATCCCTAGATGCCGATTACTTACTCGTTCGTGTAAAATTGAAACGTGCGAAGAAATATAAATGTTGGAGAATATGTAAAATACAGTTGTAACCCAGATTTATGAAATAATTTCTTCTAGAATAGAAACGAACTAAACAATTTCGAAAATATTTTTTACTTTATTAAGGCTTACCGGTTGGGAAAATTTTGTATGTATTGTACTTTTCTAGCATACAAAATTTACCTTTGTACTAATTCTAAGAGCTTCGCGATGTCCAATTTTATTTTCGAATTATCATCGTTTCCTTTATCCAATGCAATACGGGGATGAAAGCAGCTGTTGCTTTGTTATCCGATGGAAAATTTCGTTTCTTAAAGTTCGTTGACCGACACAATCTAGATCTCATACAGAGCCGACGCCTACCTGCTCTATAAAAGAAGCGTGGTCTTAAAAAAATCTTTTGTTAGATCACCTTAGATCGCAATACAAAAGAGTACGGCAATTTCAAAAACCATTTCGTTTCTTTCAGCTCCTTCAAAGGGGGTAACGTTACATCAAATGCTTCAACGGTTACAATCTACTGAATGGTATTATTCTTCTTTTATTCGTAGAAAATTGTTATTAGACAAATAAAAAGGGCGTCTTTTTCTTTGTGAATCACGCGTTTAACGTAACAGTAAAGAGGTAGGAACACGTTTATGTCACGTCGCGTAATATCACGCGCTAGAGTGCGGATTTTTATCCATTTATAGGAAGTTGCAAAATTTTATAAAATATTCAAAGTAAAGCACACGTTATCATATTTAAAGGATGAAACTAATTTCTATTTAGGTTCCATCGCACTACTAGTGTTTTTAATCTTTTCTACTACAATAAGTCACAATTGTGTTATGAATTATGACACAGATTCAACAAAAATGCATAGCATTAAGAGTGAAATTTAACTTAAACTCCGATGATTTTGTTAAAAGAAAAGTATTACTGAAGAAGAGTGCAATAAGAGAAAATTAATGGGAAAAATGTATATTACAAATGTATAGTTTTATATTAAATGTATAATTATTAATATGTAACATTAAATTAAACCTATTATTATTAATATGTTAGATTAAATTAAATACACTATTTATTTAACGTATTTTTTGTGTTAATTGTGCACGCTTTGTGTTATTCGATTGGAGATTATTAGAACACTAAAATGAACGCTAAAATTTTGGAGGTGCAAAACGCTGCTCCACAAATAAAAAAAACCTATGGGAAGATTAGATAAATATAATATGAAATAAATGGGGAAATGAAAAGAATAAAAATAATCGTTTACTATCGAAAAGAAAACAGCGAGAAAAATAAATCTATTTAATAATAAAACGATGCTTTACCTAATATTTATATATTACCTAATATTTTCTAATGTTTCTACGTCCAATCGTTTACTATCGAAAAGAAAACAGCGAGAAAAATAAATCTATTTAATAATAAAACGATGCTTTACCTAATACTTATATATTACTTAACATTCTCTAATATTTCTACGTCCACATATGATTACTTTCATGTATCGTAGCATTCATTATACGAGATTTTCGCATCGAATAAATAGAATTTCTTTTTACAACATTTGTATCATTTCTCGAAGTTGATTTTCCCTTTTGGGGACATTTCTATTAACTAATGTTGCTCCGTGTTGTTTATAAATTCTCTATTAAGTTCTATAGCTAATACAATAGCAAAACATTAGCGCTTATACTTAATTTCATATTATCGCGTTTAGTCGAAAACTTTTTGCCAGGGATAGTACTTTATCGCAGCAACGTGAAACATAGTTCAATCACAGTTTTCATGCCGCGTAGTAAACGTAACCCGAATACAATAGTCGAGAGAAAGCAATAATAATATCGTCGTTCGTCGACCATAGTGTAATGAAGCGTCTGCGGGACAACAATGATCGTCGATGAGCATCGAAATCGTTTGAAAGTAACCGAGAGGAAACTTTACTACCGTCCAAGCATTTTACGGATCGCTTGAGAAGGAGACCTAGGGAAGAGGGAATTTTATAGGTCTCGCAGGATCGACGTTTTGAATTGCTAAATTGTCGCATATTCATGCAGCTTTTTGCCGCTTTTTTCCCCCCGTCGACCACGTAACGAAGAGATCCGAATGAATTATACAAATGGCCGCGTAGTAATGATCGTTCGAATACCGGCCAGGAGATATGAAAGTCAAGTTAGGGCAGAATATATTTTAGTAACTGTTCTTCGGTATAACGCGAAGGGTAATGGAGCTTGAGGGCTGCGTTTTGTGACGTATATTAAGTATCATCGGCAAAAAGCTGTCTGTTATAGAAATTGCTTTCCGAAGTACACGAGGTTCTCACGTCCGCGGTGTTTAATATGCTTTCGTTAAATGAATATTTTAAAACCAACGCGGAGAAGAAAACAACTTTAGCATTTTTCCTTTTTTTTTTGTAAGCAGTGCAATTGCTTAACCCTTTGCATCCCTTGTTTTTTTTCGTTCGCTAAGCGTTCTTGTATTTCTTACTGGAACGTACAGATTTTACTGGTTGACGTACAGATTCCAATTCTATTTATTAGCGTATAGTATAGCGATTAGGAAAAGCATCTGTACATACTTATATTATTCTAACATCCATTTTGTATTAGGTTCACCACTTTATTTCTATGACGCTAAATTTTTGTAGTATTGTTGAATTATAGGAAACTTAATATAATAGAGCCAAATTAATATGTGATTAACTTCTTAGAAGTATATTGTTGCTATTATTCATCAAGATTTTCAAAGGGAATTAAGGAACAATAAATCACGATCCAGTTATCGGCAATTTCATGTGCTACAATCTAATGCTAATGCGTGTTTTCCATGAATTTAGATTTTTAAATATTAAGCACAGTGATGAATAGTACTGTGGGAAATAACTATCACGGCTAACACTTTAGAAACTTACGAAGGCCTGATCATCTAACAAAATATAGAGTTCTAACGAGATTTTAACGACTAGATTTCTGTTTACGAGCAGCTTAGTGCTTTCTTTGCGCATCTTAATTATACACACTCGATAAGAGCTTCTAATAGTACATTTTATTTATAACGGTGCCGATGCACCGTAATTATAAACGCAATATATTTCCATTGACTACTAAAATACTACAGTTAAATATTACGATACTTGGAGAAAACAATCAATTTACAAATGAAAAGTTCGAGTACCTAAACTATTAACTTCTACACACATATTTATTGACATCCTTTATTTATCTCTATTGGCTACCGCTAACCATACAAATTTATTTATAGCTATGAATCATGCGTATTTAATATGCTGCATATTATTATTATAATTAGAATTCTATTCTATAATTATAATTCTTTCCTCTTAACATATGCAGTTGGAACAATTAATCGCGGAAATGATATCAAATCTAGATTTATACACGTAATAGAAAAAGTATCTGGTTGCCTTATGAAATTGAGAAAAATATATTTATTTATTATTCATGTTGTTTATGTTATATGTTTCACCATAACGTTACGTAATTTTATTAACGAGTTAATGATCACAATAGAATTAAGTATCGAACTGTTAATTTGCGAGTGATTTTATTTCATTATTTGCTATTACCTTTTAAAACAATTAACGATCTATTAATAGTGTTAAATTAAGCAAGCTTCAAGCTCTATATTTGTGCACAGTTAATGTCATTTAACGTTGCTTTTAATTAATTAATGACTACAGAAATTTGAGCTACATCAAATCGGCTATTTTATATGCAACAACCTAACATAAATATATATAGATATTAGGAGCCGAAACTTAAACTGATTAAAATAGTAAAATATAATAGTGAAGTAGTAAGGTAAAATAAAGTAAAGTAATAAAGTATGAAGTTGAAAATATAAATTTCATACATGTGGCTCATTTCTGACCCAAAGACCATGACTGTATAATTGAAAATTTCAATTCCTCCGTTTATTTTGAAAGTGGCGTAAGTCCAATTATTTTTAAATTGAGATATTTAACCCCTTGGCTTACGAATTTTTCAATGATTATCCACTGAAATATTGACTATTTGTTACTATAACACTACATCGAATGCAAAACACTGAAATATTATACGCAATTATTACCTAGTAACCCTCAATCTCGCGATCTTACAAATTGAAGTATAATAAATTGAAATTTATTACGAAATACAGCATGTTTTAATTGTACGTGGTCCATAGACTAAACCACGAGTGTACCTCGGTGTTATAAGTCAAAGGGTTAAGGGCTTAGTTTTGACTTAAATTTAAAAAATATTGGTAACCGATAAGTTATCAGTGTTATTAATTTTAATTAATACTGTAGTGTTTCTAAAAGTGTGTAAAGTCATTAATCCGATCACCTCGTTTATTAGTTATCATTACTTAAAAAGTAAGACGTTTTTGATAGTCATAAATGGACTTAAAACCACTTTCAAAATAAACGACTCCAATGAAGAATCCACGAGGGTCGAGATTTCCTCCTAACCAACTGTTGAATGTTTTATCCCCCGTGATCCTCGCTTTTTTTATTCTCGCGTTGCCCGTTTCAGACAGCGAAGGGAGAGGACTATAGAACCCTTCGCGCGGAGACACGAGAAAAAGAGGACACAGGCCGCCAGTAATCTACGAAAAGGATCGCCGAAAGTTATTCCATCGGTGAGGGATGACGACTAGCTAGGCTTACAATTAGATCAAACCTCGACAAGGGTGGAACGCGGCGAGTAGGCGATTTAGGAGGGGAGAAAGGGTGGGCGGATTATTTGCATTTTAATTTGCATGTTAAAACACGGCTCGTCGATCAGCGGAGTAGGGCCGCAAAATATGATAAGCTGCGCTCCATGGCCGTCGCATTAACGTTGCAAAGGTGAGTTACACGACCGCAAGGCAACCCGACGGCCATGAGATCGTTCACGCATGCCGATCTTGAAATATGCACCCGTGGACCAAGATTACCGGGATCCGATAGCGCCGTTTTCTCGATCGATACCAGATTCTCGCGTCCTTGCGATTCATTATTTGCACGGAGCCTGGTTCACCAGCAACGGGCAGTGCACGTATGCGATTCGAACTTTACAAATTGATATTTTGCAAAACTGTTTGGAAGGTTAAATTTATTATTGAAAAGTATCGCACGTTTTGTTTGAATAACCTTTTTCCTAGGTTTCAACCGTTTCAAGATATCGAGGAAAATTGTGTTCTTCTAACTCACATTTAAGGGCTGATTTCACCATTTCAAGGCATGTGCACCATAATAGATAAACAAAATACGGGTCAAATATTTTTCTAAGAACTATATTATATGTGAGTTTCATTAAAATCGACGATTTACACTTAAGTGATGATGTCCATTGTTAGACAGTTATTTCGTGATTTCAGCAGTATTTTGGGTGAATCAGCGGTATTTTACAGTCGAATACGTCCATAACTGGAATTCTAAAACAATGAAGGTGGCAAGACTTGAAAGTTCGAAGCATTGAAAATTCGGCGCATTGAGAAGTCAAAGCATTCGAAATTCGGCGATTTGAGAATTTAAAGCACTTGGGAATTGAAAGCTTCGAAAATTAGACGCTTTAAAAATTTGATACATTGGGAATTCAAACAATTGAAAAGAACAAAGTTTGCAGATTCAAAGCAGGCTTTGGAAAGTTGAAGTTTTAAAATTTTCAGACATTGAGAAATGAATATTTATTTAAACAAAAGATAGAAAGAAAGAAATGTCTTGTAAGTATCCCATATTTTCTCGACGTAGCTTATCTTCGTCGAAATATTTAATTATTTCAGAAATTTTAATTATCTTTCAGACATTTTTGCACACCGCACAAAAACAAAACGTTTCTTTTTCGATAATCGATATTCTACTCACGCTTAATTGTCACTATGTTTCGATACTATTTATAATGAACTCATATACACGATTGTCGGTAAAATTCTCTATTTAATTATCGAAATTTTACAAAATTCCATATTACGTGCTGTTCCACGTTACCTATGCTTACCTTGCCGACTAATTTTCAGAAAACACACGTTACAATACCAAGCTTCAATAATCTTCTCCCTTGACATTCAACGATTACACTAGAAATAGTTTTTTGTTAAATTCCTTGCAGCTGAAATTCGCGTTAAACCGAGTTAATCGTCGGATACGCGCAATTTACACTGCTTTTAATGACTAGGAAAACACGCGAGAAGCACAAGTGAAAGCAAAGCGCAGGAAATTGACGAATTTCACGGTAGGATGGTTAATGGGAAATTTTTTACTTCTTTTAATTAGCCTCTGATAATCTCCTAAGGCGTCACTTTTTAATTAGATAACATCTCGGATGACCGTCATTCTGCTTGCCGCTAAACAACAAATCGTTGATGGTATCAGGCTCTTTGATGAAGAACGGTACCCAGCTGATCCGAGTTTAACGTTCGTTCGAATAGTATTTGCATCGAATGGTGATTAGAGGAATCTGTGTACTCATGTCCGGTGCTGTTGCCTCGCTTCTTCGATTAACAATCCTGAAATATGCGCGCGCGCGCGCGTTCACGCTCGCATACGCGTATAATGCGGCAATTGAATTGTTCTTCCCTGCCACATTTATTCATCTTGCTGCTCGTCCTATGATTGATTGCCTTCGTAAGTAATTATAAATATGTTTCGTAATGGGGAATAAATGAGGCGAGTGGCCGTGGAACGTGGATTAGAAGTGATAGATTGGTCTGATGCGAAATTGAGTGTTAATTACGGGATGATGATGGAAAAAAATTGAAAGTGAGATGAAGGTTTAAAGCGTTACTGTGGTAATACGAAAAATTGACGAGATAATTAGCGTCTGTTAGGAATATTTGAACAGCGTAATGGGAAGAATTGGAAAAGGTTGTGTTGTATTAATGAGGAAACAACAGTAAAGGAAACATTAGAATAAAATAATGACGCTAAACGATATTAAATTTAGAATTCACGTGTTATTAAATGGAAAATTAAGGGTTACATGATTATTGTTTTTTTTTTATTCGTGCGTATCTATACTTTGCGAGGAACGTTCGGCAACTCGAAAAAAAACGTTCGGCAACTCGATTAAAAAAGGTGTGAAACTTTGCACAAGCGTTGTTCAAGTATTCCTATTAATAGATCCATTTTTTTAAAGGTGAAAACACTGCCTTAAACAAAATATAAGTTTTCATATTATCGCCAATATAATCAAAACCATATACGATATGGAAAAAATGTTTAACTCAAAATTTTATACCGTTCACTATTCCATACTATAGCACATGGAACTTGAAAGAATTTAGAGGGGAGGGTTGACAAATTTTGCAAGAGGAAGGTCCCGGGAAAATCCTTTCAGCCATACGCTTCGAAATCCGATAGTTTTGAAATCCGAAATCTTGAGAATCCGAAAGCTTGGATAATTCACACGCTTATGAATCGCTTCTGAAATTATGAAAATATATGTAAGTGTCCGAGTTTTACTCGAAGCCAGTGTATCTCTAGAGACCACCGTTGCGCTCAGTCGGCACGGTCAAGGAAAACACCTTGGGATCCCTATAGTTCTTCTCTATTATCGTTGTTTCGAGCCGTTAATATTAATGGACATGAACGCATATCGGTGTGTTAGCCGCTGGAGGAAACAAGCAGACAGAGCGAAAGAGAAGCGTCCGTGGCTCTCCCTGCTAGTTGTAATTGAACAGACGCAGCAGCTGCACCGCGCTACGTGCTCGTAAAACATTAATGACCTATAGCCGCTGACGATCGTTTCACGTTATTATTCCTCAAAGTCAGAGCCGGTCGGCGTGTTTATTTCTGCATTTTCAATTTTCTCGAACGTGGGTGAACCGGCTTGCAACGCGTACAGGATGAAAGCACAATGACGCGATGCTTGTGCTAGCCGGATTGTGCTCTCGAGAAACGGGACTCCCGTTGAAGAACGCATTGTTTCAAACGAACACAAGAATTTTTTCTACAAGTAGGGTAGACGTACCACGTATTGCCACTTCGAGGTTCGCGCGTAACTATATTTAACTATTTTAGAAAATATTCAACACAAAGATCGTTCCAGTTTGGAGCATAATATTGTTTAACCCCTCTTTTATTTATGAATATTTTTTTTTTTTATATGTTCAATATAATAAATTCATTACTACGTACGACAAAGATCAATGTCCTTATTACTATCACTTGAAAACCTTTCATTTAAGAAGTATGACACAATCTGATTCTGATTGAATCTGGATTCGATTCTGCTGGATCATCAATTAATTCACGTAGAAAAAGTACCGAATGTCTTCGAGTTATTCCTTTTAATATCTGTTAGTTAACAAGATTTAAGCACCGAGCAATAGCTAAAGAACGGGAAAACGCTTGAGCCATGAACCCCATAAAAGCAAAATGATAAATATAAATTGTCAATGAAGAAAATAAATTTCCAATTTTATTTGATAGAAAAGGTTAACGTTGGAAAGGTGAATTCCTGAAAACAGTTATAATTAACATTGTTAATTAACTTAATTGCAAAAACATGTTTCAGTAGTGCTTCATAAATATACCAACTCCTAATCAATGTCTAGTAACGTAAAATATTATAGCCGTTTCAAATAATTCGAGAAGTCCTGACTTTTACGTTTCTAATAGGATCTTTTATTGCGTTTCCTAAGATACCGTTCCACGCGTCTTAATCATACGCGAAACTATTATGCTCGATGCAGATGTGCGATATTTCGCCGTACGATTGCGTTTTTTTTTTACTTTTCTAATTGAAAATAACGAGGACAGATGTATGACCGTGTAGCGAGAAACAGCTTCTCTGCATCGAGCCTAAAATACAGTGGAACCTCGGTTATCCGAATTTTTCGAATAATAGAACATTTTACTTTCGTGATCTTGATTCTTCGTATGTTTAAAAAATATTGGTAACATTCGTGTTCTATTAATATCAGTAATCTAAAAACATTTTTCTTTTTGATCCTGATTCTTTATACGTTAAAAAAATATTGGTAACATTTGTGTTCTATTAATATCAGTAATCTCAGAGCATTTTACTTTCTTGATCTTGATTCTTTGTACGTTTAAAAAATATTGGTAACATTCGTGTTCTATTAATATCAGTAATCTCAGAACATTTTATTTTCGTGATCTTGATTTTCCGTATGTTCAAAAAATATTGGTAACATTCGCGTTCTATTAATATCAGTAATCTCAGAACATTTTATTTTCGTGATCTTGATTCTTCGTACGCTCAAAAAATATTGGTAACATTCGTGTTCTATTAATATCAGAAATCTCAGAACATTTTACTTTCTTGATCTTGATTCTTTATACGTTCAAAAAATATTGATAACATTTGTGTTCTATTAATATCAGGAATCTCAGAATATTTCACTTTCTTGACCATGATTCTTTGTATGTTTAACAAATATAGGTAACATTCGTGTTCTGTTAATAACAGTAATCTAAGATAATATAATTCAACGTAATTTGATCACAAATTTATATATTCCGAAAATGTTTAGGTACTAGATGAAGTAATCATTTTAACAGATTTTTATATGTTATATCATCTCAACTATAACATTGTAAATGCTACTTAATTAGGCTCTATGCAACTATAAAAATTAGGCGTCGTAGAAATAAAATGTAGAATTTAATTAAAAAATACGCCTGTTTGAAGAATGTAAGCACGTACCTGTAAAAATTGTTTGCAGACACTGTGTAAGTTTAAACATGGAGCACATTGGTGATAACGAATCAAACAACGTGACTTTGGAACATGTTGCACAAAACTATAATATTCACTTATTTATACAAATAAAGCATCGCTGTGCAATTGTGGAAACGAGAAATAGTTTTGGTTGTCCTATCACTGTTACCTATAAAATAAAATACCACATTAGTTAACTGTAAATCAGTGTATTTTAAAATAATAACTATACAGTAAGAAAATTACAAATCGTTCCCCGTGGGCGTTCACAACCAATACGCGGAGTATCAACAATGTACAAAATGTACAAAACGCTGGTCGCCGCACTAATAATCATACACTAAAACATTACCTACAACTGTACAAAATAATCTTCTTACGAAAGAAAATCCGCATTTTAAGTTTCGAGAGTTTCGAGCTCTTACAAAGTTTCGAATTCGAATTTCGAGAATTCGAAAACTGGTTTCGAAAAGCCATCCCTATGTTTATTCAACGAAGATTTCCTACTTTATTCTAGGCATGAGCAACTGGCGTGCATTCGGGCAAAAGAAACATCATGAGTAATGATTTCGTGGTGTGGTAATATGTAAGCTTGTAAATCCAAGGTAGAAACCGCAGCGTGGATTACGAATGGGATCGATAAACATCAGCCGCGTATAAAAATATGTTACAATCATCGTTAACACATTTCACTTTTGAAAGCTTCGAACTGTTAAAATGACTAGTTTATATACACAGAATGTAATAGCAATTTATCGAGTTACGATCGTCTGAGTAAATTAAACTTTATAAAAATACACTTGACAAGATTTTGTACTTCTTAAAAAATATTTCTTTTCAAAATGAACCGATTGAAGTACACTACCGGCCAAAAGTTTCGAATCGGTATGCATTCCAAGCAACGTAAGAATTAGAATAAAAAACGAATTTAGAAGTGACTTGTCTTAGAAATTTCTTCAGTCGAAAATCCTATAATAATAAATGAAATTATTATCGATAGCTGCAACATTAGTTTCGAATTGATGAGAAACTTAGTGCGAGCTGTGATATGGTTACAATCTGAAAGGTGATTCCAAACTTATGGCTGGTAGTGTATGTAATAAAAACGTTATTTTAGTAACGAATAATCGAGACCACGAATTTAAACAAAGCAGTCTAATCTAATATACGAGTGTTGCCACAATGTGTAGTTAACTTTCTTCCATATCATATATCATATACGATTTTGAAGATATTAACAGTGATATGAAAATTTATATTTCTTTAAATGATGTTTTCACCTCTAGGATTACTTTTTTGCCAAAACAAAAAAGAAATTGATCCATTAACAGGATCGCTTGAATAACGTATGTGCAAAGTTTCAGACTTCTTTGAACATTCGACTATACCTCTTGATGCTTTCTTTGCCAACTATACAGCCACGAGTTTCTCATACCTACTCTAATCCTTTCAATCATTTTCAAAACAGCACCTATTCGTCGATCACATTAGAAAAATAATTGGCTATTATTTAGAAACGGGAGGGTCTCACCGATTTCGATCATTTTTAAATATGTTAAAGAAATCAACATTTTGAACAACTTTTTCCTATACATATAACCGCTGTAGTATATCTACTCTGTATACAAAAAAGTTGTTCGAAATGTTGATTTCTACAGCATACGCGAAAATTATCGAAATTGATGAGACCTCCTCCCCCTCCTTTTCTAAATAATAACCTAATAATTAAGTTTCACTGGTCATCGACACATATATCGCGTCGAGCATCGAATACAGGTTATCGGTCGCTTCTAATAATATCGATCGGCCACAATACACAAGAGATTTCCCGATGTACCGGAAGTCGCGCAGCGTCCCGGCGAGGTCCGCCACATCCGCCGCGCACGCACGAGACCGCAATTATGCGATCATTTTCCCCCGGTCAACAGCCTTGTAAATCTTCCGCCCGGATCCCCGTGGTGAACGCCGCCGCTCTCCCGGCTCGGAAAAAGGGGGAAAAAAAGACGCTGGGAGGATAATTTCTTCGGCGAATGGCGCTGTAAATTCCGCCGATGCGCTGTAGCGGCATTTCTACCCGAACGGTTCCCCAGTCGGACCCAGGAAGTCGCACGTTATCCTCGTCAATGGACTATCAACGACTCTACTCGATGCGTGCTCATGCTTAATGTCCATCGTATTAATGAGTCTGCCGACGATCCCTGGAGACCGAACGCGCGACTATCGCCAAGATTCGTCACGGATCGCGATCCAAGCTGCTCGATTTAATTAACGCGCCATTTGTTTCGGCGAATTAATTGGAATTAAAGGTTGCACTAAGGGGATGATTTTAAAATGTTCCAATATGCGACGTGTTGGGTGGTTTGGAAAGTGGCAAGTTTGAACAGAAATTGCGAGTTGTTGAGTGCAATCAACGTTTGTTAACGGTATGAGTATTCGTTTGAGTATTTCTCGAGATATGTTTTTAATATTTGTTATTTCCCATTCTTATTTTTTTTTGTTTTTTAATGTTGCACACTTTCAACGTAATGTTTCTTCGCGATTCAATATAAATAATTATTCGATAATTTCGAGCAGCAAGAATCTTCAGCACGCAAAGGACTATTATGTATTCAATTATAAACGGTTCTTTTGCACTCATTATATACGATTCCATTTTCTTAAACCAGGGGTTGAAATAATTGAAACAACTGTTTGAAGCTGTTATATATCGATTCTGATTAAAACAGTTATGGGAACCGAAAAGGTATCGTAACTGTTATAAAGCGAGCAAAGAAAGTATCTATTTATACACCATGGAGCTCTAATTTCTATTCTTCTCTATTTTTTATGCAACGTCTAAATACACCTGCTTTACAGCATAATAATTCATTGCAATTTAGCTTTTAGCCAAAATGTATTCAAGACATATCAAGACTTTAATTTATCGCTGCATAAAATAGGTACCCATTGTTAATAAAAATTAGAAGTATCAGAAGTTTTATTTAAAATTAGAAAATTAGAAGAACAGTTGTGCAGAACTTTTTATTCAGAATAACTGTTATAAAGAACTTAAATTTCGGACTACATCGGTTCTTGTATCAGCTCTCGTATAAGTGCTATAACTGTTATTTTTTAGGTTCTATGTAGGCTCTGAAACGGTTTCGAATGTATATAATATGAATGTTTGCTAACTTTGCTGTTTTTAAGAATCAGATCAGCTGTTGATTATCTTTTCAAGATATTCACAAAGTAAGAAGGAAACCGTGTTTCAAATATCGATCTTAACATTATGTTGAAAAAAAACATCGATTTTGTCTTCGTTCCGAACTTGCTAATACCAATAATATCGTAATATATTTATTAATCGATCTTTTCAATCTATGTTCTTTTATATATCTTCTCAGTTGAACATATTTCATTTTTTAATGTATCACTGTTCTCTTTGCAATCGTTGCATAATTATGTATCTTATCCTATGTATCTTATTATATCTTATGTATCCTCTGTCCATAATTACGAATCAAATTACTTCATATTCATTGTAATAGTACAACTAGATTCTGAATCGTTTCAGAAGAGATAGAACCTAAGAAATAACGGCTATAAAATCTATATAAGAGCTGATGCAAGAACATTAACTTAAATCGATATATTTTAAGTTCTTCGTAACATTTAGTCCGAATAAAAGTTCGTCACAAAAGTGTCGACTAGAGCTTTTACAAAACGATTTGAAACATTTATATTCGGAAGCTTTTCATGCCCCACTTGCAGTGTACTCGATCCCGCCTCTAATTGCAACCCTTTTCAACCCCTGCTCTAAACACGCACGGCATACGATCAATCGTCAAAAAACTCACAATCAGCAGACAGTGTTATAAATCCCTTCTTCCTCTTCGCCGTTCACGTCGGAAACCTCGGATTGCGACAACGCCAGCTTCACGTATCCCCTATCCTTCTCCCGAGTCCCGTTCTTCCCCCCAAGAGGAGGAGGGGGAGGTTTCTCTTCGGGGGAACTAGCGTTCGTTGGTTCACAGATTTCTGCGTAGATCTCCTCTGTCTTGGACGGCGGAGTCGGCGGTAACGGCGTTAAACTATCTCTGACCTTGGAATACGGAGGATCCAAGTCCTGTTGAGTCTGAACTTCGAGCACACTCGTGGAAACTGATCGTTGAACCTGTTGTCTCGAAGACGGAGACGCCTGCAGCAAATTCGTTTCGGATTCGAGGCTGGCGTATCTCTCCGACCTCATGCCGATTTCCGGTCGAACGGCGAACGTGAACGAAGCCGATTTCTTCGCTGGATTTCTGCTTCTGCCACCCTGAGCTATCCTCGAGATTCGATCGAGGAAACCGTGGTTGTTGCTAGTCGCTCGACTATTGCTACGATCCCTGATAGTGGTTCGTTTGATGTGCTCCAGACCCTCCTTCAAGCTTTGAAGAATCGGTTTCGCATCTGGCTTAGATTTGATCTCCTTTAAATGCAGCTCTTTCAGTTGTCCGCCACTGCTCGGCGGTTTTGGTGGCGCTACGCGTGGTTCTGTTGCTCTCTGGTCGAGCGCTCTTCTGCAATTTCGAAATTTAAGTGGTTAACGGTTTGTAAATGATTTGATCAACTTACGTATTTCAAATAAAGCTTATCTATAATTCGCGTCACGAGTGTGTTCAGTCATTGTAAGCCAAAAAGTTCATATAAATCTCTTAAGTTTATATTGCAAAAATAAGACGCAGGGCTTTTCTTATAATTAAAATAATTGATTTAATAAAGTAAGTGAAGTTACAATAAATAGAATCTTTAATTAATAATATTTTCACGAAGTTAAGTATATTCTCTTGGGATAGAAGCATTAGACGTACACTTTTTATATCATTTGCATACAATATTCTTGTACATAATACATTCTCCATTGCCAGTACCGTTAGCTTTAAAACCGGATTACTTTAAAATTAAGTCGTATTTAAAATTAAAGTCGACATGAATAATAAGTATCTATAATAACTATAATAACAGGATACTATCAAACCCGCGATAAATTAATACGATGAAAACTGTAAAATTGTGGAACAATGAACTAGAATAATGTCGAAGCTACGCATGTAATAAGCTGTAACTGTAAAAATTATGAAACTATAAATAATCAACGTTTCAATGCCTGTTTATGATAAAAAAAAAATGCAACGTAAATAAGATGTCATAAAGACATCTTGAACTGTAACGTAAGACATTCTTAGGATATTAGCAGAAGTTTTTCAGATGTTTTAAACGTCTGAGGCAATATTTTATGAAACTTTCTTTTGCGCTTCCGGTTTGGCAGGATATGCAGATACACGTGAGTAGTACGAAGAAACAAGAAAAGGAGGATTAAATGAGATAAAGGCAAGTCAAAGACACGGGAGCAAGATTAAAACGAGGCATAAGTGGGAAAAAGTAGCAGAAGAAAAAATGCAAAAAAAGATGGAAAGATGGAAGAAAAGAAGAAAAGAAGTAAGGAAGAAAAAAAGATCAAGTAATAAGTGTTAGAGAAGGTAGAAGGAAGAGGATAGGAAATTCATAATGACAGTTTTGAGAAGAAAATTTAATGAAACTGAAGTATTAGTAATCGATTACATCGCAACTAAATTGCAGATATTTATGCATTTATGGGAAATATAAATGCGCAAAAAGCTATAGAGTAATACACAATATAGCAAAATACGCGCTATAATATTTAGAAGGTGGAACAAAATTCTACTCATCGCAAGGTTCAGGTATGGGAATGAGGTGAGAGGAAAGGAATATTGGAAAAGTGGGGGGAGGAAGCAGATGTAGACTTTGCGGAAAGGAGAAGTTAACAATAGAACGTGTAGTGAAAGCATGTAAGGATACAATAACAGAGATGCAGCTGGAGGAATGTTTGAGTGAAGTGAGGGAGTAGAAATTAATGTGTTGGAAAATATGATAAGAAAAAGGGTAGGAGTAACGCGAAAATTAGGAAAACAAGGAGAGGGGGGAGGAGCTAACATATCAAAAGCATCGGATGGTGGAAAATAATGGCGAAGGAGTCAGAAAGAAGATGATACTAAGAAAGGATAATGCGTAATGCATGTAGACTAATAAGTATTGCAACCGAGAAGTCATCATAAAGGCAAAGGATTGCACATAAAAAATAATAAACAAAACTCTACTCGCGTTCTATTCCTTCAGTTGCATTTATAAAGATATGAATTTGCGTAAAGAACATCATATGCTAATCATAATAAACGGAAAGGCGGAAGGAGAGACGAGAGAAGTAAAGGAAGAAGACTGAATGGGGTCGAACCATAAACAACTTGAAGTGATTGGAAACAAAATTATGGAATTATGAAATATTAAATAAAGAGCATCTGAAATGAAAATTTGTCGAAATTTAGAATTTCATTGGACAAGAATATACAAAAAGCTAGTTTATAACATGGCAGACAGATTGCGTTATACTATTAGGTACGAAGGTGCTCCAATAAAATATTAATTGTCAATATATTTTGTATAATTATGTTATAGTTAGCATCAGTTAGACCAATACCAATACTTATGTGACATCAGATCTGCGATGATTTGTTTACGTTTTCAATTACATGATAATAAATTGTGATTTTCCAATATATATGTATATAATGTTTTTTTAAATATTAAACCATTAGATCTGAATGTACCTTAGTTTAGTTGTCCGAGTTCAGTTTGGGGTAGCAAAATGCTTCTACTATAACTATAAAGCTAACTATAAAAATATAAGCACAGTTACATAAAAAATTCAATAAACAGTTGGCTTCTGGAAATGTTTGAAATTTCGATTCTGCGGTTTAAAATTTCAAGATGTATATAAAACTGGATAAAGCATCTCCGATTTTTCTTACGACTTTTTATACGATAGATCAAAAAAGTAAATTACGTTTTCGCCTATAGCTTCTCTAATGATAGGGTAGAGAAGTTGAAACTTACCTTAAAATGTTTTATTTGGAAGACCTATTTATTAACGTGTCACAAATTGAATTTCATTTAGTAGTACTCTTACAATACTTATTCGAATATACCGTTTCAATAGAAAATTCGATACAAACTTTCCGGACAACTCGATATTTATTAGAACAGTTATTAGCAATGCGAGTAAACCTGAAGGATCTTAAAGGAGCATACAAAATGCTTGATAAAACCTACCTACAATCAATTAGACCATTGGTAATCTAAAACAAAAAATTTATGTCGGAAATAGATTTCCGAGCTTCAAGAGATTTCATAGAGTTTAACATACACATCACTTAGCTATAAACATGGTCCGTAATGTACATATGTATATCGAGTTTGGAAGACGCAAATTTTAAGAGTCAATATTGCACTCTCTCGATTAACTGTTTAAACACAATTCTCTCAAGTGACCACCAAATTAACAGAGAAATAGGATAATAACCCTAGAAGCTTCTTTTAAGAAAGGAGAAAAATCAGAAGTTGAAAATTACACAGGAGTAACAACACTGTTGAACACGGCATACGATTTACATCCTGAAATTTGAAACAAAAGACTGAAAGAGGAAGTGGGGGAAAAATTGTCAAAGGGGTAGATGGGCTTCGGGAAGAAAAAGGGATGATCGAGGCGATCTGTCTAATGAATTGTACAGCAAATAAAAGATTGAGGAGAAAGGGGAGAAATCTGAAGACGATATTCAACAGCGTTGATAGGAGAGAACTTAAACGTAGATTAAGGAAAATAGGCACGAATGAAAAGCTAATGAAAGGGATATTAGAAATTTACAAGGAGACAGAGGATACGGAGAGAGGGACACAGAGCAATTTTGGAGCGATACAACAGTGCTCATACACGTTGCTCAGAGTATACACTTATCGACAAAAATTAAGAAACATGCTACGTATTTGCGAAGCTTTATGTATTCGTTATCTTCCTAGATACATTGATTTGAATTAAAAGTAGATGAACTTATTATTTATTGATGTATGTAATACTATATTTTTATGCTATTGTAAATTGTATGCTATGAATCTTAAAAGCGAAATGGTACACAAAAATTCGTAAGTGACTACTTTGTTTCTTAAATTTTGTCAGTAAGTGTATACAACGATCTTGCAGGAGAAGCTGGTAAAACAGAAGGAAGAAGAGGTCGTAGTAGGCATAGAAAAGTTCCGGGCATTATTTTATGGTGACGATATTATAGTAGTATTAGAACCGATACCGGTATCAATTCTATAAATATCAATTTGTAAGATTCAATCTGGTATCGATATAATTCGAAAACTTAAGTATCAAGAAGAATTCACACCTTATCGATACTTACGTAAATGTATCGATATCCGTTTGATACTTGTACGAAAGTACCGATACAAAAGCATCGATACGCTTTTGATACTTTACGAAGGTATCGATACATGTTTGATACTTTTACGAATGTATCAATGCCCGCTTGATACCTAACAAAAATATCGTTACTTGTTCGACGCTTTATACGCATAGAAATCATACTATTGACTATTGTATCAAAGTTGTACGATTCGATAAGTCATAATTCAAAACGAAGCAAATGAAAATCACGAAGAATACGAATCATAGCATCGATGATTTCGTTAGCTATCAAATGGGATATTGATACATTTATAAAGTATCAAACGGGTATCGATACTTTCATAAAGTGTCAAACGTGTATTAGATACCTTTGCGAGATATCAAATGGTTTTGAATCGATACTGTATTGATTTGGAATCACTTTAACACTAGATTTACGGAGCCCGTCAACAATTTGACGGATTTCAGATTTCATACTCAAAGTTATAGATACCATAAATATTATTTTTCAGCGGTTTATGTTAACTTTAATTAATGCAATGGTAGGAATATGTTTTCTAATTGACTCTCTCCCCCTTCAAGCTTCTAATTTCAAATATTTATATGCAGTATACCTATTTCTACGGAAGCTTCTCAAATTATGCAATTAATGTCTGTAAACCTAGTGTTAAGAATTGTCGGTATTGAAAAAGGTGATACGAAATACCTTCAAATTTTTATACGTATCGATACGTACTATTCGATAATGAGTGACGGTAGCGAAGTCGGTAAGAGACGGGGTTGTGGAACCGCTATGATACTCTTCAATTACGTGTATGGAGGAGCGAGTGAACCAAAAAATAGGCAATGTTTTAAGATAAGGACAGCTATGTAAATCCAAAAACCTCTACGTGTATGAATTGGAGAAATAAATACTACTATTACCACGTACTATTCGATACTTTGGTATCGAATTGATTGAATACCATTAATAGTATCGGTATCGATCCGATCGCTAACTATTGCACGCGAAAAACGCGGAATTAAAGGAATCGATGAGGAGGTTCAAAAGGTATGTTGAAAAGAAGGATTTTATATTAGATGCGAAGAAATCAAATACGAGTTGAAGTTGAAAGAAAAATGAGAAGAAGAGAGTGGAGATGATATGAGGAAGAGATTGAGGAAGCGAAGGAATTTAATTATTTAGGTTTCTCTCTGCAGAAAAAGGGTAGATTATAGGAATACTTAAAAAAAGCGAAGAAGAAGGAAGAAAATAACTACTATGAAAAGCACCTGAAGTATCGAAGAGAGAATTTTTAAGTAGCGCTTTGGGATCGGAATGATGATGATGTTGAAAACACTGGTGGAAATATAGCGATGGAAAGGAGACAATGTGTTTATTTAAATTTCTGTGGAAGACAGAATGTCGTGTGAATGTTTGGACCAGAGCGATTGCTGAGCGAACGGTGTTGTATTTGGGTAAGATTGGCTGAGGCGTGAATGAGAAGTGTTTGGGATAGAGCGATTGAGTTGACGTGTGGTCGAAGAGTGCGTGGTCGCGCTAGGTTTCGTGTGAACGGGACTGTTTGGGTTCTACGAATGTCTGAGACGAGTAAGAGAAGCAGAGAGAGATAAGGAGAAAGAATGAATGCGTGCAAGGGTAGAGAATGCGTAGGTGAGGGAGTCGAGAAAGAGAGTCGAGTGCGAGAGGACGTTGCGAGTGCAGAGCGAGAGTTTTTTTCTGTGAGATTGTGCGTTAGTTTTATTATTAATAAACCACCATTACTTATTCGCAAACTGAGTTTTCTTCCCTTCTCGCACCTTTAAACCATCCACGTGGGGTTTACTTTAAAATAATCCCTACATTTCAATTTTAAAAGAATGTTTAATAAAGAATATATACATTTACTTTATCAATTCCTGTCCTTTCGTTTTGTGGAGTTAATCGATACGGTAAATAAGTGGTTTATACACAGTAACCTAAAAAAAAGGTATTCATACACGGCAAGCTTTTGATTTCTATTGCACACATTTTTTTCTATGGAATTTGAAAAATTATGTTATTTATACTTGGATACATTTGAATTGAAGATCCTTACAAATTATTATGCCTTAAAACAGGTTTCAACTTGATGTTGCTTTGAAAAAAGTATTTCCAATAAAAGTCAAGAATTCACAGTGCATGAATATTTTTTGTCAGTCACTTTATATGCAGAAATTATATAGTATGAAAGCTCTTAAAAGATCGCAAGATAAAGAACTAGGTATAACTGGTGAAACCTAGTAAACTAAGTCTTTAAAATCCGGTGAGGTATGATGAGTCTCTTTATTTCTTCTCATACTTTCTTAAATTTCTTCGAGTCACCTGTATTTTAATATCTAATAACTAAACCGCGGATCTTTATGCGTTTACGGGAAATTTAATTGGGGAAAAAGGTACAGGTTGCACGAAATATGTAAAAATATAGAAACTATCCAAAGTAAAGTACAAGTTATTGTACCTAAAGGATGAAATCAACTTCAATTTGGATTTCATTCCTGTGACCGTGGGTATAATTAACTCTCTAAAGGCAACGCAAACTATTTTTGTCACCTCTTTTTCTCACTTTACAATTGTCAACTAAAATCATGAGATGTCACGTCATTTTCGACCCAAATGTGTTTTTATTTTTGTGAAGAATTGCCTAGCTTGGAAAAGATCACAAAAGGAACTGTAATTAATTTGTTATATATTGAAGCTTCTTTTTCTTAAAATTATAAAACATTTAAAATGAAATCAGGATATTATTGAATCGACTAAAACCACGAAAACAATTCCAGAGTTAAAAACATGAATTTGTATAAAAATCCGTCGTCGACTAATAGCTTTCTTAAACTTGTGTAAGTATGCATCTGTATAAGTTTTATTAGAATTAAGGATGGAATACTCGAAACTCCGAAACCTCGAAATCCTTCGAAACTGAAATAGTTTCGAGTTCTTGAAACACGAAACTTTATGCTGCCTTTATGATTCGAAACTAACGAAGCTTACATAAACAATAATTTGTACAAATAATGAGAATACTGTCAAGATATCGAATCTCTTTCACTAATAATCCAATTGGGTTAGTGTTTAAACTTTAAACGTATTTTAATTAATATTTCACAAATACCATACAGTCGCTTATACTGAGAAAAAGAACGTATAAAAACGAATAACTATCTCACAAAGTTTCTTTACTCGTTCATTTATTTAAAGTATAAACTACATTTAAGTTTCGTTTAACCACGTTCAATAACTAATTTGATTTACTAAAATGGGATTTATTAAGAATTTGTTTCCCACCGAAATGGGTACTCTTTAGAAACAAAACCAAAGAAATAAACATTCATGGGTTTCGAAAGCTTCGAGTTTCGAGTTTCGAGACCTTGCAAAGTTTCGGATTCGAGTTTCGTGAAATCAAAATATAGGTTTTGATTTATCCTTAATTAGAGTCTCTGTTTACCTGCAAGCTGAAAGTAATCGTTGCATTTTCGGGGACGCTAGTAACCGTGCTTCAGAAGGACATCCTAACCGCGCTCTTTTCACTCGTGGTGCCGTTGGCCCTGTAGCAACCAGCTCAAGGAGTTCAGGAACCGTAGAGTTTGGTAAAGGCCTCTCAGGCATTAAAGGTACAGCGCATCCTAATACTATGGGACCCCTTGTTGCCCCTTCCAGTTGCATCAGGCCACTGTAATCTCGTGGCAATGGTATTGGTAAAGGTCCAGCAACCAGACGCACCTATCGATAGAAACGTAAAAACTTGTTGCGTATTGAATTAGCATAAAAGCAAGTACATAATACGTGCAAAATTATTCGATAAAACGACAACTGTTCACGTATTGCCTTCAGGTGTTGCTGAAAGATCGCCATGAATTTTCCGAACAACCTAATAAATCTTTCGAAATGTTCTATTTAAGCGATAAATTCTTTTACTTGCTCATATTTTCATTGCTCGTATTACCTTATAAAGGTCCAAAATACTTTGCGGAACACTCATTGTAAACGAAATAGCAATTGAAATATAATCGTAAGAACTATAGGCTAAATGACCCACGTACTGTCACTGTTCCTATAACTGCCACTTGAATTCGTTTTATTCAATAGCAAAGTAATGTATAAAGAATCGAAAGTAAACAAATTTTCATAACGAATTTGGACTTCGGTTTACGTAACAACACGTAGACATTGTATATTCGTTTACACTTAATATTTGTAAATAAACATTAGGAGGTAAACGTGTTATTGAACATTAAAACGTGACGAATATAATTATAAAGTATGGAACGTGTGATAATTCAGTAAGGCGATACGTTTAATATACATCTTATATCCGTTACACAAATCGACGCGTTGATACATGTTAAACGTGTTTCTATTTAAACGAAAAGTTTTCAAGTGACAGTACGAAGGACATTGGTCTTTGCTGTACATTTTCAATTACGTACTAATGAATTTATTACATTGAACATATAAAAAAAAGATGTTCATAAATAAAAGAGACGTTGGACAATATTATGCTCCCAATTGGAACGATCTTTTTGTTAAATACGTTCTAAAATAGTTGAATAAAGTTACGCGCGAACCATAAAGTGGCAGTACGTGGTACATTTACTTTAACTATTGTAAGCCTATTCTTTTACCGATTCTAAAAGATCCAAACTCATTCGATATGTGCAGCTTGTTTCGTCAAATTCCATCGATAAGTCAACTACGCGAAATATTCTCCATAGAAATTTTAAATAATTTACCCTTAGAGGGAGATCCCTTCTGGCTAGTTGATGGACCCTATAAAGCACAGCGTCACTTCCGGTGTCAAGGCTGCCGCTCTGACAGGTGGCGTAGAACTCTCCTTTTGCTGAAAGCGGCGCGAACAGCTCGTGCCCGTGAGAATCCAAACACTGTGCGTACTGATCTCGTTCCGATGACCTCGAACTCTTACCCTCCGGGACGCCGCTAACGACACTTGAAATGCCGCTGGAAACCGGAGCCCTCCGCGTGTCCTGGAAAACCGCGGCCAATCGCAGAACCTCACCGGCGCGCACTGTCGTTTTTGTATAGTGAGCCCTCAGATTACCATTCTCTGAAACGGAAATCATCCTCCCGTTTTGAATCGTCTTTACGTTAAAATCGCGATTACACCAAAAGGCGGGTTTCTCCATAAAATTCAATGCTTATTTACGCGTAAGTCAAATACGACTTTAATCTACGGAGAAGAGCGATATTGTTTTAAAACGGGTGAAAAACAGGATCTTTTTATTGTAATTTGTAGCGAATTATTTCAAATACACGCGGAAGATGAAATAAGAACATGTATTTATCGTACAAACAAATATGCACTTGTTCATTTTCATCAGGATTATTGCGTATAATTTACTTCTGTATTGTAACATGATTATTGCATACGAATTGTGAACAGTGACTCCATTTATTACTACATTTATTATTGCTCTATATATAAAAATGATATGCAGAGCGTTTTGCTATCGTTCAAATACATTGAAATACACTTATAAAATCTTCAGATACATTGAATATCAAGCAGAAATACTTAGAAATATAATACCAAATAAAACATAGCTTTTACGTCGAGTCATATCGAGTGAAAGAGAATACTACCCCTGGCAAAAAGTATTCGGCCAAACGTAGCTAAAAATGCTAATGTTCTTGCGATGCAAAGTGCCAGTGTATAACTATAAAACCAAATAAAGAATTTATAGACAGCTCAGAGTAACATTAGTTAACAAAAATGTCCCCACAGATGAAAAGCAGATTCGAGAAGTAATAAAATTATTGCAAAAAAGAAATTCCATTTACACGTTGCGAAAATCTTGTACTATCAATGCTACGACACATCAAAATAATCATATGTGGACGTAGAAATATTATAAAATATTGAATAAAGTATCGTTTCATTGTTAAGTAGATTTATTTCCCCTGCTATTTTCTCTTCCATAATAAACGATTACTTTTACTCTTTTCCTTTCCCATTTCTTTCATACTACATTTATATAATCTCCCCGTGTGCTTTTCTATTTACGAAGAAGCGTTTCGCACCTAAAAAAATTGTATCGTTCTTAATTCCGCGGTTCTCAAGTTCGACCGAAAACTTTTCGCCGGGGGGTAGTAGCAGGGTTAATTGTACGCAACGAAAGGGTTAAAATACGCAGATCAGAGGCACACGATTTCGCGTGGTTCGTACGCGTAATATCACGGAGGCCTCGCAAAGAGGAGAAAACTGCCCATAGAAATCCCCCTTTCGCGCGCGCGCGACCATAATCGTTATGGAGCATAATGGCACGAGATTCGTGCGTATCGTAAGAACCCCAACGGCTTTCACCGGCCGCGTGCCTATTACGTTACGTGCCCCTCGCCTACGTTTAAACGCACGAACAACCGCGCCGGCCAGTCGCATTAACAGACACATCGACATTCGTGTCACGGTCAGTCGCTGCACCCAAGGGGATAATCCGTCGCATCGTGAGTGCACGCACCGCACTTCGATGCACTGTCACGTTCTAGACGAGAGACTAGGGTAAACTTGTCGAAAAGGCGCGTCCCTTCTGATTCACGCGTAATTTAAATAGAGGAGTTGATCCAAATATGAGCTAGTTAACCATTTCGCTACCAACACTTTAGAACAGAGATACAAACAGCGTAGATTAAAGTAACATTTATTAATATAGAAAGAATTGGATACTCTACGTAGCTAATTGTATCGTAATATTGATGTACGAATGATATCAGAAATTATATTGTGTTATTATAGAAAAGACATAGGGTAGATGTACCATTTACTGTCAGTGTTCCTGTAACCGACACTTGAATTGTTTTATTCAATAGCAAAGTAATGTACGAAGAATCGTAAGTAAACAAATTTTCATACTAAATTTGGACTTCGGTTTACGTAACAGCACATAGACATTACATATTCGTTTACACTTAATATTTATAATAAATATTAGGAGGTAAATGTGCTGTTGAACATTGAAACGTGACCAATATAATTATAAAGTATGGAACGTGTGATAATTCAGTAAAGGCGATACGTTTACTACACGTCTTATACCTATTACACAAACTGACGTGTTAATATATGTAAAAACGTGTTTCTATTTAAATGAAATGTTTTCAAGTGACAGTAATAGGGACATTGGACTTTGTTGTACATTTTGAAATACGTAGTAATTAACTCGTTATATTTAACATATAACAAAATTGTTCGTAAATAAAACAGATGTTCAATAATGTTATGCTCTAAACTAGACCAATTTTTGTAGGTTAAATAATGTTTAAAATAGTTAAATAATGTTACGCGCGAACCTTAAAGTGGCAGTACGTGATACATCTATCCTACGTGTGCCTTTAGCAAATGTTAGTTCAATCCTTGAAGGCGTATATATACGTTCCCAGTAGTGAAAGGGTTAAAGTATAGAACTTGTTAATTGTAGTACAAAACTACGACCGAAGAATTATAATATATATCATTGAATTTTAGCATGAAATGTAAAATACGCCTAGTCTCGTAAATCAACATTTATTTGTTATTAAATACTTTGTATGAAAATGAATTTTCAATTATCCGTAGGGATGATTAATCGAAGCGTACGCGCAACATCTTTATTATTCTCTTTTAAAGCTTTAAGCTTACGAGCGCTATCCGCTATTAAAATAATCATCCGACAGTGAAACCTCCTTCCTAGTGCATACTATCATTAATTCTCTACGACGCGCGTCGACTTTTCGTTTTTCCTTCAGCAACGAAAGTACAGAAGATAATGACTTCATAAACGAGTTGATTCCTCATAAATTTCCCAAGCTGCTTTTCTTCTCCGTGTACCGCTAAGCCGTGTCAGCGTATATCTATTCCGCGTATAAACAAAAAAAAAAACCTCGGATCCGTTTTCGCTATGACGTAACAAACGGAAGGCGTAATTAATGGAACGGTTGTTGCTTCGTTCCAAACACCGTAACACGAATATCCATAGACAATCGTCGTATCCCAGCTAACGCGCTCGTTTTTTATAAAGAATACAGAAAATTTTACACACGTGATTATTGGGCATTGAAACCGCCCATCGTATCATAAACGAGCGACTATTACCGTTACAGGTTGTAACAGATCATTATACTATATTATTGCGCATTCATGTCGTAGCGTTCGTTGAACGCAACGTTTTTTCTTTCTCAACCGTATCACGATCTTAATGAACGGACGAACTAACGAATGAAACGTTTCCTTATGAAACGTGCAATTAGATGTCCATTTATCAAGTAATTGTATAGGTGGATTAAATGCTACCGAAACTTACCCATCTTCGAGTGTGTCAACGTGTAAGCTCTAAGAGGTTTGGCGAGCAGAAATGCCGGAACACCGGCTCGAACCAATGCTCCCACTCTTCGGTACACCCTGGCACTTCCGGTACCACTGTTGTTCGAGACAACGGAGAACCAGCCTGCAACGGACCAAGATTTTTTCGTGAATATATATACATGTGGGGAGTGATGCGCGCGATGTATGCGACGTAGAGTGAAATTAAAAACAATGTAAGATCAACGGCGAGAAGGCTAGGCAGGGGTGTGTAGGACGGACAGTCTTCGTCCAGCTTCGAACGAGAACACTATAACCGATTGTTTTTTTTTTAAATATATATATTGTTAATGCCTTTTTATCGATTTCTTTTATATACGAGGATCCTTGCTACCGAAAGATCCGTTAGGAATATTCGGCAAGATACCCAGGATCCCACATACATGTACCTGGCTTTAGCTTTATGACTTATTAAACTGTAGCGTCCTTGCATCGCGACGGAGTTTGTTTACTGGCGACCGTTGAGCGGCCTACGCGTTGCTAGGGAGTAGGTCGCCCGCGATTCGCCCGCGACTCGCCTGATCACAGTCAGGCGATGGATACGCGAAAGTATTTATCCGTTGCTAAGGAGCGATTCCCGCGCAATTCGCGGAACTGTGATCAGGCGATGGGTAAACAGCCATCGCGTTGCCAGGAAACGAGCGACCCTTAAATAGAGGCCGCAAACCCGAGACGGCCCTCACTTGTGAAAGTTCGACAGGACGATACGATACGAGTCCACTGGCGAACAACCAATAAAACACCACAAAAAGTATACCGCGTTGTGTCAATTAACCTTGCCCACAAAACGAAGCATTTTTAACCCCTTATTTTATTACGTATGCTAGCTAACGCTGATCACTGGACTGCGAATTTTTATACATTTATCGGAAAATTAAATACAGCAGACTCCCGCGTGACGCGGTTAATACGTTACGCGTTGTACGAAATCGTGTTATGTAGTGCAAAGCTGCACTTAACAAGCCCTACTAACACTTTAAGTAGCCCGTATTTGGACCAACTCGTTTACCGCATAACATCAACCCTTATTTTTCAAATCGAATTTTTGGCCTGCTAACGATGAGATCGATCATTCGTGGATGTTACGCGAAAGATGAAAAGGATTGAAGATGTGAATATGGAAAAATCGGCGATCGGTGGTGGCATGCAAGATTTCAAGCTTAAATTAATAATTTATCGGCGATTTGCAGAATATACGCACGATTCTTCCGGTAATTTATAGCCGAATGTAAAAACATCCGCCGGTTGTCCCAGCTTCAAGTACAATGGGGGCGTATAAATCGCTGAATCGATTTGCAAGCGGTTTACATCGTATTTCCGCCATCTTGAATTGATTTACAGCTAGTACTAATGCGCGAGTTCCAATGATTGTTCCGTCCTTTCCGCGAAACGTCCTTTCCACGAATGTATTAACATGGGTGTTTTATCGCCGATACAGCACGTCCGGTTTTATGAGCAACGCGGAATTTATCAGCGATCAACCTCGCCTGCCAGGTTAGATTAAATTACAATCTCGTTTCACAAAGACAAAGAGGCTGTACGACGCTTAACGGTGCGTAATAAATTTTATTTTCCGCGACCTCTAATTACGCCCTTACGTACCATCCAGGCGAATTTCGTTGTCGTTCGTCGATTATCGGCCGTGGCGCAGCCTCTGTCGCAATAAACGCTTTTACGGTCCTACGTATACGCCTGTGTGCTTGCGAAAATAAAAAGTGTACTCGGTACTCGACGGTGCCGCATCGAGTAAATTTTGTAACGCTTTTATTTATTAAGCAACGATGCGCGGCACGCGAAGCGGTAAAATTTAAGCTTCGACCGTTTGAATAGAAAATGAGGTGCAATATTGACGCGATGCGCATCGAGGATAGGGTAGATGTCCCATTTCCTGTCACTGTCCCTATAACCGACAGTTGAATTATCTTATTTAACAGCAAAGTAATCGTATGAAGAATCGTAAGTAAACAAATGTTGATACTAAATTTCGACTTCGATTTACGTAACAACGCACAAACATTATATATTCGTTTACACTTAATATTTATAAATAAATATTAGAAGGTAATTGTGCTGTTGAACATTAAAACGTGACGAATATAATTTATAAAGTATGGAACGTATCATAATTCAGTAAAGGCGCGACGTTTACTATACATCTTATATTTGTTACACAAACTGACGCGTTAATGTATGTAAAAACGTGTTTCTATTTAAATGAAAAGTTTTCGAGTGACAGTACGAAGGACATTGGATTTTGTTGTATCTTTTCGTGTACATTATTGTTAGTGTTTATAAGGGATTCATATACGTGGTTGTTGATACAATTTGCTACTTAATCATCGAGATTTTACAAAGTTCCATATTATGTCCTGTTCTATATTACCTATAATTACTGTAACTATTGGGTTGTAACATAAATTCATCCCGTTTTATTGGTATCTTTAAGATCATTTGTTTTGTAAGTTTAGAAGAAAAATTGAATCAGTTTTGCATATGTTCCTTTAATTAATTAATGATCTTTTTTCCATCATTCCGATAGTTGAAGCATTTTTCTCTTACAGAATTTCTGGGTCTTATAAAATGTGCTAGGAAAACGGGACGAATTTATGTTACAACCCATTATTAGATGTACCAATGAACAATCAAACTTTTTCCTGATTCTTCATCTTCGTTTCTGCAGTATCGATTGATTGTTCAGTTTAAAATCGATCAGCTTATACTTCGAATAAGTGGCCGCGAATAAACAGAAAGGGGTGATATTATATTCTAAGTAACCTACGTTTCACCTTATATCCAACACGCTTTCAAGATATCCACCGTGTACTTAAAATGATTAATAATGCTCTGAATTTAATACTAGTCGGAGCTAATAGGTATTTAAGATACTTCACGCCGCGACCCGTTACTCAAACACGATATACCTAGATAAGCAAAGAGCTTCGTACGATGATATACATTAATGCATCGCCGTTGGAGTTCATTCTATTACGACTAGCTGGTTTCGTCATTAATATTCGATTAACCTGTGTCCCGTGAACGTCGTGAAACAATGCGCAGTCAGCAGTCGTGGTTCTTCTATGGTGTTTCGGCTCATGGACCAACGGAGGCTCACCTTACTTGCGATTTCTTTTTCCCCCCTTTTTTTGTTGTTGTTGTTTAGTTTCTGAACCTCCTCGGATCACGAATCCGAGTTGGGTATCGAAGAAAGGAAATACGGTTGTATGGAAATTGGATCTCGAATTATGGAAACGATAGATCCTGAATGATCGTGGTGTTGATCCTTAACACGTGCGCAGGCGTCGCAAGATCATATTTCGGCGCGCTGAGATTTCAAACTTTTCCTCTTTTTCAGTGTGAAACGCTGAATTATTCTGTTTAAATGTGTTCTTGAAATTAAATTGCTATTTGAATATTTTAATCGTTGCAAATTAATTTATATCATTAATAACGTTTATGTAATTACCATTATTCATCGAAATATTGTGAATAGTCCTAGTAAGCAATTGCTTATTTGAACCATTTAATCGTACGTTATCAGATTACGCCATCAAGTAGTATAAAACGAACATAAAATTATTCGTTATTCGTTACAAAAATATCAGTAGTAGTGTATTAAAAATAAGTCACTATAATTTAAAAAGAATAGATTGGTAATCGCGTGCTATATTTTTAAGCGAAACAACAAGATCAAAGAATTAATTTTCCTTTTTAATTGCGCAATTATGTTATTGCAAAACACTGATGTAAGTGTTAAAATAGTCGAAAGTTATCCTTTTTATTACAGAACAATATAAATTTTACGTAACAACCAATAAATGCTACACGTGCTAAACTGTAATTAAACCTTCGCAATTTCTAAATAGCAAATTCTGCACAAAATTGCCTTAAACCATTGGCCTAAATATCCAACGCTTTCTTTTATTACGGTGACTCTTATTAATGTTTGGACATTATAATACTTCGACCGTCATTACTTTGGATAGTTTACAACGCTATATGCATGCTACTCTGATCAGAGATATCAATCAATTTCGTCTATCTACTCTCACTAAAGAAATCTGCATAGCTTTCATTTTGCCGCAGACTCCAACACAAGGACAAAAAAACGTGTACAGGGTGTTTCAAAGCTATTAATGGTAATTAAACATATTTGAGCTGTTCACAGGCCAAAGTGATTAACTTCACTTTTCCAATTCTTTTAAAATTTGCGTGCTGAACCATTTCATTGATGCTTAACTGTTTATAGTTAAAATAAATTCTCTTAATAATTGGGCTTAACACCGCGAAATGAGAAAAATGGTTTTGGTCATCGAATAATAAACAACTTATAAAAATAATAACGATTATTTCAAGGATATATTATATTACGCATTTTATATGTCGTTAGATAAAAGCTATGTCTGTAGCAATACATTGAACAGTGTTTATTGAAATTTAAATTGTAAAACGAATTTCAAAGGAGACCATATATTTTTTATTTTATTAATTTCTCTACTTTTTGTTTTGTGGGGTTAATTAATTTGGCTCATTTCATTCGGATAAAATTTGTTTCGGAACCTCCGGTCTGCAACACCTGCCGTAGGCAAATTACTGTTCACCACCTTCTATATGAATGTAGAAGATTTGAAGCTCATAGGCGGAAGCACGAAATAAACCCTAACACTGCACTCACATCGAACAGGCACATCAAGAATACCATACAATATTTACTCGACTCAAGTCTCTTTCACAAAATTTAGACGGTCCACATCAGGAACATCGTCGCTAATGACCCAGATGTCGATGCAACATTAACCAGCCACAAAAAAAAAAAATTGTTTCGTCATTAACGAATAAGAATTTAGCTAAATAAGAAACTATTCGAATAGAAAGTTATTCGTATGTTTATCTGAAAATTTGTTCGAATAAATCATTGGAATAAGAAATCCTTTGCATTACACGTTGTATTGAATTCTTTGTTTATTATTGAGAATCGTGTTTATAACTTTACACTTCTTCTAAATGTCTTTTCAAAATTCTGATGGTGTAAATTTGAGCCGAAAAGACGACAAGGAATTATGCAACGATGGATGAAGTAAGAATTTGTAGACAGTACTGAACATGAAACATCTTTTCAAATTTCATTGTAGAAACCTCACCATATTGGCTTTCACAATTAACTTTTGTTCAAATGTTGAATCAGAAAATTTATTGCCTTTAGCTGGATTTATTCATATAATGAATACAAAATTATTCGAGTAAATCATCGTTACTCATTCGAATGATTTATTTTTAGAAATTATGATACTCAGAGGGTAAAGCAACCCCCAATTTAGATTCTTTTCCTTCAAACTTATTTATAAACGTATAGATATCCGTAGTCTCTTAATGATTTTTATTCATGCTCATTTTACTAATGATTATATGATTATATGGTAATCTACTAATAATTACACCATTATATGATAATCTACTAATGACTATATGATTATATGATAATTTACTAACTATGATATGATTATATGATAATCTACTAATGATTATATAATTGCTCATCATATTTCCCTCCGTATTTCATACCTTTGTTACAATTTTTCATTAACGCATCAAACGACCTATGTTTATATAACACTTTTCGCTTATCTATTAACAAATTACCACGTCAATTAAATAAATAGTTACAGCGACAAAACACATCGCCGGTACACGAATACTTTTCAACCGATCAATTTGACGATTTACATATGCATATAATTTCCTATAACCTACTTTCCTTATCCAATTTTAATGGGTTTTGTCAATCTTTTAAAATTCCTATTAATAATTTAGATACATTCTATGTACCCGTAATATCTCGATGAAATCACAATATCTCGTTTAATCTCTCTCATATGCCCACGCGCATACACACTCGCGCGACGTCGTTATAAAAAGTAATCAATTACATTATCGAGAATTACGCAAGGAGGAACGTAGCCGCGCGTATGCTAATCGTTCGTTGTGCGAAACGAAAAAGAAATCAGGCTATAGCGATATTCATTAGGCCCGCGAATGTTACCAAATACATACCGATCCAGATTATTCAGATCACTCTCATTATCCCGGAGGTCAGGGCAAGCTGGAAGTAAGAATAAATTCCAGTCGACGACTTTCACGTTGCGCAACGAACGTTACCTCCTTCTCTCTCGCTCTTGTTCCCGGTGTGCGCGCGTAAACGCACTGATCCGGCGTGTGCATCTGCACGTAATCGATGCTGCCTTACGAGCAAATGAACTTAGTTATCGAATAAAGCGAAGCTGTTGTTGGCTCTTTTCGTTCTGAGATGCACGAGAAAGGTAAAATTGAAATGGATATCGATAAGAGAATGAGAAATTAACCCTTTGTCCTGCGATTATTTTATTATCTACGTACGATAGAGATTAAACGATCAATGATTTCATAGCATTGTTACACTGGTGAAATCCTGTTTGAGGGCAGTGGAAATTCAGCAGAACAATAATAATATATAATTTAATAAATTGAAAGACACCTTCGTTTCTCGAAAAATAATGTTAATATACAAAATTAATATACACCGACCTATCGATCGTAAGAAACTGTAAAACCTTTTCCTCTTTCATTTTTTTCTAACCAAAATAGCTTTCGAAAGAATCGATGAATTTTCGAAAGAACCAAAGTCAATTTTTCAAAGTTAAAATTTCTTGGATTACTAATTGTAAGCTTTCATAATATGCAAAATATCTATCCAATAGCGGATACGATATACAAACTATTTCAGTATATTGATCGCGCTACTCTGGAATAGACTTTCTATAATCGACTGCAACGCCCAAGGGGTTAAAGAATGACCACAATTAGCTAAATTACCCAATTTAAAACCACTTCCAGAGTTCCAAGTTTTGTATTCCGCCGCTCGAGATCAGTTAACCGGGAAAAATGTTTATTATACCAATTATCTCAACGGTTACTTTAATTCCCGCAACGCGCCATCTATCTTCAACCCTTAAGTTCGCTTTCATAAATCAAAACTCGCATTAAATCCGCATCATCCACGATAATTCGCCACCAGTAAATTCATAGCAATGCCACCAAATCTCGATTTCCCTCTCAAATTACTCCGCCGAGTCATTCATCCAAGAAATTCATCCGTTTCAATCCGACGCCTGCGCCTCTACCCAAAACATTCGCCGTATTCCATTACTTATTCTGCAGGCCCCATCTCATCCTCGATCCGACTTTATTTTCAAATTACCCGACGACGCGAGATTTCACTCTCGACGCGTCAGCCATGGTCCATATTCCATTCGTGCTGACGCGTTCAATTTGTCTTCGGGCCCGTTTCCTCCCATACCGCCTGCTAAATTTCCACGGACGTGATGAGATGTAAATGGTAGGTGCCAACATGCCATAACGGATGACTGATCTCTCTGACCACCACCGCGGTGCACCGTTTCAACGCGTTATTGCGTAAGCCCGGCCTTCGTCAAAACGTTGCTCCCCTTTTCGTCCATTTTCCATGCAAATTCCGCGAACCTCTTCTGAGAAATTAAAGCAAGGATCGACGATAAATAACGATCAACACGCGGCCAAGTTACCGCCCTTTCCATGATCGTCGTACCTTTCTTTTTCGACAGCGTTTTACGCCGGCTGTTTACGCGTTGCTCGTTACGTTGCACGCGTGATCATTGGGGATTAATGGGGTTCTTTGCAAATGGATCGCGCGAGACCGTGCAACTTCTCGGTGGCCACTGTCGGCGGATCGTTTGAACGAGTTTTCGTTGCTTCTTTCGTTTGCAAACGT
This sequence comes from Eucera pruinosa, assembly GCA_028830335.1. Lineage (NCBI taxonomy): Eukaryota > Metazoa > Arthropoda > Insecta > Hymenoptera > Apidae > Eucera > Eucera pruinosa. The sequence continues at coordinate 8,597,641 of JAMYCR010000014.1, read as the reverse complement.
TTCTTATTTTGAAGTAGGTGTTCTTTTAAAAATTGATTACTTTATACGGTGGCTCGAAGTTAAAGTTGGACACTTACAAGTACAGCTGATAATTATTGGAAGGATATGAAAAGTTGATAGACGCTTCTTTGTTAGTAGAAAAGCTTGAAATTGGAAAGTTTAGAAATTCGATGGCTTGGGAGTTTAAATGCTTGGGAATCCAAAAGTTTGGAATCTCAAACGCTCAGGAATAGAAAAGCTTGGAATTTCAAACGCTCAGAAATACAGAAGCTTGGAATTTCAAACGCTTCGGAATTCAAAAGCTTGGAAATGTAAACGCTTGGAAATCCAAAAGCTTGGAAATTTAAAAGCTTGTAATTTCAAACGTTCAAAAATACAGAAGCTTGGAAATTCAGACGCTTAGAAATCCAAAAGCTTGGAAATTCGAACGCTTGGGACTCGAAAAGTTTGGAAATTCAAATGCATCGGAATTTAAAAAACTTAGAAATGTAAACGCTTGGGAATTCAACAGCTTAGAAATTCAAACGCTTGGAAATCCAAAAGCTTGGAAATTTAAAAGCTTGTAATTTCGAACGCTCAGAAATACAGAAGCTTGGAAATTCAGACGCTTAGAAATCCAAAAGCTTGGAAATTCGAACGCTTGGGAATCGAAAAGTTTGGAAATTCGAATGCATCGGAATTTAAAAAACTTAGAAATGTAAACGCTTGGGAATTCAAAAGCTTAGAAATTCAAACGCTTGGAAATCCAAAAGCTTGTAATTTGAAACGCTCAAAAATACAGAAGCTTGGAAATTCAGACGCTTAGAAATCCAAAAGTTTGGAAATTCGAACGCTTGGGACTCGAAAAGTTTGGAAATTCGAATGCATCGGAATTTAAAAATCTTAGAAATGTAAACGCTTGGGAATTCAAAAGCTTAGAAATTCAAACGCTTGGAAATCCAAAAGCTTGGAAATTTAAAAGCTTGTAATTTCGAACGCTCAAAAATACAGAAGCTTGGAAATTCAGAAGCTTGTAAATTGAAACGCTTGCGCACTTAACCAAATAGGATGGTAAATGTTGTAAGGGCCAGACTAATAGAAATAACAATTTAATACTCAATTGCTCTTTTCAGTTTCTCTTATGCATTTGATTTACACTAAAAACTTTCACTTCTGGTGCTTACATATGCAGTTTGTCATTTCCTCAATTATTCGGACAACTTTAAATGTTGATTGATGCCAACGTCCATTCCGCAACTAATTATTTCAATACTTTAGATGTAAGGTGCGTTCAGTTACAACTAATGTACGATAAGAATCAAACGTAATATGTAATTCTAATTCTGAAAGAACCGTCTACGTTTACAAAATATTATTGGAACATCTCTTACAATAAAACTGAAAGTATAAAGTATCAAATTTCTCGGATTTGAATAACTTTTGGTATTTATTTTATTTTAACTTTTACCCTCCTATTAATAATAGTTCATTTAATATTTAGACATGAATTAATTGCTGTAGTGGAAACTTTTAATTATGTTTCTATAGTTCTTAATGTACATTCTCAAGTAAATTGAAGATTTCTTATTATTAGTTAACTGTTAGATATAAATTCGATATGGAATATTACATGCAGTAATCTTTTTTTTATATAATACTAAATGTACTCAATAGCGTTTTATCTTTGGGTTTAGTGGCGGAAAATTAATTAGTATTTCCTAGTACATTAAAATCGATTGAATCACTGCATTAAACCTTTTCTATCATTACATTGTGTAATGAAAAGACTGCGGATTTTTATGCAAATCCATTTCCTTAGAAATAAAAATAAAGAAGAGGAAAGTAAATACATAGAGGGTAGTTTCATCCTCTAAGTATTCAAATATCTTCTCTAATGTGACTACTCCATATGTTTTTATACACTACGAATATTCTGCACTTTTTTTGCGTATTTAATTTCCTCATAAATGCATAAAAATTCGCAGTCTGGTAATGAATAAACTCCGGATATTTATGTAGCATAAATATGTAAAAAAAAAATATGCTGATATAAAGAGAAATTATACAACATTAACAATACGCGTTACAACTATTTGATGCATTGTAAATTGAATTACAATAAATATAACAAGCATGTCATCGATAATAAAATTAGAATCGCCTTCCAATGAAAGATTGATATTACACAATTTCTTGATAAAATGTACAATGCACGAAAAATTTGTGGTTTCTTAAAAGAATATTAAGCAATATATTCTACACGTAAAAACACGCATTGTATTATTTAGTTACGATGAATGATATTTATGATTTTAGTACTAATCTTAATGGTTTGAACATAATACTTATTTAAACAGTACACAGAAGTGTTAATGTTATTCTACTTTTTAGAGTTGTCATCATTATTAAAAAAACACTTTAACGAATTTTTCAGATTTTATGTTTAAAGTCACAAAAATATTGTTAAGCAATTTATGTTGCCCTTGACTGATATAATGATACGAATAACTATCCTAATTTAACATATTCTCTCTTTCAATTTTGTAATATTTATTTTTCCAGCAACCCGTTAAATTATACAATCGTTATCCTTGAATCTAGTGTTAATAGATAGTAGCACTTATTTATACGATTCTCTATATCATTAAGGTTGTTTTACAAGCATGTTTTTATGTATATTTATAATTAGCCCGGATTACATATTTATGTTATCAACGGTATATAGTTATGATACGAGTGTTTACTAATAAACTGAAATAATTCGACCAGAAAAATATTCCACGTGAGCATGAAATACATGTATACAAAAAACATATGCATTATGCAAAAATAAACTTTAGCCGATTTAAAGAGATAGTAAAAAAATTTGATTCTTTCTGACCGATTATTCAAAAAAACAATTATGGGAACAGATTTGTCCCTCGAATTAATTATAATCAGTTGTTTTCTAGATAACGCATTATTCTTAAACGAAAGCTGTTCGTACTATTCAATTATGGAAATAATTGATTGCAATTATTAATGGACGGAGACATACATTATTGATTCTACAACTTCAAATTTATTCAACGAGTCTAATCTGTAGAGAAAGTTTATTCCAGTGCTTAAGAAACATTGTACGAAGCATGACTAATACCACACATTTATTATCCTATGTCTCAATGATTTGTTAGAAAGTGCAGATTTGAAAAAATTACACTTCTGTTGCTGAAAAATGTTCGCAAATATATCGCCGTTATTTTTATCATTGAAAAATTCGAACGCATGAAATGCAGTAATTAGAGGATATTAATTATATTCATATTGCTACCAGTTATTATATTATTCCATCGCAGAAATTATGATTGATATATCAATATTTGTTATCTCGCTATATCTATTGGTGATAATCAGTCAAAGTGTAAGAACTTGAGAGAAGATTCATTTTTCTCGTGCTTGATAACATCAGTAAAATTGATGTTACGAACAGTTTTATGACTCTATTATATGACCCATTATAAATCTCTTTCATAGTCAGGTATAGGATTGAAATCATGCAGGTTCATTCCTGTCATTAGAAAACAACGATTTATATTACTGTCAACTTTATTATTATGCGACACGAATCGACGTGATTGACAATCTGTCATTTGTCATTCGAATAATAAAATTGTTTATAAACGCTAACAATATTTTCCTTGCAAGCCATTGTACAATTAATGACAGCATTTACGAGTATACACTTTATAGTGTTTGCAAAAATTATGTACTAAACGCTGTAGTATTTAATACTAGAACTAGTGGCGACTAAAATATACTTATGTATGCCAAAGAAATAATGACAGACAATTGGAAAAAATATACGAAGCAACTGAAATGAATAAATAGTCATATTTTGCATAGAAAATAAAAAATGTCACGCTACGAATTTATATCATTTTTATGGTAAATTAGTCACCTGTCATTTTGTTAGCCTTGGTAGTTTTAGTATTGACACTACTATTAATTTAACTCTGTGATCGTAATAGTTTTAGCACAAGTTTCACATTTATCAAAATGATTTTCGTTTAGATATCGGAAGCTGTAGGATTGGAATTATTATATAAAAAGTTAATGAATTATACTTAAATGAATTCACTCCGTTTACATGAGTTATTGTAACTCTACAAAAAGCAATATTTATCCCGATCTACGAAAAGAATAATAAAAGTGCTTTATCGAGAATATCTCCTTACTTCGATCGCAAAAAATTAATACGAGTATGAAAATCTTTGATATTTATTGAATTTGCCGATTATGTGTGTATTTCTAGCTTTATTTTCCGTAATCATCACTTATCTACCGTTTCGGATTATTATCTAAACTAAAATCGACCCAATGAGAGTTAATCTTTGAATTTAACAGCTCTCTACAAAATATTCGTTACAATGTAACATTCTTGCAGATACCTACTATGCGTATTTATATTGCAGGACCAAATAATACCCAACTAAATTATAATTTTGCGGATCTCCTGACTATGTTTACTAATTTTGACAAGGGTTATTTTCTCTGTGAACTCTTCAATTATCCTAAGTTGTATATTTGTATGTAATATTTTAAAGGATCCACTTATGTTTAACGTTTTTACTTTGAACTATATTTCCTGTGCACCAATCTAAGAAAACGAATTAAATTAATGTATTGTTTCTCTCTTAATTAACAGCTCTCTACAAAATATGCATTACAATGTAACATTGTTGTAGATACCTACTATCCGTAATTATATTGCAGGACCAAATAATACCCAACTAAATTATAATTTTGCGGATCTCCTGATTAAGATTACTAATTTTGACAGGGTTATTTTCTCTGTGAAATCTTCAATTATCCTAAGTTGTATATGCGTATCTAATATTTTAAAGGATCCACTTATGTTTAACGTTTTCACTTTGAACTATATTTCGTATGCAAAATCTAAGAAAACGAATTAAATTAATGTATTGTTTCTCTCTTAATTAACAGCTCTTTACAAAATATTAATTATAATGTAACATTGTTGCAGATACCTACTATGCGTATTTATATTGCAGGACCAAATAATAGCCAACTAAATTATAATTTTGCGGATCGCATGACTAAGGTTACTAATTTTGACAAGGGTTGTTTTCTCTGTGAACTCTTCAATTATCCTAAGTTGTATATTTGTATGTAATATTTTAAAGGATCCACTTATGTTTAACGTTTTTACTTTGAACTATATTTCCTGTGCACCAATCTAAGAAAACGAATTAAATTAATGTATTGTTGCTCTCTTAATTTAACAGGTCTCTACAAAATATTCATTACAATGTAACATTGTTGCAGATACCTACTATCCGTATTTATATTGCAGGACAAAATAATACCCAGCTAAATTATAATTTTACGGATCTCATGACTAAGGTTGCTAATTCTGACAAGGGCTGATTTCTGTATGAACTCTTCAATTATTTTAACTAAGTTGTATGTAACGTACCGGCATGTTACATATATCTATTTAATAAATCTTCCTCAGCGAAACAAGAAGCAAAAAGATATCGAAAATGTGTCAAACTGATTAATAGAAACAATATAAGAATTGTCACAAAGTAAAATGAGCGAAAAATGTAGGATCTTAAATCAAATATTTTGAAACCGTTCATTTGACCAGGTGTAGTACGGTTAATGTTAAAGGATTCACTTACGTTTAACGTTTCTCACTTTGAACGACATTTCGCGCGCGCCAATCAAAGGAAATATAATAAAAGGTTCAATCTTTTTCCGTTTAATAAACTCGTTAAGATTGTTATGAATGCTGTAAGCACGTGACTAAAAACTTTTCAGATCTTTTCGTAAGAAACACTTTCTTGACAGTCAACTTTCCCAGGGCTCGAGCACATAATCAGCACAATATTGCTGTGAATCTGATAAATGCATTACGCTGCGCAGAGGAAGCTTCCGCGACTACACTTTCCAGGAGAGCTGTATTCCAGCGAATGGAGGAATTCAAACGGTATTGTAAGGACGCTCTCCCTCGGTTCCCAAACCCGCTGACTCAAATGAAACTCGTCGCACGTAACATCGCCGCGTGAAAGGTAATTTTTTTTCTCTTTTTTTTTTCATGATATCGCTTTTATGAGAAATAGGAAGTTAAAGGATCCGCGTGTTCTAGGAAGACGCATTCAACTGTGTAACTCTACAGCTACTACTCATCGAGCGATTACTAAGATTGATGATTCGTTAACAGTTCCATGTCATAACAATGCTGTTTTTCATTTGATTAAAGCAAATTTATTGGCGGATTCACCCGATAATTATAGTTTATTCGTTGCACGCTTTATTGGTGTGGGAATTAAACGTGTTCATTAAATGTATATTTACTCGTCGAGTTCAACCCATATCGAATCTCTAATGAATTTTCATATCCATTTTAAAGTTAATATTGTAGATATTAACAGTAATTTGTCTTTATCTTCATGGATACTTCATTCTAAAGTTTTCTAGGATTTCGCGTTTCTAAGTGCTTTCTCTTTTGTAAGTATTGTATCCCTTAAAATGCGCATTGGTTTCAAACTTTTCGCTGGTATTATTGATAAAAAGTAGAAACAGAAAGTTCAATCATTTGCAACGATACATTTATATACACATATCTCCCAGAAAAATATATCTTACGTCACTGAGAATAATCCATTTCCTTTTGATGATGCGTGGAACCTAGGTAAGTTATAATACAATAGGATTTTGTCCTAGCGAAAGGACGTGTTATTTTCCTCATAATTATACATATATATATTTTTTAACCATTATGATTATAATCATTTATTAGTTCATAAAAATATATTCTATTTCAACATACCAAATATGGGTTATTATTTTTAAAATCATAACTCTACAGGTAGTGTACATTTACGAGGGTAAATAAACAATAAGGCGTGAAGTGATCTCAATCTCTTTTTGCGGACATCGATTCAATGCATTCTTCGTTCAAAGAAGTATACTTCCTTCAAGTTTCATTCCAGTATCTCGAAAATGAAAAAAAGTACAGCTATAAAGGTATAAGAATTTTAATTTAATTTAGTTACAGTAACAAATGTGTAATAATTGACTACTAGTGAATAATTCATTATTCGATTTCAAATTATAGTTACGTTTATTTCATTCCTTTCTTTTTAATATAGATAAACATATTGTATTCCTTTCTTGGTAATTTATTGCAAGTGTAAAACTTAACGAAGAACTTCAAATTCGAAATACGAATAAGTAACATGTAAACTACACTTTAAAAATTAGTTAATCAAAGTGTGGCTAAAAATGAAAATTAGCTTTGGTAAGTAATAAAATTCTCGTGGAAAGAAATTCCATGGGCATAAAATTACGAGGACTCTGTTGAAAACTGTTAAAATAAAAATTGATATCCGTTACTATTTTAATAAATTTTATAATTATGTTGCGGATAATTCTTGACTTACCCTCGTATCATCTAGATAAAATCTTACAATTTTCCCTTTACATTTGCAATTTGTTCTAAGCCTGACTACACGAGTTTTGAAATAGATTTTTTCCTATCGTAATTTACACTGCGCTATAATTATCATCCGTGTTTAACTTATGGCTTAGCAAGATTGCACGTTTGTGTAACTTTAATACAAGTGCATAAGTATATTTCAAAATCTAGGTGAAATGAAATCAACGCGATCGATTATCTGTCTTACGGTAATATATATGACTGTATTGCTTATTGCCAACGTTTTAAATCCTTTTTCTTTTCAGCGACGATTGAGTAACAATGAAATAAAACAATTTTACAATTGCACTCTAATTAAACACAATCGTTTCATTTCATTTTTCCTTGCTTTCTGATTGAGTAACCGTGAAATAGTGGCTAAAGATATTTATATATATCTAATAAATATACTCGACGAAGATGTGATTATTTTATTATAAATTATACGTAAATAGATAACAAAGATGGCATACTCATTAAACTGTGTGCAAATGTCATAATTGTTTGCAATAAACTGTGTAATGTTATCAATCGTTCGTTCTTATCAAAAATTGCAAATCCCAAAATGATTATTAAACTACGGATATTTATGCAAATTCATATTTTTATAAATTCAATTGAAGAAACGCAGCATAAGTACAGACTGGTTTTACTTTCCTAATATTATAAAATACACATTAAGTATTTTCAATATTTTCTATGCTTTTGTATATTACAATTTTCAAAGCAAGAAATTTAATTCAGTATCGTCGATAGTCGCTGCTATAAATAATTAGACAAGAATTCTTTAAGTCTTGATAAACTTATGCATAATAAACTTATGCCTATACGATGAATAAAACACAAATTAAATACTGCTACAGCAAATACTTATGACTGTAAGGCAAAATGACATAAATCAAATGGTTTCAGATTCAACATATTGACGACTAAAATTTTTGACACAATTGTTAAATAAATGGTCTTCGGTCAGATTGCATTCATTTTTTTAGTACTAGGTATTTACTTTTTTCTAACATATACACAGATTCTCTTTGTTAGAGTTCCGTTAATATAAATAAAGAAACTCCAATTTTTTTTTGATAATGTGACGTCGTTTTCCGTTACAAGCACAGAACTAACGAATTGATCATGTCAATTAATATCGACAGAACTTCTGCGCTGATTTAACTCTTTGAAGCACAGTGGCATGGGGAATAATCCACCCTTTTGATGAACGGTAAAATAGAGGCGAAAGTAGAAGAATATGTAAAAGAAATGGTGCAGGAAATAAACTGGGAAGTGAAAATGAATGAATCATTAAGGGGCAATATAAAAAGAGAACTGTGTATATATAGTAGGGCTTTCGAAAATAGAGCGAGAGAACAAGTAGCAATTGCGGACCAAAGAACTGTAGGTACAAATTAGTGTAAATTAGAGTAGATCGTAGACTAAGTACACGAATGTATACTCAAGTGCAAATTACTGTATCCTAAAACTTTTTGTATGGATGGTGAAATAAATAATAATAATAAAAATAATCCACTCTTTTTTTATAGTCAACTTGCATGACGGGATTTTTCTGAACCCACCGATAAATTTTCAAATAAAAGAAGAAAATCTTGTGTCTTAACCAGTTAATACTAGTGTTACAGTTTCTTACACGAGAGAAGGATGAAAATTTTCGTGGAAAACACCACCGCGCAAAGCAACGCGATTGGCTAAACGCATTATAGAAAACATTCTAACCCCGCTGTCCTACTTTCCAAAGTAGAAACTCCTATCGCTTCCTGTTATCCATTAATCGGCCGAACGTAAAAACCGAATTGCAAATTTTACGGTAATAAAATTGCACGCTTTGCGCTACGATATCGCCGCGTTTCCAGTCGATTTAATAAAGAAAAAAAAAAAACAACGCATGCAAGAATACCGATTTTAATTCACTTTCCACAAGCCGTCACAATTGTTGACATTTACGTTGGTTTTACTGTGCGCTTTCTAACACGGGTTTATCGCAACTCGCGAACGTGTGTGTGCTCGTTTTAGAAAATGATTACGTTACTCCGCTAGTTATGTAAACAATGCCCAGATCGCGTGCTTCTTGGGAAATGGAAAATCGCAACGAACATATGAAAAGTTTCTTTTACCTTAGTACCCATACATTGTAAATAGTCTTTGTTATATTCTGCTTTATTACGGTGAGTTATTATATTATATATAAGGTATCCACGACTTTTTCCGCAAAACTTCATCGGTACATTCTATAACTCTACGTAATTAAAAAAATGTTATGTTAGTGAAAATGCAGCATTTCCTATATCCAATATCCAATTTTATTGTACACAATTTTGATGTAATATTAATATCCAATTTTGTTATCGCGGATTACGTTAATCTATCCTCAGTTAATATATTAGTTCCTTATAGTTTATTATCGTCAGAGTACAAACAGTATAGGCGTAATGTAAGCGTATAATAAGCAATATAAGTGCGATTAAGTAGCGTAAGGATGATGTAGTGTAACTGGAAGCCATCATAAGCCGCAAGGCAAATGATTATAATAAATAAAATAAAAAATAGAAAACTAAGTAAGTAATGTTGTACAACCACAGGTGATCCGAAGCTTCGTTAGAAAGTTATTATAAGAATGTTCGATCGATGGAAAAGCAAATGTCAGCTCTTGACAATATTGAAGTTCTTCACATTTATACGAAAATAGTATTAATAAACTCTCAACACGCAGAATAAAACTAGACGCTGTGCAATAGATTAACTAAAATAATGGTTGTATAATCAGTTGATTTGCTTTCAGGTTTTAATACTCATCGAAAAATAAAATGAAGAAAAAATTATTAGTTATTTTACTACAATTTCAAATTACTTGAATCGTATAACACTTTAATAATTAAATGTCAGTTTTTTTGTCCCATCACGTTCATTTCATTAAAAAGAGATAAATTTCTCTATTTTTGGCAAAGCCTTAAAATTAGATGTACCATATTACCAACGTTTACCATAAAGATTTCGAGGTTTCGAAGTTGAACAATTTCGAGTATTCCTCGCGTAATATATACATGTCTACTGTACAAACATTTTTCCCAAGTCAATAAATCGTGAAAATTTGCAATTTTCCATACAATGTAAGTACACCGAAGTGAAATCAATACGCGCAAATTGTACACAGTTTATATCCTGCTATTCTGTAGTAGCGTGCGGCGAACGATAGCCGCGTGGGCGATTTACGGTACCCTCTGCTCGATGACAGCTGTTCAGCTGGAAAAGTATCGTGCGGCTCGAGAGTACATAATCGACTTCTCGTTTCTGGTCCGTGAACCATGACAGAGAAACAGTTTTTTTCTTTCCCGACTGCAAGGCGAAATAACGCGCTTTTGTTGCGGCTAACTTTCGCCGCTGACTGCGGATTCGGAGCGCATTTGTTTCGAACGGTTTAGCGATTCGTAAGCAGGTTTTACTCCCGTAAATTTATTAGTCGAACGCAAAAGTTTGGCTAATTTTAACACATTACGGTACGGCCTGTTTGCGCGAAAACTTTTGCGCGTAGCCAAATAAGTAATAGCAATAAGTAACGACTACAATGTTTGTACTTTCCTTTATATCACATTATATTGTATATCGTATGTTGTAACACATATTTATAGGCCGCCGGCATTTAATGCACAATGTGTAAAACTTTGTTTATACGTCTTCGGCATTTTACGAGCAGTCAAGTAAAAGCATAATTTTATGTCTCCGGACGGTAATGTGTTAATACACGAAAGAATTTAACGTCCATATTGTCGCAAACGCTACCATAATTTGTACAACAGCATAAACTAGTTATTTTCGAACCCGTTTCAACACCTCTCGTATTATATTTTTCCCTTTATCGTACAAAACTTTTTTCCCGATACGAAACTTGTATATGATTTTATTTCACAAAATCTTCCATTACTTCTCTAATCGGCTGTAGCAGGCGAGCGATACCGGTTCGCAAGCTACAGCCTAGTCTGTCGGAACGGTCCATTTACAATTAAAAGTAAATTAATCAAGCCGTAGCCGAGCCGATCTGTACGTTTACGCGCAATCTTGCTGCATTCAACGATTCCGCTCGCTCCACGTAATAATCACCGACTGAAATAGTTGGCTCGTTTTTCAAGTGTAACACACCAACCCGCGACAGTTATGCACACGGAAGACACGGCTCAAGGTGGAACGAGTTCCTATTAGCGATGGGAACGACACCCTCGCGATAGATTCACGGAAAATCTTCTCCTGCTTTTTCAAACCACGCGACAGGTTAAATAACCCACGTACTGTCACTGTTCCTATAACTGACACTTGAATTCGTTCATTTAATAGCAAAGTAACGTGGGGTCCGAATAGAATTATAACGTTGTGGTTAAGAGCATTTAGGTTTAAGTAATTTAAGACCGGGCCATGCGGGACGCGGATGGTTTGCAGGCGAGCGACTATCACCTGCGGAACCGCGTCCCAAGCATTCGAGGATAGCATTTGTTGCGTCGTATCGTGACTTAACGCGGTACGAACTGATTGGGTCGCGGAAGAGTCCACTTGATTGAATAAATTGATTAACCAGTGATCGAGGTTGCCCGTGGGAGAAGTTATACTTTATTTGTGATGTGTTCACTGTCCGACGTCTTGCTGACAACTGATTTCTTCCAAAAAAGTGCAGTTTTCAAAGAGGTTGCGGCGACTTCGGGGTGGGCATGTTGTTGGGGGTAGGCGAGCGGATTGGTTTTCAAAAATTGGTGGAAATGGAAGGGAGCCGCCCTCTTGTCCATCCTCGGGTCACCATTGACCTGAGATGACGCGCGCGAATGTCGCTTGTCGAGTAACGGTTCGCAAGTAATAAAGTCATAAAGTCGCTGGATTTCGATGGCAAACTAAATTAAGAAAAGGTTCGGTAGAATAATTATACATTTGGCAAACAGCTGCAGAAGGCAGCTGTTAGTCACTTGCAAATTTTTCAAGGAAGCAAAATAGACCCGATGGCTTTATGATTCTATTATTGCGCCGCAACAGCATTAGTTAGGATAAATTTATTGTTTAGGTTTCGGGTGCGAATGAGAGAGAGAGAGGGAAAAAGAGGAATGGTTGGCGACAAGGGCAACCGTCGAAGGAAAAGCGAGGAGTGTGTTTTGAGAAGTCGAAGGGAGTAGTGACCTGAGCGGAAGCATATAGCGTAGGATAGCGTGGCATCGAGTAGATGTTGAAGGGGTGCGCGGTGGTAGTAATGGTTGAAGCGTTCTTACTTTTTATAAGTTTTTATTTTTTACTTGACGCGACGTGGGGACAACGGCAAAACGCACTGACTGAACTATGAAGCATGGAAGTCGAAACCAGACTACCTCGCGGATGGACTTGCAAGTCCTTAAAAAAGGTTGGTGAAAAGAAGGACAGCGTTAGAATTGAACAAGGAAAGAAACGCTGGAAAGACGCCTTGACGTTGCCGCCACAATGTATTTAGGATATTTAGCGTAGCTTAGTTTAGTGCGATTTCGATTTAGTTAAATATATATGTATATATATTACATTACATTATACGCGACTTTGATTTTGCAAACCTTTCAATCGCATAGTAATGTATAAAGAATCGTAAGTAAAGAAATTTTCATACTAATCTTGGGCTTCGGTTTACGTAACAACACGTAGACATTGTATATTCGTGTACACTTAATATTTATAAATAAATATTAGGGAGTAGATGTGCTGTTGAACATTGAAACGTGTCCAATGTAATTATAAAGTATGGAACGTGTTATGATTCAGTAAAGGCGGTACGTTTACTTATAATCTTATATCTGTTACACAAACTGACGTGTTAATATATGGAAAACGTGTTTCTATTTAAATGAAAGGTCTTCAAGTGACGATAATAAGGACATTGGACTTTGTTGTACATTTTCAATTACGTAGTAATGAATTTATCATATTGAATATATAAAAAGAATGTTGATAAATAAAAGAGCAGTTGAACAATTGTACGCTCCAAACTGGAACGATCTTTACGTCAACGACGTTCTAAAATAGTTAAATAAAGTTACGCGCGAGCCTTAAAGTGGCAGTACGTGGTACATTTGCCCTATTATTCGTTCTAGTCGCGACGTTCCGTATTCGATTGCTAGGAGAGCGCGTTCAAGATAGGTTACATGATTCTCGTAGCGGAGGGACGTCGTTCATCTTACCGTAGTTGCTCGGATTTGCGAGCCAACGTTTTTCAGCGAACTTGGTTCTTGCAGTTTCGCGTAGAATTTCCTTTAGCTTGGTATGAGGAAGTTAGCACAGTTATGTGTAATTTATTTGTTGCTTACGGAAACTGTCGAATGTGACTCGTGTAAATGTGTGTCAGAGAAGTAAAGAAGGAAACTGGTAGAAAAGGGAAAAAAGCTCTCGAATAAACTCGATTATTTTCGAGCTTCGCTGCGATTGTTTATTATAATTTATTATGAATTGTTACTTTGGCACGAGTGGTTGGAAATTAACAATAATAACATTAGTTGTAGGTAAATACCTTGTATCGCCTTTCGTCGAAAATTTGATTCCATCTTTTTAACAATGGAACTACTCATCTTCGCTCGTACCGAATCGTTTATCAGAGTTACAATTGTTATTACCACTATCACTTGTGATTTAATTTTTCATTCACGGAGCACATGATCACCGCACGCGCGGACTGTTGCGCGAATACTGCTCTTACGAGCAAAATCAAACGTAGATTGTCTCTCTCGATGTGTGGAATGAATGCCATTACTTTGTAAACATCGAAGGATAGTCTTGAAATATTTCGCTAATAGCATCGTATAATAGAAATTGCGACGCGAAAGTAAATGAATTGACGCGTTTAAAACGATCCAAGCTCTTGTAATATTTTAAATATTCAAAGTTTAAATCGCATATAGTAAATGAGATTACGAAATAACATTGACGTCCAGTTTAGTTATTTTCGTTCTATCTGTAGATTTTGAATTTGATTAATGCTAGTAACCCATGTTTTTAGTACTTGTAACACGAAGCATTTGATTTATGGCTTTCAATGATCGTGGAATTAGTTCCATCACTAGTTCCTGTTAACCAGCGTAACATATCCTTGAACAAAATGGGTGACACACGATCGCCACGTGTATCTTTGCTAATCCGACACATGATCTACATTACGGTCGTTCACACTCGGTTATTTAACGCTACGATTCACCGCATCGCGCGTGACAATTTGCGACTGAATCGATTCGATCGTTTTTCATCCTCTCGTGAATCAATGGCGATTTTAGTTCGCCAAAAATAACCGTAGCGTCGTGCTATTTTTAGTATTTCTTTATTTAACGCGACCTTTTACAATTATCACTTTTGCATTCATACTTATGTCGTGATTAACTTGTTCAAGCATTTGTCGTTCGAAATCTTATTTAAGAAAAAAAGTAACTCAAAGCAGCAGCATGGGGATCCTGATTTTTTAAATGTATGTACTACAAGTATCGCACTAAATCAAATAAGTAAATATATTAAATATTTTTAAATTGGGAGAAAAAATTAAATATTAAGTTAAGATCAGACATCATCGTAATTGTTGTAAGATAAATTTTAAAAGTTATGGTATAAGAGTTAATATCTCTAATTAAATCATTTTGGTAACGAATGATCATTATAAATTATTCGAATTATTTCTGGTTACGGGAAACCAATATGAATAACTGGAATTTTATTTGGGTTACCGATAATCATTATCAATGACTTAAATTTTATTTTGGTTGCCATTCACTAATATGGAAGGCAAATATATATGTATGTATATATCGTATAATTAACTATAATTAACTTTACGCTATCGATGAATACTATTACCAGTAACGTTAACAACAATTAACGATGATCGAATGTAACAAGGAAAGATAATGATTATCAATAACCAGAATAAAATTTTGGCCATCGATGAGGATCACAGGTAATCGAATAAATATATAAATCAATTATAATTGTGATCCGTAATCAGAATGATTAAAAAACAATATTTCTTAATAGCTTACTTTTCTGAGAAATTTTTTTGAAATTTAATATCTATCGCCTTCCAAATAGATAAAAATTAATGTTCACTTAATGATTCTTTTTTTAACAAATGTGTCAAATAATCTTTGCTTTGGATCTCTGGTTAAGATTATATTCCGAAATACTTATTTTCAATGTGTTTTCTTTACATTACTAAATTCATCTGCAAATGATTTAACTATTACAAAAAGAGATCGCAGCTCAAAAAATATTATGGGAGACGCTGCTCTAAATATTGTAATTTGCAAGTTACTTTAGACATTTCGTATATGTTTACGTATCACATGGAATCATTCCTCTTTCGTAAATCTAAATTTTCTATAACCGCAGAAAGATCCGCAATCTACGCATAACATCGTACAGGAAATAGTTCTGAGAGACTCATAAAATTTCCCCATCAGGAAGAACAGATAAAAACGAGATAATACCGTTAAGAATATCATCGCATTTTAAAGGCAACGCGAGCGACAAATTTCGCGATTTACCGCGCGCAACGTTGACGCGGTTGAACGCCCAGATCATTAATCAAGCTCACGATCAACTTGTTCTAATAAATATCGAATTATATCTGGCGAATGTAGGAGTATCTCGACTTTCTATCTTCGGGATCGCTGCACCGCGTCCCAACCACGATACATTCATGATCCTCGTAACTCCGCTCATAAAACGATACGAAGTAGGTTGGGACGAAAAATTAAATCGATCCGTCGCCCGTAGCCTCGGGTTAAAATCGTTGCTTATGCAACCGTGCCGCGTCGATACTTTCGAGAAGACGGAGACCCGATCAAGCACATCGATTCAGTTAAAAGCTTTCTCTCCTTTCCAACCTCCTCGGGATTACGACCTTGTCCCAGCTCTCTTGTCGAGCCACTCTCGATTTCTTCCGGGCTGGCCAGCCAATCATCCCTACCACTAACTAATCCACCGTTGCTCACCGAGACTTGTGGCGGACAACGGCGCCCATCGTCTTGTCGTTGGCATCCGCGATTACAAAATTATTTATTCTTACCGCGATCGCTAATACGGAAACAAAAATTTCTACACCGACGAGGTGCGGAATAGACCTGTATTTTTCTGTCACACGGTTTTAGCATCTCGAGACCATTATTTACCATTTCCATTTTTACCGTTTCGATTGTCTAAAATGTATAACCATTGAGTAAGTACAGGATAAACCACTATCCTCTGTATGTCTATACTTATATATAAAGATATAGCTCTATATCTATCTATCTATATACAGGGTTTCACAGTAACTCTTTTACAAGGCGATATCACTGTTACCGTTAATGATACTGAAAAATGTTTCGTGAATAAGTTACGTGGTTCGAAATGGCACATATAGTGGTGGAAATAATTTTTATCTGAAGATCATATTTTTCGAGATTTCAAAGTCGTCGGTGGTGTTTTCTTAAATAGGATTATGTACTTTTATTATTATATCATAACAACTGAGGCTGAGACAAATACATTGACCTATAATACCATGATCTTCGCGTGATCTTGAGTACGAAAAATTAAGAAAATTTTAGTTTAACGCAAATAATATATACATATATATATATATATATATATATATATAAAATATATATAAAAGGGTGTCGCTGGTATTTTAGACAAAATAGCTTACAGTGGCAGGGATTGGATAGGTGACAGCGATGGGGTCGTTTACCCTATTTACAGAATTTCTCGTTCCTAGTGGTCTCTCTATCCCCTCTATTGCCGTTGTGGTGGGGGACGAGTTCTGAAAATCGGGCGAAACGTCACGTCAAAAGTAAGTTGCTCTGAATCACCGACCGGTTTTCGTCTCGAAATCTCCATAAGAATTTTCGCAATAGCACGAGAGACTCCTGTTTCTCCCACTACACTTCCAAGCTTCGACGGATGACGTAGCCTTCACCGATACCCAAATATTTAGCGACCAAGTCCGCGTTTCATCGCTAGATTGCGGATCCTTTAACTCATAGATAAGCTCGTATTCATATGTGCAAAACCCAAAACCCTACAATTCCAAAGCTGCCAAATTCCAGCCCTTAAGAATGCAAAGCTTCTAAACTTCAATCTTTAACCATTTGCGGACGCGAAGTAATGACACCTAATGGGAGTACTTTAGTTTCGAATTCTACGTCCTTGAATTTTCAGGCTTTCAAGTTCCAAACTGTATAATTCCTAACGATTTCAAATGTTCATCATTGCGTTAAGTATTCATTACGTTAAGTTTTCTGCTTTAGAAGTAGACGTGGGTTTGGAAAGCCAAAAAATGATTAGGCGACTATTTATTAAATATTATTAAAATAATTAAATGTATCCAAATTCCTAATCTTGAAAATGGAAAACCTCGCGAATCCTAAAACTCTAAAATTCAAAAGCTTAATAATTTAAAGCTCCCAAATAGCAAACCATAAAAATTCGAAGCTTCTAAATTTCAACATTTAAAAGTTCAATAAAAATCTTCTCTTCGGTACATTAACTTTCCCTTTCATAGTAGAACAGTCGTAGTTCTCGCTCTTTTAATCGACGCACATTCTTTTATCCGTTTATATAAAAGAATGATAAAGATTGTTAAGCGTTGCTTTATTTTATTACATTCACTGCACTTAGAATTCAATGTTAGATCTTTTTCTCATGTGTAACGCGTTAGGGTTTCGTTGGTACTTTAGACAAAATAGTTTACAGTGGCAGGGATTGGGTAGGTGACAGTACGTGGCTCGTTTACCTTATTGTAGGAAAAACTGAACGCTATCACAATCTATTAAGTAAAATAATGGCAATACCAAAGAGATGATAAAAATGATTTCTGTTGCCATCTCATGTGATGTGACGCGATGCGACAGTAGTATGTGTCGTTGCCTTAACCGGCAACAGAGTTCGAACATAATCAGTGGATTAGGTTCGGATTGTGTCAGACGAAAACCTCGACCGCCGCCTTTAGGCGGCCGGCAACGCAAGCCAGAAATAAACATGATTAGCATTAACCAAGTTTGTCGATTAACATACGTTATTATGATCTAAATCTATTAATTTCGTAAGACACATTTTACAACTTTTCCAAACTAATAAATTTATAGGGCATTGTATTCGTCTTAAAAAGCTTTTTCGTAACGTAAATAATAAAACGATATCGTCCCATTAAAAAAAGCAGGTTTATCCTTTATATCTCTTCTGCAACTCCATCTATAAACAAATTATTGAGTTCATATTATGCGTCCCCAAAATCAGGCAACTTTTGTTTGAATCTTTTACCTATTGTTATCTCTCTTTGCGGACCGAGTTACATTCGCCGATTCGTTTACAACTAACTAATTCGTTATATGCATCACATATAAAAAAAAAAAACGTTGAATAATATTTTGCTCCAAACTGGAACGATTTTTCGGTTAAACGTTAAATAGAGTTACGCGATTAGTTTAAAGTAGCAGTAACTGGTACATCTACCCCCTATTCTCGAGAAACCTAAGCTTGCGCAGGCTGATTTTTCGAGAATCGCAACGTTCTTCAGCCTTGAAATCGTAACCCGAACGATTCCCCGAGCCGCTCGGTTTGTCCGGTGATCGCAAGGTTGAGCTGTAGCAATCAGGAGACTACGCCACGATCCTTTCGAGCAAACCGGTCACGAGGACCCGCGAGGTGCATAGTATTGCAACAGCAGAAGGGTGCAAGCGGCTGCGCATTCCTTCGAAAGGGAACAAAGTGTACCGGTTAGGCGCTAACAATACTCGCGGACATACCAGACGTTCTATTAGCTACGCTGCCTATCAGTAACGACTGCCCGTAGATGCACAGACCTAATCGAGCCTTGCCGGATGCAATTGTTCTGACTACATATCAGATGAGCGATAGACCTATCGTTTCGCCAGACTTTCTATCGTACGATCTAAAATGGCGATCGCGCAAAAATTCAAATGCTCTCCTATGCCCTGTACGATTTACGGTGAAAAGTTTCTTTATTTATTTATTTACGTGCAATCACCCTTTGATATGAAACAAATACATAATGCATAGAGAAGTCGCATATCTAGTTTCGTATGTGTAGGAGTGAGAACGGACGAAAGGACGTAGTTTCAGTTTAGACTTTCGTTCGTTACAATTTATGACAGGACCCCTTGAGCCGACGCTGTGCAAACGCGTCCCGACGTGACCGTGCGGGACAGTTTTCCCTTACCCCCCTAGGTTTAAGTTTAGTTTTAAGGATTGCCATACCGAAGCAGAAGGGCTTGGAGATAGAGAGAGAGAGCATCATGAGACGCCGAGAAGGCAGGTCGTAGAGTGTAGCGTAGAAAATAGCGTGGAAACTTCAATTTAGTGTCGTAGCGATATCACGATCTCTTTTATAATACTGTACCATTTAGTTTTGTTATTCAATAATTATATTATTTAATCCATACGCCGACTTGTACCTCACCCGTGAATTACCCATCCTACATATGTTTAGAGGTAAGCTGAGCGCAACGCTAATGACATGATTTTTTTTAACTATTTTGGGCCAAAACGAGCCACTAAAAAAATTCGATAAATGGCTAATCAGGTTGGCTTGTTTACACATCCGATTCATACAATTGTTGAACGTATAGTCGTATTTGTGAGACGAAATATAGAATAGTTGCGTATCACGAGTAACCTTCGCCGAGGCACTTAACCCCTTGGCCTACAATAACGAGTTACACTCGTTCTATGAATTACGGCTTAGATTCAAGAAAACCAGATATTAGCGATAGTGGACTTTAATTTCAATTCAAATTTTAGCTCGGTCTTGCAAGGTTGGAGGTTCTTAAGTAAAAATTGCCAACGATATTTATATAATTTGTAAGTTAAACGATATAAAAGCAGTAACCAGCTAATACTAGCGTACGTAGATAATAAAATAATCGTAGTGCAAGGGGTTAATTGAACTTGTTCGAGGATTTCTGGAAGCGATGATTTGGAATCGTATACAGAAGATATTAAACCACAATTTAAATCCGTTTTCGTATTCTTTCGCTTTCAATCAAACATATTATACCCTTTCGTTCTCTCCAACACTCAATAAATTTCATTACCATTACCCTTTCCAAATTTTTATTTCCACTTAATACGCATTCGTGCCTATTATAATAAATCAATCTGTATCGCAGCCCGTGGAGTTTAGACTCGTTCATTTCACTAAAAGCTGAACCTAAACACACGTTATCTTCGCATATTTAATTGCAGGTTGTAGTTTAATGAGTTCCCCCAACAGGAATAATATGGTATCACTCGACGCGTTGTCGATTTCTCGAAAGGAACGCCTCGCAGCCTAGCAGGTAGCTAGTAATCCACTATTTCCCCCTCTTCCCCCCTCTCTCTTCTTCGCCGGTATACTTCTGTAAAAAGTCGATCAACCTGTGGGGCAGGGATCGCGAGGAAATCAAAAAGCCACGTAACGAACAACACAGCCTGTAATTAACGCACACGGGGCCCCGAAGGCTCACCAGGCCTCCCATTATCGTTCAGCCACAAGCTAGACCGCTATTACTTCCTCTACCATCGCCTCTGTTTCCTTTACCGCAGGTCAAGGTCTTTCAGCGCACGCTACTATCGATGTAACGAGTTTAAAGACCCGCGGAGACCCAGGAAGCTGGCCGATGACGCGATACTGCAAGTCACGGTCGCGTGAAAAAGCTTGATACTATGCGTCGCTTGATCTCTTACTGTTATACACACGCTCGTGAGACCGTGCAGTCGTTGACTTTCATTGTCGAACATGTTTCTGTACTCTACCATATTGGAAACGGTTCTTTGTCGCTTCATTGGAACGCCCTTGAAGTTTCTCGGTAAATTGCGAGCTTCTTTCGATGAATATGGGGGAAAAACGTGCAACGTTAAAGTTACTAACTTTAGAATATTGTAATTATTCGAGACAGTGCAAGAAGTATTTGTACATTTTTATGCTACTTAAATGCTATGTATAATTGAGCTCAACCGAATTCACGTTTCTATCATTTAACCCTTTGAACTTCCATGTCGAGTCTGACTCGATATCAATTTTCATCGTGGATTCACTTATTTGGAGCGTGACTCAATATTTTTTAGAATTCTATTACAATTTTGGATCGCTTATTTATGAGTATGATTTGTTTTCCACGAATACTTATTTTTGTTCCCGTAGAAAATACTAAAACACCAAAAAATTCTTGGTAAACGAATGAAAGAAGAAAGTAAAAGAGTGCAAAGGATTAATAGTGGAGATGAGACACTCGACACCCCTTTGAAATTAATTTATTTAACCAGCATTCCAATTGAGCTTGCATTTAGACTTTAGACTCATTTCAATTTACACGATTTTACCAATTTATTATAATCGTTTATGCTAACGAAAAATAAAATATACAAAAACGGAATTTTTGTAAGCTAAAAAAATGACTGTTGTTACTTTTTGCAAATAATTATCCCCTACACTCTTATCTCATTTATGCATTTAAATTACGTCTGCATACAAGTTTCGTTCAATTATATTCCACAAATAATTCGAATTTCCAAAAGGAAATTTGTTAAGATGCGTCCACGCTTACGCGTCCGACTGCATCACTAATTTCAATCAAACTACTCGAAGCCAATATTGTTCATCGTTATACCAGATAACACGTTTTCGCCCATAGACATAAATGAATCGCTACAATCATATAGAAAGCAATAACAACCACCAATACAAATTTCCCCCTGTGTACAACACGGCAGTCAACGATTGAACACTACAATAATCAAGTCAGAATAAGCAACCGTTCAAGCTGTGGAGCATAGCTCGCCAATCTTGAACCGGCAAAAGGCTTAGAACCACCTCCCTCATTTCCATCTAGGCGAAACAGCTCTCACGATCCCCCGCTGAACACGAACACCAAGAGCAGCAACGACTTCCTATCGAGTGGCTCGGCAATCCACGAATAGAATCCTATTATCGCGGCAAATTATATTATTAATTTCCCAGCTAGCAGAACGAGCCAACTGCTACCCCTGGCAACAAGTATTCGGTCAAACGTGAAAACGTGGAACTAACAGCATTAAAATTTTCGAGACGTAAAATGTTGCTCCAAAAATGAAAAAAACATATGGAAAGGTTATATAAATATAATATAAAATAGATGGGGAAAGAATAAAAGGAATGAAAATAATCGTTTACTGTGAAATAGAGAAAACAGCGAGGAAAATAAATCTACGTAACAATGAAATGATACTTTATCTGGTGTTTATATCACCTAATATTTTCCAATATTTCTACGTCCACATATGATTACTTCGATGCGTTGTAGAATTGATGCTACGAAATTTTCGCATCGCGTAAATGGAATCTCTTTTAACAATAATTTTATTAATATCTCGAAGCTGATTTTCACTTTTGGAGATATTTTTATGAATCAATTTTGCTCCGCGCTGTCTAAAAATTCTCTATTATCGAAAAAAATAAAAGATCACGCAAACACACAAATATACGTGTACATGCACAGCTGGCATACTATATCGCAAGATGTCGCGATTACTATGCAATAAAATGATAATGACGATGCTGCATTTTCAATTATCGCACTAATATATTAGCATGTCACCGAAAAACATTCAATTAGGAATTGAAACGAAATATTGGCTTGGTTACTAAAAGTCTCTGCACATTTCTTAAGGATATTTGAAGATCGATTTGAAAACGTGTGAAAACAGAACTTCATTCAACCATATAACTTCCGTTTTCATTTTCCAACAACTTTCAATTCTTCTCCAACAAATTTGGCATACATATAAGGTAAAATTATAATACAAGACCCTAACTTAACTCCATTACAAATCTCTCGAACATCGTAACGATGCTTCTTAGTTTCATAAATAATATATCCTCTTATTGTATTGTATTGCACATTCTTTACGTTGACTTTAATTCGTATAATGATACGAACATTATCACGCCGCGGTTACATTTTCAATTCGCTAAATCTCGGTCCACAATACTTCGAATAATTGAGGTTCCACAATATCGCCGCAAGCAACAGAATTTTTCTCGCGGAATCGCCAGCTACCAAAAGCACCCTACAAGCCACGTGCATCCCCGTATTCGTCGACCCCCCCTCCCCATGAAGTAGGGTTAAACGGCTCGTTTAACCTCTGCATCGTGGCTGTTCGCGATGGATCACGTGGACCACTCCCGTTTCATTCTCTCGCTGCTTACCCATCTCTGTTTAGTGGACCGTGCTCGGGCAGCAGCCGTATCATCAGCGCCTCGAACATGGCCTGGCATTAGCTCGCGTGGCCATAATACTGGAAGCGAGTCCACGAAACCGGAAGCGATTAGTCAGATTACGTGATCGGAGGCACCGTTCGAGCAAGCCGCGATAAGCATGGCTGTAGTTTTCTCTGTGTGTGCGTGTGTGTGTGTATGCGTGTACTTGTGCTACCGGTAGTCGCGTATACATAGACGGGACACCAGGGATCACCGCGTCCTGGAAGTCGCGTCCAGGGACCTGTTTCATTGGATTAAGTCAACTCGCTGGACCGGTAGCCGTGAGTTTGTTCACATGGAATGTTAGAACGCTGATGCGTCGCCGCGGCTCCTTTTACTCGTTTGCTTGGCTCGTACGGCAGCTTGAAACTTGGCCGGGGCTCTGTATGCGTGCAATAGGTAGGGTAACATCGAAAGTTTTCATAAGTGGTGTAGCTAAGTGTCGCGTAACATCATGTTTTTGCAGCAAGCCTCTTATCTAATGCGGTTAGAAGATTGAAGGGGAAATAAATGAATATTTATGTGATACGTAGTATTAGAAGTCAAGGATATTTATATGTATGCGTGTGTATATATATATATATATATATATATTAAATGCGGAAAAAGGAGATGCATGGAAGTGTTGAATATTCTGGTTGCTAATGCATTTTACTATGCTTCGTTTCTTGGGAATCAGGATCGGTGCTAGAGAAGTCATCGAAGAGTGGATATTATTATGTTTAGACTGCGGGTCTTTATGCAATTATAGGCGATTTAAATGTGCGAAAATTCACTAAATGCATACAAGTACCAAAAGCATAGAAAATACTCAAAGTAAGGTGAACTTTGTAACATTTGGAAGGTGAAACCAATGTGTTTTTATGCTCAGTTCCCCCATGTATGTTTACAAAAATATTATTTGGAAATTACGTTACTTGAACTCGTACAAAATCCAGTCTGACACAAAAGCAGGAGTGGTTGGTTGGATGGGTGAACCAGACAGTTTGGTGCCAAAGACTGTTCTGTATCTTCGACATTCTTTTGCACCATCACCTTCTTCCCACTTGTATCACGATTTTCACACCGCCTTGTATTTACGGGTTTACGATACCGTAAGTGCAATCTTTGTGCAATACATTGAATGTAAATATAGGAATCGCGATGAACTTACGATAACGTATAGAAAATACATGCCGTGCAATACGAATATGGGGACGGAGTACTTGAAAAAATTGCGTTAATCAACGTCGCGAAGATGACAATCTTGTACCAAAATGGAAAAAAAAACACGAGCAATATTTGCATACGTAAAGGCGAAATTTCGTATTTTACGTCAACAGTATTGATTCCAGGACTTACGTTTATTAACCCCTTGAACGTTATGGTTCATTGTTGAAAGTGCGTTCCACGGAGGTATGAATTTCTTCGTTGTAACATATATTATACAAATACATATGTAGGATGCGTGCATTATTATATATTCGAGTAACAAACTATATAATTTAAAACTAAATATTTAAGAAATTTTATATAAGAAAAGTGCTAAAAAAATGTGTAGCACTTTATTTTTTTGTAGTTACAAGAATTTATTATACGTCATTCCCATTGTGTAATAATTTTAGTTACTATGTATACGTGCAACGTGATCACTCAACGGGTTAACCCTTTAAGCGATTATACCGTATATACATATAGTGTTGCTCTTAATTATTTGAACGAAAGAAATTTTGTTTTTATTTCCATTTTATAATACAGGCCAACTCAATTGTCTATGCTACCGTTAATACAGATTACCTTTTACTAGAACAATTGACACTGGCTATCACTATCAATTGATTATAATTTTAGGTGTATCTTAAATGTAAATTATCGAAGGAATATCACTCATTTGTAAAAATATATAAAATATGAAAAGTCCAATACACGTTGTCACTTTTAAAGGGCGAAACAAATCTCTGTACTATGAAGTTTCCATTTCTTCAAATGCGTTTGTAAACCTTTGATTTTACGTAATCTAGTCGTAGCTTCTTAATTACATAATTTACAGCATGTGTTCGTATAACATCTTTGTCTGAATTTTGCTTGTAAATCATACTGACTAAGTTATGCTGTAAAAAGTTTCGGTACCATGTATAATAATGTACGCATCGTGTGCATCTACATACTAGATATGTATATATTACAAAGAAAAAATTCATGCTGCTGTGGAACTTTTTTTTTTTAGTAACAAATCATAACGTTCTTAAGGTTAAGCATGCCTTCCAAGACTCGATGAATGTTAGGAGTGCC
The DNA here is from genome assembly GCA_028830335.1 of Eucera pruinosa. Taxonomy (NCBI): domain Eukaryota; kingdom Metazoa; phylum Arthropoda; class Insecta; order Hymenoptera; family Apidae; genus Eucera; species Eucera pruinosa. The sequence continues at coordinate 8,571,650 of JAMYCR010000014.1, read as the reverse complement.
AGTAAGTAATCTATACTATTTCACTGTATACTCTACTAAATAACAAAATATTCGAATAGTTGTACAACAAACTATGTACAAATCTTCCGTATTGTTGCTTAATACAAGCCGTGGAATCAGTGAGAACATGTGTAAAGAAATTTCGCTGATAAGAAGATGAAAGTGTGAATGCAGTGAGACGTCGGTTCGAGTAGGTGATTCAGTAGATAACTGTAGTTCTGAACGAACTTTGATTGTGAATGATCGAGTAACTGTGCTTGAACGAGGTGGAAAGCGCTGCTGAGGAATTGGGTAGCTAAAGGTGACTGATTGCTCGGATGCAGTAAGGGTGACTGACAATGAGATGAGAATTACGTGAAACATGAATGATTAGTTGATGATTCGAACCTATCTAAAAATGCAGATTTACGTTTTGCCCTGCAATAACGTTCTTAGAAATATTTTGTTATTATTTTATTAATTCTTTATTGTATATTATATATGTGTGTATATATATTATTTATTTCGGTTTTGAAAGACTTCTAGTTATATCGAATCTTTATCCTAACTATATAACATGGCTTAAATAACCTTAATAATTTCTATCACAACCTAATCATAAACATAAATATGGACTTGACCTTAAAATATGAAATATGAAATATATGTATAGCATAAACATAACACTAATCATTAATCTAGAGCTTGAATAAAAATAAAACCTATCCCCTGTATTTGTAATATTTATATATTTGTATAACCTATCCTATTCATACTAGTTTATAATTTGCACATTGCTTTTGGTAATTTCAACTCTTCGTTCCTTACTCCCTGCCTTGTTCTTAAAAATATATGGAATCCGCTTATTATGATCTGACTTTTGGACTTTTTTTGAAAGCGTGGTCCACATGTGGACAACTCTTAAATAATCTAAGGTAAAAATTGAAACTATTCTTTTTATTGAAGATAGGTAAAAGAGCTCTTAATATCTAGCCTATATTTGAGCCAACTCTTCCACTGTTTAGCCAAAAATAAATAATTTTATGTAGATGTTAAACTTAATTACCGATAAGAAGGCAATATCATCGAAACGAATGAAACTTTTATTAGGAGAAGCAATGAAATTGCGTTTACTTAGGCTCACACCACAGTTACAGGTAAATACTTGAACCAATCTGTCATGGATTAATTCCGTTTAACGATAACATCCCGTATAAAGTTTCTGTGTAAAGTTTCACCTGTTCTATTTCTTCTTTCATCTGATAGACCTGAAGTTAACAGGTGCTCTGGCAAATAGAAGCAAGAGTAATAGGTGGATGAACTGTAGCTCTGCGGAAGGTAGTAAAGAAACCCAGCTAGTAGCCTTAAATGATCTAATTAGCCGGCTGCAGTTATACCAAAGCAATTAGATTAACCAGTACAGGATATGATGCCTTCACTGTTTAACAGCTTTTATCATCAGCAGGCTAGCTTTAAAGCTTCAATCATCAGTTCTCTTACATCGGCAAAGAGTATTCCATATATGCGATATAAACGTGACGATAGTGAAGCACACAACACCTTTTCTTTTATTAATTTTATGCGGCTAAGTTCGGTTCACTGTACTTTTGCACATGCACAAATTTATAATTTAAGAGCCCTTTCGCATTGTTTGGTTTCTCCCATTCGGTTTAAAATTTATCTCTTTCTTATTTATTCTTTTAGTTAAAAAGCAGGTACACGAGATTTCATTTATTTTCTAAAAATGAAGAGGCTCTAAGTGTCTAATTATTTTGAAGAAATTAACTCGTGTATGTACGAACATATTAACATATCGCCAGAAAAATTTCAATTAGGAATTGAAACAAAATATTAGCTTGGTTACTGAAAAATCTCTACACATTTCTTAGGGATATTTTAAGATCGGTTTGAAGACGCGTGAAAATAGAACTTTATTAAACGATATACCTTCCGTTTTCTTTTTTCAACAACTTTCAATTCTTCTTCAACAAATTTGGCATACATATAAGGTAAAGTTATGATATGAGGCCGTAATTTAACTCCATTACAAATCTCTCGAACGTCGTAGCGATGCTTCTTTGTTTCGTAAAAAATATATTCTCTTATTGTATTGTATTGCGTATTCTTTACGTTGACTGTAATTGATATAATGATATGATCACGTTTTCTACTTCATCTCCCTCTCTATCAACTTTCAAATTTCGAATACTTATACACAGCATTAATTACATATTATAGTATGTCTAATAAATAATCTGTTTACAATTAAATAATATACTGAATATGAATCAATATCAATAATCGAGTGAAAAAATGTAATCATAAAAAAATCTATTATAAATACTAATTGTTCATACTTCTATGTATTGTAGTATAAATCATATAACCAGTGCCCATAAACTTAATGTTAAGAGAAGTGTCCTTAATCGGAAGTTACCATTTCTTTTTAACAAAATGGGTGTCACATTGGACAACAGCTGAAAACACCCTCTAGTGTACATAAATACGTTTGCTCCAGTTCTCTCGTCTGATACAATCCAACACACCGCTGTCCACAGCTTCCTTTCCCTTGGCCGATCTAAGTGGCCACTTTCGTGCAGCCAGACCGTCAGTGGCGTTCTAGAAAAGCAATCAGAGATGACTACGAAATTACAGGATGCCAAGTACAAACGGGAGTGCAGTTACATTGCTACGCTCCTGACACGTTTCCCTCGATTGCCATCCGAAGGGAATCTTTCGGTTAGCGAAACGCTGGCGCTGCGCACCTCCTGGCTTCGTTGCTCGTCTTACTCTCGGCCAGCGTAACATTGTTACATGTTATTTCCTAGAAGAATGCACGTTTCGCCGCCGGTTCGACTCCATTGTGCAGTGGAAGCCGTTGGAACGTGATTTTTTGCATTTTTTTCCCTTTCTTTCTTTTCTTTTTTTTTTCCTCTGTAAGAAACGCTTGATGATTGCTCTTCGACTGCGGAGCTGCGGTTGGCTTGGGAAACTGTTCATTACCGACGCGTGAAAATGACCGGTTTGCTGTGAACGGGTCTCGATTTTTGCTTTCAAAGAAGTGGATAGTGTCCCTTCGTTACTCATTTCGTAATTCTAACTTGATACTCGCTTTGTGCTCGCGCGGATTTCAGTTGAGAAACACGAGGCACAATGGCAAATTCGTTTCTTTCGTTCGATAATAAGCGGGACAAAGGCTATCTAGATTGTATTTGCAAGGAACACCTTGGCATTATCTGCACACGTGGGTCGTTCAATAAGTAAGTTACCCTCACCCGTTTAAGAGAATCATAAATGAACGGAAGAAAAATGCTTTACGGTAACAGGAAACTTACATTCGTACATGGTAAAGTCGCATAACGTGAAACCGATTTTGTTAAAAACATCGCAACTTGCGATTAAGGATACTTTTCTTAAAACTTGATACACGTTATCAAACTAAGATACACATGTACTCTTTTAATACGTTACAATGAATGCATTGAAAAAATCTTTATTACCATAGTAACGAAACAACTGACGATTCGAATCTCTTAATAATAGTCGTGCAGAGTTACAAATTTAATCAAATCAAACATTAAATCAGTTACAATAATAGTTAATGTTGATCTAGTCATTTCTTTAATAATTTAACTTTTAACAGTAAAACGTCTCTTTTATTTAAAAACATATATATATATATTGAATTAATTACCAACTAATTGAAAATATACAACAGAATCCAATGTCCCTATTACTGTCACTTAAAATGTTGTTATTTAAACGGAAACACGTTTTTACATATATTAGCACGTAATATGTTTTGCGTAACAAATATAAGATAATATATATAGTAAACGTCGCGCCTTTACTGAGTTATGTCACGTTCCATACTTTATAATTCCATTGACTACGTTTCAATTGTTCAACAGCACATTCACCTCCTAATATTTCGTTTTAAATATTAAATGTAAACGAATACGCAATATGTACGTAATGTTACGAAAAACCGAACACCAAATGTAGTATAAAAATTTCTTTACACACGATTCTACGTACAATTACTTTGCTATTGAGTGAAACAATAATAAGGACATCCTACCTTAAATCACCGTCACGCGGCAGGAAAATTTTTGTACGCGCCACTTCTGGTACGCGTGCCATAAGTTCACCGCGATTGTGCTACCCGATCCTAGCCACTCGGGAAAACCGTGAACCGGCCGCATAGCCGCGAACGCAGCGAAACGGGAATTAACATAAAGATACAACGTCCTATCAGAGATTCCTCTTCTCTAGTTACGTTTGGCATTCGCTCGTAGCGAAGCATCACGTCGAGACACGTGCACGTCCCGCAACGCCTCGAACGAGTTTCTGCGTTCGGTTGCGAAGAATGACGTGCTTTCGAGAGAGAGAGTCCCCTACGGGCGCTCGCGCGGAGAACTCGCAACGTTTCGATCGTAAATAACCACCCTCGTGGCTGGCTTTCTATTATAATAGCCACGCTGCATGCCGTGAAATCGTAATAATTCACTAACGAAATATTTATAAATAATTCATATATATTCGCGTGAGGATTTCCGCGTGCTTTTCACAGCTGTTACCGGATTTCATGGCTGAGATTTCGATTGAGGTGTTAGAAGTTAGATGCTGCCTCGTTTAACCGTTTCACTGACAATCAGCGTTATTCGAATTTTCCAGCTTTCGCATGAACGATGAAACGAATGAGAGATCTGATGGAATAGTAGATTTCTTTTACCCTTTAAATTCAACAACCTATGCTTTATTTTCAATATTCTATGCTTTTGCATGCTACATTTATATGGGATTAAATTTCTCATAAATATACAAAAATCTGCGGTCGACTTACAAATTATCATTTTATTAAATTGCTTGTGAAAAGAATTTTATTAATACGTAGTTTAAAATTGAAACAGAATTGTAGCCTGGCCGGAAACTTATGGCAACCACTGTACGTATAATTAACCCCTTGCCTTACAAATTTTTGAGTGATTATTTCCTAGAATGTTGGGTACTTTTTATCGTAACAACGAGTCAAGTGCAAAACAGTAAAGTGTTATACTTAACTCGTACTTAGTAGTCCTCAATCTTACAATCTTACAAATTGGAATGAAATTAATTAAAGTGCATTAAAAAATACAGCGTGCTTTTATCGTAATTAGTCTATAAGTAACACCATGAGTGTAACTCGTTGTTATAAGGCAAAGGGTTAACGTTCATAGTCCATGCGCTTAACCCCATAACGCACGAGTCCGTGAGTATTAGTGGTTTGCTTGAACAATGTTTCTTTGCAGAATGTTACGCTATCGCTATTAAAAATTTGCATTCCTCTCATATCTTCTTCTTGACGTTTTCTACTTTGGTCGCGCACCACTAAAATAATATAATATCCTCGAATAATTTAATTTATGCCGTAATTCACGTTTCTTGAAGTTAATTTTATCCGCGAGCTTCAAATAATTTCTCGAAAGATTATAATTAAATAATAGAGCTGCAAACATATGCGCTACGTTCGGAATCAAATAATTGAATATTATGATAAATGAAATACGAATAGCAAGGGAAAGTATTGAAATCCATCAAAGAGGACTCGAGGAAGTAACTTTCTTCGCGGACGTTTGGCAAACCGAAGTAATTGATCGATTTAAAAATACTGGAAAGCGTTCAAGGAAGGAAATATCATTACAAAGTTCCGTATTTGCGAGAATAATCGATAAGAACTTTCTAACGCTGCGTAGAACGCAAAAATATCACTTATGTACTTGCATGCTTCATACATAATAAATACCATCTCTTCCTTAATGCAGCGAGGACATTAAAAGAAAATATCTAATTGAAGCGTAGAACATGTAATATCTATTTTATTTATTAATTGATTTTAATAGGGTTGATGCATAACACCAGTGTGCAATATCGTGGGACGACATTGTTCTATTGTTTCAGCATTACAATTGTTCATGCGTTTGATTTTCTATTGCTTACATCCTTTGCAACTGTTGGAATGAATGTAAATTTCCAATTGTTTAAATGCCAATTCTTAACATCTCAGAGACCAGAAGGTAGATATGGCATGTAGTGGCAATGTTGTTGCCAAATCGAATCATTTACTTTATACAAAAATCTATGTACGTACTACATATGTACTGATATTATACAGAGTGGGCAGTAACTAATGGTAGAACCGGCCAAAGGCTGATTCTACATAAAAAAAATAAGTCGACAACATAGATTAACATTTTTTCATATGACGTTTGGCTTTCGAGAAAACAATATTTCGAATAAAATTTTATTCGAACATTTCGAATAATCGTTGAATAATCTTCGAGGTGAAAGCATCAATGAAACATATTCGAAGCAAAGAAATGACCAAAGAGCTTCGAGAAACGTGACAAAAAACATTCTAGTCTCTATAATGCAGAGTTGGATATATTTTATTCGAATAACATTTCCCTATAAATTATTTGTTATTCGAGCTACATTCCTTCATAATGTATCCTAAATGTTATTCGAATAATATTTCTTCATAATTTATTCTAAATGTTATTCGAATAATTTATTCGAACAAAATATGCCCAACTCTGACACTAAGCAAATATAAATCTAGAAATAACCCTAATATCAGAACTATAAATGATAATAAAACTAAAGAGCCGTACCTTGAAAGAGATAAAAATGATATAGTCAGCACTCCAAACTGTAATGTAAAAATTATAGAGCTACGGAAAGAAGCGTACAAATATCTACCACGCGACGACTAAAACAGAGCCGGTTGAGAATACGTAGCAATTCCAGCCACGGGCTGTTGGCAAAGTGTTAAACAGTCTAAAACGGCATTCGCTGCATTGCAACTTTGTCCATTTCGAGCAAGGTCGCCTTCTCGAATCGAAAACAGCTTTTCAACCAGCGAACCACATTCCGTGGCTGCAACTATTTTCAAGCGATGTCGCATCCTATCTTATGGATCCGTCGGCCACGATAGCCGTCAGTGGACGACTGAAACATTGCAACATTGTAAGCCCATTTCATTTCCATACGCACGTTCAGAATAATTTTCAAATGGTGTACAGCCCCGGGTTCGGACGTTTATGCTTCCTCTCGCTGATCCCTTCGACGCTAAGGGCAGCAAAGTTGAACGAGCCGAAGCTTTTCCACTGCGTTGCAAACGTAGCGTGCGTATTGTAAGCGTTAGTGTGCCAGGTTTCTTAGGCAGGATGATAAGACACCTACGTGGCAAGAAACAAAGAGAGGAACGACGCGGGGCGTCGTTTCTCACGGCGTCACCGTTCGACGATATCTTTAGAGGGTCGTCGCAAAACCGATCGCCTTGCAGCCCAGGCCAGAGCCTTTTGTTTTATAGCATCGCATCGCGAATCCCTGAAAATTATGACTGCTGAAACGAGGCGCTTCGGAGTTGCTTACGGCCACTCAACGTCACTGTGTTGCGTTGACGAGCTTACTCCCTGGGTTCAACAAACCCTCTCTTACCATATACAGAGTGCTTCGATTGGATAGAAGTCGAATTTTAGCAAACGCATTCTCGTCAGTACTACAGGTTTCCCACTCCAAATGCAACCTTTTGCAAATCACGTGCAGCATCCTTTTTGCAAATCAAATTCACCCGTTTGTAAGTCAAATTCGCCCGTTTCAGAGTCGAGTTATTCTGAAAATATTTCTCTCTCGATCGTTAATAAAAAAAAAAAAATACAGTGGAATGTATTATTGAGCTGCTCGGAAAATTCGTACCGTCTTTGGTTATGTTCACTTCTGTGGTGTAATTGGTGAACTGAAAGTGGGTTATTTTTTATGGACTTTAGTTAAATGGTAGCGCATTCTTAATCTGAACAGATACTGTTTCTATTTCGGTTACTTAAGATGTAATAATTGATGGACAATACATTGTTAGAAGCAAAGGCAACTTTTTCCATTGGGCAACACTAATTTATGGTGCAGTAAGAATTGTTAATCGTTGCTTGGGATATTCTACTATTATCATTTATTGTAACGTTTGTGAAACTTTGTTAATGCCCAGAAATTGAATAAATTAGAAAGCTATAAGAATTACTCGCATAAATTCATTTCGGTAGAAGAAAGTATGCAAATAGTGCAACTTTTTTGGAAGAAGAAATTGTGCAAATTTCTAATGGTTTAACAATTATCAAATAATGAACATTACACCCACTATTATTTACTAAAATATTAATATACACGTGTCACCTTTAAGTGTTTCTAAAATATCTTTAAGAATTTTTCGAACGACCTAATAAATGTAGGTACTGTTAAAAAATTCAAAACGCGATCGTAATACAAAGAATTGTAATGCAAGGATCGATAAACTATTTTTATTTTCCAAACGGCCAGACATTAGATATTTTGATGTTTTGCAGACCAAATAGCAAGATTGAAATTATCATGCAGTTAAATACTTGCAAAATAAAAAAATCTCTCCACAAGCCCTTTATCGATTAAATTAAAGTGCGTTGATAAGTGCAGCTATTTCTAATGAGATACGAAAGGGTGATTTCAATTCGCAAAAAGTTAAATTTGCAGTGCAAAATCTGTATTAAATGTCGCGGTTATCGGAATTTTACTGTACTTCAATGAATCTTTGCAAAATCTTTTATGCACAGTTAGTGACGAATAATGATGGAATTAAGTTCGATATATAAAATAATCATATAACAGTGGAATTATTTGATTCATTTCACGAGTAACTGGTATATGCAACGGAAACGTGTTGGAAACAATCGAAGAAGTAAAACATTTATACCAAATAGCAAAAACAAAGACACATGCAAAAACTGTAGCATTCACCAAGCAGTTTCGTCAGACAACACCGTTTCGACCAATTTTCACCTATATTTACACGGCATTCTGTTCAATCGCACCGAGCCGTGAATACTAACATAAAACGTGCAATGAAAACAATAGGAGAACGCCTCGGTATCGTAATATGAAGTTATCATTCCTCCCGTCGCTTCTTAACATTCGCAACGAATGTCTTTTTACTCCTAACGGAGAGATCTGGATCTTCGACGCTTATCATCAATCGTAAGTTATGATCGCACCCCAAGGCTCGGCAATCTTTCAGCGATCTCCTATTTAACGTATTCTTCGAACACGTCGCCTTCGCGTTACGTATTTCTTTATTACGAGCTTTCGTTCCCTTATCGTCTATCGCGCGGTGTTAAGCTAACGCTGCTCAAACGCACGCTACGCGATCTTTTACTACGCTGCTTTTATTCTCGTTTCTTCATTTTAACTCTTAACTACTTGCACCGACTATTTTATACAATGATTCGGACACACAGCCTATCAAAGTTCAATTAACTCGTTGCGTTATAATGACGAGTTACACTCGTGATAAACTTCTTGACTAAATACAACAAAAAGACACTGTATTTGCATTTCAGCTAATTCCAACTCGAAATTGAAGATCATTAAATACAAGTTCGTTATAATGTTACGGCACGTCGTGTTTCACACTGCGTTAAAGCAGTTATTGTATAATGCAACTATTCGAAGTTATTAAAAAATCACACAGCAAGGGGTTATTAGCGAGGTTGCTAATAAATTATTGTGAAATTAATATGATACAATTGTTTATACAGGCTCAACATCCTATACAATAATTAACGAACAGTGCCTACATATATTATGGAACAAATATGATAGAAACTTTGCTTAGGAAAAATAAATCTCTGCTTGAGAAATCTATGAGTATGGTGCAGGTATATGTAATTGTCAAAGCATTTACACATTTACACACGTTATGTAGTATACGGCGCGTTTTATTTCGCGTGGATTATTAGATACTTCTGGCTTTATAGATTTCATTACGTATGCAATGAAACTCACGCCTCTGAATATATCTATTCAAGTATGTCACGTGTGAATTTCGTAGCATCGTGGTGGTCTGAAAGATATTCCGGACACGAAGGTGCTTGAAAGGAACGCGTCTTATTATATTTGCAAACGAGACAATGCGTGAGGAGCTAGCTAGGAAGCCAGATATTATGTTTATAGCTGCAACAGTGGTACGCGTAAAAAAAAATATTGAATTTGTTTAGTATGAAAAACTTCGATGCAAGTTTAAACGGAAATAGCAGCGGAGAATGTGGAAATATGGACCGGATAATTTCTATGGTCAGATGGCAAAATGTGATATGTGCAATTTTTCATTTTACGCTATAACAATTTGAAAGATTGTTTAACTAGGAAAAATCAAGATATTCTTAAAAATACAATTTCCCTCGTTAATGATTGGAGAAATTGGTTGTTAATTCAGATTTAGTCAACTAATTTGTATTGTTTCTGAAGCAAATTTACAATAAGAACGCAAACCTCAATTTTAATAAAAATGTAATATATTGTATTTTGCCATTTGAGCACAGATTTGATCAGAATTCAGTACGTCGAGAATTGAAACAAATGGAATAATTATTGTCCTCTGTCACCATGTTACTTTTGATTTACTTTGTATTTTCACAACACCAAACTAAGCTTGCGAAAACCCATATAATAATAACAGTATCAATTAATGGGTGTCAGTTAAATTTCTCCATTTATAAAACCAACTATTAGATTGTTTGGGTAATAATTGGTGAATTGATGAACTGAAGGGAGATTATTTTTAACGAACTTAAATTAAATAGTAGCATTCCTAATCTGAACAAATACTGTTCCCATTTGGACCACTTAAAATCCAATAATTAATGAACAATACATGCTTAAAAGCAAAGTTAGCTTTCATAATTGAAAAAGACTAAATAATTTGTTTAACCCTTTGACTGCGGCGCGATATTCGCACGACCAACGCATGGGGAGCATTGATAATAAAAAAACGCACGCATAGTTTAAATATGCGAACGAGTTACTTGTGAATAAATTAATTTGAAGTTCGAAGTAATAAAATGTTACATGCGTATTAAAATATTGTTATATAATGATAAGTGATAAGTTACGAAATTAATCGTTAATTAAAGTGTTGTATTATATAAAATCTACGGGGCGTATATATACGCCTTTCCGAGTCAAAGGGTTAATATGTTTCAATAATAAGGTAGCAAAAATTGTTAATCGTTGCCTAGGATGAATATCCTATAATATTAGAATAATGACAGAATTGCTATTACCATTTATTGCAACGTTCGTAAAACTTTATTAATGACCAGAAATTGAATGAATTAAAAGCCTAGAAGAATGACATGCATAGATCCTTTTCGAAGAATGAAAGTAGCGAACGGTGCAAACTTTTTGGCAAAGAGGATTACGAAACTTTCTGATAATCGTACAACTATCAAACGATAAATACTACGCGCAAAATTATTTACTAAAACGTTAATGCGCACGTATCACCGTTTAGTATTTCGAAAATATCCCTACGAACTTTCCAAACAGCCTAATATTTTATACGACTCTTCTCGCAACTAGCTACATACAACTTTGGATCAATGCTCGTATATTTTCAAACCGCGGTTTAACTTTCCATTCCCCTAAGAGTTGTCGAGTAGCAATGGGAAAAAAAGACGAACTACTCTACTAACGCACGTAATAATAATAATAATAATAACAACAATCACGGTAATAGCAGTATTCTGCGTGTTCAAGTTTCATGAAACGGTCGGCTCGCCGAGGCTCAAAGTTGTTGCAATTTGTTATTACTATGTAACAGCGTTATTTATAAAACGACACGTTCTCCCGATGCACCACCGTCAAGACACAATTTTCCGCATTTTCTACGCGTACCATGGACCAGGACGACATAAAGCGTTCCGCCGGAAGCCACGCACCGTAATAACACGTTGCAAGCCGCGCGTTCGGTGCATTGATGACTTCAAGGAGTATCGATAAAGCACAGTTCTTAGGAAATGTAGCTCGAATGCCGGGCTTACTTGGATTAAACATTTCTGTTATAGGAGGTCGACACAGAAAATACCGTAAGACTGTGGTATTTTAAACGCGAATTAAATGAAATTGTAGTTTAGAATAGACATACATCGAACGCTAATTGTAGCGACATTTTCTCTAATGACCGAATCAATGCTGGATTAACCACAAAGCAAAGCTCGCTATATGCTATAAGCTACACATAAGCTATAAATAAAATAAAATTATCCGATAATGTACAAATAAATAATAGTCATAATTTTGTACTTTACTGCACGTTCCTTTAATTTCGAGGTATAAAATGTTTGTTTACGGAAGTGATTAAGAAATTGTGTGTTGCGTTGGGGACCGACATTTTTATGAATAAAATTAACTACTAAAGAAAAATGAATTCTAAGTTCAATTACCCCAGCCATTTATTAATTGAATATTATCTCCAACTTGAAACGTACTGTTTTTCACTGAAAGGGTTGAAAGTTTAATCTTTCCATTTCTCTTCTTTGAATTAATAATTCGATATCTCTTCGTTTGGACAATAATGTTGTATCATAATCGATAATGCAAAGCATCCAAATATTTATATTTATCGTATTTTCGTGCTAATAAAAATGATTCCTTATTTATGAGAGAAGACGTTTTTAAACAATAATTGTCGCTCAATTATCGCATTATTGATCCTTTTGATTTTTCTAACTTTATGATTATCTAAATTTTTGTTTTTGTATCTAAAAATAATGAAAAATAGTAATATAATTGTACTTTAAATATTGGACTCGATAAATTGCTACCATTAAGCAGGATATTAATATTATTTTTTAGATTATAATAATATATGTATTCACTTGTACGACTAACAATTATTTGTAACAGATTTTCCATTTTTTTCTTTCCGATTCGCATTGTAATTTCTCTTTTATCAATGATCTCTGCTAAAATCATTTGACCGATGATTAAGATAATGATCGGTTGCTGCGTGCTTTATTAAATACATTCTGTTCCAGAACACATTCTCGAGTTTATTATTTCAATGTTAATCAAGAAAGAGATGGTAATCAAAACATTTTTCCCGTGTGAATTATGTGAAAATAAACGTTTGCGATACATGACAGCCAATATTTATTGTACACCTTTTTCGACCGCATGTTTTCAACTTCCAGTGATTACTGAAACACTTATGCTTAATCGCGGTACACTCATCGATTTCGAAATGATAGCAATGAGGATTTTTAGTATCTCGGAACCAGTTCACGGTCGGAGATTGAAATTTCGTACAAACTGAAACGTCGAGAAAATGGAAACATACGACGCGGTTCGTTACATGCGATTTACCGTGTAACTGACCGATTCATTTTCACATCCTCGTGTATCCGATATACTTTAAAAATCGTTGCACAAATTGCATCGAATATTCATGCATTTGCTCGCATCAAAAAGCTTGTATATGGGTACGCTTATACGAAGGTACATTTGAGAAACAAAAACTTGTAAATTAAGGAATTTGATGATGTTGCAATATTCAATTTTAGATCATCAACGGACAACATTTTCGCAGAAACCTAATAACTAGACTGCGGATATTTATGCGTTTATGGGAAACTTAAATATGCATATAAAAAGCTACAGATTTTAAATAGTATTCGAAACTGTAAGAGATACTGTAAATAAAATAGAAATTATAGTACTTGGAGGATTTAGATCTCTTTTCTTTACTTTTCCTTATAACAATATAAATTTCCATAACTAATAAAACAATTACGATATTATTGAAAGATTTCGTCCATTCTATACATTGTTAACTCTTTGAAGCACAGTGGTATGTAAAACATCCCACCTTTTTTTATATCCAACTTGCACGATGGGATTTTTTAAAACCCATTCAAAAATCTTAAAATTACATTACGATAATCTTCTGCCTCAAAGAGTTAATCGAAATTACATTCGAACAAACTTCCCATTGCTTAAATTCTGCATTACAGAACCGCGTGAACATTATCCGCCACCTAACAGGAACAAAATCGAAAGGAAGTTGCCAAACGATTCTCGCTAAAATGCTAAAACCGCAGTTAGTCGAGCAGAACAAAACGAAACCATAAAACCGAACACAACGAATGAGAGTCTTGAGAGAGTGGCTCGATACTACGAATTGGGGACGAATTACGATAACGACAGGTGCAGGGGACACCCAGGGACGTATAAAATCACGACGAACGTCATCAGGTCCGTAAAAGAGTGAAAGAAAAGGGAAGGGGGGGGGGGGGTAAGCCTGGAGGTGAAACTAACGAGTGATAAACAACGATAAATTCCTCCCACGTAGTCTCTTCAGTCACTGCCTCTCCGGGGGTAATTTCAATGATACCCGGCTGCACCGGCCTGGCGTAAACGTGCCCACGAAGCTGATGCATAAATACCTATAAATATGACAAGCCGGGGCCCGCGGTAACGTTGCATATTAAATTACATTCTTAAGCAGCAGCCGGAGCGCACCAGAGGGCCGCATCAAGTCAGCGGGTCTGATTAAACGCAACCGGAGAGTTCTGCCGTGGCGAGGATGATCCTGCTAGAAGAGAAGACCGACAGGGACAACAACAGACGTAGGATGAAACGGAAAGTGAAAGGAGAGGGAGGGGGGGAGGGACAGACGGAGAGGGAATCCGTCGATCTGTTGGACGCGTTACTCCTAAGTTTCCGTCTGCCTCGGGAGCTCGGTGTTCGTTGTTCAAAGCCGCGGATATATCCACCACCCGGAGGCCGGCGATGCTAATTATTCTGGTTCATGCCAGCAATTTGTCGAGCACCGGCGAGCATATATTTAATAGTCGCGAGAGGCTCCTCGGGCCCATGGGTATTTACATCTGTAGCGAATACCGCGGCCGTAATGTGAGACGTCGGGTATTAGCCTTGGATTACAGGTAGAGTATTTGCTTCTGCTTTGTGTCCGGTGAGCACAAGGTACTACGAACACTTGACGATTATGGGGGGTTGGTTGCACTAATTTTGTTGCGGAGTCGTTTGAATCGGGTTCAAAAGAAATTAAAACAAAGTGATCGCAATATTTCGCTTGGATAGAATTGTTTAACAGTAATAAAGTAACTTTTCTAGGGTTTAAAATGTTTGAATAAAATATATATAAATAAATGAAATAATTTAATTAAATTTAATCAAATTTATTTAAAGATCGTGATTTTTCGAATCGCTTTTGAACGCTTTGAGGAAACTGTTTTATTGGTTAAACGACACGCGACGTCGCGATTATACAACGTCCAGCTTTGTGTAACGTGATTTCGCGTTTTTTGGGTACGAAAGCCGGTGTATTATAGTGTAATATGCACAACGTTTCAATCTTTGCCGTTTCGCATTGTTCATAAATGTATTTAAATTATTAGTTTATAAGTTATTCGGTTATTCAGTTATTTAAATTGTAACTAAATTTAAGTTTCATTTAATTCTATTCAATAAACAATTTGATTTTCATAAAGGAATTTGTTGGGATTTGAGTATATAACAAAATGGATTCGAGTATCGCGAATTTAAAACGTAAGCTTCGATCCACCTGTACTAAAAATACCGGATCCGTCTGACAATGAGTAATTAGAAGCTTTTAATTTTCTGACAAGCATTTAAAAGCTATTAATATCATAAAAGATCATAATCGAAGAAAATTTATCTGACGATCCAACACGTATACCGCATCCCTTGCACGATGCTCAAGGCTGCGTTCATCAAAATAAAGAAAGATTGCCTTCATTAATTTTCCCGAGACTTCTCCATCATTGTTCATAGTAAATACATACATGTGCTCCTTTTATATTCTCCTTCAATGTCATTTTCTCCCCTCAACTTATTGCACACGCGATAAGTTTGAATATTATGGAGATGAAGAACACGTTTTACTGTTTTATACTCCGGCAGAACAGGTAGACAGAAAGGCACAATCTGCTAAAGAAAAACGTCGACAATTAAGCGCGGCCAGGAGACGTACATACGTCGAAGAGAATAATTCTAATATCATCCCATTCGTCGTCTTTTACCAACCGAACATTCATTCTTAAGAAGAATATACATGCATTCCCATTTAAATGCCAGCCCTTAAAGATTAAAATTCATACCTATGCAAATTAGATTTCTCGATAGGTTCCCTCTATATGCAAAGCATCGATCACAAGTTAATTACAGGATACTGTCAAACGTGCATACACCACGGATTCCATAAAACCAGTCCGCTTCGTTTTCCCCCTCGTAAATTAGTCGCGATCTCGTATTAAGATTTCAATTTAAATTTTACTTCGAACTTTCTTTCACTTTAATTGCACCCTTTTCTACATTACGAACGCGCGTCCATTCAATCTATGGATATTTATTGAAATACCATCGAATCTTTAACTTATTTTGTCTACTATTAACGGGTAATCTCTTCGATATAATACAATGATAGAATTTAACAAAATTGAAAGTTAATACATTTCAGGGGATACAAAGAAGTTTACGTATAAAGGTTTTTTTCATTTCGCATATTTAAACCTTTGCCTTCGAAACATTTTTAATGGTATGATCTAGCGGAAATTCTAACACGTTTTCGTGGCTCTTTTGGAAATTTAAAGTATTATGTATTTGGGAAAGGGGAAGAGTTGTCTTTAATTTTCTTTGTTCTGAAATAAATGAGAATTAAATTGGCGAGAATAAATAAAAATCTTAAATCTTGATTTTTGAAGAAATTTATGCGTGCCTTTATGGCAGCGCCAACGAAATGCAAAGGGTTAATAATTTTATTGAGATAATTCTATTCTATAGGAATGTTTTTTTCTTATTTTAGCGCGTAGGATTCATATCTGCCACAAGACACCCTGGATAATGAAATTTTTCATTTCCAGCCAGTTATCCGAGTCGAGCCGTGTCTCCAAGTCGAATACACTTGCAAATATTTGTCAATCCACTATGTCAGTCACAATGACACCTTCGAAATTTATTCTTTCCAAGCGCAAGCGATTGAAATTCTCGCCATATGCAAAGTGGATTTCTCAATGGTTCCTTTCTGCGCGGTAGACATCGAGCACGAGTACTAATTACAGTACACCGTAGAATAGAACCTAAAGAATCATCAACAGCTCGTTGTTCCTTTATCTTCTCAACCTTGAACGTGGCACAAAAGCCTCTTTCAAACCAGAAAGTCACCGTTTTTCGCGGTGATTCTTACCGGTGTTGTTTGCGAGGCCGTGAATGGTCTATAGGTTTTAGCGGATTGTTCGATAGTTGGACAAACAGATACAGGAATGGTGGTTGAATCTTTAGCTTTGCATTTTGTGCGCGTTCAAATAAATGGGCGACTGCTTTGTCGATGACTTTTTGGCGAATCTTATTTTACTGGGTCCGACATTACATATCCGTGAACTTATACATTAATCTATGATGCGATATTTTTTCATAAACTCGTTTAGCAATAGAATATTAGATACTTCGTAAATCATATCGATTTTCTCTTGCTTTGCGCGTGCTTGAAATATTGAATTCAATTGAAAAGTTCGAATAAAAGGGATCGAAAGTGGCAAAATGAAATTTGTAAGAAAAATAATTTTTTGTTTGTCAAAATGTCATTTATTAACCCTTTCGCTACGATGGATCAACAATTGGATTGACATTTATTAAAAGCATACGTATGTCCTTTTTATAACACAATATAATTCCTGATATCATTCGTATGTCGATATTAAGGTGCACGTAGTTACATAGAGTATCCAAATATTTGTACCTATATTATTTCCATACTAATAAATGCTACCCTTACCCATGCTTCTAGTTTTCAGTTCGAAGGTGTTGGTAACGAAAAAGTTAAGAAAATACATATAACGGAACTAATTTGTTACGTGTATCATATTCTACATGACTTAACGATATTAATATTTTCAATGCTATTGTATAATATATAAGCTGTTATGTAACACAATATTGTTAACATTGGTTTAATATTTTGAAGTACTATTAATTTGTAACAAAATAATTCTTATATTGGCTTGTTCAGAAAGTACTATATTATTCTATATGGGTATTCTATGTTTGTAGAATTGGAAAAGTATTACATACCTTTTATAAACTTTTATTAAATAATAATACTCCTAACTAATATTTAATATCTAATATATTTATCTAAAATGATTAGATATTTAATTAAATAAAATTTAATTAAATTAAAGATCTAATAATTTATAAAAACCTAATATTTAAAGAGCAGCGCATAGGATAGCTTGGTTTTTTATTCAATCACGCTAGCTTTTATATTTCGAAAAAGAGCCAGCGAAAATTAGACATTGAAATATTCTATTACTACGATTTCTTCTAATATTTGCAAAACTTTATTTACGATCAGCAATCGAATAGATCCTAAATTAAGATCGAATTTTCGGTTTTCGTATGTTTCTTACAAACGTATGCAAGAAACTTACCATTTCTATAATTTCAATTAATAAATAAAATAATGCCCATGCAGTGATGCTAAAATTCAAAACAGGTGTATTCTTTTAAATCAGTACTTGAATTTTTAAGCATGTGCGAAGACTTTCGCGATTGACTGTACATAACTTGCATCAAGATTTAGTATTTGCAAAACTTCACAATTCAGCATTGCACAATGGAGATATGAAACCTTTTCTTTTAGCTGCTGTGTATTGAAACGAAGAAATTCTAATAAAAACTTTCAACACAGTAAGATAGCACGCTAAACTACAAATCGACGTTAAAATGGTTGAACGCGTGTAAGCGCGACCTTCGATTACTGCATTCGCGTGACTCGGTTGAAAGTGCTGCGAAAACCAGAAATAATTCCGCCCCTTGGAAAGTATTTCTCAATGAAAGTGTTTCCACTTTCTTCAAAATGGATCTCTCGAGTTCCCTTCACGCGACATTCCGCGAGTCTACGCGTGACAATCAATTTCTCTTTCCAAGAAAACCACTTTCAAGGGAAACACGCGATCGACTACTCACAGGAAGGTAAATCTCGATCATTTTCACTTGCGATCAATTATTAGGAGATCGGCGCAATGCTCGAAACTGATATAAATTGTGAAAAGAGAATTCAGGTAAACGTAGGTAATATTACGCAGCGCGTAATATGAAACTTGGTAAAACCTCGATAATTAAATAGTGAATGTTATCAACAATCATGTGTATAACAAATGTTCTCCTTTTCCGCAGTGTACAAAAATTTCTGAAAGGCGAGTCAAATAGTTAAATATTTCAGTGAACGTAAGTTAAAGAGTATTAGTTTTGTATGATTCATGATTAACTACGATTGTGCAAAACTAGTTTGAATAAATATTCATTTCTCATAACACGAACACAAGTTTATTGAGATATCTTTTTAAATTTTTTAGGTGTTTCATATTGCATACTTTTTTCCCCAATTGCCGAATTTTGCATTTGTTAGTTGTTTCACTATAATTTCAAATCATTTGATTCGTTTTCAACTTAATTAATTAAATATGATTATACATTAGTTTCTTCGTCCCATCGGCTTGATTTTATTAAAAAGGATAAATCCCTCAATTTCTAGCAAAATTTTCAAATCAAGTATTCCATATTACCAATGTTTACTTTATAACAGTGTCATTAGTTAACGCTTTAACCCTTTGCGGACGAGGAATAGTAACACTTAAGGGAGTATTTTGCTATTTAATTGCAAGCCTTTGAATTTCCAAGCTTTCAAATTCCAAGCCGCCAAATTTGAAAACCTTTCGAAGCGTTCCTTAACGATACTGATGTAAAAATCGACGTGCGTCCGGAAAAGCAATAAATGATTAGCCGGCTATTCGCAGACGCTCGTCCGCAAAGGGTTAATATTCCATTTTCATAATTTCAGTTTGAAACAGTTTCCCAAATTATCAAACTATTCCACGTCTCTAATACTATGAATACTGTAATACTAATTGTTATTATCTCGTCGATTGAATATTTCTATACTCAAGAAATTTTACTTAACAAAAATTATTTTACTTAAGAAAAATGTTTATCACCTTGTTATTGTACTTCATACTGCCAAAATTTGTCGTTGTTCTCGAACTGGGTCTCTCGCAAAATGTTCGCATTACGATAATAATAAAATACCGTTAAAGATATCTTGCTTTCGACTAAATCACGCATTACTTAGCCAGATAATGCCAAAGAAAGTCCGAGCTACTGAAAGCTTTAGCCGAAAAAAAGAAACTATTCGAGTGCAAAGGGTTAAAATCATTTGAACTTTTCACCGTGCCACGACGCTCAACGATTCGCAAGAATTCACTTTACCTCAGAAGTCAAGGAAGTTCACGGCTCTCCGTTCGTTTGAACGGAACGTTTCCTGGAATGGCGATAACAGAATAGTGATAACGGATAACCCACGGCGGTAATAAATTTGTACGCTCGTTGCCGGAATGAATTCGCGAGCTTTTCTCCGGGCGATTAAGCGTTCGCTGGCAGGGACGAGCTCTGCTCGTTTGCGATTTAATATCACGTATTCCGCGGCTGAAATTGGAACGATCTTCTTCGCAGTGCTGTATCAGGAATCCCGACTGGGCTCCTGTTAACCCCTAGATTACTACTCTCTCGGATGCTTCTGCGAAAACGTCTGATTTAGAAAACTCGAAATGCATGTGCGCGTGGACTGTAATCGCGGACAGTTCTCGATCTTTCGCAGCGTATTCCGGTTGCAATCATCCGGCGGTGTTAAAAAATTCTCGTTCACGTTTTCCCCTTGCTTCTCGTTTTCTTAGGTCGAGCCCGAGTTGCTACGAGCGGTGGTCGAAGCAAACAACTGTGATCACAGCGTGGCGTACCGGTGATTGAATTAAACAGATGTGGAATAGATTTAGGCATGGTATTTGCAGTGGCTACGAAGAAGTATATATACGAAAAGATACTTTGTTTATCTCGATATTCAAGTGGTAATTAATTAGTACTGAATATATTAACTTACCCATTATTTAATAGTATTAATTTAATTCACGTTATCTAGTAGTATTAACGCTAGAATTACCAACGGTTGTTTTAATTTGGCAAAAAATTTCCGATTGTACTTTGTTTTAATTTGACGAGAAATGGTTTTACGATATAAAGTTACTTTGATACTAACACGAGTAGATAGTTAAGAAATTGTAAGGCAAGGGGTGAAAATCTTCGAATGGAAAATGTACGTCGCTTGAATTTCAGTTTCATAACGAAAGCGTGTGATATAAATAAAGAACGTGTATTTTTTGTGTTTCATTTAACGACACTTGAGAATAGACTTAATAATAATTAAAATAGTGTAACAATAATAATCGTGAAGATATAGCTGGATATAAATTTTAAGTACGTTAAATGCGTTCTAGCAATTTACCACATGTTTTAAAAAATATTATTCGTTTTGTTAATTATGCCATATCCTATTTGACATCGTTTCCAAGTATCGAAAACTAAAATTTATAAGTTTTTGTAAGTAAGCGAGAGGTATGCAACAATGTAGCAAAATAAAATTTACCTTCGTTTTGCGTGCGATCAAATTGGGGTCAACTTTACAGAATTAATCATTTGGATATTTTGATAAAAGTGACATAACGTTCTCCAAATTATTAATTTATGCCATAATATTTAACCACTTTGGCCGGTAAATGGAAGAACAACTAGAGCGTTAACCACTTGCGGTGAAAAAACGAATTATACACGTCGATTAATAATTAATAGATCTACTAAAAACGGTGAAAATTTCGCAAATTAATAAATACGCAGTGAATTACGAATCGCCACGAGTACGTTTCACGCATCAACTCGAAAAATCGGTCTAAAAATTTTATAGAAATAATTTCAAGTGTCTCAAATAACTGTAAATTGCCGTAGATGAATTTATCATAGGTACTCGCTAAATAATTGCCAGCGCGAGTGGTTAAGGAATTAAGAAGCATTATAAATTCGACTCTCGTGAAAAGAAGCGTTAAAAAATCCTAAATAACCAGAAACAAGGCGCTAACACGTAGAAAGAAAAAGATATCGTGACTCGGATGTATCGAAGTCCAAGATAGCACCTAAAAGCTCTGTAATGTCATAGCTTAAGGCTTAAGAGCTTCTCTCTTTCGTTGCCTCTTTCTCGCACCTACACCCGAGAAACATGGCTATCGAAAGGCAACTAATGCAAAACGTGAGTAAACAGTAATTAATGCTTAACCATTTTCCATCGAATCGAAATAATGCAGCGATATTTAACGATTACGAGGCCTGCCCCTCGATCGTATACGCATTAAAAGGGTCTAAACACAGCTTTTAAGGCTGCGTTTCGGTATTTTTAGTGGGGGCTGCGTTGTAACTTATCCGAATCTAATGCTAAAGGAATCTAAAAGCCCTTCGATGGATACAGAACTGATTGTAAACCGAAGAATTTTTAACCCTAGGATGCTCAGTGTGTTGCAAGATTTATGGTTGTTCAAGAGAATTGTGATTACGAGATTACGAATTCTTACGCATTTATGGGAAATTTGAATGTGCAATTAATCGCAGAATATTCGTAACACGCAAAAGTGTACGAAATATAATTATAAATTTTGGGGGATGAAACAAATCTCTATTAATCTTCACTTGTTTAAAAAGTGTTTTGTAAAATTTTGAATTTGCATAAGAATCCGCACACTAGTAATTATTATACATTAAAGTTAGACACTAATTCCAAAATAGAGAACAGCATATTTAATTGATTTGCTTAAATCATTCAATACAATTATTATGTGTACCAATGAATAATCCAACTTTTTATTTAATTCAGCATATATTTATAACAAAATTAAATATTTACTCTGTCTTAAATATAGTTATTATTGTTCTATAATACTTTTTTGGACAAATTATGGATTCGTGCTTAACAAAGAAATTTGGCTTGACAAAATAAATTAGTCGATCCATTAAAAACTAAGACGAGGCACTTCCTAAATTAAAATTGCATCATTAATAGTTTAATTATTAATAATAATTAGTGGACACTTGTTGGCTTATTTGTTGATATTCTAGGGTTAATATGAATACAAAAAATAGGATCAAGTATGAGTGGAAAATATTCTGCCGGTTAAAAAGGTTCCACGGATAACGTGAAGTAGAATAGGTACAATGTATACACGGACAGCGACCATAAGTAGTATTAGGCCACTTGACCGAAACGTCGACAATTTTTTAACTGCTCTAAGTTCGTAAAAAGATATTCGTACAATAATCTTTATGTGGTCATTTTAAAGTTTGAAGTCTATATTTTCACGTCTATAAAATCAATCTTCTGAAATATTCTGTATTTTTCGTTAGGATTCTACGTCAGACTCGATCTCACGCGTATTTCAAATAACATTTTACATCCTCGTGTAATCTTAACGTATCACAGTATGATGACTAACAAATTACAAAAAGACACAAATTTATTCAATAAACAGAGTTCCCTAACATTTTATCCATTATCCGCTAATTTCCCGTGAAAATTAATTGCACCAGAAAGAGTAGTTCAGTAAAACGAAAAATGGTCTGCAAAAGGTTAGTTGGCTTCCTTATATTGTTCAAGGATACAATTTCACTGAAAAGTCCAGCCTAGTTCTACTGGTGAGAGTTATACAACTAGCCAACGAATTTGGCCGAAGGCAAATTTTTTCAAGCTTCACTTTTCTCATAAATGAGACTCGTTATTACCTTTCTGCGTTCATTTTGCGACGTTTAGATGTTTTTTCTTTCTAGTTATAATTGAACCTTGCTTACCTCGAACAATATTTCGTTGCCTCCAGCCATGTTCGAACCTTTAGCTTTCTTACAATGTTTGGCCTCAATGAGTCGGTATGAAGCATGATAGCATTCGTAACATCTGACGCGATCGCAGTGTTCGCGATTTGACATCGTTTGTTTTACTTTAAGCTATTACACTATTGCTCATAAATACTTAGTCGCGGATTTTTATGCAGAATTGCATTTTTACAATCATAATTGAAGAAATGAGAATTTGTTTCACTTTTTAAATATAAAATCGTGCAGTTCAATTTTATTACTTTACGTATTTTTCCATATTGTGCGCACTCTGCAATTTTTTGCCAAATTAAATTTCCCTCAAACTTATAATAATCCGTATAACAATCTACCCATAAAAGAAACTTTTACTATTAATATGTTCTAACGCTAGAATTGCTGCGCACAACGATCAAAATGACCCATTTATAATTTCGCACAAAAATTGTTTACATTTGCACTAATACATTTTTGTAAATTTGCCGTGCCATGATTTTTTATAATACAAAGAAAATAAGTGGCATTTATTTTTAATTTCAAGTAGACATCGTTACAATTTCTTTTGGTGCCGTAAAACGATGGAAGTTAAAACTAAATATTGCGATACGCAATTGTTTTCGACATAATTGATCTCTAAAATCCAAATCTATAATAATTTGTATATACGCTGGTGGACAAAATTATAAGACATCTTAAAAATTCCTGCGATGAGGGCGTAATTTTATATTTACGTTAAAGAACTTTAAAATGTGAAACAAACCAATACCTTCGCAAATTAAACAAATATTCAATTTAGAAAAAAATAATACACTTTCATTTGAACAAAATTATAGGACACTATCTTCGGTAGTTCAAAAAATATACTTAACTAATCAAAAGTATCGTTTTTCCTGAATATTAATAACGAGTAGACCGCCCTATATTTTCTACTACTTCGCGCATTCGATTTGGTAAACTTTGCACAATTTTTTCTATAAGTTTAATCCAAGTCTGACCAGGTACGCAATTTACGGTGTTTCTTATTTCCCAGTTAATCAATGATATAACTATCCCCAGCTTCCTACTATCAAATTTTTAAAAAATAAACTAACAAAAATCAAAATAGAAAAGAAGAATGCACGTCGAAAGGGTAAATATTTCGGGGCGCGACGCGTAGGTTGAGAAACGCTGAGTTAAATTACACCTAATCCGATCCCCAGTTCAATACTCTGTTTGCTTCTTATAGGATTGCATTGTCAGAGGCATGGAAGCCGAAGGTATCTAGCTCTCACCGGAGAACATCCCCCGGAGGGCAGTATTCGATTCCACGGAGTCAACCAGGTGTAGACCGGCTGGCGCGGGAATAAACATATTTCTAGTCGATCGTCGGTCGAGGATCGGGCCATAAATAAAACAAGAAATTCCTCGACTTGGTCCGCCATAAATTGCTCGTCCGCGGCGTTCGATGGCTCGAAGGAACCGAGAGGAACCTCCTTTGGGTCCGACCTCGATCGTAAACGTTAGGCGGGCGCGCGCGCGAGCGCGCAAGATCGCTCGCGGGAATACCCTTAATACCTTCGCCGCCTTGGCCGACGCTCAACTTTCGATTTCGCGGCTCCCTCGCGGTTTCCGAGATTTATGCAAATCCAGGGGCGCTCGAGAGAGTCCGAGAGCTTTACACCCGTGCTGGAAGCCGCTTGGAAATCCGCGTGCACGACGCGTTTCTGGTTGTAAATCAATGGGTTATGCTGTGGATACCGAGCTGGCACCCACTTCCGCCCGACAACGGCGGCGTTCGAGTCTTCTCGAATCACCGTTCGTTGCTTTCAGCTTTGATGCTCGCCAAGTTATCCAAGTTTCATGTTGCACCGGCATTTTTCCGTGTACTTCGCGGAGAGGCTCCGGCTTTTTTATAGCGGCCGCGGTGGTGGGAATGTTGTGTAGCGTGAAATTTAGAAGCTGACGGTGCGGGGATGTAAAAGGATTTAAGGAGAGTCGCAAGAATGTAGGAAGATACGGCGTGGTCGGCGTGATAAAGAGCATTAGAAAGTGTGCAATGGTTTTAGGTGGAAAGGTGAAGGGTGTGTTTGGTAGAATGAATTAGTGGAACGGTGTAGATGTTTAGATAATGGTGTTGTACGGCATGTTTCGGGAATCGTGGTCCAATTGGGAAAGAAATATTTGAGGCATTCGGAAGCCAAACTTGTTTAACTACCTGAAATCAACTAAATGAATTTTTGCGACGTTCGGCACTAATTATGTAAATACCTGGGTAATGAAATTCAGGTATTTATAAACAATATGAAAGACCTATTTCTAGCTAGGGATGTTTGATTTTTAATCGATTTTCAACTTTTTTAAAGCGATTCTTTGATGTACGATTTTGGCACGAATTGATTTTTTGTTTTATTTACGAATCGATGTTGGATTCGTTGAGTATCTTGAATTTATTCAATCATTACGTATTAACTGCAATCTATCATGTTTTCACCATAAAACAAAAAATATTTCTTTACTGTAAGGGCGATTCGTTGAATTTAATATTAAGACAAAAAGCAGAAATGATTTGAAATTTTTAACGAGGTGATTTAAATGAGATTAAACTAGTTAAAGTTGTTTAAGCCTTGATCTATCGTCTTATCCAAACTAGCACAAGTATATAAAAAAATATAGATAAAAAATATCATTGATATCGAACAGAGATTAACAACGAAATATAATCACATCGATTGTTGATGCAATACTCATAAATAAACGTAATCGCTACGTTAATTAAATTCAAGCAAAACGAATTTCCTCCGACGTTAAGTGCTTACCAATAAGCACTTGAATGAAACACATCAATTCTTGCAGCTATAATATTAACAAATATAGTAATGAAACTACATCAACCAATCCTTGTACGGCTGATTTATAATCGCCATTTATAATCGAAGATTCTCATTAAACGCGTCAGCAATAGATTCGATTAGAAATTACCTTCAAGGAATGATCAAAACCAATAAGTTCGAGTTAAAGTAGCCAGTAATAAGAAACAAAACCTATTGGCTATTAATCTTATCAATCTTCCTTAATGTATTTTCTTCGCTATCTTTCTCGTATCAACTCGACCAATACTTGCAATTCTGTAGAAGAAATTCCCTTATTACCGAACATTTAAGGTTTTCTTTAAGTAAATAAAAAAGCCAATATTGTTGGATGATCAATACGACCACTCACACTGTAAACATCATAGACTCATCCTAAACCAAATGCATCTGACGAACACCTTAATCTCAGTTTCTAGTCATCCTGTACTCCGTACCTTTCCTAGTCATCCTGTACTCCGTATCTTTCCTTAGTCGCCCTCTTCCTCGATCATTGTCCTTACCATTAGTCACCCCTAACAACAGTACTTAAAAGCCCGCAAAATCATAGAACCGTCAGATTTCCGTATTCACTAGTCGAGTGCAGTAGCCGTATTAACCCCTTGGCTTACGAATTTTTCGAAGCGTACAGTACTGTCTAGGATATTGGCCGGGGTTTTGCCTTGGATATTGGCCGTTCCCTATCCCCACCAGTTCTTGGAACTGGCTTCGAAACTGTTCCGGTGGCCAAGTACATATGTTTTTTACACCTACCGTGAAAAGTCGATGAGCTCTTCTGTGTATCTCTATCTCACTCGCTCTCTATGAACAAGAAGACACTCAGGATTTCCTGAAAGGTCTACCTCCCTTCAACTTTGGCTAGATTCGGTTCCGAACCTCAGCCAATATCCAAGGCAACACTGTATTTGGTAGAACGTTGGTTATTTTCTACTGTAACGTCGAGTCGAATGCGAGACACCAAAATGTGACACTTCATTTGAACTCAGCGATCCTCAATTTTACAGTCCTACAAGTTGAAATTAAGTCGATTAAAGTTTACGAAGAAATGCAGCGAGTTTTCATCGTAACTTGCGCCAAGGTTACACCACGAGTGTAACTCGTTATTATAAGGCAAGGGGTTAATAAAGCCTCTAAGAGTTATCTTCTACGTGTTGTCAATTCTCCCGGAATCCAACACAATATATTTCCTCTCTATTTTCTATTAATATTAATATTACGATTAAAAATAAAGCCTTAGTAGCCCAGGAATATTTTCTATTGATATTAATATTGCAGTTAAAAATAAAGCATTAGTAGCCCAGGAAGACTAAATACTTAATTACAAAAAAGGATAAAAATATCAGCTAGCAATAAATACTTTTGAAGCTCCCGTTTACACTGGGATAGCTTTTTACAATTCCAAAAAGGCCACGTTAAGAAATCCAAATCGGATATCGAACAGTTCTCGAGTTGATGCAACCATGAATGGCGCGTTTGTTAGTCTTACAAACATTTTTCGTAGATGCTCTAACATCCTATTTACTACCGTGCTGGAAACACCATTAACTCGCATATATTTCAACATCTTTCTCCTTTTTCCCTTTGCTCTGCGTTCGTATCCCGCTGCTACCCTTATCCATTTCCTTGTTCCCGTACAGAGACCCCCTCCCACGCAACAGAAACTTATGCAAACTAGACGCATAATGATCGCATCTGTTCACAATGGGTCGCTAACGAAGTCCTGACTGGTCTAATCTCGTCGCGGAGCGCAGCCGTCTTACAATCGCGCCACGTTTTTAGCTCCGTTGCGTGCTCCTGTCCCTCTATCGCGACTTTTTACCACTGACAATGAACACGCTCGCTCGAATCCTGTCAACAACACCATCGATACACTTTGAGGATTTAATTACTATTCTACCGGGAACTGGTTACCCACTACGAATCACAATGAGAGGAAGGGAAACGCTGATCTAGGCGAAACTTCTTGAAAAAAAATTCCAGAATAGGGTAAATGATCCACGTACTGTTACTGTTCCTATAACTACCACTTTAATTCGTTTATTTAATGGGAAAGTAATGTATAAAGAATCGTAAGTAAATAAATTTTCATACGAAATTAAGTATTTGTTTTATCTGCTGAGATTCATACTTAGGGAGTGAAAATAGCCCATAAAGTGGGGGAGGATGGTAAAAACATATTTTATGGAATATCTCGGAATCTGAGACAGATGAACGGTCCAAATGGCGAAATTATGCATTCTTGGATGAAGAATTTAACTGTCCAAGCAGATTTGCAAAAACTCCACTTGTTTAAATAACACAGTAAAAAATATAACTTTTTGTAGATCCTTCGTGTAAAACGTTAACATATATATCTATCCGTACATTTGTGTATGAAAAGTGTATACCCAATTACAAAATATGGATAAAATAGAATTTTGATTTTTCCATTGCACACGATAAGTTGTTACTATTCGTTCATTTTCTCATTATCGTGCGAAAGTAAAGGAATACCAAAATGCAAACAAACGAAAGGAAAGAAAGAGAGACAGAGGCAGGAAGAAGAATCTGGCCGTTTCCAACAAAACTGTTGCACCGTTCCAACGGAATCACGGTATCAGCGTAATTTCTACCCACGCTACACTCGGCTGCGCATACGTAATTCACGCGTTTTCATTGAAAAAGTATCGTCAGCCGTTATGCTAATACGAGAGGCCGGGGCCGTTACGTGTGGCTGTATGTCACTGACCACCTCCGCCGCGACTCCGTCGTTGAATAATAGACGCCCTGTTGTTCGTTCCGCGGTGGCGAGGGTGTACGTATTCGGGAAGGAACTCGACGACGAGATTCGTACATTCACCGCCATTCCCGCGGACACTAGCGGATATACGAGGTATTACGGGTTTCAGACGATATTAAATTATAATTCACGGCACGCTCTGCCGCATTACCTCATACTTTCCTTCACTATTTATAGGTTGACGCTCGGTCGTTCCTATTCGCGACCGAGCGACGGCTATAAACCGTCGCCGAGATTGATTGATAGGAATATCTTTTTCGACGCAATTCGATTTACGGTGCGCAAAACTGGGTAACATTTAAGCGCTCGGATTCTTGTATACCTTACACGGTCAGTTGGCAAAAGTCTACGTACATATTTTAAATGTTTAATGTACACGTATTTTAGAACACGTTTTGGAATAATAATGGAGTACTCGGGTGCAGCGAAACAGGCAACGGTAATGGGGATGGTAATCAGATGATCGATTCGAAAGGCCGAAAAATTAGAATGATGGAAATTAAAAGTTAAATTGATTCTGATTCCACCGTGGAATATTACAAGGCTTGAAATTCAATATTATATTTTGTGCAATACAAAATACGTTAGATATTGAAATGCAACAATCATGTTCGTTGATATATGTATGTTCGCTTAAAAAATTATCAATTTTCTAGTAAATCTACTTCCAGCTGCTAGAGTTTTCCACAGTAAAAAAATCCTTCGAGTGCAAAGGGCTAAGTAGTGCTTAGCTATTAAAATAAGTCCATCAGTGTGCGAATACTTTTTGTAGCCTCTGTAGTTATAGCAATAAATTTCGTATACTCTACTACATTTACGTAGACTTTCGTGAAGTTACGTTGTTGGTTTATGGTATACGTTTTGTAAGCAATTGGAAAATACGTAATCACTTTTTTTAGAATTTATCCAATTTTAAATAACGGACAAATCGTATTTTTAAATTTGTCGAGACTCTTGCATTTGTTTAAATATTTAACATTTGAAATTGTAAGTAGACTTTTGCGATTGACTGTATTTAAACTAAGGATTTTTTTGCAAATTCGTATGAAATTGTATTCGAATAAAATCTGTAAAAAGGAATACAGAGAAATGGAATTTAACGTTATGTCCACATGTTTTGAAACACCCTGTATATAATCCGTTTATACTGCGTCATGCCATCATTCCACTCTTGATCATAATTTCTCCCCCCTAGAAATCAAGCATATCCCATCAACTTTCAAAATATTCTCCTATCGTATCGCAATCGAGATACATAATCGAGATGTACAATCAAGATACACTTCTATATAATGCTTTCTTTTTCTACAAATTACGCTTCGCGATAAAACGTCACTTGTCACGGTTGAAACTCGTCATTCGATATGCAAAGACGCTTGGTAATTCCAGTGACGTGTAACGAAATGCTTGGTCAGGATCAAGCACGGTTTAAGTCGAACGCTTCTCGAACGCGGAACGCTCGGTTTCATTGTTAAATCGCCACTGCCACCTACAACCATCTGTTACTTTCTTTCTGTGGACCTCGGTTAAATCACCACCGTGCCTGCTACAACCTGATTACATATGTACACATTCAACTGCGGTTGAATAAGCAAACAAATACACCTCCCTCTTATGTACCACGGCTGGTTTTGTACCAATGAAATCTAGCAAACGCTGTGAGCGAATTTACGTTGCAATAACACCCGATGAAATTTAAGAATTTATTAAACAATTCTGGAATTTTAAATTAATCGATTTTTACGAATAGAACTAGAGTTACCCATTATTGACGTTTCCCTAATTTTGTCGCAGCGCTTACTAATTATCGACACTCGAATTGGGAGAAGATAAAACAAAGATGAATATCATTGTAATAAACATAAATTTCGGATACGTTTGCCTTTACAAGATTCAAACAAAATGATGTTTCGAAGAGTCTTTATAACGAGTCGCAAAAATTGAATAACTATTCGACGGTTTTCACTACACTGAAAAAAGGAACATTGATGTTGCCACCTTTCTAATATGAAATTCTATGTAATCGCATTAATTTAATAATCTTTATTTTCAAATCGGTGTCAATAATTAGAAGGATATCAAGATTCAAGTGATTTACTCTACGTCCTAAGAACAACAAAATGTCACTATTAATTCGAAATTAACTAAAAATGAACTCCATCGTTTATCTCGGCAACATTCCATTCCTCTTTGTCCTTTTTAACATCTTTCATATAAGGACAATTTCATTAAGTGTCCGCGACTTTATGCAAATTATTCCGCTCAAATGATAGCCGTACGCGTTCCCTGCAAGCGTTCTTGTTTTTCCCCAAAAGATTTTCGATTAAAATAATTAAAGACGTTCTCAGAATTCCTTTTCGCGTCGCGTAAATCGAGCAACAACACCGTGGCCATCGTGCGCGCGGTTCAGCCGATTTCGAAGTTTAACAGTGTCTGGAGTTTCGTAAAAAGTTTATAAACTCGTTAAAAAGAAACAAGATGGGAATGTAAACGTTTCCATCGATCAAAGGGGCCGTTTATTAATCGGCCACTTTCCTGCCCGCGATCTTGCGCAAGCAGCCGCAATGCCTTTAATTCGAGATCGAATTCCCGATAGGATTCGCGCGCTCGATCGATCATCGCCGCCGACGTGATCGATATATCGACACTACGTCGGGCTCGTTCAATTCTATGCGGAGTTACGGATATCTCGCGGTCCATTAAGCGCCACCGGCGCACCGGACTTTAATGAATTTCTGGCCGAGCACGGATATTGGTTCTCGCTTTTTCCACGCCTCGCGTTTCGACGGTTCTCCTTGACTTGATTTATCGGCGGTAGGAAAAGTTCCAGCTGTCTCGAATGCCGATGGACGGGTACGAAAATGGCACAGGCCTCATTCAACTCCGTCTCCTGTTGTACCTATTATTTCCAGATTGCCCGGATAGCGAAACGTTTTGTATCGATAGCAGTGGAATCTGGTCTTGAGGTACTTAGGTACCACTCCGCAGCTTAATCATACAATGTATGTTTGCGATAACTTAACGACGACTGCGATAACTAACCAACGATAACTAACGACTCGGTCATTGAGACGGTGAGAAGAGGGGAGAGGATCTTATCTTAGTCGAAAGCTTAACCCTCGAGGATCGTAACAGGGTAGATGTACCACGTACTGCTACTTTAATATTTGTCTAATTGACACCATTTGTCTAATATATATATATAGTATAATCTTGAAATATGCTACTCGTATATAAAAATAGGGTAATGGATTTATTTTATCGATTAATGAAGCCTTCTTTCTAGTAAGAATTTTAGGGATAGAATAGATAGTTTATTCTGTTAAAAATAAATGCTGAGTTTGATCAAAGAAATTGATCATTCATTGGTGCACCTAATATATCCAATTAAATTATTACGTTTGCGGACTCATCATCAAGGTTGCTAATTTTTACAGGGATTATTTCTTATATAAACTCTTCAAACGTAAAATAGGGTCGAATTTTGAAGAAAAGAGATATTCAAAATTAAACACTGACCATAATAAATATACGCACGTTCTAATATTAGAACGATAAATCTATTTCGAATGCTAATATCATCTGCTTTCTAAGCACAACTTGCTATGTTCAATATAAAGGCTAACATTAACTCCTCGCCGCCTACCTTAGCTCATATTTTATCAATGATTCGCCTGCATGTATTGACCTAGAGAATAGTAGTACAATCACAGCATAGTAAATGCCTATCCTATATTCAACAATTTATTGTCCCCATAAATTCATCCTTATCTTTATTAACCATTATAAAGCGAATTAAGTTGACAGCTTTAGTCTCTATTTCAATTGTTCCTGACACGAAGATTACGTCTTCCTATTTCTAATGTCTGGTTTCTAAACAACCTTAACACGTTGTGTGATAAAGTTTGCCAAACAAAAGTATTTCGACAGAATTTAAAAAAATGTTGTATTAAGGAAAACAACAATTGTGCCAAATTTCTAACGTAAGCGAAATACGTTTGACTCATGGGTCATTTCACGCCAAATCGATCACGTTTTTCCCTCGATAACTGGGATTTCGTTCAAATTGAAATATGTTGTAGTTTATGCGAAATTATGAGGGTTTTAAGCCATCATTTGGCTAATAATAAAGGTGTTTAAAAATTCCAGGCAATTGAAGTTTGCAAATTTCAGCGCGTTTCATAAAAAGTACCTACATAAAAGTATTTTTGGGACCTTCCCCTTTAATTTAGGCTAAGGTTCATTGAAATCGGACGTCTAGGATCCGAGAAATGAATAGTTTTCTTCGAATACTGTCTGAGTAATCTACCACAGCGCGATGTATTTGTTTATAACCAAAGAACTACAAAGGATAATTGCAAAAGACTGTAGGATAACATTTTTGGGACTTTCCTCTTTAATTTAAGCCTAGGAACGTCGAAATCGGTCCACTAAAAGCCGAAAAATTTTGCTATAGATGTTCAAACACAGACGAGGTACAGGATCAACTGTCCCTCAACGAGTGCAACATGGATATACAAATTATTATATTATACGTTATTATGTAGCCGTATCAAAGTAGGGGAAAGCTTATTTTATAGAGAACACTTCAAGGAATCCGATACTATTTTTTTTTGAATTTTTAAAATCGTGACCTTGAACCTCAATTCGCGACACAAGAGTTTGTTTACAATTTTCAATATTAAAAACAAACTTCTGCAACTTAAGAAAAATTTATCTGTATAGATCGTACATATAGTATAGTTTGCGAAACTTATTATTGTATTAGCTATACATACAACTTATTATCTATACATTGCTAGACTTTCTAATGCATCTTTCGCGTGTTATAATCTGTCCCGCGTAAACAAAATAACATATTTTATTCTTTTAAAAACAATTCTAATCCTATACTAATGCTTACTTTATGAAACGTCGTCTAAGAATCATTCTTATTTATAATTTTATATTTTACCAATTTTCCTACCACTTTTATAATCCTAAAACCAACCCCAAAATAAAATTACAAATATTTGTAATTTAAAATATGTACGTAGACTTTCGTGGCTGACTGGACATTACCGTTAATCCATGCGCCGTGAAAAATATTAGGAAACGAAAGGGGAAAGGTGGTCACTCACCAGGATATCCTTCCGGAATCACAATCTCAGGCCCAACTTTCACATCATGGCGGTAACGATGCATCAACAAAGTTGCCGTGACTCTTAGCGATCGTTGCTGTTGTTTATATAACAATATCGGTCTTCCACCGGCACCTTCAACCCTCACCACTCTCGGCAACGAGAATCTATCTAGAAACTCGCGCAGCGGCATGAATCCGGCCCCGGAACTTGCGGCTTCCGCGGTCGCCTCCCTAGAACTGGGCAACGAGTCGTCGCCAGTTCCGGTGGCCTCGCCACTCGACAGAGTCGAAAATTCACCACTCGACGACATCGTCACACACGTGCGGGGCCGCTTTTCACGGTTTCATAGACACTAGACTCGCGAACGCCAGTTACGGATTACGAGGAAACGACAGTTTCACCACGGCAGTGTGCGCGACCTGAAACAGAAAATATTACGATATTTAGGACTTTCCGTTTGATGGAATTTTTAATGATGCCAGGCTATCGCGATCACGCGTTATTGAAATAGATTTCTATTAACCCCTTGCCCTACGATTATTTTATACAATAATGATAATCCAGCTAAAGTAGCATGGAGCTTTTTAGGCTACTGCATTGCAAAAGATAAATAAAGTCTTCACTTTGTACTTGTTCTTACAATTTTTTCATAATGTTATTACGAAAGCGTTCTAGTGTGAAAAAGAGAGAGAGAAAGATGTTCTATTTAATATTCAATTTGTTTTTAGCGAAAACATATAAAAATGGTGCTAAAAATTTAAAAGCTATTTTATTAGCTATTTAGCACTAGCGTTAGTTGATTGCTATTTTTGTAACGTGTCACGTACGAGTCGTTCGAATATTATAGGAAATTTTTATTCAACAACCTCGTATTATAATGCAAAGCTAGAATTAGAGTCTAAATTAAATGTCATCATTGATAGTAGGTGTTTTTGTGCAACTGTTATAAAATGATTCTGTATTGTAGGGCAAGGGGATGAAATCTCATTACTTTAATCGCGCTCGTAAATATATGAATTTGCGTAAAAATCCGCAGTCTACTGATCGTATATTGAAATAATAGAATTGAGACATTTAAACAAAGTGGCATTAATTATTTTGCTTTCTGAAAATTATGACTTAAAGCTGAGGTACGATCAATAAGAAATGAAGATACATCGAATACACACATTAAAGGGTTATTCTTTAAACTAGTCCACCGAATGCTGCGTAATCATGTAATAAGAGGAAATATAAAGTTTCGTTTGGTTAATTTTTTACACTGCAAGCCAATACTAAAATTGATTTTTCAAAATTGTTGTACAAGGAAAGCTAAAGGAAGTCAATGATAATTATAACAGTTGCAGAAATGATTAATATTAAATTCTTACAGTCAGTCGCAAAAGTCTACGCGCGCCTTTAAATTACAAGTATTAAAAAGAATACAAGAGCTTCGGTTATTTTAAGAACATTCATTCAGTTATTAGGTACAGTTGCACACATTATTAAAAAATGGTGACGTGTTATATATTACAACTATATTCATACTTTGTTAGATTTTCTGTTGTATCCGTGACGTTAATCAATGATGCTTTCTTCGCGAAACGTCTTCTAGAAATCTTATTCGTTTGTAATTTTATATTTTGCCAATTTTCTTCCTATTTTTCTTATTCTAAAATACGTTAATATTTGAAATGTAAAATGTGTAGGTAGACTTTTATGACTGACCGTGAATGTTTTAATATACAGCATGCAAACACTATACAATTATAACTTGATACTTGTGACTATGTTCATAAAGATAATTAAGTATGCGCAGATCGCGAATTATAATATTCCCCTTTGCGCGTGCTTTGGGATTTCACAATAAATATTTGAACATCGAAGCAGGCAGTCATCGCTTAGATTGTCAGTATTTATCTTTCTAACAAACTTATGTCAATCGCTCAATATCTATATTGCAGACATTTATCTTGAAGAACAAGTCGGAACTTGCAGAGTTAAAAGCTAATTCTAACTGTACGTGAAGTATATATTAATGAACCAGATTGCAGATATCATAATCATCTCCAATAATGAGCCAACCAATCAAACAGACAATTAGAAAAATTCCTGTAAGCCTGTTCGATGTTTGATCTTCCAGATTGTACTAATTTTTATTTTCTAATACGCTTTCTGACAACTGAATTAATATACCCGATCCTGTTATCCGATAGACTCTGTTAAGATATTGAACCAGATTGCAGACGTACATTAGAAGTATCTGCAGATCGTTACGCGAATATACAGGGTGTTTCCAAAATCGTGCTACAACCATACAATTCTCGCGTTTATTTACAACTACGGTCAAACCTATTAAAGACGAAAATTTTGCTTTTCCGCTTTTCCGCTCCGCTACGAAAACCTTTATAAGTAGAAATAAAACTTGCATTAACAGGAATTACTTAGACGTATTTTTACCTCTGTAGCTCGAATTTAGAATAGTCAGGTCATAATAATAAATCATAATTCGCTAGTCAGTAGTCATAAATTAAAATTTTGATATTGTTGTCTCCACAACTCGACCTTATACCTATGTATATGCCATACTTTGTCAAACGAATAAACGCTAGAAAAAAAAAAACTAACTCGAACCTCTCGTAAGTCGAATTTTCACAAATTAAACCCTTGTTATTCGAAAATTTCGATAACTCGAAGATTTTATCCCTTCCTTTGGGATTCGAGTTATCGAGGTTCGACTGTATTTACAACGAAAATCTTATTAGACCTCGCAAAAACGAAACTCCGCCGACTATCGAAATCTCTTCCGATCTGTTCGAGCTCGCAGAGACAAAACGTGTAGTTGCAATTACATCAATTTCTTCCACGCTTTTCAAACGCTAAATATACATGTCAAATGTGAAAAGCTGTCTAATGACAAAGAAACAGTCTGCATTATCATCAAAACAATATCAGGGAGACGGGGAAAAAGCGTGGAAGAGTTTGTTCTCTTGAAGTAATTCGTTATTTCGCGAAGCGTGGCAGCCTTGACATTGATTCGCCGTCGGCGAAGTGTGCCTCGCCTCGGCTAACGAGTGATTATGCTCTCCGGGCCGGCTTGACGATAATGGTGATGATGATGAATTTATGACGATGATTATCTCTGATGGCGCCACTGGTGTTTGTCTTTTAGACGAGGAGACAGTGGCGTGAAAAAAACGGCTAGGGAATGATGGAATGAGTCTAGTTCGCGCTCGGTTAAGGATTGTTCTTGCGATTGATGTTGACACGCGACAAACAACGCTGAAAATTTTGTTTTCATTAATTGAGACAGAGCTGGATTGATCGTACGACTTTTCGAAGCACAGATGGAGAACAATTATTTCTTTTAACCCCCTGTTCAATCCCAAAGAATCGAGCAGTTAAGTTAATACAATTATAGGGTAAATCACCCACGTACTGATACTGTTCCTATAACTGCCACTTAAATTCGTTTATTTATAATAGCAAGGTAACGTATAAAGAATCGTAAGTAAACAAATTTTGCATACTAAATTTGGACTTCGGTTTACGTAACAACGCACAGACATTGCATATTTATTTACACTTAATATTTATAGATAAATATTACGAGGTAAACGTGCTGTTGAAGATTAAAACGTGACCAATATAATTATAAAGTATGGAACGTGTCATAATTTAACCCTTGTGGACGGGGCAAAATAATGTTTAATGAATTTTCGTTCGATTATTAACAGCAGCGTATAGTGATCGTTTTAAGCTGAATTTCTTGTTTGAAAAATTAATACACGTCCAAAAACACCGAAGAACTTGGGCGATTATTTCCGACACTCGTCCGCAAAGGGTTAATAAGGCGATACGTTTACTATATATCTTATATCTGTCACACAAACTAACGTGTTAATATATATAAAACGTGTTTCTATTTAAATGAAAAGTTTTCAAGTGACAGTAAGAAGGACATTGAACGTTGTTGTACATTTTCAATTACGTAGTAACGAATTCATTATATTGAACAAATAAAAAAAAATGTTCATAAATAAAGGAGATGTTGAACAATATTATGTTCCAAACTGGAATAATCTTTATGTTAAACGACGTTCTAAATTAGTTAAATAAAGTTACGCGCGAACCTTAAAGTGGCAGTACGTGGTACATTTATCCTATTATGCGGAATTGAAAAGATGCCCCGTGGAGCAGCAGAAGAATAAGAAAAACGTATGCTTGTGTTATTTCGCGTGCCTCGTTTCCATTTTCGATCAATCAATATTCGCAACGTCTCGCCAATGATGCAAATATATGTGTGACTTACTGTGTAGTGCAACGGAGTTTGCACTTAGAAGGAATGCAAGTTTAATTGGCTGGAGTGACAGATCGCTGCCCTACCCTCGCCTGCAGCGATCGTGCGTCGAATGTATTTTCCCTATTCGCCGAAACAATCAGATCTATTAACCCGATGCATTACAAAGAGCCCTAGACGTGTCAAAAGTGAGTGGAATAGAACGATACTGAAACTCCCATTCTGCTGAATTTAAGAAGATTGTATTTCCGGAAATTTTAATAGCACATTTTGGAGGGATGGTTTTTGGACTAGGGTAGATGTACCAAATCAAACTACTCAAAGGAAGCGTAGCTTTATTCGTAATGTCCGGCCAATTTGATAAATTAATCAGTATTTCTTAGATTGACTGAATGTTTCGGACATTATTCATAATGGCCTATTAGTCACTTGATCCATAACATAAAGGGTTATCCAAAATAGACTATAGGAACACCTACCTTCAGTTTTTTCCTTTCCCTTTCTGCTTTACCCTTTTCTAATCCGTTTTTTAAATTCTATTATCTTCGTTCGTTCTCGTTTCAATTTTTATTCTTTTCATCATTATTTTACTAACAAACATAGCGTTTGACAGATATTCTCATTCAACATCCTAAAGGTACTTTTGGATAACCCTGTATAAGTATATTTGTGGAACTGTAGAGAGGAGATAGAATAGGAAAAGGAAGGGTGTTGCGTTTCGTCCTGGGCCTGCTAGTGGACTCATCAGTAAGGCTACCTAGCAGGCCCTACCTTAGACTTGGGATATTGGAAGGAAGGTTAAAGGCGGTATATATATGGACGAGGTAGTTGGAGCGAGTACTTTTGAGAAAGCCTATTTCGTATGTCCCTCTAGTGGTGGGTGCAGGAGAGCCGCCACATATTGAATAATGGAGATAAAGAAACAGAAAACGAAAAAGGAAAAATGTTTCTATAAACTGAATTGCTCGTTCTTTCTTCTTATTCATAATAGTACAAATAATTATAATTTCACATTACAAATACGCCTGCTGCTAATTACGCATTTGGTAAGAAGCGACAACATTCCCGAAAAAGTTTCCGAGACCAAAAGGTTAAGAATTTCAATTTCACCTATTCCTAAATTGGTTATTTTTTCAATCCCAAGTGACTGATGAATCTCCGCAATGTTCTGCAAGTTGATCATCTACTCAATGGTTCAACAATCCATTTATGAAGTTGGATCGAGGACGAGTTAATAATGGCGACTTTCTTTCGAATGAATGATGATGAAGCATGTGTGGCTGTGTAAAATTTATGTGTAACACGAATCACCGTTAGTGATTAGCGGGGCGCCAATTTAAATGGAAGTTCGAATCGCTGTCGTTGATTTCTTGCTCCATATGGTACTTCATCAGCGCGTTTGTGGAACTGGAATGATATCGAAATAACGACGACTACTTTCATCGTACCAGAGAATGATTGATTGCGTGAACTTTACAATTCAACATGATCAAATTATATGCACCGAATGAAATGCTCCTTTCAATGGGAATTGGAACTGTAACACTGTTCTTATTCCGTACGACAATTTGTACGGGTACAACTGCAATAATGCAGCGGTAATATATTCAAATTTGTTTCCTTTGAAGAAAACAATATGCATCGGGCTGAATGGAAAGTTCGTACTGAATTTTATATTGAAAAGTTGTAGTAAGAACATTGTTAAACGAAATGCAATTTGTGACGTGTTGATAAATAGATCTTCTAAATAAAACATTTTAAGATTCAACTGCTTATCTCTATTCTTAAGGTAATTACAGGCAGAAACGTAATTTACAGTTTAAGCTCCACTTTGTTTGATCTATGTCATCAAAGTTTTAAGAAAAATTCAAAATTAAATGCTCATTTGTAGAATCAAATTATAAATGAAATTTGTTCTATATTAACTTCTTTATTTGCTTATATTTTCTAATGTTACTAATCACTTAACGCCAAAAAATCTGCTAATCAAACAACTAAAAATTCACCTAGAAGGCTAGGTAAGAAGCTTCCAAATGAACTTCTATATTAACATATGTTGTATCTATTGTACAAATGTTAACTAATGAAGAAGCATTTGTGTGTTAAAATCACATCACAGCTAAAGCAATTTACCGAATATTCTCTTTGGAAAAATTGTAAAGTACCATAGAGATATTAAAAAAATATACATATAGGGTTTCTATTTTATACGTATTGTTAGTAGAAACTTTAAGATGTACATAAATTTATCCATTATTTTTTATAATCTACATAACAGATTATTAACCCTTTACACTCCAATCTTCTTTAATAATCTGATTTAGCATTAATCCCAGCACACTTTATTACGAAAAGGGGGAAATTTGCATGTCATTTTGTTTCCTTCGACAGGAATTAAAATGAAATTGGTGAAAGTGAACATAAAACTATTGAGAAAAATAAAATTTGTTAGCAGAGCTAGCAGATTGTAAAGTGTTAAAACATTCACAAGAAATTGCTGGCGAAAAAAATATTGAATTAATAACAAAAATTGCAAATATCATAAAAGAATGATTGAGAATATTTTTCTCTTAAGAACTTAATCCGATTGTTGCAATCTCCATACTCGAAGCTCATACAACTGCAAACAGCGATATAATTATAATGTTACGTTAAGAAAAACTTGATGACAATTGCGATTTCTTTGGGTCAGAAAAAACATACAAATTGCTTCACCTAGGTAGCAAGTACTTGTACATGACAAATGGGATTTTTGCGTTCGACGACTCGATAATTTGCCGTATTTGTTCGAATCATACTGTTATAAATCAAGCCCAGAGTTTCTTCTTACTTGTTATTTGACGCTCGTCGCGCAATATTTTACAGCTGAGTCGTCGCGAGCACAACTTGGGGAATGATGTGTTTTTAATCGGTTATGGATCAGCAACAAGCAACAAGCAACTGAGTAACAGAAGAAGTATGGTAAAAAATGGGCATTTATGTTACTTTGCTTGTTCACCTGATCGTTTCTCATTTAGAAATCTTTTTGCGTCCGAAGTCGAAGATTAATTAAAGCGGATTAAATTATATCGTTTTTGCAAAAGTGAATATTAATAATATACAGTAGTGGATATAAAAATTGCGTCGCCTTAAAAATATAAATGTTTTCGATTTAACTCTCCGTTTGTATTATGGATTCAATGAATCTGGCCAAAAATGCCAAATCATTTGAACAGCTTTGTTTTATAGATTTTTACCAATATTTAGTAACTTGATGGTTTTGATTCTTTTTGCTTTTGATGATACGTTATTGTACGTATCTTGAAGAGACTTACAATAGCATATTCTACATTGCATATATTATAGAAAGACTCGTAGTTGGCAGCCAATGCGTCAGCGACTTGATAAATGTTAAACAAAATATAATTAATTAGAATGAATCGGCAAATAGTACAGAATCCCTATGCTTTTATTAAATTTGTAAATAGTATATAGTTTTTATGGAGTGGTGCAATTTTATTGGTCACTACTGGACTTTTAACCTATTAAGGATCAACGTTGATTCAATGCAACATTTTATTTGTAGCTTTTTCAAACTTTATAAAATTGTGCAACCTATGTGGAGGACAAAATAATAATAAATAAATTGTTACACAGATCCATGGAATCAGTCTTTTGCAAACACCTTAATAAAAAATGGAGTTCAAAGATGCGAATTGACTAGGAAAAATTGCAAATGAAATGCTGCGTCAAAACACTTTACTTTAGCCCTTAATCAGTAGACTTTAAGTTTTTATATATTTATGGGAGATTTAAATTCGCAAAAAGATACAAAATAAACATATTATGCAGGTATATGTATAAGAATCAAAGCAAAATGCAAGTTACAGTGTTTATATCGTGAAACAAATTTCTATTGAAGTCCAATTTCTTTAATTCGCATAAAAAATCGCAGTCTATTAATGGGTTAATATAAACGTTATGATTAACTTGGTACAACACGAAAAATAATTTTTATATATTCTTCTTTAATTTTCCTTTCTTCTCGCTTGGAAATAAAACAATGGTACCTGAAACGCTTTTGATACGTTTTGCGATAAATAAAAAGAAAGTAGAGAATTTCCTTCTTTGTTTTCCGAAGATATCAGCTTGAATGATTCGAACGTCGGAATCCTTTAACGCGATTTTTTTTTCAATCGTCCTAACTCCATTTCTTGCATAATATATACATTTTCGTTATGGAACTGATTACCACAAAAGAACAACGAGTATCGCAAGTATTCGAATAGCGAGCAAAGCAATCCATCATGTAAAAATTGTACAATACGTGTATCATGATTTATTGAAACAAACTGCATGTATGCTAGCACACGTCCATTAAGTAAATGCACCTAATTTTGAAGAAAAATTAAACAACACGTAGACACATTAGAGAACATTTATTACCGCAAATTACATTATAACACATAATAAAACTATTCAAACGCGATGGAATATGATAGAGGAGGATGTGGTAATCTGAACCCGGTTGGTAAATTAGAATTTCACAATAAAATATGATATTTTAAGTGCTGTCTGTTACGTAACAGCCTAATTACATGCAATTGAAGTCTAAAGTAACGTTGAAGTTGAAGTAAATGGATGTAGATTCTTTGGACATTAGTCACCACTTCAATTGTCCAATTGCAGGCATTTTTACGGTGTAGTCGAATACTGTGCATCACTATGATAACAAATTTCACGAATACACCACGCTATTTATTTGACCATTTAGATGCTATTTATTTGGGTCCCAATAAATTATATTTCTCGTCATTTAATGGTAATCTTGTGCGACTACAAAAAATTGTTATGATAAGAGTAAAATATAGAATCCGATTAGAAAGTGCCCGATTGAATAATACAAGTAGACACGAATACTTTTTGTAGCTTCTGTATGCGTTTTATAGTCCACTCGATTGCAATCAATCTGCTCCTATAACGATCAGCAATCTCAACCTTGTACATCAATTACACTTGTTAATGAATATATTTATAAAGGAGGGATAGAAAAATAGTAAATAAAACCTCTTCAACTTCAATTATTCAAAATTTCGATACAATGTATCGCTTTATCCGTTGCCTCGATAAAATAAAGGGTATAACTAGCGGTTAATGGGAACATTTTCTGTAACACCACGGAATTCAATCATCCGTAGAGCTCAGGCTGACCAATAGAAGAATCAACTTTTTCCCCCTCATCTCATCGAACTTTATCATCCCTTAATTGATCCAAATTAGGTTGAAATAATTACATCGATCGAGCCAATCTAAATTCCAAAGAAGCATCTTCCTTCGATGATTCCCCTCGAAGGACAAAAACGCAGTTTCTCCTAGGTGACTTGCACCTGTACCATTCTTCAGCC
The DNA here is from genome assembly GCA_028830335.1 of Eucera pruinosa. Classification (NCBI taxonomy): domain Eukaryota; kingdom Metazoa; phylum Arthropoda; class Insecta; order Hymenoptera; family Apidae; genus Eucera; species Eucera pruinosa. The sequence continues at coordinate 8,527,635 of JAMYCR010000014.1, read as the reverse complement.
TTGCGCGTATGCGCGCGCGTTCACGGCAACATTGCACTCGCATCGCATACGAATGACAAGAATTAATATTCCAGCTGTGTAAGATATGATGTGCGGAGTCTCCGGGCATTATCCACGGTTCCGGTCATGAATACACATGAGCAAGCATTTTTTTCTTTCTCTTCCTTTTTCCATGAAACCCAGGGGAGAGAGAGAAGCCACCACCAGTCGCCGATCCTCTCGATTATTTGCCCGCGAACCGTTGTAATCGCCGCGAAATGAAAGTTTAATTGATCGCGACAAAAGCGATTACGAGATTACATCGAGTATCGTTAAGGGGTGAAACTGTCGTTGTTAGCATTATGTTGCCCTTTTGCTCGGATGAAACGTTTCATCGGGCAATCGACAAATTCGAACGTGGAATAAATCGGCACGCGGTTACGAAGAATGGCATGCATTTCAATTTTTTATCGCGAAGATAAACGTTGATTGAAACCAACACGTTTCGATGTTCGTAACGAAGACTAGTGTAATAGTGTTTTCGTAGACCGCGACGAAGAACATTTCCAGTCGAAGAAAGGTAAAAGTTTCGCTTTTGCCATGAAAAATAACACGTTATATTACTTTTAACCTAATTTGTCCATATTACTGATAGACTCAAACGAGTATGAAACATCTATTATCTCTTCTGATTAAATCGAAGAGAAAAGTCATGTTTGTAATAGTTCTTCGAGTAATCTGTGGTTATAAGTACCGAGAGTACAAAATATTTTGTAATGGATATGCCATAACATGTTTATCTTGGAACGTGTTACGTTTCGCCGATAAGGTGCAACATTTTTATCGTTTAAATAATTATAAACGACAATGAACGGTAGCAATTTCAATACTCTTTAATATCTTTGCTACGAAAATAATGAGCTCTTTTAAATTTTGTCACGTTGACACGACAGCAATAAGAAGACTATATTTAGAGATGTATGCCTTGTTCTACGCGTTTAACGATTCGGTATGCCTGTCATGTTTGATCAAACATTTTGTATTCCGCTACCGGAAACAGATTTTATCCCCGCATATAATAACCCACTGTTCACAAAGGTTTGATTCAATTTATGCGACTTTTTTTTGATGATTTGTCACGTTCTAACTTGCAAATCTTTTTTGGGGCATGATTAAACTTAAATATATGTTTCTACGGACATAATTAAAGTAACGCGACTTGAATGGAGGTTTATTTTATCCTTTGAATATTATAACTATTGTACTACGTATATAATACTAGTTCGCGTTAAATTTTATGCATAATTGAAGTTACGATAAAAACCAATACGTTATTCGACATTGTTAACCGAAAATTTATGTCTTTTTACGGAAAAAATAAAATTTTTTTATGTATAACATGCAACTTATATGCAGAATATGCAAGATACGTGCAGAGCTGGATAAAATCTACTGAAAAAATATTTCAAATACTGTTTTATTTTATAAATAGGTACACGAAAAGAAGTAACCCAGGAAACAGCAATTGCAAACTATTTGCTTCTTTCTAAGTACAGTGTAATGGAAAGTATTATTTTATGCTTCATAAAAATTTTTCACAGTTCAGTTTATTAAAATAAAAATATCTTGTTCGCCAACAATGAATTGAATAAATGAAATATCCTCTATTTACATATTTTCGGTAGTCTTCAAATAAAATACTACTTCGAAGAATTTTTCCAAACAAATAAAATATCTATTTCCCGTTTACCAATTAAAATAATATTTTACCCAACTCTTGATACTTGCAACATGCAAAGTAATACAGAAGAAGAAAATATATTTTTCAAATTCCCTAACGAAGAAACACATATTTCACTCGAAGTCTCATTTGTTTAACCATTTGCGGACGAGAAGTAACGACACGTATTGGGAGTACTTTAGTTTTAAATTTTATGTCTTTGAATTTTGAAGTTCTTGAGTTCCAAACTATTTAATGCCCAACGATTTTAAATGTTTATTAATGTATTAAGTGTTCGTTACGTTCAGTTTTTTGCTTTAAACGTCAACACGGGTTCAGAAAACCAAAAATGATTAAGCGACTACTTGTCGACGCTCGTCCGCAAAGGGTTAATACGTTCCTCTAAAATACGCATTTGCATAAACTTCCGCCAGTCTAGTTACTTCTTCAATCTTACAAACGTTTCCATTTTTCCCTGTGGTACCCTTCCAACATCATTCCTACATATATTACCAACCAATAAGCAATTCCATTTATGATCTCCCGCAACCCGCGCTAACAATAAGATACTCAAGATTCATAAAAATAAAGCTTGTTATTCGCACGGTAACTACGCGAAACCTTCAGGAAGCCATTTCATCCCGCAAACTTAACACCGGCACGTGAACGTAAAGTCTCGCGAATATCTTTCAGGCTTTACTGCCCGGCGAATTCTAAGAAGATCGAAGCCGCCGTTTTCAACGACTCCCTTACTGAATTGCAACGTTACGGTTCCCGAAGGCACGAGAGACGGCCCAAAGGTCAAAGATGCAACGCGCTCTCGATTCCTGTTCAGAGAGACCGGGTGCTACCGGCCGTCCTCGACAGAGGAGGGCAGAAATTTCGAAACGCTTTCGTTCTCGCGAAATCGACCGGGCCGCACGCCATTTCACTTTCGAACGCATTCCTTTTTTGGTATCGTCCGGACCGGTGTAATCGGCCGGCGTTTGTCACCTGTAACATGCGTAATCATCGCCGCGCCGTGCCGCTTCGTTCAACGAAATCGCCGTGAAGCGCCAACTAAATTAATTACCGAGGAACGTTTATTATCGAGCAATTAACTGTCTTGAGATCGATAGACGGGAAACCCCCTTTTTTTGGAAATTGATATAAGATCGTTTACAGAGCTTCGTTCAAAGGGAAGCAAAAATGTTAATTTTACGTTAACCGTTTGAACGCGAAAAGCGCATACGCAGCTTATTATTATGCATATTATTCGCTCGTGCAGAATATCGAAAACTTCGAAAAGATGATCTTGGGATAAAAATGCTTCTCATAAGAAAGTTGTAGACGAAATATTTGTTACACTGTCGCAACTAAAAAAGACAGTTAAATGGCTTCGTTTAAGTGAGACATCCTGTACACGTTCAACAGATTTTATACAATACAACATAAATTAATGATCAAATATACAATTATATGACAATATTTGAAAGTTTATTTTAACAGCTCCGTTACCATTTTATTAGTTTACACTTTGCCTTAATTATTTTGTAGGTGTAAACTATGCGTGCATTTCTTAGACTATTCGCAGTCAAAGGGTTAATTGTGGAATTTTCTCGGAAGAGCGCCCAGAAGACGAAACAGTGAATTGAGTACGAATACGTTATTCCGTCAAACGAATTACAGGATCAACGTCGATGGAAAAGAAGCTTTCCATAGCGAGCGCATAATATAATAGATCGAGGCAAGTGAAAGTCCCAGATTTAGCAATTTGCCCATTAGCGGCGCACGCCGGCCTGGAAACGCTCAATGCTTTCCGCGTGACGGTATTCCGCCGCGTCCCTGACGTAATCCGACGCGGTGCACGCGTCCGCGTGCACAGTGCACACTGCTGCGCACCGAACACTTCACCGGATTTAATTAAAAGCGCAGGAAAGTCGGCGTGCGGCATCTTACTTTCTTGCGAGTCGCAACTGTAATTAACGAGCTTGATCGTGCGCGCGCGAGCGCGCGTTCGCGCGAGTACATACACGGGATAGGAGAAGAAAAAAAAATACCGTACGGTTATTTTTAGAGCCGGACCATCTAAATTTATGATCGCGATGCGTTTGATATTGTGCAACGAGTTCCGTGAGAACGAAACCACCTCCGCGATTGCGCGGCCTTTTAGAGCGTTTACCACCGTCTTTTCCATTGCAATTCATCGCCTGTTTGCTCGATATCTCGACGAGGAGCTTTTTATTGGTTTTAGGGATAGGCGGGAATTAGGGCTGGGCGATTCTGAAGCGATTTTCGATTGTTGTGAATCGATTCTCTGGATATTCGATTTTTAAACGAATCAACTTTTTTTTTTTTTTTGGTTACGAATCGATCTTCGATTCAAAGTCGCCATTACGAATAATTAATGTGTACTCAGATTATTGTTAATTCTTCCTTTCTCGAGGCTTGAGTAAATCAATTTTCAAGTAATTGTAATAATACCCTAAAAAGCATGCTTTGTTGGAATTTGCGTGGACTTCTGCGGCCCCCAGAATTCGAGGAACGGTTACAGTCTACAACAGTAAAAAAATTAGAGCCGTAACTAAACGACCCATTGTAGAGATGGCGTTATTGAAAGACAAATTGTGGGGACGGAGAATATTATATCCATTTTCCTTTTATTTGTTATTTACGTTAAAGGTTACGTTCATCTTGAAAGCATATTAGAAACCACGTCCGTTTACAGGTATTTGCAACTATAATTGAACCCATTAACTGGGAATGACGAGTTAATTCGTCACGCGTATTACCAATATTTTAGATTTAACATCTTACCATTTCAGAGGTTCTTTGCTTTTTAATGGATAATTACATTCCTGTTAGAAATACATTATATAATAATTACACTTACAAGAACTGAAATTAGTTCTTTTTATTAATCGTGATAAATATATGTATTTAAATGCAGGATTTCCCTGCTCTGGTTTCCAGTCAGATTTTCTTCAACGCTATTTTGTAACGTAAAACTTAAAAAAAACATGTAATAATCGTATTTTCTGAAGAACTGCTCATTCCTTTTTTATTTCTAGAAAAAGTAAACGCTTTTGAAAATTAGTACACGTAGAGCTACTCGAGATTTGAAGAGCGAATGAGTGTGAGTAAACTGAGTTCAAGCATGATGATCATAAGTCGGAACTGACGATGTTCTTTCATTTTAAAATTCAGGTTATTAGGATTTAATTAGATCAGATAGAGATCGGTATTGTAACAGTACTGAGAGCGTGTAAAGTAAGCATGTACTATAATTTTTTACGGGTGTAACAATTGCAATTTTCACGAAGGAAACTTATTTTGCTTGAAATGAACGTATATACGCGGCGATGAGAAATCACTGCAATATTTCATTGTATATTTTTTTTAAATTTTGTTCGAAGTTTAACCCTTTAAGAAAAAGTTAAAAGAATAAATAAAATATCCGGGAAAAGAACATATTTTCACGTCATTTACAATAGTTTCGATAACGATTTCCTTAATAAAAAGATAGCTGACTTTTTTATCACTGTCTGTAATTTTAATAAGCACTTAAAAAATTAAAGCATCAATCAGTTCAAACAATACACGTCTAATCTATAGCGTTTCTAAAACAATCATCAATTTACATTCACATTGTGTTGTCGATATAAAGGAAAAGCTTTGGAAAAGATCTTTGCTAGCACTAAAAACTACCGAGGAAAAAGATTGATTGCTTTGAAATCTTAACAGTTGTGTTAATGTGGTATCTCAATTATCGAACACGGTAAATGCAATTACGATGAAGTTTATCCTGTGAAAGCATGATTCAATGCATGCGTGTTCAATGAATTTTGAAATTTCATTTCCTTGGAAACGAAGCCTCAAATGAAAAAATTCTATTCTACAGCTGTGATTTGTTTTTTCACGTAGAATTACTACCGGTTACACGACACTCTATATACAGCTCAAAACATTCATAGAGAATATATAAAAAATATTTCCCACGAAGGATTATTAAATGTTCAGAATAAGTGTAATTAATTAATCTTAATCTTTCCATATTTTCGCGTATCTACAAAAACGTGAATGCTAATTTTTTCTCCAGATTTTCTACTTTTTTCCATAAGATTGCAATTGAATATAAGTATTAACAAACGTATCGTACATATCACGATTCCCTACACATTTTCAAACAATATTCAGTCGCTACAGAAAGTATCAATTTTTAGCCCATCGATGATTGAAAATAAGCTCATGGAACGCGAAAATTGTGCAAGATGAAGTGATTCATGCAAATAGCGTTTGCTAGGAGTCAGCGTTTACGCAGTGAACAATCTGTCATCTATATACTTATTGCCAAAGGAAAAAAGCACGTTCTTGCAGTTCGGCGTATTTTTTCGTTTAAAACGAGCGTGTTTTTCTGAAACCACTTCGGACTCGCCCAGTACTAGCACTAGATAATTTCAAATTAAGTCGTCAACGAGCTTTGATAAAGTGTTATCCTTATAAAAGTGGAAACTTGGCTGCGCGAGCGTTTCTCATAAAAGACGAGTTAACTCGTTCTGCCCAGTTGAGAAGTTAAAAGCCGACGTGTACCATTTTTGCCGTGTATAAATATACACATAGAGCGGTTTGTTTACTCTTTTTTAGTAGCCGCCATCATGTCTTCGAATGCCTTTAATAATTCCTATCATTTGCACTGATTAATAGCCATTCTTACGTTTTGCTCTTAACTTTCTGTTCGCCCACATTTTTAAATTGTTTTTATTTCCTTTTCAGTGGTCAACGAGTAACAAAACACATCAAATGCTCTAATTTGTGCTAGTTATTATCGAACATGCAATATTATATTTACGACTCTTTAGCGTAATCTCCTCTCCCCTTTCTTTTTATTTTTTGCTTTCATAATTTGACGATGATTCACGGTTTCTTCGTTTTTAATGATATACAGTCAGTCACAGAAGTCTACGTGCACATATTAAATTTCAAATATTTACATATTTTAAAATAATAGAAGTGATGCAAAAATTCGTAAAATATAAAATTGCAGATGAAACAAATATGTAAGTGACGTTTCGTGAAGTTAGTACCATTGATTACATAAATAAAATTAGATGCTCGTAAATGTGTAAAAAAAATGCTAAATAAATTATAGTACGTTAAATATAGATTAAAGAGTTTAATCTATAATGTATAAATATAGTTACAACAATAAATTTCGAATGATTTAATACACGTACGTAGATTTTCGTGAAATCGTGTTTTCAGTTCATGTACATTTTATTGTAAATAAATAAAGGAATATCACAACTTTTTCACAATCAGCTTAATCCCCATCGTTTAAAAACCTCCGTTGTCTAATACTACTTTAAAGTAGTATCTGATTTCGCATGTGACAATAAAATGATAAGGGGACCAAGTAGCCCTGGATAATTTTATATGAGAATAAATAGTTTATCCCATTCTTCCTCGGTGTTGTTACTAAACATACAAATAAACATTGATTAACTAAAGGCTAGACTGATTTATAGGAAATATCATAACGTGCGTGTGTGGTCAGACTTGGGTCAAACTTACATAAAAAAATTATACAAAAATTTACCAAATCGAATTATTGAAGTGGTACAAAATAAAAGGCGATCTACTCATTATTAAAGTTCAGAAAATAGTGATACTTTCGATTAGCTATGTATATTTTTTTAACTACCAAATATAGTGTCTTATAATTTTTGTCCAAGCGAAATTGTGTTACTTAGATTTAAGTTGGACATTTGCTGTAATATTTGTTCGATTTACGAAGGTATCGGTTAATGATAAATGATTTTATTTTACATATAACGTTCTATAATATAAATGTAAAATTACCACCCCAGAAATTTTCTAGGTGCCTTGAACGAACGACTTGAATCCATTGTTTGTATGTATGTTTAGTAACAATTAGAATACAAACAGAATTGGAGTATTGTACCCCAGCCGGTCTTTAATGTCAGTATTCGACCCCGTTCCTATGAAGGTTAACATACATTTCGTTGTGCTCGTACCACGTACGGGCTTAACAATGAAAGGGTTAACATAGAAATTACGCTATTGTTGACTAATTCCCTCCCTAAGTTGCACCAATTTTTCCTCGGTAATAAGTTCCGTTACATGTAAGCGAAGACGAGACACGCAATCTTTTCTCAGCTACTTACACTTTGCAATGATTCTTTTAACCTTATTTTCTTACGCCACGGACTTGCCGCCGTCAATATAAACGCTCTCACGACCACAAGAATCACACACCGATTTGCCATCGATCAACATTTTACTTCGACCGTTATTTACTATGTATCTGCCCGTGAAACGATATCAATTCGCCAAGAAATTACTTGCACGGCAAAACACCGAGGCCTGCCGATCGACGCAAGTTGCAAAACAACACAACGGGTCGATCGATTCCGTGGCTTACCCAGCCGGATACCAAATACCATTCTTCCCATCTCGTTCCCATCTGAATCAACCGGGCTTGTTCGCACACAACAGTAGCCACACTCGTGCTGCACCATACGACTCCGAAACGATCGCCGATAAACGATCGGCCATCGCAAAAATCGACAAACAAAAATAAAGAATACTGGCACCTGCGTTCAGACGCGCACCCACCTTTCTCACTGTTGTTGCGTCCCAGACGATCCCCGTAGCGATATCTCGAGATCCCCAAGATCCGGTAAACGTGCGTATATCTCTCAGGATCCTCGAGATTGAACAGGGCCACCGGTCGTAACATGCACGCGGTTCACCTGCACCTCGGAACAACTCGCGAATCGAACGAACATGACCGCGAATAAGAGTGGAGCTTTCGATTGAAAACTTTTACCGGGCCGCGTCTCTGCTCCTCGAATCGACGAGGCTAGCCGGCGATCGGGACTGTCGATAGACTGAGCAGGCGATCGGTCGAGTTTTCGAAGGATCGGGCGGCAAAAGGTGGGACGCGACAACGCGATCGATCCATCGATCGATCGAGGGCTCGAGCTCAACATGGAGCAGCCCGACACTCCGGACGAGATCGTGCGACTAAAGCTCGCGTGCGATCCGCGAGGACGCGCCGCGGTCCCACCAACCGAGCAACCATATCCCCACTTCGACCGCTTCAAATAAACTGTATCGCGCAGACTCGAGGGCACAGAGCGGCCGACTACGAACTACGAGGATCTCCACGGCCGGAGACTGCCGCCTTTTCTTTCCACTCCCTTTCTATTCGACTGCCTTTCGGCCTTCTTCTTTTTCCCGCGGCCAACCGGCCTGCTTCCGGTTCTGCGGCAGATTTCCCGCTGCGCGAGACACTACGTTCTCCACGCTCTTCCACCCGATTTTCCTCTACCCGATGGTGTGGTGTGGTGTGGTGTAGTGTAGCGTTGGGCATGTTTCTATCGTACTTACACGTTCATATGAAATTGTAATTGGCAGGGGCCTAGCTTGCGTGGCGATGCTCCGCGTTGCGTAACATGTTAATTCTGACCGCATTCGTGGAATGTCCGTGTGTACAGTGCGCGATGAATGTAGGGTGCTGTGCGATTAACCCTTTCAGTGCTGCGGACGTATACGTGCGGTAGATTTTGAACGCGATACGTAGGATTTACAAAGTCGGGGCTTTTAACACTTCGAGGGTTATTTTTGGATAAAATTGGGTTTGTGGTATTATGTACGTTGTTATGATCTTAATCGAGCTTAATTTCATGTGATAGGTTTTAAAAGTATTGCAAACGAAATCTGACAAAATTGGGTTGCATAAGAACGGATTAGATACCAGAGGAACGATATGAAGGTTGGCTCTGTGTACGAATTCTATCCATTATATGTTAAAACAATACACAGGGTAGACCGAGGTGGATTGGATCAAAATAAGAATTCAGTTCGTATTTTAAGGGGTGAAATCAGTCTGTTTAACACACTGACTGCCAACTACAAGTCTTCCATGCAATGTAAAGGATTTCGTTGGGTGTCTGTCTGTACATTTGAATTTATTTTACTAGAAGACAAAAACAAAATATATCAAGCTATTAAATATTGGCCAAAATCTGCAAAATAACGTGATTTAAATGATTCGGCATTTTTGGCCACGTTTATCAAATCCACCGTGACAGTCATTCCAATCCTTTATTTTGATTTACAAAAAGTTGAATTTGCATGTAAACCCGCAGTCTAGTAATAATTAATAAAGATGACGCTAATTGATATTGGAGATTATACGTGCACATTATTTGTAAAATAAATTCAGAAGTGCGTCGATCTTCCAAAATTATTTAGCACTCGAAGTGTTAATGGAATAAATAAAGAGAATAGTACCATTTTTCGGAAAAAAATGGTGTGAGTAAGTATAAAAGTTTTCTCGGTTTTAATAGGAATATAATAAAAGCATCACAATTACTTGCGCCATTTTTATTTATCTTTTACCGTGGTAAAATATTTAGAGATATTCTATAATTCTATTGTAATCTTTTGTCTACCGAAATTAACCTATGGAAACAAAAGTATTTGTCTGCAACGCAGAACATTTGCAGTCACCCAATAAAATACAATTACGTAACTGTACATTATTTATTAACCTTTTGCTAGGCCTTTGCACTGAATGCTGCTATAGTTAAGAAAGATTATCGGAAAGATTGTACTAGTTAACGTAACAGCAAAATGCAATTTGATTTTTTACTTGTAATTTATATTTTGTTTACATATTCATAAACCCTCTGAGTCCCATTATGCAAGATTGGCAATCGTGGGATATATCATTATTTGTGCCCATTCTCCATTTCCATGAATTCATATCTACTCCCAGATGATCATTATGGCAGCGGTACAAAGGCGTCTGCTTACCAGGCTCTGACTTTCTCTTGCCAGCTGCATTTTATATTCTATGAATATTTAAACATTCTGTTTAATGATTCTATGGTTCACGTATAGTTTGTACGCGTAAAGTATTACAGTATATTAATGAAAGGGATTTTGTAAACTTATAGAAAACATGTTTCAAAATTCATTCATTATTAGCACGTCGTAGATCGAATCCTGTTTTCGTGTAAAACAATTTTCATATTCTGTGCAAATTACTCGTTTATGATGGTTTTGTACAGATTATTATTTTGCAACAAGGTAAATTTATTCTCTAACATACATATAGTTCCTTGCGTCCTTTCATACAATTATTGTATAATATAGTTACGCTTGTACTTACAATGAGTTACGAAATTGATCAAATGCTTTCGTTTATTCCATTTCTTGTTTAATCAAAATGCAATCGCTGACTAGCAATCTTTGTAGACACATTTAAAGTGCAATTTGTATTTTCATGTTTCCCTCGCTCGAGACTCGATTGTTCTAAGAAAGCTGTATCTTAAGGAATTTTATAATAATGCTGCCATTTGATCAATTTCGTATATCGTATAAGTAAATTCAATCTATGAATCATATGTTCTTTTATTATTATTTAATAATAAGCAAATTTAAAAACAAGAATACGGTGATCTGTTTGATTGACTCAGTCAAAGTAACAGTAATGGGAGTGTCTCTGATACAAAAGATACGCGTACCTTTATAGATTGAGTAATTGAGGAGTTTTCTGGAAAAAGCGATCCATAATAGAATCGATAATGACCGAAGGCATCATTTACATGTATGGCAGGATTCATATACTGTATACCGAAAAGTTAAAGCATTAGAAATTCTAAGCTTTGAGAATTCAATGCATTAAGGATTCCAAACATTGAGAATCCAAACCATTGAAAATTCAATATATTAGAAATTCTAATCTTCGAGAATTCAAAGCACTGGGAATTGAAAGCTTTGGATATTCAAAGTATTGAGGATACTAAACTTTCGAAAATTCAAAGTATTGGGAATTCAAAGCTTTGAAAATTGGAAGGTTTGCAAATTTAAAGCATTGCGAATTCTAAGCTTCGAGAATTCAAAGAATTAAGGATTCCAAACATTGAGAATCCAAAGCATTGAAAATTCAATATATTAGAAATTCTAATCTTCGAAAATTCAAAGCACTGGGAATTGAAAGCTTTGGATATTCAAAGTATTGAGGATTCTAAACTTTCGAGAATTCAAAGTATTGGGAATTCAAAGCTTTGAAAATTGAAAGGTTTCCAAATTTAAAGCATTGCGAATTCTAAGCTTCGAGAATTCAAAGCATTAAGGATTCCAAACACTGAGAATCCAAAGCATTGAAAATTCAAAATATTACAAATTCTAAACTTCGAGAATTCAAAGCATTGGGAATTGAAAGCTTTGGATATTCAAAATATTGAGGATTCTAAACTTTCGAGAATTCAAAGTATTGGGAATTCAAAGCTTTGAAAATTGGAAGGTTTGCAAATTTAAAGCATTGTGAATTCTAAGTTTCGAAAATTCAATTTACTGAGAATTGGAAGATTTACAAATTTTAAGTATTCGATGCTTTGAGAATTTAAAACATGAGAATTGTGAAATATTGGGCATTTCAAGCTTTAGAAATTCGTAATTTCGAGAATTCGGTACTTTGGAAATTCGAAGCATTGAGGATTCACACATACAACTAGACAAAGTTGATTAAACAGCGATGAGCGCGCATGAGATTAATGCAAATATTCATTAAACATCGACACGTTGTAGCATCGAGCAGTCGAAGCTTTCGAAGCACCCGCATCCTCTAATATTTATGAGATTCGTTGTTCGTACGCGCACACCGATAAACATTAAACACTAGCTCACTTATCGCCGAATCAATGTTGGATACCGCAATTTAATTGCCGCGTTTGCGGTCTAATTAACAAGCGCATATTATATAACCTCGCCGTGTAATTTACTGCATCGTAATTTAGCATTTCGCGATGAAACTGAGAAAGCTTCGATGTATGAGCATAGCTAATATAAATTCCTGCAGATTAAAGGAACGGGGCCATAATCTGAATACGTTTCAGTATAATAGCACGATTCCACTGGCGTGTACAACCGTCACGTCGATCAATTCCGTCACGTAACGTTACGCTTTTTACACCCTGAAAAATATTCGATGGCTTTCTTTGTATTCGACGAACAAACGCTCGCCTTGACTGGGTTAATTAGTAATTTAATCTTCCCAACCAATACGCTTTTCATCAGGGTGGAAAATCTTTTTACGGGCTTTTCACAGGAGCATCAAACGCAATTAACGCCTAATTGATTCCCGTTTCATTAGATCGCCATTATTTCACCTTCGCAATTAAAGTAATTTCAGGCGTTGCTTGTGTAATTAAAATCGAACGAAAGAAAAATCTTTCGAGGGAATTGAGTGTCTGTTATTGTTTTCGCAAACCAGCTTGTTATTTTTTAGATCCTCCATTTTTGTTGCATTCAATTATCTAAATTTCGAGTCTCATTGTGGATACAATGGATATACAAATTATTACTTTGCGAGTAACAAGCTTTTTAAAAAGAGATCGTAGTCAAATAATAGAAATTATGAATAGTCGTTAAACCGTACACCTGTTTACCCAAAAGATATTTTTAAAACGAAAAGAATGTAAGAAGTCTGCACATATGCAATTGCGAAGTTACATAATTTATATAATCACATGGTGTTTGAATAAGAGAAACGACGTTTTATATTAAAGTTGCCTGTATTAAATAAAGATTTCCGTAACTGTAATTTTTGCTTGCTTATCAGAAAATAATAACATTTTATTCCGATACTTTCAGCTTAACATTTCTAAGCAGCAGAAATTGATAATACAAAGAGAATCTTTGGCGCCTGTACGACAGCATTGTAGTAGAATATTAATGGTGTTAAAGAAGGTAAGTGTGAATAGTGAATAGCGTTAAGAAAGTAGGAAATAAATATAGGTATATTAATACGGAGTTTCAGAGACGCATGAGCGCTATAGAGGATTAGAGGGTTTAGAAATTTAGAAGTAATGATTAAAATTACGAAACGCAATATTCATTATTATAACTCCGAGTTAAATTCGATAATTCAGATAGTTCAATAACGTGTTCCATCTTCTACATTAGTTTTCTATAGTTGTGTAACAGTTTATTCGAGATCGGAGTCACGTTCGGATTTGAGAAAAAATTGAAAACAACGAGGAAGTAATAATTCCATGGAACTGATTATACAATCGTCTAAAGAGAATAAACTGTGCCGAGCAAGAAGCATTTTCTCTGTAAAAACGGACAGTCTTTGGGTAAGACCTTGCACGCATTTCTTACTTTTCTATTTCCTTATGATGAAATCATTTAGAAAACTTCGCGAAAAATTTACAAGTGCTAATCTACCTTTTTTTCTATTACTAGATTACTCTTTTCTGTGCAACTTCGTTCTTTTTAAATACAGAATATAGCGTTTAATTAATACATCGCCCTATCATTACGATTGTGCCTCGCGAAATAGATTTTTACTCAAATACCATAATCACACACTAAGTTTCTAATAAATTATAATTTTAACTCTAATGGTATCACCAAACTATAAGGCTAAAGTTTGTCGCACAAATTACACAAATTACGTATCAATATTTCGTCGTTTTGTATCTGATACAATGTTAAAGCCACAAATATCGACCTTCAATGGAAAAATTGACAAGGCAAGGGGTTTAAATCATGAGATTTAATAGTGGATTTCATAGCTATGGTTCCAACAATAAGATTCGACGAGGGCTTCTTTTGTTAAGAATCCCACAATTTAATTCCCTTCCAACCGCATCGTTGCGAATATTGATTTGGAACACATCTCTAAACGGTTCGTATATCCTGTTCACCACATGCTCTTCGAACATATGGTGTGCTACTTTTGAGAAATTCTATGGAACCGCTATGCAACGAACTTCTCTACAACATCGGCCTCCGTTCGTAACATCGTAATATTCGTTTCTCCTCTCACCATCATTTTCAACCTTCACTATATCTATGCGAACAATTAACGCAGGTTTGTAGATGATTACGTTACACCTTGACCTCTATCATACCATGGGATGTCGCCATTCTTTAAGCAAAACGACGTGCTCTATACTACTCGACCATTCTATTACGTTTAACTCTTTCACTGCGAAACGCGTATACATATATTACACGTGCTAAATGTTTAGCAATACGTCTATGAAAACCGTATACACCGGGTGTCCTGTATCGTACCGTTCAATCTTTGGACGTATATTTTATAAGCAAAAATAAGACTAACAAGTAACGTTAGGCAAATCGAAAATTAAAAAAAAATCAGATAACGTTGCATGTTGTCATTCTTTGCAAAATTGTTGTACAAGTGATCCTATTAATGGATCCATTTTTTTGGCAAAGAAGCGAACCTAGGGGATGTTGAACAAGAATATATAAGTTTTCCTCTTATTATATAGATATATATTTTCCCTTTGAAGGAAATATAAGTTTTCATATTATTGTGAATATCTTCAAAACCATATATGATATGGAAGAAAAGTTAAATGCAAAGTTTTATGGCATTTGATGTCCCATATGGTTGCAAAGAATTTTCGAAAAACTTTCCTCTTTCAAGATTTGTTCCCCATCCCACTTAAATTTTTTCAAGTTCTATCTGCCAGCCTAACAAAAAGCCGCGAATGCTTGGTTAAGAAGTTATAACAAATATGAAGAATATGATAATGCTATTTCTCTCATGTTGAATAGGGGACAAGACGAAATACGTAACGTTTATGTGAAGTGACATAAATGTGTAGATTAGAACGTGTTTACTGTTTTAACTATTAACCTTATACGTATTTGCTGACTAGTCATAGAAACCTAACCCAACATCAGCAAATTTTAACACCATTATACAAGTATAAACTTCTTTCCAGAATTAATGTCTTCGACGGTTGGAATTTCAACGGTGTTAGAAACATATTGTGTAATGTTAGAGTCCTTGACGATATATATACCTTAAATCTGGACGCAAAAGTTCGTGCAAATACAATGTACTGAGGAAAGATAAATTTGAAATTAATTTGAGGTACGAAGGAAATATTAAATGTCTACAGATGCTCACGAAAGTTTTCGTATACCTATCCATTGCGAAATACATAACGTTTTGAATATTTTACAGGCACTCATTTTGTTCGTTAGTTAAAATTAAGCTCAGTTTAAAAAGATGGTTGTTTTCTTCCGTTTGTTTACAAAAAAGTATTTAAGAACTCGACCTCACGATGTCCCCCTTTAAATACTAAAAAATTTCAAAATAAAGTAGCTGTAGGTAGATGTGTAACTAGGTCTGATTAAAAGATTCTTTATAGGAACTTTTCGTATACACCATTTTATTTTTAAACATGTAGTGCCTACATACGTTCACCTTTAAAATAATCTCATTCCTCCTTGATACATATTTGAAATCTTGTCTAATTCTCGAAAACGATGTGGTGAGCAAAAATTAATTTCAACTCCCCTTGCGATTCTTTTATTATTGTCCCTGGTGTAGCAAAATGTCAAAATTAATTTTGATTATAAATATAGCATACATTTATTGTATTTGAGCTACAATTATTACCATGAGTGTAATTCGTTGTTGCAAGAATTCGTTGTTGCAAGATAAAGGGTTAACTTCCGAGATACTTGTAAAAAAATGTTGCCACTATCACATTGAGTTCTGCCAGATTTAACTTTTAAAATATATTCGATAATTAGATCAGAACTGGTCAGTATAAATATTAAAGCTATTCAGTAAAGTACTCGGAACTCGTGTAATTTCTTAATTAAACGTTACGCTTCACGAAAGACTGCTTTCCAAGGATCACAATGCGATGATAGGAATGGATAAGAAATGAAATTATGGACACCCCTGGAAATTAGTGATCGTCAAAGTGATTATGTACATACGTATATTTTTATATCAAGCACTTCGAATGTTTATGGCTATTAAAATTTGTCTTCCAGCTCATCCAATCAAGATTTAAATGGACAATAATGTTCGAATATAGCCCGCCCATGATGGCAAAAGTACCGTTAACAGATTATTAATATTCATGATGTCAGCGATACGCTCAGGCATTGCGATACAAGGTTTCCTTGTACCCTATTCATCGAAGGTGTCTGTTTCTTGGAAAAACGAGCAACTGCGTATCGGCATGCAGGCAATAATGCAATGCGATTGATCGTTGTGCAACGCTGCACCGTCGCAGATACTATTTCTACGGTGTATTAGTGTTGATCGATGGCGAATTTCCAGTCTAACAATCGTTGCTAGCCTCCAGAGAGTTGCAGAATAGCGAGTAGTATTTTAACATCTATTTTTGCCACAATGTTCAAACGCTACTAAGCCACGGATAAGAAATACAAAACTTCTATATTATTACACATTATTCTCGTACAATGGAATCCAGTTATTATAATCACGGATAATGTTACCAAGCGACCATTGTTATCATTAGACTGCGGATTTGTATGCATTTATGGGGAATTGAAATATGCGAAAAATCAAGAATATACATACATATATGATATTCAAAGAATTTTAATTTTTTATTTAAAGGGTGAAACAATGCTCCATCCAGATTCCATTCCTTCAATATTGTTAACAAAAGTAGGAATTTGCATAAAAATCCGTAGAGTAGTTTCCATAATCAGTCGGTCCCAAAGCAAGCGCCCATAAAGCTACTTTTTTTCAAACGTATTTTACTTTCTAGTTATTATATAATTATATTATTAAACTACCAGCAAATAATTCATTTGTAACAATTACTACTTCCTAGATTGAAGATGATAAATAAAGAAACAATTTCCTTTCGATTAAATAAAACTCGGGTTACAGCAGGTTAAAAGTGAGTTTTAAAGAAAATTATTTTTCCATTTACTACGAATTTCCTAAAAACTGTTATCGTTTGTCCTCGAGTATAATTACCACGCGTGATATCAACAGTAGAAGTTTGATTACAATACACGGACTTTTTACTAATGATTTTTAACTAATTTCGTACAGAGCGTTTTGGGACCAGCTGATTATGACAACAATAACCGATCGATAATATTATCAGTGATTACAGTAACCGGCTTCCACTGTATGAAAAATTCGTATGGTACATTCCGCTGCGTCACTTCCTTCTTCGAATTTCCTCTTCGCTAGGATCACGCTTGCACTTATGTATACAAACGCGTATTGTCTACATTCGAAGTCAAAAACGCTTTCACGTTCCAACACCTGCTAATTATTCTGGAACGCAGCAGATATTGATGGCAGTGTTTAGACGAGAAATTGTTACTCGGCCGTCATTGTACCCGGTAATTGCCGGTCGCGAAATGATTATTGACTCGCCACGACGCTGATTACAGCGACGAGCAGCGACGCTCTGTTCATTGTGAGCCGCGACGAGACTCGCCGGCCTATTAATACATTTCTGTGCGAGCGTTGTTGACCGAGGTCATGGATCAGAGAACATCATCTCTGTACCGTGGATCTTCGTTTTGAATTATGCCTCATTGTACCTCGTCTTTGAATCGCGAGTGGTATTGTGCTAAGCATACGCGGACGTGATTGTTTACCTTTGAATCCAGTCACACCCTTCTGTAAGTACATTTTTTACATTTATGCTGTTCCTTCCTTTTCCTTTTTCGTTTTTTTTTTTTTTCTTTCTGTTTTCCTTCAACCCAGAAATACGTTGCGAAATATCTTATTACCGAGGCGCTATCTTTCGTAAAAGCTTCGAGAAACAGCCAATGATTATGTGTATTGTTCAGTTGTCACTCACGTATGAAACGGCTGATTTTATGTAGCTCAACATTTTTCAGCCATCGGTTAATCAAAAATAATACAAAATGACGCTTACTTTATGCGAGCATAAAGCTTGATGCTCGTTGAATTTAATGTTATCGATGGACCGTCAACCGTTTCAAAAAGAAATGGCAGATAGTAAAAATAAAATGAACATTGAACGTAAATTAAAATATGAATGTTCCGCTTAGATCGTTGTTTAGGGTTAAGCTTAAGCCACAGTGCAGTGAAAGCTGTTTTCTGATTAATATTATTTGTGTATAAAGAGATACAATTTGTGAATGAACAATTCAACGATAGTTCAAAAACTTTTATGGTGGAAGAATGCACCTTATAATTGCCTAAAAGAAATTACGAACTCAAAATTTTACTCGAATTTAATATTCGTCAATGCGTACGAGACATTTTACAAAAATCAGAAGTGTCTTGTTTAATTAATTGGCGATTAGAAAACTTTAAGCTGTATAAAATCGATCATTTCATACGTAACGACCTAATAAATAAAGGCTAATACTACAAATATAAAGTCTACCCCGACTTATGTACGTCTTTTTCGATTTACGTCAGTTAAATTGAAACCAATTAGTAAGCAAGTTCGAGATATAACTGTGGTATAAGCTGCCATGTTCATGATATTCCAAACTTTTTATGAGACGTCGTAAAAATATTCCAAACCTTTTATGAGGTGTGCGTGTTATGGGCCAGGTGACTAGTAGATCATTATTTATAATGCCCGGTCATTATGAATAATGTCTAAAACCGTCAGTCAATCTGAGAGATATTGATTGATTTATTTAATTGACCGGACATTACGAATAAAGAGTTACCTTTCATTTGGGCAGCTTTATTTTGAAGGAAAAAAAGACTCTCTTTTTTTCACCTAATATTTAATTTAATTATTTTTATTTAGAAACGACCATCTTTGGTAAACTTTGAAAATCCAGATTACTAATGCTGCTGATACGATAAAATATTATTTACAAGAAAATTCTTTAGTGACATTGTTAGGTGTATTCAGTTTATATAGTATATATTATTATACTTAGTTCATATAGACGATGCCAGTTACTTATTAAAACAATTGAGACTTCGATGGTATTTAGAATTGCGCAATTTCTTTTCCTAACCAGAACCTAACCCAACTAGCCAATGGAATAAATTAAGATAAACTACATCAAATTTATTACACTGACCGATTTCGTTCGTCATTATTCATAATGGCTGTAATAAATAATGCCCGTATTAATCACTCGGCCCATAACAAGTATATTACAAATAAGAGTCGTGGTCTAATACTTTTGCGCGTCTAATTTTCTAAAATAAGATAAGACGCTTTCGTCGAAGCAACAAAGTTTTCCTACGCGCCGCCTCCAGTCGTCAAAGGTATAAAATAGCTTGGCGAATTTTTATATTTAACCCCAAGCTTCGCAGTTTCATTAACAACGATCGCGTCGATCGTCTCAACAATCGCATCGCATTAATTACTAGTATGCACATAGGCCGCTGCATCGTTTCGCATCGAGCGTTCGAGTGAAAGTTTCCGCGAATCTCTAATCTTCCGCGTGGCGCGGAGAAGTGGCGTTAATCATCGACGATTCACGTCCGGTTGAACGTGCTAATGCGGACGTTATCAAAGCGTGTTAACTTGCGTGACATCCTGAGCGACGGAGCGGCCTATCGGGTTTTCCGTGCCGCTCAAAGAGACGAGTGTCATCAAACATGCCGTGCGTATTCCCTGGGTTTGTATACCGCTCACGAGTCGGGTGTACGCGAGTACATGCGTGTAACCTCGCCGCATATACGCGTGAATAAGCCTTAAACACAGTGGTTCTCGATCTCATTGCTTCGTGAACATCCGAAATTACTTCGTTTTAACCGTAGAAATGGGTTGAAACTTCATCTCTAGGTTCGTGAAACTCGAATCTGAAACTTTGCGAGGCCTCGAAACCCTTGAAATTCTCGAAACTTGAAATCTTCGAAACGATGAATCCTTATTTTTTTAATGGTTAAATACTTTTAAAAATGTAATATATAGATCAAATAATACGTAAATAGTTTATGTCAGTATAATTAGTATAATAGTTTATATATATTATAGTTTCGTTTGAAATGCATGGGATAATTATCAATTTTTATTTTGGTATTTTATTTCTTCTCGTTATGAAAAGCTGTAACGAATTGGTGAAATTGTATCGATTAAAGTGGGTCTAAATTCTAAACGCAAGCTTCACTAGGATTATTAGTTAAATAAATTCGTATCGTGGCAATATTTTTCGTTATTTGCACGAACTATTATTCGCTCGAGTTTCGAGAATTTCGAATCATAATAGTAGCGCAAAGTTCCGAGTTTCCAGAATTCGGAATTTTTTAAGTTGCAAGAGACTTTGAGATTTCAAGTGTTCTATCGCTAGTTTTAATCCATCAATTTAGTTTTGCACAGACTAGAGCTGATCAAATAAAGCTGTCAAAAAAATTTAATTTATGAAGTTATTAATATTGAATTGAAGTTACGAATGTTGCTAATGAATAATGGAAAGAAATAATTATTTATATGGATCGAAGATACATTTGGTATTGAAAAATATAGGTTTCGATTACCCTGGTCCACTTATACACGGACGTTTTCAGCTAATATATTTTCTGGTAATTATGAAAATGGTGTAAGTTAAAAAACTAAAATAACTGAGCTTCCCATTTATTTTATATTACCCTAATTTGTATCACAAAAATATGGAAGCCTTTTTCCTTCACCGTTTTTTATTTACACCACTCGCATAATTACCGTCACATCTGCTAGAAAATTTTCTGGAGAATTGCAATAATTTAAAAGAAATTCGTGGATGAATCAAAAAGCTAATCTACGTAATTATTTACTGTTATAAAGTATAGATATCTATCGTGATAAGTTAGTTTAATTTATTATAGGAGTGTATAATTATGTAACACGCAAAATATGAATTAGTTGACTGTTTATCGTATCAGCAAGGCTTCTGATTAACGGTATGTTATTACCAGTCAACTCTTCGAAGAGTTAAAAGTTCTACCTACTACGTGGATTCTCGACTGCGCGCAAGGCCTGTGCTCCTAATCCTCGTGTCGTTCAAGGGTCAACTATACCTTCTTTAGATGATAAGATGTGCGAATGTTGCCAGTGTTCAGTACACGCACGAAAATGAAATTAAATTTCAACGTCAGATTTATAAATTCAAGTTAATTCCATTAGTAGTGGTGTAAAACTTTCAAAGGTTCTAAAGTTTATTTTACGTATAAATACAATGTATTAAATCGTATAATAATTAATAATCTTAATTAGCTTCTCTTCTGTTTGCGTTTACGCTGAACAACTTCATTTCCGGCACTTTAATCATTTATTATTTCAACTTCTCAGTTATAAATATTTTACAAACCGCTGTGTTAGTATATGGTGCAAAATATTTTACAATCAACCGTATACATTTCAAAAACAACTTGAGAACCATCGTATTCATTCCCTTCTTGATAACATTCTTCAAAAAAAAAAAAAAAACAAATCTTCAATGTCTCATCACACTCTCTTGTCAAACTTCGATGACGTAAAAAAAGGAGAAAGATGAAATAAATAAATTGTTATTATTCAACGCCAATCGCACAATATACGTAAATAGTGAAAGCTCAATACATTATCATGTTTGTAAAAATGATTTGATGTATCTTCAAGCAACATTCTTCATCTGCAAACAAGAAACATTATCAGTAACCCATTGATTCATAAATTCAGCGAAACACACTCCTCGAAATAATTTCACAACTTAATCGCTTCTATCAACTAACCGGCCGTCAAACGGTGAGGAATAACGATTTTATTCACCCGTAGGTCAATATATTCCTCGCGGAGAGTGTGGTGCCGCCATTGCTGGCACACGGAAGCATATCGTCCATCGTTGCAAGACGGATGACCTTCCGAAGGTCAGCGCCTTTGCTCTCCAACGTCGCTGGATATGCCGTACAATTACACGCAAAAGTATTCCGTCAATAATCCAGTACGCGTAACAAATTGAATGCATTTAATTAAGTTTCGGATGCAACGGCAGCTCGAACGCTAGAATAATACATATAAGGTATCAACGCAGTAATGCAAATAATTAACAACTGTTGAGGATACTAGTTTTTAGATCGTGCACATGTGCACAGGGTGTTTCCGAAGTTGCGATTGCGATCGAAATGCAAAGATCGTAATTAGTGGATGTAAAACATGTTTGATACTTTTTGATAAGTTTACGTTCAGAATTGATATTTCCGTAGCAATCTCGCGTACGATACGTTTGCAAACGATTCGAGATGTATCGAAACAATTAACCATCGTATCGTTATTTTGTTGTAATGCTTGTAAAACTGTATTAATGACCAGAAATTTTTGGAAAAGGGGATTACGAAACTTTCTGACAGCCATACAATTATCAAACAATTGGTTAGTACTATATGCAAAATTATTTTCTAAAGTGATAATCTACACATATCACTATTGAGTGCTTTTAAAATATCTCTATGAACTTTCCGAACAACTTAATAGTTTCTTAATAGTTAATCTTCTTTAGTTTCGTGTACTCAATGGTGTGTTTGTTAACTCTTTTCGGTCGAAGTACGAGATATTTCGAGTGAAACACTTTTACAATTTTTTTATG
The DNA here is from genome assembly GCA_028830335.1 of Eucera pruinosa. Taxonomy (NCBI): domain Eukaryota; kingdom Metazoa; phylum Arthropoda; class Insecta; order Hymenoptera; family Apidae; genus Eucera; species Eucera pruinosa. The sequence continues at coordinate 8,504,600 of JAMYCR010000014.1, read as the reverse complement.
TAAACCGAGAAAAACATTACTTTTTATAAGAGAATAATCCATGTAAGTAGAATTAATTGAATGAAATACGTGTAATTTATAAGTTCTTTTAAGTAGTAATTCATGGAGCTTACCACTTCCGGTATGTAAGCGAATATAATTTAGATAAATGTGAAACTTATGCCAAATATATTACAACTGCAGAGCTAAATACGTGTACAGATGGCCAGTCATAATTTCGTTAGATGATTTCGTTATTCATTGCTGCTGCTGTTCCTGCATGTAAATTTGATTAAGGTTTGGTATAGTTTTAACATATTTTTACATAATACTAAAACAGTGACACTAACTTAACCCTTCGGCGATGACATCCGTTCAATGTACCTCCGTTTCTTTGTACGATTAGTATAAAACGATTAACCTTTTGCCCTACAATAAGAAATCACCCTCGTTCTATGAACTATGCTGCATATTCAATAAAAACCGAAACTATTGAGGATGAAATTTAACCCTTGCACTGTACAAAATCAAATTGAACTCATCGTTCCTGATTCAAAATCATACGCTTTGTTTTACACCTCATATAATTGAAAAAATTGTATACTTAAATAAGCTGCTGCTCAAATTTTCCTTTTCAAGCTCAGTTTAAAATGTTTGAAGATGCTACCAGAATTTTTTCAGATTTTTTCAGAAACTTTTATCCACTAAAAATATCATGAGGTCAATATTTATCTTTGTGTTATAAAATTCGGATTATTAAATAAAAATTGCCTATAACATTTAAATGATTTGTACGTGACATGATATAAAAACAGCGATCAGCTAACGTTAAAATACGTAGATAATAAAGTAATTTAAAGTAAGTTAATGATTATCCAGAACAAAAAGAACTATTTATTAACTATTCTAATTATTTATAATAAAATTATTTTATATTTTAATTATATTAACTATTTATAATAAATAGTGAACTAAATCAGTAGCATAGTGAAATAAATTTGTTGAAATATGGAAATCTCTTCTATTGACACGAGTTGCCGAAGAGTTAAATATGTCATTAAAAAATTTCAGAATATAGTAACTGTTCATGTATTAATTAGCAAGGTGTTCTCGTTCTTGGCTAACAAAAAATTGAGTTTCCTTCGAACTTTCAGTAGCTTGAAATAGTACAAACATATTCCTAAAAGGATGGATATCTTGAAATTTGAACATTTGAAATGCAGCCGTTTCAATGAATCGCTGCATAATGCATACGAATTTTCTAGAAACAACAGTTTCTAAGTGGGCGGAAGTGATATCTCCGAAACTAATTAGGACGTTGATTTGAAATTTTAATAACTTGCAATGTACATATTTCTCCAGACTTGGTATTCACTAGAATTAATTGAAAAAGTGAAATATGACTTCTCTATTAACTGTAAAATTGTCTACGTTTTTCCTGGAATTTCGGTATTCTATCTTACCATTTAATTTATTAATCGTTGCAAAACTTTGAGCTACATAAAATCGGCCACTTCATATACGTAACGATTTAATAGCACGTTACGAAGGTAAATGCATAATTCAAAGATATAGCTAACAAATAACAGTAAGTTTATCAATTCCATTCACAAATTGCTCCGTCCTGACTTCTAACGTATCGTCCATTAGCTGAGCCGTGCAATTATCAAAAATCATCGGAATGATCGATCGGAATCTACTTGTCAATCCAGTCCCGTAGAAGTTTCAGAGTTAGTTTCAAGGATGACCAGTCATAATTCTTCGCGAGCGGGATATCGATCCTGCAACTAACGACGTGTCATTCCAACGAGATCCCACGATCCCGATGCTTACGTAAATAATTGCCGTTCCAGTTCTTCGCGTTTGTTTACACGTCGCATTTGCGCGCTTAAGCTTGATTGCATCGCGGTTGACGCGACGTTGCGGCACGCAGGTGATCTCCATGTTAAGAGGCGAGCCCATCCTATCCAGAAGTGGAACTAGCGACCTTGTTTTGCAACAATGTTATGGATGTATCACGCGCTCTATGCACGAGGAATGCGCAATGCGCCGAGAAGATGGTAATAATTGCACTGACACTAGAAATATGAAACTGAAACGAGCAAAACGTTTACTTCGCTGGATAATTGCATTCTTTCCCAAACACAGTGGCGGATTTAACGCTAACCGTACCACGTCCGGTCAAACGATCGGGTTTTCAAATATTTCTTTCAACATTCTACGTTCATCGTTATTTCTTACGCTCATTCAACTTTACGACAATTCTTATATCGCTTGATTAACCAGTTTTGTACAATTCGATTTTCTTTCTGCGGTTTGTTTCACTCGGGAAGATTTATCGAATAAGTGTATGGAAAATGCCGATACGATTAGTGTTGAAAGGGAGCAACTTTGTTAAGAATAGTGAATTTTAATAATATCATGCTACAGTCTGAAAGATTTGCTCGAATGTATTTAGCAGGCCGCAATTTGTTACATATCGAGGTTTTAGAATATTAGTGTAGTTTCAAAATCAGACATGATTTCATTTACAACGTGTTATATAATAAATGTTATACATTATAGAAATCAAATACATTACATAAATTCGTTTAATATAAATTCATGTTATATAAATTCAACCTTTAAACATTATAACTTGTTCGTTATTTTAGTTCTTTTTTCAGTAAATCTACAATTTGCCCCTTTTTACGAATTTAAATGTCCCATAAATGCATAAGATTCGTAACTAGATTGTGAATTTTTCTACAAATACATACTTTCACGAACGAAATCAAATAAATGAGATATTAATAGAAATCTATCTCACCGTTTAAACATTGTAATTTATTCTTTATTTTGCTTCTTTTGGAGTGTAATCTGCATAGTACGTGCATTTTGCCCCTTTTTACGAATTTAAATATCCCATAAATGCATAAAGGTCGGCAGTCTCCGCGTCGCATACATCATCTTGCCGTGAATCAGGAAAACACGTTGGACACTCAATCTACGGTCCGCATTTGCGTCGGAAGAAAGATCGATCGGGATGCGTCACGGTGGTCATTAATCGGTTCATAAATAATCATGAATCTCTCTCTCTCCCTCTCTGTTAATGAAAATGTCAATGACGCCGCGAAAACGGCCCTCCGGTTCTGACATTGAGCGGTGTTATTCAGCGCTCGTACGCGATCATCGAGATCAGGTGGGACTCGGGCTCCGGCTTCTTGCCCGGCTGCATACTCTTTTTCAATGCGTTGATTTGCACTCTCGGTATTATTCGTCATCGCGGACACCTCGTTCGATCACGTTCCAGCTGAAGAAATGTGCCATTCCGCGTTTCATGACCAGGGACGCATCGAATCGCGGTTTCGATGCTCATTTCCGCTTCGTCCCAGAAGAGTCGAAGCTTTTCCCGCCGCGATATTGCTTCACTTGCATTTTCCCCCTTTTTTCCTATGTTGTTTTTTTTTTCTTTATTACTCTTCTCGTTGTTTTTTCTCGCTATTGTTCCGATGCTTGGTTAACTTGGATAAATGAATGGAAAGCGTGAAGCTTGTTATCGTTTCGAGTAATAGGAACATCTTGATTCTTTTTTTCATTAATTTTCTGCGGTTTGTGAATTGTTATCTTTGCATTGACATCGGAAGATCGTCTTGTGAAATCTTTTCGTTCGAGTGAAATCGGTGGTTTTTGCGTTTGTAGCTTTGTCTGGATTATTTTGAAAAACGAATAACTGACGGCGTTTAAAAAAGAAATTCGAGTTTCGTTAAAAAAGTGTTTTACAAACGTTGACTTGTTCTGGTTTAGAGTGTTTCCTGTCAAGTTTCAAGTAAATCAGTTAGTTAGTTTTTGAGATATTACAACAATCAGTTAGGAAATTGATATTTTGAGAAAAACGCGATTAAAGTTTCTCGTTACAATTCGTGTAAGTGTTGCTTTCTTTAAACTTTTATAGCTCTGAGATTTTTACGAATTTCCCCTTATTAACACCACATGAAACAATTTTCGACACTCTATACGGCGATTATAATATTTTCTGTTTAACCCTTAAAAATTGTATAATCATTCATTAAAAGCACACGTATATTTTCTCTATATTACAATACCGTTTCTTTGTCGATTCGCGCAACAATATTACATTGTCATTAATTGTACAGAACATTCAGATACTTAAGTTTATACTATTTTCATATTAATTATAGGGGTTCTCCTTTATGCTTCGAGTTCTCAATTTTAAGCTGCCACAACGAAAGGGTTAATCTATCAAATTTTATAGTTTATCAATTAAGAGTTTTCCGCAATACCATATATATATTTTACTCGATACGGTGTGTAATTATAGGTATTTATAAACACTTGCCAATTTACTTGGAACAGTGATGGGATAAACGGGAAGTGAAATAAGCTCGTAGCGGTACTTCTCGTTCTCGCGGCTACGGATTTCTAACGTGACAACGGAACCTCTCCGTTTCTTGTAAGTCCCATATCCCATCATAGGCCCATCAAAATAAATCACTTTCTTACGAGCTTTTTCTTAAACACACAACGCTACGTGCATCTTACGTAAGAAATTAAATCAACAGATTGACTGCAATGAAAAAGTTGCAAAGTCAAGCACAGAGTGGACGTTATTATAAATTGCAAACTACCACGTAAAAGCCAAGTTATTAAAGCAGGCTTTAAAGTATAGGAACGGAATGAAATTTCTTCTGTTCGAGCAATTGTTCTCATATTTATCGTTTAGTGCCGTGGGGCATTGGTAGCCGGCAACATTGAAATTAACTATTTCTAAGAAGTATATAAATCAAGTAAGCCGTCGTGTTTGAAAAATTGCCAATCCCGTCAATTGCGTACCATTAATTTAAGGCATTAACTAATAACACTTTAGAGAACTACAACATGTATGTATGTATTTTAACTCTTCGAGTCGGTTAGAATTAGAAACAATTATCACGAACTTTGTTGGGTTCAAAGTGTATTTAATCATTTAATGGTGTTTGACAAGTATAATTATTACGAGGAAATTATTATTCTTGGGCTAATGACGAGTATAATTTGACTGCAACGAAAAGATGTCACTATAATCATCAGAAATATAATCGTAATGGAAATACATCATAAATACATCTGGAAGTTCTCGTTAAAAAATCCTATAATCACCTAAGGTTGGAAATTGAAATATCTTCGAAACTGTTGATTATATCGGAAAAAGCTTCAGACAAAACTTAAATGGTTTCGCCGGATTCATTATACGGTGTTAGTATTATTTATGTAAGTACATGTACAAAAGACATACGAATATCAAATTTGTTTCTTTAAATAGAATCATATGTTTTCTATGACACCAATCTATTCAGCTCACCGATTCCTATAAAAATATAGTAACCTATTTATGTCAAAAAACTATTACTATAGGATTATTACAATATCTTAAGTGAAATATTGATGGAACCAATCGCAGCCATGATTTTGTTTTTAATTACACGCTATACTTTTGTGTAGAAAGTAATAGTCGCTAATGATAATACATAAAATGATATATACAAATATGATTCGTTGTGTGAAGCCTTTTTCAACGTAACCATCAATTTCGAGATTATTTCAATCTCCAGCTTTAGGTGCCTCACCCTTTATACGATAAAATGCGTGTTACATATTTCCTCACATATTTACCATTTGCATATTTTACGAGCACAAGTGACGTGTCTTTATTACTCGCTTTACGTGCAAAAAGACATCCGTCTTCTACTCGTTATCTACCAAACCACTAACGTTTACCGTAATTCACTCAATTTTCAACCCTTTGCACTCCATTGGTGTCGCCATGGTGACACGCGTAAATTTTCTAAAAATTTAAAATTTAATTTTCGTATTTTTCAAGACACAGGAAGTTAAAGGCAACCTTTCCCCTTAAAAAAAAATATAACACTTCAAATTCTCACGGGACCCAGAAAGGTGCGTTGAAGTTGCTCTTTATTATAGTTACGAAAAAAGGTTCTACAGCGCAAAGGGTTAAATTCCTGCGAAAAGGATAACAATCTGCCAGTTTTAGACGCATCCACGAATCACAGGGTTTTCGCCTCGTAAAAAGTGAGAGTCTCCGGTGGTCTTCGCTTTAACGCTCCGATACTGGTTCACCGGCTGCAACTTCGTTAGTCCAAGGCTGCAGGCAATGCGATGTATTTATTCCTAGCTCGTAAATTGCACAATCTCTGTTGCCGCGTTCTGCCCCAGGCCCGATTATTAGTAATATTTAACAATGCAAACAGCGCCGGGGCGAAACCGCTGCCACCGTCGCGTCGGTTCGCCATTTAAGGGCATACCGTCACGACCGGCCGCGGTAACCCGCAGAAATTAACGCTTTCCAACGAATAAACGTCGAAAGACAGATTTACGTTAGGCTTTACGCGCGCGAGCGCGAACGTGCACTTGCACTTGTGCATCTTTACACGCAGTTACTGTCCAGGGAGAATCGGGTAGATAGATACGAGGGAAATGCATACCAAATACATGAGTCATTTCATGATGTGGCTATTTTGTAGCGCGTTTTATGCTGTAACGTGCACTGCAGGCTTTGTAAAAAGCTCTAATAACATTGCTGCTTAGACGTTTGTTCTTCGGCAGCGACTTAATAGCGGTATAATTTTGATACCGGTGCTGTGGTTGCGAAACTATACCGATACCGATATAATACTGAAATCGATTAGGGTAAATGACCCAATTATCGTCACTGTTTCTATAACCGCCACTTGAATTCGTTTTATTCCATAGCAAAGTAATGTACGAAGAATCGTGAAGAAAGAAATTTTTATACTAACCTTGGACTTCGGTTTACGTGACAACACATAGACATTGTATATTCGTTTACACTTAATATTTATAAATAAATATTAGGAGGTAAATGTGACGTTGAACATTAAAACGTGACCAATGTTATTATAAAGTATGGAACGTGTCATAAATTAGTAAAGGCGATACGTTTACTATGTATCTTATATCTGTTACGCAAACTGACGTATTAATATATGGGAAAATTGTTCCTATTTAAATTGCAACTTTTCAAGTGACAGTAATAAGGACATTGGACGTTGTTGTACATTTTCAATTACGTAGTAATTGATTCGTTATATTTAATACATCGAAAAATATTCATAAATATGTGAGACGTTGAATGAGACTGCTATTAATTAAATTACTGCTTAATATACCGGTACTATAATTTATTAAACTACTATCTTCTTTCGTGTCCATCTCAAACACTAATCATTTTTATTTATATTTATGCATATATGCGTCTATAGCATTCAAAGGCTTAAAAAAACTGTTACGCCTCGAAGTCTCTAGAACATTGCTAATAGTTTTGATTCGTAAATGTTATACCATATTTTCTGAATAAATTAGAATTTAAACGAAAGTATATGCAAATTTCATAAAGGATGTACCTTAAAGGGCCCAAGATTGTCGACGAAGGGTTAAATATAAGAAATGTAACGAATAAAACTATCTTCTCACGTTTTGAAATATTTAAAGCAACAAATTATATTCGCTCTGGATAGTGTGGTTGGGAAAATTATTTTCTAACTGCTATCCATATTTGCATACCTTCGGCCTTCCTTTTTACAAATCAGCACGCGTCGCAATACGTGTGCAATGGTTGAATACGTTTCAGTACATTTTCAACGAAGTCCATTTGCATAAAGCATGATATCAGCGTATATCTATACGAAATTTATGACCCAAATGTAGAATCTTATCGCTGAAATAAGTACAGCTGTGAGTTAATCTAAGGCTGAGTATGTTTATACTTCAGCTGCAACTGCGATACACAGAGTTACCTTCTCTGTCGCTGCATAATTGCACTGAGGCCGTCGTCTCTTGAATTTGCAACCAGATTTCTCGGGTAAAAGCTTCACTTCTGTGAAGCTACTCCCAAGAATTTCCATAGAGACTACCTATCAGTGAATAATTTGTATTCATATTTAAAAGCGGAATCCAGTTTGACAGCTTGAAAATAAGCGATATGTAAATTATTATTATTTTTTTTTTTTTTTTTTTCTTGGGGTGAATCGGAAAAAACAGCTTATATATCTCCGTTTTTGATAGATGGATTCATCGTAGACAAAAAATATGTGTATAGTATGATTTTTAATGTCGCTATTAAACTAACTCTGTCATTAAAGTTATTTCTTATTGGCATAAAGTCTGGAACCTGTCAAAATAATTTAACCCTCTATAGATCCTTGTAACTTAAAAGTTACACCGCCATTTATTTAAATCATTCAAACTACAAATTTAACTGCTGCACTTCATTTTTTAGCGCTGCATCGATGGCAAACAGTCGTATAGAGAATGATCACTTATTAATTTTATTATTATCTATATATTTTGTGTTATGTGGATTAATGGGCCTCGTCCTGTGCACTGAATAAATACTAAAATTAATTAATTCCTGCTCGTCGGATTGAAATTAAAATTGTACCTAACTGTAATTCTTTTCAAATTAAAAGTTAATAAAATTTGGGTTAGAAAGGGTTAAGAGGGTTAAAAGAACAATATCACTTGTTATGCACCATTCATTAATATTACACTACATTACGTAACGCCAATGTTTTCATCTAAGTTTGATTGTTATAATTACTAGACTGCGGATTTATATGCAAATTCGTATTTTTTCCAAGCATAATTAATGAAATCGGGCTTCAGTAAAGGTTTGTTTCGCCTTTTAAATATAACGGCGTGCACTTTACTTTGGATATTTTACAAAATTCTACATGCTACGTGCTCCGTACATTTTTTCCACGGTTCAACTTTCCATAATTGTACAAACATCCGCAATCTAATAATTACGTTGCAGACTTTTATTTATTTATGAGAAATTTAATCCTTCGCACACCATTAGTGCGATTATGGTGATTTCTCGAACTATTTGTCGATTCATTATAATAAATTTTGTCGTTTTTCTTTTAAAGTTAATCGAACTTTTAATTACCAATAACAGAGGTGGTTACCCCAAATATAGTATTTGCAAGTATAGTAACTACACGTATAACTGCATAACTGCAAAAATATTAATATTTTTAAGATTGTGCAATTTCTATGGCCACCACTGTAACCAAAGACACTCGAAAATAATTAAATAAAATTTCATTTTTAACACTAGATTTACGGACGTTACGCGTTTAATTCGACAGGCTTCCGGAAAAATACGTACACTGCATATAAATATTCGTAATTAGAAGCGTGAGGATGAAGGGAATCACGTAGAATACATATTCATACCATTGTATTAATTAAAGTTAACATAAAGTACCGAAAAATAATATTTATGGTCTTTATAATTTTAGGTATGAAATCTGAAATGCGTCGACGTGCGACGCGTTCCGTAAACCTAGTGTTAAAATTCATAGTTCAACTGTATACAGTATTAGCGTAACAGCTTCGACTGGATGATTGTTTTCCCATCGAAGAATTTTAATTACCGCTACTTTGAAAGATCGCGAGGCTAATGTTTCATCAGAGACGACTTCGTTCCGTTCGCGTGAATTTTCCAAAGGGTACGCAAGTTTGCGTCTCTGAACGAAGTCGGGTGTTGTACAGTTATTCTGTCATTTCCGTGCGTTCGACGTATGCTCGAGGACGAGCGAATATACTTCGTCCGATTACGCTTTACGAGCGAGTAACGAGCCTCGAGGCTCCTCCGTTGAACCTGAACTGGGTCACTTGGATGGTTCAGGCTAAAGGAAGACGGCGAATGACGAAGAAACTATGAAAGCGAAAGATAGAGAAGAGATAAGGAGATTAATTACTATTAGCGTATACGATGGTTAAATTGCTGAAACATATTATGAGTCGTTCATACGCCGAAGTGATTAATACCACTTTTCGAATTTTGAAAAAATTCAAGGCCAAAGCGCTTGATGCAAGCCTAACTTCTTACAGTTCGAATAGATTTACCTAACAATTGAGTTTGACACCACGAAATGAGAAAAATGTTCTTGGTCATGTTGGTCAAGTTACTAATGATTGAAATCATAAAAAGTGTTAATGACTGGTTTAATGTCGATTACTTGATACTTTACCCTATCTCTGTTCGGATATTCGAGTATTATTTTATATATTACAGCTTGTGTTATGTAAATTACTAACATATTAAAGCTTGTGTTATGTAAATTACTAACATATTAAAGCTTGTGTTATGTAAATTACTAACATATTAAAGCTTGTATTATGTTTTTGTGCTCTATTTGATAGAAATGATTTTTACAATGTTCCATTATTATCTTTATTACATTTTTTCAACTTCCATATCAATATAAAGATATCGATATTGCAGGACAAAATTCCGTACTCGTTAAAGGATCAACGTTAAAAATGTAAAATATATATATGTGTGTGCATGTGTGTGTGCAGCCTCCTGTGACTGATTGCATACGCAAGTAAAGGCGTCTTAATTTCGCGCAATCTGCAGTGAAACGTTTCCCGACCGCTAAAAATGGCGCGTACACGTGTGCATGATTGGCGTCGATCCCGGCTAATATTACTACGGCATTGTTCGATGATTCTTTTTCCCGTCGAACGGAGATAATTCGAGGCATACCGGCTTTATGAGTGTATCGCAGGACAGCGAAGGAATGCCTCTAAATACCGGTTACGGGCTAGCCAATGCTTCTACGCGCGGCAACTATTATTTCTGCTTGTGCCCCGGTGTGGATGCGGGATTTGCCGCACCGGTTAGCCGTTCATTTGTATCTGTTGCAACGATTGCGCGCGTTGCCACGTACACGCGGCTGACCGCGAGGTGGCAGGATACAAGTAAATTTTTCTCAATCGAAGCGTTTCCAGGCATCGGCTGTGATCGCACGCGAGCCGCGCGTATTACACGCGTTCTTGCGAATCGTTCGATTTAGCACGTGTGGCCAGTGTGGATTGCGTGGCTCGACCCTTTACCCGCGTAATTGCTTTACCAACGAAACACCGACCTTCCGCCGGAATTCACCGCCAAGGAAACGATCGGCATTCTTCCTTCATCGGTGTAAACGTGTATGTCGGCTTTTTTTCTTTTACCGAGGAACCTATTTTGTCGGTTGATTGCTTCGATAGGAACTGCGATCTCGCGGCTAATCAAAACGGAGGTGAAGTTTTGATTCGAATTTAAATTTGATTTTGGTTCATTGACACTGTGGCGGACTGTCATGCGTCCGAAGGGAAAGTCCCAGGAATTTGGGTTCCCGAAGGACCGCATGTTGCGTGCGACCGAACTGAAGTGCGGGCAATAAAAACGGAGATATGCCAGATCCTCGGTTCGTAGGAAAAGACAGTTCGGAGGAGCACGGAAAAGCAGAGCATTCCGAGCATTGGCCACGTCAACATCGCGCGTTAGGATACACGATAATAAAAATAGTCGTTAAGAACAATAAATATCGTTGTTACTGTTTATCGGAGCAGTCAATATATTGCACCCTCGCCACATCCCAAAACACGTTGTATGCCATATACGTAGGTCGCCAACTGCAACTAAAGCATTCGAATCGAATAACTTTAACGTATTAACACATTATTTACTGGGAACCGATTAATAGACTTCTCTTATAAATCGGCCTTTTGTAGATAATACCAATAGACAAACTGATTCTTCAAATCTTCATTTCACTTCACATGTTTCTATAAAATTGGAACTATCCGGTGTTACCGAATTGTAAGCTTTTAAGTTGGCCGGTTTTTTATTTGTCTTAATTCCTGACCGATAGATAATATGTTAATTCATTTTTAAATTTCTAATAGTTAGTTTAGAGAGGCAGAAAGATATTAGGTGACAAAACTTGACATGAAATTAATTTAGAAAATTTAATAGTCACAGGTTACAAAGAAAAAGACATTACTTTCCGGTACCCCTAATATTGGGTTACTCGGAAAATCCGTAGCGTGTTTAATAAGTGCCTGCATTACTGTAAGTTTCGTTGTGTATTTGATGGAATTTGGAGGTAATTATTCATGAACAGTTTTTAACTTATACAACTATGTCGATAAATGAACTACCTAAATACAATTAAAAAACAGCATTGTGAAATTAATCAAAAGAAAAGGAGACGATAAAAATTCAGTTAAAATTGTTAAACCAAAACAGGGTTTTTATACCTACTATATCTACTATACTACGATTATTTATCGTAGTATTCGCACAACTTTAGTAGTAGTTACAGTTAGAACATACTGGAGAGTTTCAAAAGTTACTTGCAAAGATTAATGAAATTTTGTTGGAAAAAAAATTACGAAGCTGCTAAATATTTGGCTAAGAATTGCCAAAATTAATGCTACGTGCACTATTTGATACAGGTGCAATTGTATACATATTGCTGCTGAATATTCCTCAGATATCGCTACGAACTTTCCGAACAAGCCAATATATATCCCCTTTGATACCATGCAATTTTTTTTCCAAACATTTTTTCTGTAACAAATAATGCACAAAAATTATTCCAAGTGATCAAGTTGTAAGACTCGCCGTACAATCGAATTTTTCGTATAACGTCGCTCATCTGCTTTTTCACATACATATATAGATTAATATATGTTTATATTATTAACTATAAATGCTTACACTCCAAAGAAATAATAATAAAAAGCAATGCTTTCAAGCTACCCAAAAGGAGCAATTAAACGCTGCGGAAGAAATGAAGTCATCCATATTTAAGTTGACCAACAAAAGTTCAAACAATCCAAATGATCGTATTACACGCACTAAATCAATGACTATCAGCTGCATCGTTTCATCGACTTCCTACCAAACAAATAAATAGACGAAAAAGATCGACAATTCCTCGGTGTAATACGAATAAGCTTTTTCGCTCGTTTCAAACCTGTGTTCATAAATTTCACTACTGTTAGAAACGAACGACTAGACGAACTGGTTTCTAAATTGCCCGCTTGACTTTCCTATGGATATTCTCGACCAAGGAGAAAGCCAATGAACTAATGAATCGTTAAATCGATTTTCTTCTTTATACTTGCCTGGCTCATCCTTGATCGGGCATATTGTTGCTCATCGTTTCGAAACGTGCATATTTATCGAAGAAAAGTGAAGCTTTTGCAAAGAGTTTCTTACGGAAGCGAAGTTAAAATGCGATATGTTCAACTTTTGTCAGAATTTAGATATATATAAGCATCCTTTAATGTGTATCTGGATATAAATATATAATTATACGAAGCTTAAACGTATTGGAATTAAGTACAGCTTGAACAAATAAAAGAAGCGAAACAATTTCATTTCAACGCTTTTAGAAAATAGATTTTTAGGAAGCACTTATTAATATTTGTAGAACAAACGAACGGTTATGCATAAAATAAAGAGACGGAGTATAAAATCTATGTAAATTACTATTTACTTAAGTTTCGCCTGTTTCGAATCATGAAGATAATAAAAACTTTCGACTCTCTGGAACTCGAAACTTTTCAAGCTTCGAGGTATCGAGTGTCCCATCCCTGATCTATCTCTATTGATAAAGAAAATAAATTCGCATAAAGATCCGCGGTCTATGTATTACGAACGTTTACCCTGCGCATTGGAAACTTGAATTTTGCTCGGTACTGTTACACAGGTACGTATCCTGTAGCATCTTATCTCATGCCATAGCATCCCAATGATTGACTTTCGACCCCGGCCCGAACAGAGCCATCGATTCTACGGTTCGTCGATATCTCGCATTGCGGCGAGTATAAAACGGGTACGAGCACGATGCACGCGCGTATTTGTCACAGCGGCAATCACATGGGCATCGACACTTTCGCAATGTGTTCCGCGTGCCCGGCGTGTCTTGTGGCCAGAATACCGTGCAATCGCCGCTGATCGACGGAATATACATGTCCGGGGTGGTGCACCAGGTCCCGGTTCTACCGTGCCGTAGGTAAGTAAAGTCGCGAGAGATTGCGCGCGAGCTAAATTACGCGTATCCGTGTCAAACACGTTATTAAATATTATAATCCCGACGGGTTACCGTAATACATGGAAGAACGGATGCGATAGGAGAGTATCACAGTATGTACCGTTTTCAGCCAGCACATCGAAACGAAAAGGATACATATTAGTGGCTATTGGTAATTATATGTGCGTAAGTAATTTGCTCTCGCAGCGGTGGTATAAATTAAATGTTTCTAAAGTGGAAGCTGTGGAATTATATGGTGCTTTAGATTTGCCGATACGTTAAATGATTTAGAGTTCACGGTAGAAGATTACATTTTTGTTTTTTTGGAAGCAACCATGTACTTTGCGAAAATGAAGTTGAACAAAGAATTCAATGTTGTGGAAATTGTAGTGCTTTAAATGGTTATTGAATAGAATTAATACTGAAACACGCGGTGTGTGACCGTACGTCGTTTGAAGCTTTGTTAGAAAGTATTTAATAAATATTTGCATTATTGTAAATTTTGTTGGATATTTGGTGAACAGTTTTTGCATTATGAAATTGTATTATTAAATAGACTAGCTATATACAATTAAAGATCAAGGTATGAAATTAATTACAAGAAAAGCCGACGTTTTGTAATGTGACATCTAATAGTTGGCAAAAATTGTTAAACCGTGGCGGGAACATTCTGTTCAACGTTTCCTGTTCATCAAATCCCCTCATCATTATTTACCGTAGCTTTCTTTGGACTCAAGAATATAACGAAAACTTGTAAAAATTACTTGCAGAAGTTCATTGCAAAGATTGATAACAATTTTTTGGAAAAAGATTACGCAGCTACCAGATATCATAGTTTCCTATAAATCACAAAAATTGACACTGCTAGGTGTACCAATAAGTAATCCGCTATTTTCAAATAGATCTATGAGTTTACTTTACCAAAAGATAAAGCATTTTTCCGAACATGAATTTATAGCTACTCTAAAAAGTCTGCTAAACAATTATAATAACAGCAAGCATATTTAAAATAGGGTAGGTGTTTGATTTTCTCTAAAGTAAACATTTAATTCAACAAACCAGGTGAATTGCTTATTGGTACACCTAATATATGCGCTATTCGATGCAGTTACAATTGTATACACATATTACTTCTCATATTCATATTTCTCAGATATCGTTACCAATTTTTCGAACAACTTAATACAATTTTACTCGGGTAAACCTACTACATTTTCCAATCTTATACCGCGCAAGATAATTTATGCCGCCACTGAAATTTAAAGTACAAAGTTTACTTTTATTATCCGTTCCACGCGGTTTGTTTTTACGCGCTTTCCACGGCTATTTCTCCCGCAAAATAATACCGTGCCATACGAATGTTTCACACTTGAATACTGACACTCCTACGAAACCTTTCAACCTGTTTCCTCAAAAACTTGTCCATTCCCGATGATTCACGGGCGTGCAAAATCTTAGTCTCTATCACGCGATGCTACCAACCAATCACGCGATAAACCCGTGAGAAAACATTCTTCTTATCCCGTCTGCACGACCGTACGTTCGTATCGCAAACTCCATTCTCACTCGATTTCATCCTACCAAATAGTAGCCCCTGAAAACGCGAGGAGGCCAAATACAGTAATAACGATCGGCGGAAAGGAAAAATGATTCCTGCAAATGACAGTACGCTGACTAGCTTCCAGCTAGAAAAGCTTTCCAGCATGATAAGCGCGTTTCGATTCGCTGGCAGTCTTTTAAGCAGACGTTAACACTGCTTATCGGCTGCATCCTCGTCGGTCATGATAGATAGCTTGCGTAATAGTCGTAATGAAGCTTCTTTATTCTGTTAGCAAGAAGCGTAATAAACGCCGCGGTCGAGGCATCGGATAGCAATTATGGCCACCTAGAATGTTCGTTCCGAGTACGATCCCATAGGTAATATGTACATTTGCGTTGCAGCCAATTGGCATTTCGAGAGTCATTGGAGAAATTGAATCTTTATTGACGCCTCGCCGGCACGGAGGCTGCGGTTCGAGCTGTTTTGTTGCGAGCCGCCGGACTGGGAATCATTCGCATGCACGGCGGAGTTGAAACGTGAGTTGAGCAGACTTTTACGCACCGAATTCGAGTCTGCTTCTGGTCGTTTGCCGCTTCGCGAATTAATTGCGATTACGTGACACGGCGATATCGCATCCTTTCAATTGGATACCCCCTGTGAGAGTAAGAAGGTTCTTGATTTCGATTAGCAGATGAATATGTTACGCGCGGACGTGTTTGAGGCCAACGATTTGTAATCGTGTGTGCCAAACGAACGAAAGTACAGTGGAACCTCGATTATCCGAATCAATTGCTGTACACGTATATTCGGATAACGGAACATTTTACTTTTTTCATCTTGATTCTTTGTACGTTTAACCCCTTGCCACATAACGACGAGCTACACTCGTGGTGAATATTATAATTCAAGTAAAATGAAAACACACCGTGTTTATAATAAAGTTTGGTTTCAGTAGCACGTTTTGTTCCAATATTCAAGTCACGGGATTCGCGAGTCTAAATTAATTACAATATTTCAATGTCGTGTATTTGACGCGGTATTAAAGTAAAAAGTAGCTAATGTTACAAGATATAGTCTCTGAACAATTCGTAGGACAAGGGGTTAAAGAAATGTTCTTTAACTAGCTCATATTTACTTTGAACATTTTCTTTGAGACACACCTTTACCATTTAAATCTTCGATTCGTGATCTTGGTGTTTTTACTTCAAATCTTTCCTTCGATACGCATATCAAACCCGTTATATCTGATGCTTCTAAATCTTTAGATTCTATTTTTAGAAATTGTCAGGATTTCTCAAATCCCCGTACTCTTATTTATTCATATTATTCACTTACTCGTCCATTACTTGAGTATATATGCTTCTATTATTTGGTCTCCTTCCTCTCTTTTTCGCAAGAATACGCTTAAAAGTATTCAACATAAAATGCTGCGTTTCGTTGCGTTCAAAATAGGACAACCTTTATCAAGATTTGATCATAACTATAATTCCCTAATGAACTCGCTAAATATTATTTCTTTAAATATTAGGAGAACTATAGCCGATCTATGTTTCCTTTATAAGGTTATTATTTATGGTCTTTTGAATAAATCCACTGGTTACATTTTGTATTATCTTTAATGCTCCTTCTAGATTTATTAAACATTCGTCATTCTTTTGTTACGTACATCTGCTAACTATATTTGTCAAAACATTAACTTTTTTTCTCGGAATATTAATGCATTTAAATCTGAACTCTACTGCTTTTTTGTATGTTAAACGATCCGTGCTCGCTCACTGTATACTCTTTATGTTATTTTTGTTTATGTGAAATGGGTTTCTTTGCCTATAGAAATAAATATAAATATATTTAGATCCTAGCTCATATTTGGATCACTTCCTCTATAGTTCTGTACACGGTACATAAAACTTACGATAATTTAATAATAATCTACTGCTATAACCTTTTTATAAGTTACCAAATACTTGTGAACAGTAGCGTATTTTTCGCTGTTCACAATGAAGATCTTGTATCTCGTAAGTGCAAACTTCCAGTCGACTGCCGATAATACTTCTATCCTTGACAATGCCTTGCTTGGACGCGCCAACAAATGAAATCGCTTTTTCGTATGTCGACCTTCTTGTTCTTCTCGTAATTGAAATGCTCGCAGTTGCAGTTTAAGACGATTGGAATGAATCGCATGGTTGAGATTGGACTGAATGAATAATGGTGAATGGAATACTTTGGTGCTTGAATGACATTCTTGAACAGGTTTTCATTTTAGATACTGATATTTTTTGTTGAAAGAGTTGCCGTTTAAGTGGACATAATAGGGGTAATATTGGATACATCTAATATCAACAACCTAATATTAGATATTTTTAAGCTTCCCGAGCTAAGAAACAAGATTGAGCTTATTACGTAGTTAGGTATTTGCAAAGCAAAACATGTTTCCGCAAGTCATTTATTGTAATAGCTGTTTACTAATGAAATGAACGGAATCATTTTTTTTTGTTTTTTTGATCCCGTATTTGTTTTGTAGATACAGTTTACAAAGTAATGGTATCAAACGGCTGTGCTAATAATAATTAATGTACAATACGGTAACGAGATTATTAGCAAATTAAGTGTAACAGGCAGTTATAAGTAGATTGCGGAAGTTTATGCAGTTACAACACGCAATGAATATGCAAACTGTACGTAAGATATTGATTAGGTTGTTCGGATAGTTCGCAGCAATATCCAAAGAGTACTTAAAAGTAGTATGTATCTAATTATGATTTTGTTGAATAGTGAATGTAACGTTAGTTTCTAACTTCATATGGTAACATTCCATAGTAACTTCATAATTTTCTTTCCAACGAATATATCGAGTTGTACGGAAAGTTCGATTTGCATTATATTTATATTGTATTTTAGAATGTTTCTTTTTAAATATTTAACGATTAGATCTGAACGCACCTTAATTTAGCTGCTCAACTTCGGCATAAGAAAGGCCTTTGGGATAGCAAAACGCTTTTATCACAACTATAAAACTAACTATAAAAATATAAACAGACTCTCGTAAAAATTTCACGAAAGAATTGGCTTTTCGAAATTTTTTAAACGTCGGTACTGTGGTTAAAAAATCTGAACAAAGATGTGTATGTCATTACATGAAGCATCTTCGATTTTTCTTACAAATTTTTATGACATATGTCAACGAAAATGAAGCTTGAATTGTAAATTACGTTTCCGCTTGTAATTACCTTAATAATAGGTATGAAAACGTTTTATTTGGAAGACGTATTTATTAACATGTCACAAATTGAATTTCATTCAGTGGTACACTTACTTTGCTTATTCGACTATATCTTTTCAATAGAAAATTCCGCACGAATTTTCCGTTCAACGCAATATTTTTCGTAGCCACTGTATGTGCATACGTACAAAATATGCAAGATAAAAGAATATATTTTCAAAATCCTCTAATGACGAAACATTCTATTTCTGTCAAAGTCCCATTTGTTTCCGGCGTTCCTCTAAACTCTAAAACACGCATTTGCATAAACTTCCACGCAGCCTAGTTACAAGAGGCAAAGAAGAAAAAAGGATGCAGAACAAAACGAAACAGAAAATTTTGCATCGAGGCAAAGCTACGCACGGTTAACAAACAAAGGAACGAGCTCGGCCGAGTAACTGCGGGTTGCGGCTGAAAATGCACGACGAAAGATCGCACTTTTTCTCGCTCGACACACATTCGCGCGGCTTGTTGCACCGGTTATTTATGGCCGAGCGGTTTATTGAAAGTGAGAACACGATTGTTACCGTGAAAACGTTTCGTTGGTGCGCGGCAAATGGCCGGACGTCCGTGTGTAAGGGGCGCGTTATTGCTTTATGGGGTCCTGAATTTCTCGCGCTTGAAACCGGGCATAATGGAATCAGCCACTCTCCGCGACAGATCTATGGGCCTGCCAGGACATTCGCGAGTTTTCGATGACCTTTTGTCCTCTCGGAGAAATTCCAATTATGTGAACACACCGTTTTATGCACGCGCGTACTTGCACGCCTGGCTGGAACTTTCTTTATGGGTCGCGATCAAAAGTCTTGCGTTTTTTTCTTTCCCTTTGCGATTACGTTACGGAAATCGCGATTTTTGGAATCTTAGGTGGGATTCAATTACGTGGAATTTCTAATTTCTACGGACCCCCGGGCGGCAATAACGGGAATGATTTATGACGCAAGAATAAACGAAGTACTACGTAACTTTGCTTCTTTTTTTTGCTTCTTTATCTTATACACAACCGTGCGGCTTCGAAGCTTTTGTTGAGACAGCGCTGGATTAAACGACAAACAAAACAAACACGTGATTAGGGCATCGTATAAATGTAAATAAATAAAACGAAATTATATATATAAATTATATATATATACAATATATATTTTTATTCACTTATTTCTTTATTATTATTTTTATTATATATATAATATATATTCAATTACATTCAGGGGTAAATTCAGTACATCAAAATAAGGAAAAAAGTTTATATGAATATATGTCCGATATGATCTCGTTTTCGAATTGCTGCTGTTTTTATCATCCAATAATTCTTATGACTCTATTGGCTGTATCCTTCAACTGTTTATAAGTAACGTTTCTTATCTCGTGTACGATCTTCTTGTCTGCTATGTCAACACTAATATAATATAATAACTAAACTGCGGAGTGATAATGTTGAAGTATTCATAATAACATTGTTAAACATTGTAACACCAAGTTTTTTTAATAATCTCCGACCATAGTAGGCAGGTTCGTCGTTTCATACTTGAAGAATTTTCATCTTTTTTCAGCGAAACTCTTGTTTAACGAAAGGCGCTTAGATTTTAAGATTGTATATGCTTCCTTAATTTATGACGAGCCAACGTAGAATTTGTGAATCCTTTTTCTAAATTTTATGCTACTTGGAATCGTTTAGGATTGCAGCGCGTCGTAATTTTAATCGACACCGAAAGGGTTAATTTAACTTCGTTTAATTTACTTGCGGATACAAACTCTTCGATATGCAGAACGAATGTAGAAGTATGAAAGATATATTCCTTATTATTTATTTTCAAGTAGCATTGCTTAACACGCAACTGAAAATAGCCACTTCAACTAAGCTAGGCTATAATATGGAAACGATCACAAAAGGAAGACAATTTTATGAGGCAAAATTAGATGTTTTTACAATGAAATCTGAGCATGTTGTTATTATGTATTACGCGATCTATGGAAAGTGTAATTGCGCTTAGGAATTTTAAATGGAGCTTCTTCTTTTTCGGAGAAATTACGTTGTACAAAAAGTATGGAAACGGAAATGTCTACAAATTATAGTGGACATCCGTATAAGATGCATACATTGATCTACGATTACCGATATGTCTAAATGGATATTTAATCTATTAAATTGGTGCATATGAAATGTAATTTCTGCAAAGTTTAAGATTAGGGGATCAATACACTTATCTTAATTTTGCAATATAGTTAATTGTAATAAATCACATTAAAGAAGAAGAAATTTGCTGTAATGTAAATACGTGTGTGTTATACTAAAATCACGGAAACTTCAGTGTTTGGCATTATGAATAATCAGAATATTTCTGCAATTCTTTATGGATCAGAACAGTTCAACATTATTTCGCAAAATTTTAGACTTATAATTTTTCACTGGACAGCAAATTACGAGGAAAATCAGAGAATCTTGAAATTATATCATAATGAAACCAATTATTTGTTGAAATAAAGTGTATGTAAGATTATGTAAAAATTATTTTCATTAAATACATATGTGTAATATTTCGAAGGATCTATTTATGCTTAACCTTGTTACTTCGAAAAACGTTTTGCATGCACCAATCTAATAGTTCTGTATGACTCACCACTACTTATGACTGTTCAAACATAATTCAGATAAATATTCATTTTTCTTTACTTCTTACACTTACCTTTACTTTTATTTTTGATAAAAATAAATAAATCAGCATTAAGGTCCACGGTCTACACGTTACCAACGTATATTTCCAATTGTGAAACCGAAACAGTTGAACAAGCTGCACATTAGAACTTCTCAAAAACACCACGTACACTGTACACTCAACAGCCATTACCATCTCGACCATCTTCGCAGTTATTCATCCCATGACAGCTCTTAAGTGTAACGCCGTTGTTGTCTAGCTGACCAACTGTCAGCCACAATTGTTCGGACTCTTACTCGTACTCGTAGTAAAGGCAAGCGATAATAGGTTCAGTGAACTTTCCAACATTTGTTAAAAGCCTTCCCTATCTCTGGCTCGATGGAACACACGCGCGCGAACGTGTTCAATGCATTTACCCGTGTAGGTGTATCGCGGGCACGCAGTCGCGCGCGTGTATACATTACCAGCGGGCAGCTTTTTGCGGCCGTATCAGTAATAGTAATCAGGATTTACTATCGTATGCGCCGTTATTGCACCATCGGCTCGAATAACTGCGACAAATGCTCCGAACGCGTGGCTCATACCGACGAGCCTCCGAATGCCGATACGAAACCTCAACTAGCTGCGGGCGTTAACTGTGCACGAAATTGTTAACGGAGTTAAGTCTAGCAAATCGATGATACGCTTGTCATTTCTGCATTAGAATCGGCGTTGGGTGTCAATTGTAACTTCCGCCAACTGACCCATTGTCTCCGTTACCTTTGTCAATTCTTTGCACTCCGTTGGCGCCGCTACGGCGACACGCATAAATTTGTTGAAAAGTCAAGGTTTATGAGCTTTATTTATTCTCGCCAACTGAGTTTTCGTTTCTTCGAACACAAAGCAATTTAAGATGACTATTCCCTTTGTTAACAAGATAGCTAGAAATAGCGAAGAACTAAGCGTTATTTCTTTTGTTTGCAGCAATGAAATAATGAAGCAGTTGGTTAGATTAGTTTCAAGTAGAGGAGTATAGCGGATAAATGACGAATTTTACGTTTAAGTTATTTTTAAGTTGTTAATAGTTAGATTAGTTAAAATCATTAAAGAAGGTAAAAAAAAATAAGTGCAATTATTGATATGGAATAAAGATATAAACTGAAAGTCATCCTAAGCCAATAGGCAAGGATCAAATAAATAAATAAATTAAAAAAGAAATAATTCTTACTGTAACTAGTCCGCTATAAATATAATATAATTGCTATTATTTGCAGCATTTTATGGACAAGTATCTCCAACAGGTTAGACAATAAACGCTAAAATAAATGTGGTAACTAATATTTGAACCACTTCCTCTATATAATTATTAATTACCTTAATAACCTTAATAAATAATGAATATTATTGACCCTGTATTAAAACACTTTGTACAATTACTTATAACGTTTATACAAAATTTGGGAATAGAACGTACGCGGTAAGCTAATAATTTAAGTGATCATATCAAATGGTATTGTATTCCATTGAAGTTGTCGATTTATCGTACATAATAAGTTACAACGTCGAGCGAAATAAAGACGAAGTTAAACGTATATCAGAGTGTATTCGCGTAATGTAAGTGTAGTTACGCGTCCTAAGACGGTTTGGACTGTTCTGGCGTTTCATGGGAAAGCTAGTAGTTTTACAGACTCGAAAAATAAAGAGGTAGGGGCTATCCTGGGTTCAGTGGTCAGTAAGGGATGAGGTAGCGAGGTCGAGGTTCGCAGATGACTAGCGATTATGAAATCATCAGCTATCGAAGAAAGGATTTCGGGATGTTTACTGCTGGAGTTTGATTTATGATGTTTGAAGGAGGATGAGGAGGCCGCGTTGTCTTAACTAAAAATAATATAGTGCTATAGATTACGTTGGCATACAAGAGTTGCCTACTGCGTAAATCATTAATTGAATCGTATTAAGTTAATAACGGTGGCCGAATTGCGTTTGCACCTGGGCCGGCTTTGTTCTCTTTCTTGAGGGTGAAAGCTAGTGATTCAGGCGCGGCTTTACAGGTGTTCGAAGTGGACCACCGATAAATCATACATACAAGGGGAGACGCGATATCGTTGATCGTAAATTGTCCCACGTCGAGTGCACTGAAAACTTTAGCTGATGAAGTGGAACTGGTTGCTTCCAATTCGCTTCGCGGTTCGGCCGGTTGTACTGTGCCAAGGACCTTGCAATTATCGCCGGAGGAATACGCGTAATGAGCAGCGGGCCGGGTAATAATTTTTGCGTGCCATCGACGGGCATCGTTTGTGCGTCGAGTAAATTGAAATGGGTCAAGTTCTGAGACAAAGACGAAGGTTGGACATCAAAGTTTGAAAAATGTCGGAAATTAATAATCGTGCCGGGCGCTGCCATAGCTGTAAAAATTGCGACATAGCCACTTGTTACTTCAATAACTTTTAAGTAAGCATACAAGCAGTTCTCGAAAACTTTGTTGTACTATCTGTGGGATTTACGTTGCACGTGGTGGTGGAACACATTCAGAGACATACTTATGAATGCCAATACATATCAATCCCCGAATATTCCGATATGGCTTCAAACGCGTATTAAAATAATTTGTACGTGGTATTGGTAAAATATGCTTGATGTCGTCTCATGTAGTATCGATTTAATACAAATACGAGATTATAATTGTACAATGTCCTCTATGAACGATCTTCAAACATCGTTACAAACTTTCCGAACTATCTAATAGCTTAACAGAAAAGTTTTTACTCGAAAGAATGATAAAAGTCTTTTACCGGAAGTATCCCGTATTTCGACCTGAAAGAGTTAACATATTTACATCTTTTGCAGAAGATATAAAATTGGAGAGGATATCGTTACTTTTCATATAACTTTCGTATTACTCTGCATCGCTAAAAGAAATTGATTCTCGAGTACAAATTCCAACGTTAAAGAAGCAATAAAATGCATCGAAAGATCAAGATCCAAGCGAGCACTCTTCTCGGTTGCACATCGATTGATGGCGAAGAAGCATCGAAGCTAGCGAGACCAATTACAAGAATAACGCGCTTCGGCTACGTATGTATGTATATCTGTCCGGAAAGAAAAGCGAGATTTAACAGTGATAGCAGCGATAGCAGCTGGACCAGCCGTTACAAGGGAATCAATTGCCAAGATCGGCGGCGGGAGATAGCAGTGACCGAAGCCGTCATTAGGTCTTAATTAAGAAGGCCACGTGTTCTTGTTTCATCGCGGCGAATAATGCCCACGGCGCGGCGCGGCGCGGCACGGCGGCATCACGTCCAAATCCCAAGGACGCGTACGTCTCAATTATTATCAACGCCACAGGGTTCGACAAGGTAAAGAGAGATCCGTCCTTTCTAAGTTAATGGGACATAAAGTGGATGTCCCAATAGCTCTGCGTATACCTGAGTTTCCGACCACTGACTAAGTACAGGATAGACCACTTATTCATGAGAAACATCATAAATTTCAAACTGAAATTCCACGCGTGTAAAACAGCAAAGGTTTCGAATGGTTATTTTAAGAATAGGTATACTACTTCGAAATTGAATCTTTCGATGGATGAAACTATCCATCGAGACTAACGCGAGAACGAAGAAGGCATCTTCGATCTCCTAGAGTTGCCTCGTCTGCCCGAAGGCTTCGACAGAGCAACGACAACATGGAGGGAAACTGATAGAAGGTTAATGCAACGATGCAAAGTGGATGAACGAGTCGCTATTGGGCGTGCTCGACGAATCGAATAATCTTCGGTGTTCTTTGATGTCGATTAGATGATTTTATCTGTCGTAGATAATAATACTAGATACTTTATTTTTTACCGTTGATTCTCTTTGGAGTGGATGTAGGAGAACGCGAAACAAGCTTGCTGTGTTTTTCCGAGGACGTATGAGAAAATTTGGGCTGCTCGTGGCGAAAGAACGCAGCTGCATAGGGAATCAGGTCACATACGTCAAATGAAAGTGACATGAGTCCTTCTAGAACGCTGTCACCAGGTAAAGACTGGCTTCTGAGTCTTTTACATCAGAGCACAGTTTACTCGATACTGATCACTACGATTGTGAAAGAGCAGGGTGCAAAATATGATAATAATAATATTACACGAGGATGAGACAATAATTATATGGACTATAGTCTTTTACTCAAGTTCAGAGATCCGAAGTAACAGTTATTTGAGAAACATTTTCGGGAAGGAGAGATTAGCAATGTTCGCTATAGCATTCATTTTTGCGATGCAAAATGACATGAATGCTATAACAGTGACATTTATAAGCCACGTTCAAATTTATATATTATTATATAGCATTCATTTTTTGAAGTTATTAAACAGTTCGATATAGTGGCTAACCGGTCAATCACCTGTCTATTTTTGTAGCTCATTAACATTCTTACTGTCCGCCAACGCGTTAAGTAAAAATTAATTTTTATTCATCATCGGAATCAGAATTTTCTCTTCCTCCAATTTTGTTATTCTAAATCTCCTACTTAACTCCTATATAATCTCCTATTTAATTCTATCTATAATTAATAATATAATCTATAATTAATTCTATCTATTTATAATTCTGTCTTCTATTTAGCCTAATGATTAGCGCATTTATATATACTTGGAAATTTACGACGAAGTTTATTAAGGAGAAACGATATTCCATCCCGATACCCTTAATACTTCTAACCGTTCTACGAATTTATTAACTATGATTTCCAAATGATCTTCGACAATACCGAGTAGCGTAACCTAATATTTTAAAGCTCAAAGTGCCTTTCTAGTTACATAGGCGCGCTCGCGACGGTTATCTACAACATCCGAAACGAGTTCTCGAAGATAACAAACCGGATTTCAATTTAAAAGGTATCCTTCGAACGCTCGATAATCCTAAACCAATATAAGCGCCGAACGATGCCGCACAATAGAACGATTAATCATTCTTCGAATTCCTAATCAAGCACAGTTTAACGCACACAAAAATCTAAGACAAACTTCCAGAACGTGTCTACGTGTTTATCCAAGGTCGATTTGAAGGCTTATGCAACCCAACCGGACACTTCTTAGCATTCGTTCCAGGCTATACGTACGATATCCTCGAAATTCTTCGATCTCTTGTAACCAATGGAATGATGCATAGCTCGGCTGGTTTGTAAATAAAACAACTCCGATTTATTACGTCGAACTGTTGTACATTACATTTTAATAATTCCATGCATAAGCCGAACATGATTCAAAAGGCACGCCTTGCGCGCGTTCTTCAAGAAGGTGCAATTACGCGCGTGCAGCACTGCACACTCGCGTGCAAATACACACCGTAAGACACGGGGATATTGCGAGTATTATGGGCTTTGCGCGGTGAACCTCTTAAATCCTCGGCGACCATGCTTAAATCAATCAGTGTAATTAACGCGCGCTTTGTACCGCTAGCGCTAGAATCCGCTCGCGGTTACCTTTTGCTAGCATGCGCTGCTTCCTTCGTCTCCGTTCCCTTTCTCCAACCGTGCATTCCATTATTCTTGCAGTTCCGATTCTGTTTACAATTGATTCTCTGAACGACACGTGGGTTAAGAATGCCAGCTACTCGCGTGGTCGAAAGTCCGCGTCTAACTTTTCATTTCCTCGAAACTTCGCGCGAGTAAACTTTCGATAGATTTGCAACGTTCTGTGACAGATTTATATGTATGTGAGTATTTTATATTTGTAAATGATAAAATAGACCAGTACGGCGCAATTCGGAGATTATAATCACGGATGATTTTATCAATAGGTTATTATACGTATAATGTATACGATATAATAATATATAATGTAAGTTGATAAACTTGCAAATGAAATGTTTCGTTAGCTCAACGTAAGACTTAATGAGTTGCAATTAGGCTAAGGATGTTCATGCAAATTCCTATTTTTATGGAAACACTTAAAGGAGCACGACATATTATATATAAGATGTACATATTGTACTTTGAATGTCTTACACATGTTTGTGGATCACGCGGATTCTGTCTTACTTTGATGATTTAAATTTACCATAAATGCATAAACATCCGCAGTATAGTTCTAAATACGAGATATTTATTGCAACTAAAAGAACAATATTAGCTCATTAATCTTTGGAAAGATACAAAAGTATCGTTAAAGTATATAAAAATACAAAAGTGTATATTTGTAAGGAATATAAGGAAGCAAAGTCATGCATGGGGTTTCACTTAATTAAAGTAGTATACTTTACGTACGAAACATTAACAGGTAAAGGATTCCTGAGGGAAAGTCATAGAAATTGGTAGCTGGAACGAAATCGTTATCCTGCTCGTAACGTAAAAGTGTTCAAACTGGTGGAATAAGCTTAATACATTATTTCGTCAATCCATTAAATAGTGATTTTATAACACTTCAAAAGGTTATCTAAAGATCAACGTATCACATCTAGGAAGAGAAAGAATCGGTTGATTGGATTATTGGATAGGCAGTAAAGAACCCCGATTTTTCGCTTAATGGGTGATTATACTAATTAATAGATTATGAATATTTATGCAAATTGAAATTTTTATACGTACGGTTAAAGAAACGGTTCCTAAATTGAAATTTATTTCATCCTCTGAATATTCATCGTCTACTTTCTGCATTTTATGTGCATTCTGTACCTTTTTACGTAGGAGTAAAAAGAAAAATAAAACGCGAACTAATAAATATGTTAGGTAAAGTTCAGTATTTTTATTGAATACGAATATTTAAGTATTTTTATTGAATACGAATATTTAGGTATTTTTATTGTATACGTTTATAAAAAATATCGTACCGCTTTCATGTGAAAAAGTGTAAGAAAAAAATTTAATTTCGGAATACCTAAAATGAAGGCAAATTTATAAGTACACTCTTAAAATATCCAAAAAGATGTGGTTGTTCGTATTTTCAGAATTCAGTTCAAATTAAAAGTATGTAGTGGAAATGGAAACTAAATATTGAGCTAAAGAAAATTGAATTGAAACCATGAATTCCAAAACTAACATTTTGAAATAGACAAGTTTTCCATTGCTTATTTCCTTTGATACTTCATTAATTTTTTCCATTCTTGTCAAAATGCGCTATCAGTTTATGAGTATCCTTTTATAAGCAAGTGGAACAAACATAATTATTTTTCCAGAATTTCCCGCAAAACCTCCCCTATATAGGGTAAAGTAAACTTAATAAGATAAAGAGGACACATTGAAAATAAGTATTTCAGAATATAATCTGAAAATTACACTAATATTTAATTATCTCTTCTAATAATTATAGTCAATACGTTTAAAAATATTTAATATACCTACTTAATTATTTTGGACCTAGGAAATCACGAACCACTAATTAGGAACCAGTGACCCAATTGAACTGGAAGTAATCGTATCGACAATTAATTTAATGTGCAAAAGTATACTTGTGCAGTTTTCGAATTCCTGGCTTCAATTTTCCATGCCGCTGCTGCACGAAGTCCATTATACTTCGATTATAGTGAAATATTTCAATCTGTCCCTTTCACTTTGCTCCCGACCTCATTGAGGAAATGTATATGAATTTAATGTGCGATATATAAATTAAAATGTTTACCTGGTTTAAGAAATAACAATTTTCTGCTTAAAATTTGAATATTTCGTATAATTTCCGTGATTTTCTGTACCAAATATAAATAATTTACTTTCTCAAATGTCTATCATTTTTACTTCTTCGATAGAAATAAGTATACTGTAGTCGTTGATAGTTTTGCTGTTTAATTTCCTATACATGCATAAAAGCTCGCGGTCTAGTGTAATTATGTAATATTAAATTCAATCATAAAATGTAGAATGTAACATACATACATTACCTCGTGTATTTTTGGACGCACCGATCTAATTTTCGATTATTAAGGAACTTTTAACATTGCCCAAGTAAGCATCTTTTCGTGTGAATTATGTTAATTGTTGTACTCTAAAGTATAATTAATAAACTGCGGATCTTTATACAAATTCATATTTTTGTAAATGTAAATAAAGAAATGAAACATAAGTACATATTATACGATGAATTGTACTTTGAATATTTTCTATACTTTTGTATATTGTATCATTTTGTACATGTTTTCGTACTTAACAATTAACTAAAAGGTTTTTCTATTCAAACTGAGGAATTAGATAAGTTTCGCTATTACATATGTAAGGATGAATGATAAAATTCAACTGTCCCAAATAAAATAAACTACAATTGTATATAACAAATAATTAAACAAAAATCCTTTCTAATTATATCATATATACTAATTTAACTAGAAACTCTTTTAACTATTATTTGTCATCGACTCTTCGATTCTATTTTAAAATAATCTATTCACATGTATCCATATTTTATTAGAATCGATTTTTTCCATATCGATTCTTTCGAACAGAATTCTCCAACCCTAATTTGGAACGTGAAACGAATTCGCATTTGAATCCCACTTCTCCTCTATTCACGTTTATGAAATCCTGAATTTGCATAAATATTCTAGGTCTGCTAACAAGTGTCCAGCCACTCGTGAACAAGAATACATTTGCAGGGGAATATTTTCTAAAAAGTACTCTTGTACTTCGCGCAGGCACAGTTTATGCAACGCGCAGACTATACGCACGCGGGCATGAAGGATAAAAAAAAACGCGTGATCGAGCAGAGAAAAATGATGGAACCCCTCCGCGAGACAGCAATAATTTCAAGCAAGCTTTTCAGAATCTTCGTTAAACGTTCTGAAGTGGCGTTCCCGTTAGAGGAATCCAGCCGCTATGAGGAAGCAATGTCCTTTGTCTTGTCAGACGCGTTTTCCCGCTGAAGCTTCGGACTTCTCGCGTCCCGGGGAATTCATAGGTTTGTTATGCGCGTGATTCCCCACCGATGCAATCTCACCGCGTTTTATGTTCTTGCGCTGGCCACCGAGGAAAAACGAGCTGCGTGAAACGTAGCCTGCTCCGCGTCGCGATCGCAAAAACGTGGAAACGTGAACACGCTAACCTTCCTTTTTCCATTTCTTTTTTAACGCCGCGCCGCGCCGCGCCGCGCCGCGCCGTGACTTCGTTTTCCAGCGGTTCTTGATCGCTCCCTGAACGATTCGACGATTCTGCGGCTTCCGGAGAACCCGGGAACAAGGTGAACGGAACGGACAGATAGGAAAATTGCATTCGATGCCATACAAGGTGAGACAAATCAGGTGTTACAAGGTGGAAATTAACACTTAACTGAACAATTAACACTGCAACTATCAAGACTGGGTAGACAAATTTACTATGGAACTTCTATATATAAATTTGGAACGGTGCATTTTTTTAGAATATTTCGTGTCTTCTTGTACGAAATACAGTGTTGCATTGGATATTGGCCGAGGTTCGGCACCGAATCTGGCCAAAGTTGAAGGGAGGTAGATCGTTTAGGAAATCCTGAGTGTCTCCTTGTTCACGGAGAGCGAGTGAGTTAGAGATACACAGCAGGACTCATCGACGTTTCACGGTAGGTGTAAAAAACATATGTACTTGGCCAGCGGGACAGTTCCGAAGCCAGTTCCAAGAACTGGTGGGGATAACGATCGGCCAATATCAAAGGCAAAACCCCAGCCAATATCCAAGGCAGTACTGTATAAATAAAGATTCATTGTACTTCGATCACATGGGCTTTTTAATCGTTCACCAACTTTATTCCTTTGGTACAAGTAAGTATACTTTAGTCTGTTCTATACCGAATTTCAGACAAAATAGAAACGCATAGCACCCGATGGTTGAAACCACTAAACAAGGAAAATACATCCACGATTTAGCATTCATAATTAGATATCCGTTGCTCCAAATGTTATTCATTTGCTTCTAAACATTTATCCAAGTATTTGTTGCGTTCGAAGATGAACACGCTATGGGTAAAAAATATAATGTTTAATAAGATTATAGTCTTGCAGGATATCCGCGATTATTCTAACCTGGTATAATATTAAAAGCGGAACTTATATTCAATACACTTTTATATATATACTTGTAGTACTTTTTACTCGATGAATATGTTTTATCGTTCATGAAGCATGTAACTTTAGTATTAATATTAACTATTAATATATTGCTGAACTTTACGTTATGAATTATATTCGAGATTATAGTTAATTTTTCCAGATTAGTAGAGAATCTAGTATGTAATTTCTTCGCATTACGACGAAGTTATATACACCGTATATGGCAATTTCGCCAATTATAGTTTATTGCTATCTTTATTCGCGATTAGCTAAAAGCTAATTTTTTGGTATTATTTTGTTTTTTAGGTATTTATTCCAGACCAGCGTTCTTCAATATTTTTTAGCCGACCGAATGCTTTAGTAACTCTCATAATTTTGAAATAGCTTCTCTCATTCAATTACTGTTAAATATATGTAATTTTTCTCATTTATATAATATAATTCTAGTCAATCAGGAGTTCCGTCTTTTTATATTACAAACGTTCGTATAAGAACCTGAATTGTATGGTGATATTTGAAAAAATTCGCTAAATGCATACTTGGAAAGATTATACGATCCTCTGGAAACGAACAAAACGAAATTCCATACTTCTGCAGATTTTATTTCAACGAAAGGAAGAACGGTCCTATTAAAACAACATGCAACGGAATTAATTAACCTTTAAACGTATGCCATAAATTTAAAAAACTCATTCATCCGTGCATCGACGAAATTCGTCGAATCGATACCATATTTCACGTCTTCTCGCGGCACCTTTTTCCGAATAGCCGCAAACTTAATCGAATCGCATTTACCAAGCGTTATAGAACATCGCGATTCAAGCTTGCCAGTTCACACTTTCGCACCAAAAAAAGGGGAACGTATCCCATAGCGTTCTCTTCCCAGAAATGCCATCAATATCAATCCTTTCAAGGCCCTCCTCTTTTTGCAAGCATCGTACGCGACCTTTTGGCGCGGACTTAATCGATCGCTTGCTATTGAAGAGGTAGAGAAGAAAAAAATAGGGTAATATAGAGGCAGGGAAATTCAAGAGAAACGCGGATCGTTGTACGGGCAAGAAAGAAATCCGTATCGTATCGGCGGCGATCTTACGTAAATGTTTGGAACGAATCTGTTCTGCAATGGTAGGTATAGTTCGACTGTTAGTGTTTCTATCATCAATGTGAAAGCATGCAACACGCAAATAGTCGATGGAATGAGACAAATTTATGAAACGCCAGCGTGCTCATTGTACACGGGGCCAGTTTGCAATGAAATTCCACCGTGTTGCATAAGGATTTCCTGGCTGGAGGATCGGTGAAAGCCGAGACAACGTCCTCATTATGACCTTTTAGCGTTATATCGGTTTATTTTTATGATAATTACTACGGTTGGCACTGTTACGAGACGGTGGATGTTGAATGAATTGCAAGTGAAACCTTGTTCTACGCGTGGCTTTGTAGTTTAGCATTGTGGGAATAATAGTAGTGAAAACTGTGCTTTAATATGCGAGATATTCGAAGTTATATAATAACCGTTCTGATAAAATATGATTTATAGCGCATACGAAACACTTGCGTGCCGCATTGCTTTATTCACTTTCGTTAGGTCCAAATACAGTGAGAGTCAAAAGTGAGTGTACACATCAGGAAAATTTCTTTATAATTGTAACGTAATTAGGGTCTGAGCGTAATAATACTTATACCAAATAAGTAAGTAAATAATCGCATTCCAAGTGTGAAGAATATTATCTTATATATATCTTACATTATTAGCCAAAAGGATCAGTTTAATTTCTATTGTATCAATACATCATCAGTGAAAATTAACTAATTTCGTTGTAACGTATCAATACGTCATTGGCGGAAATGGACCGGTACCAATTTGACGTACCAATACGTCATCGATTGCGAATAAGTTAACCTCGTTGCAGACTTAATCGTACTAAGACAACTATTTGTAAAATAATTTCATAACAACGTTACCATTCGATCAATTTCGTGAGTCACTCGTATATACAACGTACGTTTCTCTCCTTCCTCTTCTCACCGTATCTGGTAACGAGAAAGCTTTTCCCTAGCTTGTGCCTCTGTCTATCCGCGCATTGTTGCCCTTCGTTCTAACTGTAGTCCCTATTCAATTCTGCGAACGCATGAACCGTAACGGCGGTTGACAAGCTCATCAAATTGCACGCCTATTTGCGATTCTCATTACACGCGTTACAATAGATGATGCGGTGATATCCATCATTATACGCGTACGTATAGCCGCGTGCAGGGAAAACGTGGACGCGCGGCCGGGAAATTTTCAACGGGCAATTTCACGGGTCAACGGCAGCCCTGTGTGCACTTGGAACAAAGTTTCCTGATGCAACTAGTACCTTGCCGCGTAAAGCTAGCCGTGGTTGAAATGCGGCGTGACGAGCGAACAGGTCTTCGTTCCAAGTGAAACGCATTGGAGGGTTGTTTTAAGAAACTTCTCTTTTTTTTCCTCCGCCGGTTATTTATAGTTGCATCAATTACTCGTATGGGGGGAAAAGAGAAAAAGGAGTGTACAGGCCTCGCAATTTATTGCACGCTGAGATGAAACTTTTTATTATTGGGACACTTTATAAGCGATGCGGTGTTTTTCATTTCCGCGGAAACAATAAATTACCATTTACAAATAAAAGCTGCTACGCCTGGGCGAAGGATATGCGAGAAACATTTGCACGCCATTGTATTTAGTTCGTCATGTAAGTATTAATCTATCAGGCCTAAGTAATTAACATTAGAATACCAAGGTGATCAAAATGACACATTCGTGAATTCTTATGGAAATAGTTTACTTTTGGAAGGTCATTCTTCGAGAGATTGCAATTCTATAGTAGATTTTGTACGACGAAAAATATTCTAGACACACGTTCAAATTCAAGAGAGTTCAGTATTTTCTCGAGATATTTTAATTGTTCGTACTGTACGTTAAACTTTTGGAGATGAGTTTCAGCTCCTTAAACTAAATTATTACCAATATAAAAAAACACGTGCTGCTAATTGTTCACTTTTCGACACTGCAACGTAACTATGTGAAACCGAAAAAATCGAAAAACGATGCTACCTTAACAAATTTTCCAATAAAAGATCTATGAACGTAGAGGAAATTGCTACTAATCTCTAGAACGTTAATTTTGAATTAGTAAAAAAGAGAATGATTGCATGTAAATGTAATTTTGGGGATGGGTTTCATCCCCTTAAACCAAATTATCACCAATATAAAAAAAACACGTGCCGCTAATTGTTCACTTTTCGACACTGCAACGTAACTATGTGATACCGAAAAAATCGAAAAACGATGCTACCTTAACAAATTTTCCAATAAAAGATCTATGAACGTAGAGGAAATTGCTACTAATCTCTAGAACATTAATTTTGAATTAGTAAAAATGAGAATGATTGCATGTAAATGTAATTTTGGGGATGGGTTTCATCCCCTTAAACCAAATTATCACCAATATAAAAAAACACGTGCTGCTAATTGTTCACTTTTCGACACTGAAACATACCTACGTGAAACTGAAAAAATCGAAAAACGATGCTACCTTAACAGATTTTCCAATAAAAGATCTATGAACGTAGAGGAAATTGCTACTAATCTCTAGAACATTAATTTTGAATTAGTAAAAATGAGAATGATTGCATGTAAATGTAATTTTGGGGATGGGTTTCATCCCCTTAAACCAAATTATCACCAATATAAAAAAACACGTGCTGCTAATTGTTCACTTTTCGACACTGAAACATACCTACGTGAAACTGAAAAAATCGAAAAACGATGCTACCTTAACAGATTTTCCAATAAAAGATCTATGAACGTAGAGGAAATTGCTACTAATCTCTAGAACATTAATTTTGAATTAGTAAAAATGAGAATGATTGCATGTAAATGTAATTTTGGGGATGGGTTTCATCCCCTTAAACCAAATTATCACCAATATAAAAAAACACGTGCTGCTAATTGTTCACTTTTCGACACTGAAACATACCTACGTGAAACTGAAAAAATCGAAAAACGATGCTACCTTAACAGATTTTCCAATAAAAGATCTATGAACGTAGAGGAAATTGCTACTAATCTCTAGAACATTAATTTTGAATTAGTAAAAAAGAGAATGATTGCATGTAAATGTAATTTTGGGGATGGGTTTCATCCCCTTAAACCAAATTATCACCAATATAAAAAAACACGTGCTGCTAATTGTTCACTTTTCGACACTGCAACGTAACTATGTGAAACCGAAAAATCGAAAAACGATGCTACCTTAACAAATTTTCCAATAAAAGATCTATGAACGTAAAGGAAATTGCTACTAATCTCTAGAACATTAATTTTGAATTAGTAAAAAAGAGAATGATTGCATGTAAATGTAATTTTGGGGATGGGTTTCATCCCCTTAAACCAAATTATCACCAAT
The DNA here is from genome assembly GCA_028830335.1 of Eucera pruinosa. NCBI lineage: Eukaryota > Metazoa > Arthropoda > Insecta > Hymenoptera > Apidae > Eucera > Eucera pruinosa. The sequence continues at coordinate 8,468,878 of JAMYCR010000014.1, read as the reverse complement.
ATAAAAAAAAACACGTGCCGCTAATTGTTCACTTTTCGACACTGCAACGTAACTATGTGATACCGAAAAAATCGAAAAACGATGCTACCTTAACAAATTTTCCAATAAAAGATCTATGAACGTAGAGGAAATTGCTACTAATCTCTAGAACATTAATTTTGAATTAGTAAAAAAGAGAATGATTCCAAGTAACTGTAAAGCAGAAAATGATTCCAATCTTTTGGTCGATAACGTACATCTAATAAACAAATAAGAATTATTCTCGAATTAGTATTACATTAACGTAAGAGATTTTCCGTAAACGATATGAACTGGTATGAATTTTCAAAAGAGTTAACTTTCACCTTATACACATGTAAATATACACAAAGGTTAACAAGGTTTCAGTTCTAGAATAAGATGACAGCGAATATACGTATATTACACCTTAAACGACTCTTGTTAATTAATCATTAGATATTTTCATTGAGAAACAGATTCAATTCATCGAAATGGTACATCGAAGATATAGCAGCGCAAAAATGTCGACTCACTCGAAGCATCATTGAAAACCATAAGTTCATAATAATGTTAGAAAATGTTGAAAGGAATCATACATCCTACGACTTGAATAGAGAATGCTACAACTCTTGAATGACAACAATACATCTTGTAATTTTCTAAGTATCGCTGCGAATAATAATATGTGGTTGTGTGTAACTATGCGTGTTGCACAATTATCATTATGGACAATGATAGTTTTGTGGACGAATATTTGTATTGTACGCAAGCTGAACTTTAACTAATATTAATCACCGTGAACTGCTTTCTTAGTACGCGTTTTAATTGATGGTTCCTTTACTATATAATTGATGATTAATAGTGTCAGCAAGTTTACTTATTTAACTAGTTATTTATGCGAGCACTAATTGAATTTATGGAATTTTTAAAACATACATTCCTCTTACCTTCCAAGGCTTAACTTCATTTTCTATAACTCACAAAATGATGTGTTTGAGATTCAGAAAATAATATTTAAACAATTTGAAGATTTTTGGAAATACCTAAAGTTGGTAAAACTTGTTAAATGTTCGAAATTTATCCTACATTTTAGAATCTTTCAATATTCCGAAATCAAACTGTTTACAGCTATAAAGAATTTTTAATTTGTTCGAACTTTGAAAAAAATTCCAAACGACAAAGTTCAATTCTAAGCTTTATGGGTTTCGATATGTTTCAATATGGCTGCAAAAAATGTTAAAACAACTTTTTCTTTTCCAAATTTGCCACAGAAAAGACAAAGTTATTGGAAAATTCTTTTGGACCATGTTGCAGCACATCAAACCCCATAAACGTATTTATATCGATCAGCCAAAATTACGAGTTGATATCGTAACATTAAATTTAATGAAACAAAAGAATTTCTGTTTATACAATTTTAAGCATTGCTCCTAAAACAGATCTTCGATAGCATCTACATTATAAAATACTTTACTTTTATTGCATCGAACGGAAAGTTCAAATGCCAACTTGATACGTATGATTCGACTATTAATAAATAAAGTAGTGGAGATCAATGTAAAGGAACAATCGTCAAGTCGATTAAAGACTTAAAGGTTTGATTTATGACACGATCCGTTCATTACTCAAAATTAACGGTATTCGACTCTAATGAGAACATTTCGTGCTACTTTAATTATGCCGTGGACGCAAACTGAACGTTCCAAGCAAACGATTCCTCTGTTCAGCAATGGCATCGCGGTTGAAGAATCGCAAGATAAAGGATCGAACACCCCATTGCGAGCTCTGAATGCATTGACATTGACCCTCGCGACACTCAGCAGCTCTCCAGCCATTAAACACAACAGTGTACACGGGGTTTTCGCAGCGATCGAACGGGTACCGGATGCTTCACTCGTACAAATCTGCATTTTGATCCGCTGATCCTATCACGGCTAACATTACTGGAAACTGGTGTCTCATTAATTCTAACCAACGGCCCTTGTTGCTTAAACGCATAGCACAGGGGAAGGCAAATCTGCCGCTAGATCCACCGGTGTCCATTAACCGGTCTTCCTGACATATGGTCTTCCTGTGTTCTCAGCGAGTCACCAAAGGTCGAACAGGAACACTGCGCGTTCTCGTTTCTTTTACTCTGGGTTCGAGTATCGCCTATGAGGGTAGATGTACCACGTGCTGCCACTTTAAGGTTCCCGCGTAACTTTATTTAACTATTTTAGAACGTCGTTGACATAAAGATCGCTCCAGTTTCGAGTATAATAACGTTCAACCGCTCTTTTATTTATGAACATTTTTTTTATATGTTCGATATAATGAATTCGTTACTACGTAATTGAAAGTGTACAACAAAGTCCCATGTCCTTCGTACTGTCACTTGAAAACTTTTCATTTAAATAGAAACATGTTTTACATACATTAACACGTCAGTTTGTGTAACAGATGTAAGATATATTGTAAACGTATCGCCTTACTGAATTATCACACGTTCCATACTTTATAATTATATTGCTGACGTTTTAATGTTCAACAGCACATTTACCTCCTAATATTTATTTGTAAATATTAAGTTAAGAATATACAATGTCTATATGTTGTTACGTAAACCGCAGTCCAAATTTAGTATGAAAATTTCTTTACTTACGATTCTTTATACATTACTTTGCTATTAAATAAACGAATTCAAGTCGCAGTTATAGGAACAGTGACAGTACGTGGGTCATTTACCCTATCATTGATGACTTCTTTTCGTTCTCGTTCGCATTTGTACGTGACTTTTATGTAAGGTAAGTGTAGGTAATGTGGAACAGCGGGTAATATAAAACGTCGTAAAATCTCGATAATTAAATATCGAATTTTACCAGCAACCATGTGTATGTGTTCGTTATAAACAATAACGGAACATGTTGACAATTAATATCGAGTTTCATTGATGCAATGATATAAATAAGTATCGTAATTCATTTCGCTCCTCCCCAACATTCTAATTTCGAGTATTTCAATGTAATGTACCTATTTGTAGAAAACCTGTAAAATTTATACTATCAATGTCCGTAAATCTAGTATTATTGAATTGAAGTTATTGTATTACATATATGCGACACGCTGGTTTCAATGCAACACATTGGAAAACTTGATTTTTCACCCATTTTACATGTGCGAAACATTGGAAAATTATTTGATTACATTCTATTATATTCTATTATATCCACATTTATTAGATTTTAATCACATGCAAGTAATAATCTGCAGTGTGTTTTGTAAAAATTTGAGAGATGGAATAATTTAAATATAGGCTTAAGCTAAGATTTTTCTCCGCGACGCGATAGCGAATGTGTTAATGTTACCGCAAAATAATTTGTTCATTTTTCCTCTTAAAAGTTTATCGATTTAACTTAACTTCATTTATAACTGCTTCGGCCATCGGTGATTGACACGGTATTTAACGTGTTAAGCATTTATTTTCTATTTTGAATGGCGTATAATGTAACGCTATCTCAAGGTGTTCTATTAAATTGTTACATGTCAATTACTTTTCGTATCGTGTCTGACCAGCCTACGCCTTTCAATGAAACATTTCGCCAGCTTTATCCCCCATGCTCGACTCGCTTCACGCGTGTCACGCAACGAAATCTACTAGTTTGATTTTTGGAAACCGTGTCTTATTAACGCCTTATCGAGTGCTTTGCTACTAGATCAAAAATCACTTGCTTTTTACGTGTCGTAACAAACTGGACCACCTTGAAATTCTCGAAAATCTCGAATTCTAATCAGCGTTAAAGACACGTTAGTATTTGTGTTGTTTAAAATTCTACTGCTTCACAATTGACTAGATAACTGGTTTATTACCGAAACACTTTCTCCCTAGGGTGTTGTATTTTGTTCTATTTTTGAACTAACAGGTACGTTACTGTTATGTATGGGTACAGTACATATACAGTGGCTCAAATCAGAGGCGGATTTTAATTTTGAATTTAAATTTATGTTTCTTTCAAAATCTTGCGTCATACTGAATTATTTCACGTTAAACTTTTAAATAATACTAAATTTTTAAATAATACACACGATTTTGTTGTTTTTAACACTAGAACTACCAGTCAAAATGACTGGTCAGAAATTTGCCATAAAAATGATATAAACTTGCAACGGTGCATTTCTTAGAATATTCCGTGATTTTCTTTACAAAATATTAATGAAGATTTATTGTGCTTCAATCACACGCACTTTGCAAATATCTACCATGTCTATTTCTTTGGTACAAATAAGTATACCTTAAAAATAATATAAATATAATATAATATACCTGTCTCACATTTTCATAATTTTTGTCACTATTTATTCTTCCTCACTTTCTGCGCTTCTATCATCCCCTTATTAATGACTATTTATTCTCTTAATTAAATAATTCTAATTAATAGTGAATCTTTATAAATAATTTTAATCTTTTAAATATCTACTTGAAATTGAGAGACGTAAGCAGACTTTTCCAATTAATTGTATGTACATCTTCTTATTTCGCGCTCATCATGTTTCCCAGCCCAAGTACGTTTCCACTGGACATAAGTTTCCAAGCATTTCGCGTTTCCATTTTCCGCACCACTCGAACGCACAATTGCACTCACACAAACGCGTAACGCACTTGCCGCGTGCAGGCACACAAACTGGCGTTTTGTGGTCGCTTAAACGGCATCGGTGCTGTTCGCAAAACAAGCGGTCTAGCCAGTCGAGCAAATTACCCATACTTATTCCCGCTGTTACATACGCAGGGAAACGTACCCAGGACGTCTTCATTCGACATCGACAGCAGGTCCCGCTGTTCCCCGCCGCTTTGCCCATCGACCTATCCCGTTGTTGGAGATTTTTCCAACTTCACGCACGACCAAGTCAATAATTGGAGGGGCTCAGAAGCCAACCAGTCTAACAATGAACGTTCGGCAACTCGAAAATCCAACAGAATCTGAAACTTTGCGAAAACGTTGTACAAGTGATCCTAATAATGGATACATTTTTTGTTTTGGCGAAAAAGCGATCCTAAGGAATCTTAAGTTTTCCCTTTATTTTCTAGATATTTTCCCTTTAAAGAAAATATAATTGTAATATGTTTGTTGCAATCCTTCACTGACGAGTCGTATTCGATTTTTCGATGAATTGCTATAATTTTGAAACGAACTGTATAGTTCCCTCAATCATGGCGTAACTAAAAACGTAACACTTTTTCGTATTCAATGGTACAGTGAAATCAATTTTATCCATACGATTAGAATCAACAAGAAGTATTAAGTGGAACGAAATGCGCATCTTGATACGTCGCAAAAACGTGTCGAATACTTTCACTGATTATAACATTTCTGTAGTGTCAAAAATGTTTTATTGTACAAGGAAAGATTAATATCTGTTATTCTTTCAATTAATGAAATACATTCTTGCCGACGATATCCACGTTTTCAATTTACGTAATTTCAACGAATTAATAGGCGATTGAGCCAACAAAAAGGTACGATAGGTGATCGTGTCAATAATATATTTAGATATTTATATGCTTTAACTTTGGTTAAGAATGAAAAAAACAGCGACGGAAAATTTTGTTAATTAATTAATTAACAGCGTGTAAAAAATAAACAGCGACGGATAATTTTGAATAAGATTTTCTGAAATTCGTAATGCATAATTTCTAATGTGTCAATGAATAATCCACTTTTTAGTTCAATTCAACATTTATTTCTAACAAACTTAAACATGCATTCTGTCTTAAATATAGCTGTTATTGTTCTATAATACTTTGCTGTATTTTCGGATAAGTTGTGGATTCGCGTTTGAAACATTTGATCAATTGATAAAATAAATTCGTCGATCCATTAAAAAATAGTGGTACGCTTAATATAAAACGACAATAGTAAAGTATGTCAACAATTATTAAATTTCTTCAGCGTAGCACAATTTGCGAATCGATTTTTACTTAAAACTATATCAGCTTGTAAATCCATTTAACTTGGCTGCTCGGCTATTAGTTAAGTAAACATGTGTATATAAATTAAAACTCCATAAACTAAACATCGCATATAAATTCTCATTTTAATAATTGTTCGATTCTCTGTAACCACAATTTTATTCGATTTGGTGACAAAAGTTCCAATTAATTCAACTTCTTTTTACTTTAATCTGCAAACTAGGAAATAATTAATACGTAATATACATACGTTAATACGTAATAATTGTTACAGATATATAATAGTATATTAATAAACTATAACCGTATAATAATACCAAAACCAAATACTTTTAAAGAATATAAATACGTGCTTTGTAAATAACTTTTAAGTTACGTGGAACTATAAAGAGTAATGTTGATTAAAATAGCGGAACACTGAAATTGTAAACGATTCTAAATAACATAAAATTCAGAGGAAGAACTTAAAATAAATTCTACGCTTTTTGATTGTAAATTAGGATGGAATAAATAATCCTGGAACCATTTTCTATTCGAAGTCTCGTTAAGTAGGGACTCGACAAGGGAAGGGTTAAATAATAAATTTCTAATGTTAAAATAATTACGTAAAAAGATAAGAATACGTCGGATTTGTTTTACTCGAAATCTGTTCGGAAGTATCGAATTCCAGTTCTCAAGAAATCGGCAGATAACTCGAAATCCTTGTGGTGTAAGACAAACTTAATTAGGAGAAATCTATGTTATCTGGCATCTGAAGAATTGTAAATTCGTTTACCAATTATTTTCACACTAGTGTTTAATTAAGACTCCGGCGTCGTTTGATTTCTTCCTACATTTTTTATGACACACACGCGATCTCAAATAAAGATAGTTATATCTCTGTGTCTACGCTATTCGCGATCTCTTCACTAACGGTGGAAAGGATTTATGTTTCCGAACTAAATAAACTAAATTTACATTCCGACGGAATTTCAACTCAGCTTTATTTGCTGAATCAATTCTTTTCGTGTGAATGGACGGAAATATCAAATCATAAACAAAGTAAACATATAATGCACAATTTACTACGTCAACGGCTGAATTAATTTCCATTCTGCCAATTATTAATTTCGTATTAAAATGTATTGTTGTATTATTGTTAAGCGCGTGGAAATAAAATTCATTATTGTAATTATATTAACAAAGAATATGCTTTGTTTATAAAATCATGTAAAGAGTAACAAATAATAATGTATTGATATAAGTAGAATATATTTTCATCTAAGGAAACATTAAATTAACATCATGTCATTAATAATATTAAAAAGTTTATTAATAATATTAAAAGTCACCACTTGAAGGTTAAATAGATTCATCAACCCATTTAAAAGTAGTGGTTTAATAGTTGGTGCACCTAATACAATATGACGATGATTCAAGCATTCTTCCAAAATTGATAAGAAATTTTTTAATCAAAACGATATTAAACTCTTTTGTGGCCATTCTTAAACTATAATTTAAATCACACTAAACATTTATAGGACTATCTTAACAAAGATATACTTTACAACGTGTATAATAATAAAAACAGCACTGTATATTTTTTTGCATTAGATTTGTTGAATTTTGCGAAGCAACTAGAAAAAAAGGATGTAATAAGCTACAAAAAGAATTAAAAGAAGTGTAACATAACATTTATATTATACTTTTAGCAAAACTAGTATGAAAATCATAAGTGAAGTTATAAAAGACCGAAAACATCAGTCTTAGAAAATTTGAAATTGTTCGTAAATAATTATGCAAATAAATAAATTATAATGTTTATAAAACCGCAACTGTCTCGCAAACATATTACAATTACGCAAACATACGTTTTATCCAAATTAAATAGCTCTAAAAAAAATTGTTGCTGGCAAAAATAAAAGGCTATATCTTTCTAACCAATACTGTAAATTAGGTTTGGGTAGGTAAACTAAATTAAACTAAATTAAACTAAATTAGGTAAACTAAATTAGGTAAACTCTTATTAATAAACTGATATTCATAAACTGATTACCTTGAAACGTTTGGATGATGAAAACAAAGTTAGTTAGTATAATGTATGTTTATTCTGTACTAATATGCTGCGAATGTGAAGGTACTTACGTATTTAAGTAAATTAATTAGAAGAAAATTACGCAAAAGGAAATTACGTTAGAAAAATGGAACTGTGCAATATGCATTAATAAATTACATAAAAAAGAAGTCATAAATTACATGCATTACGGAATCTCTACCATCGACATTTACTGTTACATAAACTGATTCTGCATGACTAATACTACTGGAACAATGAGCGCACAAGGTATATGCACACGCTCATGCTTTTCAATTAGGCGTTCCGTTGGTTAACTTCTGTATTTCATTTTTCTTTATTATCAATTTTTATGCGCAGCTTCGAATACCTTTGGGCAATAAAAAGTGTAACATATCCAGATTTATACGATACCTATAACTTTTATACCAGATTGAACTATTTCAAAAGCTACTACGCTTAACTAATAATTTCAAATCGACAATGTTCCTTGTGATATGGTTGTTAATCATTTTTGTTTTAGTAGCCATTATATTAGTAATGACGCTAAGATGCTAAGATAATTATTACTATTACGTAATCGCGATGTTTACAACTGTTTTATTACGTTTTAAACAATCAGGATCACAGCCCTAATATTTAATATTTAAAGTATTTAAAATATTAGGGATGTGATAAGTGAAATATTTCAAGTATTAGGGAAATATTAATGTGCTAGTATTCTAAGATAATTATTGTTATTAGATAATCGTGATATTTAGATATGTTTAATTGTTATTTAGACGACCAGGATTATATCCCTAATATTTAATACTTACAATATTGGGGATGTAATAAATTAAATATTTATTTAATATTTATTAGATTTATCAAATCTTTATTAAATATTTATTATTTTAAATACTAAATATTAGGGATCCAATTGACGTTGTTGAATATTTATTACATCCTAATATTAAATTTAAGTTTCATTTAATTAGATTCAATAAATAATTTGATTCTCCAAAAGAGATTTGATAGGATTTTAATTCCTAATGAAATGAATGTTTCTTACAAGCAAAAGGAAGAAAATAAAAATTCGGGGCTTCGAAAGTTTCAAGGGTTTCGAAGCCTCACAAAGTTTCAAATTCGAGTTTCACAACTTTAGAAACTAGGTTTAAATCCATCTCTGTAAAATACGCTATAATAACAAACAGTGCGCATAATTTATTGAAACCTTGTAATTCATATTAGCGAACTGAAAAGATTGCCAAACTAATTTAACGTAATTTATATTTCTTATCTCGTGATTGAAAAACGAAAGCTGAAGGCAAGCTATCGGAAGAGCGTACCTAAATTTCAAATGTCCATTAGTGAAAAAGATTGATCTCGCATTGGCCGGTCATTTTATCTAACGCTAATTGCCAATTAATGCAGCGCTTCACGCTTCGTCCTGATCCTCTTCAAGACTGACGCGTTAAAAAGGTTATTCATCGCGATCGTAGACAAGAATGCTTTCAACATGATGCTATAAATCATCGAAAGTATCGCTCTAATTTTTTCACCTAACGAGACTCTCGGTTTATGGCGTGCGTGATGAATCAAACTCTATTTAACTCCACCTATCCTTTACGATAGGTAATCCAGCCACGAACTTTCACTGAATCGATTCCAAAGCAATCTTAGACGTCGTAAACCGAAAAGATTGCTGACTGACGACCTAATTAAGTCGTCTCATGGAATCAACGCGGTGAACCATGATCTCTTGCAGAATTCATAAGTGTTGCGTGGTAATGCACATGTACAGTTTGCCTAACAAGAGCGTGTGTTCGAGATGTCTACAAAGTGCATTGTATTAAATACACAAATCAGTGGCAATCTAAAACAATTTTTATATACGGTAGCGAATGAAAGAATATTTAAAATTAACAACTGTGTTTATAGCGACTCGTGAAATTGATCGAATACTCGTTCATCGAGTGTTTAACGTTTTACACTCGAGGACTACGAAACGATATCATTTAAAATTGTTTACAAACTCGAGAAACTCGCTATGGAGCCATTACTATTTACACGTAAAAAATTTCAATTCCTAATACAAACAGAACAATAAATCGCAGTACCTTTACTTATTTTCTTAATCCTTTCCATTCGAAAGGAAATTCCTCGCAAAAATGAAGCAATTTTGATAACTCTCGAATGCAAAGAGTTAATCGTTAGTTATCATATTTTTCGAACGTACTTAATGTACAATTTGTGTTTCATTTTACGCAAAAAGGACACGAGCTCTAAAGCAGTTTTTGTATTTAATGCTTTTAATGGTATAAAAATTTCGATACTTTGCTGTACGAGCGTCAACGATGAAATTTGCGGGGATATCAAAGATAATCAGTGGCGCAGCATTCTAAGCATGAAGTATTTCAAATAATTCAAACATCCTTTCCATCAATCTGAAGTCGTATCCCTCGCGTAATCGAATTCCTTCGCTAATTTGTACACGCGATTTCTGGGAGCCGCGGATCGACGCGTAGCGTGTTTCACGGCACCATTATTCGCCGGTAATTCGTACGTGCATCCAAGCATATCGCGTTCCTTTAAAGGCTATTTTCACGTGCCCCTCGTGGCCGTAACGATAAGAGTGTACCCGCAATCGTTCGTAATTGCGCATTGGGAGGGCGAGCAATTAATCTCCATTGAACTGACACGCGCGTTAATGCGAAAGGAACGGGCAGCATTGACACGTGACGAAAAATGAAGCCGGAGATCGTGAGCCGTGATTTTTGTGGCCGTCGTTCACGGTAATTGGCGTGGGCGGTTCAAAATACGAGTAATCTTCGCGGCAAACACGACGGCGAATTTGTTCAATCATAAAATTGTACGTACAGTAATTCACAAACATTTTTTAAGGCTATCCTATTTTTTTTCTCCGTTATTTTTTAACTTCTTGGCTGCGCTCTGTTGCTATAAGGTAAATGACCCAACTACTGCCACCTGAATGATCAAATATGACTTCATTGCACTGTTTCTATTATTTATTTATCAAAATCACGTGTCTTTTTCTCTTGTCTGTCACGATCCAGTGTTTCTACTATAAGAAAAAAAATAATAAGACTCTTAAAACCATTATATTTGTTTACAAATTCAATACGTTAACGAAAACAACACCAGAGCTAATACAGTCGTCCCTAATTCGTTGGTATTTTGGGCAAAATAGCTTACAGTGGCAATGATTGGATAAATGACAGTAGTTGGGTCATTTACTCTAGTAGCTCAATTGTTCATCTCGCGTTTAAAACATTGTCCATTATATCTACACTATGGATACATTTTTATATGTGAAGTATTATAAGAATAGAAGACGCAACAAATATCAGGAATGTGATGTGGGATTACGTGTAGCTCGCTGTTATAAAAAGTATCACACACAATTTGTGGAATATTCGTTCGTGTTATGTTATTGAAATTTTTTACACGAAGATGTAATAAAATATTAGAACTTATTAAACTTCAATTTTAATTTAACGTAGGTATTACGAAATGTATATTAAAAAGCACCAGACATAGATTTTGATGCTAATGTCGGCCTAAGATACCGATTCGGGTTTAGTCTCGCCGTAGCAGAGAAATTAACCCTGTCATTGTTCCATCCCTCAACTAAAAGTATATTCCAAACAGCGAATCAATCGGTTGAATAATTCATAAGTAGTCGCTGGTTAATGTGCATTGGAAATACTAGTTTCTACTATTTTTAACGGTGCCCAATTTTCATGTGCATCGAGTTTTGCTTTAAACCTGCAAAAAGTGCATCGGGTACCATTAAAATGTCCGATTAAAATCTCTCACACCTTCGACTAAACAATTTATAGCAAAAAGTTCCCGAACTTTTCTATCACGCTTTGTATACATCGTACAGAACTCGTGCAACAGTAGACGTAGCTTATCCCTAACTAAGAATTCAACGCACAATACTGCAACGTCGATAAACCCAAAGAAACTGAATCACGCGTTCGATAAAGTGCCTTCCTCATTCCCTCGAGCCACGCTGGTTTAGACCCAGATCCTGTACCTGTACCGCAACGCAAAGAACGATTGCAAGCCTGCGAAGCAGCCAGCGAAACCGTAGTAGGGGCCAGATGATCTTGTGACCCGGGGAGCCTCGGAAAAATACGAAAACTCGGAAGGCAGCGGATCTTAAACGCGTATGAATTATTCCGCAGACGTCGACGCCGCGCACGATACGCAATTAAGCCGGGCCCGATGAATTGCAAATACAGTCGTTAGCTCGCCATTACATTCGAATGCTTTCAAGAGAGGCCGCCAAATGCGCAGTCTCCGGCGGAGAGGAGGGCCGCGAGAAATCGTCCAGCTAGCGTCGCCGCGATCCAAGGTACGAGCGGAATTTCAATCTTCCAGCAAATGGAACACCGTGGTCCCATAGCGTAAAGGTCGCCAACCGCCATACACGCCAACCAGTCGGACGGCCTGATGATGCCCTGGGTCGGTCGTTACCCAGGCTAAGTGGTCCGCCGTTACGGTGGTCAGGGTAAGTGCTCCATATTCCGCGAGCTGTTTCATCGAATGGCCAGATAACACGCGAACCTGGAGAGGCCACGATTTATGATACAGCTTGGCTACTTGTCTTCGGTTCTGCCCACGTGTCGTAAGGTTAGGTGCATCCTCCGGAGATACTTCGCTAGTCGAGGGCTCGAGATGCTTCGCTAGTTTTTGGGATCCTATTGGGAAGGCCTAGGGTAAATGATCAACGTACTGTCACTGTTCCTATAACTGCCAGTTGGATTCGTTTATTTAATAGCAAAGTAACGTACGCAAAGAATCGTAAGTAAATAAATATTCATACTGAATTTGGATTTCGGCTTACGTAACAACGCGTAGACATTATACATTATATTCGTTTACGCTTAATATTTATAAATTCACCATTCAGCTGCGTCGTTAACGTTCCTTTTAACTTGTCGCAAAGAATTCTTCTATTCCCAAACCTCGACCTGTAACCTTGTTCTCTATCCATCGAATGCTGCGTTACACCGTTCCTGTCACGAATGCAAATCGCTTCCACCAACACGACTCGTCCTTGATTATTGTTATCGGCTCCCACTTATTCATTTTCCACACATCAACCACAAAACGAGCAACCAAGGCTATCTCTTTTCAATTTCATCCTTGCCACCTGCTTTCCTGGAACAAGTAGAACTCCCCCCCTATTTATCCTCCATGATGTTGCAAGTGATTGTAATGTACATCTAGACAAGTTAAGACATCTTAAGAGGGGAGACGACAAGAAACATCGAGGCATCCTTTTTACGCAAATTGAAAGAACAATACACCCGAAATCTGATGCACTCGGGCGAGTAGTAGAATTCGTGTTAACGCTTTATCCACAGGAAGTAGTTAAGGCGACGATAAAGTATACACAATTGTTTGCAGTGACAATATTTCTTTATACGAAATGTATTGCGATGTCTTTAATAATTTAGTCACTAAAGATATAAATTGCTAAAGATTATTATTAATATTACGAGTTATTGACACTGTGGCATCGAATGATTGATTATTTACTGGACATGTTGTACATTTAATCCTAGAATCTCCTTTTATTGTATGTGAATTTTCTTACGTCTTTTCATTCCGTTTATCTTTGCAGACAAGTCGAGCAATATTTTACTTATGTTCACTTTCCTATACACATTTATTACTAACAGGAGATAGTGAACACGGGTAGTGATAAAATTGAATGCTCCATATTTTATTTAATTGCTTTGACAGCGCACCATGCAAAACGAATCGTAAATGATGATTTTGCTTATCTATTTGACAATCTATCCCACGAGAGTAATAGTGCTTCCAAACTTTCTATTGCTAATGTATATGAATTATACCAGAATACATTATACCTTGCAGATACATCATAACTCTTATTCGACTGACGTTAAAAGGAGTTATATAATATCGATCGAAAGTAAATTAAATTCCACTGAACTCGCAAAACATTATTTTACGACGACAAGTATACAAATACAAATAGACTTTGATTTGATTGATGAAGGAATTTTTAGAATTGCGAGTACTCCATAACAACATGGTTTTTGATTCCGTAATTTTGTCGTATTGATAATGACTAGAATGTGGATCTTTAAGCATATACAAAACTTTATAATAACAACTGCAGGAATCGAATCAAAATGGACATTAATTTTACCATTTAAATATTGTAACGAGTTACCCAGTGTATTTTTGCGCGTCACATGCTCCGCGCTCCTTTTTGCAACTTCAGATTTACCATAAATGCATAAACATTCACAGTCTAATATTTACTAAAGATAGCACACACATCGTATTTGCATTTTCACAACACATCCCATCATTCAAATCTTCGAATTTTCAATGTTTCAAATTTTCAAAGCTTTGAATTTCCAAATCTTCCAATTTCCAAAGCATTGAATTTCGGAAGGTTATAATCCCCAATATCATGAATTTTTAATGCTTCAAATTCTCAATTTGCTGGAATCCTCAACGTTTTAAATTTGCAAAGTTTAGAATTTCCAAACGTTCAAACTTTCAATGCTTCGAATCCTCAAAGTGCCGAATTCCCAATACTTTGAATTTCGAAAGGTTACAATCCCCAATATCGTGAATTTTTAATGCTTCAAATTCTCAATTGCTGGAATCCTCAACGTTTTAAATTTGCAAAGTTCAGAATTTCCAAACCTTCAAACTCTCAATGCTTCGAATCCTCAAAGCGTCGAATTCTCAATGCTTTGAATTTCCAAATCTTCCAATTTTCAATGCTTTGGATTTCGAAAGGTTATAATCCCCAATATCATGAATTTTCAATGCTTCAAATTCTCAATTTGCTAGAATCCTCAACGTTTTAAATTTGCAAAGTATAGAATTTCCAAACCTTCAAACTCTCAATGCTTCGAATCCTCAAAGCGCCGAATTCTCAATGCTTTGAATTTCTAAATCTTCCAATTTCCAAAGCATTGAATTTCGGAAGGTTATAATCCCCAATATCATGAATTTTTAATGTTTCAAATTCTCAATTTGCTGGAATCCTCAACGTTTTAAATTTGCAAAGTTCAAAATTTCCAAACCTTCAAACTCTCAATGCTTCGAATCCTCACAGCGCCGAATTCCCAATGCTTTGAATTTCCAAATCTTCCAATACTTTTGAATTTTCGTCACACGTCCATCACTTAAACGCACGAACGTAAGACAATCATACTTTTCCAAAAACCTTTAAAGAAATCTATCATAGTCGCATCATCGCCAACCATCATTGTTCTGAGAAGCTGAACTCTCATCAGTGAATGAATACGCTTGAACATTCGCATTTTCCCGATGCTCTAACGCGATTCGGTGGGAAATTTTTGAAGCCTCTTTCCAGGCGGAAGCGCGGCCAACAATGAATCGTTCGCATAATTGGTAGTGCAAGAACGGTTTCGCAACGTGCTCGTGTCGGGTCTTCTCGTTCCGGACCGAGTCAGTAAGTCAGTCAGTCAGTCAGCCGACTCGCTCAGCCGTGGGATTGGATCTCGACGTGCTAATGAGCGCCTGCGGTTACGCAACGCTCGTTAGAGCCTCTCCCGCGAGGATCCTCATGATCGGTCGTCCTCGGTGAGAGTCCTTGCGCGGGCGCGACGACTCCTTGCGACATTCCAGCGGACGATTTCACGAGACGCAATCGCGCCCAGCCCACGCTGTTTCGTTTAGAAATTGCCCTCGTTGACGACGAAACTCGCAATGAGTGTAGTATTCTTGGAAGTTTCCTAGCGGGGCTGTGGCTAGCGAAAGTGACGCAGCCTATCCATTCTTACATAGAATTATAGGAGAACCGAGGCGTGTAATAAAAATCTAAATTCCAAAAAGGAAGTTTCTCAAAAAGGTGTTTGTTCACTGATTTTGTATGCTCAACTGGCCGATATAGTTCGTCCTCTAACGCAGGAGAGGGAACGTTTTAATTGTGGATTTGGTTTTATACATGATGGTATAATGTGAATGTGCGAGAGGACATTCTTATATTTTTGTATTCTACGTTAGTTATGGGGAGGTACGAATGAGAATGGTGTGACGCAGGATGATGAAACAGATATTGTAGGAGACCGCACCGAACGTAAGGCAGAATGAAGGAAAGAGAAATGTAAACCATAAAATAATAATAAACCTTTCTGTTATTTTTATATTATACATATACTGTAATTTACTAACATTAATCTCTTAACTGCGGACGACGAGTTAACTCGTCTTATTGGTTGCTATTGTTTTGAACATACCATTCTTCTTTCTCTGAAATTCCTTATTTTTTAAAGCATATAAAATATTAGCATATAAAGATATTTGAAGTCTATAATGTGTACGTAGACTTTTGTGACTGACTGTATAAAATAATATATGAAATATCGATTAAAATAAATCTTGACGATCGTTTCCCAACGACATCTATTTAATTCAACGGTTAAATTCGAATTCTTTTTATTTCCAATTAGATTGCAATACACGTTGTCAATTTATGAATACATTTCGAACACGTCTGGCTGGATCATGATATCGGAAACGTGACTCTCGATACCGATCGCCTCTCTTCCTTCTTCTCTTTGCCACGACCCTCGTTGCCTCGAAGATCGAAGACGATCCTCTCTCGGAAGTAATCGAGAGCCCCTTATTACATTCTAGTTGACTATCCCGACACTTGATTATTCTCCCAATGATGGATTAATTAAGTTGCCCGTTCCGTCGGTGTTTCTGTGCGTCAACAGGTGTCGGACGAGCACAATCGATTTCTCAATCAATCTCCGGTACCCTCGCTATTTTCTTGCCAACCCTTTTGTTCCTTCCACGTTCACTCTAATCTATCTCAAACATTTGTTATTTTCAAACAAAGCAGCCATTATCGCGTTCAATAACGAGCACTTTATAAAACGGTGGATGATACGACGTCTCTCTTCGTGCACTATACACAATGTTTAGACGGACGCATTGTTTCACGATCAATAATCCTTCGATGGTCTTTTGAAACGTTGCTGGACAGCAAAATTTTGATTAATAGTGTTGCAAAGTAGGAAGTTATTAGACCGAGAATGAAGATGCGAGCAAAATTCTTTATCAGAGTGCAATTACTTGCTATAATTATCTACTGTCTTCTTTATAGTACATTACCGACGGTTAATATATAAAAAAATACTTTGCGATGCACTTAAAGCGATAGTTTAACTAAGTTACATGACCACACTCGTAATATAATTCTATATGTATATCTTACAATGCTTAGCTACTAAATTGATACCTAAGAGTCATCGAAAACTCGTCGTATACTTATTATACAATAAAATTATAATCGTACACACGCATTAAAATACTTTTAAATATTTCTCCGATATCTCTACCAACTTTCCGAGCAACCTAATATAAATACTTTTTTTTCTGTAGCCGCACTGTACGCACGTATATTAACGTGAAATTAAAACCAGTTTCCATAAATGTTTCCGAGTACACCTCCCACAATGTAAATATCCTTTTATTTCTCGCATATTATTGTTTCCATCAAACTACCTGCCGACGGCCTATCCAATTAACCGGTGGAAACGAAATAAATCCAAAAAGACAAGGAGATACGGGTAGTGCAAAACTGACATACATTACCTCGTAAACCGGCATTCTTGACAGCTGGTTACGACTAATAACGATAAGGTTGCGATCCAAAAGATCGCCGTTGGAAAATCTTTCGACCCGATTCTCACGGTGCTGGCCGAACAGCGGCTAGGAATTCCTGATGAAGTCGCGTTTTCCAAGGCACGCGAGATCTGGAGACTGGTCAATCCGGCCAGTGGCCTTGCGGTGTTTTTCAAAACAATTAATTCGCAGGATTTTTCGTACTTAGGATCGAAACTGGTTCCCCAAGTTCCCCGTCGTAACGAGATTTTGCTAGATCTCAATGCGAGACTATGTCAGCCCGTTTCATAAATAATACCGTCCATTTAATTAATCTAGGGTAGTTATGCACAATTTCGCTATGCTGATTTTTAAAGCGTTACAATAAGTTTCCGTGCAGTGTTTTATACGACTTAGGTTTCTACATGGCGTCTGAAATAAGTTAATACAGCAGGACCTTCCCCATCCGGATTAATCCTTCGAGTGCTAAGTAATTTTAGGAGATCGGCGCGTTTCTAGATTTCATTTCACTAATGACGTGTACGCGTGGTCTTTAACCCTTTGACTGCGGCACGATATTCGCGTAATCGTCGCCGCGGAAGATTAGTGTAACAAGAAATGCGGACATAGCAAATTTGCAGATGCAAACATTTGCAAATGCAGTTACTTGAGAATAAATTAATCCAAGGTATAAAATAATAAAATGTTATGTCGCCGTTTAAAAATAAACGTCTTCCCTTCGGAGCTTCTTAAACTGTGGATGACGACCCCAAAGGGGGTCGCATAACAAATTTAAAGAAGTTGCGAAGACCTTGACAATTGTTCAGAAACAGTATTTCAAGTTATAATGTTCACCTGTTAACGCCTCGAATATTATTAAGTAAAGATAATTACAAAAACCAGTTCGCTATAAGACAGTAGTTGTTTTATTTGTTCATTTATTTTCTACACCTACGTACGTCTGTAGCGAAGAATTGTCTTCGGTAAAAGTGGATCGCGAAAATGTTTCTTCGCCAAAAAAAAAAAAACGATGGCGAAGAGAAACCTTTCAGAATCTCTGCCTTACCCTAATCCTCAACGAATGAACTTTCCATCGAACCCTCCCCTCTCATCGTGCCAACTAAGGTCGCGTCTCACAACCTATGAAGATTCTTTTTCTAATAATTTGTATCCGCTCAATAAATAAGATTATCGATGTTCGTTTAACGGCGGATAAAAATCGGCATTACTTATGGAATGACCTGATATATGGCGAGCGGGACGGCCAGACCAGGGGGCAGCACGTTTCTCTCATTATGCCGGTCGACTGTTCGAAATCCTAACTGTACAATGCACTTACCCCGCCCAAGGGGCCAGCATCCTCGACACGCTCCCGTGTGGACGTGGAACGGAGGAACGTGCTCGATTATTTCGCCGAGCTGAGAGGGGGCGTGCGAGAAGGTCGCAGACACACGGAGCTAAGGGGCTCCGCTCGAATCGGTCATCTTGATTTACGACGTCGGAAGCGGCCGTAGATACTTCACGCACTTACTTGCCCGGTTAGTCGATCTGACTACGAGCCGGTGCAGTCGGAAAAATCCGCGTGCTTCTCCGTGTCCTTGAGACGCCTCACTTTTTGATATTTGTATCAAAGATGCCTTCGATGCGAATGTATGCGTGTTCAGGGTTATAGTACAGGGTGGGAAAGAAGAGAACCCCTCGGAGACGGCATCCGTACGGTGTAAGTACGGACTCTAGCTTTTTTTTTTTTCTGACTACGATAAAACGATTAATAATTATTTAGAACAGGCGGAACTATCTATTAGCGATTATACGACGCGTTGTTAGGCTCTGTATTTAATAAGTAGCGAATTAAATTGGTAGCGTAATGTGGTAAATTTGTTGAAATACAGAAATCTGTTGCAGTTGCACGAGCGGAATAGAAAACCGCGTCGTTTCTAAAGGGTTAAGAAGATTCGAGGGGTTGATAGTATCATAGACGAGATACAGAATACACTGCAGAGCATAATTAGGGTAGATGTACCACGTACAGCCACTTTAAGGTTCGCGCGTAACTTTGTTTAACTATTTTAGAACGTCGTTAACATAAAGATCGTTCCAGTTTGGATGACTTATTGAAGTGGCAAACATAATCCTTAGATCAAAATTCGATAGAATGTGTGTGGATCATTATGGTGCATCGTATTTTTGTACGCACGCGACAATTTTCAAGCATTTCGCAGTTGAAAGAGTTGTAATTGAATCATGAAATAAAATCAACGGAAAAATTTTGAAAAAACTAATCGACAGCATTTTTTAATTAATAAAGAAGAAAGAAAGAAATTTGTTATTAAAATGTTCTATTCTACGCTTCTAGTTCTTCGCTCGAATTATAATTCAATTATTTCATTATAATTGATTGTCGTAATTACGTACCGGTTTCATTGATGCTGTAAGATAATTTTGTCTTAAATAAATGTTACGTTCGCCTTTTTATCGAAAACACGGCGAACCGGATTTAGCCCGTGGACCGTAGTTTGCCGACCCCTGCTGTAAACTACAAAGAAAGGGATAATCGATCAGCGAAAAGTCTGAGGAGTATAGGAGATGCGGTAAAATTTTGAAACTCCAACCGTTCAGTATTTCTTTTTCGAGCCATCTTTGTACGGTCTGTCCATTAGTGGTGCCATCGCTCAACGCACTCTTGATATTGTGGGTAACGTAAGTCCTACTGTGAGCCAATTTAATCTGATACAAAAAAGGAATCTCTCATTCCTTTGATCAATATCCTCACATAAAATTCTTCTGAAGGCTCGTGCAAGAGGAATTCAGCATGGCGGTATGGTTCTTGAATGCATACGTGGAGAATTTGTTTGATCATCGTTTGTCGTATTTGGTTTGATCGCTTCCTAATACAGATCCCAAAATTCTGCATCAATAATTTATCAAAAACCGTACGAAGTTTAAATTAACGCAAACATATTTAAAATACTTCAACGTTTCGCTATTTAATTGGGTGAACAATTTCTTTCTGCTTTCTTTCGAAACAGTGGTATAGTACATAAAGATTAACGCTACAATATTTTTGAATATATCTATCGTAAATGTTTAAATTTGAAAATCATACTCCTACGTTTCATTCGTGTGTATGATTTGTTTGTATGATCCTCAGGATCCAATTATAACATTTGACTGACAATGAGGTCAAACTACTCGAGTTTCAAAACGCTCTATCCATACACTCTAATTATAAGTAACAAAGGTATAATAAAGTGTACAGATTAAGTACCAGCCGTTGAGTACTAAAATCAATGGTTGTCATAGTAAATATGTAAGTGCATACCTTAACTTCTGAACTCCGCTCACGTAAAAGACATGCGAAACAAAAAATCAATGATAGAGGAAATAAATCTATGGTTGTGAGGCAGAGATTGGCAACCTTTTCATTAATCGTAAGAAGGATATTCCAAATGACTGGTTTATTATTAGAAGCGAAATTCTGAGTTTAACCCTTCAACAATGGCTTCCATACCGTACGAATAATTTTAGGACAGAGAAACCTTTTATTCGTGATTACGAGAAGGCGACATCAATTTTTATATTTTAATTTATATCATAGTAAATTAAATCGTTAAACTAGTTTCACGTTCTTTTGGAATATGTAAGACTCCTTTGTTTACGTAAATGAAAGGAAATTGTTCCATCATTGAGGGGTGAAAATAAATTCAATACATATTCTTTTTAAATTGTACATAATTTTGAAGATTAATTGACGCGGGTACTTAAAAAATGCTTCGCGGTCACGTGAATATTTCACTCCAATAAGGTAAAAATTATTTTCACTTTTATATTTCAAATTGTATATGTACTATTTGAAAGTCACAATTACTTTATAAATAATACAACACGTTAGTGTAGAATGTTACCAATTTCGCCTACTTCACTCTAAATTAACCCTTTGCGGACGACAAATAGTAAAACTTAAAAAGAGTATTTTGACTTTGAATTCCAAGCCTTTAAATTTCTAAGCTTTCGAATTCCAGGTCAACAAATTCTTAATACTTTGATGCGTTGATCAACGATATTAATTGAAATTTTCTGCATTAACGGTGAACAGTGCGTCCACAAAACCAGAAAAGTGGCGATTATTTGCAGACACTCGTCCGCAAAGGGTTAATATTTGGAGTATTCATTCTTAATTGAAGTGAACATTAAATTATTATTAGTAAATTCACTCCTATGAATTGGAGTGAAGCTTTTCAATTATTTGAGTTTTAGCGAAAGAAGTCATTCTATTGAAGTGGAAGTTCATTCTATCACCTTACATTTTACATATAGAGTAAATTCACTGGTGACTCCATTATTAAAGTGAATATATCACTTCAACAAATTTAGAAAGCATATAATACGTTAAGGATAGCAAGGGTGAACTGAATAGACACTCTTTCTAAAAAAACGCCTTTTACAAGCATCATAAACAATCTAACAAATTCATATTCCATAAAAACATAATATTTATACGTAAAAGAAGGACAAAATTGACCAAATAGATCAACAGGAATGTGTTTTCATCCTTTACAACACCTATTAAAATTTACGTCTATAAGACCGCTAATACGTACCCATTTATCTCTATTTTCCAAGTTCGATCTCAGCAATTGAACATTCTACTATAATTGAAAAGTATCCAGAGTGGCAAGCTCGTAAACCATGCAAAAAGTAAAATAAAGATGGATAAGTAATTATTAGCGGTCTCACCGAAAATAGTAGTTACGAGTTAAGTATCATAAAGCAATTTGAAGGGGAAAATATATTTTTGAATTCGTTGAGTTCGCCCTTGCTATAACCACAACGCCTCGTATATTGTACTTTAAAGGGCAGTCTCGTTGATAAATACATCCACGTTACGTTGCATCGCATAAACTGCAACTTTTCGAAAATATGACTTACGCGGTTTCGCGTTAGAATCGCAGAAATAGTAAGCAGAGTAATATTACCCAATACTGCAACGGCGCGCCATGAATTTCAACCGTTCGACGGCAAAAGGAGTCAGCTTCCGCTCTCCGCCGCCTAATTGGACCTCTATTCCAGCTCGTTGATCGTGATAATGACATTTACATAGAACGCGGTATCGGTTTGCGGAACTGGTCCGGCCGCGAACACGTTAACGAAACTAATCTCAATTAAGACTGAATCCGATAATGAGATGCTCTAGTAGTGGCGTGCGCTCGCGCTAACCCCATATATGTATACGTGTAAGCACACGGAAAGGGCCAAAGTCCGTGGATTTATCTAACTTTCACATTCCAACGAGCGCGAAACGATTTGCCTTCGAGCTTTATTAACGGGCTTTAATTGCCATTGCAACAACCCGCCGCCGTGTTTGGTGGCGATTAATCTCATTTGTCAGGACAACGCGCACTTCCTAGTGCATCGTGTAGTCAAAGGGGTACGATAGAAGCGCTTGATATCGTCGTCGCGATGATATAAAGCCGGAACCTCTATCCACCGGCGCTTATCGTAATCGCGAATGATCGATAATTAAGAGCGGCTCCATTCGCGGCCTTTCCCGTTTATGGACTTACAATTAGGTAGAAAATGCGCGGACGCTTGCTGTTTCTAGTCGGCTGACTTTACGCGGACGCTTTGACTACGGCGAGAGATTCGCGTAACCGTTATGCATCTGCGAAACATCAGTTTACGCGTATAAAATACAGTCGAACCAAATTATGCGCGCATATTTGATTAGCAGATCATGTAAGTATCGCGCCGCAGTCAAAGGGTTAAGGGAAAAGCTACCATTATAGAATCTTCGAGTTACAGAAGTTCGAGTTATCGTGGTTCGACTAAACTTGGTTGGTCCGTATGAAATATCGTTTTTCCAAAGTTTAAAATTAGGGGATGAATAGGTACAACTCCCTTAATTTTGTTAATTAATTAATTATAATTAGACTGAGGATTTTTATGCATTTATCAAGGAATCAAATTCTCAGAAATGTAGATTCTACACGTAATGTGCAAATATATACAAAACATTTAAGGTAAAACGCACATTATAATATTTAGAAGGTGAAACAAACTTCTATTGTAATTCCATTCTTTCAATTATGCTTCTCAAAATTATGTATACATTGTGCGTAATATTAAACACATTTGTGTGCAATACACATCGTACACAACGTTAAATGCATCGATTGAACACGCGTGTACGAATTTTCTAATCCCTGCGCAAGTATTTGCTAAATCTATCCTGCATACACTTTGCAGTAGTGTAGTTTGCGTATTCGCTGCGTATCATACTACATAAACTAATAATAATAATAAAAACAAAAGTGCAAAGCAGCGAGTCATCTAATAAAACTTGTGCAAAAGAAAAAGGAGGCAGCTGCTTACAAATATTTCACTTACACGCACGCATGGACGTTATTTTAAGATCTTTACTCTTTGAAACCGTAAAACCAGTCTCGTTCTTTCGGTTACAAGTTCGCTCGGGACAAGAGTTTCTTCTAGCAACGATAAAATAGTTTTTGTGACAAGCAACTTGCTCTAGTCAACTTATACAAGCCTGTTCTTTGTTGCCTCCGCGTGTGCTTCGATTTCTTGTTCCCTTTAAAATGACCTTGTTGAATTACTCTATTACTCCACTACTAATACATACATAAGTACTTGCTTGTCGTTTCATCTCGTACGCGTCTAGAAGTATTTATCGATAGAATTTATTATATATATTTTACAGCAAGCAGTGGAAACGGAGACACAAAATGTACGTAATATGCAAAAATATACAAAATATTCACAGCAAAGTACGAATTATTGTATTTCGAGAGTGGAGCAACTTTCCATCTAGGATCCGCTTCTTTAATTTCGTTATTAAGAATATAAATTTGCATGAAAATTCGTAGAATACTCATAAATAGACTGCGAATGTTCGTGCAAAATTTATATGTCAAAATATGCAATATTTATTCAAAGTCGTAAGAAATATATACAAATCGTTTTATTATTTTTGTCTGTTACTTATTGTAATTTGCATTGCAATATGTTACAATGATTTTTTCTATATTCTCGACCATCAGTTCACGCCTTTTATCAAACAAAATTAATTTGTAGATCGAAAATGTTCTTTGAACGTCAGACGATGTATGATACAATAATATGTATATAATATTATGCTTCTACTTCATTTACAACCTAAGTAGTTTTAACATTTCAGATGTTACTGAATCTAAGTAACACTTTGAATTTTTTAATACCAAACAAACGATTACCTTTATCTATAACTTTTTCATATTTGTCGATAACAAGGGCAACTTTAATTATTACGATATTCAAATTTCTGTTATTATCTTTCTACTTTACATACCTCTATTACCTGTTATTCTGTGCCAATAATTTTATGGCTCACTCTATGTATCTGTATTTAATAATTCGTCAAATAAATGAAAACATCGATGAATCGAAATTTTTACAACTCGACGATTTGAATTCTTCTTTTGGGATTCGAGTTATCGAGGTTCGACTGTACATGCAAAAATATGCAAACTAACAATAATATTTTTAGAATCCTCTCTTAACAAAACAAATTTCTGACCAGATCTTATAGCCTTATCTATTCCGTATAAAAATATGCATTTGCATAAATAAACATCCGTAGTGTACTCGTAAACTCAACAAAACGGTAAACTAAAGCAATTCTAAATTAATAAACCAGTTGATACGGAAAGTGAAGATATTACACCCGGTTAGAATTTTACACCCTGTATATGTTTCAATGTTCTATAAAGTTGCTGGCCTTGGATGTTGTATTAAAACTTCTTAATATCTTCAAGAGTTGTAGATTTCCAGTCCATAGTTTACTGCTGTAGGTGTCTTTAGCTATGAATTTAGCGACAGTGTATTGCACTACGGACCTTGAAACATTAACTGCGGCAGCCATTTGCTTAATTACATACCTCCATTTTTTGAAGCTCTAGGCACTATAAAGTCGCGTTTAAAATGTGATCAAACGCATTGATAAACTCGAACCGAAGCAACAAAAACGTTTGCATTGCTCCAGCTCCATATTTATCTAAGAATGAATGGGTGAAACTTTATGCGCACGACATAATACAAGCTTCTAAAGTGTAATTAAAATATACACACGTACGTTTCAATCGACTAGGGACCCCTACATTAATCTAACGTTATTAAATTAATTTTAAAAATACTATCATGTCGTCGATTTAATGTAGCATAAAGCTTTCTAATCACTAATTAATAGACTGCGGATCTTTATACGTTTATAGGAAACATAAATATGCAAAACGATACAGAATAGGAGTGGTATTAAAAAATACGGAATATATTGAAAGTAGGATACAAATTATAGTTAAAGGATGAAACGACACCCCATTTAAATCTCGTTTCTTTAATTTTATTTGTAAACATTCGAATTTGCATAAAGACTCGCAGTCTACTGATTTATTAAAAAGAGCCATTCCAATTTTTGTAAAGTGTCTCGTATGTTTCGTTGAATATCGGATTCAAGTAAAATTTTTAACTCACCATCCAAATCACTGATATTATTCATTCTACGCCACATCGATCACTCTTTTCCCTCGATGTCTGAGATTTTGTTCAAATTAAAATATGTTGTAGTCTACGCGAAATAACAGGGGGTTTAAGTCATCATCTTGTCAATAATGAAAGCGTTTAAAAATTGCAGGCCTTTGAAGTTTGCAAATTTCAGCAACTTTTACGGAAAGTACTTTCATAAGAATATTTTTATCTCCGAAACTATTAAAAACAAGAACTTCATTTTTTTTCGTTTTAATCCCAAAGGTAGGGCCTATTCGAATAAAATTTTCTTAAGTTGAAGAAGTTTGTTTTTAATACTTCAAATTATAAACAAACTCTTATGTTGCGAATTGAGCGACAAACTACTTTACGTAAAAGTCGCTAAAATTTGCAAACTTCAATGGCCTACAATTTTGAAACGCGTTCATTATTGGCAAGATGATGAATTAAACCCCCCATGATTTCGCATAGATTACAACATATTTCAATTTGAACAAGACCTCAGACATCGAGGGAAAAAAAGTGATCGATTTGGCGTGGAATGACCAGCATGCCATTTCCGTCTTCCGATTCTTAATAATTACGTTTATAATCCCCTATTCCCTACGGGTGAAATTGATCTCCATTTCGCCGTTACACATTCCATCGCCGCGAATCACAAAAATTCGAATTTGCATAAAGCTGCGCAGTCGAGTAATCATCGAAACGCGAATCGTACGGACGGGCAGCGTGCACCAGATTCACTTTCAAGTCACGTTTTCCCATCATTCGCGCGCCTTGACCCCAGCAGAATCCGTAGGCTTTAAGTCGTACGAAGCTCGCCGCCTTAACCTAGGCGAAGCAAACGGCAGTCGAGCGAGCAAGCAGAGGCAAGCTACGCCGGAGGCCGAAATGAAAGAGAAGGTGAACGCAAATACGGCGTAAATCACGCGTGCGGTACGCACACGAAATCAATCGAACCAGTGATCGAAGATCGTGGCCGGGGCGATATCAATAACCCCAATCATCGGGTCGTTAGGGATCGCGGTTGGCCGACCTTTAACGATGCAATTAGAGCGCACGAGGTTGTTCGAATTAGGGCTGATAAATGCCAAGAACGCCCCCGCGCCGCTCGCGTCGCGTCGTTTCGCTCGCAGTCAGAGGCGAACGAATTTATTCGGTGCGCAACGGCAATATACCGACTCAGCCTGCGTCATTAATCCTCTGTCGCGGCGGTAATAAGCCCTTAATCTTCTCCGTGAGTCGGCTACCAGGGAGCACGCTCTCGCAAAGTATTCACCGGCAAAATCGCGAGTTCGTTTCTGTTCGAGTATTCCGCGAATTTCCGAGGGAACGTTGCTTCACACGCGGTCACCAGATGGTATTTACGACGGGAAAGACACTTTTCGCGCCGCCGCGATTAATAAAGCTAATTAATGCGGTTAATAAATATTGGCCCGGCCGCGTTAAATCACGCCGAAGGCCGGCCACCGGCTGAGATCGAGGCTTCTGGAGATCCTGGCGCACAGGTCCAGTCTCGGACGAACCGTGGAATTTGCTTCTCTTTTCTCGCTGTTCTTTTTGCTTTTTTTCGTCGCTTCTTTGGGCTTCTTCTTTGTTTTGTTCTTCGCTTCTTTTGCCGAGCAAGCTTCTTGATATCGCACGAAATTGATAGGATACAGGGAAATTGTGCTAAAGGTACGCTTTCACGTGACAGTAGATCGTGAGTTTTGCAGTCATAACTAGACTGCGAAAATTGAAATTGTCCGTAAAAGTAGATTTTGCACGCGGCGTGCAAAAATATGCAAAATGTCTAAAGTAAAGCGCACGTTATAATATTCAGAGCCTAAAATAGATCGCTATTGAAATCCTGTTCAAAAATCCTTGAATTACGCTTATGAAATCGGGAAATTACGTAAAAATCTGCAATCTAGTTGTGACACTAATCGTAAATGTAACACTGTAAATTAACTACGCCAATGTACGCCCCTTTACTAGAAATAAATAAATAAATAAATTGAGACGTAAATTCCTCGAAGAGAAAAACTACACCACAATACGCAGGGACAAAAGCTTGTTTAGATCAATATAGAATGTTAAATAATTTGAACAGCATCGGCGAACTCTGAATTTGATCCAAGATAGAAAAATGTATCGCTACACGAGTACACATCTACACTCGGAGAAAACCGTTCAACGACTGCGTATCGCTTCGGAATCCACGCACTCGGAAGGACCGTGTCGAATATTCGATGATGTGTACTATTCGTCCGCGACAAGAAGGCACGCAAGTATTTACATTCCCGTTCTAATTACAATCTACTAACCTTCCTACAATCACATGCCGTGTTCACTGTTAATCGAAGACGTTAAAAATCGACAATGGTTTAATAACGAAGGCGACGTGTGGTGATAGCAAAGACAGTAGACCATATCTACGGCGAGGATGTAAAGACTCGTCTGCCTTCTTTTCGTGGACGAACGGTACAAGTAGCTCGTACTCGTCACCCCACTTTCGAACCTATCACGCGAAGCTCCTACTTATCTAATGTAGTTTTTCTCCTTTAAACGTACATTCCGTTTGCCTTGTGCAGCGGTACCAAGAGTGGTACTTATAAGATGTCTTTAAGGAGAGTGAATTTATAATAATATGCGTAGGGTTGTGTTTGTACAAAATTTAATCGTATATTCGTTTTTGGTTTCGTTATTGCGCGAGTCCTCTGTCTAGAAGGAAATCGTATTGTAACATGTAAGTATCTGTAACATGACAGCTTTCTGATGTGGAATTGAGACATCATGAGCACAAGTAGCGTTTGCCAGAAATCACAAATTTAATGTAAAAATGACAATTTTCATTTTCGAACGTGTAGCTTAAATATGGACGAGAGAAAGAAAATGTGTATCTTGACAGAAGTTGCAAAATCGAACGAGAAAAAAGGATGGTTGTAGTTGTACGTTTCCATAAGCAGCTATGTTCAGCAGTGTATAATTTCAATTCGTTTAAATACACCATAAAAAGGCTCGATTTATTTCTGTTGCGCTACGTAACTGCCATGAAAGGAATATTCTTCAGTGAAGGTGAAAGTTCGAGGATCGTCCATGGTGTCGTGTAAATCATTCGACCAGCCCACGGAAATAAAAGAACAAAAACCCTTCGTCTTGCTTACTTCACCCCTTTCCTTCCACCTCACTCTACGCTTCATTCGAGATTTATCGACAATTTTCAAACGCCTCTTTCCAATCCAACAGCATGGATCCAAAGATCTTTTACTTCCATATTTTAATTTACTGTCCAAAATCAGTGATTTTTTACACGAATGATCGGCGCTGTTCGTCACAGATTTAGACTTCTATATAAAAATTAATTAGAAATCACACGATACTGTAATCTCATTCGTTCCTGGTTCAAAATGTTGCAAAAACTATACAGGGTAGACCACCTAACCACCTCAATTATTTTTATTATGAAAAGAGAAAACGCAGAAGAAATTATATGTATCTCTATCTTTCAAACTATTCAGTTTTTGATCAGTTAACATTTAACGTATACTAAACTAACTACTAGCCTAGGAATACCAAAGTATACTACTTAAGCAGATTTTTTAACCAATGCAAAATTTCGATGGGTGACTGTAATCACACGTAGCATCGAAAGGGTTAAATGAGATCATGCAAAATAAATATTTAAATTTTGGAACAGCCAGTTACGATTTTTCATATTAATTATTTATTAGTTAAGTTCACTATAATCGGTGCAGCAAGCAATATCTTCCATTACCGTGAATCACGTCCCATTTCCACAACGTGTGTTGAAGCTTTTCAACAAGAGCATGTATAATCAACCGTGCTTCATCAAACGGATTACGAATATAAAAGTAGCTATTGTAAGTCAGTAATGTAGATATTACAGTTTTTAATACAGTAATACAGTGAGAGTCAAAAGTAGATATACTTTAACATTTTACAAAAATGAAATTATACTATATTTTTTTTCAGCGTAAATTACATCGTAATTATATTGTAACATATTCGTCGTAAGCAATGCTGTAAGTGTACTACTATTATGCAGTATTATCGCACTTCCGTAGAAAATCTTTAAGTGGACTAATTGCGTATGCCATTTGAGAGACTTAGAAATTAGTATTAGAAAAATAAATATATATCACGGAATTATGAAATTGTTCATAGGATTTCCGTAATATTGCACAGAATTGCGTACACAGATGATATTTAGGTCAAATTACTTTGATTGCAGAAAACGGCATCATTAGAAAGTATGTCAATAAATAAAAGTAATTAATTGTCCGACGTGACATGTTTCCAATTATGTGCACATATAATGTACGTATCAAGTCTGTAAGACTTAAATCTTAGGTAATGGAGCAAAAAGAATATTATCTGTGCTCTACCTCTAATGTAATATGAGCTATTACAATACACGGTTACGTAAAGTGAACTTTGTATGAAAGTTCTATTTGTAAATGTAATACAGGTACCATTAATAACTGGCACACACTTTTAATAAAATACGCTTC
Organism: Eucera pruinosa; assembly: GCA_028830335.1. Taxonomy (NCBI): domain Eukaryota; kingdom Metazoa; phylum Arthropoda; class Insecta; order Hymenoptera; family Apidae; genus Eucera; species Eucera pruinosa. Next base: position 8,438,187 of record JAMYCR010000014.1, on the reverse strand, counting down.
TATGAGTTTTATTCGTTTTTTTTTTTATAGCAATGCTTTACAAATTATAGCACATTCAAAGTGTAATACATGTACAGTATAACTAAAAATCGTAACCGTTAGGCTGTCCAATAAATTCGTACTGTTCTTTAGTATTAATCTAGTCTTCTAATTAACCCTTTCAGATTCGGTGTTGCATATACGCCACGTTAATATGTAGGTGTTATAGATAAGTGTTTTTCTATTCAGCAGAACTAGTTTTAAATTTGAATGTTAAATCTTCTTTGGCGAAATTCAAGTAAATGCTTTTTGTTTACTTCAAAGTTCCACCCTATAATAGTTTAAAATGTGATTAAATGTGTTTTGTATAGAACGCGTTTTTCCGTGTAATTAATACATCTCTAAAATTCACATGTTTAATAAGATACCGAAGTATCGATCATTTTAGGAATGGTAATATATTTGTTAATTGAAACTAGATAAATTGTAGAAAAATAGTAGTGTTTTCCCTACTTATTTACTACAAGCTAGATATAAACCTAAAATACAATAGGTAGTGTGATAAAATATACACAAAAATTATAATTATTACTGTATTTATATTTTGTTAGATCCTCTGATACACATGTGACGTCTTGTAATTTTTATTCTAGCATTAATAAAATTACATTTTATGTACTTTTTGGGACAATTTTATTCGTATAATGAATGGAAAATTTTCTTAGGAACCTCCCCCATCTGTGACTTTATATTTTAAACATTTCCACGTCATTTTTATCATTCCAAAATACATCCTAAAATATGCGAATGTTCGAAATGCAAAATATCTACATACGCTTTCGAGATTTGTCCCCTAATTACTTAGTATAATTGACATTCTACCGTACAACGATGTGCTGTAATCCAAGCAGACAAAATTCACCGTATAAAAGTATATATATATATACTGCAACGAAGTTCGTAACCGGTATAACTGGGAAAACCGGAATACATAGAATCCCTATTCAAGAACCAAACACCTAACGCCAGCAAAAATCCGTGTTACATTTAAACTAAACTGCTTATTACCGGAGGAAAATGTACATATTCACTGAACGAAAGCAAAACCCTAAAGGCATGCGATACAGCCTCGATCCCTGCGAAATCGCCACTCGCAATCGTTGGCTGGTGAGTCTATGACCTTGATGTGACCTTCCTTTGAATCGAATGACCCTGACAACCCCGCCGGGCCCAGCGGGGGCCGAGCAACGTTCTCTGTTTCGCGGCGTGGAGGCCTGCGATGAGTCCATCCCATTACGGGACGCAGTGGAAGGGCATTAAAGCCGGATTTAATGAGCAGTTTTGCCTTTCGGTTGGCGCGATACGCGCGCTGATTGGACGTCGTAATTGGTATAATTGGCGTCGGCCGATCGGTGACCGGGCTGCTCGTTTCACGGGTCGTCGCCTTCGGTTGTGCGAAATTCAATCGATCCGCTCAATCCTCCCCTTATTCGAACCCTTTATTTCGAAGGCTTCAAGTCGGATTCGTACCAGGAATATCATATCAACTGAAAGAGAAATTTACAATTACTGGGGTAAATGTCCCACGTACTGCCACTGTTCCTATAACTGCCACTGTTCCTATAACTGCCACTTGAATTCGTCTATTTAATAGCAGAGTAATGTATAAAGAATCGTGAGTAAAGAAATTTTCATACTAAATTTGGACTTCGGTTTACGTAACAACACATAGACATTGTATATTTATATACACTTAATATTTATAAATAAATATTAGGAGGATATCAATTAATGTTGATAGACGATTATATAAGGTTATAGAACAAAAGATGATACAATGAAACAAACAATAATAAAAATGTATGTTTTAATCAGTTAGTTTCATTTACTCGTTTATATCTGAATTATCAAAATTTAATGACCATCTTGACGGACTGATAATCCATTCAACAAATGAAGAAAATTGCCAAACTTATACGGTTCTATAAGGCACTTGTAATATTAAAAAGTCCTACTTCTGCAAGCCTTAAAGGATTATAAAGGTACAATAATCATTTACTGGAAATATCATTATTCCAACTCCTTGACATTGACCTAGAATAATTTTTCTCGAAATTCATATGAAAGAAGAATAATTGCACACCTCGCGCGGATGTCCATTGTTTAAAATATTATTCTTTTTCTTCGTTTTGAGAACGATTCATGCTCGGTTGAGTTACACACGACAAAGGGACAAATAAAAGAACAGGACCCGATGTTACTTTCATTCGCTGCTCTGAGCCGCGCTCGTGGGCAACTCTTATTTCACAATCGAACTAAGATCGTGATCTCGCGCGGCTCTCATTCGACTTTCCATTTCGTTCGATACAACGAGGACATAATACATTACTCTGTTGCTTGTTCGCTGCTTTTAAGGAGCAGATTATGCATGCGTTCGGATATTTATGTGCCGCGCGAACTTTGCCCGATTTTTATTTCTACCCAACGTTAATCACGCCTGGCTGAGGACGACCAACGAAAAGATTTATGGCATTTCGAGGTGTAGACTCTGCACTGTAGATACGTGGCGAGCAACCAGTCCTTTCTTTCTACAATGTTCACTCGAATACAGCGCGATTCAAAAATAGGGGAAGAACGGCACCCGGTACCGAGCAAAATTAAACGGTCTTTCAACGATAGCTATAATTGAGGATGTTTCTGGAAAAAACGGTCTATTCGACTATTAACCCTTTGCGGACGAGAAGTACTAACACTTGTGAGAGTACTTTAGTTTTTAATTCCACGACTTTGAGTTTTCACGCTTTTGAGTTCCAAACCATTTCATTTCCAACGATTTCAAATGTTTATTATTACGTTAAGTATTCATTGCATTAAGTTTTGTGCTTTAATAGTCGACATGGGTTCGGAAAACCAAAAAATCATTGGGCGATTATTTGTCGACGCTCGTCCGCAAAGGGTTAACACTTTTGTTACGAAAGACGTATATGTACGTCCTAAAAGCATGGATAATCATATGTTAAAATACACCGACATTTTCTTTTTAATCGTAGTTGAATTTCTATTAATATTAGTACATAATATACTTTACTTAATAAATGAATGAGTTCGCGTAAAGATCCGCAGTTTAGCAATGCTGTTGCTCGAGTTAATTTGAAGTGTAAACTAGCAATACTTATCGTTTGTTCTTAATCACCGATTTACTGATCGTTGCTTTCTTATGACATCTGCTATTTCTCAGGAAATTTTCAGTTTCTTCTTCAAGAAATTATGGATACACTTATTTAAAGAAATCTAAAAAACGACATTACTTATGGTAAGACCTGATAATTTGGTATTTTTATGAACCTTCGCGTCGCTTTTATCATACTAAAATATGCAAATATTCGAAATTGAAAATACATGTGTAGACTTTTGTGACTGGCTATACTTTTCATTTTCAGTTACACAAAAGCTACTTACGTATATTATGAGAAACATCGTTGACATTTCAGTTTCGAACAGCTGAAATAGGTACACAGTAATAAAGTAGGCATAACTATAAGTTGAATAGTCGATTATATTTGGTAAAACATTTACAAGGTAATAAGATTTTTTTTGTTCATTTAACGTTACATTTACAGGCAAGGCATCATCAAAGACCGTACCAACTCTACAATAATCGTAATAATTGTATAATATTTACTTATAAGAAAGTATGTACCATCAAATTATCTTTATCGTTACTATCAATATTAATATTACGGTAGTGCTACTCTTATTAATTCTTTTCTCAGGAACAAATACATATTCTTTTTTTTTTTCTTCTCATATATTTATATATTTATATTTATATATATATTTATATATATATATATATATATACCTTTTTTGCATTAATCTTTAATCAATATACATCAATTCGCGATTACATTGAACGGTGTTAGAACTGCACCCCGTGTAGGCAAACAAGATTACTTGGACACATTTCTCCAAAGTATGCCTGCACGCGTTCGTGAACGATCGAACGAACAAAGAAAACATACGTATTATATAGAGAGTATGTACGTGTATGCGTAGGAAATAATGGAAAAGAAGATGAAATCCTAAATCGTGTGTCTGTGTTTTTCTTCCTTCGAAGTTTCTCGCCACCTTCTTCGTCTTTCCATTTCCATTCGATCACATCCCGGGCGTATCGTCGAAAGTACGATGATTCATTTTTCCGCAGGAATCATTCGACTTGTTACGGTTTCGGTGAAATTTTCATTGGGAATCTCGCCTCGAAGAAGATCTTCGATCGACTTCAGATTCCCTTTTCGATAATCATTCTCGAATAATACTACGGTGGGGGTAGTCGATCGCGGAATAAATCAAATCGAACTTACTGTACTGCATTTACAAAATACTTACAAATTAATCGGGTTACATTCGTTTAACGAGGCCAATTAGAAAATATGTCAGTGAATATTTCGATGAATTTCGATCGGAAACACGGGGAAAATTAGTAAGATTCCAATTTAAAGATAAATTTAATTTAAACTATAAGTGGAATAATTTTGTTCGAATATATATCTATGAACAAGAAAATAAATCTTGGGCCTATATTTGCATCAGAAAATTGACTGCGAATTTTTATGTAAATTCATATATCAAAATCATATTTGTAGTGCATAATTGTATATATTTATGGATGATGAGAAAAAATGTAAATTCAGTCATCGTGAATCATCACCTTAAATACATTTCCATTTATCTTTAATTTGACTAAAATATCATTAAACCAATTAGATAAATATATATCAAAAATTCGTTTCTACTAAAGCAAATATATCCCTCCTATTTCTAAAGACTACCACAGGTAAAATTTCGCGCCGAGCGCCCAAGTATGGAGTAAAATCCTTCAAATATAACAATTAAATTTATTTGTGCCACTAATACAACGCTATTATTAACCATTCTAAGCTACACTTTCATAATTTCTCTTTATTCAATAGCTATTAAATAACAACAAAAACTTTTAATTACATTTCTTCTGCGCATTCCTACTACCAAACTATAAAATAATATATTGGCGGGGGGGAAGTGAAACTTCAACCAAGCCAGTATCAAGGTAATTTCTTTTCGGAACATAAATTCCTTTGTTCGATTTGATTCGATTCGAGTCGTGCAACTGACTGAAGAAACCATGATGCAAAACAGAATTATCGTAGCCTGTTCGTGCTGGTATACGCGGGTTCCGTTACACGAGGAACTAGTGTAGTACGAGTGTGAGTTGAAGACACGGGTTAGCGTGTAAAACTACCCTGTGTGATACAACGATACTAATGATTATTACACATTTCGTGAAGTGGAGACGTTCGAAATGAAAGGAGGAGAGGCGTCCCACGATGCCGCGAAGCGAAGTCTACTTTATGCTTGTACGGAAGGACAGACAGTCAAGAGACAGAGAGATAGAGAAAAAGAGTAACGTGTGCGTGTGTGTTTGCGAGTGTGTGTGTGTTTATGTGTGTGTGTGTCTGTGTGCAGAGAACACTATACTGCACTACTATTGCACTATACTGATTGACGATACAACGCTTGATTAACTAGGCAACGGCAGCGTTTCGTGGAGACTCCATAAACGAGACGTTCGATGGTGGCCTTTCATTGCGCTTCAAATCACTTCAAACAAGTGTGACGAAAGCTTTGAACCGTTTCAAACGTTGCTAGGAAATAGCTTAAAGAAAGTTCCGGAACGCAAGTGTGTGTGAAGGTGTATGAAAGATTCGGTTTTTTTCTTTTTTTTCTTCCTTTGTCAATTTTAACGATCATTATAACTAAATAAGGATTGTGTTAAAGAAAAATGGATAGAAATGATATAAAAACTTTTTAAAATTTAGCGTATCGTTTCGTACGGTGCTGATATAATAATGAACGAAGTAGTTAAATATTGATTGATTAAGAATTTATCAGTAACATTCGTAAAATATAGAGAACAAAAAGAAATTAATATGTCGCTATGATGAAACTTTTTCTTGCGTTATTCTTTATTCATACGTGTTAATACTTGAATTTATCTTTTAAGAATTGTAAATGCCTATTTAAAGAAATCTGTTACTGCACATTTATTATGTAACTACAGTCAGTTGCAAATGTCTACGTGCATCTGTAAATTTCAACTATTTAAAAGAGTACGAGAATTTCGATCATTTCAAGAGCATTAATTTAGTTATTAATAGACTGCGAATATTTATGCATTCACAGGAAATTTAAATCTGTAAAAAGATACAGAATGCAAATCATATGGAAAAACATACAAGTTATTGAAAGTAAAATACAAATTATAGTATTTATGGTGTGAAACAACCCCCATTTTGAATCTCCTTCTTTTAACATTATTTAAAAAAATCTGAATTTGCATAAAGACAAGCAATCTATCAGTTATTAATTAAGATTAGCCATATTATTAAAAAATGATTGCGTCTTTTCTATTTCTCGGAATAAACATATACGAATTGAAAACTCGATTTCACCAAAAACTGCGCACGTGTTAAAATATACAAAATTGATTTTAATAACAATATCTATATTTTGTCAATCTTTCTGCTGCATCCGTAACGTTCCTTAATTTGTTTAACATAAATAAAATTACAGCTTGCATACTTTTAAAAGCAATTTTGTTCATATAATCAGTGAATCATTGTAGCTTATAATTTTACGTTTTACGAATTTTCACCCCATTTTTAATATTCGAAAGTATAACTTAAAATATATAAATATTTAAAATTGTAGAAAATGTAGACTTTTGCCATTGACTGCACGTTTGCGAATCAATTTAATAATACAATTTGAACAATCATTTCTGTATTAGACATGATAATATGGATTTTGAATTTTTCTCGATATAAACATTTTAGGGAAAGCATAACTAAATATGCTAATTCCTATTTTATAATCTACAATTAATATTTAACGATTGATTTTATGCTTCGTGTTACTAACGCATAAAGATCAGACTTCACAATTAGGTATTTCATTTGTCCGAGTAATCCTTCGGTTACTCTACTTAAATGGCTCGTAAACTTTATTTAGATGTTCAATCCATTGCCTTCAAAAATTGCACCGTGCTTGTAAACAAAATTACAAATCAAATATTTCAAACGTAAATAAAAAGCGTATGCCAATTCTATATATACACATACATATATATGTATATATATATATATTAATAGTACTTTTATATGCTACATGCAATTTATATAAAAAAAAAAAAAAAAAAAATCATAAGGCGATAAGTCAATTAACACCGAATTCGTTTATTCATAATCTTATAACATTTAAACGATTAAGAATTTACAAGACATACCAAAGCTCGGATTCTCTTAAGCACCTAACACGTTTTGAAGTTTCATAATCTTCAAATCACCGTTATATAAACTTTCTTAAAATTGCCACAGTTGTTAATAAAAACATTGAACTTCTCAACTTCTTCCCTCCTTTGAAGATTCTTTAAACCCTTTCTACTTCGAGCAACGTTCGAATCGATTCGAGCGCCTGGGTGATCGAATAACCGACGGGATACACGAAAACGATTACGAAAATGACGTGAGTCAAAATGAAATAAAAGCTTCCATATTTTTGTGACATAAATCAATGTAACACAAAATAAATGAGAAGCTCAAATCTTTTAGTTACTTGACTCGCGCCATTTTTCATAATTACCTGTACAATACACTTACTGACGAAAGTGAAGAAACAGAATAAAAATAACCATTTGCAAACTTATGTACACTGGGGTATGCCATAACGAATGTTTTTTTTTCCATTAAATCAAGACACCTGATTCGTTATAAGACAGAATGAATATCTTACAACGAACACTGTCTTTATTATCATAGTAACGAAACAATCGATGATCGAAATCGTTGAATAATAGTTGTGCAAAGCGGTACTAGATCACGATCAGTTATCAATTCGATATCATTCGAGAAATTAGTTATATTGATCTAGTTCAGAGCTTCTTAATCTTCTTCATTTCCCTTTTACCGAAGAAAATTTTTCACATTGCATTCTCATATTATTCGATACTAATTCAAAGTTTAATAATGTATATTTTAGAATAAAACGATATTGAAATCAGACAATATTGGCTTTGTATTAGGTTGATAGGAAAGTTCGCAACAATAACCGAAGAATACTCAAAAGTAGTATGTATAATATGGTTATACTTTTATTGAATAATAAATGTAGCATTAGTTTTGGTTACTTTTAACTATCTGTTTAGTAGCTTCATAATTTTCTTTCTAACAAGTTTTCATGAATCTCTACGATCAATTTTTATAAATAATTTATCTATCTCACTAGTGCATTCTAATTTTGACTATTATTAAAGTTGCGTGGAAATTATAATAAATGATAATAAAGCAGTTTAACGTAACAATTTTTAGCGATTTTTAAATGTCTTCTCGTAAAACATCACCGTTTTGTTTGAGTTTTCAATGCAATTCCAAACGTTGCTCTTTAATTATATTTAGGTAATCCACTTGAATTTCACAAACAGAATTTCGTAAATAACCTCCTTCAAGTTTCGTTAAATACCCAATAGAATTTAAATAATAATACAGGTATTTGTCTAAAACACTACGAATTTTCCGTACAACCTAATATTTTTTGCAGCTTTTTGTTAACTTTTTGGCTTCTGTGGAAATAACTTTGTGACTCAATGAAGAAAAATATGAAACGATTTAATTCGTTATAGGATACCCCACTGTAAATTCCTTATACTCTGAGACACGTAGCTTATAATTAAAAATAGTACGAAACCATAGCATTGTAGTCATCGATAAACAATAAATTATCCCATTTTTAATTCCAATCCATGTATCTCAGAAGACAAAGGATATTCACAGATTCGCAAATAATTACTTTATTTCTTAACTTTCGTCAGTAAGCGTATATTTGGGTTGATCTCGGAAACAGAAGTAACCGAATGCGATGAATCGAGTTCAACGAAAACGGTCGCGTCGAAACGGAGAAGGAAAAAGGAAGTATGACGTCGTGCATCGAGGATCGGTCGAAGAGTCGCGTTAGTTCCTGAAACAGTCGGAGAGCCGTTCGACAACCATCTTTTCCTCCTAATCGTCCTCCCAACCCTGTCGATGGAATGTTTCTCTGTTTTCTCGGACTCGAGGTCACAGCGGCCATAGTCATTGATCATCCGCTTTAAAACGTATTTTACAATGGTACATATATCTTCATGTATATGCATTTATATAATAATAATATTATTAATAATAATAATAATAATAATAATAATAATAATAATATATTCTCTCTTCGTATTTCATAAAAGCAACTCACGTATTCGCAGTTTTCTTTCATTTCACCTTTTTCTTTGTCGTCGGGTCACGATACGACGGCATGTATAAACTATGTACAAATAAAACAACGATAGAATAGAATCGACGCGTGAAAGTTGCTCGCGATGAACTATTACGACGTTGTTGCATGTGAAATGATCGATTTTACGTACAGCTTGAAATTCGATAAGCATTAATTAATTAAAAAATGCACATCTAATTTAGGTGCAATGTTATAAATTGGTAATCCTAGCGATCACGAGATACACTATCGAGATTTATATCTGTGATCGAAAATGTTTCAAACAAACGTTAAATCATTTAGTTCCATTTGGTCGGATTTTGTATCTTCTCCAAGTAAGTAGTATTACAGTAGTATTGGTCAGACGATGCGGTTTTTTGACCGATTCGATCATTTTACCAAATCGATAACGATTAAAGGTAATATTCACATCGCTCCTGCATTCTTCGAGTTCTGAACGCTTCAAATTTTTAAATCGCCGAATTTCCAAACGCGCAGATTCGTAGAAATACGAATTACTAAACCTTCAAACTCCCAATATTTCGCATTTCTGACGCATCAAATCCTCGAAGCACCGAATTCCTAAACCTTTCAATTCTAAATGCTTTTAATTTTCCCAAAGATTAAAATTCCCAACACTTCGAATTTCCAAAGTTTAAATTTTCCAACACTTTGAATTTCGAAAAATTTAAATTTTCGTTGCACGCCCAGCTCTCAAACATATAATTGCTGCCATATAATGACGTGAATAGTACCTTTGACCATTGTCATTAATGTCGTGGCCATAATCACTCGAATATAACTTCATTTTGCTCTGATATTTCTCATTTTATTTCAAAGCAATTAACGATCTATCGGTTGTGCTAATTTAAAGAAGCTTCGTGCTGTATGATTACATAAAACAAATTTATCGTTTGGTACTATTTTTAATTAGTTAACAAAGCGGAAACCTCAAATTACATAAAATCGGCTATTTCATATGCAACACAACCCAATAGTTTTTCTTCGACTGCTGCCCCTGAGCCTTTTTTTCGATCCGACGTTTTGGGGAGCTACGGATGTCGTAATTATAATAATAACGTAAATAATGCGTAATACAATGTAATTGTGGGTAGCGATAAGTAAACGTAACGAAATGGTAGAATCCATGAAAATGATCTCCTTACGTGGCGAAAGATAACCGTTTGTTATTTCTTACTTCCTCGTACGATTGAACACGTGTTATAATGATTCGTTGGTCCAACGAAACCAACGATTTCGCCTTTAAAAAAAGGACAGTAAAATAGAAACAAGAGAAACAAACAAGAGAGAGAGGAAGAAATAAACGCGTGTCTATATAGTGTTATGTGTATTATCGTATAATAATAATATTATTAATAATAATAATAATCAGCGTTCTTTGGTAACACAGTGATGCGTCCGGAGACCACGAATACGATTTCAACGTACTGTCCGATCGTGACAAGATGGTCCCGATAAAAATGTGCACAGCGTTGGCCGAGGATTATAATTTTTAAACACTTTATGGACGAGGAATAATAAAATTAAGGGAATATCGTGATTTGCAACTCGAAACCTTTAAAATTCCAAGCTTTCGGAGTTTTAAGCTATCAAATTTCTAGGCTTTCGAATTTTAAGTAGTCAAATTTCAACGCTGTTGAATTCTAAGCTATCAAATTTCCAAGGATTCGAATTCTAAGCTATTAAACTTCCAAGGTTTCGAATTCTAAAGTATTAAGTTTCAAAGTTTTCGAATTGGAAGCTATCAGTTTGCCGGTTTCCGAATTTTAAGCTTTCGAATTCTGAGCTATCAAATTTCCAGGCATTCGAATTCTAAGCTATCGAACTCCCAAGCTATCGAATTCTAAGCTATCAAATTTCCTAGCTTTCGAATTCGAAGCTATCAATTTTCAAGCTTTCGAATTTCAAGGTCTTACATTTCAAATCTTTCGAATTTAAGCTACTAAATTTCAAAGCTTTTGACGTCTAAGCTTTCAAATTATAAGCTAACAAATTTCCAAGCTTTTGAATTCTAAGCAATCAAATTTTCAAGCTCCCGAATTATAAAGCTATCAAATATCAACACTTTTGAAATCTAAGCTTTCAAATTATAAGCTAACAAATTTCCAAGCTTTTGAATTCTAAGCAATCAAATTTTCAAGCTCCCGAATTGTAAAGCTATCAAATATCAACACTTTTGAAGTCTAAGCTTTGAAATTATAAGCCAACAAATTTCCAAGCTTCCGAATTCTAAGCAATCAAATTTCCAAGGTTTCGAAATATTAATTAATGATGTTGATTTAAAATTTTTGTTTTAAAAATCAATAATAATTAGGCGATTGTTTGTAAAAATGCGCGTGCAAATGGTTAATATTTCCTTGCAATAAAGAATATTGAAATTAAAAAATGTGCTATTTCTTTAAGAGGCTTCGTTTTTAAAAAGAAAACTTTAATAACTCTTTGATTTATGTGAAGGCAACTAACAAATCAATTTTCTCTAAATTTTACTTATTAAATTAGTAAGATAGCGGAAACTGAAAAACCCAATTTAAATTAATGGGCATTTATTTCGCGTCAGAAAAGTCACAGCAGTATTTTAAAAATAATTGTCGAAAGAAATAGTGTGCTAATAAAAATAATTTCGTTATATTTTCATTTGTAATGTATATAATTGTAATTTTAGAGTAATCCATTGAAATCTTTCCTTTAAACCAAAGTTGGACATTAATGTCCAAATAAATTTTGCCCGAATAATTATTTATTATCCGTAACGAATTATTCTCCGTTTATTCGAATAAATCATTCGAATATATAACGATGCTTTATTATTAAGTATAAATATAAATTAATCGAATAAATCTAACTAAAAGCAATACATTTTTTATTTCAACATTTGAACAAAAGTTAATTGTAAAAACCAATATGATGAGGTTTCAAGAAGTATGTTTAAAAAATTATTTCATGTTCTTATTTGATCCATCTCTGCAATTTAATATAATATAATGTAAACAATTTCTTGTTTGAATAATTTTTATTCGAATTAATTTTCAGATAAATTATAAACAAAGAATTTCTTATTCGAATAATTTCTGATTCGGATAATTCCTTATTCGAATAGATATTTATTCTACAATGGCGGATAAAATGTTATTCTACATTTATATTCGTCATCCGATTTCCGAATAAAATTTTGCCCATCTCTGTTTTAAACAAATTCTTTGTTCAATAAAATATCACCAATTTCGGTAAAAATGCTTCATCCAATTATTATTTACATTTTCATTAAAAAAAAGGTGTATTCAAAACAAGATTATTTCTTTTTATTTTCTACTTATACTCCGAAAACAAATAGTTATATGTTTATTTAATTACTTTTAACGTTTTTAATGTAAAAAACAAATTTAGATTAGAAGCAAAGTGTTTTATGTTCGCTTCTCACTTTGAAGAAAATTTGCGTCGCTTAAAAACAATTAACCACAAATAGAAAATTTATTTTACAAATCTGCTTCCGTTTGCATTTCGTATAACGAAAAATAATTGGTGGCTTCGAATAAATCAACAAAATTCATTAAAATTTTCTCCCTTAAAAACAGAACCCCTTCATCGATTAAAACAAAACAATAAAATCCCTCGATCTCACATGACAATCCTCAAAGCCAATCTACGCAATTCAAGTACTATGATTTCAACCAGTGCATGTTTCGTATGTACGACTAATCGCTGATCAATTCCTCGCTTCAGAAATATTCCATCTTGTCCCGCAACTTATGTATTGTTTGACCAAATAAAAGTGAAATCTCCAAACGAAAAGGCGGCAACCGGTCAGGGTTCAATATAAGATTTTTAATTAGGGCATTCTCAATCGTTTCCCCTCACTGACCTTATCGATCACGGTTGCAAAGATCTCGATTAGAATCTTTTCACATTATCCGAATGTCACCGTCTAGTTTTCGAAAATAAAACGAAATTTCATTGATTTTAACTAAAAAAAAAAAAAAGAACGAATATCGTAATATTAATTTTCAACCGGATAGCGAAAACCGGACAACGAGAACTGGACAGTGTGAAAAGGCTTCTATATTACAATAATTAGTTGACACAGTTTTCCACTTTTCGTTCTGAACTCTTTCCAGAATGGTCACTTTTGTTCAGTCAAGTTATACACACGTTTATGCGCGCGAACGTATGCGTATGCATATTTCTATGTACACGTGATGACTATAAACGTTCTTCGTCGTCCTGCTTTAAGGTTCTTCGCGCCTCCCCGACTCTTCGTATTTTATCCCCTATTTTAAGGGACGTGAGTCTGCATATCCCATTTATGATCGGTCATATGTACCGTACAGAGCTGAAAAGTTGACCGATAGAATGGCGCAAGGGTAGAAGGGATGCATCGCGATGTCTCTCACTATAATTATAGATTTATAATTATTGTAACTATAAACTTATAATTATAGACTTCTTCGTCGCATAGTGCTAATAAACTAGGGCTGGAACTATCCGAATATCCGGATAATAACGTGACGGATTATTCGCAATCCGGATGTCGACTATTAGAAATTTTCGCCAAAAAAATCCGGATATCTGAATATCGGTTGCATTTAAATATTTATATCTTTGCGCAAAGATTCAGCAACGTAAACTACATGGTTTGAGCATTATTCGAATTGTTTCGAATAAATATTTATGTGAGATAATTATCCAAATAAATTCGGTTTAATTAGATATTTTCACGTCAGAATAATTATTTATTATCCGTGATAAATTATTCTCTATTTATTCGAATAAATCATTTGGATAGATAACAAAGATTTATTGGAATAAATAAATCTCCGCAATATAGTCTGCGCCCAACCCTAATACGAATCGTTTATTTCATTATCCCTCCGTTTAATAATGAAAATACACGTGCCTTGTTTTCATAATTGCATTATTACATATATTATACGTAGATTACATAATCGCGTAGATCTGTAACCAATGAAACCCGCATCATCTGTTTCGAACGTCAACTTTTCAGCTGTGCACAGTAGGTAACAATCGGTACGATGGTGTGGGTCGAGGAAACGGTAATGGCGACGTTCGATAGTTATACGATAGATGTTCTCTAAGCAGCGAGCTCTGGTCAAGAAAGAAAACGACCACTCCGAACGTGTAAGTGGTCGTTAGAATCGGAGGATGGGATTCGTTCGTGTGGCTAGCAGAATTACTCTAAAAAGATACATTCAGTACTTACAGAGCAACGATCGATCAATTCTCCCGCCAAGCCGCTCTTCGTCAAAGCTTCTCGCATGCACTCTCGCACGCACGCAACACACACCGTCTCGTAATCTCTTAAGCTTAAGCTTATCGATAGTTAAGTAAATATCTGTAAATCCTCTCTATGTACACCCTGTTTGAATAGTTCCCATAAACCTAGCCCTAAGAACTCTGTGTCCTCTGGTGATCCCATTCGCTTCGAACTCTATTTCTCCAACTAGTAAAATTTGTTCCCGTCTGGTGATACGCGAAACCAGAGGGACGTATCGTTTCCTCGTCGATCTCTCTTTCAGTTACAGTCTAATTGTAAGCAGAAAAAACTAACTGCTTTTATGCTCGCGTGGTAGGAAACTCCAACTTTCTCGTCGACGTCCTTTGGGGTAAGTTTTGTTGGGCTGTAGCAGCATCAACTGCCTGCTTCCTTGGGTTCTGATCTGGTCCCGGGAACCGCGTTTCCCGGTAGAGGATAACGGAAACTCGTTACCCACGGTCGGTAATTTCGACATTCGATAAGGTAAACGAGATTCATTTCGCATGCTGGCATTGAAGTCTCCGGATTCGAGAATCAGATGGGCCGCTTTTCGCGTTCCACAGCGTTCTGCTCCTCGTTAGGAAAGACTTACGAGCCGAGCTGACCACTGGCTACGTAAACGTAACTCTATGGTTGCTGAAGCAACAATTGCTCGAGCTCGTCGGCGGACCTCAGAAGGAACGCGGCAGACTCTCGATATCCGGTGATCAATTGCCTGACAGCGGTCATTTCTGTCGCGTTTAACTTGTGACTCAGAAGCGGCTTCGTGTTCTTCATGCTCAGATCCGTCGGCCCTGAAAAGGAAAATTATCGTTGAAGATTGTTCGGCAGCTTTCATCGCGCACGATTTTAAGCGTTTTTTTCAAGCAGACACATAGCTGGAACATTGGTATTTGAATTAAATTTAATAGTGTCGAATTGCGACATGAACTTATGGGATGACTTAATACAATATTTATCTCTTCGAAGCGTTTTTTTAAGTTAATTAATAAATATGCTTTTGCAGTTGTAAGTTTATTTATTGACCTAAAAGTTTCATATGTTGCTTAGGGTAATTTAGGAAATTTAAAAATTACTCTAACACGCTACAACAAAAGATCAGAAGTAATAATAAATCACGTATGCTAAAAAGTTACGTATGAAGAGGAATCAAATACCAATGCAACAAACTCTCGCGTACGAAATATAATTAATAAGCTTTCAATCCACGGCATCTTGTACTCGAGTCAAATAATTATGGACATGATGTGCATAATGCGGATTACTTTTAAATCATAAGTAATTTGGTCACATGCTTCACAATGTTCATAAGCAGCATCTCAATTCCTACTGATTATGGGTTTTGGTATGGTGTTATTAATATCTCGGAAATGATGTTTTTTTTCGATATTTCGGACTATCACCATTGTAATCATTGAGGCACAAGTTTTCGATTAAGACAAACTCACCTTTTTTCCTCATTGTCCCGATAATTAAAGCAGAGCACGTAGAAATCGGTAAAACTTTTGCATCCACCTACTATCTCCAAAGAT
This sequence comes from Eucera pruinosa, assembly GCA_028830335.1. Taxonomy (NCBI): domain Eukaryota; kingdom Metazoa; phylum Arthropoda; class Insecta; order Hymenoptera; family Apidae; genus Eucera; species Eucera pruinosa. The sequence goes on along the minus strand of JAMYCR010000014.1, from coordinate 8,422,050 downwards.
TAACTTCGATCTGCTTCATTGAACAGTCACTGCGCACCTACTTACATTGCGCAGCACGTGACCGAGATCTCTTGCAAGTACAATCGTTTCTCGAACTTGCGTCCCAATTGGTTCCAGAGTAGCCGACTTAAGTCGAAAAAGACATAAGTCGGGGTAGACTTCATGTACGTATGTAACGTAAGTAACGTGATTTTTGCAGTACTTATTCTTTTATTAATTTTAGAAATTCTCAATCCATCATTTAAAAAGCTTTATGACGTCCAATTTTATTTGCAAATTAAGAATGTTTGTTTTTTTTTATTGAGGATGAAGGAAGCTATGGTTTGATACCTGATGACTGCGAATTTGTACACAAATTTATACATTTATTAAATATCTATTCCTAGGATTTAAGTAAAGGATTATTTCACCCTAAAAATAGTTTTGGTGTCTCTCCAGCACCTTGCCGCTAGAGAGACATACGAAATAGGACTTTCTCGAAAGCACTCGCTCCAACTACCTCGTCCATATATGAATATACCGCATTCAACCTTTCTTCCAGTGTCTAAGGCAGGGCCTGCTAGGTAGAGTTACTGATGAGTCCACTAGCAGGCCCAGGACGAAACGCAACACCCTTCCTTTTTCCTATCCTATCCCCCCTCCACAGCTCCACATAGTAATAATAATAATTTAATAATTCTCGCATACTATGCGCGTTCTTTAATTTTCTGCACATTTATATTTCCCATAAATGCATACAAATTCGCAGTCTACTGATGAGTACTATGAATGTACCTTTTTTAAATTAATCACACTGTTAATTTTCGGTTTAAATCTATATAAGCAGCGTCAGGTTTATATATATATTTAATGACGAAATTGTGCACGATAAAAACGATATAAGTGAGAATGACGCAAGTTGTGAGGGCGCAAGTCGAGGGTACTACTGTACACCGTGTTTTTCCATGATTATTTGTACCTCATGTACGCAGATGTATAAAGGTAGGATTTCCCCGGGACTGGGTTTCATTTTTACATTTTCGATCGCATACAATCTACAGTTTTGCGTCTGCCTCTACATTTTACATATTAAAATACTTCAGAAGTTTTTACATTTCTTCTCCGGTAATAAAAAGGAAGATATATCTTCCGAAAACACTGATTTTTTAAAATGTCGATATTTCAAACCATATGAGACTTATTGTTAGTCCCACACAATGATCGGTCTATTCTGTACATTATTTATAGCTATAGTCACAGGCAAGATACAAAATAGACGTATCATTTCAAAGGACTCCGTGTCACATATGTATATTTTGAAATGTCGATAATCTAAGAAACCAGTTTTCGTAAGAATATCTTCCTCTTTATTACCTGAAAAAGAATACAAACACTTCTATAAAGTATGTTAATACGCAAAATGTAGAAGCAAACGCAAAACTATAAATTGTATGGAGTCGAAAATGTAAAAATAGAAGTAAATGTGGCTACGTAGCCCTAAAAAGCCGTGTGGCAAAGAAAACACATTGGATGATAAATCTATCCTGTATCTCGTCCGTGCTATAATCTAGCACCGCGATCGGTAAAAAAAAGCAACAACAAATAAACTCCAATATAATAAAGCATAAGCACGTGTGCGTGTGTAACGCATAAGAAATTCGATGTCCATGCAACGCGATCGCTATGCGTTCAATCGCACGCGTATAGAAAATTCCACCTCGTCTAAATGAAAATTAAAAGGGGAGCTAACGCAGAAGCATAAGCAAACTCATAAGAACACCGATAAGCAATATTACTTTGTGTACCGTTGCTCAATAGACCCGACGTGAAGCTCTGCGTCGGGTAGAGACCCGCTGACAAAGTTGGCGGCACTGTGGTCGGCCCAGCACGCTGGAACGCCTGGCTGAAGTTCGGTCTATACATCGCCGTTGGTGCTCCACCGCTGGCAACACCGTTAACCGTCGACGAGCTGACTATCGTCGCCTGGCTGAAAAACGCGAACAAGATTCGTGTTAAAGATAGACCGTAACATTGATTAGCTCCGCGCGATTCCGCCTCCGGCCTCTCTTTAGTTTCATTCCGTGATCTTTGACCGTCTACGAGACGCTTATCTACGGGCTCCTTCCTTCGCCGTAGTTAACCCGGCTCGCTGTGAATGAGATATCACGGAGTGAGAATGAGCGGCCGGAGGATCGATTACGATAGGAGAACGTGCGTCTTTCCTACCGATCGAATGTCGATTCGACGCGGCGGTACACAACACGTGAGCTGTATTTCAAAACACGTTCACTATTCTATGCATCATATGTGGTGAACAATCGGTACTAAATGAATTTTATTTGAATAATGTTTGTCAAAGGTAGACTGGCTCGAAGTAAAACACGCGGACACTTATAGAGTACTGCTCATAGTTATTCGAACGATTTCAAAAGTTGATGGACGCTCCCGTTAATACGAAAGCTTGAAATTGGAAAGTTTGGAAATCCAATGATTTGGGAGTTCAAATGCTTGGAAATCGATCAGGCTTGGAAATTCAAACGCTCAGAAATACAAAAGCTTGGGAATTCAAACGCTTAAAAATACAAAAGCTTGGAAACTCAAGCGCTTCGGAATTCACAAACTCGGGAATCCAAACGCTTCGAAATTCAATGTTGAGAAATCTAAATTTAATGCGTAACAATAATAATAATAAAGAAACAATTATCCTTTGAGTTACCAATTGTCCGATCGAATCTTAAAAAATATATCATTCGACCGGCATTAAATTGAACAGCTTTGATAAATGCTAATGAATATTGCAAATCTGAAGTTACAAGGTAAAACATGGTAACGACGTCAATTAGACAAAAATAAGTTTTTGATTATAATTAAATATAAAGGCCAAATCCAAGTTGATTCTATATTAAAAGAGTTACACTGGTACTTTAATTAAGGTTTTAAACCGAGCTAAATTAACTAACTTAATTTCGCTATCTTTATTTGAAAAAAGAAAAAGAAGGGGAAACGTGTTTGCTGAAATCCTTTTACTTAAACTCGAATTTCGTCTATCTGATCTAAATTTGGTATCATCTCGTCTAGACCGCATTTTCACTTCTGAAAGATTCAACGTCACGGTTTTACTTCGGTCGCATTAAACTTGATTTATCTGTGACTTATCTTTGTAACAAACTGACTGGCATCAAGATGAGAAAACTGGAAACTTGTATTCAATAAAGTATAATTTAGTAAATTCTACTGAAAAAGCCCACAAAAATAAATAATATGCCCCAAAAATTCTTTACTAGTTTATAAAAGATACATTGAAGCTATAGATACGCAAATTATGTACGTAATTACAATATTCAATCAACTTTGAAAATTAAAAATTGTGAAAATTAAGGCAACCTTAACGAGCAGTTTACATTCTTGTATGAATGTGACTAATATTAGATCCCAGCATCATCGTCGTCACGATTCATTGAAATGAGAGATAATACTTGCTTATCAACGGGAAAGTTAGATAGTTTAATTCATCAAATCCGAAACGTAATTTCGTAAAGATTCAGTAAAACGAATAAAAAGAAATAGGTATAATTTTTTACAGTCTACATGTGTATATGTACAAATGAATTGAATTTCTTTAAGTTTGCTTACTTAAAATTTCTGGCTCATTAATTCCTCTATATCTTCGTATTACTTCATAGTAGTACATTATAACGTGTTATAAATTTCATTAATATAGTGAACATTAAATCATTAGTTCAAATAAACTTGAGTACTTCAAAAGCAATATTAATCAATGTTCATAAATTCAACTATCATCGTTAACAAACTACTCTATAAATTGTCTCAGATTTTCAATTAAAAGATTTCGTACTGTATATGGTAAACGATGTAAGTGTTAAAATGATAAAAATGATACATCATTAAATTAATATTCAATAATTATGTCAGTGATCATAAAAGTAGTGTACGTTAAAAAATTGAAAAAATTGAAGCATTTATTTCATGCTTCATTAATTTCTATTACAAAGAAATTGTAATGAGTGTATTACTTTGGTTATTTCACATATATTTTTACATATAAAATCCTCTGTGTGTCTTTTTACATGTCTAAATTCTCCATAAATGCATAAACATTCGCAGACTAATTGTAAAATCAATTAACATCACATAATTTTGTACTGGGGAAAAAAAAAAAAAGAAACTAAAGTGAAACTTTCTCTAAAAACTGCCGCTCCGTAAAATTAGTCATATTAAGGTTTCCAAATTAATTCACTGCTTTTATGTTTAAATCAAGTTTAAGCTGTAGTTTAAGATTGTATTATCTTGAAACCGCCATTTTTTTTTTATTGAAACGAAATTCATAGTTTTCATACGATGGACGTACACAAATAATGGAAATTATTTAGAGCATCAAGCTGACATTTTCTTGAAAAAGCAGCGAATCAATTTATAAACCTAAACCCACCTCTGTATCGTATGCATATATTATTTACAGTTCGCAAAAGCATATTGTAAGCAACTTTTGTAGTTCTCCAAAATGGTGGCGACTCAAAACACCGCAAAAACAGGGTATAATGGAGACCGCGTAATTTCGATGGACAATAGTATCATCTTTTCTAATTACTATTATTTAATGTACACTAACCTCATGAGACCCTTATTGTCCGCTGACGTGAGCAGTTTGGAACCAGGTGCGAGAGACAGGGGTGTAGAAGAGAGGGTGCTGTTGGGCAAGTTCGCCAAACTGGTTAGCGGCGCCAAAGATGTTAGCGATGTTGGTGGTGTATCCTCCCTTTTACCCGGAAGTGATTTCACTGGTGTACTCGAGAAATGCTCCAAACTTGACCGGACATCCGTTTGCTGCAACAAGCACTTGATCATAGTCTTCCTTCAACTTAAATTACCCGCAAAAAATTGTCAAGCTTTCATACTTTAAAAGTAAGTTAGAGCGAAATGTGTTTCAAATTTCTTAATTTAGTATCGAAAAAATAAACAGATAAAACATGCGTTTGATGGCTTAAGGATTGATGATATAATCTTTTGATAAATTCCTTTAATATTTTCTGAAACTTCTTTTAGCGTTTTGTAAAGTTTAGAATAACATTTGTAATAAATTTAGAAAGTGTGAAGTAGTTTTAGTGATAGCATTTTCATGCTAGGTTGGTATCGAAATTAAATGATAAATAATTTGTAAATTATAGGAGGAGTTTTTGATCTTTTATTTCTAAATCAATAAATCAATATGTTTTTATTAAACTAATAGTAGAAAGGTTCACAGTGGTTTGACATTTGTCATAATTAAAATTTGCCCAACTTCTAACTTTCCTTGCATGTGTTCTATAACAATCATCGAATAAACACGACAATAAATTGAAGTTTACGCAATCCTCTGCTATCTTTATCAAGAAATAATAATTCAAGTAATCACTAATAATTAATAATATCATAACCAGTTCACAAACTTCCATAATTTCATTTGAATAAATTTCAGTTCTGTAAACGAAAACTGCTATCTTGATTTCTTCGGTACCAGTAAGTATACTTTAATTTTCGACCCACTCCTATTCTTATTTTTTTTAAAACATTTCCTAGTTTTGTAGCAACTATTAACAAATCGTTGCTAATATTTGCAAATCTAAGTTTTAATTTCTATATTGAAGCTTCGTTTTCTCATAACTATAAAGCTTTCGTTCACACGCCAAAGTGATTAATTCTACTTTTTGAATTTTTTAAAATTTGAATACCAAACCACTTGATTGATACGCAATTTCTCATATTTAAAATAAATTTCCTTAATAATTAGATTTAACATCACGAAATGAGAATAAAAGCTTTGCCTGTAATAATTCATTCTATAGCGTATATTCGGACTTAAATTTTACAAGAAATTTTAAAAAGGGAATGTGTATTTACTTCATCAATTTCTCTACACTACGTTTTGTGGAGTTAGTCGATTTGACAAAGGAGCAGTTTAATTGTTAGTAATTCTCAGCATCGGTAAGAAAAGGGACCTAAAAGCGGCATCGGTCTCGATTTAGATTCCGTTCCGTAACAAATAAATACGTAATTCAGTAGGCAAGTAATCTCGACTTCAAATCGATCGCAATCGAGTCTATTCGGGTCTTAGACGGGGCACGACTTTTGGATCACTCGGTAAATGGACCATAATCGTTACATGTATTTCGTTGCCACTGCTTATTGGCTCGATCCCTCCCCTTTGGACGCCCCTCCACCCCCGGAGTACGAGAAATCATTATCTCACGCTCCACATTTTTAAGTATTCTGACCCAGTTTTCGCCAGTGGCGATCGAGAATCGGCGTAGCGCGGAGAGCTCGCGAAAATCCATCGAACGTGGTGAATTCGAGGATAAAACAAGAAAGCACGTGGTCGTGGTTGTCTTTCAGTGTACCTGCTGGATCTGTACACGGTCGTACACCTGCTTGTGCATCACCCTTAGGTTCTTCTTCCTCATGTTTGATCTTCTTCTTCCAATCCTCTTCCTCCGTAATCACCTTTCCATCACAACCAGATCCGATCAGCTGAAAATCTTCGTGATCATCGTGACAATCATCGCGACGCTTAACTGATTCACCGAGTCACATACAATTCGTCACTGAGAAGCACATGATGCACAAACCGCGTTACACATGATACACAAGGGTTGCACCGTGTCACCGAAACACCACGTGTCAGCATCACCGTTTCAAAGGATCATGGGTCCTTCCCATCGGACGAACGATCTTCCGTATCGATTCCCAGAGGGATCATCCTGAGCGGTTGGCCGGGTCACCTGACACTCGAACGGTTAACATAGGAGGCGAAAAGAAAAAAACGATGGCAAAAAGGGTGCGCGTAGGGGGACGGCGGAGTGCAGTGAGGAGAGATCTCGAGGCGGCCAGATGTGGCGGGTAAAGACGTCGAGGCGTGAGTAAGCTCTCTCTCGCGGCCAAGGGAATTAATTCGAGGAAAGAGAGGCGAGCTAGTGGCGAAAGAAAGGGGAGGAATGGGACCGATAAAAGGAAAGAAAGAGCAGAGCAGACACGCCAGAGGGGCGCGTACCGCGGAAGAGGCACGGGAGAAGAACGCGAGCGAGCACACAGGCGTACATGGAGGAATGAAATCGTCAAGAGAGAAGAGAACGGATATAGGGAGGTGTTTTTATGAAAGGCGAGCAGTGTGCGTTGACGTCAATTATATAGGTGGCCACGACAGATAGCCGCGTCCGTGCACGAACCCCGGTCTTCTCCTTAATGGGTTAGGTTTAGGTCGCCGGAGAGGTTATCGGTCTCTCCGAGTTCCCTCTCTGTCCCTCGCCGTACCGCGGCTATATCTTGTTCCTCCTCACTAGGGATTTTCAAAGTAGATAAGTCTCGAGACGAGAAACTCCAACGGTTCTAGCTTCTTGCCTGTGAACCGGCGAGAGGGGAGGGAGGGAAGTCGAGAGTAGGTGTGCAATATTCACGAGGACAAGGGTAGGATTAGGCGCGCCAACGACACGCTACAACACGCGGCTCTATACGCCCACGCGTTGACCATGCGACACGCTTAACATAACACACGATTCTGCGTTTCTTTCAGGGTGAACGAACCGCGCCAGGGTAGTCAAGGATATTCCTTGCAAAATGACTCACATCGTAGAGGAGGCTTGTAACTTGGGAACGTTGCACTTTGCATGAGATCCTTTGGAATATGCGGCGAACGTAACATAGAGGTTGTTAGAGCTTGGTCCGCCGTATGATATAACAAGTAGGAGTCCCTAAGAACGGTATCAGAGAGTTGTAAGACCGGAGAATGAGTATTTCGTGGAAATGATGGAATACAATGGACTGGATGTGTGAACAGGCGATCTTCTTGATCAGAGGGCGGAGCATGCCAACCATAACTCTTGTTAAATGATGTCACGGACACGTAAAGATGACTAACGCGAAAAACACAAGGGAACGATAGTGCTCCGGATGTGTTATTGGCACCTTTGACACGTTCAGTGTTTGACAAGAAGATAATATAGCGAACAGTTTCGACCGATGTACCGTGGCACACTAATGCTGCCCTTCCAAGTTAAAATGCCTCATCTCACATTTCCTTATTTTTCAAGATATATAGAAATGTTTGAATACTCTCTCCCTCGTATTAATGCCATTTCTAACGTTTTCTTTCTTTGTTGTCATTAGCTATAGCTTGATCTGATCAGTTAATTCTAGTCAAACTTAGTAGAGTTGACATGTATCGATACGATAATTGTTTGTTTCACTAGGTCCGAAATTTTGTCGAAACCCCGAATTTCAAACGTAAAAGGAAACGATGTTGGTTTAGGAAACGCATAAGTAGGAATTACACTGATCCAAATATAGTGACGGATAAAAGAAAGTTTAAAATCGAGATTCTTGTATGCACAGTGGTTACGAAAAGTACCTGTGCATACTTGTATTGCTCAAACAGGAGCTTTCAAATCTGATTTTGCATCTTATTTTCATAGCAGTACATGTTTATAGTCGCATAAGAGTACCGTTAAATTATAAGAAACCTAATATACATGGGCCTAATTAATTACTACTTGTGTAGTACGAATACTCTTTGCAGCCGCTGTTCACTTAATTGTAAGACACGATTTCATTTTTTCGCGGACTAGGTACTTGGTCTGCGTCAGCTATTTGAGAAAAGCAATAGCGTTAATGAAATGATACAGAAATTTCTATAATCTTATTAAATACAAGAAATTATTGTAGCAGACTCCACGATACCAGTAGCGTCTATTAATCAAAATAAATATATCTACTCTAGACAAAATAAAGATTGCAAAATCATAATTCAGATGAACGACTATCTCATTGATATTTCAAAGCGCAAAACCTAATTCATTGTTTAGTGTACGCGTACTCAACATATACTTATCTACGAAAGCAAGAAACAAAGTAATCATTTGCGAACTTGAATTTTTGTATATTTTTTATTTACTGATTTAGATGAATTAAAATTAAAATATAGATTGCTCATTGTTTATTGATATATGTAACATTATCTTCTGATGCTATTTTTAATTCTAAGCTATGTACATATCTCAGAAGATAAAGAATATACAGAAATTCACAAATGATTATCCGAATATTACATCCGACAGTTCTATTATCTGAGTGGTTCTTCTAACATTAGCTATTAATATTGGAAAATTTTTGTGACTTAGTAATCAACAAAATTCAACATGCATAAATATTAAAAAAAAAAAAGGAACGTAGCAAACAAAGACCTTCTGAAAATTTGAAGCTACCATAAAAAAAAATCAATGTTGTCACAATAATTATTATATATATTAGTCGCAAGTGTTTGCAAATTTAAATGAGTAAAGTTCAGTATCGGAAAAGTGATTATCCTATTATCCAAAAGTTCTTTTAACCGAGCTCTTTTGTTTCCCCACTAGCTTGCTAAATAAGGCTCTACTGTAATTTGTTTTTTAATGCCTTGCTCTCCGTTAGTTCGTCTAATGGGACACGCGTAGCTCAAAAATTAAAATTTAATCTTTTCACTTATTTTCGCCAATTTAATTTTCATTTCTTTTAAGGCAAGGCAAATTAAGGGCAACTTTTCTCCTTTTCGAAAAATATAACACTTCAAATTCTCACAGGAGCCGTTGGAGAAGCGTGTTGGAACTGTCGAATATTATAATTATCAAAAAAGCTTTGAAATGCAAAAGGTTAACTTTTCTCATGCACGTTCGAACTTGATTATTTCCAAAACTATACTTTGCAAAAACTTAATCAAATCCACTTATCCCGCATCAAGGAATTTCTTTGTATCAATAGCAGCAAACAACTCTTTCAAACGGAAAACATTTTTTTGAATTTCAAAGAGAAATTCCAAAAATCTCTAGCAGGGGATTATCGATCTTGCTATGAAAGCAAAATCCGCGAAGATTAATTTCGATTTTGAGTACGGTTCGGTCCATGTCGGAAATACCAGAGGAAAGCTATTCTGGCTGGAATCTCGGTGGAAATTTCGAACGGTTGGCACGCGATCGTCCGATTCGTAGCTTGTTGACGATTCCTGGCGAAACGAAAAAGAGAGGAAAGGACGGCGAGTAAGAGACGGAATATGTCGATTTTTCCGTTGTTCCGCGACCATGCGTGGAACGTGGTCAGCATATGTGCGTTGCATCAGAGTGGGAGAGGTGCGCGACCTACGAGGTTATCACCGGTCTCTCTGTGTACCTATATCAATCCTAGCTTCGTTTCACGTATCATGCTCCGGAGCGTTGCGCAGGAATCGCGCGACGCTCTCTTGGATCTCTACGCGCGATAATTTTACGGCCGGAGCCACTTTCATGGAAAACTTTATCGTCCACGGCGTTGCGTCATGAGCTCGATCAAGATCCTCTCTCGCCAATCCGCGGGTTTCTATTCCAATTTTAGTCAAACGTTGCTGTAACTATTTATTTGCGGCACGGGATAAAATGATAAGATCGGAGATGGGTCGAAATCCAATTTCTAGATTCGCGGTGCTCGAATCGGGAACTTTGCGAGGCCTCGAAACACTTGAAACTTTCGAAACCCTGAATACTTTATCTTTTTCCCTCTTCGGTTTTATGGAGTTTGTCAGGAATTAAAATCTTAACAAATCTCTTGTTGGAAATCTAATTATTGAATACCAGTAAGCGACGCTTAAATGTGAAATGTGAAAAAGCTTCACGAGGTAATTATTTCCAATATTGGATTGTGAAAAATCCAGTTGTAATAATTTTTGGCTTACAAAAATTCTACTTTTGTATGTTAATTTTCTCACAGTGTAAACGATTATGATAAATTGGTGAAATCGTACCAACTAAAATGAGTCTAAAGTTTAAACGCAGGCTAAATTGGAATATTAGTTAAATAAATTTAAAATTAGACAATATTTTCGTTATTTGTGCAAATTATTATTTATCTAGGTTTTCAGAGTCACATTCCTAGATAAGATACCTTAGATATTTGTACATTTCGTACGATTAAAAGAACAAGGAAAGTGTATTTAATAGATCCTGTAGCGTAACAAAAAACTTAGAGAAACGAATCTAAACGTAGATAAAACGATGGGGGCACTTGAAGGGGGGGGGGGGGGGGGGATAAAATTACAAGGATAAAAATAATCCATTTTCTTTTATTATTAGACGTACCAATGAATAATTCACTACTCTTTTAATAGGAAAAAGGTAAAAACTACAGTTTATATTTAGAGTATAATGCCACTCCATTTTTTGTTTATTGACGGCAACTTATGGCGTCATTGAAAATGAAAGCTGATCGATTTTAACGTAAGTATGTAGAAATACTTTTTGTAGCCACTGTAGGTATGCAATACGAATTATAGGCAATAATAACAGGTTTCTTTATATGTGGCGGAAGTACAAATTGTCGTATGAATTCATGCAAGTAAATGTTACTATGAAGCTTTCCGTAAATCCACTAGAAAATTAAGTCAGATATTTTCATTCGATATGTTAGATTGAAAAAAATGGATATTTAGTTGATAATTTCAGGGAAATATTCGTATGTGGCAATTAAACGCAAAAAGCACGTAGTATCGATGCTGTTGCAATCGTATTCACGTGTAAAGTTTCGTTAGAATCATACAATAATCACGTGATGGTTTAGCGAGAATTTCTAACGTATGTTGATCTCACGTACTATCAACATCAATAGACCCACGATGAGACATGATAGTTTCTAGCTTGATAAGTAGATGTAACAGAACAATACTGTATTATCATCGCATGGTGTAATACTAGAACTAAATCTTGATATTTAACTTATTATATTAAAAAACAGAGAGTAGTGTAACTAATGATAGTGTAAACTATATTTAATCACTAATAATTAAAACGTACTTTGAAACGGAAGTGATAGTACTGATATTGCCAATCGTAGAGTTCATATTTTATAGTATTCTACAACTGGTAAGTTTGGAGACATGATCTGTACTTATTTACACTTTTCATTTCGTATCGTTTCCTATAAGCGGAAAGAAATATATTCGAAACTTTTTAATCAATGATAAAATGAAAGCATTCTTGAATGAAAAGATGTTTCGATTGTCTTTTTTGTTCTTAAATATATCGAGTGTTGGTGACATTGCAGTGATAAAGAAACGAAGCAGTGTGTTATCGTAAAGATATTTTAAATCAACAGAATTGCGAGATAAGGGTTTAGTATTTACATTTCAGTATTCTTAGAATAATTGTTGTTTCCGATACATTCCCTTTCATTTCAATCGGAAATTTTTTTATTTCTCATGCGATGAGGAAATTAACGAATTAGCGTGAAAGATCACTACTGGAGATTTACTAGAGGAGATGTAGTTCAAATATAGTTTATAATAGTTTAAATCCGAGTCTTTCAACACAACAAATAATTAATGTAAAATGTTCACCAAATATGAATTTAGAAGCATCGCAGTGATTAATAAAGATCACAATGTTCATATTAAATATCATGTATTCGCGTGATCCATGAAAATAAATCTAAAAAACGCGCCAATCTCTTTAAATTACTTAGTGCTCAAAGGGTTAAAGAAGTTCGGAGTGAAAGCGTTAAGTAGCCCCCATCATATTTAGACCCTAGTCTACATTTGAATCAACTCCTCAAATATAAAACGTATTTATTATTCTCTATGACTTTTGAATATTCCACGAACTTTCCGAACAACCCGTTACAATGTAAAATAAAGATACCTTGACAAAAATTCGCGTCGAAAGCATCCACTTTCTGTGGAAATAAAAAGCTAGTGGTCAAGCGAACGCTTGAGAAAGCGCGTAGAACGCAAAGCGGAGAGCTCGAAACCTCGCGGACAAGGGCAATCGTGCACTTTTCATTCTAATTTTACTCACCGTTGCGGCCGGAAGAGTTGGCATGGGTTGTGAGACGGGCTCCAGACCGAGTCTCATGCGTTTCGCGTTGTCGCTCTCATTTTCACAGGCCGTTGCCAAAATCTGCTCGGCCTGCACGGAGGTCAAGTGTGCCGGAGTGGGCCTCGCCTAAAAAGAAACACCTCGGTCACGTGATCGTCGCATACCGAAAAGCCCGAACTTGACTCAGACCTCGGGAATTGCGAGCTTTCGCGGCTGACCTTCCGTGAATCGCGACGAAAACATTTCTAACGCGACGCGAAATCGTCAACGCGTCGAGAATTCTCGTCAAAGAATTTCGGTACAGCGAAACCTTCGTTCCCGCGGTTTCAATGCGTTCCGAATTGCACAAACTCCGAAGAAGAAAATCGTGAAACGCGATCCTCTTATGGAACGAGGCATTAAAGTTACACGGACGATTACGGAGACAGAATTTCTACAATGCAATCATAACCATTTAAAAAGTAGAAAGCAACTTTCAATCGTAATGTTTTTACAAGAATCTTAACCACATATAACCCGAAATTTATTTACTTGTACGGCGAAAGAAATTTTCAGAACGGTTTGGAAACTAGCAATTAATAATTATTGTACAGTGACGAAGAAGTAAAATGTAACAGTAGAATAATAGACAAATAAAATAAAGTTGAACAAATTTAAATGCGCAAAGATGTAACTTTTAAGTTACGTAGAGTTACAGAAGGTTAAAGTTAACATTGATTTATTTGAAAATGGAGCACCGTACAAAAAAATGTCACTCTACATTTTCGACTTGTTTCGTCACATAGATTCACTCCCTTTCAGCTTGTACCGCCAGTTCGGTGACACTCTGTACATAGAATTCGCTATTATCTTTTGTTTAGAGCATCTACGAAAAGTCTTGGAACCGAATCCCCACGGATATGGAGGTTTCATTGTACAATACTTCACGATTTTAAAAATTAATCGTATATAAACAACACTGTCTTTATCCAAGCCATTGAATCCCTATTATTCACGATTCTTCATATCACGAATGTAATCCACTATTCAGAATTCAGTATTCAGTATTCAGAACCATTTATTCTACGTTTCTAGAGCAAATATCTTTTCAAAATTTCACCCAAAATTTGTTTACGCACTAAAACAGAGACGATTCCTGAAGCCTTTCTTAGAGAGGACGAAAAGTGTAAAAGCACTTGCATATTCATATTTCTTATCCTTTGATTATGCATGTATCTTCAATCGTTTTAAAAATTGTATACATGTGTACTGAACACGTCTGTTAAACATGCAAATCGCGAGCACCTCGATAAGTATTATAAATTGACATTCTAAATATCTGTGGTTGTAAGGCAAAACAACGCAAGTCACATTTTGGAAAAATTGCAATTTTTACGTAAATTGATCACCAAAACGTAGAATCTATGTACTTATCAAACAGAAATACACGAAAGTAAATATATTTTGTTTACAAACTGAAGGCAACTCGACTGAAGTATGATATTCAGAACTATTCAAAAACTTCAAACGACAATATCTCGAAAGTGAGAACATGTGACTCGTGTCGTTTTGCCTTACAACCACAGACATATATGCGAGCAAATTTTTCAGAATCTAACATAATATTTTTAAAAAACTTGAATAGGGGGAAGGGGGCAAACAGCCATCTCTGAATCCGCCACTGCGGTAAAAGAAAATTCCACTCACCGCGTCCCAAGGAGCGCCTTCCCTGCCACGTTTATTCCTCCGACAGCTCTTCAGGTACGTTCTGATCCTCTTTCTGGCTCTTTCTGCGAACTCCGGGAACTGCCTGGTGCAACTGTCGATGATGGCCTGTATCTTCTCCTTCGGTTGCTTCGAAATTGGCACGATACGGTCCAGGTTCTCGTCCACGAACAGCCTGACGAACATCTGTAAAGACGGTACGCGGACAGACCGCCGCGGAATGAATTAAACGAGCTCGTACACTTGGCCGGCGCAGGAATTAAGGATTCCACGGTGGTAGGGACGTGCACCGCAGCCCTCTATTAAACTAATTGTAATTAATTAAAGAGCCGCTCGCTAGCCAGCTCACGGCCATCTATGGACCCCGCTTTGGATTTCAGCTTCCCCGATGCGGGGGTGCGAGTGGTCAGAAGGGGGCCACGTGGCGCCGCGACGTTGCCTTCGTAAAACTTTACGATAATTGTACCTTTTTCGGGGGGAGAAAGTCCAATAGAGGACGGCTTAGTTTTCATTTCGAGCACCGGTTTTACTCGCCTTTTTCCCCTCCACGCTTCCTTCATCCCTTCCGTTGGAAACGCGCGAGCAACAACAATTTCGTATCTTTTTACGCGGTTACAGAGCATCTCGACTAATGCCAACCGCAATAAACTCGCCGTTTCCGGTTTAATGTAGCCCGTGCCCCGAGAACGCGGTAACGGCGAGCGTTGGGGTTACGGTTTCAGGTGCTTCGCTGTTCCTGCGGGCGTTTAGCGAGGATAATTACGCGAAAACGATCGTCTGCTGATGTACCCAGCTCCGGCCAATGGAGTTCATTTTTCGCTGGATTGGCTATGGTGATTCGGAGGTGAGGTTTTGGTGTTTAGAAGGAGATATAACGCGGCAGAATAAAGGCGGTAACATGTAAAGTTGGGAATAATCCAATGATTGTATATTACAGGTTTTCTTTGTATTAATTTTGTTTAGAATTCGGTAGAGTAGTTCGGTGGAAAAGTGATACAAGTGCGTTTCTTTAAAAAAGAATGAGATTAGGGCAGAGAAACGGTGTGTAGGATTATTTGGAAGAAAAATTGGTATTGTTATAAGTAGACTGCGGATTTTTATGCACATTCATATTGGTAAAATTAAGAATGAAAAAGGAGAACATATATAGGTGGTTGTTTCATCCCCTAAATATTGTAATTACCATTATATTGTGTATATTTCGTATATTTTTGCAACATTACGAACATTTTACATTTTCTTACACACTTAAATCTTCCACGAATGCATAAAAATCCGCAATCTAACTATCAATTTTATACTTCAGCTAAATGAAATGACGGATTGCGGGTTGCTCATCGCTATTCTAAACTATTATAAATATATAATGTCCATGTTACCGACCACCCAATTATTAAGTACATCAGCGAGACCAAAATCATCAACGAAATAGTATAATTTAACGATGCCTAGCTATCAATGCGACGTTAATCCTATTACTTAAAAAGAAGCTATTGAAATTCCTTACCCGATTAAAAGGCACTTACACATTGAACAGGAAAGAATTTAAAAAATGTTCATAAATTAACATCGCGATCCATATAACTTTGTCTATAAAACCTTGATCGTTCTTTGTTAGACTCGACACAATCGAAAAAGGTCACCTATCCTCCATCTTAAAACTCGAGCCAAAATTCATCATTCTTTCCACTCAAAATCCCGAAACTAAAAGGACCGAAAAGAAGAGTAAAACAGAAACCTTCTCCGACACTACCTCGCTTCATTAATCACGTCGCCGCGGCAGCCTCGCGTTTCGCCTCCATTTCGAAACAAAAAAGAAAAGAAAAAGAAAGCGGCCGGTGGAAAGGAATTACGTAAAACATGGACTCACGTTAAAAGCCTTCTGGCGCTCCGGGTCGTGGTGTCTGGGATCCAGCCTCTCGTCGGCATCCTCCTCGTCGTCGTCCTCGTCCTCTTTATTGCCGCTGCTGCTGGTTTCATCGTGTGCACTGCCCGTCCCCTCACCGCCTGGCGGGCTGGACTCGCGATCTCGATCGGATCGCGAGGGCGTCGCGGCGGACGCCGGCGGCGGCGTCTTCTTCAATCCCATGGCGTAGGAAGCCCACAAGGATGCTATGTCCTCGCCTCCGACTCCGGGTACCGCAACAAGGTTAGGAACGGTCCCGGCGGGCATGTCTACCATATCTGAGGACCCGTTTCGTGAGTCTGAGAAATTGCAAAAAGGAACGTGATTAAAATCGGCGAGAAAGAAGAATAGGGTAAACGACCCACGTACTATCATTGTTCCTATAACTGCCATTTGAATTCGTTTCATTTAATAGCAAAGTGACGTATAAAGAATCGTAAGTAAAGAAATTTTCATACCAAATTTGCACTTCGGTTTACGTAACAACGCGTAAACATTGTATATTCGTTGTGCACTTGATATTTGTAAATAAATGTTAGAAGGTAAATGTGCTGTTGAACATTAAAACGTGACCAATATAATTATAGATTACGGAACGTGTGATAATTCAGTAAAGCGCGACGTTTACTATATATCTTATATATGTTACACAAACTGACGTGTTTAATATATGTAAAAACGTGTTTCTATTTAAACGAATAGATTTCAAGCGACAGTACGAAAGACATTGGACTTTGTTGTACATTCACAATTAGTTAATAATGAATTTATTATATTGAACATATAAGAAAATGTTCATAAATAAAGGAACGATTGAACAATATTATGCTCCAAACTGGAACGATTTTTATATTAACGACGTTCTAAAATAGTTAAATAAAGTTACGCGCAAAGCTTAAAGTGGCAGTACGTGGTACACATCTATCCTAGCTTGTCTAAGCATTTTATGGGATCAAAATTATAGTACGATATGGTGCGTCGAATAATACAATCAAAGGCACTGAAAGAAATGGAAAAGTTTGTGTCTTTCCTGAATAGCTGTAACTGAAGTGAACTGTTTGAAACTGTGAAAGCATATATCGAGTTGGCCAATCGATTTCGTCGTGTTTTAAAGAGACGCGAACCTTTGTTAAACAATGTATTGTTGATTTTATTCAACAACCTTTTACCATATTAGACATCCTCATAATTCAATCCTTTAAAATTTTTCATTATTTTCAACGAAAAATTTCGCTAAGCGATTTCTATTAGCCATCATGGATTTTCCGATTTTTTTCCAATTAAAAAATTTGATTAAGGGTTGAGAAGGTGAAGATACTTCAATATTAATACATTTTATCATTCGCACTATTTTTTCTTAGTTTGCACTGCATTTTTAGTTCCTAGATTTTCAACCGTGTTGCATTGATAATAGCATAAAAGAGCACAAGAAACAGTAAGCAACTTAAAAAACCTTTTATCTGAACTTTCACTAGTGTCGGAGAAAATAGCTTGTATCTCTTTAGTCGACCCACCCTGTGTGTACTTTTCTAAAGGAAGACGTTTTAATTGACACGAAGTATAAGTGCAGCCAGAAACAAGAGTATAATTGCCGCGGAATATCTGATTAAACTGCTAAAAGCCAAAAAGCTCGCTTGTAACAGCATCAATCTTCCCATCAGAACAATTCTCCGACGATTCAGGAATTACGCGAAACGGTAAAACGAAACGTCCAATTCCGCATTTACATCAGCGACAAGTCGCGTAGCTCGGCATTAAACCGTGAACTTTTTATCGCCGCATCTAGAACGGCGTCTGTCAACTTGTTGCGCCTAGCCAGCTCGCGAAGACAATTCAAATAACCACTCGACTTTCCGTGGAACTTGCTCCCATCTGACGATCTACAATTCCCTTCGAATTCTCCCGGCTTCCCGGTATCTAGCGAAACGATACATAGATCACTGGGACGACGTTCATTGGCAATTACATGATTGGCCAGAGATTGTTACGCTGAACGGAGTTATTGGTTCGGTAAATTATGCACTTGGTGGAGGATTGTACGAGACGAAGCAAATCAGGGGTTGAAAACGATTCCGAAAATAACTGTTTCGAACTGTTATATCCTGTGGTTGTAAGGCGAAACGATGTAAGTCACATTCTCGAAAAATTGGTATTCAGGAAAGGCTAAAAAAAGGAGCTTACGACAATTTGCATGTTAGGCATGGCTTACACTATACATCTGGCAAATGTAACTGACAACGATAAGTAAACCTAATAAACTGCGTGCAAATGTCACAAATGTGATAAATTTAATTCAGTAATGAACATTTTTAATCCTATGTCGTTCTTATAGAAAATTACAAGTCCCCCAAGTGATCGCAATAAGTGGATCCTACTACATAGAAGTTTGAGACATATTGAATAACCCTGTGACCATTTCCTTAATCCAATCTTCCTAGATTCAATCGTATCTAGTCTAAATATGACACTATATTGAAGACGATTTAGAACAAACAAGACTGCGCGATATTTAAAGCACCAAAATGAAGTTAAAAGCAATTGAGCTAATTGACAGTAGATCGTCTATGCTGATTCTGTTCCTTTCGAGTTTATCTCGTCGAATAAAGTCTGCTTCGGAATCTTGAAGATACATATATCTGATGACTTTAAGCAAGGAATATAAGCTGTTAACTCTAGGAAGATTGATGGGGCGTTTCTGTTCAATTCAATTCCTGGTCGCGTAAGAAAGGGACGATCCCTTTATTCCCACGGTTAAACTGGGAAATATTTACCAGTTAAATAGAACGACCGACAGCGAACATGTGGATGGTATTTATGGCATAAATATAATAACAATATCACGTTTGAATTGCGTGACGCCACTGATTAAGGATGGACGATCAAAGAAACAGTAAACTAGTCATTCTATTATATTATATGGTATAGCGCCTGAAAACGTGCTGTTAGCGTTACAGTTATCCTGGTTTATGATGCAGATGCGATAATTTCAGCTACTATCACAGTCAGAAGTCCTACACCAACGTTTATTATTATATACAGGTGCACATTTTCGTTTGAGAAACGCTGCTAAATGTCACATTAGGTAACAGAATCTATATTCCTGGATTTAAATTTTAAATTGCAGAAATTCTGCAACACTGGAACCATTCAATTATTAAAGAAATAGAAGGATGTCAGTGATCAAAATAGCATATATGCAATTGATGAAACTTGTTCTTGAATTTGCAGATAAAGGATTTTAGAAAGTCTAATAAAATGGAACGAATATTACATACTAATATTTCTTTATAACAGACCTAGGTGTTACGAGAAATTTTCAAAACATATAATTTTAAAGTAAGTTTTCAGAGTTATTTGAAATATAATCTATTTTCAAAATAACACAATTATTGAACAAAATGTTTCGTATAGAAGATAAATTAATGTATTTCCTATTAATGATTTATTTGATACTTCAAATAATGAACTATTTGTTATTTTTTAATTCTTCTATGGTTTTCACCAATAAAAACTAGTTTCTTAATACACTTTATTTCTCTTTACATTATTACTATTCCTTACCCATAATAATGCACGGTGACTTTCTATGCTTTGGCTGTTACTACGCTTCTTACTATGCTTCTTAGAACCAATTCATTATTATGGTTTGTGTTTGTTACGCGTTACTATTCACGAAACGTAGAAAGACATCCAGTATTGAATCAGCTTTCACGCGTGAAGCTATTTATTCGCATTTAATTTTGAAGTTTAATTTTTATATATATATGTATTACTCCAATAAAATATTAACATATTAAGGTAATAAATATTAGTATTAGTAACACTATTGTATATTTACTACGATTGTTCTTGTACATTATTATACAATGCTTCTTCTAAATGTTGCTTGGAACGGTATACAAAATTTACAATTAAGAAATAAGTATTATTTCCCCAACTAATTAATATTTCAATTCACTATTGATTTACCAAATGAAGACCGTAAGAGCAATTCAAATATATTATTTATGGAGTACCAATTAATGTTATTTGAAATGATTATTTTTAACACTAGCTCGGTCAAATGATCGGTTTTAAAATATTTACTTTAAGATTCAGCATCCATTGTTATTTCTTTCGTTCATTTAAATTTATGACAATTCTTTTATTGTCCAATTAATCAGTTTCCCACACTTTGCTTTCTTTTTGCTTCTCTTTTCACTCCAAAAGATTTATCGAATCGATGTGTGTAAAATGCCGATACGGTTAGCGTTAAATCACTATTTGAAATATATTTCGCCCAGTACTGGCATAGAGCAACAAAATTTAAAACACTACAATTATAAAATAGTTCAAAAATTAAACGCTTCAATTTGCCCACATCCACCATGCAATTTCTTTTAAATTTACAACCAAGAACACACACGTATAGCCTAACAGCCCCCGTCGCTACGAACCCATAAACCTAAATTACAACCCCCGCGCACACAAATTACTGTTCTAAAATCTTTCGTGCACCCAAACCTGGCGTGCCAGTTCACAACTGTACACGAAATCGCTTCGCAGCCGAGTCCAACTCATCCACGGCCAATCAAAATGAAACATCACAGAACGCAATACTGTCATCGCGTTAACAACAGGATATCTTAACGGTTCCCAAACGAGCTTGCCAAAGTTCGACGGGCCGCGCGTTGAACCGCATTGCCCATTAGGAAGTTGTTTCTGAGCAACAAGACGGCTTATCTTTGCCGTTTAACGGCTCCGCATTATTCCGAATGATCGGGTTCCGGTGAGACAAATTACTAGTCCACGTTCCGTGATCGCCCGAATAATGAATATCGCCAAGTCCGCGCGAATGCGCGTGGAACGGACAGCGTTCCGAATACGGGCGCCCCTGTCGCCGCTATTTACAGCCTTGTCTCGAGGCGAGGCGTCTCTTAAGAGCGTATCCTTTCCACCACGCAAAAAGGCCGACCTGTTTCCAAAAGCCGTAATAAGTCTAAGTAGATCCCTTCTACTGGATGCAAGAAAGAGAGATACGCCGTCACGGTCCCAGGAGAGAACGTGTACACCGCGCAAAGGTGCTTTCACGAGGATCTTGCCGAGGACAAGTACGAGTCCGACCGGCAACAGAGGCTACACGCGTGAACCTAACCGGCATAGGATCGTGGGTAGGGAGCGCCGCAGGGGAACCGTAAAGAGGCTATCTCGGACTCACGAACTTTTGCCCACTCGATATTTGTACACGCTTCTGGATTAGAAAAGGTAGAGACCGAGTTTGCAAGCGGGAAGAACGATTATCTATTAAGTGGAAAAGATGAATCAATCCTCGGACGGTCTTTGGGTCTTCTTTGGTCCATCGCGTTTTTAGTTGTCAAAAAACTAATGCATTTATGGATAATACTATTAGGTGTACGAACAAATAATTCGCTATTTCTGTAGCAAGTTAAACATACAGTTGAAATTGAAAATGTACTACCAAGGCACAAAAACAAATCGATGGATTTGAGTTATAATGCATACATATTAGAGAACAATATCGATTATATTTAAAACAGGATGAACACTTAATCTTGTAAAAAAATAAACATTGAATTTAACAACAAAAGTGTACACTATTATTCATTGGTACACCTAATATAATATAATGACGTACACATTAATATGCTGGTTTTCCTTTCCTTAACAATAAAAAAAAGTACCAATTCTGTGCGTTACCATCTTATGCTGTTAATAAAAATTGTTACATTCAAGGTACTCGGATCCTTTTTGATCCATCGCAAACAATCGTTACAGAATGATAAACAATTTCTGTGTTACACGGAACTTTGTATAATTCAATGTGTCAGTTTGAATATTAGAGTTACCTAGACCAGTGCTCGGTGCGAGCGGAGTGGTCTGACCAGTCGTTGAGAAGTTGCTCCACAATGAAGCTGCCTGCCACGAGCGTCAAAAACAACAAGATTAATGGCTAAATAATCGCGTTACAATGCTGTCCGCGTCTCGTTCAGTCGGAGGACAAATTGCGCGACGCAGAACGCGCCATCATCCCGGAAGCCGTTCGGCTCGGGAACTCCCGTGGAATCCGCTTGCGAAGGGTCAAGGAAAATCGCTGCGACGCCATTGGTAGAAAGCCAGGCGCCGGGCATCGTTGGCCACCCTGCGTCGCTCGCCGATTCTAATTCTGCGCGTTCAATGATCGCGCGCACGCAACCACGCGCTTCCAGGAAGATTCCGGTAGAACCAGTAACTGAACGCGCGAGTAGACGACCCAGGAAACTGGACCCTCGTCCGGGAGGCGGCGCAGCACTGGCTCTCCTTCGCCCTTCCTCCTCGGCTGCAGCGACTTCGAGGTTGCTGCACCTTGGTTCTTGCACCCGTACACTCAGCTCAAACAATTCGTGGGTACAGTAGAACCTCGATTAACCGGTTTAATTGGAAGCAGAGAACCCGGATATACTGCTTTAGTCATAGGGACAATGTTGAGGGAGGGGGGTTGTCTTACTCGGAAGCTTATGCTTAAAAGGATTACAAGCAGCCCGAAATGTCGAAAACTTATATTACAAAATATATGTATGTGCGCGTGATTATGAATGTAGTGTAATTCAAGAGAAACAAGGCTTCTACATTGTTGTGATATAAATCAATGTAACATAAAATAAAAGTGAAGTTGAAGTTTAATAGTTTTTTACTTAAGCCACTTTCATAATTTACTAGCTCATGTTACGATCCTAAGGATGACTACTTTCCCAAAGAATCAAGCCAAGAGTTAGTTACTTCGCTCCTATCATTGTCATTTCAATTGACTAAGTGCGTATGGTGTCTCTTTTTTAAATAAGTGGAACAAATGGATATTAGAAATCGAGTCAAATTCAACTTCCTTAGAAGTAAATCCTCTGTTTATTCAATCAAGAGGTGAATAAGTAACTGAAGCAGAAATTTTGTAGAAGTAAAAGGGAATTACGATGTGTATGTACGCATATAGGAAACCTCCGGTAACCGAAACTTCAGTTGATCGAGAGCCAGATAATTAAGGTTGTACTGTACCAGGAACTTTACGAACGGAACGGGCTTCCTATCCTCACCCTATGCCCCTGAGATCAGGGAAGACTTCCTTGTTTGGTGATGTTTGATTATGTTAAATGGACTTTCTTTTCAATGATATCAAAATTATTGATTTAACTTAAAGTAACCCGAATAGAGTTAATAGTAACGCTACATAAATTTCAACACGCTGATGCTAATTCGGATGAATACTCGTATATGCCTAACTATGGCCAAACTTTATTCATACATTTTTAATAACTGAAATAAGATCACTGGACTTATACTGTCTTTCTGTACAGTACAAGAAAGGAAGACATTAATTAACTTGCTTTAAATATAATTGAAGTGCACATTATTAGTTAGCTGGCGGCTAATTATGAAATGATGGAAAAACAGTATATACCTATGACAGATATTGCTTTTGCACTTATTAAACTCGAAGATTTACTTCAAACACGAGTATAGCAGATCTATTTTAATCTGTTCTTAATCATATCGCCTAGTTCTATGCACTTCACGTATAGTATCGTAGTTATTTAAATTTTGCCTATTTTGTACTTGCACCGTTCTCCAACTGACCGATTAAACCCTATAATTGATTGAATTTAAGAAGATGAACGCCACTGTACATTACTGCAGCACCAAAACGAACATTTGCCTTATTATCTCTCTTATTTCCCCACAATAACTACCTCCGCCGGCACCATCACCACCTACTGCCACAACTTACAACGCCTACCCTTCACCAAAAACACGCAAAACGAATCCAAGCATCGGTGTTCATCTTGCTGGGGAATCGTTTGAGCCGAACGTACCTACGACGTCCATAACGTTTGTATGTACATTCGACTGCACGTATGGGCGCACAGGGTACGGTACTACATAGAGCGAGGGTTCCTGGCCTGCGGCGAGCGGATGCCGGCATTGCAAAAGCCGTAGAGGGGACAAGGGGGACAGCCAGGAACCCAGCTAGGCTCGACTAGAAAGCCGGTTAGCAATCCCAATCCCACCAGCACCGTTTCTGAACTCGGCTGGCCGGCCTGAACCTGAAATCAGTCGCTGCGCCACCACCACCCCACCCGGCAGTTCGTCCTCCTCATTCTTTTAACCGCTTCCCGCAAAAGGAAACTAATACCCGGCCCCGGCGACTTCCTCTTTTTCTAGCCGCTACATGCGTGGCCGTGCAACAAAATTCACGGACGAGCTGGCGCACGCCCACGGCTCCGCTGCTCAGCTATGAATACCGCCGCGCCAACTCTGGCCAACGTGTGTTTTATCTCGTCCATGCGAACGATACACACTAGAATGTCTCCTGGGATAACTGGTGAACAGAACAGACACACACAGGCACACACGCGGATTGGGTTCGGATTCGAGAGGATGTCATGGATTTTAACAGCATGGTTGCTCTTTCTATGTAGCTACAACGGGCAGACACTTATAGGTTTCGCGGGAATTTTGTTGCTATCGTTGGCTGCTACACAAGGTTGTTTAGGTAGGAGTAAGAATGTTTTGTTGTTAAGGGAATCTGGTTTGGTAATGGTTTCTGCGGTGCAAGGCGAAAAGGGATAATATACGTGTATAACGTATACCATATGGAAACGGGGGACAGATAAGGTAGATTTTAGAAATGGAAAGATTAAATAAGAGCCTTGCAAAATACAGTCACTCACGAATGTCTTTCTACACTCGCGAATCTCAAATATTTAAGAAAATACATTTGGTTTGCATCTTAGTGCCATTTTGTGGCCTTTAATTTATTTATCGTTTATAATTAAAATTCTAAAGGTTTTTAAAAAACGGCAACGTTTCTTCCATTTGTTTGTAAGAAACGTGCAAAAACTGAAAACTTTGTGTCATAAAAATCTACGCACTCTTACGTGTACAAAGTGTGTTGTTATAATTATTTTTCTACTTTTGTTAGACCTTCTAAAGCATCTGTAAAATTCCCGAATTTATTCGATATAAATGAAGTAACATTTTTTATTGTAATCATTTTTCAACCAGTTCTCTTAAAAGAAGTTTCATAATCTTATTAAAGTGACTTTTCGTTGGTATTAATAATAGCTTTCGAATTACTTTTTCCTTTGTTGACACATAATTTTAACGAAAATTATTAAATATCTAACATGGTCGAATACCTTTGTGAGTAACTGTAAAGCGATATATTGAAAGAATTCAGAAATCCCAATTTCGTCTGATTCGCCATTCTACGATTATCATATTACATTACACGTATATAAACATTATATTACATGCTCACTTAAAGCTGCCTTGTAAATTGTCGAACGTATAATCATACTGCCTACAAAGTAGTCTAACAACACTTTCTCTAACAGTACATAATCCCAATATCATTTACATATCTTATTTTGATACGTCTACATTAGAGTAAGCTACTTATGGATAGTAATAGATATTTGATTCTACAATATTTTAAATGATGCAGGTGTTATGTGTACTTCAACGAACGTTAACCGATATACATATAAAGGCTTTCACTTTCCCTAGAATTTGCATAATTCTAATATCATATTCATCATATCGTATTTATGTA
The DNA here is from genome assembly GCA_028830335.1 of Eucera pruinosa. Taxonomy (NCBI): domain Eukaryota; kingdom Metazoa; phylum Arthropoda; class Insecta; order Hymenoptera; family Apidae; genus Eucera; species Eucera pruinosa. The sequence continues at coordinate 8,396,018 of JAMYCR010000014.1, read as the reverse complement.
GATAAAATTAATCAATTCGATACAATTAACGATACATATCTACTCATTGTCAGCTACTCAATTATAACATGATTTTGAATTAACGGTAGCACTGAAGAGGTTCGTATATTTTAGAATCTTATTTAACATTAAGATCATTTCAATATCTTAATCCTTTCGTTGTTAAGCCCGTGCCTGCTATGGACATTATTAAAAGTATAAATTATTAATCCAATGATGATACAGGAAGAACGAGATCTTTGTACAGCTTAAAACGCCGATTCCAAGAGTGATTTATTAGACTGCGGATTTTTATGCATATTGGGAAATTTGAACGTGCAGAAAGGCGCAGAATGCATGGAATATGCAAAAGCGTACAAAACGTTCAAAATACAGTAGAAATTAGAATACTTAAATAGTAAAACAACTATCTATTCGAGTTCAATTTCTTCAATCCTGTTAATAAGAATATAAATTTGCATAAAAATCCGCAGTCATGTTTCCTTATTTCTAATTGTCACTTTTCTCACTTTCCTTATTTCTAATGATACTGCATAAAATATATAAACTTTTCTTTTTATGTTTCATACCATTTCAAATTGTCTGCAATTGCAACATATCGTCATTTTAATCAACATCGAAAGGGTTAATAATCCTGTTATACCGTAGAAAATATTGAAAATATTAACTCAGAATTAGCCTGCGTTATAAAAGCGTCCGGATTGTTATCTTAATTTGAAGAAATTTAAATTCGACGCACAACCTGCTAATGAATAACATGTAACGTTCTTTTCGTATCAATTTGTATGTTAAGATTCCGTGAATTTCAACCTATAATACATTCGAAACTGCAGAGTATCCTGGTAATATTGTAGAAGCTGCAGCGAAACGCAAATACGAACAGATTCGCGAGTACGAGGGCTTATCAAGATTTGCGTTATCCGAAAATCGCCTGGCGACACGTACGGCCATGACGAGAAAACGAAAGTATCCGTGGCAACCGAGCTAATAACCATACAAGAAAATCGTCGGAGACACGATTCGCTTCGCAACAGGCGTTTCTTCGTATCGCTTTCGTAAATGTCACCGGCCATTAAAGCAAAGATTCTTTATCGCGTCGTCGGCTGCTCGGCTCTGCGCAATGGCGAGATTTGGAATCTCGATATTCCTTCGAACGTTATGAAAAATTGCCAGGGAGGACTTTTCCGTGGCAAACGGAGGACTTCGGGCGAAATTTATCCTGAAAGCAGCAGTACGCTTGCCACATTTCAATAAACAAAATTCGCGTCTTCCATTACTGGATTGCGCGAATTTTTTTATACATTTATGAGGAATTTAACCGTGGTAAAAAGTGCAGAATGCACGTAATATGCAAAATTACACTCAGGGTGGCCCACTGGGTGATGACAGGTTTCGATTGTGTATAATTTTTAACCGAGATCAGATATGGACTCCCTCTTTGGGAATTTGTTAAAAGAAACTTCGACGTTCCTTTTACTCAGCTCTGTTTTGTTTAAATTGTAAACACGTCGCAATATGCGACCGAAGTAAAAAATTTTGTTATTAACTCTTTGACGACGATTTAAGTATCTCATACTGACCATGCATTTACGCACAATAACACGAACTATGTATCGTTTCTTTCCGACCAAAACCGAAAACGATCCTTTTTTGTCCTCCACCTTTGCCAATTCACGAGCGAAAAATATCTTCATCTCCGCCAACTAAAAAGACAACGTACTCTATAGAGATTCCTTCGGTCGATTAATGAATTTACATAACAGCTCTCGACTATCCTTTGTCACGAGCGGCTGTGTTCCTGACCAGCGCCTGTTCGCCTACGAACGTTTCGCAAAATCGATTTCCCGATAAAGGTCCCCGCGCCATTCCGCGTAGCGATCACGCTGAAAAGATCGCCAGGAAAATATACAACGAGCGAACTTTCGTTTCGCAAGCGTGACTGCTATCACGCTTTTGAATCTCCCGTCAGGGAATTCACCTTTCCGGCAAAAATAAACAGCAAAACAACAAAAAGGAAAGACGATCCTTCCCTTAATGGTCAGTGACATTTGCAAGAATGACGGAACAATCCGCGCGTATCCCCGCCCCTCGACCCGAGATATTCCTGATATCACACCACCGGGACTTTTGTTCCTCTTCCCTTCGGCCAACGAGTTCGCGTTGGCAGCCCAACGTTTCGTGAGAATCCATTTTCCTGGGACATTAATAAATTCTTTGGTTGAGAAGCACGCGAAAGAACGTGGAATTGCTGCCGCGTACGGATGGAAGAATTTTTTTGGAGATCTATGAGCGTGGTTTTAGCAAAGGTCTTTAACTGGTGTCGTAAATGGTTAACTTTTTTTTTGTATCTTTCTACTTTTGAAAGTAACAAATTCAAATTAATATCATTTATAGACACCGATGGAAATAGGACACATAAGCCAAAATGTCATTTCGAGAATATCTATTTCAATGTTTCCATTAAGGCATTATTTAATGAAAAGTAATGCAGTAATAAAGACCGAGTTTTTTAAAGATACATTAATATTACTTCTCATTGAATAATTGAAGGTACATTAATATTATTTTTCATTAAGTAATTAAAGATACAGTAATATTACTATATAATAATGCCTTAAGGAAAACTTTGAAATTGATTTCCTCGAAATAACCTTTTGGCGTAATGCGTCAAATGAATAAGAATTCGTAAAGTCCCGATCGCAAAGTGTTAATATTTGAAGGAAAATTCTTTAAAGATTACTTTGTACCGTCCGCAAAGGGCTAAAATAGTAAGGTGTCCAATTTTAGTAGTAATACCTATTACATACAGCGGCTGCCAAAGTTTTCAGCTACGCGATAATTCTATTTCAATTGAAATTATACATTAACCTCTTAACGCTAAAATTTTTCCTCATTTTACCGACCAAAGTGATAAAATATTGTGATATGGATTCATAATCTGACAAGCGTTATATCAATTTTCTTCGATTTTAATGGTGTATCACTAAAATAGAGGAAGCTAAAAATATGATGCGACAAAAATACAAATTATTAATAATATTAGTGTACGATTATACAAAATTAAATGAGTGGAATCTGGATGGAAAGCTGTTCCACCCTCTAAATAAATTAATACGTATTCTATTTTGGATATCTTATTATTCTTCAGTTTTTGCATTATTCTGTAATTTCTTGTACATTTCAATTTCCCACAAATGTATAAAAGTCCGCAGTCTATTGACAGCAATAACATTATCCACGATTATAGTAACCGGATTCCACTGTATTAATTAAAACAGTGAACTTTCTCACTTAAACATTTGTATAATTTGTATAATTTTAAGACAATATTGTAACACCCTTTAAAAATGAAATTGAAATATTTTGCAAGTGACTGAAGTAGCCTTAGGAGAAAATCACTTCTGTTATGTAAAATCAGCAGTGGTCATCGGTCGGCGTCAGTATCTACCATGCAATACGTGTTCTCTTTGGCAAACATCACTGAGGAAAGATTCTTTACCGTTAAGGCACAACTTGAGCATCTTAAGGAGTATATTAACTGATTAAAAATCGAGATAACTGCACGATGACGGGACGAAGATTTATTCGTTGTTTTCTTGAAGTTGTTTCTTTGGCGTCAGAAGAGAGGAGAAGCTTTCTTGGAAGAATTCACCCGCAAGATATATTGCTGCTCACAAGAAGTTTTATTCGGTAAAAAAAACGGAGATTTATCATTTTAGCTATCATTGAAATTCTACTCATTACTAATGGATTTATTATTTACAGATGAAACTCGTGCAAAAACCAAATAATGATAATACTGATTTTATTTTAGGGTTACTCGATTTAATCCTAAGTGAAATTTTGAATACCTTTATCATTTGATAATACTTAATTTGTACGCTGAATTAGAAATATGTTTACGAAATCAAATATTAATTTAATATTTCAAAATTCTTCATTATTGTTGATGACTCTTTCTCATTTACGAGAAATGTAATTGTAGTAAAAACTACAGGATGAACATAATAGACAAAGATATATGAAATATCTATCTAAAATAAAAATGTAGAAAGTGATACTAATTTCTATTTAAGTTCAACTCCCCCGTGTGTATGTTTAAAAATATGAATTTGCATAAAAATCCGCAATCTTCGCATCGCATTTATCTACGTCGAAAATATTTTGATTTATTACCAAGGCTTAATGCATCACACTCGATAATTGTATATAATTACACCAATTTCTACATCATCCCCAAGAATAAATCATTCCCAACAATTTCACCCAAACTGCATAAAATGCAATGTTTACTTCGTGAAACACTGTATACCTCTTAATCACCACGAAACGATCGTTCTCCACTTAAACGCTACCTCCCCCCCCCCCCCCATCATTCTTAAAAACGTCCACGCGAACAAACCTCGTAAAAATTAAAAATATTCAAAACCGTCCTTTGGAGTCTCAACGCGCGATAAACATTTCAATTAACAGACCTATTCAGCTGGGACGGCTGAAAGCGGCAGGCCGAAGGGTGGCAGGGGTGACGAGAAACGATGGTATGGGGCGGAACACCAGTATTTAAACCGGTATAAAATATCGTCCGCCATTTTCCCGGCAAATTTTCCGCGGCGATCGTAAAACGGCGGCTGTGCGCGTTTATCGCGAAATCGATTTGCGAAACGCGCGACCGGCGGGACAGCAGAACACAAGCGGTCCCGCATGAAACGCAGAATCCTCGCTGGTCATCGCCACCAATGGAAGGACACGAGGGTAGAAGGGGATAGGGTAAAAGGGGGACCTGGAATGATCCTGCGGCCCGTACGCGACCATCGCATCTTCGTCGGGCTGGTTCATTACGCAATAACCACATCCGAGATACAGAGGCCCGGTTCGAAACCAGTTTCGCGAACACAACCGCCACCAAGGAGGATCGTGGAGAAAGGCAGGGAGGGGACGGAGGGCAACGGTGAATTATCCTTCCGCAACTTCGCCTAACTGAACCGCTCCGCTGTGGAATAGCGGCGAAAAAGGAGCGTAGGTAGTCATGGATTAAGGAGGAGGGGGATTGTAGCCTTAAGACTTCGCAATTCGAGAATTCTGATTTTCCAAATTGCTAGATAAGCAGTTTTTTTCTTTTTTTTTTTAATATGCAAGGTGGTCGATAACTAATGGTACAACGCGAAGGGATAAGACTCCACGTGAAAGGTTAAGTCGAAAATATGGAATAACATTTTTTCATGTGAGATTTGGTTTTCACGAAAATTGACTTCAAATGTGGCTATGAAATAATAAACTTGTCAGCTTGATGACTTAACTCGTCTAGAGTATTATCGACGGAATTATAATACATTGAATTAATTGTATATTTCAATGAAATTATATAAGCGTCGAGCAATTAAAATATAAAATTCGTTTAGGATTTGACAAATTAGAAGCGTTCGCAGAAATTTATTTCGCAAAGTAGAATCGTGTATTTGGAAGAATGGACATCTCCAGCAATTTATAGAGTAACCAAATTTATTTTACATGAACATCCTGCTTTATTGCGTATTATTAATTATCCAGTACAATAAACTCAAATCTGAGTAGAAACGGAAATAACTACAATCTCGAATAATTCGTTGAAAGAATGAAACAATTTCTGAATTAATAAAAAACTTTGTATTGCTTTCTTTCTATATTAAATGCAATAATTTTACGGTTAATTTCAATATGTATTCGAAAATGAGAACCGCTAATTATAATATCAAATTTGACATTAGACAATGTTGTTATCTAAGCTATTCGTGTATCACGGAGAAATGAATGGATGATTCCTCGATATCGAGATTAACGATTAAGAGTAAATTCAATGCATTCATTGATTTAAATCTATTCGAGTTGGTGAGAAAAGAGAAAGGAGCACTTTGGAGTTCAATGTCTAATTTGACAGTAAAGAGTAACGTTGGCACGCAGTCGCGTATCTGAATCGATTCATTCTTGTGAGAAAGAAACCGAGTATCCGATGTCTGATGTGATAAGATCACTATGTACTCATGTATCCGAATGGCTTTAATGCTTGTACACTTGTACCAATGCTTGCTACCTTGAATGAAAGATAAGAAATAGTTGCGAAGCAATCCGACTGCTTAAAATAGTTGATACATTATCCGAGTATGTAGTAGGTATTTAATAAAATGCACGCCTAGCACCTTGCATTCACAAGTCGCTATAAATTGTTCAATTAAGACGTAAGTTAGTATAACCGTATACCAACAACCATATGATTTATAATTGTTAGACTGCGGATTTTTGTACAAATTCATATGTTTATGAATGAGTTCGAAGAAACAGAATCTAAATTGGGAGTAGTTTCACCCTGCAAATATCATAAATTCAACTATACCTTTTAACCTTTTCAAGGACGAATCTTTGAAGACCGGATAAAATTATTTTATTCAATGTTTCCTACGTATTTATTTGATATATATTAAAAGAAACGGTGTAAAGCAAATAGTACTGAACATATTATAAAATGCTTGAGAAATGTGAGGATACGCATATGTGGCCATTGAGCATTAATGTTACTATGTTAAATATGTACCAGTATCCCTCAAGAGGTTAACTAACGTCAAACTAGTATAATTATCAAAAAACGATTCACTAAATTACCCAACTTAAATCTTTCACTGCAAAACATCGGCATCGTTTTTCATCGCTACGATCTCGCAGAAATCAAAAGTTCCCCAAACACAATGCAGAATAAAACATCAACAGATCTATCGGAGTAATCCCATGAATCTTCGTAACATATTCCCGGTATTAGTCGAACGATTCTGTCATACGATAAAAGCGGCACGGAGCCGAGACGGTTCCAAAGCGCGAAAATATCCGAATGAACGATTTCAATCTCCGGTCACGGCTGATTGAGGCGTTTTCTCTCGCGTCCCCGTGCTCCTATATTTCCAAGTACCCCTGTGTTTCCGAATATCCACGATTTGTTCCTGTTCGCGGAACGACGCTAGGGATTTGTGAAATCTACGAATCATCCGGCCGTATCCGTACGAGCCAGAGAGCACACGGCGGCACACATGAATGGCAAATTGAAGGAAATATTTGTTTGAATAAATGTCACTGTTTCGCGTCTGTTTATACTTCGTTGATATTCTTTTTGCAATCCCTCGAAGGTGTAACGGCTGGGGACGGAAAAGCTTTTACAGCGTCGATAGGAATTAACCCTTAACTACTGACGCTGAGTCTGATAGAGTACGCACGATTCATATCCGTATATTGTACGCGCAAATTGCCTATTGCTTTTTCATTGTAGCTATTGGAATTCTATCGATAACGTAGAAACCTAATCGTAATTGAACTGCGTTATTCGTATTCAGTGTTTGCAAGGACGACGTTCTCGAGTTACTCTCTTATAAACAGGCGAAGTAGTAACACGTGAGTTTGGTTGTATCCAGTTCTGTGAAATATATTTTATTGTAACTAGCATTGATATACTTTATCTTCCACTGATCGGAATTCCGACAGTAGCTTTTAGAATTGAAGAGTTTGCGGCAATAAAGAATTTAAGCAGATTTTTCTCTGCATTCTTAAAGACGATAAATGAAGTTCTGATTGAAAAATATATTCAATCTTGAAAGATATAAACATAGTTTCGTTAAAGTTACACGACATTAAAAAACATAATCGAATCGATTAATTAAATTATTAATATTTTTCGTAAAGCAATGCAAGTTATGAATACCTTCAAGCAATTAAAATAAATTAGCTTCGTACAAGAACAATATCTCAAAATATCCGTCGTATTTAAATAGCTGTTTTTGCAAATAGGCATAAAAATTTATAGTAAATTTCTTCTATACATTCAACAAATTATTCGTAGATATATTTTCACCAATTATGTTCACAAGCATCCCGACATTTAATTTCTGTTGCGCAAAGGAAACAAAAATGAATACTAAAATGACCGCAGGATAAAATAAAGCTTTAACTAGAACTTTAATTTTCATAAAAGTGCTAATGCATGAAGTACAAAAAAAACCGAAATGCGAAATCGAATTTCCTCGTCACCTGCACCTCGCACGACGCAATGCGCCATGCGTAGGTGACATGACGAATGAAGCACGGTTAATTAGCGGCGTTAATCACGGCCGATTAACAGAGAAAAGCGTGTCGTTAAAACAGCTCTCGATTTCGCGGGCCAAAGAAGGCGCAGTCTGAATTTCCTGCGCGGCACGTCACGGCCCGACAATTCATTAGTCACGTCAACCACGACGACAAAACTCGCGCGAGCTAAATAGCCGGTACACCTTGGCCCCGCAAAACCTGTAATTCACTGGTCGCCGCAGAAGGACGCGAAACTCGAGCATTAAAGTCTCCGCATTTACGCGGCCTCCATCATCGCCTCCCTTTCAGAAACCTCGTCAGCCGACTCGAACTAATGCGATCTTCTACTGTACAACTTTGAAAAATCGATTGCTTCGACATTATTTTAACACTTTGAAGGATTAGGTCATATATATATATACATATTTATATATATATATATATATATATATATATTTATTTATATATACATCATGATCAAAGTCATTTCATAACGAAAATAACGTATATATGTACTATGCAGAGATGACTTGTTGGCGAGGGTCATCCAAGCTGAACGACACAGAGACAAGGGGAGCAATTCGCTCGCTCCGCCCATTAGCCAGTAGAAAATCTTTCTTCCGGATTCTTAGATGCTACATGCATAGTAATAGGTCCTTCATATTCGCTAAGGATTCGCGAGTGCGGACCCTCCGAGACATCTTCTTGAAGATTTCCCCACATCCTCGCGAGAAAAAAAAATTAGGTTTACGCCAACGCGATTCAGTTGTAATTCCAAGTCGTTCTATCTCACTCTACTTCGACGTGTTTTGTTTCGCGTTCTTTGTTACGCAGTAGACTTGTAGTCGTGACCGATTCAGCCAATGACGATAATACGTGTGACTGAAGGTGTCGCTAATATGCGACAGCCAATCGGTTTGCCTCGCCAACAAGTCGTCTCTGCACAGTGCATATACACGACGAATTATCAAATTTCGCGTATATCTCAATTTTTATCTCATATATGTTGACTTGTGTGAGTGTATCGTGTTAGGCTCCCATAATACGCAAAACATTTCTTTTAGCAGTAATTTTGATGTGCGAGTTATTTTAAAACCTGCATTAATTATAACGTATACGTTAGCAACAAAACAATTGGTGCCACTCTGGAATAGATTTTTAATAATTAATTACAACGATCAAAGAGTTAACCCTTATGCACAGTTCGAATTAGTATTATGTTACAACTATTGGGATCTATATTAATCCTTCGTTTGCAAGATGTTTTTTATACGTACCGATCAAAATAGAGAAGAGCAAGAAGAAGATGCGACAGGAATGTAAATTATTAATAATAATAATGTATAATTGCAGAAAGAAACATAGTTAAATGGAACCCGTGACTCACTATGCAGTAAGGGGTTAAAACGGTATGAAAATTAAACGCTTTTTATTCAATATCATGTTTCTTTTTAATCCTCTAAGGCTAACATATTCGTTCACATTGCAATGGCAAACTCGTCCAAGGCTAATTTATTAAACTTTCTGATGGTAAAAGGCCAACTCTCTAGATTGGGGTTGGCAATACTGTGGCTTAAGGGCGTTCTACGGGAGTGCGCATGTGCGTGTTATTATTGGAGATCTCGAATAATATTGGACAGAGTGTAAAAATCGAATCTAAGTATTGAAAGTAAGTCTCGGAAGTGTAGGATACGTTCATTGTTAAATATATCTTTATTATTGTTAAGGTGAACGATTTGACATTTATTTTAATTCCACTACCTCACTTTCAAAAAATCTGAAACAATTCTGAGATACTTATAAACGTCTCTACTATTTGATACAATCATTATTAGTGCGAAAGCAATTCGTTAAATAATAATTTCATGCTTGTCCACGAAGGAAATTTGATTTGATGCTTTGGCTTTATTGCTTGATACACTGTTATATTTTGTCGTAAACGCTATAGAAAGCACATTTAGTTTTATGTCCTTTTTTCCGAAAAGACGATGCTGTGGCAAACAGAATGATTTTTATATAGGCCAAGATTAAGAAATGTGTTCCTAAGGTGTTACGTTCAACCGTTTAGGAAGCTGTGATGGAAATTAAAGTAAATAGACGAATCACAGATATAATTGTTAAATATTATGATTATAATGTGATTCGACATTCGTATTTGTATTACGTATGAAGACCACTATTCTATAAATCTGCATTACTATATGTAATGTTTAGTGATAAATAGGTGGCAGTAAGGAAACAATTGTTGCTAATTAAAATATTGTTAAATTGACATTCGTCGGCAGTTACTGTAACATTTAAAAATACAAAGTAGAAAGAGGTAAAGAGTTATCGATATTTAATGACAAATTTGCATCGAACAATTTAAGTACATAGCAAACAAATTTTAAGATGCACAACGATTTGATAATACTTTACCTACGAATTTTGGAAAGTTTACATATATATATATTATATTAAACCAAAAAATTCGAAACCAGAAGATTATAAATTTTTAACTGCAATTTTGATTTACAAATGTAGGTATTCTTTATTTCAGATTTCAAGCCATATGGAAAACAAAAGTCGTAACCAATTTTTTATTATCACTTTTTTAATAGAAATAAATCTCGTAAAATGAGCGAATTTTGTAACACGAATAATCTTTCAATTTTAGATATTCAATTATTTGCTTTTACTTTTCGTTTTCCTTCTTTCCATTCTTGTTAGAAAATTTATTCTTGTCTCGAATAGAAACTCCTTAATAATTAAGGATTAAGACTTAATTATCAATTATTGATTATTTTATTTACGACATTCTAAATGTCTCTATCAATACTTCACCAAATGAATGCAACTTAAATCATTACTAAATAAGTTACCAAAAAGAAAGGAATAATTCATACCAATCACAAAGTACACGTAATGGCTAACTATACGAATAAAATACCGCAACGATATTACTAACCAAAAAAAAGTATGCCATACCAAAGACCAACTTCTTTTATTCATGCTAATAAACAACAACACGTTTTCGACTTCTCAAATTCTCTCACCTACCCCACTATTGAAAAAAATAATAAAATATACCAATCCCCATTATAAAACTCCACAATCTCTACCAACAAGTCTCTTGCAACAACTATAATTTTTCAAGCAAAAAATCCTGCGTTCTTTAGATACTATCCGCGATTTCGCGATGGTGGGAGAAGCTTTTCGTAGAAAAAGATTTCGGTAAAAACTTTGTGGAAATTAGCCGGAAGCTCGCGGTCGATGAAATAAGGTGTTACCTGTAAGTGTGGAGTTGTTAATGGTGTTGTTTGCCGTGGAAATGGCCGATTGGCTGGTGACAGGTGTGCCAACGGTGGTGGCCGTGGTTGTCGAGGAGTTATTTGGCGAGAGGGCCGCGTTGGCGGCTTGAGCCTGTGCCTGGGCCTGGGCCTGAGCCTGAGCCTGCTGTTGAAGATTATAATTCCACGCGAGCAGCATCATCTTCAGCTTATCCGCGTCTTTCATGAGCGCGCCTGCCGAAATTAAAAGTGCCAATTGGTCTCAGGGCATGATTAACACGGTGAATAGTGCCGATGGAGGGGTGAGTCGGTTTCTTTCGCGCCCATTTCCAGCCCGGCCTGAACCGGACCGGAGGCCGGACCTTTCCGATGGTGCAACTTGCATGTATATACGGGAATTGTTAAATTGTGTGTGTGTATGTGTGATGTGGTCGAAGGTTTACGTTAATAATCGTGGGACTGTTGTGAACGATAAATGTACGTATGGGGATTGTTAAATTGCGATATGGTAGTGCTTTGTCGAAAATTTGTTAATAATTGTGGTTCTATTGTGTTCGATTTAGACTTGGCTGAATGTATATATGGGAATTGTTAAGTTGTGTGATATGGTGCTTTGTCGAAAAGTTAATAATAGTGGTACTGTTGTGTTCGATTTAGACTTGGTTAAATGTATATATGGGAATTGCTAAATTGCGATGTGGTGGTTGGTTGAAAATTTACGTTAATAATCATGGTTCTGTTGTGTTCGATTTATACTTGCTTGAATAAATATATGGAAATTGTTAAGTTGTGTGATGTGATGCTTGGTCGAAAATATATTAATAATAGTGGTTCTGTTGTGTTCGATTTAGACTTGGTTGAATGAATATATGGGAATTGCTAAATTGCGATGTGGTGCTTTGTCGAAAAGTTAATAATCGTGGTATTGTTGTGTTTGATTTAGACTTGGTTAAATCTATATATGGGAATTGTTAAATTGTGTGACGTGGTGCTTGGTCGAAAATGTATTAATAATAGTGGTTCTGTTGTGTTCGATTTAGACTTGGTTGAATGTATATATGGGAATTGTTAAATTGTGTGACGTGGTGCTTGGTCGAAAATGTATTAATAATAGTGGTTCTGTTGTGTTCGATTTAGACTTGGCTGAATGTATATATGGGAATTGTTAAATTGTGTGATGTGGTGTTTGGTCGAAAATTTGTTAATAATCGTGGTTATGTTGTATTCGATTTAGACTTGGTTGAATGTATATATGGGAATTGCTAAATTGCGATGTGGTGCTTTGTCGAAAAGTTAATAATCGTGGTTCTGTTGTGTTCGATTTAGACTTGCTAGAATGTATATATGGAAATTGTTAAGTTGTGTAACGTGGTGCTTGGTCGAAAATGTATTAATAATAGTGGTTCTGTTGTGTTCGATTTAGACTTGGTTGAATGTATATATGGGAATTGTTAAATTGTGTGACGTGGTGCTTGGTCGAAAATGTATTAATAATAGTGGTTCTGTTGTGTTCGATTTAGACTTGGCTGAATGTATATATGGGAATTGTTAAATTGTGTGATGTGGTGTTTGGTCGAAAATTTGTTAATAATCGTGGTTATGTTGTATTCGATTTAGACTTGGTTGAATGTATATATGGGAATTGCTAAATTGCGATGTGGTGCTTTGTCGAAAAGTTAATAATCGTGGTTCTGTTGTGTTCGATTTAGACTTGCTAGAATGTATATATGGAAATTGTTAAGTTGTGTAACGTGGTGCTTGGTCGAAAATGTATTAATAATAGTGGTTCTGTTGTGTTCGATTTAGACTTGGTTGAATGTATATATGGGAATTGTTAAATTGTGTGACGTGGTGCTTGGTCGAAAATGTATTAATAATAGTGGTTCTGTTGTGTTCGATTTAGACTTGGCTGAATGTATATATGGGAATTGTTAAATTGTGTGATGTGGTGTTTGGTCGAAAATTTGTTAATAATCGTGGTTATGTTGTATTCGATTTAGACTTGGTTGAATGTATATATGGGAATTGCTAAATTGCGATGTGGTGCTTTGTCGAAAAGTTAATAATCGTGGTTCTGTTGTGTTCGATTTAGACTTGCTAGAATGTATATATGGAAATTGTTAAGTTGTGTAATGTGGTGCTTGGTCGAAAATGTATTAATAATAGTGGTTCTGTTGTGTTCGATTTAGACTTGGTTGAATGTATATATGGGAATTGTTAAATTGTGTGACGTGATGCTTGGTCGAAAATGTATTAATAATAGTGGTTCTGTTGTGTTCGACTTAGACTTGCTTGAACGAATATATGGGAATTGTTAAATTGCGGTGTGGTGCTTTGTCGAAAAGTTAATAATCGTGGTTGTGTTGTGTTCGATTTAGACTTGGTTAAATGTATATATATGGGAATTGTTAAATTGCGATGTGGTGCTTTGTCGAAAAGTTAATAATCGTGGTTCTGTTGTGTTCGATTTAGACTTGCTAGAATGTATATATGGAAATTGTTAAGTTGTGTAACGTGGTGCTTGGTCGAAAATGTATTAATAATAGTGGTTCTGTTGTGTTCGATTTATACTTGGTTAAATGTATATATGGGAATCGTTAAATTGCGATGTGGTGGTTGGTTGAAAATTTACGTTAATAATCGTGGTTCTGTTGTGTTCGATTTATACTTGCTTGAATGTACATATGGAAATTGTTAAATTGCGATGTGATGGTTGGTAAAAAATTGATTGATAATCGTGATACTGTTGGGTTACGATTTATGCTTGCTTGAGACTTGGGTGAGCTGAGTAAAGTGTAATCTTTTTTTTTTCTGTTCGGAGTGCTTATGGCGGTTGTTTTTCAAACGTATTTGAGTTCTCGGATTTAATAAATATACGGTGTTTTATACTACGGAAAATGATATTTAATGACTTTTTAGGAAGTGTGATGAGTGAAAACGAATTTCTTTTGTAGAACAGTGTTGGTGAAAGATATGTTGGAGGAAACATGAATCATTATTATCTACACAAATACAAATGCACTTTTTACCGATGAATGGATAACATGAAAATAAAAGAAGTATTTAGAATAGCATACTTTTAGTTGAAGTTGTAATATATTCTAAAGTTATGCAGCAAACAGATATACAGTATTGTCTATTTTACCCGAAATACTTATTATAAACGACTAGATTGGTAAATTATTAATATAATATGAAACAATAATATATTAATAATATATTAATAATACCTACAACTCGATAGTCTCTATAATTTAATTTTGCGTAGTATCAAGTATTTTTTCAATATAAAATACTTCAAGCTTTCTTCAATATTTAATACACATCAGGATATCTTCCGAGTTTCACTAATTACATTCAAACACCTATCATTTGAAGTCGATAGAAGCATCTTTCTGATAGTCAAAAAATTAGTCAGTACGAGTTGAATGAAGTGAAGATTAAAAAAGTTAACAGTAAAAAAAAAAGAACGTCAATGAATTAATTTCAATGAAAACAATCCACTTAATTATCACGCTATCAATAACTCTTTCATTTTATATATTTTTGATAATGAATATCTACGCTTACTTGAGTTTTACAACTTTAGTTAAATATACAGGGTGTTCCAGAACGGATCGTACAACTGAATAGGAAGCAATTTTCCATGTAAAAATATGTAAGAAAAAAGAGATACCTTTTTCATTCGAATTTAATCATTCTACCTTCTCGTGTTGCTTTCCATATATTTCTTTATTTCTACTGTACCATTATTAGACTGACTCTTATGGATTTATGGGAAATTAAATGCGCGAGAAGACACGACAAATACAAATTACCTATCCCTTATTTTAACAGTCTACAAACAGGTCTACGAGTATACGTAGTATTTCCTATAATTCGATTCGACGGATTAAAGGCAATTCGAGCGTTTAACAAAATCTTTGTTAACGCGAGAATTTCTCAGCGGCGTCTACGTCGATTCGTTTCTCGATCGATTGACCTCCTCATCACCTCGAACGGGATCCATGCAACAGGTAAAACCATCGAAATTCTCCAGCATTCGACGAATTCTCGAGCTCATTCGCGCGAAAATGCAGCTACGTTAACAGTTTCGTCACTGATCGTGCACGACTGCCGCGTTTTCAGGATTTTCATTCGATCGCGTCAACAGGTATACGTACGCTCGTCCGTTTTCAATCCCGAACAAAGAGCAACCGCGCCGTTTGGACGAACAAGGAAGGCGTTTCGTGGCATTTTTTTTCACTCGCAAAACAATGCACACGCGAAACTGCGCAATTTCATACGCGACACACCTTTTACTGTTTTTTTCATTTTTTTTCATTTTTTTTTTTTTATTTTTTTAATTGAATTTTGGATACAATAACGATTCGAAGCGGTAATTTTGAACGAGATGATTGCTAAGCGGGCTAGAAGTAATAATTAATCGGCGGATGTTTGTACATTTATTTTGAAATTTTAATGCGTGAAAAACTGCAGATCGCGTTTACATCCCTTTTCATAATCTTGACTTTTTCTCATGTTTCACTAACCACCTTTAAGAATGACACTTTTCGATCAGTTTAATTAACTGTTCGTAACTTTTTGTTATGATACGTTAAATAATCTGCTTCCTACCTCTGATTTCAAGAAAAAGTGAATGTGCATTCTAATGGGTATCTCATCTCATTTCAAATTCGTATTTTCAGATTTTTTCTAATTCCCAAAGATCATGAAAGAATTTAACAAAAAAAGGAATACTGAAATGGCCTTTGTTCTTCGAAGTATCGAGAATCCTGAAAATATCGGGAATCGCAGATATTTTCGAGAATCTCTAAACTTTTGAAGTTCCATCCCAATCGCGAGAAAAATTCTCGATCCAATCGGGATCTCGCCCTCCCTTAACTATAGAGAACATTATTTTGAGCAACTTTTTCCTTTACATATATAAAGTGGTCAGTCTTAGTTTCCGAGTTATACGCAAAAATATTTTCAATACCTATTCATTTCGAAAACGTGCATTGTTACTGTGCAACAATTTGTTTATCTAACTTTAACGTTCAGATGTATCGGATCACGTGTCATGCGCGCGTCCATTAGCTACCGCGTGATAAGTGTCAGCCGATAAACGATGAATTAGAAAAGACGATTTACAACAAGGCAGTACTGTAGTCTGCAAATCCGAAGAATTTATATTATCTAAAATAGAATGTGTATACCTATTTTATAGCTACATAACAACAGGCGTGGCGTGCAAAAGTTTCCGGCCAGATTTATTTTTCAATTCTTCAACCAATTAAAGAAGATCAAGCAATTTTTATTTATATTGTATACAAAATTACGGCAAAAGAAAGATGAACTGTATTTACCTTCATATGTGTTTATTATATATAAAATACTATTAGTTTCGCGTGTATAAAAGTTGAATAAATGATCAGATTAAAAGTTGACTTGCAACTGTGGCAATACTTAAAAAGGTGGAATACTTAAAAGAGTATTTTTTGGTATAACTCCGGAACTAAAACCGATCGGTCAACATATATAAAGAAAAGAGTTGCTCAAAATGGCATTCTTAACAACATATTTCAATTTCACAAAGATCGGTGTTGTTTAGATTTCAGTATTCTAATTTCTCTGCATTTATAAAAATAGAAATATGCGTATGCATCTTTAATCTAGCAACAATGTTTATATACACAAGAAGATAGTTAAATTGCATAAGAAGTTTGCACAGACTTTATACAAATTGAATTGGTTAACCCTGCTGCGAGTTTTGGGTAGTCTTTGATGCAAATATTTTACCTCTACCTTAAAAATTCCTATTTTGTTATAGATAATTGTTACGTATAACTTGGAACTCGAATTTTATACCGAATACATATTTTTCCCCAAAATCAGGAAGGTTTTCGGAAGGAACAAAAGCATAATTGTGTTTGGAAATTTGAAAAACCGTAACAGGGTTGAAGATGAAATAATACCATCGTCTGTTAATACAATGCAGATTATTTCTCACTCGTTTCGCGTATCCTAGCGTCAATGATAGAAGGAAACGGTAACGCGGTGTAGCGCGTGAAAATTCGCGAAAATGAAATTGCAGAGGGACGGTGGAGCACGGTAAACGTGGCGTAGAAGTGCGACAGTGAAATTGTCGAGTGTCAATTAAAACCTCATGCCCAATGAGTACGAGCACATGTCGATTGTGCGCGCATTCAATTATCGATCTTTTCCCGTCTTGTAGCCACTCTCGTATCTAACGGCAAAAGACGAACCCCGTGTTCTGCGACACGTTCGGTGGGAAATTTTTCATTGAAAACATTTTTCTTCGAACCAAGCCGAAAATTTTACTCGAATAAAAATCGAGCACACGACGAGCAGTTTGCGGATTTTTATGCAATTTCCCACTGTTACAAGTCGTAACTTACAAAATTACAACTCACGCAAATTTGTAACTTATAACCATGATTAAAAGAATGGGTGCTTAGTAGCGATTTGTTTCACCCTATAACTATTATAAGGTGTGCTTTAATTTGAATATTTCGGATATTTTTGCACATTGTGTGCAAAATTCAATGTTTCGAAAATTTCAATTTCCTACAAATGCATAAAAATCCGCAATCTAGTGATAATACCGAGGAGAAAGATAAACTATGAATTAAATTTTGCAAGTTCGAAAACGTATTAAATTCGCCGGTTGCACAGTTCGAGACGTACCTAACGTGCAAATTACAATAAACTTCTCTCTCTAGCATCTCCTGCATAATATTAAAAGTGAAAGATAAAAGGAATGTTTCGGTTAACACTAGATTTACGGAACCCGTCAATTTGACGGATTTTGTAGTGTCATAACGAAAAAGTTCATCTATCGTCGAACGTCTCCCACGTGTACACTTCGAGAAATGCAATAGTGAAACATCAAGATAGTTGTGATCAATCAATCAAATGGCAAACACATAATCAACGCACACGTAAGTATTAACAGGTTGCACCAGTCCAGTCTATAAGTATGATCAATCATTGTAAGCGCATCTCTTCTTGAATCATCATCGACCGATCGCATCAACATCAAACAAGAACTTGTTTCGCCGATATTCAGTAGCCGAACGAGCAACGGCATACCACGAGAATTGAAAATGAACACTTTTCGGATATTTTATCCTCGCGATGATTAATGTGAAAAATAGTTAATAGATTCTTACGTAACTTTTGAAATACGGTAAAGGTACAGTTTAAAAAGTATAAAAGGGTGGAAAGTACCTAATAGAAATAAGGATGACGCGTAAATTTGCGAAATAATAAATGAATCTGTGAATCTGTAAATGAAACCCTTTCGATGGAACTCGGTATTAATGTAAATGTAATTTCTTCATTTTGTAACTGATTAGTTCAAATAATCGAGTCTATAAAGATTATAAACCTGTTCGTTAAATTTTTCTATTACAATGAATTGTTATTTCAAATAGAATTAAATATACCGCTGCCATAAATTTGAAATTATATTCGCACTAGGAATATCTTGAGTAAAAGCATTAAGTAATGAAAACGAAGAAACCACGAGATACGAATTAAAACGTACTTAAATGAAATGAATACGTAAGTAAAATCCAATATACATATCTTATGTTTTCACGTATTAAATTTGAACATGTTAAACTCTCGAAAAGACGATAAAATTCACGCGGACAGTGGTTCATATTTCATGCATTAAATACATAAATCGCACCTCGTAATTGCAATAAACTATGGTCGTACAAATATTTTAAACGCAATTACGTTTAATTACACAGCCCCAAACGAAATTAAATTGCGATTGATCTGAATCCATACTTGTGGATTTCATCGTGTTTCTTGCTCTTTTTGTGAAAAAAAAATAAACGAGCGTACAAAATTCTATAAAATTCCACACAAGTAAAATGGATGTTCCAAATAAAATTACACGATCAACGTGTGAAAGTTTAAAAGCGAAACGTTATATTATTACCTTGTTATTTTATTCAATTACAGACAATTGTCCCATATTTTTCAAAAATTTATTTTCTCTTTCCTTCGGTATTATACGAAATGATATTACTGAGGTAAACGGAAAATTGACGCCGTTGCCACAAATTATTCGGAACAATCTTTCGCTCAGAAAACTAAAAGTGTGGATAAAACGGTGAAGCTATCAGAAAGGTAATTAAAAATTATTGGAGAAAATAACGAACAATACCTATTAAAACTTACGTCTGTAAGTCCGCTAATAAGTACTCATTTATCTCTATTTTCCACGTTCGATTTCAGTACGTGAACATTACACCATAATTAAAAAGTATCCAGAGTGGCAAGCTCGTAAATCATGCAGAAAATAAAATAGAGATGAATAAGCAATTGTTATTAGCGGTCTCACAGGCCGACAATAGTAGTTAAGGGTTAATAAACCGATAATACAGGTAACGGTATCACCGGTATGCAATCCTAGCTTCGACTAATGAAAGGGTTAATAGACAAGTGTTGATAAAAAATAATCGTTTCCCAGTCCAATCAATTACACGATAAAATTTAATACTATTAGAAACGCTACGAATTTTCAGAACAACCCAACACTTTTCCTGCAAATTCGAACGACATACAGTGACTTCGAAAAATATTCGAACATAACTATTTTTTAACCGATGCAATTTTTTATTAGATTCTAAATTTCAACTGCAACGCGATGAAGTATGTTGAAATCAAACATTTCGTTGTAATGCGTAGAAAACTCCACATCTTAAAATATTGGTAGTGTAAGCTAAAATCAGGAAAGGGAGATAAACATTACGGGGGTTTATAACAGCCGGCATGGGTAACGGTCGAGCCGACCGGAACGGTGACCAGGTTTATGAGGGGGTCGAATCCTTAGCGACTTGAGGAAGGAAATTTTGGCCACCTCATAGATCCTGGCACCTACGGAAAATTACGGGGGAACGGCTCCTAGGGGAGGGTGCCCCACCATAGTTCGAGGCCGTAGGCGGGTTAAAAAAATCCACTGATTGGTGGAGAGGAAGAACGTCCGCCTTACGAAGGACGCTTTAAAAAGCCGGATACGCGAAAAATAAGTTAGTGGTAAGACAGATGTAAGATAGAAGCAGGACAACTGTAAAGCAGACGAATAGCGTTAAATAGATATAATTCTTTCATTTAGAGACTGTGTAGATCTGGCTTGTGTAAAACCCACGATCATCTCCGAATCCTACACGCCCATCCGCATCCTTTGGCCATTAACTTTCTACAGTAGAAGCGAGTTCTTTTAGAGCTTGACCATGGAACGTCGGCTAATTAGGGTTTGGGGATGCCTGCGAACATCCCAGGTATGAATGTACAAACTGTCGCCACGTTTTGTAGGCAATTCTAACCGTGAGCCCGTCTTGTGAACATCACCGATACTTCTTCCACCGTATTAAATATAATTATTTACCCACTTTATTCCACACGAGTCAGTTATTTAATATAACCCTTCAACAAAGTATAATCTCGTAAAGGTACTATTTAGTGATAAAAAAATGTAATACATTTGGGCCTAATTGTTAGGTGCGAATTTATATTACACAGTTTAAGCAATTTAAACTTCCTTAAAGTATAATTTAATGTAACTACGTATAAAATGGACAAAAGCTTTCAAGTGCAATAAGAAATTTGATCTGACGATGAGCTTGAATTTAAGTGTAGCTTCGACAGACGAGCCGCACAAATTTTTTTCCCGATACCTATTAATTAATACTTGAATGCAAAAATAAATATAGTTATGTGCAAATACTTTTTGTAGCAACTGTTTATATATGTATATTAGATGTACCGGCTACTGTCATTTTAAGGTTCGCGCGTAACTTTATCCTACTATTTCAGAACGTCGTTAACATAAAAGTCGTTCCAATTTGAAGCATAATATTGTTCAACCGCTCTTTTATTTATGAACACCTTTTTTACATGTTGTACAATGAAAATGTACAACAAAGTCCAATGTCCTGATTACTGTCACTCGAAAACCATTTCATTTAAATAGAAACACGTTTTACATATATTAACACGTCAGTATGCGTAACCGATGTAAGATAAATATATAGTAAACGTCGCGCCTTACTGAATTATAACACGTTCCATACTTCACAATTATATTGGTCACGTTTCAATGTTGAACAGCATACATTCATCTCCTAATATTTATTTATAAGCATTAAGTGTAAACGAATATACAATGTCTACGTGTTGTTACGTAAACCGCCAAATAAACCGTCCAAATTTCGTATGAAAATTTCTTTACTTACGATACTTTATACATTACTTTCCTATTGAGTAAACGTAGTTAAAGTGGCAGTTATAAGGAACAGTAGTGACAGTACGTGGATCATTTACCCTGGTAAAGCTAGCAAGTAGAATTTCTCCGTTTTTCACTCGAAGAGTCACTTTCATAATCAAGCGGACAAGCACGATTTAACGCGATGCAGAAGCATCGGGCGAAATGCAAGCTTGTCGTTACATCGATCATACAGCATCATATGGCTGATGTTGGAGATGTTACAAGATTGTAAATGCACGGTGAACAATTTCATCTGATCGAAATGCCGCGGGATCGCGAAGCCCAACCGAGGACGTTGCGGCGGTGCGAAGATCCTCCACTGATTAATCGGTCGATTCTCGGAACCGCGAGGCAACGTCATCGCGCATGAGGCGCGAATGCATCTCGTTCTTTTATGTAAGAGGCCGGAGTAACGAGATTACGAGGTTGAAGTGTCGGGGCATGCTAATAAATACGTTGCTGACTCGCGATGCGGACGAATCGATTCGCTTTTACCAACGCGTTTTCGAACAGGTTGCCTTTTTGCCACGCTGCGAACTGGACCAGTCGAATGCTTCACCTATTTCAACTGGATCGCTGAGATACAGACGGATCCTCAGTATCGATCATTCCGAATGTTTTTATTATAGATTGAGCTAAAGTCAACGAAGCGTGAACGTTAAAGAAAACGATTTGCAGTACGAAGGGAATTTAATAAAACGAGAAGAGTTCTTTTTTCAAAAATTGAATAATATATTTCTAATCGAAAACATAGAAACACCCTTATGAATCGTAATATAATTCTTTTATACACAGCGAGAGTCAAAAGTAAGTGTACACTTTACGAAAAATGAAATTGAATGAAATTATAGGATAATCAAAGTTCGATTATAATATCACTTATAGTAAATAAAGAAGTATTGTGTAATAATAATATAGTTATAGTGTTACTTATAGAAAATGAATTATAGTATAATAGTGAAACGATTTATGGTAAATAAATTGTATCATAATTTTACTTTTGTAATTTTTTATTTTCATTGTATTTTGGATATTTTGTATACTTCTGCATTTCATGCGGTTCACAACGAGAATCAGAAGTGAGTGTACACCTAACAAAAATTAAATTATCGTATAATTATAGTACGCATGAAGATGCAGTATAACTATAGTATATTTACGCCAAATAAATAAACATTGTATAATAGTAGTACAATTATAATATTACTTATGATAAAAAGTTCTAATATATAGTTACGAGATAATTTACAGTGAACAAACTACGACGTAATGTCATTTTTGTAAAGTGTATTCTTACTTTTGACATTCACAGTCACTCATCAGAAAATGGACGCGGTTGATTTACGAGTAGAAAGCTAGGAAAATTCAAGAGCGAAGCAGACGAGTGACAATGGATTAGCCATAGTCCGGCACATTTTGCACCCAATACCCTGAATACTATTACTGAATGCACCGACAGTGACAATGCAGCTACTAATATAAGGCTTCGTTTTCGAGAAAATCGATTTCGAACTGTCTGAGTACTCGTGCACTTAAGTGTTGCTTCTCTACCACACCACGTTAATTCAAATATTTACACATACCAAAGTGACATTCGCCAATTTTGATGCCACTTCGTAAGAAAGTTATCGTCTTAAAAATATTTGACATGTATATGCCTATCTTTTAGCTGCTATTATCGATATTAACCGCTTGAGTACACGTGACAACTGAGACTCATCGTGTACTTATTTTGCCTAAGTACAAGATGACGAGTCTAACTCGTCATTCGAGTTCAGACAATATTTGACACGTACGTTTTTGTTTATTTTAGAGTAGTTAATACGAGGTGCAACGAAAGAAATAATTACAATGCTTCGGTGAACCTTGTTTTTGATACGCGGCCACACAATGTAAAAGATGAGGAATATATTTTATGAAAGTAAGTTTGAACAATCTGCTGA
The DNA here is from genome assembly GCA_028830335.1 of Eucera pruinosa. NCBI lineage: Eukaryota > Metazoa > Arthropoda > Insecta > Hymenoptera > Apidae > Eucera > Eucera pruinosa. The sequence goes on along the minus strand of JAMYCR010000014.1, from coordinate 8,372,439 downwards.
TGAAGTTTTTAGTGATCCTATAATTGACGGTTATAACGAATAGTGTCACTGCATTTAGCTACTTGCTTTTGAAAATACCACACTCTTCAAAATGATTAATAATTTGCTTTTTGTTATACCTTGACTTTATTAGTTTTCATTTTGCGTCCTTTCTTATTCATTAATTTTCGTTTTACAATTCATCTCAATACTATGTATATCACTGATTTTTTTTTTTTTTAGAAATAAATGAAATTTTACGTAAAATTTACCGCGCTTAAAATCATACCAAAAGGTTAATCCATTGCGGTCCCCTCAACTTTGTTTAAAAGATTATTATTTTCCAGGTATTCGCGCATTGTGGTCACTTCATCTTTTACAAATACGTTTACGACTTTTTAGTCTCTTTGATTTCATTTAATTAGTGCCTTTGACAGTGCAAACATTCAACATTGATCTTCTACTGAAACGAAACTTCCATTTTGCCAAAGAGGATGCTCTATACGAGAAGAAATTATTCTATAGGTGTGACTAAATTTTTGTAGGAAAAAATCAACTCGATGCAAAGTTGGACCATCGTTATTGCTGCATCCTGTATATTCATGCAACCTTTGAAAGAACACATTGAGAAAAAAATGGCTTGAATTAATGGGAACTTCAAAGATATGTATAGATTTACATACATGATTCTTGAGATACGTTCTTGTATACCCTTTTAGAATGGATTAAAATTTTCCCTTTTACGCGCTGGGAAAAACTTCTTCCTACGATGAATTTTAGACGGAAATCCGGTTCTACTATATTAAGTTACTAGACATACATAGTAGAAAACATCGTGGTATAACAAGTTTTTCAGCTTTCAGCATTAACGGTAGAATCTACGTATCAAGATTTCAAAGCCACCCTTCGCTCGTGGAGAAAAATATTCACCACGCCCCTTTAAAAGCATGTTCACACAGCTTAGAAAGTATCGTTTGCCCAGATTGTGCGTAACTGACGCTACTATTAACCTTTACCGTGAAACCGACAAGAGTACAATGCATTAAAAGAGTTCATTTGCTTTTGTTTAATCACTTTCCAACAGTTGATACTATACCTGGCAAAAAGTTTTCGATAGAAACGCGGTAATATAAAATTAGCTAAACACGGCAAGTGAGGTTCTTGTAGTAGTAAAGTACTGTTGTATAAATGTAAAGCCTAACGAAGAATTTCTAAACTATCGCGGAGTAAAATTAGTTACTAAAAATGTGCTTAAAAGTGAAAATGAGCTTCGAGAAATAGTAAAATCGCAACGCATTAAAACAATTATACGAGGACGTAAAAATAGTAGAAAATATTAGGTAATATAAATATTAAGCGGAGCATCGTTCATCTACTTGAGGATTTATGTTATCGAATAACTTTTCCAATATTGATGCCGACCGAATACTGTTTCATCCCTGTTTCTTTTTCCATTGTCATTTATATCATAATAAATTTATTTAACCCCTTGGCCTATCCATTTTTCAATTGCTGAGAAGTTTCAGGTTCGACATTTACTGCTTCAATACCATGTCGGATATAAAACATTGACATATTACTCGTAATTTCAATTTCGTAAACGTTAACCTCATAGTGTCATAATATACTTGGAGTTGAAATTATAATTTATTGAAAATTCGACGTGCATTTGTTGCATTTAGGCCATAATCTGCTTCACGAGCTACACTCGTCATTGTACGGCAAGGGGTTAATTTTCCCATATGGTTTTTTATTAATAGCATAGCATTTCGCATCTCAAAAATCTTAATGTTTTTATTTGGTTCCATATTATCGCGTTTGACCGAAAACTTTTAACCACGGGTATCACTGAAATACTTTTCTAAATTTCCGATATTGTAAAATAAAAAGAACTGAGAAGTTCGAACAGTAAACGATGTAAACGTTAAAGGTGAACATTTTTAGTATAAACTAAAATCTGAAAGAAAATAAGAAAAATTAGCCATTCACCGGTTAAGGCTAACATTTGCCAAGTGTCTATAAGCGCTAAAAAAAAATCAGTTCCTACGTTTACTTGAAAGGGTTAATCTGCAAACTGTAATATTTTACGGAACCGAAAAGATAAAAATGAAAATAATATAACAGCTCTCGGGCCGCGTGACAGGAAACTTCATCGGATGATCTATTCTGTATCTCGTCTGAGTTGCACACGCGCGAATGTGTCCAAATTGTCACGAAACGCGTCGCCAATAGAGATCGATATTGCCACCCTATAATCGGTCTCTACCTCGAAACCATGATCGACTGAGTAGCTCGCCGCTCTCCAGATTTCCCTCCGGTTGCTGCGTCGATCCGTTCCAGCGAGAGAATTAGCAGTGACACGTAGAAGGGCACTCGAGTCGCGTCAGAACGAAAGCGTACCGAAAGATAGATAGAGAGAGAGAGAGAGAGACGAGGCAAAGAGAGAAAGAGAGAGAGAGGAGGCGAAGAGAGAGAGAGAGAGAGATTTATTAGCAGCCGGATAAAGTTGGCGGCTGACGGGAGCGGCGTGACGTCTAAATCATTCAGTCCGTTTAATAATGCAGAAACGCGACGCCACCACCGTAGGATTTGGGTCAGATTCCCGAAGCAGCCGCGACCTGACCCGTTCAGGGGACAACGAACGTCAAATTGAGCGATTCGCGTGTTAGAGTTCGCCGATCTCTGCATCGAACGGCTTGGCATCTAAACTGGTGGGCGAGCTTTCATGCACGGCGTTACCGACCACCCCAACATTTCGTCCGGAGGAGAACATTTATAAGGGTGCAAAAAGGTCGCGAAGGATTGGACGAAAGTACAGATGATGGATCGTTTTTGGGTGAAAAGGGAGACGAGTTACAGGAAGATGTTTTTAGAACGAGTTGGGAGTTACTCCTTTAAAATGATGTTAACCCTTTCAAAGTGGAGTACAAAAGAATGTCTTGAGCAAGCTGCCATCTATGGAATCTTGTATTTGATATTTCAAATACTGTAATATTATACGAACGGTAATTGAGTTGCTCATTTGCAAAATTGATTAACTCCTCGGAATAAAACGTAGAGAAATTGATAAAGTATGCATTCTTTTTTAAGCTTCCTTTTAATATTTAAAATCAATTAAACGCTGTAGAATATATTGTTACAGGCGTAATTTGTTATCTAAAGATATAACAAATTAATAAAATCATCTATCCATGGAATAATCGGTATTATTTTTATAAACTGTTTACTATTCCGTGGTTAAAAACATTTTTCCTATTTGGTAGTGTTAAGCCCAATTATTACGGATATTTATTTTGAATATAAAAAGTTTCGCATCAATTAAATGCTTTGACAGTAAAATTGAAAAAGTATCAAAAAGTGGAGTTGATCACTTTGGTCTGTGAACTGCTCGATTATTATTAGGTGTACCAACAAGTAACTCACTATTTCTATAACAAGTATAGAGACAAACTTTTCAAGAATCGTCACACCGTGATTTAATATAAGAATTAAATATAAACTTTGCAATATTGCGACACAAAGAAAACAAATTTGATTATTTTTAGATTCGTTTTTGAATAACGTTTGCATTTTAAAATCAATATATACGCGAAGGCCCCAAGTTAATTTGTGCACCTAATATTAACCCTTTGCAGACAAATTTTTTTCATTTTCAGAACGCATGTAAACATTTAAAATAAGAAATTTGGATTAGTATCACTAATGGACACTTTTCTTAATAATTGGACGAAAATTCGTTAAGTGTTGCGTATTTTGTTTCGCTCGTAAAAGATTCGAGATTGAGAGGAAATTCATTAAATGTTATTTGTCCCGTCCGCAAAGGGTTAAAATTTGTCAAGTATTTATAAATACTCGCAGCTAAAGGTACAGTGTATCTTTATGTTTGCTATGAAAACCGCAAACAATAATTCATACAAAAGGGCCGTATATTTTTTTAATTCGTTCCTTTTGTATCTATTATTTCGTTACATTATGAAAGAGTTAAGCACACAATGGATAAGAAGTTACGGTGCACTTCCCACTTTTATTGTTTGCATTATTGTATGACCATTTGTGTAACGACGCTGTTATTAAGCTGACAAGGAAAGTTACCCAACCTGAAAATTTCAATTTTAATGAAACTTTGTGAGTATGTAGAGCATAATGAAATATGCAAACAACAATTTTTTTTAGCGGAAGTTCACTTTGACGGAGTAAAATTAACCCCTAAAGTTTCCACGTTTTTTTCGGTATAATTTTGTAGCGATACGAGATACAGCAAAACTGTAAAAATACGAATCACTCAGCTTCTTGTGCTTTACCATTCTGTTGCAAAAATGCTTGTCCACAATGCGTAATTTTCAAACAAATGAATTTTTTGTCATTTTGAATAGAAATATATACAGCTAGTCGCAAAAATATTTGGCCATTTTACTTTAGTTACACGTCTTCTTAAATAAATGTCAGAGTTTGAAAATCGGTTGTTCTAATTTCTTATAATTATTTAACTTGAAGTAATGAAACCTTTATCCCTGTTATTAAAAGGAAAATAAAATCAGCGAAGTCTCTGAAATTCCACTTCAATAGTAGAGGATTAATAATTTGAGAATATTCCATCGAGTTTTCTGCGACTTTAACCCTTGTATGAACAACTGAGTAGCCAGATACTCACGTTTATAACTTTTCTTAACAATTCCTTATGTTCTTGCGAACACATCGCAATATCGTTCTAGATTGTTTGTACATATTTTCATCAATTTATGCTTTCAAAATGAGAAACTATGCTCAAGTTCTGTATAGAAGCTTCGGACAACCATGAATATTGTGGTTGTTCACCCAAGGGTTAACAGAGTTCCGCCAAAATAGAAAAAACTAAGAAGAAAATGCGACGGAAATGCGAATTATCAATAATTATAATGTATTATTGTACAAAGAAACATGGTTCAAGTGAACTCTTGACACTCACAGGGTTGTGCGTTAAGGGGTTAAGATGGTATTATACATTTGTAGATTTGTTTATATTTAGTGATGATATGTAGGAGGGAATAATCTTGCATAAGGAGCTTCGTAAGAAAACTGCACTGTCTTAGGAAAAGTATGAATTCAATTGGGTAGTGAGTGCATGCACTAATATTCAGTGTAACATTTGTTTTAACATCATAGGAAATCCACAATCGATATTCTTGTGGACTTACGAAGTTCACCTCAAAATAACGAGTTTCGAATGCAATATATAAGAAATAAAAAAAAATGATTTGAAAAACTAAAGCAATTTTTTTTACGAAATTCGAATAATGTAACTTTTGAAATATAAAATTGTAAAACGTTTGAAACCATCGAATCGTTCAAACCGCTTTTTACCAATCGCTTCGACCGAATAGATTTCCAATCTTTATACACATGAATTGTCAAGCTACTGAAAAATACGAATAAAAAAACTCCGCGAATGTTTAACAATATCCCTCTTTTTTGGCTCATATGAATTTCATCAGCTACGGACCATACGTATGGTAAGAGCCTGACGCAAAAAATTCATCTCGCGGTCCGATCGCCTCTGACACGAATGGAAAACGACAAGGTTTACTAGTATACGAGTAATGAAAGGTTTTGCTTACTCGAGTAATGATCCTCCTCGGATATATCGGCTGGCTCCGGGGTCGAGATGTTTTCCTGCAACAAAATGCGAACGCTTTGTTAGTAACGTACACATTAGCACTTTTGTGCAATCGAACGCTTTTCTTGCGCGATGGAGGTGTAAAAACAGCTTTCGAACTTTTTCACAAACGGCTTACGCAAGCTTTTCGCGATGCTGATAATTTTTAATAAAAAAAACTACACATAACACGTTGTTCAATATTGCATAATTTATATAAAATTTAATTGTGCTAATGGTAACATTAACGATTTCAATATTCTATAATTTATGTAAAATTTTGCGTAACGAATTCGTATGCAATTGTGTGCTTACTGCACATCTTATGATTATTTAGTAATGAGCCATATTTTGATTATTCTGAAATATATCCTGAAATACATTAATATTAGAAATTTAAAATATGTATGTAAATTTTGACTCGTTATGCGGTCATTAAGCATTAATGTTACTATATCAAACGTTAGTAAAGCTAAACGTACTTGGATCATACGGTAAACCAGATGACAAAATAAAAATTCACTTCATGTTTGTTACATCGCTATAGAAACGAATATTTTCTTTCTCTCTCTCTCTCTCTCATGCGCTTAAGCCACTAATCTACCATGTTTCCTCAACTGAATTTTTATTTTCATCCGATTCGCCTCGATCTATCCCCATGTCAATCTTCTCTTAAGAGATTAAATGCAATTCACATGAATACCATACAAATAAAGTTTCAAACATGTACAAGCTAGCATAAACCTAACTTAAAAAACCACGTCGGACAAATCTGCAACGGCTAGCGTGTATTTGTAGAAATCGACGAACTGTGTCAGCTTCCTGAGAACCCGATTATTGAAAAATTAACAGGCCACAAGCGAAGCGAAGCTCACCGTCCCGCGGTCGAGCGTGCACGCTCAGTGTTCGACGCGTTTCATGGAATCGCGATTGTCTTCGCGATTGCGCCACAGCGAAGCACACTGACACAGGCTCTTTCCGTACACCCACGGAACGGCCGTGGACTTTATTGTCCCGAATCGAGAACTGACGGCGGCTTTGCGGTTTGTCCGAACGCAAATTACTTACGCCTCGGCTCGGCGACGTGCCGTGGGAGACGGGGCCGAGGCACGTCGAGAATCCCGGATCGATAGCGTAGCGCGACAAGCCGCGGGAAAACCGAAAGCTGTCTGTTTCCGAACTACCCGGCATTCATGTCGCTGACAAGCCCCCATCTTGTGCTGCATCGAGTTTTTACAGTTGATTGAAAGAAATGTTTAAATACAGGTACAGCGAAACATTCGGTAGGTGCATTTATTATCCCATCAACAACGTACAAACCCAAGTGTGTCTTTAGAAGTTCTAAATCCATTGTTAAAAACCTTTATGATGTTTAACTTTGTTGTAAAGTTGCTATGCTTCCTTTCTTCCATCGAAATACGAAGATCGAAGCAAATATAGTTTTACGTATATAATAAATACAATATATGACGTATTAATTGGGTTTGAAGAGATCAAAATGAAAAAGTCGCAAGTCGAGGTATACATACATTGATATTTTATTATGATTTGTATGTTACGATATATATGATCATTTTTACCGTACAAATATCTACGTATATTACTTACATGTATTTTATTCAAACGTAGGTTTCTCTGTAATTCTTCACGATATATACTTTGAAAATACCACTTTGACAACGCAATCTGTCTTCGAGAAAGTAACATGAAATGTTAATGGAAGGACGTTGCCATGACTCTGATTGTTAAAATAAGTAACTATCCCATGGCTAACATAAATGACATAAATACGAAATGATGGAAGTCATACACGAGGTCTGCTTCAACGTACATCTTTTTCGTCTCATGTTTGCTATTCTGGAACCAACTAGTAACTAAGTCCAGGCTACGACTGTAATTCAATTATGCTCACTGCGCAATCGTCCAAAAATATCCTATCACAAATATCTGAGAAATCCACACCTAATCTCCACCCAAGCCCGGGGAAACCCTTCACACGCCCATTGCTTCTTTCCTTCGCGCACACATGCTGCAAATCAGCGCCATTTCCATCGATTCCAGGATTGCGAGGTCATCGTATCTTCCCATGCAGTATCCGCGCGACACCATTGGTCCTTCCCTCGTCAGCCAGGGTTTTCCGTTGAAACGAGCGGTGGTCGATTTCGCAAGGCGTGTGCACAAGCATCGGCTGGGCCGGCGGACCGACCGATCGCGGCTCTCCTATCTGTGTCAGGTCTCGTGTTGCAACTGCAGAAGGTCGACCGGTATACGCGCCACGGAGAGCACGGCCAATTGATACCGGCCGCAACTTTGTCCGGCGGTGTTGTAGGACGACCGGCACGACTGACTTGCACGCGCATACCGCGTTGCAATCGCGCAAAAAGCACCGCTGATGTAACCGAGAAATTCCGGCCGCGCCGTGCGCGAGACCGTTTGGCGATCCGTTCCACCGAATTCAGCTACGGAACAATCTTGCAAGTGTAACATTCCAATTGATCGATGAAGCAGTTGGTTAGGGCCACAGACGTGGTGTATCGAATAGACCAGAGCTTCTTAAACTGTGGGTCGCATAATAAACCTACAGCTTGTTCACACGATACGTTTTTTAATATACATAGGTATGTATGTAGCTGAAAGCAGCGTTCACAACTTTTTGCATTCTTGTCACACGTTTAGCCCTCGAACATATGAATTAATCACAATGGGTTTGTACAAATCATGATGTTCACGCTACGGCAAACCAATCGTTTGCTGAATCAATTGTTTTACCGTATTACATATGATGCCACATACGTTTTATAGGTATCCATATTTTTGTATGTATACGGTAAAAGTTGAAAAATTTAAGGAAATTTGTGATGATATTGACGTTTAATACCTAGGTTTGTCCTTTACTTTTCTTCGGACAGTATGGTTCATGCGTCGTGAAACATGTTTTTAAGTTGCAAGTATCCTCGTTAAAGGTATCTCTTGACGTGGAACTCAGTTTTCATGTTCTGTATTTTAATGTAATTTAATTAGAAAATGTAGTAGCAATAATAACAGTTGATTATAAAATTATATTATAGCATGTGAAAAAAAAATAAAATGATTGCGAATACACATAAATGTGATAACTGTAAAATTTGCAATTATAGATGTGTTTTATGTATAAGGATGAATTATTTCCATCTATTTCTATTTTCCTTCTATTTCCATTCACTAGATTCAAACAGAGATCCTTAAGAATATGTTTTACATAAGCCATTAATTAATCATTGCACTGATTAAGTTGTAAATATTACCTACATCTCCAACCTTACCACTTAATACACGTTCCATACAAACATCTAGATCAACATCAGTCATCCATCAAGATCCTTTAAAATCTTCCGTCTCATATCCACGCAGTCATATTTCAAATTCATTAATCTTCAAACACACGAACCACATCGTACGAACCATTCGAAGTACAAATGAAACAATTAAAAGGCACACGTAAGCGTGGCTGTAGAAAGCTCGTGTCTGGCGAATTGATAGTCCAGATCACGAATAAAAGGTGAATCCACTAACCCATTTGTCGGGCCACAACCGCGATAAATCTTTCCGCCTACTAGTATCGCGTGAATTGCACAACCCTCGAGCTCGGGGGAAAAAAAATGAGAAAAAAAAAGCGGAAGAAGAAAAAAAGATCATTGACACGAATGCTTCCTTTGAAAAGCGACAGGCCGATGATTTACCATTCCCGTTTCCTCGATCCTGAGAAATCGCGACACTCAACGATCATTTCTCCTTTCTAGCACGAAGAACTACGATCGAGACACGGTCGTGACAAGCAAAGATTTCCCGTTACAATCCTCCCGCGCATTCCGCTCGTAATCGCGCGAACGAACGATCGAAAAGCTGGCCACTGCGGGGTCTGCTTTTAATAATCTGGTGGAATTTATTGGCTTCCACCTCGTATCTTCATCGCTGAGCTACAGCTTCAACTTCCAACGAACCGGGTTATTTTAAGAATCTTTCATTAAGAATTTAATATTATCCGGTTCCAGATAACCATCGGTATGCTCTCGATTTGCGACGTCTGTTTTCGATTCTATATCGTCGATGCTGTAAGAAATCTGTGACCTAACTCCGAGGTTCCGACAAATTGAGGTGCTTTTGCATATTCGAAATTTTATTCGCGAACAGAACATATAGAAGAAGAGAGAATGATTCTTTAAAATGCAACGAAAAGAAAACACGTGAAATTAAATTCTGAAGTATTTTTGTGGAACTTAGAAAAAGAGAAACATAGCAACGTGACAAACAAAGTTAAACATCATAAAGTTTTTTGATGATGGATTTAGAACTTGTGGTTTACGACTTTTTCAACTTATATCGGCTGCTTTGGAATCAATTAGTACTTAAATCCCAGGTATGACTGTACCAAATAAAATATCGTTATCTACCTAATAATTAATCAGCGGATCTTTATGCACTTATTTAAAATTTAACTGTGTAAAAAGGTGCAAAATTCATACAATACACAAAAACATACGAAATATTCAAAGTTAATCGCATCCTTTAACATTTGGATGGTGAAACCAACCTATAGTTAGGTGTCACATCTTTCTCTATATTTATTTGTGCGACTCCTGTCCGATCTCAATTTATTGCCGCTTGAGAAACGTCGTATCTTACGTAGACTTCATTTCGCTTGTAATATAATCAATGGTATTGTTACGTGTTCTCCACAATTGGAGTCCTTTAAGTTTACCACGTCTTTCATAGCTATTCGACGCCAAACTCTTATGTTAGAGGAAGCTCATACTACGCTGTACGATATTAACAATGGTCTCAACTCGATTCTAAAGAATGTTAACATGTATTCTAAATCCATCGATTTCTTTTCCACTCCTGCCAGCTTTAAATCTCAATTATTACGTTGTCTAAACTCTTACGATTAATCTTAATTTTTCTCCGTACTCTAAAGAGTTTACCCCCGTTAATAATAAATAATAATAAATAATACAAGTACAATACGAATTTGCATAAAGATCTGCGGTCTACTTAGTAACATAAATCGCACTAATCGACGAAAACACCAACGACTATTACTATTACTCAACATTCATCAACGCAACTTTTCAGTGCTTTCAAGAAGATGCCTTCTACTTTCACCATCCATCAAACATGGATGGTCAAAAGTCCAGTGAATCGCAGTGACTGTGGCCAATCGGCGGACCCAAACCGACTCGTAAATCATGCGACGGCAGAGACGAGGTATCCTGAGGTCGCAGGTACTAATGAACAATGTCCTCGGGCTTTCTCTCTCTGCCAGTCGTCTATCTTCTCTCTTTCTCCCCGTCTCACCTACGCACCGGCCGCCCCACTTCCGGCGGATGTACCCTGATAAATGGGAATCTCGGCGAACGCGCGGCCAGTCGGCCGTATACACCTACGACGCGACGGAGCGCACCGCGCCGAATGAGAAACGAGCCGGGAGCGGTGTGCTCGTCTTCCAGGCCGGCAACAAGAAGTAGAAGGAGAAAAATGAAGGGACGAGCTCTCTCGAGCAGACCGCCAAGTGGTTCGACCGGCCAGAAGGAAACGTCGAGTTAACGATTTCACCGAGACGGTTGCCTGCGACGTTCTAGGAGCCGAAACGTTGCAATCAGGGCCCGTGTGTGGTCTTTAGCTGGCTTTAGGTGGTTAACTTGTTCGGCGTTAAGCTGCGTCCTCGCAGAAGTAGCAACGAGGAAGCCTTTTTGTTACCCCTTGTTGCTGACTGTTTCGAAAAATACTTTGCACACGTTGAAGCAACAGAAAGCAATTTTGCAAGATACACGAAACATCGACGAAATGTTGCTCGCTGTTGTTTCAGCGAGAATGCAGCTTTATATTGTATGCGACGTTGTTGGCATATGAATACAGAAGGTGGTCTAAATATGGGCTACTATTTTTATTTTAACGTTTATTACTAAACCTCTTAAAAATTATTGAACTTTTACACATTAGCGAATATCTATAACATGTTAGCTTTCTGATGTTGAATATAAATATCGCGAACAGAATTAATGTTTGTTACAAGTTACAAATTTAAAGTAAAGGTGAAAAATTTTATTTTTGAAAATATGGGCTAAATTAAGTGCTCTTAGCGAATTAATTCTTACTTCAACGGATCATAGTTGAAAATGTGAAACAAACGTAGCTGTGAAGACTTTTACGATCGCGAAATTCTTAACAATGACATTGTTTGGAGCAGAACACGTTAATATAACAAACGATTGTTACTAGTTCTTCTGTACAACTTCATTTGTTCTTCAGTCATAGTTTTGCACCGATCTCGATACTAAGCAGCACTTAATAAGCCGTATACTTTGACTAGCCCGTGTTTACACCCTGTCCCATATTTGGAGCAACTGCTCTAATAAAAGCACGTGCTTATATTACCCTGTTCAAAAAATTCCGGGACAAGTTCGTTTACAAAAAAAGTGATAAAACGGTATATCGATTTTCTTTGTACTGTTAACACTACAACTACCGGCAATTAATATAATAAGATGTTTGCAGAATTACATAATGCAAGGAAACGAAAACTTCATTCACACTGTTTACAGAAAATCTCCAAAAATTCAGTGTTTTAAATTTATATACTTTTTACAAGGAATTAGAAATTGATCATTTTTCGTGGTTAAATATTCAAATCTACCATATAACTTTTAATTTTCTCAAAATAATCGTCAAAGGATTAATCAAACTATGAATTTGAATAAAGATCCGCAGTCTGTTGATGAATAATCAAGTAGAGATGTTAAAAATAAACGGATTAGCAGATGCCTATCCCGCGGTGACTAAAATTAATTACTCCAGAAGGAAAACATCTCAAAACCCAAGTTCACGCTACCAGTTAAACTCCCTTTCAGTAGCAATTGATGCGTCATTGGGTAAACTGGGCGAACGTATCAACGACTTGGTAGCTTGTAAAAGTGATATACGAAACATCGCGCCGCTTCCCATTTAAATTGCAGGCGTTCCCCAGAAAAAAGCAGCTGGTTCCGGTACTGGTTCTCGGACAACTGCTGAAAATAGAGCGCGGCTGATGAGAGATACCTACACGACGGGATAACACAAGCTGTCTCCCTCTCTATGCCTGTCTCGTTCACACCGGCCGCTAATGTAGTTGTTTCAACGCTCTAACCCCGAGATCTGTATTTGTCGTATACATTAAGAACGTGACAAACCACGTCACGCTATCCGGCTGCGTGAAACGACTTTGCCCCGCGATTCTCACGTAAGCGCAGCCAACAGGGGAAGATGGAAAACGAGAGAACACGTGGAGCAGAAGAATTGAAAATTCCAAGAGAGATCGGAGAGGATCGTGGGCCTGGTACAGGGCTGGATGATCCTCATCCGGAGACCTGAAACCCGGCCTATAAGGGAAAAGAAATTGCCCAGGGGGAGAGAGAGCTACGACACACCGCCAGTGAGATACGGTTGGAACATTTGTTTAGTTGACTGCAATTAAGCCACTTGGCGGCAATTGTTTGTCGCTCAGCACAGAATTCCGCTCCCACCGTGCGGGTACGCAGTCATAAAGCGCGCGCGGACGCGTGTGCGTACTGCGCGCGCCTTGTGTTGTACCAACTCGCCACCAACACGGCAATTCCAGACGATAAAGCCGAGCGAGTTGCCGGGGTTAGGGGTCAACCGGGTCCAGTAGCCGGTGTTCGACCAATCAGCAGCCGGCAACCGGCCGGACACTCCGCGAGATCGGCTCAGACGATTGCCTTTTGTCTTCAGCGCGCCCTGCGATAAACTGGCGATGAATTGTACGTCGAAGTCACGTGACCAAATTCTTCCAACTGATCTGAATTTTTTTATTGGCTACGACCGATCTTCGATCAACTAGCTTGGAACGATACGGCGCTCCCGAATTCGTTCGTGGAAATACGAAGTTAGAGTTTTTAGAAGTGGTAACTTAAGTTTAGAGGGACCGAGCTTCAAGTCACAAGAATAAAGATTTGTTGAGTGATACCTTTACTAAATCAAAAGTGCTACTTTCATGTTAATTGATTAATGTTAAGGGCATAAATGGCAACATATCGCCTCGTTTTAAGGATTTTACAGTAGAAGAATAACATAATTAATGACTTTTACTTCGAGGTGAGCTTGATAAGCCTAACCCTTACTCTTTCTAGGGTTAACTGTTGGGAATTATGTGGATATAGATAAAAGTGGTATAAACTTTGGATCGAAATTTAACACTGTATATAATACTTTTCTTAAAGCTTTCAATATTACAATAAGAGTCAAATCGACTAACTGATTAATGAATCTTGCATACAATCTGTATCTGTTACTATAGAAGCCCAAAAATTAGTTTGTTGTAGCATTTACTATAGTGGTGTGGTAAAAGCCCGAAAACATCTTGTAAACTCTTTCATTTCGGACTTTTACCAAACCATTCCGATAAACGCTTGGATTTACTCAACAAAATGTAGTAGAAAATTAAATGGAACGTTGCATAAATGTCTATATACTCCTAAGTTTCTCGTTGACTTAAGCATCTTTTGATTATGTCAAACTCGAGTGATATAAAACACTAATACAGATTTTAGACATATTAAGACAATCTTACAGCCACATTCAACTATTTTACTTTCGTTCCATAGATAATATGCAAACAATATAGTAATTAAATACACGATTCAGAATATTTCTTTATCACACGTATACCATAAAAACTCAGCAACTTTTTGTATCCATCAATTAACCAAACCTGCTAAAATAAAACCGAGCAACAAACACTATACGAAATATTTGTGAGATTAAATGCATCGAGAGGAAATTTAACAAAAGGCGAACCGAGTGCAAGGTTGAGAACGATAAAAATCGATCCCAGCGAAGAAAAGGAGAAAGGGGAACATATAAGGGCATATCGTCGTTGGTGAAGTAATTACCAATGACCTTGAGACCCGTTCACCATTGGAGCAGCCGTGTATTTATAGGTCGGTGGATTTGGTAGGCAAATGAACCGAAATTGAGAGGCGCTCGCCGAGAAGAGCGACAGAGAATGAGAGAGAGAAAGAGCGGAATCGCCGATAGGTGCTTCACCCCAGTCAAAACACACGACCCTGAAATCACCGGTAGGCCACGATCATTTACTCATTACTTAGGCGGTTGGCCAGAGTGGTTAACTAAATCAACCGGTTGACCGATTCCCGAGTTCTAATAGCCGAATTTCTTTTATTCCTCGGCCGGAGCCTGGATCGCTCCAAATGCCTGGCAAACACCGTGCGAACGTGAACGATTTACGAGCGAACCTGTAGTGTGCGTGGAACTCGTTGATACTGAGAATACTTTTTGACGACGATTAACGCGTTTCGCTGTTGACTTTCCGTGAAAGAGCAAAGTTGAAGAGAGATCTTCAAAAGTTTCGTAATATCAAAAGTTGTAAATCAATTTGTAGATCGATTTGGAATATATTTTTTATATAGTTTTCTTTGTCAGAGACTAAAGTAATATGTTTCAGATTTTATGCTCCAGGGTATGATTTTTAACTACATATTATTATATACTGGACTTTCTGTATTGTTCTTTTATTTTAGTGGTGTATATTTGTTGATTTATTAAATTAGTGCGACAATCCTATATTAAAAAAATGAAAACGAAAATTCTGACGCAGCTATAAACAAATTCTTGCTAATATTTGTAAACTTAAGTTTAAATTTCCATGTTGAGGCTCCGTTTACTCCAAATTATAAAGCTTGTATACCGAAAAAAGGATACGACTGAATCGAACAAAATTTCGAAGTCCGCAACATCGTTAATTTCCAATAAAATAATTAAACCAAACTTACCTTCATCCGCCACGTAATCGTTAAACACCAACCAATTTCGTCATCTAACGTCAGCAATTTCACGCGATATTGACATCACTCAATTCCCGAATTTACAATGAATCACCGCATAGATCACTCTTTCCCCAAACGCGACCGCGACCCCAAACTAAACTACATTCTCTAACGGTCCTTTTCGCAAGCTAAGAAATTGAAACGCTTCGCCAGGGAGCAGCTTCTCCGTCTCACGGGATCTCGAAACATTGCGAAAGAAAAAAGCGCTCGAAGAAGAGGCACCTGCAAGCCATCACCGCGAGGCGTACACGAGGCAAAACGATGAGCCACTTCCAACTCTTCCATCGCTCAGAAGAGGTATCTGCGGCTGTATTCTGGCTGGCCAAGGATACCGATCATCGCGTGCCCGTTTTGGAACATATTCGTCGCGTTGCAAGAACCAATGGAGCAAGAGGATGAGCGTGGAGGCAAGGAGGAGCGGCGCTGGCCTGACGTCATCGGGAACGAATGCTCCGTTCAGGTTGCGTCAGGGGGATCCATGATGATCGTCGGAGTCGGAGCTCTTCTGATCTGAAAAGAGGCTGCGGAGTAGGAGGAGAGGACGACGGGGTCACCGTTGCCGGGATAACCTCACACGTGTGCGGCCCAAAAAAAAGAAAGACCAGAAGGAAAGACGACGGTGACGCCGGAGGCAAAGCTCGTCGACGGGAAGGCCTGCAGAGGAGGATAGTCCGCGGAAAAATAACAGACTTGCCACACGGACGGGAGACCGATCGTCTTCTTATCGGCTTCACCGCTGATGATCGCCAGTTAATCGCACCACCCAGGTGATAACGCCTATTTCCGTTCCCCCGGTGCCCGCAGTTACTGCAAACGTGGAAAACTTTCCAGTCGCAATGAGAGGAAATTGGTTTTATACAGAGATAGTCGAAACCTAATTTTTAAATTCGCGAAATTTAAAACTTTCGAAACGCTCGATGTTTGTAAGAAGTATCCGTTTCGTTAGAAGTTAAGGTCTTAGTAAATCGCTTTTAGAAAATGAAATTACTTGTCGAATCTAATTAGATGGAACTTAAATTTAGTTACAATTTAAATGAATCAATAAGCAGAGCAATTTCTTGTTACAAACGACTGTAATGAATTGGTAAAATTGTATCGATTAAAGTGTATCTAAAGACGAAGTACAAACTTTATCACATTATTAGTTAAATAAATTTGTATCACGACAATATTCTCGTTATTTATATAAACTATTATTTACTTAAGTTCTGAGTTTCGAGATAAGATTAAATTAATTTTAATTCAATTAATGAATGTTAAAATCTCTAAATGATTTAAAAATGTCTTAATTTCAACGTTATTAGGACTTGGTCATACTTAAATATAATGTAAAGCTTTGTGTTGCAATAATATGAAAAACACCACTCCAAAATTATTAAAATTAATATTTAAGTTTATAATGAAAATTCTCATAAAAATCGATATCCTTTATCTTACTACGACACCAAAAAAACAGACACAAAGGAATCAGCAAATATTCACGTAAAACAATCAATATTAATCCAATAATAACTTCATTGCATAAAATAGAGGAGTGAAAAAAGTTATTACTCATTCCAGATGAAAATTTTTTCAAACTAATATCAATATCTTCCTCCAATATCCTAAAGAGCTCCAACAAAGCGATTATTCACACAACAGGCACTCGACATTAACCCACTGATAACTTCGTTAAACAAAAAAGGGGTGTGAAAAAAGTTATTACCATATCCAGATGAAAATCTTATCAAACTAGTACAAATATCCCTCTCCAATCTTCTAAAGAGCTCCGAAAATCCAAAAGCCTTGTACAAGGCAAAAAGCTAAGTCAGCCAACAGCATCTCAAGCTGATGGCCTAATCATCGGGCGCAGACCTGCTCCGGCGCGAAGTAAAACGGCACGGAGGCGACGTCGCCTGTTACTATATCAGGCGACAGGCATGACGATATCGTAAAGTAACGTCGCTGTTTTCCCACCGGGCTGTCGCTGTATTTTCAAGCCGGCCTGCAGTTTATCCAGCACCAGTCACGGATGACAACGGTGCACAGCGTGGCCGCTTGGCTACCTTACTTGACCCCCGCACAACGAGGGACAATTGGGTGTAACAGTCTCCCATTCGTTTGTCTGTCCATCCATCCGTCGAGCTGTTCGTTCTATCCAGACCGTTCGTGTTTCTCTGAATCCACGGCCGTGTAACACGTCCATTATATACCCGGGGTGCAGCCGCGTATGTGAAACGTGTTCCCGTGAACTACACGTGCACTCAACATTGCTCCGGCATCTCTTTTCTTAGCTGCCTTTAGGTGACTTTCGGTGACTTCCGTTAGGGATCTTGGACCTTTGTTTCTTTCTCCTCTTTTTGTTTTTTGAATGACGGTGAAGCGGAAGTTGCGTAGGGTAAAATAGTTAAGCGGTTAACTCTGAAGCGATATACATACTGGGGTCACTAGTAACCCCAGAATTTAGTTTCTAACTAATTTTACGGTAACAGTTTAATTTTCCATGTTTCTATTGTTTTTGTACACTACCCAAAGAAACGAAATATTTATATAGGTTAAATTCAACTGAACTTTTTTCAAAATTGAAGTAAGTGTAACATCTCGCTGATCTTTGTTTAATCCTCCTATTGTATTCGAATCTATTTTTCTTTTAATTCATTAAAGATCAACGTTGCGTTAATCGGGATGCAACATTTCAACGCACACTTATTATGGCAACCATTTTACATACAACACATATTATGGCAAATTTGAATAAGTCAAAAGAAAAATATCCATATATTCTTCATCAGATTCAACAGAATATTGTGATAATCCAGTAAATCCACCAACAATCCAACAAAACATCTGTTAAATTGTAGCAATCTATCCTCGCCTTCCCCTATCGCGTATTCGTTGCGTTTGATCTCTTTTAAATGAATGATTATCATTAAAACTTAGTAGCTTGAATGCATCCGATTACTTATAGTTTAAACTACTTTCTCTTTCATATCTCGAAAACGAAGACGAATCGATCCATGGTGCATGTAACACTTTTTCCTCAAAGTGACCTATCAAATATGTTGGTAAAGATTGTCGATTTGGATCTGGTACACCTTATACATTCTACCTATTCGTGAACAGCGTTGCCATCCGAATTCGCTCCAAATTATGAGGCGAGGGTAGAAATAACGGATGTCTTATTGTATTGTATTGCATTGTTAAGAGGTTTGGGGATTAAACCCTAAAAGAATACAGTACAATCGGATACCCGTTACTTCCTCCTCCATTTCTATTTGGCTACAGTATGAGTCACGACATAAATTATGCTAATTTCCTCCACCGTACCCACAAACGTAATTCGGATAGCAATATTGTTCATAAATAGATTAAGGTATATAATGGTGATGTGATATACATGACACGCGTGGTATAGATTGGTATCGACTTAACATATCGAACAACAATCGACAAGATTCGGATCACCGAGTTCGTAAGTATATACGTAAGCCTTCACCTGGTCGAGTATTCGCGGCGTTGGACCAAGAGGGAGGAAATCACGAGGGAGGCAATCACGAGGGAGGCGAACGAACGAAAAAGAGAAAGAGAATAGACGTTGGTTTGGAGCACGCGCCCTACTCTATCCACTTCCGACGCGTAGGCAAGTTCGATTCGTTCTCTTCAGTCGCGTTCCGCGCCACGAGCAAAGAGTGTGTACTCTTCGATACTTATCTTTTCCGAGACCCTTACGACCTGCAAATGATCGTGCAATTGTTAATATCTTTCTGTATTTTTCTTTTTCTTTTGACAGAATTATATTTCGCGATTTGCATACTTGTTATTTTAACACGTTGAGTACCGCGTGAGTCATGAAAGAGCCACGTTGTACTGTGTTCAAACCGTTCCCTTTTCTTTTTAATTTCTTTGTCTCTTTTTCTAATAATCCCGTGGTCTTATTAACTCCCGTGGTCTTATTAACTCCTTGGCATACGATAACGAGTCACAATCGTGGTTTCAATTATGGCGTTGATTCAATAAATAGAGATTCTACCCATAACGAAGTTGTATTTTGACTCCACTCTTAGTTCCAGCTTATAAGATTAAGGATCGTTGAATAAAAGTTACGTATAATATTTGAGTATTTTGTATATGCAAAACAGTACGAAACTGATTAATAGTTTACGTAGCATGCGATAGGAATTCTTATTGACTTACTCTGTATATTTTAATTTATTCGTTACACACACAAGACACGAATTTTTTTAGCACCTATAGGCACCGGCAGTAGTGAAAGGGTTAACACTAACAATTAAATAAAAAATAAAGTGAAAGGATGATGTACAAATATTTAATATTTGGTAAGTGTAATCAAACTATCAAACACTTACTACTGGAACATATTTAGGTAATAATTACAAATATTTTCAGAACCAAAATTTGAACACGAAACTTTCGTGGGAAACGTTTCATTGGAGATACAAATTTCTTAAGCTCTAGCTGTAGTTATTGCTAAAACATCTTCCTAATATTTTAACTTTTTCTTCCTTTCCGCGATTTTTCGTCCCATAACTCCCACGCGCATGATCTAAGCATACGTGACACGTGACATGGATTCGATGACGGTGACGTTAACGAGAAATACAAACGACAGAGAAACGTTAAAACACATGCGGTAAACTGATTAATATCGATCGCCCGGATCCACTTATCCGCGAATCACCAGACGACGATCCTCGACTTCGATCACGAGGTAACGTTCATCTCGAATTTTTTTTCACTAACGGCCTCGTTTTTATCGCATGTTTTCTACGCTCAATCGATCGAGTCCTTCAATTACCAGTAACAAATTCTATATTACTTCCGTATTCTGTTTTACTTGTCCTCAATTTTTCCCGCCTAATTTTTGGAGCACTTCTTTTACGAAAGAAGTCTAATTGAACGCGCTAACGTTCTAAAATTCTATTAATCATGGTATTTCATATAGAAAGTGTTCTACAAGTAATCGTAAAACTAATTACAGTCTGATCTCGATAACTCGAGTTGTAAAGATTTCGACTTATCGAAGTTTTTGAGTAAGAGAGGTTCAACGTACAGAAATACGACTTACGAGAAATAGCGATTAGAAAAGTTTAAGCTAAGTAAAATCGGTGATTTCATATGCAACGATCTAATACGTTTATACTTCGAACATGAAACTTTTAAATTCCAATTCATTTGCCAAATCGATTAACTTCACGAATCGAAAAGTAGAAGAACTGATAAAACAAATACACAGTCTTCTTTAAAATTCGTAGCTTCTAACTAACGATGTACAAAATGCGTAAAATAATAAATTCTTGGAATAATCATTATTATTTTTATAAATTGTTTATGGATCGAAGACGTTCTCTCATTTCACAGTATGAAGCCCAATTGTTAAGGAAAGTTATTTTAAATATAAAAAGACGAGCATTAATCAAGTGTTTTGGCACTACAATTTTAAAAAAAATGAATAAGTGGAGTTAATCACTTTGGTTTGTGAACGGTTCAAATAAAGATGTTGTGCGCCATGAATACTCGAACAAATAACAATCTTATCTTTATAACAAAAGAAAATGAGTTTAAACGCATACAGTATTATGAAACGAGATTCATTTAATGTTAAATCGCTATCAAGGCAAGCGAACTGATTATGCCAATTCTTCCCACAGGTTACCCTTAGTGCACCTGGAATACACAATCAACACTGGTGCCAATAAAGCTCATACATATGGATATATACGTTTGAAATTATTAGAAATAGCCTTTCTTAACATTGAACCGTAGGTAGGAAGCATCTCAATGAACGAATGTTTCTTTAATCCTTCCCACATGTTTATGAATATAATGCATTTACGCATTTCACGTGTCGGCGCTACCTTTAGTTCGCGCGTAAAAAAAAAGGTGAAGAAATTCTACTGATTGTTCTGCTTCGTGTGTTGTTTCACGAAACTTTTCCAATTATCTTATTACAGGAAATACAGAGTAATCAAATTTAGCGGTCAAATATTTTTAAGACCGCGGGTTACGAAACTTCATTGCCAATCTGTTGAATTATTATTATTTTTTTAACGAGCTCTAAAGCCATTTTTTAATTCGAGACGATGTACAATACATATTAAGGGGGAAAAAAATAAAGAAAATTTCGTTTCAATGATGAATACCGAGATGCATGAACTTTCAAAAGATGCCAGACTGATATTAAAGACTTGATTCATTTATACTTATTTCGAAAAATAGGAAATGTTTGAAAAAATTAGAAACATAATTAGGTTCGAAGAGACCCGAGGACCGCAGCAGGGTTAAATGTCTTTAATGTTTACTTTTGAAAGTATCTTATTAAAGATGAAACAATTAAGAGGAAAGTTAAATATATAATTGCATCCATAAGAGATTAATAAGTAGATACTTATACTTCGCGCGCTATGCTTATCAATTATGAATACTTACTTAATACTTAATAAATTATGAATCTTTATGTAAAAACAGGATAATGTTTTCTATAATAACATTTATTTTGTAATAAATATAGGTATATGATCAAGTGATAAATATCTGCAACATAAAGCAGTAACTTTGTTCAAATTGTATTCCCTTAGTTTTTTCTATGAAAGTACGAAGCTACGCGAACATACGCACAGTCTACTTATTAATAACTGTATGCCATGTGAATTATTAGCGATCCACTTCCATTAATTAGACCAACAATTGAATATTCCCCGCTATAATATTCAAAGGAAATAAACATAATGGAGAAAATATGGATTTCAAGTATGTAAGTACAGTGGCTACAAAAAGTATTCGTACACCACTGTGTCTTTGCATTTAAATACCACTTGCGAGGAACGTTCGGCAACTGGAAAATTAAAAAAAATCTGAAACTTTGCACAAACGTTGTTCAAGTAATCCTATTAATGTATCCGCTTTTTATTTTGGCAAAGAAGCGATCCTAGGGTTGAAAAATAAGTTTTCATATTATTGTCAACATCTACAAAAGCATATAGAATATGAAAAAAAAAGTTAAATTCAAAGTTTTATGGCATTTGATGTCCCACAGTATAACTGCAAAGAACTATCAAAAAATCTTTCTTTTTCAAAATTTGTCCCTCCTCACCCTTAAATTTTGTCAAGTTCTATAACTCCGAACAATGTTTGTGCAATTAGTTAGTTTTTTTGTTAGTTACACTTAACTATACCAATTTTTCCATCATTGAACGTAAATGTGGTCGCATAAGGTACTATCAAACAATAGAAAATCTACCACAATTAAATCCAATTAAGCAGTAATATATATTATAGACGTAAAGATACGGTGGTGTACGAATACTTTTTGTTGCCACTGTATATACACTGTAATATCGTAGATTCTTCCCAATTAAACTGAATCCAATTCGAAACACTTAATTTTCACGCGGAATGTGTTAAATTTCACGCATCAATCGTTAAAAAAAACGCCTTCTCGTTCCGCGTGAAACCACAGCGAACGAGCAGATTGGCTAATTTAATTTTCCCACAAATTAATCCCGACGTATCTATGCAAAGCACTGAGGTTGCTCAGATGCGTGATTACGACCGGATCGCGCCGCTTCTATGGTAATTTCTAACCAGACGTATAATATTCTTATTAAACGCATCCGCACGTAACCCGACCACTTGGTCGGCACCGTTGCTCCGCACACCTAATCGAGCCACGTTAATTGACATCGTCTAGAAGCGGACACACCGGTATGCGCCGCGAAGATCGACGTTTACACGATATCGCGACCCGTTATCTATCGCACTTCACTCTTATTTGGTTTATATTTCTTTCCCTCAATTAGCGTGCAGCTGTGTCTGTTTATAGATTAGAGAACATGGTTGAAAACTTGCGTACCTCAAAGGTACTTCACAGGTAAGGTAATGTTGATATCGATAAATATCGATAATATCGGAATGTTATTGGCACTTTGGTATATCGATAATATCGATAAAATATCGTTAAGCTTACTCAGAAGAAATTTAAACTTATCGTTAAGACAAAGTAGAGAGAATTTCGAGGTTTCGCTGTATTGCAATTTTTATTAACCTTTCCAAATGTTTTTTTCTTAAATCGTTAAGTATCTTTTGTATACTGGTGTACTATCTTTACGCGAAGGAAATAAAGAAATAATTCGTGTAAATCGGGGGAACGGATATAATTGAATTATGAAAAGTAGTGAAAGAAGAAGCAGTAATAATTGAGAAATTATATGAAACGCACGAAGAGTTATGCGTATAATATAATAATTACCGAGGATTCATGTACATTAAACAAAATAATAGCATGTTTGAGTGTTTCATCAGTAGAGTAGAGGAACTGAAATAAAGTAAGTATATAAAATGATTGAATTTGTTTTATTTGAATGTTTTAATGTAATTAGAGAAGTTATATACCTATTCGACTTGTACATAAGTTAACGGTGAATATTATCGGACGTAAAACACGATTCGCGTAATTCTGACATCATTCTCAATTAATTCCTGGCTTTCGATTAACTTTCAATTAATTACGAGTATTGCACGCCTCTTAAAATTGCGCGAGTATTTTTCGTATCACGTATCTTCTATTTCATTTCGTTTTCCTTTCGCCGTTTTATTATTCACACTTGCAGCACGAGTTCTATTTATGTTAACAAATTTTACGATAAACAATTACACAATTAAAGAAACGCTTCGCACCAAAACATGTTGCTTGCAAGGAAACAAATGAAACCAAATAAAGATACTATCTATAAAAGTGTAACAAGCACGATTTCAACTAACATCGGTTTACAATCATGCTTTTATGCTTCGCGGTATAATTGCAAATTACACGCATAAATATTCAATTCCGATTTCCTTCGAAACAAAGCATATTAATGTGGCGAAATAGTTAATTATCGCGTTGCTGTCAATAAACAGCTGAGATTTACTTTACGTATGAGTAAAGCAGCGTGTGCCCTGCTTTCAGCTTACTGGCAACCCCTTTTCGGTGCATCGGCGACGTCGAAATCCGGCGTGCCCATCAAGGGAAGCTTTCTCTCCGCTCGTCACAAGCTTCGAGGGGCCCTCCAGCTGAACTCGCATGCGAGAGACGCCAGAGAGCCCATGCCTACCAAGGGAATATTATACTTGGCGATGACGCGTACGCTTCGCGAGGAGGAGGCCTGTCTCGCCTCCGCGAGGAGAGGAAACTCCAGCAAAAGAGCAAGAGAAATAAAGAAAGAGAAAGAGGTAAAGCCTCGCGATGGGAATGGGTTGAGGGAGGGGGAAGTGGGAGTTTGAGAGTTTAAAGGAAGAACAGAGACGAGCCGAGAGAGCAGTAGACCGGGGGTAAGAAGAAACAAGAGAGTAAAAGAGGAAGCAAGAAGGAGGGAGTAAAAGAATGCTGTGGAGACGAAAAGGATGAATGGGAGGGAAAGAGTTGGAGAAATTGAAGGAGTAAGAAAGAACGTGAAGAGTGAACGACTGAAGGGGAGAATGAGAAAGCGTGGCGGTAAAAAGAAGGGAACAGGGGAGACTGGGAAATGAGAAAAGGGGGGGTTGGGGGAGAGAGGACGATTGGGAAATGAAAAATGAAAACTGAGAATGCAAGAACGGCGGAAGGGACAAGGGGGTAAACAGAGCGAAAAATTGACGTAATTAAGCAAGAAGCACGAAAATTCAAGAGAAAATAAAGCAGACCGTGGGCGGAGTGCGGTTAGAGTGAAGGATCAAGAAAAAATTGGAACAAGAGTGCGGAACATAATGCGGGCAGGTGGCTACTCCGTGTGTGTGACACGTAAAACGAGAAAATAAGGGGAAAGAGAAAGAAAAGGAGACATTTTCGGAAAAGGAGTCTGAACTGTTGTAAAGAAGAAAAATAAAACTACCTTTGCAAATCCCGAAACAATAAGAAAATAGAAAAACGAAGAAAAGAGATGAGAGAAAGATTTGGAAGAAAGCTAAAAATGGAACGAAATAAGAAACATACTCTTTAATACAGTGAGTCACAAAAGTCTACACACACCTTTAAATCTCGAATATTTAAAGAAAACAGGAATTCCGATCATTTCACCCATAGTAATTTGTTCTTGAATTAAAATTAGATAGACTGAAAAAAATAATCTCTGTCGTATTTGTTTTCAACAAAATATACATAAACTGAAAATACAATTGTGTGGAAGTCTATGTATGTATGTGTATTAAAGTATACAAATGTTTTTGTTACAATTGTACTTATATTTTGTTAGCTTCTCCGATGCATCTGTTGTGTTCTATAATTTACTTTGCATAAATAAAATAATTTTAGAAGCAATTTCATCCATGAGATCAACTGTTCAAGATATTGACCATATTGTTTGATTTTGTCCATTCTACCATTCTTATAGAACTTCTTGAACAGCTGGGTAAACTCAAATTACGTCAAGTTACTAGCACACATTTGTTACTTGTAAAGCCCAATGTTGCGACGTTTAAATGTATTTTGTCTTTCTTCAAAAATTGTCAATTGAATGTATTATTTAACAAATACATTGTGTTTTTATATGTATAATGTACAGCAAATAAATCTCTTCCGAGTTTCGATCCTTGCAATGAAAAAATTATGCAATCATTGATGATTGAAAATTGCAATCGAGTAAAACCAAAGTACCATAAAATAATTGCTACGTGGCAGCAACACCACCCTTGCGTTCAGCGATCTTGCATCCACATGTATCTGCAAGAATTGATTCTAATCCTGTTTCATTTTTATCTATTAGTACGTATAAAAAATATTTGAAACTATTCGAGTGGCTAGAATGTAATTTCGCTTTAAGTAAGATGCTATTTTTTATTCCATTTCATTATTGATTACTGATATTTTTGGTAATCAAAACGATATGGCGATGATACTATTTAAAATTCAGTCTCCTCTTTCATTGATATGGCCGGTGTAATATCCAGGTGCTTGTTTGATTTGATATATGTTCCGCATGCGTATGAACAAAGATTCACGTAATTCATTCTCGGCAAAAACTCTACATTTTGTATGAGCTTCTCATTTCTAGACGGGACCAAAAATGGTCATTTTCTATTGTCCTCTTAAGACATAAAACCTTGATATAAGTAACAATTGGACTGACGATTTCTATACATTTATGGGTAATATAAATGTGCAAAGAGCCAGAGATTACAAATTAGATGCAAAAATATTTAAAGTCAAGCACTTCTTTAATTTTGTTAATGAAGATATGAATTGGCACAAAGATTCGCAGTCCAATAATAATTAATAACTATTAAGTGCCTGCAAAAGTTTCGATATGTCCGACTTCAGCTAACCACTGAAAATCACTAAATGTGAAAATATGAAAGCAGCAGTATAGTGCACTAAATAAGTACAAAAGTTTTAGTTGCGATTTAATAGATTGTGCGAAAAGCCACGTGTCGTTTTTCTTAAGGAGAAATTATAATCTATTTATAATAGAGAAATCCGTTTGCAATGGGAGTAATTTACAAAAGTTATCGAAAATAATAGCAGCTAGCTCATACATTAAATAAATAATTGTTGGTAACAAAATACAATCTATCCATTCATGATCGAATACATCAAAACTTTCGCTCGCACCCAACACATATAATGAGTCACAAAATTATTTGCATGAGAAAAAAGTAACAGACATATGAATAATAAAAATATATGAATAGAATTTCTAATGTTGTTTTATCTCATAACATTAGTAGTTAAAAGTTGTTTATTAATTGTACTATACATTCATTTTTTTAGGGAACAATACTGAAAGTTTAACTATTGTTCCTATTTTTCTACTTTTCATATCTCCGTAAGGTTTTTGCCTGTGCCAATAATTTTGTAACTCACCGTACGTAACTTGAAGAGTTCTGCTGCTTCCAGTATTAATGCCAAAGAACATAGCGGCAGAAAAAAAAAGCGAAACAAAAAATACATAAGAGAAACGTGTGTATGGGAGAGTAGGGAAATAAAAGGGAAAGGAGAGAAGGTGGATGTAGCGAAGATTTAATCAGACGGAATCATCCGCATCAATCTTCTCGGTTCGCGTAGATTCGAGCAAATGAAGGAATCGTTAGCTGAAAGCGGAACCGATGTCCTTTAAGCCCGCGTCCAAGCGAGATCTACGGGTGGTCCCTGGGATATCGGGGAATTCCTGGTAGAAATCCGACGGCGAGAAAGTAAAATGTGTCCGTTGATAATCGCTCCGTCGTTTATCGCTGGCAGCAAGGTATGCCAAGGACTTCCGGGGTAGCTTTAATCGATTCGAACAATTGGAGATTGGTATGCAGTATGTCTGCATGCGTGTGCTCGGACACAGATGAACAGAGCATCCGAGAAATTTTGGATAGCGATTGGGTCAAGTTCAATGCCGATACTGATCCATTGCTTGCAATTCAATTTTACGTAATTACAGGTTTTATAGTTTTACGGTGAACTTAATTATATTTGTGAAATCGTATGTTTCATTTGACGAAGTTCCTGATATCTGGACTATGGATTTTTATGCATTTATGAGAAGTTTAAAAATGCACAAGAATGCGAAATGCACATGATAATGAAAATATACAAGTTATTTAAAATATAGGACACGCTATAATGTTTGAAGGGTGACACAAATTTCTATGTGGGTCTGAATTTTTGTATTCGGTTTAAAATGAAATGTCTGATATTTAGTAGGTCTGTTGTTTAATCCACTGTTTATATAAGTGTAAGGAATCATTGCATGATTCTATTAGAATTTCAAATTGGATTACTAACCGTGAAACACAAAACGAAGATTGAAATGACGAAAAAAATTGATACTATTGACGATGAAATTTAAGTTAAACTCTGATTTTATCTTTGCATTATAATATCAGGAGTTCTTAAGTAAAAGTTGCCCATAATATTCAAATAATTTGTACGTAACGCAATATGAAAGCAGTAATTAACGAACTAGCTAGCCTACATAAGTAATGAAATAATCGTAGCGCAAGCGGCTAAATAAAAGCCAATGAAAAAGTCGACGTTAAACAAGAAAAAAACTATTAAGAAACGTTATAATGGGAAAACATATACGCGAATTGAATTTCCTGCTCAGCATGTAACTGCAAAGTTCCCCTCTATAGCTGACCCTTGTTCCATCAGATGACTCCGGCGCGTAGAAATCTCGAAAGCTGATCACACAAGACATCCGGACGCATTTTCAGGCCGTGGCCACGTGTTGTGTGCCGGTGCTTGACGAGTCGAGGAACACAAGCTGTCCTTGAGCCGGATGACCAAACACGGGAGGGACGATGACACCAGGGGGGCCTCGAAAAGCGGGATATCGCAACTGACTGGATCCGCCCGTCGTTGGAAACGTCAGCGGAGAGGAGAATCTGAACGCTGGCAGAGGTCAGTCCTGCTGCTTATCAGCATTTGCCCTTTGCCTTGTGCTCCTCTCTGCTGCAGTGCTCGATAACGGGATGCGAAGCGTTGCGATCCAGTCGAGCCATACCGAAGTCCCGAAGACGAAGATGAATTTCAGGTAACCGTGGGACACGCACTGTCGAGGAACATTTTCTCGGAGGAATATACATGAATATCGTCTGCTGGACTACAGAGGTGAATTCGAGTGACAAATGTCGCGAAGACTATGTTGAAATGTACAGGATGTTCCAGATATGTCAGAATGTTTGGGAGATCATTTTTTGAGCAAATAATGTTATGTACAGTGTGGGTCGATTCGTCTTCATTTTGGAGATATGAAAGAGAAAGTGGTGCAAAGCATAAGTTGCATTCAAACTACATACTAACTTTGAGCTCATTAACGTTTAAAAGTACGATTCTCTTTCTTACTAATTATTTCTTTTTTTTTGCTAAATCAATCATATCATTTTTACAACTCCCAATACTTCTTAATTCTGCTTATTAAATTTCTTTAACATTAAATCTTCAATTCTTAGTACTACTCAAATCGCCAAGTGTAATCATTATTGGTATAGAAAGAAATCTGATTGTAATTTTGTTTTTGTCTACTACAAAAATCTACCAAGCAAATTTAACGATAAATACCAAATTAAATCCAACCTAATCGTACCGATTCTATCAGTAAAGTAGAATAAGCGATGCCAATCAATTTGTATACTTTTCATCAGAATTCATTATTTCTCCTCGAAACAATTCCTAGGAGGAAATCGTTAAAAAAGAGAAAAACCAACAAGTTAATCCCAGTTTGATACCCAAACATCGTCAGACTTCAAGAGCCGCGTTCCCAATCTTTCCGATTATCGGATTTCCATTCTTTTTCTTTTGCCCCCTTCCTTTCGACGTCCTCCCGGAGGAATACGTAAACGGCAGCGGAACTGAGATGATCGTAATCGAGAAGAATAAAGTGTATTACAATCTGTTTCCAGGTGAGACAAAAGCAATACAGCTAATTTGGTACACTCCGTGCTAGAGTTTTCTTAACTTTAACACTTTACACGACACCCTTTTGCGCGAAATGTATATACTTATTCAAAGCTAAATATTACTATTTTTCTTTTTAAACATTTTCGTAGTTCTTTAATTATCACATTTAAATAGTGAACGGTATTTATTCAAACGAAGAATGTTATTATTTAACAAAAATTCGTAAAGTTATACAGCGGAATATAATATGTATCTACTATTAAAAATGCTACGAACTCTCCAAACAACCTAATATAATACAAAATATAAAGTTTCCAATACCTTAGTTACCGTTCCCCAAAGAAACAAAAACTTGATTTCGAATACAACTCTGTTCTATCCTCAAACCGAACGATATTAACCAGCAAAAGCAGAACGGTAATAAAAAGTCGCGAACAGGCGGCATCGCTAAGGTCATAAATATTAATTACACGCTTCAATAAGATGCTCGAATCTCGTGCAACGCTCCAGATACAGGCTGTACCTTATTACGTCGATCGAGGCAGCGAGACAGTCCATCAAGAGTATCTTCGGAGGAAGCGTGTCAGGCAGAGGTCGAGGCGAGCACGCATCCGGCACGCTTGAATGATGAACAGCCCTCGATCAAGCTCGCCGGGCCGTGTCTTCGATAATCGATCGTCGAGGCCAAGTTTCGGCACGGAATAGTCAAGATTGAGCCATTGGGAACACTCGGTCAGACAGGGAGCACAATGCAGGCGACTGTGCGCGAATCTCGATCGCCTCTCGCCGTCCAATCCATAAATCGAGAGCTACCTCCGTTTTGTACTTTACTAATTGCCCTCGAGGGGAATCGGTTTCCCAGAGTTTAATAAAGAGCCACTCTGTCTCTGTCCTTTACCTTCGCGTCCAACAGTATATACCGAAGAAGAAGAAAGAGGCTTCTATCCTCTATGAAGCATCCTGTGTTCTCTCCTTTGCCAGTTGCCCGGGTCTCGAGTTGATCGCGAAGCGGTCCGACAGAGCGAAAAGCTGAAAGAAATGCGGACACAGGGCAACGATGGTAGTGGTGATGGTGGTGGTGCGGGCATAAAGAAAAAGAGAGAAGGTCGGGCCGTTTTATTTTGGCACGCCACGAGGAGAGAGGAGGATCCTTTTTATTTCTCTCACAGCACTGGCAGCCACGCTTGCTATAAGGTATTCTATGATGGTTTGTCGGTTTCAACGGCGCCCCTGCTAAATGGAATACGGCCGGAGACGGGTCGAAGCGAGAGGAAGAGAGGAAGAGGAGACGCGTGGAAGAAAGAAGGAAGACCAAGAAGAAGAAGAAGAAACCGAAGAAGAGGAATACGACCACAACGACGACTAAGAAGAAGAAGAGGAGATGGAGCACACGGTGGGGGAGCCCGTGTAACTCTCCTTCCTCCTTTTGAAACACCGTCCTCTCCCGGCTAGACTTTATGCCCCTGTCGCCCCGCAGGACCGCTCCTGCTACTATTTCCCCTGGCACTGGGGGATTTTTTCGAGGACTCGGCCAACGGAACGAGAGAGAAAGATGACGACTCGTAGTCGCCAGGCTGGCAAGCTCTCAACTGAACCTACACACACCTACGGGGCCTCGGCGAGGTCGATACACGCGCTCCTACGTTCTGCTCCGCTTTGCTTGCTCCAGGGAGGACACACCGTTCAGCCGAGCGAAGGAGACGAGCTTACGTGCACGCACGAGGACCATCCAGTGCTACGAAACCAACCAGCAACCGCCACGACAACGCCAACAGATAAGATAAGCCCTACGCTAGTGGAATTGCCTCCAGAGACTGCGATCTCGCTTGTCCTATGCTTATCGATCGGATCGATCATCTAGGCGAGTGGAATCTCGATCGCCCTTTAGACGCTTCGGGCTACAGGGATCAGGAAGTCGGGTGTTTCAGCGAAATTGGAACTCTCTTAGCTTTGAGGTGGAGGTAGTGCTTGCAAGCGAGTTAACAAGATTGAATTAAACAGATGATTATTGTAATGTTCTTATTATACGGGGTGTCCCAAATGAACGAGGCTAAACTTATACAACACGTTACTAAGACCAAGTAAATGAAAAAAGTTCATGGAATCTTATGCCCGAAAATTCTTCATTGAAAAGATGTAAAGATGTAAAAGATTTGTGGCCAAAATTAGATTTAAAGTTCGTTGTACATAATTGCACGCGTATTATAATACTCAATGATAGCACTCCTTATTTTTCTATATTCTATTAAATATTCTATATATCTATGTTTCTATATTCTATCTATAAAATTATTACCCCTAGGTATTAACTGCGTTACTAAGCACTTAATTAATAAATGAATACATTGTTTCATTTAATTATTCGTATTCTTGTAGCTACTCTACCTTTCCATCATGAATTGTCAAAACAAGATTGACTCAGCAGCAATCGCGTCTACCAAAAAAGATACGTGGCTGAGATACTGTCCATTAAAGTGTAGCGTTCGATTGAAAAGTCAATCATTAAGAGGACGGTTTCTCGGTTAGTCCCCGCAGGCAATCGAAGATAATTATCCGAAAAAAGCAGTCAAAATAACTGGCAACGAATATATCGCACAGTACTATGGATCTATCTGTGACGGAGATCAACTTCGTAATCACTTCCGTAATGATGAACAAACGACACGTTCATGTTGATTTAGTTGACGCAAAGAGAATTTATACTCGTTGGATGGAAAGCGGCAGGATTTTTTCAGAAGCATATGAAAACACAACGTTTGCTCATTTTCGACGAGCAAGTATCAAAAAAGTAAGCTACGTTCTACGTTTTGATGAAATGTAAATTTATATCTTTTAAACTTGCAATGGATATTAACGCATGATAAAATGCTTTGAGAAATTTATCACATTCCATCGCGTCAATTGTCGTCATTCTTGTAATCAATAATTTCGTTCCACAATTAAGTGTACCAACGAATATTCCACTTCCTTTGTTTAACCGCTTGTCCTACGAATTTCTTCACAGTTACGCACGTTAAGCAACACAATTTACTATATAAAAAAATTTTACAAATGATATTTTTG
Organism: Eucera pruinosa; assembly: GCA_028830335.1. Taxonomy (NCBI): domain Eukaryota; kingdom Metazoa; phylum Arthropoda; class Insecta; order Hymenoptera; family Apidae; genus Eucera; species Eucera pruinosa. The sequence goes on along the minus strand of JAMYCR010000014.1, from coordinate 8,339,549 downwards.
ATTAATTACGTATACTTTTTTAATCACCAAAAGTAACGTTTATAATTTAGTCCAAGTTATATTGGATATTTGTAGTAATAGTTGTTTAATTTACGAAGGTATCGATTAACAATAAATGTGTATAGATACATTATTATAAATTTGGATTTTAGAGATTAATTATATCGAAACCAATTAACTATCGCAATATTTAGTTACAATCCCATCGTTTTAAAATCGTTGCTGCCTTAATCTACTCCAAACTAGTAACTTCGTGTGTGACATTAAAATGATAAGAGAACAATGTAGCCCCCGGATGATTCTATACGAGAATGAATAGTCACCCTATTCTTCGTCGATGTTTATAGTTATATACTGTTATACTGTATAGTTATATACTGGCGAAGTTTAGCGGAAAATATCTGGGACACCCTGTACATGGCCTGAGTAAAAAAAAATCCAGGGCCCCAGAATTTCGGGCCACAAGAATACATACATTGCATGACTGGTCTACTCTCGTACCTAGTTCGAAGGTGGCAACCTATTTCGAATATGGTCGGGCAACGCTCGGGAAGTGGCGTTCCACGTGTCGTGGCCAGGAATCACGCTTATCTGCAAGTCGTTGGAGCCCTGGTTACGCTGCTAGCACATCTGCAGGGCCGTGCACAAGCATCGTCGACTTTCGTACAAGAGCAAAACAGCGACGGAAGGGAGGCGAGCACACGCAGAGCCAGCAAGAGAAGCCAAGAAAGTGGCGGCTGAGCATGAGGTGGGGGTCGTTGGGCGGTTGGGTCGAAGGGATAGACGAAGAAGCTGAAAGACGATGTTGGTTCTGGCGTCAGGGGTATATGATGAAGAAGGAGAAAGAGAGCGAGGGAGAATCGGTAGAGGAGAACTGTTGGAGTCGGATTAAGAAAGGAGAGGAGTAGATGAAGCGGCAAAGGCGTGGGGACGAAGGGAGCAGAAAGAGGCAGAAACGGCAGAAGTGGGAGTCAAGAACCCTACAAGGAATTAAGAGCTTATTCGTAACAGGCACCGTGATGAAGATCCTATGGCTCGTGAAGCGGGGAAAGGAAAGAGGAAAGTACCTCGACTCTCCCACACCGAGGATCTTTGGAATACCAATCAACCGGCTAATACATTTGCCCATGCGGGCGCCAAATTGCCTGGGTCGAGAGGCTCTCTGCGTTCCAACTTTCGTCCCTCTGTTGCGCGTCACGGAGTACCCGGCTTCCTTCGATTCGACCACCGGGAATCGAGAATTTGTAAGGTGACCGGAGGGTAAAACGTGCGCTTTGTTTTAGAGAGGTCATGGTTAAGACGTCGGGCGAAATAGGGTAGCATGAGTGAAAAGTTGAGGTGATCGGGTGATAACGTTTGGCTAAGGAAACGTGGAAACGTACGAAATTGTTACGTAGGTGTGATCAGGAGTTACAGATACAAATCAGGAGATTCACGGTAACGATTCGTGGTAGTACAAAGTTGACTGATACAGGTTTTGTATTCTAAATTCACCCTTTTGTAGATCATATTCACGTTTTGCTAATCAAACTCACCCTTTCAGAGTCCAAATTCATCCTACTACGAATCAAGTTCACAATCTTCGATGATGTATCCCATTAAACAAGCTTTTTCAAAGATAAAATTCGGTGTAAAAAATATTTCATTTAATTCATCATTTGTTGAATGTTATTAATCATTATATGATTACTATATGCACTTATTATTATATGCAATAGTTTGAGAAAACAAACTTGTATACAAATTTGATTTGCAGAAAAGTGAATATGATCTACAAAAAGATAAATTTAAAGTGCAAAACCTGTACAATTGTGTTGACTGCAAGTAGTTCGATTTGCGAAAAGAAAAAAGGTGCCGCAAGAGAGAATTTTGGTATAATTTCATTACAATTCGGGACAAATTAGTGCAGAATAACGGAATTTTGGAGAAACAAGTATCCCGAATCACAATCTTGTGAACAAAATCGTGAAGTATGGTCATCTTAATTATGGGGAAAGGTGTGAAAAATACAGCTATTTAGTCGCGATGCGTAGGGGAGAGTCGCCCTTTCCTCTTGAAGCCATTGTGCCCGTCGTGACGTCGGCTCGTTACAGATCTTTGAAGCACCTCTTCATGTCAGAACGCGGTAAATGTCGCATAAACGGCACAATCGCGGGGTAGTTTGCACGGGACGATCAGCGCCGCGGTGCTATAACGGCTCGCCAAGTTACGAGGGAGGCTTAAACTTTTACTGGTCCAGGAACGTCAGCGTCTGCGTTGTTTTTGCTCGTTTCATGCCTCGCAGAAACCGGAGATACAGCGACTGTTCATACGCTTTTCAGTTGTATTATAGTTTCCTTCGTTCGTTGCCTGTGGCGAGATTAGGAAAAGAAGTGGAAATAATTGTTTCGAAGATTGATAGATTTATTCTGTTTAATGATAAAACATTCGAAACTTTGAAACTGCGAAATTTCGAAAACCCTCGTGGCTTAAAAATGTTTCGAGTTTCGAGGACTTAAAACTTTGTGCTACTTTTTACGAATCGAAACTATTGAAAGCTTGGTAAAATAATGATTTTTGTATAAACAACGAAGATATCGACGTGATACGAATTTATTTAACTAATAATCTATTAGAGTTTGTAGAGCAAGCAGGAACTACCTTAGCTAATATTTCTCTCTTTGATCCTAATGAAAGATAAGTATAATTGTAGCACCGTTTATCAAGTTTTTCTATACATATAAGGAAATACCGATTGGTTTAATTGTAGTTTAAGGTTCCTTTTTTTCGCTGCGGCTCGAAAATTATGGACTTTCCCCGGATGTTTAGTGAGAGTTTATGTGAGAGAGTGCACGAAGTCCACCCCGATTTGCGTCTTTTTCGACTCACATCGGCTACTCTGCGCCCAATTAGTATAATATATACGTAAGTTCAAACCGTATGACCGTATCGTGTAAAACAAGGGACAAATGGTGCGATGCTGGTGGCGTTTTTAAACAGGTCAGCGAGAATCGTAGGAAAATGGATAAGAAGGGAAGAAGTATCGCGTTCCACGCCCAGAAAGGGGATATACATCTGGAAAAGGGGTTATGCGTTGCAATGAAGGAGACATTGGCTTGGAGTGGCCAAGCAGGAGAAGCCTTAAAATGGTAGTGAGATTTTATAAGAGTTTATCTTCCGACAATGGGAATGTTGGATGGCAATAGGGTCGTTCAAAACTGCCGTCCGTAGCCGTGGCCAACGAGGACATGGAAAATGCCAGGGAATCGAAATAATGGAGAGACGAGTCTAAAGCAGCCTACAGACGCTGATGCATTTCGCGATGCCATGCATCGATACATCTGACGGGTTTAAGTTTAGAATATGCTAACAACGAGCCTGCAAACACTGGAACAAATTACGATAACGTAACGATACAGGTATCGACATTTTCACGTCGAAAAACTTGCAATTTCAGCTTGTACTTTGTTACCAACGGTGAAAGAAAAATTTAGCACTCGCGTCAATATCTGCATCATTCGTAAGTTGTTGAAACCATCAGGTGTATCAATGCCTGCATCGCGAAATGTATCAGCGTTCGTAGAAGTATACACTACGATATTTAGAGAATATTTAAGTTCTTCGAGGGTTCGAGTTGAAAAGAATACATTTTTGTAACATTGAAAACTTGGAAGAGGTGAATTTAAACGTTTCCAAGTAAAAGAATTTACACTTGCAAATTACAATGTGAAAATTCTGAGATGCTAATCCTTCAAAACATAAAAATTTTGAAGCACCTGCATGTCAAAAATTTTGACTCTAATTAAGAACTAATTTACCCATTTCTTTCACAAAACTTTTGTTGAAGCTTATTTAATTTTTTAAATCATTAGAAATCCTGTCAAATAGTTTAAAATTCTAAGGATCTGATCAACAAATTCAATTAATCGAAGCTTTGAAACTATACCAAAGGTAGCCAGAACCAAACGCAATGGTTTTGCATATCGAGTTCCTAAAATATAATACTTTCAACTGCATTTTTCTTATCGACCACGAATCTTTCTTGATTGTTAGGCGAATTCACAGCTGGTTCAGAATTTCTCTTCGACACAGGAATGGGTGGGGATGGCCTGCTAAAACTGCAGGAACACCTGCGAAGGATTAGCATAGCTTGACTTATTAACAAGGCTAAGTAGCCGTCAGGAGATCCAGATGAAAGTTTCCAGCCAAGAGTCTTCGCGAGCTTCCCGGCCTTAAGTCATTGACGAGGCTGCAGTAGTTAGTAATGGAACCAGAACACTGTAACGAAGTCCCACACATTCCTGGTTTAACGAACCGTCTCGGTATATTCAAGGTCTCCTTCATCAATCGTGCTGATCTCCTCGAGGCTGACGCAGACTTGTCAAATCGCGGGACACTCGAGACATCATCGTTTCGTACTACGAGTTGCTCAGCCACGTTTTCAATGGGTAGATTAATTTGTCGTTTTCGTTTCGATACGGAAAGAATTAGATACACGCTAAAATTAGTTAACCGTTAATACGAAAGCTTGAGAATCCAATGCTTGGGAATCCAAAAGCTTGGAAACTCAAACGCTTGGGAATCCTAAAAGCTTAGAAATTCAAATGCTTGGAAATCTTACAGCTTGGAATTTCAAACGCTCGAAAGTACAAAAGCTGGGAAATTCAAACGCTTAGAAATACAATAGCTTGGAAACCTACGCGCTTTGGAATTCAGACGCTTCGAAATTCAGAAGCTTGGAAATTCGAATGCTTCGAAATATAAAAGCTTAGAAAGTAGGACGCGTAGAAATGTAAACGCTTGTAAATTCGAACGTTTATCAATCGCTTCTTAAAACATGAAATTCTAAGTGTCCGAGTTTTGCTTCGACCCACTGTACGCCTTTCGCAGTCAAAGGGTTAAAAAGATGAGCCGCCGCGCGACTGACCGAAGCCTCCTCAACTACTGATGCGCATATAAGATGCGCGCCCGATGTCGCGCGAAACGCGAAGATAAACCACGTGACTTTCCGTCTGCCGTTCTGCCGTTTCCCCTTGGCGTGGTTCGCGGTCTGCGCGCCAGTGGCACGAGGAGCGCCACTACGTCGGCGTCAGCGTGCCGCGAGATGCGGGGCTGACAGGGCTGATTGAAGGGTCGCCACTGTTACAGGGGAAAACGTTCACCGAACTACTCTTCGCCAACACGAAAGAAGACAGAGAGGAAAGGAGAATAAAAAAGAAAAAGAAGAAAAAAATGGTGGGGCGAGAGAGGATAAATTCACGTGGCGGGGAGACGAGTGGGCCGTACTCGCGCGTGTACGCCCGAAACTCAATGAACTGCTATCGATTAGCTGCTCATTTTATTCCTTGTTCGCGTTCCGTGCGGCCGACTCGTTAAACGCTTCGACCCCTCCTACCCAGCCGTCTCGTCGTTGCGTTTCATCATCCGCGTTTTTTCCGCAGGGGTAGGGAACCGAGTCACGAGGGTAGTGGGTCACGGCGCGGCTTTTTTTTTCCCCCGGACGAAACGGAGAAAGCAGGTCGCGCGGGATGCTTTGCGATGTCCTATACTGGTGGCTCCTCTCTTTTAGCTTGATCAGCACGCGCTGCGGTAACTAAGCGATTTTCTAAACAGCTGGGTATGGGTAACGGGTTCGGATACTTTAGTATGACCTGATCAACAGCGGTTTCAGAAGCGTCCGAATGGGTATGGAATCTATTGAATTTGTTCGTTTATAAAATAATGGTTAAAATGTGGGATTGTATTCTTTAAAAAAATGTTATAACACATTTTGAAATTTTTATGAGCAATCTTTCTGACACGCTTAATTTTGATTATGGTAATGTCGTGTTATTAGAATTTGGTAATTCGAAGAATTTTCTACAAGGAAATTTTAATTTTTACTGGTAGGATGTTTGAAATTTAACATTGAGTGTTTTTAGATAATAAAGTATACTTTTTTGTTTATTTGCGGAATTAGTGTACAAAGTACATTAATGAAAATTGATTTAAAAATTAAGATACAGTGGAATTCGCTCATTACGATCACTTTAGGGTTTATAATTTTTGGTAAGAGTAAATAGCTGATAATATTACGCAGGAAATACAAAACTTTCATTATTGAACTCAATCTATTACGAATAATTATGACATTTGTACACAGTTTAATAAATATCCTACCTTTGCTAGCATTTACGTATTTTCTAATAATTCTTCTTAAAGACTCATGTAAAAGGAACGTCGATTAATAGTAAGTTTTGAAAAAAAAGTCTATTTAATATTTACGAGTTCGCTAAGCATTTCCATTGCTTGTCCCCAAATGTAATTACTACAAGTAATAGAAGCTTGATTATAATAGACAGATTATTTTTATCTAACTTTTGTAGAATATTTTAGAACCGGCTAACTGTGATAATAATAGTCAATTGATAGCATTATCCGCGCTTATAATAACCGGATTCCATTATATTGAAATTTTTTAGCATATATGTCACAAAACGAAGCTATTACTCTAAACTATTACTTATATATGATATAAAGATACGTTAGGTTTTTTTTTGACAAATTACTGATGACTGTAATCTGTAAATTGTGTATTACATTCATATATTTTTGTTATCATCATCGTACTACACGATGTAGGCGCCAAGATGTGAATTCTATTTTGAATACTGTATGGAAAATTTTATAGGAACCAGATCAATCAAAGGGAAATAAATTATTACTAAATTATTATTTAGTAACTGGTGATTTCCTTGAGTTTCTTTCATGTTTTTGATTTACATTGAAAGTATGCACTTCTGGCACTTAAATCGTTTACTATGTCAACACCTGGATTGATAAACCAAAATTGCAGTGTTATTTGAGTACTAATTAATAAGGTACAGTTATATTACGTATCCTATAATTTAACAGTACTCTTACACGACTATACAAATTTTGGTGTGACGAAAATGAAATGTAAAACCAGATTAACAACCGCCTGTTTGAAAAATGAACTTAACTATGTACACATACTTTTTGTGGCCACTGTTTATCATTCAATCCCAAAGTCCTCGGAGTAAGCTGCCATAATTCTGTAACAACTTAGCAAAGATAAAGTAAATCTCACTGAGAAGGCAAACAGATGTGTTCACAGCTGAAAGATAAATAATAAGACCTCTTCGAAGTCAACTTCTCGCGTCGATGACTAAGAATATCATCATTTTGACTAGGAATCCTGCTAATTCGCGGTTCGATTTAACAAGCGATCGTTCGATTTGGCTAGCATCCAATCGTGTTCGTTCTCTAAGCAAGGGAGACCACGAAGAGCGGTTCGGCCGCGGGGGAGGCGAAGAGTTGGAAGCGGACGAAGAAAGAGAAGAGGTGGTGGCCGCGTGTCGAAAGGTGCGTTGTACTCAAACAAAGTAAGATATAATTAGACGGGTAGACGGCTGCGACTGCAGGAAGCCCACGTGTGAAAGTCGCTCGCAGAAACCTCAGTCATCGCTAAAAAGATCCCCCGGAGTACGGGAAATCGTGCGCTTTCTACGACTTTTACCGCGATGTACGTTTGCTGTTGCGCCGAAACTTACTCGGAAATAGAATGTTCTCCGAACGTTCCAGCTGTTTTCGAGAGGCCACCTCGATCTTCCATTTCACGTCGAATATCTTAACGAAGACGGCCACGAAGGTATCCCGAAGGATATAGTAACGTTATCGAGTATATCTGCATGATTTATTGGATTGGCCAGAAAGTTTTGTTATATTTTGGAGATGTATAGAAGCAAAACCTTATAGTAAGTACTCACTAATCGACACTAATCCTGTCATTGACACTATCTATGATTTGAATGTTGAATTAAGGTTCTAGGTTAAATTTAATTTCATCCGTGACTTTTCTCGTAAATTACAACCGATTATGTTTTAGTTAGTATCTGCCATAACAATAATTTAACTTATTAAAAACCGTGCTCGTAGAAAGTGTTGAGTACTGGGTACTATGCCCTATCAACCCTTTGACGACCGAGCCTATGACTACGAAAACTTCGCCTTTTGGATCAAAGCAACTAATTATTTTGTGGAAATTAGAAATTAGGTGGTAGATTTGGGTTTTTATGACGCAGATAATCATCGTTGTTTCTGTAAATCGATAAACAGTATAAAATAATATCTTCATCGTCGTGTATTTTGTAATAATGCAACATACGAACAATATAGAGTCCTTATGAAATACGGAGGTGGCCGTAAAAGGGTTAACACCAGAATTACCAAAGTGGTAAAACGGATCCATTCATAATTTCTCATAAAAAATTACGTAAATTCACATGGACCCATTTTTGCAAGTTTCTGTACTTAAATTTAAGACTATAATCGTGATTACCACTCAAGCTAATTCGAAAATTCGATAATATAGAATGCTATCAATCTTTTTTAGTAATGTGGTCATCATCGTTTTTCCAACATTTCCGAATTGCAATTACATAAGCGAAGAATTTCAGAATAGCTTTTCGTTATATTTTTTGCATTTTATTTTTAACAGATGAAGACTGATATGAAACAAAATATTCTTATATTTGTTGGTGGAGAAAGCTTCTATTGTTCGATAAAGTACACAGGTATTGTTAGCATTTTCAGATTCTACGCGTTCTTACATAATCGATTTTACGCATAACATGTGCGCCGTAGAGTACTAACTTTTCTTTCATGTAGAAAAATTCATCTATATTTTACTCCAATCCTATGTGTATTGTTTGAGTCATTATTATCTTAATGAAGATTGTCAAATACAGTACTGATGTTTTCCTCGTTCCTTTTCAATAAAAAAACATGAATCAGTTTTTTGTTTAACAATAAGATATATCGTGTTCTCTCATAATTTCCTCTTCTACCTTCACCATCAAGGTGATATAATGTCTATTGTATATACAGTGTGTTCTCAATTTTCAAAGAACGGAACAAAGTACCCATCCAACTAAATTTCCTGTTGTATTCCGAAACCAATTTAGTTCTATAAATCTTTCCTTGTTTGCTTGAACCCTAGATGAATTAAATTCACTTTTATCAAAAATTACATTCATCTAAAATACAGTCACTTCCCCGTTGTTCCCATTGACATTCTTTCGATGCGTGCTGAACAACGCAACGGGTGCCAGAATATCGATCCCATTTTTCATTGGGTAAGTGCATAACGCAGCGACGCCCAAATATTTACCCGTTTCGAAATACCCCCTTCTATTGCCTCGGCCATCCAGATGAGAACTGCTGAGGTCGAAACTCATTGTCAGAAGTCTTGGCATCTCCCATGCGAGTGGGCGTCGCTGGCGATGGAACGTCTGTCGGTAGCTCATGGTTTCGTCACTTCTCATCTGTGTGCATATGTGCCAATAGGCGTGCAACGTTTGCGATTTATACGTATAGCAACACGCGCACCATCTTATGCGAATGGATGCAGCCTAAACGTGGGACTTACTATTAGCGACAGACGCGTGCGGTTCGACGCACAGCATTCGCTTCTGTCGGCTGTAATAAACATGGACTTTTTCTAGGCATGTTACATGCTTGTAATTCGCTACAATCGAGAACCAATTTTCAATTGTCACATTTCCATTTGATATGTATCCGGTATCGGACATCCGACGCCGGATAGGTTTATTTTCACACGTTCTCCGATTTGTACTCAGTTTGTTTAAAAATCGTTGCACATTGTCTCCTTCTTTTCGTCCTCCTTATCCCTCGTCTTTTACTCAAGCACACATACGCATATAATATCTATATATGGTATTTGTGCAATACAAACTGTTTTCGCTACTGCGTCGTATAGTTGGCGGATAGACATCGTGTGAACGCTCTCATTGAATTCTATATGCTTCGATGTATTGAACGCTGGGTATCCGGCGTCTGGTATCGGAGCTTGCCGAGGTTCTGTCCGGCAACAATCCGATGTCCGGTCGTCGAATAAACGCGTAAACGCTCCCATACTTATACATTTCGCGATCGGACATTAGACACCGGACAATTATCCGACACGTGCGAGAAAGCTCCTTACAAGACGGATTCGTCCAACAATTGTCTACTTCAATAGTAGTCCGGACGTATTACACCGGGATCGGTAAAAACCGGCAAATGATCTTCAATGCAGTGATTAATGATGTTCGATTCTTGCAAAGAACCGATTCTGAATAGAAGCGACTCGAATCGATGCATCAAAGAATGAATTTCTTGAAAATCGATGAAAAAAATCGATCGAGATATTAATTATATATCAATATTGACATACTAACGGTATCTCGTGTAAACTTTGAAATCTTGATGTGAGATTTCCATACGTATATTTAGGATATGACAAAGGAAGCAATTAAGCAGAATGTGTAAAAGATGATCATGGCTCAGGTTAACCAATCTTAACTAGCTTAGCCTTACTCAACTTACAAAAAACTTCAAATCAATCCCGTTCTTTTATTTAAGACTAAATTAAACGAAGCAACCTTATAGTAAAGAAATATTCTATATTCTAAGGTGAAAACATATGACAGGTTGTAGTTAATTAATGATTGAATAAATTCAAGATACTCAATGATTCGGAGATCGATTTGCGACTGAAAGAAATAGATTCGCGGCAGAATCTGGCAGCGTACTCTACGTATTTTCGAAATCGATGTATTAAAAAATGCAACTCCGTGTGAAAAACTATCAGTCTACATTTTCGACTTATTTTTCTATGTAAATTCACACCCTTTCAGCTTGTACCAACAGTTCGTTAATACCCTCTATAAGCGTATAGCATATAAGAAATTCCATGTTCATGCAGCGAGCACTATGTGTTCAGTTGCAAGCGTCTGACGCTTATAAATTCCACTTTAAGTACCTACAGAGACAGAGACTCGTGCCAGATTGACGCGGCCTGCGTCGTTTCAACACTGAAACGTGCCCCCCGTCGATTTGGCAGCAATGGTTTTGTCATTTCTGCGCGAAACTGTGGCAAAAATAGGAAGGATATTAACGGGGCCAGTGGAAAGCAGACACGTGCAATAACAGCAATTTATAGAGAAAAAAATTTTCGAAAAAATTATAACTCCAACTATAAAACTATGCGAGAAATTTGAATAAGAATTATGGACTTTTGAAACGAGTTATTGCACGAGGAAAGAAATATTATTGATTCGCCAAAGAATTAAATTTTGAAATGCTACTAAATTAATAAAAATTTTGGTTAGATGAATGAGGTTGTCTGAAGCAAAATTTTGGGTTAATACGTGTACATATTTTGTAGTGTTAAACGTACCCGATTATCTTTTTATGAAATTTTCAAGAAACTTTATTTTCTGTGGCTATTGTAAAAATATAGAACCGTATCCGATCACAGATTTTTACGTAAATCAATATTTTTAAACTTAAAAGCGAAGAAAGAAAATATTAATAAGGGGTTGATTCATCCTCTATGTTTTGTAATTTCTACCCTACTTTGTATATTTTGTATATTTTTGCGCATCAAACGCATTTTTGGCATAATAGCTTTGTAAGTCGTAGATATTTTGTACTATTTTTTGCGCATTTCAATTTCCCATAAGTATATGAAAGACCGCAGTCTAACTATAATTGTTATGCAATCGAAATTACACAAAATCGACTAGTGCTAAAACTGCTACAAATTTTCATAGATAAACGTAGTAGTGTCGCAGAGCGTATATTTAATCACCTGCGACAATTTTCATTCTTTACACGCTACAGTCATCCAGGGGACCCGCATTCATAACGAATGACCTGACGCAATACCTTCATGCGTCATCGAATGCAAAGCTGCAAAAATTTTCATTTCCAAATACTGTCACGCCTTTGAGACGCATTATATTCTTACTTAAATGAGTAAGTTTCAGATAACTCGAAACTTTGAGTCCCCTCTAATGAACAAATATTGCGCTTCATCACATTTTATACAAACTCCATTATGAGTATTTGAACCGTTTAGTTTTGGTAGAACTTAAATGTGATATTGAATTTGAAGCGTGTAATAAGTACGAAATGTAATATGCAATTTACGAAACATCTAAAGAATTACAAAAGCCTTCAACTAAGTAAAGTACTTGGATTATTTTTTCTTAAACAGTTCAAATGCTTCTAATCCTTAAGAATTATTATTAAAATCAATAAGGAAATTAAATGCAATTAAATGTTTATATTATTATCCAACGTGAAAAGGAAATTAAGGGCTTAATGATAATAGTGTAGTGTAAATTTCATTCTAAATTTATGTGATTTAGCTGTAATTCGTAAATAAAACTAAATAAGTTATTCGTTACTCACAAATAATAAATAAATCGAAGTTATTTTCTTATACGTTATTTAGAATAAAAATTTCTCAATACTGCACGCGATTAATGAATTGACATCTGTTTACGTTCCATGTTCCGTAAGTATTTAGAAACTTATTCGATAAACACGAATAAAAAATGATGAATAATAAATAATAAATTAATAATTTTCAACCGAATAACGAATAATTGGATAACAAATAATTATTAATTATTTATTCGTCATTCTTATTTAATTCTGAATGATACCCAATATTGAATGATAATAACACGAATAATTCAAAGTACGTGAAGTGCTCTTAAAATCTCTTAAAACTCTTCAAAAAGTATGAAGCGCGACCCTAAGCAATTCGTAGCTTCCGGCGCACGGTCACGGTGAGTCGAGGCCTTTTCAGCCCATCGCTAAATCCAGCAGGGTGATAAGTAAAAAAATACTCTTTGTCCCCCACCGTGGCATCGTCGCGGATTGTCTGCAAATTGCACTCGACCGGTGCGTCGTCTGGCACGGCTAGGTCGATGTACCCGGTGTTCGAAAAATGCGCGATGACCTGCGTCACCGTCTGAGGCGAACCTACTGCGTATCTCGGCACTTCAATCATCGGGCACAGCCATGATCCAGCCAATGAATACATGCTGAATGCAGTTGTTCCCGCAACTACACAACTATACGCGTACATTGATCGATCTCTATCGAAAGTGGCTGTTGGGAATCTTGGCGAATTTGTTCAACATGAATGATTTTGTTCGTTTATTGAAATGGCGAAGGTTTTTAAATTGCTTTTGCTTGAGTGACGTTCAAGAAGGTAGTGCAACTAGAGAGCGCAGTAGGATAGGTTAGTTAGTTAGTATAGTCGAAAGATTTTGTAATCATAAGAGTAACAGATGAAGCTTCAGGTGCAATAGAGCCTCGAGTATTGGAATTAATAGGGAGACGTGACTGTTCGAATGAGAAACGGAACACTTATCTTTTCTCGTAGTGTGTATTTATTCTATGTTTCGAACAGAATAAGAGAAGAAGAATTGCAGAAACTAAAATAAAATATAAAGCTATTTTTTCGTTAACTCTAGTGTGGCCTTTGGGTCATTTTTTATCCAAGCGTGTTTGTATCTTACTAAAACACTTCTTACTTTCGAGACTGTTACCAATACTTTTAAATTCAAGTTTCAATTTCTACGTTCAAGCTTCATTTTCTTAAAATTATATAACTTTTCTAATGAAAGAGACATGCGACTGAATTGAATAGAATTTTAAAGATCGCAGCAGAGTGTAACTCGCCACTATCTCTTTAGGACACAAGATTTTTGTTTTTCATTTTAAAATTTGTAAATGGATTAAAAGAAATCTCACCATGTATGTTGGGTATAAAACAAAAGGTAGGACAATCATTAACAGCAGTGTCTATTAATGACATTAATTTGAATCTCTTGCTTTAAAAGTTGACACGTGTTCAAGATATAAATAAAAATTAAGCGGTTATATGAGACACTCGCCTGCAAAGGGTTAAAAAGCAATGGGGTTAATAATGCGTAACCCAAAAGTGAACCCTGTCAATTCCAAACTGAATCGTGATATCAAAAGCCACGAAACAACATCTCTGGAAACAAGATTTACGCGGACAAATCTCGTGGCGCAACCATTATCCGGTACACAAATCTGTCGAAGGAGCATGATAGTTAGCCGAGACGTTTGTAATCAGTGATTAGCGATCGCGCGACAAATCGTCGGTTATTGGTGCGCAGCGAGCACGATGCTCGCTCGTTAATATCACTCTTCTCTCCTCCCTCTAGTGACGAGGACGAGGAGAGCAAGTTCAAAGTCGTAGATTTCAATTAGCCAGACCGGTGCAACGGAGCGCGTCAGGCAGAGGCCGCGATACAACGCACCGCTCATAATCGAAATGCAAAGCGGCCAGATCGATGATATTAGCACTGATAGCTTATCTCCGACTCGTCGCGATAATGGAAGGGCAACGGGCCTTCGTGAGATCGTGATTGATGCAGTTGTACACGGAATAAGACTGGCCCCGATACTGGGGATGCGCGATTAATCGCACCTGTCAACCCTAATTCGTTATCGTTCTCCTAACTCTTCACGATCAAAGAATCTGATACAAGTGGTGGCCGGGCTATCGATTTTCAGATTTGAGATATCGCTTCTAGATTGGAGTTTATGATTTCTTCGGCGGTTGATTGTACTGTGGGAATTGATTTTCGAATTTGCAGGGTAAAGTTGTGATTTAAACCAACGGCTCAAGGGAGTACGTCATCCAAACGGTTTTAAAAAAAAATGAATACTTTTGTTTTTGTATATTTTATAAAAATGTTATATATCTATAATAATGTCTTAGAGGGATTTTTTAGAATTACGATAGTTGAGAAAGTTGACAGAGTACTGACTGAGTCCGCGTATTGGAACATTATTGTAATTTTAATCGCATCTTTCTCAAAAGCATGTGTTAACATGTGATTCTATACTATTATAGTAATATGTGAAAGATAACGGTTTTAGTACTACTATTAGTATATACTATATACTATATATGTGTACTATAGTACTATACTAGTATAATACATAGTAACGTGTGAAAGATATCGGTTTTAAATCTTTAATGAAACTTTAAAAGTTTCTATTGAAATAGTAAACCTAAGAAAATCTCGGCAAATCTGTGATCAGATGGCAAATCCTGGTTTCAGACAATTTTTGAAAAAATCAATAAAATCGTGTTTATGGAAGAAACAAGATGAATGTACCAATTGAACAACGATTAAGTAATACTTTTCACTATAGATACTAAAACGAATTCTACTTTTAAAAAACACAATGATTTTGATCAGGTGTTAGGATTTTGCCATCTGACCACAAAAATATATGGTGATTATACGAACATTTTTACACAGTTGTATGACGTCATACAGGTGTTTATTTATTTCTGTATATCGGTTTTTATAAGGGTTATGGAGGTATAACCGAAATATATCGGTATAATATCTGTATAATACCTGCCTAATACCGGGTATAATACCGGTATTTTACATTTCGGTATAAGTCCGTGATTTAAACTGTTCTACTGCACTGTTTTTATCATCTGATCAAAACAAAAAATGTACCTTTGTATGTATTTCCAGGTTATTTTCGAAATATGATAATAATTATTCCTCGTCATACAAAATTCCGTATGTAATACCTTATTTTATACTTACAGAAAATATTTCTTTATTTCGTAACAAAGAAAATTGAGATCATCATTTGGATTGTAAACCCAAACCACATTAATATACTCTAATGCATTTTCTCTAAGTAATACTACAATTATATTATTATTATTACACATTACTAATTAATTTGCTCTATTATCCTATAATTTCATTCAATCTCATTTCTGTGAGGTGTATGCTTATTTTTTTTAGTCTGAGTACGTGTAACGTATTAAAATTATTACTAGAAAATTTATAATCATTGCAAACGAACGATCTTTACCAGAAATAATAAACTGACTTTCGATCGATGACACGAGTCTAAAAAATGAAGGTTCGTGATACCAAGAGCGGCCAAGAATAGTATTTTAGCCGTCCTACGCTAGAAAGCAATCAACCAGTTGATTACTATACTTTCTCTTAGGCACCAGCTCGACTACCGCAAAACTTAGGTGTTACGTGCATCATCGGAACGCATGGATGTTGAGTTTAGCATAAAAATCTCTTTGAAACGATGCCGTATGAGCGCGTGTACAGATATTACCGGGTATTACCGTAACTGCCGTTGAATTATGGCAATTTTCAATTTTGCCGCGCTCTCAACCCCCCCCCCCCCCCCCCCCCCTCTGAATGACTCGGCTACTACAGTAGGCAAGGAAAAATCGGACAGACGTAAGTAGTATACTCTTGGAATTTCCTTCCTGGTCAACCGTATTTATATTAGTGACCAATGTAAAAACAAACTATTCATTTAACGCTAATTTTTTAAATATTTGTACCTTTCATGTATTAAAATGGAAAGATTTAGGTACATGTTTCTGTAACAATGTATTATTAATATTTTTGAACATATAAAACAGTTATTGCAAGTTATTACTATATAATTCAGTTGGCAATTTTTTACTTGTAAAGAATATGTTATATATATATTTATGTACTTTTAATAATGTGATGAATAATTATGATAATCCATAATAAAATAGTCAGTTAAAACCTATTAACCGCCAGAATTTTCTTTAAACGCAGAATTGAAAATGAATGAAAAGGAATCGATATTTGTTAGGGGATTTTTAATTGTTACGAATGCAAGTATAAAATAAGGTGCTTTTGGTGCAAATATAATGATGCTTTCGGAACTTAGAAATTTCTGAGACGATAAAGTATCGCTTTTAAAACATTGATAATTTGTAAGACACACGTTAACTCGTTTTCCCCAATTAAATGGTTAAACGTCTTGATTATTATTTTGATACAAACATGGAAACAATGATGTATAAAAATATATGATCGAAATGTTGAATCGTTAAATTTACATTGTGCAAAGTGAATTTAAATTAATTCTTCCACATTGCAAATTTTTATTTTTCTATGAAATTGCTTTAATCGAATAAAATAATTAATAATTTAATGTAATAGAGAGAATTGGAAATGGAGCATTTTCTCTAGACCAAATAATATTTTAAATGATGTCATTTAATAATGTAATCTAAGGAAAATTGAACTTAAATACTTACAAAGATACATGAAATATAATAGGAAGTGTAGTTTAAAAATACCTTCGAGTTGTTATTCTTCACTTTTCCTTCGACCATAAATTATTGCTGTTCATAAAATTGATTGCCTCAATTGCCGCTTACCTACCAAGAAAAAGAAAACGATGTTAATTGAATAAAGTATAGATAATAGTATGCGTGGCAACTACAATTAACGCGTTAACTTTTGAAAAGCATTCTAGGTTTCTAATGAAATGTAATTAGAAATGGTAAAATACGCTCGTTTCTTAATGCATACGTTACAAAAAGTTTCGAACTTTTAGATAATTGAAAAAACATATATTTATTAAGTCTGCTTTAACTTAGTCAGTTGCCTAGATTTGTTCAAACTTCCTGCTGTACATGTAGGTTCTATGTAAATATGTATAAGTGTATGTATATTATTTGCTGTAGTGTTAAATATAACATATAATTTAATGAGGTGTTTGATACATGAGCTAATTAGGAGGATACATTCTTCGTAGAAATTTCTCCGGAATACGAACACATTTCGCACATAACTTATCAACCATTGTCTGAAAACATAAGTTAGTAAAGAAACTTACTAACCTATTAATCTTTCTAACTACTTAAGTACAAACTAAGAAAAAATCACGTACGTAGCTGGAATAAAATTAATTAAATATCATACAAACCATTTGAACTTTCTAACTTTTCATTAACCAGCACCTCAACTTGAAATAAGTATTAAAAGTAGCTAAACAAAAACTTCATAAGTGAATAATTCCCAGTAACAAATACTGCAGAATTTCGCAAAAGCTTTCTATATGTACAAATTTTATACAAATATTGCGTGAAATAATTAGACTTTAAAGAACGAATATTTTACCTTACGAATGTTAAATTTTCAGTAAACTGAATTTACAAGTTATCCTTCTTGCGTTTTTACAGGTTATTCATCCTCTTTGTACTTTTTTATTCTGCGAGACAAGGTGTTATGTAAAAAAATCGCTACATGACACCATCGTTCTCGAAGGAAGCTAAATTTTCATAAAAATGTTATATAACTCCTTCGTCCGCTGAATCCTTCAACGTGAAGTGTTCCTCTTTTTTAACAAAAAGAGGATAAAAAGACAATAAAATCTCGTACATATAAAATGAAGGAATAAAGAAAGAAACGTGTAACAGTAAAAATACAAATTTCAAATATAAATATTAAATATTATAGATAAGAGAAACAAAGTCAAATCGTCATCTATATCAGTAGTTCTCAACGTTTTTCTCGCGTAGCCTAACACATTTGTTTGCAATTGTTCTCGAAGCTCATTTGTACTTTTAGTCACTCTTTTATTAATTAATTCTGCTCTGAGTTCTCTATGAATCTTTTACTAGCTTTTGTATTTATAGAATAGCACTCGAGCGCTACAAAAACACTAACGTTTTCAACTAATTTCATATTATCGCGTTTGACCGAAAACTTTTTGCCAGGGATAGTAGATCTATTCTATAACTCATCTGTGCTAATATTGAGCTGTTTTTTTTTTTATTTTCACACCACTAAATTTACAATGAATTCCAGCAGTCAATTTTTTAGTAAATATGTTGTCTATTATCTGTGACACGAATAGTATAACTGAATACATAGATTGAATTATTAATATTAACCCTTTGCGGACGAGAATTAATGACACTTGCGAGAGTACTTTAAGTTTTGAATTCCACGACTTTGAGTTTTCACGCTTTTTAGTTCGAAACCATTTCATTTCCAACGATTTCAAACGTTTATTATTACGTTAAGTATTCATTGCATTAAGTTCTGCGCTTTACAAGTCGACGTGGTTTCGGAAAGCCAAAAAATGATTAGGCGGCTATCTGCCGACACTCGTCCGCAAAGGGTTAAGAGTGGGAGAAAAGGAGTATATAAAGTAACAGCTGACTACATGAATGAAATAGAATCGGTAAACCAGATATGTAATTAAGACGCAAGATGTGCGCAATAAATAGAGAACAACGTAGAGCTTAAGAAAATCTATTAGCTAGCCTAAGGGTAGTAGACTGGGCGTTTTAATACCGAGCTGTAGCCCGCAAGTTGAGAATCGCTGATCTGCGCACGATAAATCTTCAATTTCGAACGAAAAGAGAAAAGAAAGGAAGATAAAACTCCCGTATATACGCGTATGCGTGTACTTGTAAAAAGAAAGATCCGAGCCATAAGAATAGACATTCCAAATACAAACACGCGTTTCGGCATGCTCATCGGATTTGCGCGGTCAATTTATCCGAGTCGTCAAACCCACCACGGGCGAAATTTCTTTCGTCCCGGTGAATTCTCCGTGCAAAAAACGGACAGGCGACACGCGTGCAGAGAAGCCGCGTTCTAAATTGCGCTCGATAAACGCGCCGATTTGATGTAGTTTCGTTGCGAGGCGGTTCGCTTTGCTCGTGACTGGTGGAAGAAGTAACGGGAGGATAGGCAGGATTCCTCGGCGAAGGTAATGGAGTGGATGGCAGGAAAGGTCGTCAGGTGTATCGAGCTAAATTCATCGCTTAAGATCGATAATCTCCTCCGTTCCGTCCACCAAGGATCTTGATCTAGGAGATCTACGGAGAACTGAGTCAGGGGATCGCGATTACATCGCCGCGTGCATCATTGAACCTTGAGGAGAAGCGTTCGCTCGTTGTTTAACCTTTTGCTAGGAGAAATGCATCGCGTTGGTAAAATTCACCATTACAACGTGTAAATTTAATTGACAATTATTGGCTGGCATTTACAATTAAGTGGAATTTTACGAAAATAGTCCTTTTTCGTGATCAGTTGAAAGCAGGAGATTGATATAAAGATGATTCTGATAATTATGCCATTCATCTGTAATTTTATACTAAATATGATTAAAGAAAGGTGCAAATCATCAAACACCGATTGCGGAAGCTACTTTAAGATTTTAATCATTTTTAAGTCCTCGAATTAGATGAGATATCTAAGCGCAAGAAATCCATCCAATTATTTTTAGACAGGCATTCTTTTAAAATACATATTTATCATTACATTCTGCTCGGTTAATGACTGACAAGATGGCGGCAGTAGCGATAGTTCGACCGAATTCTCACTCTTTCTCCGAGCAATTCCGTGGAGAGTCGGTTTACGATCCCATCCCATACCGTGCCTCGATTTCTTTGCCGACGTTACAACCGAGCCGTGCATTTCGTTTCGCGAATGTCAGAGGTAACGCTGCTCGCCGACGGTTTTTCACAGCGAGCGTGCTGCGAGCGCGATACGAGATGGATGGAGGCGGAATGAAAGTCGTTGAAAGCATCGCCGAGAAAGAAGAGAAGGGAAGAGGATGACAGCGAAAAAGGAGACATTCTTCTTATTTGAAAGACTTGTTTAATTGCTAATTGATTCTGCTTTATTACCTTCTGGATAATACGAGTGAAAATGATACTTGTACGCTAACAGAGTGCGCGATAAAGAATTATATGGTGAGATTTATCTATTATTTAAGAGCAAGGTGGTGTAATAAGATTTTTATACGTATGTATTTATTCCATTAAAATGATTTGCCTTCTTTTTTTTAAATATATTCATTGTACTACATGGTACAGAAGTTAAATGTCTAACTATTATACTTGCAGCACAATTTACAATATTTTTGAAAAATACAATCTGTCGCAAAAGTCTACATATGGTTTGAAATTTTAAATATTTTAAGAAATAAGAAAGGTATAAATAAAGTAACATATACATTATTTTTAGAAGAATTTTTATTCGTGTAATAATTCTCCCTTTATGAAACATCTCATAGGAATATTTCTCATTTGCAATTTTATATTTTATGATTTTTCACGTCCTTTTTACTCTTCTCATATAAATATTTAAAATTTAGAATGTGTATGTGGACTTTTGTGACCAACTGTAAGTATTCGTTAAAAAGTCATTCTTTTAAACGAAGACACTCAAAATGCATGCTTTTATTATTCCTCTAATAATATTTGTACATAAGTAGACTTTCTTTTATTTAGTCGCTGACTTTAACAAACGAATTGTGCAAGTACTAATTTAATAAGAAGATTTTTCCCACAATTGAAACAAATGAATTAAGAAAACCGGTTGCATTATAAAATATATATATTTATCCTTGTAAACACATTTTGCCTGAATATTCCTAAGGTTTCCTAGTATTCAGAAAAACATAAAAGCATTGCAATTAATATGTGGCACTTCAATATTCACTTGTTGAAACTCCCTTTCCTCAAAATTATAAAACATTTCTCAAAGAAAATAGGATGTGACTGAACTGAATAAAATCACGAAGATCAGGTATGATCGTTAAAGATTGATTAGAAACAATTTACCGAAAAGGGGTCTACAGATCTCCAGATTTTCTTTCCAAGCTCCTCCCTCAATTGTCAAATTTGTCTTCGCCACGGATTACCTATATGTTCATAGTAGGCAGTCGCCATAATAGTTTTACGATCAAATGCATTCGTTTGTCAGAATCGTTGAGACCTAGTATACATGGCTAACGTACACGCGTACGTGTTTCCGCGGATGCGCCAGCAAATAAATTGAATTTTCTACCTCCAAAACGATTGCTGGCGCAACGATATTTTACATTTTCCATCGACAACCGGTCATGGTCCCCGGGTGCTCGATGATTTAAGCTCCGTCGCATCATCGTACCGGCACATCAAAAAATTAAATCAATTAAAACAATTCGTTTAATTGAAATGATAATTGAGTTACACAAACGAGCGTCGGGATACGTGGTCGCGTCACGACGCCAGGCTCCCGCGTTCGCACCTTTTCACCCCCTTCAAACACCAATCTTTGGTTGTAATTTGCTAATTAAACGTTTAATGCTCGCCCAAATAAATGCGCCTCGTCTTAATGAATAAATGTTCGCGCGGCCGTTCCTCGTTGCCGGATAATATTCGCCGGTTCAAATCAGCGACTTTAGCTAATGGGAAAGAGGAGCAACGCGACTGTATTGTCGGTGTAATTTGGCATAATGAGGGTGATGCTCGCGTTTTAATCTTCGTTATTAAACTCGTTGGCTAAACACTCGCAACTCGCGATAGAAATGCGTCGTCGAATGCGATTTTATCGCGATTGATTTTTGGTCTGGCGAACACAGCTTCGACGCGATACGTGTAACTACCTACATACGTTCGACTTTATGGCTGTTACGGCATCTCTTTTATGTAAAACTTCAGGCCGCCATGTGCGGTAGATGCTTTGGTTTTGCGAACCATGATACATGGAGGACATTGACGGAAAGTAACATTTTCTATAACTTTTCGTACTTTTTTTTCTACAATTTCCATGCTTCTAATATGTAAAATATTTCAGGCTTTTTTTTAGCAAAACTTTGTCAATATATCCTGTGCGTATAAATAAGCACAATTGTGTACAAATATAGATCGTTTAATAGTTTATTGAATAGTTATAACAAAAATATGAAATACGATGGGAAATATGATACAAGATAAGAATGAATTAACAAACAATACATTTGCTTGTTATTAACATTCCATTTTATAACGTTCGTTACTGTTATCGATATAATACTGATAGCAACAACAAGTTGAATTTGTTACTTTACGAAATTCATTTTGATTTTACTTTATTTCAGTGACTATGTAGGTTTGCGGGAAAGCAATATCAGTTCTAAGACACGACAAATTGACCAATCGTACTGCCAGTATTTTATTTAATCGATTGTATAGCGTCTAGCTTGTTCTATAATATGATTCTGGCTCGTCGTCTTAAGAGCATCTTGATGCTACTTTAATGAAGATAACTTTTTAATAAAGCCTTAAATGACCTACATATATCTGTATACCAAAAAGCACTCCAGAAATTTGTGTAACAATTTTTTCGTTACTGGTTCCCCTTTCACTTAGATTCTACATCTTTTTATAAAAATTGAACAAGCAGCAAATGAATTGTTGCCTTAACGCAACATAGGTTGTTAACCCTTCGAGTACTATGACCGTACATTCACGGTCAATTTCGAACATGTGTCACAGAGTTCGAAAATGCAGCTTCTTCAATATGCTAAATATTTAGCGCAAAACGTTGACTAAACATAAATCTATAAATATTGTAACGATTAATAAAAATAAGGCTACTGATATTAAAGAACATACTTGCACACGTTTCCCGCAAAATAAATTCAGGTTCTTACCAATCTCTTAAAATTGCTTGGCAGTCAAAGGGTGAATGCGTTAAAGATAAGTCACGTTACACCTACTCGCAAGAGTTAAACCGAAACGAAACAGAAAGCTCCAAAAAAAAACACGTTGTTCACCGTTCGTCGTTTCTTCGCAACGAGCCCCCCATACGTTCAATTTCCCCGAGCCAAGCCGCTTCCATTTACAGATTAAAACGCGACACCCCGTATAAGAGATGCAGAGAGTCACACACCCAGTTCCAGGTGAAAGAAACACAAGCAGCAAAACGATTTCGTCCTCTGGAGGGATCTCGCGCAATAATTTCCCGATCCATTAAGGCACACTGAGTCAGAGACGTCCGTAAATACACACAGGCTGGCGGACTCTCTCTCACACACACATATACATTGATGAAACACGCGCATTCACAAACGCACACCTTGGCGTCCTTTAACAAGCAGAAGACCCTAGGGGACCCGAGTGTCTCGTAGGTGGTACGTTGGACGACCGCCACTAAGAATTCAATTAACGGTAATTATATGGCGACCCAGCCCTCGTTACTTTTCCCCCATCGTTCCTCCAACCGCTCCTCCAACCACTCATGCAGGTGCATCTACGATGCAGAGGACTGGCTGCCAGAAACTTCCTACCAAGTCCCATTTCGAAGGCTAAAACTAGGCGGCAGCCCGTTTCTCTTTGCCTCTTTCTATTCTCTCCAAGCCTCTTCCCTCCTCACCTTTCCCGATCCCCCGCCCCTCCAACGTTTCCTCGCCTTTTCTTTATCTGTGAACCACCACCACCACCATCGCCACTAGCTCCAGCAGCACCTCCAGCAAAAGGGTTTGCATTTAATACTGGCGGAAGGTTCTCAAGAATTGGCAGGAATATCCGCGGCTGCACGATCCCCTAATTGTGTGTCCGTGGAGTTTGCAGAGTGGGGTTGGTTGGTCGCTTTTGTGCCGAGGCCGGATCAGGCTGGCTGCCAGAGCCTCGCCGAATCTTAAGCTCAGCTTCGGCGGACCTTCTTTTAGCCGTCGCGATAAAAGGCCTCGCCTCCCTGTCTGTGAATTATGGTGTCGTAATTAGGGGTGGAATTTTGATCGGCCAAAGGGGAAACCCCTGGTAGTCAAGGTGGTGCGCCGGTGATCTTTTTTGGATCGTTAAATGGTGTATTTAGAGGGTTCCGGGTGCTTGCCTTTCACTCACGGTTTTCAGGGAAGTGTGAGTTGTTTCTTCTCTGATTTGAGTGGAATTTCGGTGGAATTTATTTGGAAAGCAATGGTTTGTTGTTGTTTTATGGGGTAAATATTCGTGCATATTTTTATTATGAATGTGAAGGCTACATTATTGTGACGTTATGTGAAATCGCATGACTTTAGTTGACAATCGTAGAGTGAGAGAAAAAGATTGCAACAAAAGTTCAGGACAGTTTGAAGTAATAGGTAAGTTCATTAAAACTATTTTTATTTATTTTATTCGTCTTCTGGTTTGGTTATTTATTGTTAACCCATTAATATTCAACGTTGAATTAACTCAAATTTTATTTGTAGCTTCTTCAAACTTTATAAAGTTATACAACCTATATAGAAGTAAAAATAGTATTGAAAAAATTATTGTACAAATTTCTGGAGTGCTTTTTGGTAAACTCATTGGAAAGAACAATTCAGTGATGTAAATTAGTTGGAAGAAATTGCAAATAAAATACTCCGTCAAAACACGTTGGGTCTTAATGGATTAATAATAAATAATCAAAACAGAAGACGAATAAAATAAATAAAAATAGTTTTAGTGAACTCATTACCTCAAACTGACTGAATTTAGATGTACTTCACAAAAACTCATATACATATATTTTCATTCGTTAAAATCATGCGCTCGCAGTCATTTTCTTTACTTCCTATCGCTTTAAAATATACTTTAGAAGCAATATTAATACTTTCGAATTGTTGCAACAAAATCTGCTTCAGCCGAAGGGAAAAAATAAACCAGTAGACCGAAAAAAAAGGGGGGGGAAATGCTACCAACAGTAAGAAAAATTATTATTTAAATGAGACAGAGAACTGTCGCTACCTTCGCGAAAATTAAAGAGCAAAATAAAATGAAATAAAGCAGGGGGGGGGGATGTCGAAACCGGCCTACGCTCGCCAAAACGGCAGATTAACAACGGCCGTCGTTTCTGCAGCTCGCACTGATATTTTTCATTTAACCAGCATCGAGCTTTTAAAATCGGAAATATTTTTTGCCATGGCAAACACGAATGAACGACCGAAACAACGGCCGGCAATCGTCAGTAAATTTCACGAGCGGGCTCTCCGGTGCGCGCGGGGGTGTAATATCAATTATAAACGCGTAACCAATAACTATGCCCACGTATATCTGCTCTGGCAGTCGCCGGCCTGGAATTCGTCGAATATTTACCAATCCCGCGTAATCGAAAAAACGGGAAACGACCGTCAGAATACCTTTTCATCGCGTTTACAAAACACGTTCGTTTTTCACCATCGGTGTAACGTGCCCCCCTCGGATCGTACCTCGTTTCTGTTTGCGCTTCCTTTTATCCTTACCTTTCAGCCGATCACGATCATACGCTGATCTTTTTATCTCGTTTAGGGAGATCGACATTCGACGTATGCCGGTAGTAGTTAATGAAATATCTACACTCTGTTCAACGAGACAAGCCACCGGATATAAACACCTACAAGTGGTGATATTTTAAAATAGCGTTTCCCAACCGGATTGCCGCGACTCATCGGTGTGTCGTGGGGATATCTCAAGTGTGTCGCAAGAATTTCATTAAAGTTTCATTTCTGGTATAAAGTATTTAATATTTTGAAAAATGTGATTTGTATACTAGTGATCGGTATTGCGAAGCGTTGCCTCTACTGATATTACATAGCTATTATATTACGTGCATAGTTTCTTTGTAATAATTATGGTGCGTCGCAAGGACCTAATTAGCTCAAAGAGTGTCGCTAACTTCAGAAAGGTCGGGAAACACTGTTTTAGTGGGATACAGTCGCATGTGCAATTTTAGATAAATATAGCATTGGGTAGCATTTTTCCAAGTCAAAGTTTCTACCTAACTAGGGTAAATGTTTCAGTAATTATCAGTGTCTCAATAACTACCATTTGAATTATTTTATTTAATTTAACAGCGACGTAATATATGAAGAATCGTGAATGTTATAAACTAAATTTAGATTACGATTTGTTATCGTAATGTTAATAAACTAAGAATGTTAATACTAAATTTGTACTTCGTTTTTATTTAACTACGCATAGACATCGCATATTTGTTTATATTTAATATTACGTAATATATACACCCAACTATCTTTGTAAAACTCCGTCTACACTCTTGGTAAATTATCTTTTGCTTTCACACCACGATCATCACCATTCCGACCGCGTATTGTCGTTATGCGATAAATGAGGTTTTCGTCCAATGATCCAGATTGCAATGATCGAGGTTTCACTGTACGCCTCTGATAATGATATTTGAATATCGTTTGACAATCACCGCGAGCCAATGATTGTGGCCACTGCCTCTGTCATTTGTTTTACCACACGAACGGTTTGTTTTTTGGTTCGGTTAGAACGGTTTTTATCATTGATATCTTTAAGAAATGAAAATGTTAATTTAATAGAAAGTAACATCACAAAAATCTAATTTTTCCAATCTTTTCTAGAATTACCTTCTTTATTTCTTTTTATACATTATTTTATCTTGTACTGGACTCAAAAAACATATGCGATAAAGATTTGGTAAAAATAATAGTAATTAGACGAAGTTATGATTTTACCTAATACACAATTTTACTACTGTAAAAAATAAGATTTAAATATCTACAATAAAATGGAAATGCATAAAATCAACACGATAAAACAGCCGTATTTTCAGTATCTGTTCGAGAGGCAAACGTTTAATAAAAATAGAAGTAAAAAAAGATTTTAATAAAAATTTGAGTAATCACTGAAACGGAAGCATGAAAATATAGCAAATCATTTGGACAGTAAATTTTGAAATTTGAAAAATTATAGGAATAATTTTATTCGATTACAACCTATTTACCTGAAACTGAAACTTTTTTTTTGTTTTATTCAATAATTTAGATTGTTCTTCTTTCAATTAATATTTCTTGCTTATGCTAATTTATTTTAACACTACAGAATAACGCGTAACAAATACGAATTAACGTAACGATAGATTTTAATGAAATTTCGAAATTTATACTTTTTTCCACATTTTATTTTACGGAACGATACACGTTTTTGAAATATCATGAAATACGAGAACGGCAATAAATATGAGAATTTCTAGATTTATATTCATATTTACTCTGTGTCGCAATAACAAGTACGTCGAGCTCTCGAGCAATTTTTTGACAATTTTTCAGTAACGCGCTTCATTTTTTAAGTTCCACGAAAAAAGGCTCGTGTGTGATACTATCAAAAGAAAAACTGCTAATAATATAAAAAAAAAAATTCACACGAACTTTACAACCTTACCAAGTACAATTCGTCGTTGTTTCAATCGGCACTCGAACGATTAAAGGGTCAAAATATAAATCGGAGATCAAGTATTTGATATACAATATATAACGACAAAAATCTCCTTACAATCTCATCTTACTTTATTATACGACTGTGTGTATATCAAATAAATTCAATAAATTTATAATTAGACAATACAATTCTACGTTAATTTTTAAACTTGTCTCAATAATATTCTACAATAATTAATTTCCCATTAATCTTTCCTGTATTAAAAAAATACTCGGCACAACAGCAATTTGATAAATATTATTTTTAATTTCTCGCATGCGCAAATAAAAAATGTACCAATTATTGAATTTGACACTTTAACTGTCGCGATTTGATTCCCAAAGAATACGATTGATTACTTATAACCAGTGAACAAGTTTATATTCTTAAAATCATCAAAGCTTTTATTACCGTGTTAAGTATTTAAAATTTGCAAGGTACGTGTAAATAAACTTCTATAACTAACTGCATATGCACAGATACATATGTTTTAAAACTTACACGAGATATTTAGAAGAGAAAGACTAAATGATCGCGATACGCCGTAAATGAAACGATAAAGAGGGGTTAATAAAACTGAGCAGGATCATAAAATACATCGACGAAGATCAGAGGGGTTCTCACCCCTAATGACAGCTCGTACATCCCTCCACCGAAATCGTAAACGGAGCTTTAAACGATCGTCACGCGCATTCGTCTTTAAACCCCCTCTTGCTGACGTCACAGGCTTTTCAATATTGTAATATATATTTATTGACAAAAGTTAAGAAACATGGTACGTATTTGCGAAGCTTTACGTCGTCGCTGTCTTTTGAGATACATGGATTTGAATTAAAAGTAGAAGAACTTATCGTTTACGTATGTAATACTATATTTTTATGCTACTGTAAATTCTAAGCTGTGAACCTTGGAAGCGAAAGAATACACAAAAATTCATAAGTAAATACTATGTTTCTCAGCTTTTGTCAGTAAGTGTATGTACCACTTTGTTTTCTATTAAAAACAATTATATAGGGTAGTTGGCCCAATTACTGTCGGTGTTCCTGTCACTTTAATTATTTCATTTAACAGCGAACGAATGTATGAAGAATCGAGGCTAACAAAATTTCAGTACTAATTTTAGACTTCATTTTTATGTAACAGCACATGAGCATTGCATATATGTTCAATTGTTTATGCAAACAAAGTATCACTATCTAATAATGGAAACGAGTAGTACATTTGGTCTATCCTTAGAATTTCTTTAAATATTCTACTTCTCGTAAACTTTATACAACCCTTGACTCATATTAAATCGAATCGCGAACCATTCCGAAATCAATGACGTGCAATTGCTTCGCTTGCCAAGCTTTGCACGCGTACCCGCTTATTTACCATCCCTTCGCTAACGTTCGCTAAAAAAAATAAAAAATTCAACCACGTACCTCAATATGAAAGGTAAAAAAAGAAAAAAAGGTCAATTTGATCGGTAATTGGCTGGCAATAGGTGCAACGTAAAGTCCATAATTAAACAATAACGGCGAGTGAAAAGTTTGGCTTTGATTGTCGGCGACGCGTACATGCGACTCGCTTCGAAACTCATGGCGGGTTAACCGTGAAAGCCGCGGGAGCGTAGATAAGTGTTAGGTATCAACTTGTTGCATTAATTACAGCGGGGAGGCTATTAGCCATCGATTCGCGCGATACCTCGTTTCTCTCTAGTTACCTCTCTTCTCGGTTTCCGTGTACACAGGCGCACGCGTGCATCGGCTCACCGCTGTTTAGAGGCTTCCTACACACGCATTCAAGTCTTCGGGATTTACGACACGCGCGTACGCCGAATCCACCGGGATACTAGAGGTAATAGAAAATGTTCCGCGACTGGGTTCGACACGATTAACTGATTTGGTAAAATATTCGTTCTACGGTCTGTCTAATAAGAGCGTGACCAGTATACAGTATACTCCCGGATAACGCGAATTTCTATAACGCGCTAAAGATATTACTACCGTGTATATTTATAACGTACAACGTGCTATACAATGAAACGCGGAAATTTCCCGCATTCTTAAGAATCAAATTTGTTTCAGTTAAGCACGTTATTGTTATTTCCACTGCTATCGATTTCTTCTGTTTCGTAATTGTTTTACTTCCTTCTACGGCCAGTCTTAACACATTTGTATCATAGAACTAAATGCCCAAGCAATTTTATAAATTAAATGCATTCAGTTTTACTTTGAAATTACATGTAGTGATCAAATAATTTTTTCTTTAAGTAAATACGGATCTTATGTATTATTTTTTTGTACTTATCTCGTATGATGAAACTTTACTTGTACCGCTTTAAATGAAATAACGTACAGTGTAATGTAAAATATGCATAATGATGTAAAATGTTTCTAATAATTCAAAAATAGATAATACGGAAAATGAAATTTAAAAAATTTGTCCAGTATTTAAATTTGGGTCATGTAAATGACCATCGTAATATCTTTATCATCAACAAAAAATTTAATGAAATGTGTAGTAAACTAGTGATGTAACGGCTTATGGCTTAGCGGTTAAACCTTAGCCTATTAAGGTAAAAAAGTAACATTACGTTAAGTGAAATTAATTTTATTTGATTGAATGATGTATGAGTATAAAACTTATATAGCTTATCATTTATAAAATACCTTTTAGCGTTACACAATGAATTATAATCCCAGGCCATACTCGCACAACTTGAAATTTCTTTCTTAGAAACTGGTTTTGTTTTAACCTTCACCTTCACAAATCGCATTTATTTCATCATTACGTTCGATAATTTCCGGGTTCGCAGTTTCTCATTAATCGGCGACCGACTAGGTAAACAGTAATCAATCGATAATTATAAAATGATTTTTTTATATTAACGAAGTAGATTCGCGAAATCAGAAAACGAATTATCTAATTGTGTAACTGACGTACAGCTAATTATTGCTTCTCATAACAATACAGAATAACAAAGGTATTTTGATATAAAAATAAAAATTAGCACTTACAAATTAACTTGATTACTTATAAAACATAAATATTTCGAATTCGTCTACAACAGTAGGACAATTATAATACTACATACGACAAATAAATTATAGTATAATTACGATATAATTTACCATGAACAAATTATGGTATAATTTCGTTTTCGTGAAGCGTATACATACTTGCTTTTCACTCTCACTGTAAGCGACAATAAATAAACTCATACAATCTCATTTAATTTCTGGATTAGATTCCCTAATATGTTATAAACATGAAGTGAACACTACTCTTAAGCAATTATGTTATACCGATTATATAATATGTGCAAAAACATACTGATTATAGTAGAACGACTATTCGTGGTTCGCCACAATGTCATCTTCACTTGTAAGTATAGTCATGACGCGAATTTTGCGCATCTAAGTCGTATCAGTGATAAGCGAAACGCAGCAAAATGTAAATACGTGAACCAATTTTGCCGCTAGTGATAACCTCTACTCGAAACAGTTCGCGCGTGTAATAAATATGTTATGCGTGCATGATAAGACGAGAGCATGGTTCCCTTTCTACGAAGGGAAACAGAGAAACAAGTGAATGAAAAAAATCATTGAATTTCACCTTAACGCATTATTTACCAGGAGATGATTAATATACTTCTCCTACAAATTCTATAAATCCCTATAAATCGACCTTTTATTCTCTATATCGTCAATAATAATTCAACCAGTGGACAAAATGATACTTTAAATCTTCATTTTACTTCGTATCTTTTTATAAGATTAATAGCATCCGGTATTACCGAATTGGCTCTTGTCATAGTCAATCGGTCCTGAAATACATTCCATAAAATTAATTCAAAATAATCTGTCTATTGTAACCAATCTTCGGTTATTGGTATCAAATGTGATAATTACATTTGAGAATAAACGATAAGAATTCTTAGCATTTAGAAGCTTCGTGCTAAGTGGACCCTCTCTTGAAAAACTTACTTCTAACCAAACTTTATATGTGCATAGCAAGAATTAGGTATTAGAAAATACGTAAATATGTAAATTGATCTCCTCTTAATGTAATTCCTTCGTGTTTTCAAAATATATTGTTACAACGGTTGCGTATACACATATGCATCAATCAATATAGGAAAAGTGACTAATGAAACTTTTTTATCTTCTATGCAATGTTATCAGTCGGCTATTCTTATCGAAAACTGCGAGTCCCAAAGTGATCGTAACAAATGGATTCCACTTGTACCGCATACTAATAATAAAACAATATTACATCCAAATCACCAGAAAAACTAATTAACGCATCGGTTATAGTTTTAGATGGAGACGATTTACAGAGGCAAGGAGCTCGCAGAGTCCTTCGTGATGTTTTATGTTCTCGCGGAAGCGCGTGTTGCTTTCCGGCGAAAGGAAAGTGTTTGCAGGAGCGGATACGTGAACCGGAAGTGGTCGGTAGCACCGCGCCGGCAATTACGCGGACCTGCACGGCCATCCCTATCAGCTCGTCCACACGTGACCGTGTGCAAAATCAATGTGTCCGTGTTTGTGTGTGTGGGTGTGTGTGTATTAGCACGCACACATATTGTATTCCTCTTCGAATATTCCCCTCAGCCCCATTCACACTTGATAACAAAAGGTAATAAAAATAGAAAGACTTGAATGTAAAAGTAGAAAACTATCGATAGTAGAATCGATGCTATCGGTGGCTTCTGACTAACCAACAAGTGTCGGTAGTGAATCTCTATTATTTTATTATTATTATTATTTAATGAATAATGAAAGTTAACGGGTAATGCCCATTTTTACGTAACAATACAGCGTAAGTAGATATATATAGTTGAGAGATATACATGCTCGTTCATATGTAATTGTCGAAAGACTCGTTGTAGGTTCATTTTGAAAGCGGCTAAAGATATTAGGTTTACAAATTAATTCTGAACCTTCTATGTTTTTGTAAAATGTAATTTCTTTTTTTGTGTCTTAGAAGCAATAAATAAATCGTTAATTAATTACCAAGAAAAGATAACTGGAGAAATATATTGGGTTTTAACATACATTTGGCTCGTTTCATTACTGTTTTTTTAAAATCGTTTACTTATAAATTTAGCAGCAGGTGTAATCAATCATATATATAGTACATTTGCCATTTTAATCAATTCTCGTTTTCCATTTTTCCGATAATCAAAGAATTCCTCTCGCGTAGAATTTTTGGGCCTAGAAAAACATCCTGGGAAAGCAGCTGAAGTTATAGATACATTTCAACTGAAATATACATACATATGTATCGCACGTTAACAAGGACAAATATCGGGGACATTTTTTTAACGCACGGTGACAAAACTTTAATTCCCGATCTTACGCAATTCAACCGGAACCTTACGCAATTCCATTAAGCAGAACCGTTCCAATTGCATCACGGCACTCGACACGATCGAATTATCAATAACACCCGTCGCCGTTGTCTTCGATACGAAATACCGGACAGCTCCGCTGACTACGCATCGCGGTGTAAACGCGCCTTTAAGAGTGCGAACCCGCGGCTAGCTCACCGGATGAAAAAACCGCGCCGCTCTTTTTTTCTTCTTCTGCCGGCGCGGTCAGCTCACCTTGATAATGCGAGATATCACGCGAGTACACCAACAAACGAGCGTATGTATGGAAAGGAAAAAAAAAAGGAAAACAGCGCGGCAACGGAGGGGGAAGGGGAAGAGGCCAGTGGGTATCTGTAACTGAACACTGCGGTTCGCGCGAATATGTCGGCCTACGGAGAAAATTAAATATTACGCGCGGTTACTGCCGCGAAATTTTCTGCTCCCCCAGACTTTCGCTTCAGGAAAGTACATTTTCGTACAGTTTATTAGTTAATCTCGCTGTTCTCTTTGGACCTGTGTGAGACTCAATACGAATGATATTATATTACGTGTATCAATGAATAAATCACATCTCTTGTTAGACGTAACGATTGTTTTCAATAAAATCAAATACCAATTTATTATTAACCCTTTGCACTCGAAAAGTGACTCTCACTCGCCATTTTAATTTCACGCGGAATAATCGCGATTTTTGGAGAATTAAATGAAATAATGAGTCGAATACAAATGTTTATAGATTTGGAAGGGACTGTTAAACGTCGAATTGGGGAAAAAACAATTTTGCAGAGCTTTTACGTAACGAGATAACCTTTTTAATAATAATGAAAACGAGCTTGGAAATAAAGTTGATAATATCATAAATGAAGTATTTGAGCGACGTGAAATGGACAACGGCAATGGAGACAGTAAGCAAATGTTTGTTTAAAAAGACTGGAAAATTAGAACAATAGAAATTAGAAGTTAAATTGATTCTGATACTACAGTGGAATATTATGAAACTTGAAATTTAATATTAAATCGTGTGCAATATAAAATACATTAAATATTGAAATGCAGCAGTCATATTCGTTGATATACGTATGTTAATTTAAAAGTCTACCAAGTTTTTAATAAATCTACTTTCAGTTGCCAGAGTTTTCTACAGCAAAGAGACCTTTGAGTGCAAAGGGTTAATTCTTTTGTACTAATTCATCACATTAATTTCTGTATGTAGATATTATTTATGCAAACATTTACATTTAGTTTATCTTTATCTAAACTGTTTCATATATTCCTACATTGTATCGTAATATTATTACATATTTCATTACTCATATATATTACTAATTATCTCATATTTCTCCCATAACTTTTGAATGAGGCTCTAAACGATATATGTTCATACAACATTTTTTTCTTATGTAGACCCAAAGAATTTTGGCCGTTAAAATCTGGGACACCGTGTATAATTATTAGTATATACAAGATAATAATAATAATAATAATTTTTGGAATAAAGTTACTCGTCCATACAATGCTATTTATCAGCTGTCTATAGGTTAAAGAATTATTAAACGTATCCAAGTGAAGGGATCGAGAAAAATATTGCTGATCGAGTAAAACATAACAGGTACGGTATATGCAATTTTTAAAGATTCAACCTCTCGCATATATGCATGCGGTGTACATAACCGCACGCTTTTAGTTTAATAACCAATGTCCTGTTACCTACTGATGCCATTGTAAATTTATATCATCAGGGCGGAGTAGGAATCTGTGAAAATTTCATTAAAAATTGATTGCGTACATGGCACTTTATGAGAATCGATACGTCACTGAATTATATTCATTTCAATTCGTACTTTTTGTAGTTTATATCAGAAATCAATCGCGATTAATTATGATTAGTACTTTAATTAGCAAACGAAAGTTAACCCATAAACCATAGCATCACTGTATTGAATCTAAAGTTCAATAACATTTAAATTCACTGCAAGGTATTTTTTAAAACCTTCACGTCTCGTATTAAAACGAACATTTTGTGATGATTCTTTTATCAAATTCGTACAATAACTTTGCACTTTTTTTAAGCTAATAAGATATGTGGAGGTAATATCTACATAATATAGAACGATTAGAATTGTTTAATAACTACAGAAGTAAATGTGACAGAAGAATTATCTTTACGTTTATATGTACACGATTAAAACAAAATTCTCTATGCAGTGTGATTAACATTTAAGTTCTACATAAATAAGAGTAGTACAATAGTACACAGTTCTTCTCTAGTTTCCAGTCGAGTCAGTTTTTCGACTCTTCGCGAGAAGAAAATATTAGCCAAATCGAAAGATGCGCGGAGAGATTCATTGTAAATTCTGTTACAACTCTTCAAGTGAACAATTTATGACAACAGTCCTCGAACTTTTTGATTGCACCTTGTACAATTGCTTAACGCAAAGCATAAATTCAGCCTCGGTCCAAACAAGCAACAAAAAGCCAGCAAACGAATTGTGGGCAGCTCTAGTCCGTCGAAACAATGGGCCACCATTAACCTACCTCCAAAGGACCTTTAAAGCAACTATAAAGCGAACATAAAACTGTTTTACAACAAAGCAAGTGTGGTAGCCCTATGAAGCACACGAAGGAACGTCGTTAACGTTGTTCAATAAAGCTACAGTAGAATCAGCATGTCTGCTATGGATAAGACTCAAACCCCTTCGCGGATGGAATCATGGAAACAGAATGCGCAAACATGAGACTTTAACCGTGTCTACATCTGTAGTCAACGCAATATTAAATCTAGGATATTTAAGTCACCGTTCAAAACATCTGGAAGCTCCGTTCGAAAGTCCACTTTGATGATTGAGTAAAGTCATAAAAACTGTGCGGACAAGACATTCGATGTTACTTTGCGACCAGCACACGGAACGTTATTATTGTACATTTCTGTGGCTGTAAAGCAAAGCGACGTAGGTCACATTTTCAAAAAATTCAACCTATACGCTAATTGAAGAGCCCATAGATCTATAAGTCGCTAAATTGTTTATTAATTAATAGTCATAATCCATAACTAATATTCTCCAAAAATTTTGCGTCAATATACTGTCCAATTAAGTATAGAATCGTATTTATTATTGACTCGCAGAACACGTATACTTCCGACGCAATTTACTCAATTTACTATTCACTTTTATGAACTCTTTTTCCGGAAAGCTCCTCAATTGAGCTTTAGAACATACAATTTCTGTTTTCATCATACAAACATGCACGAAAGTTCACATGTGTATACTAATACATATTAATTGCACCCTTCATCACAAAACTTTTCATTTTTGTCCCTTTCTTGTTGAGTAAGCGTGCGATTAGCAGGAAAAAAAAAGAGAGCGCGGTGACGAAATCCACGTAAAATCAAAACCGCGTTGTTCGAGGCACAACTATACTCTAGTTTTATTTACTGTTCCTGATCCACTTATCGCCTCACTCTTCTTTCCCAACATTTTCCTCCGCCCTTTAATGCTTTTTTCACTGTCCGCGGTATTACCGATCCGCAAATATATAACAGTTCTGAATTTCAAACACACGTCCCAAATTCCTATTCCGAAATTAGGCGCCGTCCTGCATCATCGATCGCGGGTAGCGAGCCTGTTTTTATTTCCCCATCGATCGCCTATAATGTAACAACGTGCAAAAGAGTAAACCCTCTCTCGAAATAAAGTAATCTGTTGACAGGAGAGGAGGAGATCGGCGCGCAAACGAGATCGGTGGTCTCTCCAGCGATCAACCGGTGCCCCCCCCCCCCCCCCGTGTTCGACGTGCAGTCGATCCTGGCGACCGCATATCCCGACTAAATTCGAAAAGGTCGATATTTCAAATGCCAGCGTCAGGGGTTAACCGGGGGCTATTTTGAGTGTGCCGTACGGCATGTAGGACCCGAACACAGCACCCGTCAATAATCCGCTGAATAAACTATCGTCCGCCCGCCCACATGGCCACCCACCCGTCCACCACAACTCCACTCAACCGCCACGTACAGCCAGACATATATCACGTAGGAGTGTGGCGTGCGCGCGCGTGCGGCGATGTCTTGCGCCGGTGTGTGCGTGAAACGTGCTAATATATGTACCGCAGGCGCGGCTGGACGAGCTTCTACCTTCTGCATGTACGCACGTGCATGTGCGCGAGTACCTGTGTGCATTACCGTGTATGGGAAATGGCTACGTCGGGGATGGAGGCGGGGGAGCCGTAAACTCGACCAGAGAGCAGTCACGAGGGAGATACAACGATGGCTACGACCGAGGAAATGAGTAAAGTTCCGCGAATAAAATAATAATTTTGTTGCGCCGCTGCTGTCCACGCTCGAAATTCCGCCGTGGAAATTGCGCGCCGGACACCGCCGCCTTTCCACCGTTGCACCACACACAACACAGCACCGCTTTCGAATGTATCGATGGTGTGTAAATAACCGTGATATTTCGCCGAAGCGTCGGGAAATGTAAATGCGAAGGATTCCGCCGCGTTTCGAAGGTCTCGCTTAGTGCGAGATGAAACTGAGAAATCGGTGGTGGCTTCGGAAGAGCGAAGGATTGGAATTGAGTGTGGGTTAGGAGACAATGGAGCGAGGATACCTTTCGAATCGTTATTGCACGTCCTTCTTTCTTCGTAAATAGCAGTAGGTTGATGTGGTTGATACTGCGGTGGTATCTTGGTTTTAAAGAGGATACGTTGTGTGGTTTGAAAATGCTTCCAAGTGCGTGTATTGAGTTGATAAGAACAGGCACCCAATCCGAAAATTTTGTGGTGTTAATAAAACCTTTTGTAAAGAATACGAGAGACGATTTTTTCCTGCAGGAAATCACTTCGAGATGGCGAAATCAACTCCCAAACACAAAAAATAATAGAGTAGGTTAATATTGAAAGGTTATCACCATTCTCGAGTGGTTACAAAATTCTTGTACTAAAAGAGAATTCAAACATTTGAAACTTGCAAATTTCGTTTAACTACTTCACGAAAAAAAAAAAATGTAAAATTATTCGAAAGTGAAATGACGAAGCTCTGTTTAATATACGTCTCTATACGTCTCTAAAATACAACAAAACTTTTTAGCCAAACCCAATACACATTACCCATAATGTATAAAAATGTATAAAATATTTAAATTAGAGAAGACATTATAGTATTTAGAGGGTGAAGCTACTCCTTATTTGGGTTCCATTTTTTTATTTTTATTTAGGAAGAAATGAGTTTGCATAAAGATTCGCAGTCTAATAATGACTTTAGCTTGGGAAAAAGCAATGCAAATTTCGAACAAGGACATTATCTTGCGTATGTCGTGTTGATAATGTGTTGTTCGTGTTCGAGGACGAGTTGGATATTCGCTAGCAAGAGTCACCTACATACGAACAGCACGATGTATTATTGACACCGCAACCCCCAATGTAGCCCGCCATCGTCGACCCCCTTTGTGTCCTCTCTTGTTGGAAATCGGACAGGTATGTGTACACGTATATAGGCGATATATGCGCGTACATGCGTCTGGGTACCGGGTGGCGTTCTACAAACCGTTGTTACAAACGTGACCAATAAATTTTTCTCTATGTTTTTATTTTACCATAGAAAACCTTCGTTTCAAACGTGAGATTGAAGACACTAGTGGGTAACGTTCTACTCTCGCAAAATTGTTCGATTGGATTAAAAAACAAAACGGTAGATCACTTCTACAAACGACGTTTTCTATTCGAAAAATATAATCATTTGTTCGTTTTTGTATCCCAGAGGTGTTTTTTTTCGCTAGAACTACCGAAGCGGTCAAAATGTAGCATTGTAAAATTGTTAATATTGGAAATAAAAGTACAGTAAATTGCATTAATATTCTAACAAAGTATTTCCTTTATATGTACTTAATACATTCATCAATTCTTCTAATACCCTTTTCACCTATTACCACCCAACTAAATCAATTAATGATTTCAATAAACGCAAGACAATATCAATGCAGCGATGCAAACACCTTAACCAATTTCTAGAAGAATCGTACCCAAAATCGACCTCTAAGAAGTATCAAAATGAGAAGAAAGGTAACATTTTGTATAAGTTTAAAACCACTCCTAAAACGGTTTCACACTATAAATCTGATAAAAAATGAAGCCATTAAAACTATCTTAAAGAACGGCTTTCGAAGATACAGCACAGAATATCCCCCCATCGCCTGGTTTCCACGGAACGATACGAGCGCCAAGGAACGAACGGAGCCGGTGCAGAGCCGCCTAAAAAGATTAAAAGCTCGACGAACGTGGCAGGAACGGGGCGTTCCGGCCGGCGTGGCTCTGTGCATGAAAAAATAACGTTTCCGCGCGTGACGGGGTCCCCTCCTCGTCCCCGTCAGGCCGTTTCATCGGTAATTTCCTGGATCCTCTCTGTCTCGCGGAGCGAAAGGTAGGAGAGCAACCTCGAGGCTTGGCCACGTACCTATGCGCATGAATAATGAAAATCCACAGACTCGGTATAATTACTGGCGGAGCGTCGCATCCGGCCTCGATTCAAACGATCGTCGTTGCTTTTTGATTTTCGCCTACGGAATCAACTGGGAAATAGGAGAGGTGGCGCTCGAGAGACGGAGGATACCTTTGTATTTTTAGCGGCGGGAGACGAAAATTCGATTAGGCGGTCTCGAAAGACGTCGAGGGGACGTCGCCGGTAGCCTATCTTTGGATCGACGCCTTCTAGGGTGTACTCTTAACTCGCGACGCCCTTACAGCCACTCCGCCGCGCCGGTCGACCGGAATTATACCCTCCGACAAAGACAAGAGCCCTTCGCTTACCCTAGGTCCGGGATTACTCGACGATAATCGAATCCACTCGCCGCTAATTGACTCCGGGAGTAATCGCGAGTAAAACTTTCATGCCTCACCCGATTCGCGCCGCCCCGCTTGATTGACAAGCGACTCGCGCGAGGGACAAATGGTTGCTGAGAAAGAGTAGAAAGGGTAAGAGGAGAGGAAGAGAAGGGATCAGGCGAGCCGATATTAACGGAGATGCCTCTCCGTTGCACGATAATTGAAGTAAAACCGGGAATCCTTCCGTCTCCTGTCAAAAGGAATTTGCTACAGTGCAGCATGCAGGCGCGTTTCTTTTGTTTTCTTGATCGTGGTTGATGAGTTTGTGTCTGCTTGGAATTGCCGGATTTTAACGATATAAGGCAGCCATACTCAAAATTTTTTTTTTATGGTTACATACATTTTATGTTTGCTACGTTAAACTGGCAGCTAATAATGTAGAAAATAAAACTCTTAATAAGTCTTAACTCTAATAAAAATTTAAATGGATGGAAGTGTTTCTTTAAAAATTAGTGCGATTTTTAACGTATCCGAATGCAGCTAGTTGTGTTATAGTTGCAGCTTCTAAGTGCAAGGAATTTTCTACGAGCAAAGGACACGTCGAAATATTTGGTAAATCCTGAAGTCTACTCGTAAATCAGTGCTAACCCACAAGTTGAGAATAGCTATGTTGGTAATAGACTAGTAATTATTACGAGTGACAATGCCGAGATGGCAACACTCGTCTGGTTAATATTAGCAAGACGAGGAGAAGGGAGCATCCTGAAGCAGGATGCCTCGCGTGTGCGATAGCGTAGTCCACCGTAGAAGATCAAGTAGATCGAGTTAGAACCAAGCAGACCGAATAAGAGCGTGCGCCCATAAGTAATCCTAACAACAGGCTACTCTAAATAAAATAATATGTAGTTTACTTTGGATACATTGTACTATATACTAGTATCTTTTGCACATTTTTTTAATTTTGTGCACATTTAACTTTCCCATAAATGCATAAAAATAAAAATGCGCAATCTAATTATAAACGAGACACGTCATAAAGATATTGTTCAAACAGAAAACAAAATTCCACCTAGCGATCTATGATTCTATAAGCCAATCCGGATCAATCTATCGAGACAACTAACTTTCCGTTGAAGCAATTTTGACCGACCAACCGACCAGATAACGTCACCTCTCTATCTTGCACTCCGAAGCTAAAAACAAAAGCTCTAAACCGCGTTTAGGGTGACTCCTCAAGGACGTCGTTACCAGCCCCACAGAGGGGAACAACACGAACAATCTTCCCGCATAATCGTGTTCCCGGTACGCGCCCGTAAAAATCCCAGGGACGTTCCAGGAGACCTCTGTTCAAGGTGGGATGAGCATTGTTCCATAAATTCGAACGACGTATCTTTTAAGCGCTGTTTATGGTGTTCAGGTAACGAGCTGGCTGTTCGGGTAGCCGTCGTTAGCCAGTTTCGGCTCTCCAAGGATTACAAACAGTGTCGTCAGCGAGTAGGTATTTCACGAGGCTTGGAGGGGGCAACCTGGTAGAATTATGTACGAGGCAGGTCAGGTAGATTCTCACTGGGTGACCTTCGAGCCAATGATAATTCGGCTATCACTCGAATTTCTTGAAGGCATAGCCTCCACAACGTGGCTTTAAAGTTCTCTTACAGTATGGAATTATTTGAAATTTGCAAGCATGCAAATTAAAAGAAAAATTGAGATTTTAGAGAAAAGATAACTATGAATTGTGGGAATTAATATTTAGAAGTTTCAATTATATATAAAAGATGAGTAACATCGCCCTCCTTATATCGAAACCGTAAATATGCAATTGGACAAGATACAAAAATTTTTTAAATTTCCTTTCCTGTTTATGAAATTTTCTACAGATATCAACTTTTATTTCAGAGATAAATTTAGTTATAAAAGAATACCCTTCTGCTTTATCTCACATTTTACCGAACGAGTGAAATGGATCTAATATTGCAAGTTAAATCTAGGTTTGAAAGTAAAAGTGATCTTTAATAATAGAAAGTAATGATTCCGAAGTTATAATTAATTTTGAATATAGATGGATAGATGACAACTAAACATAGATATGAAAATGATCAATATTCTAAGCAGTAGTAATGAGCAGTAGTTAGAACCAATATTTAATACAACCGAATTTTCGATATCATGTCACTACAATCGAAAATTTGAAATATTCTGAAGCTTCAAACGTATTCGCAGTAATATTTAATAGTTTAAAAATATAGTTTTAGTTTGAGAATTTCACATGTAATAATTGTAATAATCACACAATGATTATGTATTACTTGGTTTTGAGATTTTAATGATCTTAATGAGATATACTATGTTCCTTTTTTTATAGCGCTCATCACATGTTATTTGTTTACAGTTTGAAATTAAAAAGTGTTACCCAATTCCTTACGTTGAAATCTTTTCTGGTTGCTTTTTGACATTATTTCTTCCACTCACCTACAACAGAAACAAGAAACTTACAATTAGATTAATTTTGAATGTGCATTAAAATTTTCTTATATATTTTTAAGTGTAACTTGGTACTTTATTATACATAATGATGGAGAAATGTTGCCAGTTTTTGTGTATATTTTTCATAGCTGGATGAATATTCTCGAAATGGTGAAAATTCTTGCACTTTTCTAAATATTTGAAATTCAAGGCTGTATGTAGACTTTTGCGACTGACTGCATATCTAAATTCCCATAACTCTACTATTGTATTCATAGGGACTTATGATAATTTTGTATTATGCAATCCGTACGATGGTTCTTCAACACAGTGGAGCCTCGGTTATCGGAACTAATTGAGGGACAAATGTGTTCGGATAATAAAGCAACAATAAATTTCATATATTTTCATACTACCAACATGATGAACAAATCATATAACATAATAATAATAATAAAAAGAAGAAGAGGAATAAAAATAATATAAATAATACAAACAAACGATAGTGATATAAACAAACTCTTGCCAGTTCTAAACATTCTAGGATTTCAGTAATTGCACGGAACCACTACATGAATTGCACATGTATATGGTATAAAACATTTTATACGGATAATAGAACATTCCAATAATAGAATATTCGAATAATAAGTGTGCCGATAATCGAAATTCTGCTGTATTTGATAAAGTATAAACGTTCTAGATCAAGTATAAGCATAACTAATGTGAAAAACCGATTCGTATAGTATTTAAAATAGAAGAGAGTGCATTGATTTAAAGACACGACTGGGTTATGTAGATTCCAATACAATAGAAGGCATAAATATGTCGTTTCAACGACCGAAACATCTAGAAAAAATCATCACAATCAGGTTAAAAATCAAAGGAAAGATCGTTCGGTCAGTTTCCACCCGAGGCGACATAATTCATCGGCTCGCGACCGCCTTAATTATCTGCTTGAACGCGCGACTAAAATTACGCGTCAGGTCGAGCCTTATTTCACAATGTCACCAGCTACACGATTATATCGATCCGCTGCATTCCAAGTGTCGATACATTTTCGCAACAACAGAGAAAGCATGCCTGTTCCACGGAGCCCCTCGATCACATCGTAATTTCCTTCCGGCGCGGCGCGGCGGCGCGTTCCGCGTAATTTATCAGCGAATCGCATGTCCTGGCTAATAGAATCATCGGTTAAAAAGACGACACGCCTATATTCCTTGGGGGCGATCGCGAAATTATCTCGACGCCAGTAATTCATTCATCGTTCCAACTCCTTCGCACCCTCGAGAACTTTCCCTGTTTTCCGATACAGGATACAACCAAG
Organism: Eucera pruinosa; assembly: GCA_028830335.1. Taxonomy (NCBI): domain Eukaryota; kingdom Metazoa; phylum Arthropoda; class Insecta; order Hymenoptera; family Apidae; genus Eucera; species Eucera pruinosa. The sequence goes on along the minus strand of JAMYCR010000014.1, from coordinate 8,295,932 downwards.
TTCACGTGAGTAATTCACGCGAAAAAGTTTCGAGAAACAGCAACTGAGATCACATTTATTTTGATCCAATTTATTTCTGCATTTCGACTAGAATTTATTTGGGGCAAGTTTTCGCTCTACATTTTATGTTGCAATAATAGCCAGATAATATTTCTGTAACTCAGAGCTAACGAGATAGAATATTAAAAATAATTGAACTCTTTATATAGTGCAAATAAAATACGTATTATCTTATTTAGAAGATGAAGCAACAATCTACATAGATTCCATTTCTTTAGTTTTGTTAATAAAAACGTGAATTTGCGTAAAAATCAGCAATCTACTAATGAGAAATGTGGGTTAATAAAGAAATCATCGCTTTTATTCGTCTTATTGGAATGCAACAGTCTAACTAGAAAATCATCGTTATCAAAAGTTAGAATGGTTATAGACCATAAAACCAGAGAAGTGCTTTATCGAATCCTGCCAATTGTACATTCCAATTGAACGTCTGAAGTGTAACGACTTAATGATACACGTTAAAGGTAACGAACGATAGACGATAGCTATAATTTAAGGTAATAACAGATAATACTGTTATTTTTCTAACTCTCCATATACGATCCAAGTTCACTTAACTGCTCCGAAATATCCTTATAAGTGGCCTTAAAATAAATTTTGTCTCCCAAACACTTATGCGCAAAGTAATAGTTACAATTTTAGTAATTCTTCGCTATTTATACGTAATAACTTTTTGAAATAGGCTCCCTCCTCAAAATGCATACAACATTCATACATATTCATGTATTTACGAATAATACTACTGACTAGAAATGCATACGATGAATTCTGCCTTTAACAATGAAATCTGATTTACGTTTACGATTGCTTGTATCTCATCTAAATAAAATTGCAGCCTAATGAGTAGACTACAGATTTGTATGCATTTACGAGAAACTTAATTATGCAAGAAAATAGAGAAAGCATACCATATGCAAAAATACACAAGATATCCAAAATAAAGCACTTGATACCTTAAAGTATTTTATGTAGAGAATAAAGTCACCCCCCCCCCCTCCCTCTATTTAAGTTCAATTACAAATATAGAATGATTCATAAGTGGCACAAGTCACTAATTTAAAAATTGAATAACCCTCTGGTGATGGAAACCCATTAAGTAATACCACTTTTCAAACTTACTTTAAAAAGTAACAAATTTTCTACGCCTTATCATACAAAAATGAGAACAATACAAAAACCATAAATCCATTGAATTTATATAAGATGAAAGGACCACCTATGGTCACTTTTCTGTAATAACTATAGAAATAACTATCTTTTCAAAAGAGCTATAGGTATCTTAACCATCAAGAAAGATGCTTTTACGTTCACAACATTTTTAGTTCAAGCTCTCTTCTACTTACACTCCAACTTATACTAATAATTCCAAGACATTTCATGAAACTACCCATAATCATCCCGCCTCTTTCCAATGCACTCCAATTCGATCATCGTACATCAAGCTTCAACACTCCCCATTTCCCACTTCATCCTTAATCCTCTTGCTTAGTACCGAATCGTTAGGCATACACAAATCGAGATATTTTTTATTCACTTAAAAATTGGACCGGTCTAAATTAGGTAAAGTTTCTTTTCCCGAGGATAACAATATCACAGCGTAAAAAATACGGGAAATGTGACCCAGAAAGTATGAAAAGAGCCGTAACGACATACAAAAGTGGTGTTGCAGGTTTTTGCCGAAACATTTGAACGTGCAGCAATCTTCCACTACAAATAGAACAAAAAAAAAACATAGCAAAATAATAAAACAAAATATGGTCCAATGTAAGAAACCTGCGGTTCAAATTAAGAAACCAGATGCCTACATTCGACCTTTGGCGTTATTTTAAAAATTCTTTTTCTAACTAGCCACTGCTTTAGCAGATGGTCGCCCAATTTCTGACGACGCTTATACGCGTCCTCCGTAACGATAGGGTTAATTGCAGGCCAAATTTTAAGGCCACCCTGTACACGACGAGCGGTGTGCAAGCGACAGAGTCGATCGTGCTGTCGGTACGTGTGCACGTGACTAGTGCAAAAAGAACACAGGACGTTGCATGTGGACGTCGATGTGGTGTACCTTGACACGGATGGCTCCCTGAATCAGCCGACAGCTAGCAACAAACATCACCTCGCTATCACACACGCCTACCGGTCGTTCGAGTGCTTGCTGCCAAGCGGTGCGCGCACGAGTCCGCCAGTTGACGAACGGCGCCGATAAGCCCCGTCATCAGGCTGGCCAACAACGACGACGACGACGACGACGACGATCACGCCGCGTCGGCTCCGTAGGAAATTCCATTTCCTCCGATTCCAGCCGTAAACCGAACCGCTGATATATCGGCCCAACAAGGATTCGTCACCGGTCGCGAATCCTTGCCACCGACTAGTCTAATCATGCAATGTATTTTTGCGGACCGAATACCTCGGGCTCTATAGCTTTTATCATTTTCATTTTTACCTTCTCGACTGTCTAAAATGTATAACTTTTGCGTTTGCATTTACATTTTGTGTATTAAAGTACGTTAGAAGTGTTTACCGTTCCTTGTTAGATAATAAAACGGAAGATATTCTTCCGAGGACTTATGATTTTTTTGGTTGTTGCTATTTTAGAATATGAGACACGAGGTTCCATAAGGTGATTTGTCTACTCTTATATCTCGTCTGTGTCCTTGCTAAGCGTAGGACGGTTCAGTAATATAATCTGCTCTTTAGGTCGCTACCTGGGCTGGAGATTAACTCTTCACGTACGACAGCCTCGATGGTTTTTCTGTCTATGCAGTCGGGGCTGATTCTCGTATAGCCATCGTCAAGTTTTTTATGCACTACGGCGGCGGTGTCAAATTCATATATGGACACGAGTCAAGAAATACAGTTTTTGAGACTCTGTGCGCCACAGACAAAGAAAGATCTTAGTTGCAAATTTTTCGAAATTGTCCCAAGTCTCCCAAAAATTGTCCAGTTTATTAGCTATTTAAAAAATCTATGTACAAGTAGAATTCAAACCTGTATATTTTAAGTATTAACTTGCACTATGGGTAAATCTATAGTTGAATGTAAAATTTGCAGTAAAATGTCCCGTAAGTTTGGTATTCTTAAGACTTTCAAGTCAAAACAGCGTTCAAAAGTTAAGACCCAAGACAAAGTTGCGACTTCTAGTATGCGTACGATAAGAAGATGCAAAGCTATAGCATATACTCTAACAAGACTAAACACGAGCATGTGCAAATAAGTGTCATTTACACATTGTGCAAACACTTATAGCAAAGTTAGTATAGCCCGATCGTATAGTCAGTTGTATACCTATATTGCATCCTTCAAGGCCGCCTATTATTGGAAAGAGTAACATTTATTGAGAGTGTAATGAATTTTACAAAAATTTATAGCAAGGAGAATACCAAATATTGTGCATATTAATAAAAATATACAAATATCTGTTGCATTATATTCGTTTGTACAATATTCTTATTTTTGAATTAATAGAAGAATAGAAATTAATATAATCAAAAAAGTGCGTTCTATAAAAAACGTGAATTATATACAGTGACAATGATCTTGGAGCAATAATTAACCCCCTATAACCAGAATTTTCTTCGATTAAGCAACAAAAATTCTAACTGATTAAAGTTCTTATTTTAATCTGCAAACTAGAAAATAGTAATTCTTATAGATAAATCATTTTCTGTTGGCATAATAGTATATTAATAAAATATAACCGTGCAGTTATAACAAAATCAAGTACGTTTAAAAGAATATAAATGTGTGCTTTATAACTTTCAAGTTACATAGAGCTATAAAGGATTAATCAACTGCAAATATAAAACACTGTTACCATCAATCACAAATACTTTGCACATTTATTTTACAATTTAACGAGTATCGGTTTCTACAAAGACTCAAAAAGTAGGCCCTTTTCTGAACTCATCTTTTCAAGACCGATAAAATGTAATTGAATGGGAGTTTTGTACGTTTTAAGATAAAATATGTACACATTTTATTAATGAATTAATATATTGAATGCAAATCCATATAAACATTTAGAAACGAAATAAATCCCTGCCGTTCTAAATTATTGTTCTCATTCTATAGGAAAATGTTTCACGAAAACCATAGCTCACCAGCGACACCGAAGATCAATCCACCTATTAATACTTCCCGCGTGGAATTCACGGTACGTAAACCCAGAATCTTTATTGAGGCCCCAACAGACTATAAAGGTAACCGCAAAGCGACTGCCAAGGAGCCAAGCTAGAGACGATTTTGGAACGTGAACAACGTGGTTCGCGGTTCACTCACGGAAGAAGGATGAGAGGGCGTGGTTCCACCCCAAGTGCATTACCAGAGAGTGTACTTTTGGAACACTGGCTGCTACCGCTTTTGGGGTAGCGTCTGCTGGCAAAGGGGTGGAAACAGCCTCCACACTCTACATATTCCACTTCAAGTACCTACCGTCATGGACACGAACAAAAGCGCCTCCGATTGCATCGCTTGTTTTAGAAAATCGTTCTTTTAATTTATTATTCGCCTAACTTATAGTAGCGGACAAAAATTCAAAGCTAAAAGGAAACAAAGAAGCGGAAGGGAACAAAAGACAGAGACAGTTATATTCTTGGTATTTCACGACCACTACTTCGGAACTATTAGGTTGTCCGGAAATAAATTCCGCTTTTCTACAGACTCATAGTTTGAGCTTTGAGTAAACGCAAATATTTAAGTCATATTTATCGCGCAGCATGCCAATTTAACCCTTTAACATCCAAGCTTACGAGTGTTACTATTTTGCACGAACTACGATTCTTAGTACAATTGTACACTATTATTAATAATTTGCGGTTTTCTTGCATCTTCCTCTTAGCGTACTCTGTTTTAGTGATACGCAATTAAAATCGCAGAAAATATCCTTAAATGATTAATTTATCAAATTTGCTCGCTTTAGTTTGTAAATTTTAGATAAATTTGAGCGTTAAGAGGTTAAAGCGTAGTTGTCGTGTCATTTAATGGTTTTACATTTCGCAGTTCATTTGTTATTAGTTTACTCTACAAAATTATACACAGTAGCAAAACAAACGAATTGAAAGATTTTTCTTTACATGCGTTTAAACTGAAACGTAAAGCAACAGAAGTTGCTCGAAATATGGATTATGTGTTTGGTAAAGATGCAATCATTGTAAGAGCAGTGCAACTTTGATTTCAACAATTTCAAAATGGTACTGAATGTCTCGAAAAGGAAAAAGATCGAACCTCTGCCATTAATAAAGATAGAAGCAAAAGATTTATTGAAAATTGTTCGGATACAACGGTTTGAAACATTACTTACACAAATTAAGTGTAAGTAGAACAGTAATCAGTAATTACTTAAGAGAAATTTAAAAGGTAAAAAAGCCGTAAAAACCGCAATTTATTTTTTGACAAGCTAATAGAAAGGTTATATAATGTGCTGCAGCATCATATAATAACACCAAGTTTTCAAATTTTCTTCAATATTTCGTGACAATAATATTACTTGCATAGAAGTAGTAAAAGTGTTTCTAAGATACTGAATTCTCGTTAAGCTTTCAAAACTTATCCAAACTCTCAAGACTTCCACGACTCTCAAGACTTGCAAGGCTGTTTTTCCTTCGAATTATTGGTTGCGTTTTCTTGAGATTTGAAAAGTGTTACCAGAAAACACTGGACGAATATATGTTACAACATATTACATTCGGAGTGATACGAATTTTTCGCCATTTTCCAGATTCAAAGCCATTAGAAACGTTTCAAATCTCATCACCAGTCTCCGCTAAACTACCATAAACTATCGTGCAAACGAAACTCACCCCCGGGGCACTTATCAACAAAATTTATTCTACCATGTTCGTCTGTCGCACAAGTTAAACAATTACTCGAAAGCACCGGTGTTTCGCGAAGCAAGAAAATGTATCCCATCTCTTTCTGCCATCAGCGTTCCTCAAACAATTACCCGAGAGCCCCGGTCCAGGGAATATTATGAAAGATGGCAAATATTCTAGCCGGATATATATATATTTGGAACGTTCCGCACGACGTAGAACGTGGCAGGGTAAGACAGCTTGAAAATGAGGCGAGAGACGAGCCCTGGGGTGACTCGAAACGGGACAGAGAAGGGATGCCTCTCTTCCTCCCTTTTCTCCCTTGCACCCTTTCACTGAATATAGCGAACGAGCACACTGGCACACCCTTATTGTCGGTTCCAGGCACCGGCATACCTGATCTTATGGGAAATCCATACTGGCCCTTACCTCGCTGGGAATACGAGGGGTGCGAGATACCCCTCGCACTGAAACTCTTTCCTTCTCCTCTTTTGTGACGCTGTCGTGCGACGAACAGCTACTCGCCACCCGCCCCCTTCCATTTCTGAATTCGACCCGGTGAAACTGTCCGATCGGAGAACGCAATGCGCAGAAATATTTTTTGCACGAGCCTGCATGGCATGGCATGGGCGTAGCCTTGCAAGTTTTAGGTGCTTCGACGAATCGGTGGTTGGAAGTTATACGGAATCGGTATTCTTGGAAATAAAGCTGATGTAGAATTTGGAAAATAGAGAATCAAGCTTGCGAAGGAGCAAGGGAAGCTTTGATTCATTTTTTTTTTTGGAACAGAAGAACATCGGAATTTGTAAGAGGAAATGAACACACTTTGGGTTCAAAGAATGATAGAAGCACAACTATGAAAGTATTTAAAACAATTTCGAAGTAGCTATGTTATGTATATACTTCCTAAGAATTTGAGCTATCGTTTGCTGAAATCGTGTGCGCATGTTTTCGACCGCGTAGTAGTATGTATTGTATGGTTTGAACCATTATTAATTATATAGGATGTGATTCTACGTACGAAAGTAAGGAATAACAGTTTTTTGTTTGAAGCTTCGTTTTTTTGAGGAAATCAAGTTTGGAAATTCTTCTAAGCATGCACACACTATACTATTTCTCCAATGAATTATCTATTACAAACGTTTTCTTTCATTTATACTTTCGTATTCATTGCTCTCTATAATGTTTGCATGTATTGAATATTGTAATGCAAGTAACAAATGGTACTACAAATAAACGTATTATCTACACATTAATATGACATCTTATTTATTAATACATTCCCAAGTCCGAGGATAATTCACATGAATACTTGGGAAAATGTTTAAACTCAATTTTTTCGAAAACGAAGCTTCAAATGGAAAAATCTTATTCCTTATCTTTGACTTATTTTTGCATATATAATCATCCTCTACTCGATGGTATAATACTATCTGTTCGGCAACACCTTTTATAAATCTACTATTTTCACATATTGTTCATAACTATTCTAACTTATCCACCTAGATGCTTTTACTACTAGGCGTTCCGTAATCAAACATTTAATATGTCGTTGAAATATGTCCAACACGCACAAGCGCTTCTAATTCGAGCAAAATTTCCAAAAATCTCACTATAATTAATCTCGGACGATTTCTAACATCTAACGACCCCTAGTCGATGACTAGTCAAACACGATATAGTATCAAGCAGCTCGGAAATTCGCAAGATACAGAACCGAACGCCCGTCACCAGTTGCGTGCCGGGTGGCCACATGTATAGGTGAGTTAATTGCCTGAACGAATGGGAGCGATCGTGTGAATGATAAACTGGAGACTTCGAAGTTGGTGGTAGGAGTACTTTTCCCCAGTAACTGAAGTGATGATACATCAATGGGGGGATTAGAAGCTTTATTTCGACACGGAAATTCATTTTATGGACCAGCGAGAACATTAATTCCTTCAACATAAAATTAACTAAGTCTTTATCGTTCATTTTATTAACCCTCTATAACCTGAATTTGATGTACTTTTATGATGAAATTATAATTAAGACAAAATTTCCATTTCAATCTGAAAACCGGAATTTAATAATTACTGTAGGTATGACTATTTGATATAAAAAGCATCGGGGAAGATTTAAAATAGATTACTAATGTTCAATAAAACAATCTTTAATGATGTAGAAAGCACAAACTTTTAATTGCATTTATTGTAAAGTTACGAAGTTATAATCATTTTGAAACAAATTTTACGTTACCTATATTAAATTACAAGATAATTTAATATACCAAAATTATATTTATCTATTCTTCAAATAAATCTTTTCAAATCTAGCAAATATTTTTCAAAAACCTTAATCCTGTATTATTGTAATAATATTGCAGAAACTGCATTAAAAAAAAAAAGGAAACCATTTAAGCCACTATTTTTCATCGATTGTAACGCAAATCTCATTGATATACATTTTAAAATAAAAATACGAAATAGGTATTGAAAGCGTTTTTGAAAAGGAAGCACAAAACAATGTGGCGCGGAGGAAGAGAACGGAGAAAGCGGACTTGTAGAAAAATAGCGTTTTGCTCGCAAATCGATTTTCCGTCATTTACAAGCTCGATTAAGTCCTCGAGATCATCGTTAAAGAACGAAACCCCTTACGCCAGACCCTCAGCCTTTTGCTACGACTTTCCACGTCCACTAATTTAATCCTTTAACAAGAGAATAGCACGCCTCATTAACGTCCCAGGATCCCATGTGCCTTCTGCAGCTTTGGAAACCGTGTAAAGTTTGCCTTTAAGCAACTCTGTCTGCAGGATTTCAAGAATTAAAACCACCTTCGAGCAAATTGAATTTTCAACGATTTACCATCGTTACATAATCGTGAATATTATCAATTTTACAGGAACGATTAATTGAACAGATAAATTCACAATTTTAGTGGAAATTGTTGTTCAAACTTTGATACTTGATTACTAGACTCCGGACATTTTATGTATGTTTTTAAATAAAATTGAAGTATTTAAATGTTATACTATACTTTTCGAATATTGTGTATATTCTGCACCTTTTTTGTATATTTAAATTTCCCATAAATGCATAAAAATCCGCAGTTTATTGATCACACATTTTAGGAAAAATAAAAATGATTTGAAAAGATATGAAATACAAGTAACGTTTTTATGTTCATTATTATAATTAGACTACGGATTTTTATGCAAATTCATATTTCGATAAATAAGTTTGTAGAAACAGAACCTAAATTGGGAATTACTTCATCCTGTAAACATCATAATTTCTATTAGGTATATTTTATATAGTTTCCATTACTTATGTATTTGTAAATCAACCAACGAATGATTGAATTGTTGAATCTATGCACGTTTTAGGTTAATATTTAAATAAAGTTATTCATAACATTAAAGCGACTGTTGAAATTGGACTTAGAATTAAATTTTTCCTTCATCATTCATAAAATTATAGTTACTCTTTCTTTCTATACTATTTTTTAATTAATTATAAAGTGCAATACGTGTAAAAGTTTAGTAAATTCGGCCTTTGTTTTGTAAGACAATTCTATTTTAGTGAAAATGCGAATAAAATATAATTGAATATATTAAGTGTACCAATGAATAATCCACTTCTTTTATTTAACTCAGCATTTACTTTTATCAAAACTGAATACTAACTTGATCTCATATACAATTTCTATAATTTACTACATTTTTCAGACAAGCTATACATTCCCATTTGAGAGGAAGTTTGCTCTTTTGATAAAATAAATTCATCAAGCTATTTAAAATAGCGAATTATTTATTAGTACTCCTAATAGTTTATATTTCTTTGTCTAATAGTCATTCATTGGGATGCAATTAATTACTGGTTTACTCTACGTCATTTTTTTGTTTTCAAGTATGTATTTATTTTCATTTTGTTTCCAACTTCATGATTATTTTGACTTTCGGTGTTAGCTTTTAAAGGTTAAAGAATTCTTGACTAAAACCACCCGTAATTAACACCTTTTACTAGAACTTACTCCTTCCATGAACACAAATATCGAGTACTTAAGAAAGTAAATCTCCCCAACTGCAACAACTCTCTGAAATCTTTACATTCCAACACCCACCGCGTAAATGTTCCATATTTCTACGTATTGTTACATTGAACCTGTTATACCGTACACCACGAACGGATCGTTCTTTCTTCAACCAAAAACTAACGGCGCAAATAAATACGATTCACGGGTGCAACTAGGCGAGCACCAAGGGCACCGGCAATAAGTAAATATTACATAGCGACCCACGGGAATAATACGCTAAAAATGTCCCAGTTACAACCATTTCTTGCTGTTTCCTTTTAAACACGCCGTCCATTCTCGGCTAATCCAGCTTAACTTTTGCCGCGTTACTCGACTGAAATACAACGGAAAATAGTAATCGCATTATGCATTCGCGCCGAACACATCGTTGTCGAATTACGCGCGCATCTTTTGTCCCTATGCTCCGCATTCAAACCGGCTGATTCATATGTAGTTGCGCACCACCGGCTGAATATTTTTCAATGTACTCCTCGGTGACAGATACATTCGTATTATCGTGGACGGGCCGCGGACGGTGTCGATAAGAAATTTTGATATGCCCCTACCGCTCGACTCTCGACAATACTGTCGACACGTCGCGACGTGTCGTGGAATTCCTCACTGTCGATCAATCGGGGGAAAAAAAAAACACATTTGTCCAGTGAAGCCTCGCTCGTTGCGTTAAACGGAAGCGAATATGCGTGCAGAAATCACTGTTCATGCAATGAACGAGGTAACCATTTGTGTCTTGATTGCGTATTCAGTAAACTGCTTATACTTTCGATCGTCTTTTGTTTTCATGCAATGATCAATCATCATTCCCACGATCCATTGCCGAAACGCAGCGAACGAGGTTCGCGTGTAATAATCGAGATTGCAACGATCAGGATTCTACTATATTGGGATTTGGTGCTCTGTTGCTTTCGTTCTAGTTAGAGCACGAATTTTATTAACCCTGGTGCACCATTATGGGTCACGTTGATCCGAAATGGAAAATGAACATTAGATAATTTCTGTGTAAAATGCACAACTCATATAAAATTCGTGAAAGAATATGTTCCATATGTAAAAACACACATTAAACTATTAAATTACGATGAAAAATATTTGTGATTGTAGTATTGATCCTAGTAGCTTTAATGTAACAGTTATTGAAACAGTGCACAAGGGTTAATGAAAATACAATAGTATAATTTTTAATTGAGAAGAAAAATATCGTTGAAACATGGAAGTGTAATTGTTAATGATTATGGGATTATAAATTCGATTAATTTCTATAGAAAATTTCCACAATAATTTAATTTATATGATTAATATGCTTTTTAATACGCTGCTATAATAAACTTCATTGATTTATGATTACATTTATTTTGTTGTACGTTTCTCAGGAAATTGAAAGTACCTTTATTACTAGCTTATTGGAAGCCCTTTCATATTTATTTATTTTTAAACTGCCCGATAAAATTACATATCTTCATACTTCAACACGATTGGAGAAAATTATTTTCTTTCTTTCTTTAAACCAAAAACATCGCTAGTATTTTTCGACTGTTGGTATGAACAATTCTGAAGCAATCGTCGGATCGCAATTAGAACTACTACTTTACAATTGCAAATGTGAAGCGCAGAAAACAGTTTAAACAACTAATAAAGCGCTGCAAATACCAGCATACTGCAATTACAAACGAGTTTACGCTGAAAATGTATGTGTGCGAATAGTATTTCGCAATCTCTAGGGTAATTATTTCGCTGCCGCTGATGTTGCGATCTTCCATTCATAACCGTTACTATTTTACAATTCTAGGTATTGCAGCTTTGTAATAACAAATGTTAATATCTGGTAATCGCTAATGTCGCAATTCTGTCAGCACGCATGATTACTAACTCGGGACCGCGAATATTACCGCATTATGAATATAAATACCATTAATTTAGATACGCCGCCATCTTTCTAATATATGAAACATTTATTGATGCTTTAACCGAAGTACTTTAACTCTTCATAAGAAAAACTTATATATTATATTATTCCGAAATGCACTTTAAAATACTTAAGGGGTGAAACAAATTTTGTTTTTTTTTCGTAAAATTATAAATTTGCAAAAAGATCAGCGGTCTATTAATATTGAATAACTCTGAACACACATCAGCAGCAGATATTAATAAGACACTACGTATATAGATAAAATTACACATTTCCCTCCGCTTTTCATTCCCATAATTTTTCAAAAGCCCTGGAATACATTTTTCGGTGTTTCTACTAGTTTTTTAAAAATTCCATACCCGTGGATAACGGTTAGACAGTAACGTAAAAAGTAATAATCTTTTTAAGTAATGCCGCGGTTAATACGCACCGCGAATCTACGATACTAATCCAATTTATGTTAAATGAAAAATGCATACGCGCTTCTACTTGGTTTAAAAAATCGGAGTAGATAAACTGGAAATTTTATGTGGTATGATTACACATGATGCACCTGGTACAGTTGAATTGTATCTACTTAATATCTTGACATATTTTACGGTAGTTCGTTCGATCATTTTTAAGTACTGTTAGAAATATGGAAATGATTTTTACTATATTATCTGTATCAGTTAATTTTTGTTATATTATCTTTGTAAGGCGGTATAAAAAATCGACTGCATAGGTTTCTATATTGCATTGAGTTTGGAAAATTCGTAGCGCCTCTGATAGCTTTGATATTTGAACAACCTGATATATTATATTAAATATAATAACGAGATGAGATGCGAAAAAATTGGAATCCATATGAGATACGGTGGCAGTCATCAAATGGTTAAAGAAAAGGGGAAAACCTGGTAAATTATTGTTGCATAACAGCTATAAAACATCTCAGTAGTACAGCTAAATGAAACGTTTGACGCTTTTTACAGCAAAGTTTAAACTGTGCATTTACCAGGAACCATCGATTCCGCTAAAAGCGTCTCCTGCGGTTTGTTGGAACACGATCGAATGACATCAGTAGAATGGACAGTGAATCAGACATAAAGAGTTTGCGCGGCGAACGTAAGACGTGAGACCAAGAAATGAAAATGCTTTTCAAAAACTAGTTTATGATCGGCAGTTATTATTCCACACGATATATGTTAATTATTATTAAGAAGAAAAAAACTGAATCATTGATCTTTTGAACAAACTGAGAGGATTTACATTGGTTAATTAATTTTGAATCCTTGCGAAACGTGTGTGAGCACGAGTAATTATAGTGTAGTAGCGTAACACATAAAATTCAAATGAATTCCACTAATGCAATTCTATACATTTTTATGCCCAATAACCCACTTTTTGTATACTTTAAATGTGTTTAAATACGTTACGGCTGAAGAGAGATTAAAGTAATAAATTAAATTCGATTGCATCAAAGATACGATAATCCGATGCTCAATAAACTGTTTACTTACATGAGTTAATTCCATTCGAAATTATCCGGCACTAACGATTATGCAGTTTGAATAAAGTTAAATGTGTTAAACTGTATAGCGATTCAATGATCTAACAACCAATGAATTTAATGAAAAGTCGGCAAAAAGAACGGAAGATTTTTACAATTAATAATTCATTGTTAGTGGAAAATAAGATATTTTCTAATTTTTCAAGAAATATAGACAAAGCCTTGGTTTATGCAACGAGCAATCGATAATTTGTCGCCTGTTTATCACGATATTTTGATCGAAAACTGTGATCATATGATAATATTTGTAAGTGTAGTAGAAGAAATATAAATTTTACAATAACTCACCAACTCGGATACTACTGGAAAATCTTAAGACAAAAGTTTCCTAATCGTGGAACCTTTTTCACCGACTTTTGTGCGTAAGTCTTCTCCTTTTGGAAACAATATCCTAACATTTTACAAGCACTGCAGGTAGCTTAATCAGTAAATAGAATGACAAACTAATATCCTTTTACTTTAACAAGAACTTTGGAAACTTTGACAATTTTTATTGGCCATAAATTATAAATAAAACAGCAAATAACAATATAAAAAATAATTTTAGCTCATTGAAATATATGTGTACACTTTTATGGAGACAGTGAGCAGCCATTCCTGGAGATTTTAATTACAGTGGCAGGTATCCGTGCATCCTTTCGAAAGAAACAGAAATGCACAAGCCAGAGTTTTTGGTCCAAATATTTGAACTTTTTATAAGAACAAAGAGTTGCTAGCTATCTGAAGTTTTGAATAGATGTAACTGAATGTCTTCTGAGAATATATGCATTGAATTCAAGAGATAAAGAAAAAGAAAGAGGAAAAATATGCGAGCCGATGGATAAAAATAAATATTCGCGGAAACTGGCCAAACTTACTCATTAAAACACTCATTAAAATGTAAATTTACATTAACAAATTCATGTGAAAAACGATAAAATGTAATGTTACTTACTCATAGCAACCTAATTTGTAATTTTTTCATTAGAAACTCGATTGTTAAGCTGATCCACGGATTACCAACGTTTTAGACGTAATACTTTATTTTCTCAGAGATTTCTTACTTCTTAAAGCATCATTATTCAACAACATAAACTCCACGATTCCACCTACTCCGACTTACAAACATGCACTTTACTATCCGCCTTAAAGAAATATCCTTTTTGATTGTTATAATAAACAAAATAACGCGAACCATTAGCGGTCCATGCAGCGTGAATTGAAAACCACGAAAACGAATAAAGTTAACACTTTGTCCTATGATTATTTGAATACCTACGTAAGCTAGCATTAGTTGATTACTGATTTCATATAGTGTCACGTACAAATCATTTGAATATTGTAGGCAATAAAACGTTTAATAACCTCCAGTCTTATACCACAAAGCCAAATTTAGGGTTCAAATTAAATTTCATCCCCAAAATGGTTAAGAATTCGACGCGGCAGTGAACGTATTAACGTAACACTCTCCATTCTTAAATTGGTGCGACCAGAAGTAAGGCGAAACACCACCGCGAGTCTTTCTAATTACCTCATTTTGCGCGTGATCGACGCGAAAGGAATGGGTGGCTGATCCGACCGGGGGTGGTTTGGAGCAGCGCGCATCCGACGGGCGCAAGCATGAAAAACTTTCGAACGAAGCGGGAAGAAGGTCCGATCGGATCGTCGTGGAAGCGACAGCGACCGAAAGGGAGTCGAGAGGGAAGATTGATTGGCCGCAGCAAGTATGCGGCCAAAAGAGAGAAATAGGAGTAGTAGGATGAGGATGAGGAGCAAAGAGCAGAAAAAGACGAGTGACGGAAAGAGGCCGGAGGGAGAGAGCTGGAAAAATATAACCTGTTGGACCGTGAGGAAACGAGAGCGGCGCAGGCGCGAACAGGACGGACGATTCAGTGAACGACAGCGGGAAAGAGAAGAAATGAGAGGTGATAGAGCGAGACAGCGTGGTTAGTTGAAGAAGGGGGAATTGGAAGAGCGAGGGCTAGCGGAGGAACGCAGAAAGAGAAAGAGGGGATGAGGACACACTGGAGAAGGAGAAGGACGCAGACGTCCCGAACCTGCCTCAACTCCAACTTGACTTTCGCGGTTCGATTCTGATCGGATCGATCTAACTAGCACGCTGCAAGCAAACCAGCCACCGGTATTCACTGTTGCTCTCTTCGTCGCGCTCGCTAGCCGCCTTCTTCTCCGCTCGTTTATCATGTATCGCATCGCGTTCGATCGGCAACAGCCGCGATCGTTCTTCAATCGAAACAATTTGTCCTTCTCTTTTTCTGTTTCTCTTTCTCTCGCTGTTTCATTTTTTTTTGTTTCGTTTTGGGATGGCTTGGAATTAAGTTTAATGCAGACGAGCGATTTTTTGACGCACGATCTTATGTCCTTCCTTATTTTTCCAATTGAAAATAACGAAGATAAATATACGTCGCTCGTCTACATCGAGCCTTACTAGAGGTGTCAAATGCTTGGATAAAACGAATCAGGTTATATTCGGTTTGAAGCGATGAACCGATTCGAGTACTCGAAAAAACTGAGTAGCGTGAAAGAATTTAGTAGCTACAAAGAAATCGAGCTGTAAAAATGAGATTAGTATCTAGAATTGAAATATTCATAAAATTATGAAAAATGTCTAAAATAGTGAATTCTACACGTTAGTATATTCTACTAAAAATTGAATCATTCAAGACTAGATCACTTCAAACTAACCTTATAATCGACCTGTAAAAATCTCTGCAAAATACACTAAATATGAGTAAAACAATGGTATATACAGGAAGTATATGTAATACAAATTCTACACGTTTTGTACTCCCAATATTAAAAGTACAATGATTCTGAGGTAACAGAATTTTGAATACAATTTTACTGAACGCTTAAGCATATTAGTACTGCGAACTATTAGATAATTAATATCTATAGATTCTAAAAAACTTTTAATTTAGAAATAATGTAAGTTAGAAGAAGATAACGTAGAGTTAAGAAATATAAAATTGCTTTCATTAAGTCTGTAAAAAAAACTAGCGGACGCCATTACGTTTCATAGGAAATTTTGGTTTTGGACATGCAGCATCTACCATTCAGCCCTCAAGCGCTCCGAATTTTCAGTATCGATCGACCGGAGCAGCCCGAATTTATTTTTGCCCCAATTTATGTGCACTGAAAGCACTGTTTCACCAAAATAAAATACAAACCGCCCTAAAATTACTTCACTTCGACAAAACAAACTAATCTTTAAATATTTAACCTAACACTTTTATTACAGACCATTAAATGTAAATGAAATTCTACTAATTGTTACACAGATTTGTAATTTTACCTATCGAATAATTCACATTTCCCATTCGGCCATTTTCAACGGAGCGTAATTTGCGAATTTGATTAAACGCTATCACAAAGTGTATCAGATCTCTTTATAACCTCTTACTCGTGTTGAAAAACAGCATAAAAATAGGTTCACGCTCGGAATAAACCAGCGACGTTGTTAATTCTAATTGTAACGCAGAACCAAAACACTCGTTCTGCTCGACAAACGCCGCATTCCGATTTTGTTCTGAATTATCCAGTGAAATTTCCCAGCCAGCGAATTGTTCAAAATTCGACGTTTCAGAGCGAACAAAAGGGTGCCGCAGCCGCGCGAAAGATCCAAAGCAAAACGAGCAAACTTTACGAATCGATCATTGTTACACCGCCGCGCAGGCTAACGGGATAGTGTATGGTTTTTGGAGCTAAATACGGACAGCGTCGCGAGGATTAATTTATGCAGCTGGACGATCGATCGATTAATGGAGTTCGCGGGATTGAATATATCCTGCGCCTGTTTTGCGATCACTTTTCACCAATTTTATTTTACTCCACGGATCGATGAAAGGGATAAAATTATTTTGTGCTCTTTAAAAGTATTTTTACATCATTGATAATTTTTTAAACAGTAGCAATATTTTTAATCATGAAAATATATCAGTAACACATCAATGAACAATAAGTTATCCCATTTTTAATTCTAATGCATGTACCTGATAAAATAAAGGTGTACAAAAATTTGCAAATGATTGCTTTGTCTCTTACTTTTATTAGTAAGTGCAAGTATTTGTAATTTATAGAAAGCTGCGATATTAATAACAATCTCATTCATTTTATTCATTCTTAAATCCTTTCTTTTTTTAATTCTTACGTCCCTTAAAATTTGTAATATTGTAAATTTTTAGCCAAAAACGTAAAAGTAAGTTAATTTTCGAAAAGATTGAAATAAGTCCCGAACGTATGCCTTCATAATTTTTATTGAAACCTATCTCTACCTTTTTTCATTTTGTAATTTTGTACTTTGGTACGAAGATACCATAAAATTTAATGAATATGAATTCGAAAATACTTTTTGAAGGGGCTATTAAGGTGAATAATTAAATAGCGATTAAAGACTGACAGTCTTTAGCTGAAAAGTGAATAGTATTTTAAATAAAGATTCCATGAAGTTGAGAAAACAGAGAGACTTCACTTAAAAGTAGAAAATACCTATGTATGTTGAATTTTGTAAAATAGTAAGAAAAAAAGAAAAAAGAGTTAAGAAAAACATGTTGTTGAAGAACGATATTTTTATTTAGGATCCGTGTTTTCGCGTTTTTTTCCGTCTCTTCCAAAACATTTCCCCGAACCCCAACGGCCAGAACATACGCAATTAATCGCAGATTTTAACGATGTTTAGGTCACCCTATCTGCACGTCACCCTCAAAATTACATTTCCGCGTCAATTATTCCCAACACGAGTAATTCGAATAGATATCCAGGGGATGAATCGAAAATATGCAAATATAATAATAAAATAACGGCTGGTTACGATTAATGCCCTTTTAACGCGTCTGTAACTTAAAACACTTCAAATGTTAATGAAATTACAGTAAGCATAAATGCCAATGCAATTTGAAGTGCAAACAGTGCATTTGAAACAAATTTCATGATATTTTCATTTGCTTTTACAAATAAATTAGTTTAAAAGAATGTTTCAAAATATCGATGTTTGCTTTATTAACGTTTGTAAACTATTCAAACGTTACAAATCAAATCTGCTAAAAATCTATTCATTTCTTCGCAATGAATTTGTTTTAAAATAGAATAAAAAAAAATTGCAAGCAATACTTAAGTAACATTTTTGAAATTTATCCAATACGAATTACAAATTTAAAATATACGAAGAGAAAACAAAGTTTAATGTTCGAAGGGCAAAAAACTTGGGCACATTAAGGTTTAATGATGACCGAATGAATGAAACGGAGCAATTTCACGTCGACATGCTTTGTCACGAAGATTCTTCAATCGACCATATGCTCGATCGGGCTCCTTGGAAATGCGATCCGCAGATTATCTTTCGTGCATGATATAAATACAAACCTAATCTAACCGAAGAGAAGAAAAAGTTTCGCGATAAGTCACAGTGACAAGTTCGTCATCGAGTGTCATTGATTTCCTCGATCTGCTCATCGTTACATAAAAATCGGGGAATTCTGCGCGTTTTCCTCGTATAGTTTATCTACTGAATTCAATGTAAGATTTTCAGAACGATTATGTAACTTTAAAGAAACTAAATGATTTAGGCGGAACTTTCAAATGTTAATAAAACAAAATTACAGACAAATAATTACTGCAATAAGTTTTAACGGGAAAGCTACCGACAATTACGGTGTACTTATCTATATCAAAGAAATTGAAGCAATAATTACTCAAAGAAGTATACCTGATGGAATGGAAATAAATCTTTATTCATCCCTTTTATATAAAGTCACAGCAAATGTGGAAAAGTGCATTCGAGTTAATTTTTACAATTCTTATTAGAAATTACAAGTAAGTCATTTTGACTACTTTGGTAGCTTTAGCGTTAATATTTGTGTTGTTTTTTACGATTTTATTTTACTTTAACGATAAAACGCGAAAAACTTCTGTTTTCAAGAAGGAAACAACCAATGTGCATCCTCTGTAACACCAAATTTTTTATGGAACATATAATTACATCTTGTCGAAAATACCAGCATGAATGGAATTTGTACCAAATCAGTGATAACATAAAAGAAGTAATAAAAAATGAAGAATCATATTTAATCCTTCGTGGACGACCCAACTTTTATTGATTTTTTGGACACGCCTATATTTATAACGCAAGAAATTTAAATTTATATTACTAATAAATAGTGCTGTTAACAATTGGCTAAGAATGTGTTAAGTTTCGCCCCCAAAGTTCGTCCTTTGAAAATTCTCAAGATTCTTATGTGTATGTCATTATTTATTGCAATATTGTACAGCTAATTGAAATATAACTAAGAAAGTAACTATTATAGAGAGTAATTACACAAAGTTGTTTAAATTGCGCTAGTTTGTAACTTGCTTCATGTGAAATTATTGATAATATATGTAGTTGTAACAAACAATAGGTATACATATATTTTTCTTGATCCCAATTTCAAAAATTCATGAATATAGCTAGGTGCCTGTTAAAATAAATAGCGTTTAAAACTACACTATTCTAAAATTGCATTTTATCATTTACAATACGCTTAATAAAGTAAGAGAGATAACGAACATTACAACAAGTACTGTTATTATCAGTTATTAGAAAATATATATTTCTGCACTATTCTGGATAACATTTAACCAATTTTTGTGCTCATTTAGTCGCTTTTTTTATTTTAACAGGCAATATGCGTTTCCAAAACTATAAAGATGTTTCGTGTATCTGTCAATGCAGAGAACACATTTCTAACCTCGAATACATACGAACACATTCGGTTCTTCGGAAAGTTCATAGCAATATTTGAGGAATATTCAAAAGCAATACAGTTGCAAAATTTAAATTTGTTATTGAGTATTGTGTTTATAATTTTACATGTCTCCCAAATGTCTTCTCAAAGTTCCGATGGTTTAAATTTTACCAAATTTGACCAACGATAATATAATGATGCCTCAGAAAGTTAGGAATCTCTGAGAAAATAGAGTACAATTGCTCCTAAAAGAGTTGGCAATCCTTAAGACGAGTTAACTCGTCATACTCAGTTAAAAAAGGTTAAATTTGAGTTCATTACCACACTAAGCTAATCGTCAACACAAAAATACCAATATACTTAAAAAAAAGAGCATGCAAATAAAATGAAGCAGGTACTTATACCCTGGCGCGTACGTGGTCGCAATAGTTAAAAAACAAAAATCGGAAATAACGGCGCAGAGAACAGTTAATGAGTCAATACGCGTTAAGTGTTACCCTCGCAACTTTTCCACGCGCGCGTCCCCTCCGAACGAAATTCGTGTAACTCTTTCAATTAAAACTTTCGCGCGCGGTTCATCTTCCCCCCACCGCCGCCTCCGGCCGCTTCGCTCGCCACTCCAAAAAACATGGAGAGGGAAAAAATTAGAGTGCAGCGGAATAATGAGTTGCACGGAGAACGAACGCGACCTGACGGCGGAAAACTTCAATTTTTCCAACCTTCCCCCGCTCCATGGATTTTTCCCTATTCATTACGAAAATTCCCCCTCCCTCCTCCGCCCTTCATTCGCTTCCATATTATTCCATGTGTTTATCGCGCCACGGCTAAACGGTGAGCATCGCGAAGCACAATTATAACATACGCGACGACGCGACCGGAGGCAAGAAAATAACCTTGAACCTCGAGCTGTTAGCCCGCGAGTTAAACTTTGACTCTAGGCGACGAGTTTTTGCCTGATCGACGCATCGACGCTTGATTTACAGACTCTCGCCGCGGAAAAAGTTCGATCACGTGGCGATACGGTGGCAGTCGGTCGACTCACCTTGTGATGCTGCATGATGGCAGTGGCCTTTCGCTTGGCGGACATATTCAGTCCCGATGCGCGTGTCTTTCTTCTCCTTGTGGAGCGGCAACTGTATTTCCGTCTCTTCTTCGCCGCGTTGTTTTCTCTCTAGCTGTGGCTGTCAGCCTTCCCTTTGCTGGCGCACCGTCTCACACCCCCGCCGAAAGCAAGGATCTCACGGAAACAAAAGCAAACGGAGTCGTTGTACTTTTTCCGTTTCACTCTCTTTATTCGATTCTTCTAGCTGTCCTTGTCGTTCGTTCGGCCACGAAATGATAACACGACGACCGGTGTATATCGTTTATATACGTTGAAAGAAGAAATCGAGAGAGAACGAGCGAGAAAGAGAGATGTTTCGAATTCGTCTCGGTGGCACGTTTTACTCACAACTTTCTCAGAGTTCTTGGGTTTTAGTCCTGTCTCTGTTCTACACTTGCGCTCTGTCTCCTTTTAGTTGGACGAGTATACACAACAGCCTCTCTCTGTCCTTGTCTCACGCACAGTCCGCGAACTTTAAGCTCGCGCACAACACCACGCAGCGGCGCCGCGAACCACCGCGATAAAATTCCCGCGGTTACCGCAGGTGTCGACGTAGACAAGTATCAGTGAAACGAGGGTTATATGCCTGTACGAAAACCGTTTTGTCGTCGAACGATTCGGACTTCTACTCACGTACGCGATACTCCACGGACGAACTGTCTCTATAAAGTCCATCGAGCCGATGCAACACTACCGGAATGGCGATCAGCTGGTCGATCGAAGGGTTCTCGTGCACCGCACAGAAATACCGACACACGAATATTACAGTTGCGGCCACAGCACGTAAAACGTTCCGAGAAAACTCTGTGGTCAGTGAGCACGATAATCAGCGTCTTCCAGTCTCAGGAAACGTCACACACTGGCGAACGGAATGCCCCCGAACACCAAGGACGGACAGTCCACAGCACACAAATAAACAAGAGGAAAAAAGTCACGCTCCGTCTCGCGCCAGGGACAATCCAGTTTCCTCGTGTACACGTCGCGTGTGCACGCACGCCACGCGTGTGTATATGCAACTGTCGAGAACCTTTCTCGGACACTACAAATACACGATCGTCAACAATTGTTCGTTTTCGTTATCGAATCGATGCCTGTCAACTGGTCTGTTGAACACGAAAATAGGGAACGCGAATGCGTGAAAACAAACGCGTCGTTCTCCGTTCCTAATGCGAGTGTTGAGAGAGCGCCACGCTCCTAGACGAAATCATAGAACATCCTCGCATCACGAGCGCTCACGGCAAACTGGCGACTGGCGACGCGGCGGCGACCCCCCTCCCCTCGACTACCTCATCCCTTTCCACTACTCTCCTCACCGCCACCGCGCCGCTCCCCTGTTCCTCTAACTCCCCCACGTTTCCTCACCCCAACCACGCCAACCTCACTCCACGTTTCACCCATACCCCACTCTACCGTTCCTTCTCTTTCTCCCTTTCACACTGGTACATGTCTATCTCTTTCTCACTCCCTGTCATCCCTCCCTCTCCCTCTGTACCCAGCCCCTTTTCCCGTTCTCTCTATCCGTCTCTGTCTCTCCCTCATGCCGCGCCCTGCTATGACCTGAACCGCTCTCACTCCCCAGTGGTCCTCCACGAACGCGTCAACCCTCTCTCCTTTACCCTGGTGTTCCTTTCTGGTCTCTATTTCTGTCCCTCTCTTACTCGTACCCTTGCTGTACTCTTGTCCATCTTTCTCTCTCTCACTCTATCTTTTTCTCTATCCGTGGTTTTCGCTCTCCGTTCAGCCAACTGTCCGCCTCGGTCTTCGTTTCCACCGTTCCAGCGCCCTCGCCTGTTCGCCTCGATTCTCCCCAGCCCGCGGTGACGGCGGCAGCGGAGGCGGTAAGGTAGGGTCTGTCACCATCAGAACACCGAAGGGGCCGGTGGACGGGTAACTCTCCGAGGGAAAGGAGGGATCGAAAGGGGCGCAAGGGGCCGTACACGGGTATCCACAGGGCTTTCGGGGAGAAGGGAGAGCGAGAGAGTACCTTTGGCTCTGGATGATGAGGTGAAGGGAGATAGCGGGAGTGTTGCGCACGAGGGGCCAAGGGGCGCCGGCACTCATCGGCCGAAGGGGCTTCCACGGGTGTGTTAGGCTTGTGCTTAAGAGGGTATGTGCACGCCACTGCTCGCCTCTCTCTCTCTATGGACACGTCCGCGTGCCTGTATGGATACGTGGACGGATGTATATGGGGGATCCGTACTCTCCGCTGCTTGTCGTCTATCTGTACGCTCATCTCTGTCCTCTACGCTCCTCTCTCTTGCTCCCGCTTCATGGCACGCCGCTGCTATGTGCGATATCGTTGCGCGCAGTTCTGCTCTTCTCGTGTGTGCGCATCGCACTTACACGTATGCTGTTGATGATGACGAGTCATCCGAGAGGCGAGCCTCGAGTGCGTGTTCCACCACGTCTTTAATGGTCCGTCTTTCGAGTTATTAGCCGGTCGAGCTGACGTCCTCTACCGCGACCACCTGCAGGTTTGATAAGGGAGGATGCGTTCGTGAGGGTGTCCTGATCTTTGGCTTCAGGAGCACCGTTTTCTATACGGAACGTTGGTTAGACGGGTTTACAACGAGCACTTTGTTTTTAATAACTCGGCGGGATAGAATATGATCGGGATGCGAAGAAGACGCTTACTTCTTGGCTTCTTGAGAAACACAGCGTGCGATTCTAAATCTTAGGTCGGCTAAAAAGTTTTGCCGTACTGTAAGCACGCATAGATACAAAATTTTTTCAAACAATGTATTAATCAGTTTTTTTTGACGACTTTTACCATATTAGGTAGTTTCATCATTTTATCTTTGAAGAATTTTCAATTTTTCACTGGAGAACTCATCGAAGTGAGTTCTATAAGGTTTCAGAGTTCACAATTTTCTTGTACGTAAATGATTCGATTAATTTTCTACAAAGTGGATGTCTGTCAGCATTAATATATTCTCTCTTGGCTTGTTCTGCAACTTTACAGTAGTAATATAATATATTGTATCAAATATGCATCTTATCTTCTTCCATTTGAAAATAATATTAAACGAAATAAATGCAGTCAATCTTTACGACTTCATTTTCAGGTGTTACTGTTTTGAAATGTTACTTGTGTTTGCAAAGTTACTGGCATATTAACTTATGTATCGCAGTACTAATGTGATGCTCCGAAAAAGACGACGAAAGTTTTTGTCCAATCTAATAATTCCATTCGTTGCATGTATTGGATTTTCAATGAGAGTAGATGTAAAAACGTTTTAGAGAAAATGGGTAATTTCATAATTGGGGTTGTCTTCTCGAGCTATGATTCGAGATAATTATGTAACGTATTCCAGCATGTGGATGATATCGGTCAGGTACAGAATTCTACACTATATAGATTTACATACATACCTATATATTGATTATAGTTTCACATATGTGTAAAAAGTGTTAAAAACATAAATTATTTTAGAACTGGCTTTGACAGTAACTATCTTGTTAGAGAGGAGCTAAATATGTACATATTTGTGTATGGGCTAATGTGTTTCCTTAATATTGCAGATATTAAAGTACTGTGCAGAAATCTTAAGCCATCTGCGTCATTGATATTACAGTGAAAATTAAATATACTCTTGGGAAGCGTTTCCAAATGTTGTTATATACATTAGGTGTACCAGCGAATAATCCACTTTTGTTTGTTTAATTTAGCTCTTATTTTGAACAACATTAGATACTCACTTGGTCTTAAACATTGTTGATGTTATCTACTACACTTTTTGGGCAAACTATAAATTCCTATTCGGACGGAAGCTTATTCTTTTGATTTAAACCTAAACCATTTATAAATAGTGGACTACTTATTTGTACATTTAATACAAATGAATTTTTAAATATCACCTTAATTATGGTAGCCCTTGATGTTTCTATTTCGTTATATATTATATATTTGGAAATATTATAAAACTTACATTAGATTATGTAGAATGACTCAGGAAAGCAAAACAAAACATTGATTATTCAAAACTAAATAATATTCTCTATTGTAACTAATGATTCTTGAATTAAATGCTTCTTAAAAAGTACGAGATACGAAAGATAGCACTTAATAGGTTTAAATTCATTCGTAAAATAAGAAAGCATAGTTTTCCACGGATGGTCTAAGACTTTTGCACAGTACTGTATCTGGTATGTTGCTTTAACTGACAGAGGCTTAACATATTCCCTTTCGACATATAGCACCTACATGACCCTATACTTACAAACAAGTACCTTGCGCAACGTATAATCTCTTTGGCATGTCCCCATCAAGAATTGGCACTTGAAGTTTCACTGTCGCTTATTTTTATCCTTCAAAAGTTTCACGCTACTGGTACTACCTAAACTCCGAATCAAAAATTTTGGAACAGTTGATACGTTGAGGATAGTAAGAACGAAGTCAACACTTTGAAAGATAATTTTTACATTATTAAATTGATTTAAAGCACTTAACGCATATTCCTGGTAGCCTGTTTTGTAGATTTCGTCCTTATTTTCTGTTTAAATATTAACTTTTTATACAAACAAAATTTGTTAGAGCGTTTATGATTATGGTAAAAAGTGTTTCCCTCAAAACACGTGTATCTCGATAGTATATTTTAAACTTAAACAATCCTCATTATATGAATAGTGGTTTACTTATTGGTAAGCCTAATATATCTCTTAATTTTTTTAAATATGATATAAAAAAATGATGTGAATACTGTTTATATATTATATAAAATTTTATTTAGATATCGTATATCGTAGACGTAATACCTAAATAATTAACATAAACTTTGCCTCCCGCTTAACGACGCTATCCTCAAACATTCAACGAATCACAAAATTATTACTTCTCTCATTCCATTTGAACCAATGAAATCAATCGCTCCGAAGCCGTTTTCCACCCCTTTTTACGCGTTACATCGCTCAATAGGGCTGTCCGCTCCGCTCGAAAGGGCTTCCACCGTTTTATTAGGGACTTCATATTTCATTCGCGATCTCGACGAAACGTAGGCGTCGGAACGAATGCCCGTCTCTTTATATCGGTAATCAGATTAAAGCGTATCTGCGGTACCCTTTTTAAACGCTGCTCTTTAGTTGGTGAATTGAAAAGTCGCCGGAGTGAACGGAACAAGAATAAAGCCGCGTCCCCACGGCGAGGAGATTGTTTCTAATTCCTCCTGCCCCGTCGATAGGAGCGCAGGGGTGGTTTATCGGCCGCGGCCGTACACGCGATAACGATCTAAGCAACAGTTTGCCGCGGGGGCGGAAAACTTCGGGACACGGCGGCGCATAAAAAAGCTCGAAACTTTCCGGTGAAAGTGCGATCTTCCGCTTTCGATTCGGCTGCCGCTATTGGAGGAACGACACCACCCCCGGTCACGTTGTGTATGTACGAGAAATTTCACGTTCGATCCAACGGCTTTTTGCCGCTTTTCCTTGCTTCCTGAATTCTCAAAGTTTATCGATTATCTAACGCCATTGCTTTTAAGTTTCTCCGTTTCGCTACCTTAGTCTTTTTGGATGTTCAGAGAATTCAGGAAAGTTGGACACTCGGCGAGAGTCAAGAGTAAGTATACACTTTACAAAAATGAGATTATACTTTTACTTAGATTATATTTATTAATTTGTTCGCTGCGAATCAGTATGCAAATTCATATTTTTGTAAATACAAATAAAAAAGTGGAACATAAGTGTAGATTGCTTTGATCTCTTAAATATCATAAGATACACTTTAGCTTGAGTGTTTCGTATACTTTTGTATATTGCATGTACTTTGCACGTTTTTGCACAATTAAATCTTCCACAATTACATAAAGATCAGCAGTCTAGTAATTATTTTATAATTTATTTGCCGTAAATAATACTACAGTTGTACTGATATTATACAATATTTATTCATTTGATGTAAATAATATTATAATTATATTGTAATTTTAGTTGTGCCTATAATTAATGTTATAATTTCATTTTTGTGAGGTGTATACTCACTTTTGATTCTCACTGTAAACCGTACAGAATCAATGCGAATGAGTTAATTATTATAAAAATGAGTCGCAAGTCAAAGAAGGTTGGGATATATTGTTCTAGATAGTTAAAGCTACCGAATCGTCGTACAAAATTTTTCGATCTTTTTAATCCGTTAAACCGAGCAACTTCCTTAAATTGCAACGTACAATTTTATCATGATTGTATTAGGTGTACCAATAAGTAGTCCATTATTTTTAAATGAGTTAACAAACTTGTTTTATCAAAAACGCAGGTAGGTATCTAAAATTTCCTTGAAAGATGACGTCGAACTTTCCAGAAAGAGAGGCATTATATTATAAAGTAGAATAAGCACCTCATTTTGTACTAAATAAATGCTTATTTGAATAAAAAAGGTAGACTATTCATTGATACACTTAATAACGTTTTTACATAGTAATGAATCATAATATGCTCCTGGAAATAAACATATCGGAATGTTCGATCTTCTGCGCGGAGCCTCTGACGGCGTTCTATAAGAACGACGTAGTAGGATGAGAGGAGCCTTCTCCCATCACTTTTTTTACGATTCGTTTGAGCCGGATGTACGACGTCACGGAACTCTTACGAAAAGCGCGATAGAAAATTTACATTCAAACTTAGTTACACGGTTCTCGAATGTAACATGACGATCGCCTATGTATCTAACAAAGTAGATGGAATATGTTAACTCATTTAATTTGTAGATAGAATTAAAAACAGGTTTGCTTTCTATCCAAAATGTGTATGTACCCTTTACATAGGCCGCATATAATCGTAATTTTGTTATATATTTCCCGTTTTTAAGCAACTTCACGCGCATATAAGTAAAACCTTCCTTTGTTACCACAAACAATATTTAAATTACGCAATAAGTTATACGTTTAAGCTCAATATATTCAACAGCAATTATTTTTGCGGCGCAATATTCACATCATGTATAATAAAAAAATACGTAGGTATTACATAATTTACGTGTGCAAAATAATTATTTCTAAATAAATTAACCTGAAGTTTAAAATAACTAAATGTTACATTGCTGTTAAAATGAAACTCTAAACATTGTTACAGGTATAATGATAAATTAGAAAATTAATATATGTTGCGTTATACAAAATCTCCTGGGCGTATCTACTTTCACAGTCAAATGATTAATACCAAGAGTAACAAACATTGATTTCGGTTCTCCCAAATATACTTTTGTCATTGTTCTAAACACAGACAAGCTTAAATTGTTTTGTTTTAATTGACCTAAAAATCCTTTTCCTTCCTATAATTTTTAGAAAACGAACTTCTCCCGAATCCAACCCGATACATCTTGCACTTTAACTTTAATACGTCTGCACATTCAATAACCAGCCTTCAACCCTCCGCTGCCCTAATCATCTATCGAACTGCCTTATTTCTACCAGCTTTTCTCATCCTTCGTATTTCTGTTGCTTTAAAGCTCACAGATAAGAACAAAACAAGTCGGCCAGGCAGTACGCCAAACGAACTTCCTCAGTGCGTAAAAAGCAGCAGAGTTGAGTTTCTTCGTCTGACAGAGACGTACTGCATATTTGCTCTTGCGGTACGAACGGAGAGCTGCGATCTCGGAACGTGTCATCCCGCGACGAAACAAAGGCTACTCGACCCGGCGCACACCCTCACACACCTTCAGAACCATCGAACCGCGCTACCACCCTCGCCCAGCTACCCCCTTCGTCGGGAACAAAAAACTGCGTCCCATTCGTATCTGAAAGCGGTCGAATTAGATCTATAATACCCATACCTGACCGCCATCCCCCGAGCCAGCGCTTCTGTGTATACGTGTGTCCCGTTTTCCGATGCGACCATAATGCAACGCCGGCCTGACGTTTGGTCGGCTCTCGTACCTAATACAGCGCCGGCTCGTGGCATCATGTACTGGATCCATTTACGCTGCTATCGACGCAAGATACGCGCGTGCATTTCGCGCAACGTTCCATGCACACATGCACGTATACACAGCAATCGTATACACGGATTTATGCACACGCCTAGTATACCTGGACACGCGCGTGTACGCGACGCGTGCAACCTGCCCGTCCATGCCTCCTCCGTTTGTGTATACGTCCCTGTCCCTCTACCTGCCCGTGTGTCGTGTCCGTGCGCGCCTGTGTGTACACAGTGTGTCATCTCGCGAGCGAACAAAGTCCACTCGGCATTAGACACCCTTGGTTTCTGAAGCCTTGGGCGGTAGTCCCCTACCCTTTGCCAGCACCCCTATGTATCTCTCTCTCCACCCGACCCACAACCTTCCCCCTTGAGCGCAACGACCCTCCGCCCCTCTCGGCCCCATCCACCTTTACCGCCTTCACCCTAACCCTCTCCCGCTCTCACTCTCTCCGCCTTTCATCTCGCTCTTTCTCGTCGTCTTCCATCCTCTATCTATGCTTCTCGTTCCCTAGAGCAGCCCCTGCCTGCTGCCAGTTCTTCCTCTCCCTCTCCTCCGGCCGATCCCCCTTGCCATCGTTCTGCCTTATCCCCTCGACCATCCGCCGCCCCCTGTACTCGCGGACGGCTTTGCCGCTCCTCACGCTCGCCTCCGTCCCTCTTCCGACCCCTTTGCTCGCCGCCGCGCTGCTCCTTCACAAAAAACCCAAGTCCAGTGTGGGCGCAACGGGGGGTTTCTCCCTTCGCCTTCTTTTACCCTCTTCCCATCGTACGTCGTTCCTTCTTCGCCTTTCCCGCTCTATCCCGCCGAGCAACGCTGCACTACCCCCTTTGCCCCGTCAACGTTTCTGTCTCTCTTCGGAGCCAAGTCTCATCGTACTATACAGTTAGTCCGATCGTCCTCTCTTCTTGGCTCCCTTTCCTACTTCTTCTTCTCTGTTCCTCTTTCTTCTCCCTTTCACGATCTCTGTCGTTACGTTGACGCTCTGACGTTCATTCTTCCTTTCTTTCTCTCCCGCTGCCTGTCTTTCGGCCTGTGGGTAGCGACTCTCAACCTACGTCAGTCGATGATTCCGAGGACTGGGTCGTTTCTCAAGAGCTCGTTTTGCTTATGCGGGAGACTATTCTTTGGGTTTGGTGGCCACAGCGAAGGGGTGCTCCGGTAGTGCTCGTCGTGCGAGATCGGTGGCAAATGAACTGTGTGATCGTGTGTAGCGGTGGGGGAGTTATCGGGTTTCGAAGTGGGGTATCGTAAATAATAATAATGTTGACGATATCGGCGATGATAATAATAGCGACCGCAGGAATTGGAATAATTTAGTAGATGCGGAAGGAAGCGATACAAAAGAATTACATGCATACATGATGATCTTTGATAATAAATCTTGGTATTAGGTGTGCCAATAAATAATCCACCTTTTTGATTAAATTCAACGTTTATTTCAAATGCCTATCCTGTCTTAAATGTAATCATTCTTGTTGCGTAATATTTTATACTTCCGTTATAAATTAAAGCTCGATCTTTTGATAAAATAAATTCATCAACTTGTTTGAAAATAATGGATTACTTATTGGTACATCTAATATTAAAGCCTGGAATCGAATACAAAAATTTGGAATATTAATGATACTTAATAACACCAGAATTGCCAAAGTGGCGAAAATGACTTATTTGTATAAAAAGTATATAAATTTATGATGTAGATACATTTTTGCAAATTTTCCACGATTTTCTATTAAGACAATAAATAAAGATTTATTCACAATTAAATTACCTTTCATCAGGTATTTATAATTTCGATTTTTCGGTACAAATAAGTATACCTTAATTGTCGGTAGTTCTAGTATTAATATTTGGAAAGCTATTTAAAAAAGAATGTTTAGAAACTTGGTAAATTCTAATGATTATTATCATTATAATATCTGCGATCAAATAGCAAAACTTGATTGCACCTGTAAACGGCCCATATATATGTACGTAGATATCCATCCGCATAGTCTGCTATTTAATTATCAAGATTTTACAAAGTCCTATATTAGTTGCTATTCCATACTACTTACGTATACTCTATTGACTTACCCTGACAGATCAAACGTTTCAAAATGCCTTGCACTTGCAGTAACTCTCATGGCTAAAGATAGAGCTAAGTTACCTATAAAATGCACCATCGCAATCTCATATATTTCAATGTCCGTGCGATCTGTTTCACGGTTGTCGCGCAAAGAGAAACGGAAACTGGTTAGCGAATGGCAACGGTGGCATCGTATCGATCAAAAGTATCGATGATATTCGTAACGGGACGCGCGTCAGAAGATTGGACGTCAACTAAACGCATTAGTCCGTACCGTTAAGACGAATCGGGATTTAATCGGATAATCCCATTAGGATCGGCGAAGAATCGGCCGGTGCATGGCCGCATTTTGTGCTCGTAAAAGCCAATGCGTTGGTAAATTATCGTGGCCGGTCCGTGACGGTCGCATGCGATGCAATGCTCTCGTCTCGATGCCAACCACTCCCTTCGCGTCTTATTACCTTGTTCCACTTATGCAGGCAAAAATGAGATACGCGATTACTTTCGATGGCTGCTATGCGCTGTTGATGGGATCTACGGGGCTTTTACCGGTGTATATTTTTCAAATCCCTTTCATCTTCTATAGTTTCGAAGTTGGTCTCGTGCAAATTATCGAGACGTCACATTTTGACTATTAAAACTTTTAACTTGTAGGGCAAAGATGGCACGAATGGGATATTGCAATTATCTCAAAACTGTAAGGTCACAGTCTTTTCCACTGAACCCTTCGATTGCAAGTCACAATGTGATCGCAATAAGCGGATTCCACTGTGTTACGTATAATCAATTAGACACGCATCCATTCCGTGTGACAAACTTTCAACTCTGCATAGTAACGCGAGACAACCAATTAGGTAAATGAGAGCAAGTGGAGAATAGTGACCTAATTGAAAATCATATGTGAGATCCTAGAATAGTGGGATTCCGCCTATTTACTTCGACATGCGCATCGGAGACCTCAATTTTGCCTGGTCAAGTTATGGTTTGATTGTTTGTGCAAGTTTGGAAAAATTCTATCCCTTTGAACGATTTGACCGGTTTCACTGTTCAAATACGATCAATAATATTGTCAATATTTGTCGGACATGGAAGGAAGGGTTAATATTGAGATTGAAGGCTATCGAATATCCAGATATTTTAAAAGCTGTGCCTCGATACTAGTATATAATGAGGATATTGAAAATAACAAAATGTATTGAATCAAAGATAGAAGGAATAAATAAAGTATTGAAGCGGATTGAAAATATTATTGTAAAACTGAATTGATCAATATTATCGATCGTGCGCGGACCTTTACGTAGCTCGTGTGCATTCAAACTATTTACTTGAACCGAAACGATAATCTAACTTTATTTTATCAACTTAAAAAATGGCAAGGAACTAATAATGTGTGAAACTATTTAATTTAATTTAATTTAATGTCGTTCAAATGTTTCTACTACAAGAAAAGTGTGACTTTTCATATGTTTACGAATATGATTATGAAAAAAACATTGAAATAAAGTCAAACCAGAGGTTTGTTTTGTGTCACATGAGTTTATTGTAAAACGTAGGAAAATACTTTTACATTATTGCAAAACATATTGTCAGATATTTCAATTATCTTTTGCATATTTTGGTGCTGTAAATTTGCATAAAGATGTGCAGTCATCATTTATTTGAATCCATGCTTCAACACGATTCTTCAATGAAGTTTGCGCGTATTTGAACATGTATACAATCAAGAATTAAACTGAGTAATACGAATAACTTCAATACAATATTGTAAAGTATTATACACTTATTTATCTTAGATCTTTAGAATTCTGTATATCTAAACTTGTTCATTTCCGATCCAAGTTTTCATTACGGTTTTAAGTTTCCTTCAACGAGATTTTTATGATACATCCGATATACTAATGGCAATCGTTGAATTGAAGTTCCTTTGAATTATATAATCCATATAAAATATGGACTATGGACGTTCCTCTTTCGAAGGTAATTTGTTTGAAAATTTTTGTTGGTCACGTGACGCGATTTCGTTTGGAAAATGAGAGTGAAAATTCATTTTCTTCGTACACGGAATGCGTCACTTAGAATCTCGTTTCGCGTAATGGCAGTAATAAATGGCGAATTTATTCATTTTGACGGCAATTCCTTTATGCATATTATGCAGCAGAGATTTGTTTTCATGTGATAATTGAGCGAATTCTTTTTAATCAGCAACTTGCTGCGGGTGCAGAACCGTGATTATACGTTTGTGTATAGGATGAATTGTGTTATTGCGAATAGTATGATATGGAGATGAGAATAAGGGGATCGACTATTCCGTTTCCCTTTTTTCCTCCTTAGGCATATCCGCCTTTCAATCGTTCTCGCGTTGCGAACTTGAATTACATCAACATTGATGCTAGAAGTCGTACGATTTCCCTATCTTTCCCTTTTTGTTCAAACTTTCCCCCTGTTATATCTCTGTATCTACCCCACATTGAAAAAAAGTTGAACGGTCGCAGTATTTCACCCTCTATTTTTTCGAATATTTTTGTTTGCCCATTCTCTGTTACACCGTCCAATTATTTCCTCTATTTTTTTTTTTTTATTTTTATATCCGTTTTTATTTTTTAAGCTTCTTCGTTATAACCACAAATGAATCTTGGATAAGTGTAACAATTATTATGGATATTAAATTATCTAACTTTACGATACGCTTCTCTTTTCAAGCATTCGTTCTATTTAATGTTTTATTAACTGATAGTTATTAATAGTTTTTTTTATCCTGACCGAATTTAGACAGGCAGTGGCCAATTGCCGTTCATTAACGATTACGGTATGCTGTTTGTATATTATGAAGACATTAACCTAATTACGATTTTCATTGTTTTCATTTATTCTATTTATTTATGTAATATTTCATTTCAGTAAGTAAGTTAATACAATTTATGAGAAGTATAAAATAGAGTTTCTATTATGTACAGTGGCTAAAAGTAAAACTCGGACACTTACATTTTCATGTCTTAAGAAGCGTTCGATAAGCGTTTGAATTTCCAAGCATTTAAATTCCCAAGCGTTCGAATTGCAAAATTTTATATTCGAAAGCGTTTGGATTCCTAATCTTTCGAATTCCGGTTATCACATTTGATTATCCGGTATTGCCTCGGTGCTAAGTATGCCAAATGATCAGATCTCTACTGTAACTTCGCCAAACAATCATTAAGGTACACCAAACCCTTAAACCAAGAGGAACTCTAAAATCGTTTAAATTTCCCCACCCAGTCACCCCCTTATTCCCAGAAGCTCGTTACTCGGCAGCCTTCTAAACGATCCCGTCTTCAGAAACCAACGTTGTCTCATCGTCTGAAATTCCTGGCCGGTTCTTTCAGAAACCATAAAGCAGCACAGAGAAAGGGAAGCTTATCCATGGTCTCCGTGGCCAGGTACGATTCAGCCGGGCGAAGCATCTCCGGCTCTGCGTAGTCCCTCTCTTATATGCAGGACGTGGCGGGGTACAGATATATGTCCGGCTACGAGCCGAGAAAGAAACGTTCAGCTTTGCCATCACACATGGTGGCCACGTTGCCGCCTCCTCGGTGCACGGCTCGCCTCCACCTCTAATGTATTCCCCGGCGTTAATACCCAAGGAAGGCTCACCGAGGCCGTTCTGTCTCCATCACACGTGCAAAGACGAGGTCCAAGTCGGCGTGCAGCCGTCTTTCTCCGACTCGTGGACACCATTCGCGTTGTTCTTACCTCTCTCGGGGGTGAGAGGCTTCTTTTAATAGTGCTAGAACAGGATCCGCAGCTTTCATGAGCGCGAACGAGAACGACAGAGAGGTAAACACCGGGATGACTTTCAGCTCACGCCACTTTTTCTCCGTTGATTTTATGGATGTCTTTTGTGCCTTGCTTTGCCGTTCCGTTGTTTCGTTCCCCTCGGCGAGTTCGGGATGCTTAGAACATGCTGCTGGGTTTTAAAGTTTCTTGGGAAATTAGAAATCTTTTGAAACACACCGCTGCGTGGCTTTAGGGGATCTGGATTGAATTGGGCGTGGGTGACACGATTTTTGAATGCAGGTATATATATACAGATGTTACACTTGTCCATTGAAGTACACGGTTTCCATTGTGCCCGGTTATTGCGGTCTTTGAAGTCGCTACCAGTTTGCAGAGTTACGGAAATCACGATATACTTTTGTAAACTGCAAATAATACATATATGCACAAAATTTGTAATAAATACGATGCAGATTTTTATGCACTTGAGGAAAATTAAAATGTTGGAAAAAATGGGGGTTCGTTTAATATGCAAAAATATATAAACGGTCTAAAGTGCAGTACATGTTATAATATTTGAAGGATGAAAAATATCTCTATTTAGGTTACATTTAGATATGTATTTATCTTAGGGTTTTCTATTCGATTTTCACGAATATATATATACAGTTTTTTCTATAATAAATAGTGCATAAGTTATATAATACAGTGCATAATAATATATAATGATAGGAAATACAAAAGGTATTACATTTAGTGATTTGCATTAACTGTAGGTAACAAATTATTTAAGAAACTCTTCAATATTGCCAGACATACGGAAAACAAGTTGATATTGCTATCGAATTAACTGTGCTACCTATCCAAATTAAGCAACTAAAATTACATTACGTTGTGTGGTGTTGATTCATACGTAAATAAATAATTGTTCCTCGAAATTCTAATAGGAATATTAAAATTTGTACGATGCAAGACATCCAGACAAATTATAAGATAGTTTCAACTTAAGTAACTTTTTCTTGCAATAAGTATCCTCGACTCGCCTCGAAAGTATCCTCTTTTCCTTACATCGTTAATTAACAATTTCATTAACCCTTTGCAAGGGTCAAACGCACCTTCTCCGTATCACTTTAGTTGCATTTCTTTCGCCCCGTAAAGAGGCAATAGAAACTATGAGGTAATTCGCGTGTGACCGAGATCGCCGGTAAAAGATAGCAATTGCTAACCACGTCACACTCACATCCGATCGCCGAAACGCCTTCGTTCAAGCAATCATCCCTGGAATCACTGTCCACACGGATCCAGATCTATCCGGCTACACGCCTGCTGCCTAATTGAGAACAATGAGTAACTCGTCCTCTTGTTTGCCACGGGTGTTTTCGACCAATGGACAACTTTAGGTATTCTCTTGTCGCGTTCGAGGCACGGATGGACGGAACGTGAAATTCGACAGTGCGTCAAATTGCTGGTTCCGACGAATTCTACGTCGGAACGGATACGTTTATGGAAACCGTGGAATTCCGTGTCCTCCGGGGGAACAGCAGGAGACACTGTGCAAACGGTAGCCTCGTTATCCACACATTTGCACGATGTATAGGATATTAATTATAGAAAACACCGTTAGGTTTAATCGAGTGCCACGATTCGATGCGGACGCTGCTCCAGATGCAGGTTGAGATTAGGGGGAATGTTAAATTATACAATCGGTATAGAGAATACATTTTTATATACAGTCGAAATTTCTCGTAATCTCAAATGTTTAATAAAATACAGGAGTTTCGATTATTTTAATAACAGCGATGTATCCGTTGATTAAATGTACACAGATTTTGAAAAAATATTGATGTTCTTGTTGTTTGTTTAAAACAAAATGTACGTAAACTAAAAATACGATTTCGCGAAAATCTAGGTGCTTATACTGAAATATACACAGAACTTAT
Source organism: Eucera pruinosa (assembly GCA_028830335.1). Classification (NCBI taxonomy): domain Eukaryota; kingdom Metazoa; phylum Arthropoda; class Insecta; order Hymenoptera; family Apidae; genus Eucera; species Eucera pruinosa. The sequence continues at coordinate 8,259,054 of JAMYCR010000014.1, read as the reverse complement.
TGTTGTAACCAGACTGAGGATTGTTATGCAGATATATATTTCTTTTAAGCAATAGTTAAGAAATGGTCTTCAAATAGAGATTCGATTTATCTATTAAATACTAAAAGTGATTTACTTATGTGGCCTGCTTTAAGCGAGACCCTTTATATAGCAGCGAAATCCGTCCAATTCTTCGGTTTCAATAACTAGTTTGCATCACGCCAAGGTATTTAAAGATAGGCTAAATTTGCGAATCTTTTTCATACGTAATTACAAAGTGAAAAATTTAGACGTTCTGAAAAGGTAACATTCAAGCACAAAAATACCTGTTCATCGTTATTAATTTAACGTAACGTGGAATAGAATACAATGTTGTATAAAGTTATCCATCTTACTGATTTCATTTCATATTACCGGAATCGTCCATTCCGGTTTCAATTCATTGATCAATTTTACGAGGGATTTGTCCACCGGTGTCATCAGACTTCGCGCGTTCATCAATTTAACGATTAGTCGCATCGCGTTACATTAAAAATGTAGAATTACCGATGAATAGAAACGTTTTATTGCGTGTAAGATTTACGGACGCGTATGAATTTATTCTGGCCAGCGTTAGGCAGCGGTAACATACGTAATTATTTCTATAATTAATACCTCGAAACTTGACCATTAATTATATTACGTTGCAGCCAGTGGCTCGTACCCGTATATATCGAGGTGCTCATTAATGCGATCATCAATATTACTTCGAAAAATTTAGCTATTATTGTGAACACGAGCGGAGACATCGCGAGATATACGTTTGCGATATCGATGAACAGTTTGGCGGTATCACGATTAGTAAACGCGTTAGATTGTATCACTGTTCGATATTTAACGCTGTTGACAATTACCAGCTTTATTCGGCAAACGATACTTTATTAAATTATTTCTTCGTGTGAACAATGTAGTGGAACAGAAGTATATTATAATGCCATTTTGTTTAAAACGAGTAAAACATTCAGACAGAAGATGAAAACAAATAAAAGTACATCATACCATGAGGAAACTAGTAAACTTTTATATTTCAAAAACTCGGTAAGAATGAAAACCAGAAACTATCTAAAATTGTGGACTCATTGACAAAAGATATACAGTGGCTCAAAGTAAAACTCGGACGCTTACATTTTCATGTATTGGGAAGCGATTGATCAGCGTTCGTATTTCCAAGCATTTGGATTTCCAAACATTTGCATTTTCAAGCTTTTGGATTTCCAAGCATTTAAGCGCTCAACCCATTGGATTTCCAAACTTACTAATTGCTAGGTTTAGTATTAATAGTAGCGTCCAACTTTTGAAATCGTTCGAATTATAAACGATATTGTAAGTCTAAGTATTATTTTAAGCCGCTGTAAATTAACAATTTTCAAGCTTTTGGATTTCCAAGCATTTAAACGCCGAAGTCATTGGATATCCAAATCTTCCAACTTCAAGCTTTAGTATAAACAGAAGCTACCATCTACTTTTGAAATCATTGGAATAATTATGAGTGATACTCTAAGTGTTCGAGTTTTACTTTGAGCCATTGTAAAGTAACACTTTCTAAGCTTTTGAATTACCAAGCGTTTGCATTTCCAAACTTTTCGATTCCCAATCATTTAAACTCCCAACCATTTGGATTTCCAAGCTTTGGTATTAACATAAATGTCATTATAATTATTCGAATAATTATGAACCGTGTCGCAAGTGTTCGTCTTTTACTTTGAGCCATTGTAAAGTAACACTTTCTAAGCTTTTGAATTACCAAGCGTTTGCATTTCCAAACTTTTCGATTCCCAAGCATTTAAACTCCCAACCTATTGGATTTCCCAGCTTTGGTATTAACAGAAATGTGATTATAATCATTCCAATAATTATGAACCGTGCCTTAAGTGTCCGAGTTTTACTTTGAGCCATTGTAAAGTAACACTTTCTAAGCTTTTGAATTACCAAGCGTTTGCATTTCCAAACTTCTCGATTCCCAAGCATTTAAACTCCCAAACCCATTGGATTTCCAAGCTTTGGTATTAACAGAAATGTGATTATAATCATTCGAATAATTATGAACCGTGCCTTAAGTGTCCGAGTTTTACTTTGAGCCATTGTAAAGTAACACTTTCTAAGCTTTTGAATTACCAAGCGTTTGCATTTCCAAACTTTTCGATTCCCAAGCATTTAAACTCCCAAACCCATTGGATTTCCAAGCTTTGGTATTAACAGAAATGTGATTATAATCATTCGAATAATTATGAACCGTGCCTTAAGTGTCCGAGTTTTACTTTGAGCCATTGTAAAGTAACACTTTCTAAGCTTTTGAATTACCAAGCGTTTGCATTTCCAAACTTCTCGATTCCCAAGCATTTAAACTCCCAAACCCATTGGATTTCCAAGCTTTGGTATTAACAGAAATGTGATTATAATCATTCGAATAATTATGAACCGTGCCTTAAGTGTCCGAGTTTTACTTTGAGCCATTGTAAAGTAACACTTTCTAAGCTTTTGAATTACCAAGCGTTTGCATTTCCAAACTTTTCGATTCCCAAGCATTTAAACTCCCCAACCCATTGGATATCCCAGCTTTGGTATCAACAGGAGTGTCAATCAACTTTTGATTTCGAGCCGTGCTGCAACATTGAGCCAGCGTAATTTTTTCCTTTTCTTCGGCTTAATGAAGCGCGTTTCCTGGACCAGGTCCACTGGGAATCCAGCTTTTCGTGAAATGTCGCCTTGGTTTGGTTGATCGCCACAGGGGGGGGACGCGAAACGTTGGCGTGTCCTCGGTGACACGCGTGCGTTCCCGCGTGCGTGCTGCATGGTGTGCGGTGGTGCCACCCACTAAACGCAAAGCCACCGGCTAAAGCTGTAACTCCCCTTTGGTACAGGCAACCGAGCAATGGCCACGTTCGTGCTCACGAGCGCGTTGCACACGGTGCACCGCGCTGCATCCCGAACGGTACCGAGAATGCACTCCGTGGACCGGCATAAACGGCTTAGCCGGAACGTTCAATTGCTGCGAATGAGAGCCGCAGCCGTTACGCTGACCAGAGCTCTCGAAGCCATAGGGAAGGTATTCGAACCTCTCAGCTAGATGGATTTGGAACAAGGGGGTTTTTTGCTTTAGATCCGTGCCAAGTTTTTCATTAGTTCCCCAGTCGAAATTCAAAACTAAGGGTAGATCTACCCACGTACTGTCGCTTTAAGGTTCGCGCTTTATGTAACTTTTGTTTAACTATTTTAGAACGTCGTTAACATAAAGATCGTTCCAGTTGGGAGAATAATATTGTTCAAACCGCTCCTTTATTTATGAACATCTTTTTTATACGTTCAATGTAATAAATTCGTTACCGCGTAATTGAAAATGTACAACGAAGTCCAATGTTCTTCGTACTGTCACTTGAAAACTTTTCATTCCAATGGAAACACGTTTTACATATATTAACACATCAGTTTGTGTAACAGATATAAGATGTGTAGTAAACGTATCGCCTTATTGAATTATGACACCTTCCATACTTTATAATTATATTGGTCACGTTTTAATGTTCAACGGCACATTTACCTCCTTATATTTATTTATAAATATTAAGTGTAAACGAATATACAATGTCTATGAGTTGTTACGTAAACCGAAGTCCTAGTCTAGGAATCTAAATTTAGTTACGAAATGGTTAATTACAGTACATACGAGGCGTTGAAGATAACAGGGGTGAATTCAACAAACTCATGTTTCGAGAAAAATGCCTTTCATGGCCACCATAAATGTCCTAACAATTGTTTTTTATAAAAACTTAATACTTATATCGGGAAGAGGGGCGAAATCCGACAAAATAGGCCAACAAGAATGTTAAGAGCTATAAATCAATTTAATATAGTAAAAAATGAGTGTTGAGTTTGCTCATATTACCGTTAACACCTCATACGAATGAAAGTGGAAGTAACTCCGTACTACAGAAGAACTATACGCACGCTATTGTAAACGATTGTTCAATTCTACAATTATACAGTATAGATTATATTCGCAGCGAAAGGGTTAAATATCGAATACGTGTTAGCCGAGATAACGACTTTCGAGCGATTCCTAAACGGAGAAGCATCGCGGGTGAAAATGAAAAGAACGCGCTATTAATCCCATTCATCTTATTACTACTTTCGACGTCGCCGTTTTACCTAATGCCGTTTCACAACAAGAAGAAAGTCGGCCATTTAATTGACCGTAAAACTAGACTCGGAACGTCTCCTGCGAGGAGGTGCAAAACGATGAAAAAGTGAAATTTAATCAAGCGGTCACAGGCAGAGGGTACAACGTACCTCAACGTGGAATGATCTAGCCAGCCTGTTCGAGCGAGCCTGGTGCATGTACGCGTGTGTTACATCGTGCGTGCAACGGTGCACCGCAGCGTGGTGCATCCGAGAGCTGCACCGAGAATGCACTCTCCACGGACCACCATAAACGATTGCACGCGCGAAGGGCCGCCTTGCCGTTCGTAAATCTGTCAGGAGCAGCATTTACGACGGCATTAATAAGCTTAGTACTGATGTAATCTGTCAGAATTCGTCGAATCGCCCCGCTCATCTCTGGACATCCAGCTTTTCGAGCCGCCTGCTAATGATGGCCGCAGGGAGTGTGAAAATTTTGCAGAAGAGGAAAATATATAGTACGCTAAGTTGGCGTAAACCGTGTGCCGATCTGCGTTGCGAACATTTGCTCGGCGATTTTTGTATTCTTAGGAAATTGTGAAAGGGGGAAAAGGTTGTATAGTCGATCCTCTTATAACACGGTTTCGATGTTAACGTGGTGCAAAAATTGCGATTGTCCTCCTTTAACACGACTGTCTTGTAAAACGGTTTCCACGTAATACGACCCTAATAATACTTGATTTACGGAGCCTGTCAATTTGACGGATTTTAGATTTCATACTTAAAGTTACAGAGATCGTAAATATTATTTTTCAGTAGTTAGTTAGTATTGTTTATTCTTTCCTCTCGGATTATAAAGGTTCCGTTTACATCTTCATCATTATACATAATGTACCTTTTACGTAGTGACTACAAACTAGTTGCCTACGGCGCATTTACTCACCTGACACAACATAATTCTTATAAACTATACAAAGAATAAAAAACAATAAATATATATACAAAAACAAGAAACAAAATATATGTACTGTACACTAACTAACAAAATAACCTACTATTATTTCCCTGCTATTTTTCAGTAGTTTATGTTAACTCTAATTGATATAGTGGTAGGAATGTGTACTTTAATTAACCCCCTCCCTCCACAAGCCACTAACTTTGAATATTTATACACGGAATAACTATTTTTCAGGAAGCCTGTCAAATTATACAATCAATATCCGTAAATCTAATGTTGGCCAACCAACTGATAGCACGATAAGATTAAACAATTGTTTACAAAAAATAGTTTCGTATGGAGTAGATATCTATTGTTTGATAATTGTACGACTATCAGAAAGTTTCGTAATCCCGTTTTCCAAATAGTTTGCACTGTTTGAACATTTTCTTCCTCCGAAATGAACCCAAGTAATTCTTCTAGGCTACTAATTTATTCAATTTCTGGCCTTTAACAGAGTTTTACAAAATTTACAATAAGCGATAATAATAGAATATTCTAGGCAACGATTAACAATTTTTGCTGCCTCATTATTGAAACAATAGGTTGTTTAGTGTTGCGTAATGAAAAAAGCTGCCTTTGCTTTCGACTATTGTCTATTAATTATTGAATTTCAAGTAGCCCAAATAGGGATAGCAGTTGTTCAGATTAAGAATGCTATGTTTTAACTAAAGTTCACAAGAAATGATTCCGTTCTAGTTCACCAATTACACGACAGAAATGAATATTATTACAGACGCTACGCATTTGTCGAACAACCCAATATTAAGACATTTAGATAGTCAGTGTTCGGATAGAGAAGGCGTTACTTCGCATTCCTAAACTCCGGAGTCCGATTTCCATGTTAAAAATGGCTCGTAAAACTTCGAGGATAGTTAACAAGGGATTTCCAAATAACTACCGTGTTGTTCTTCGTGTAGTAACCCTAAAATCCCCCTGTCTCATGTACACGAGTTACAAAAAGCTATCCATGAGATGATTGAACAACATTCCTGATGACCCTACACCGCTAACAAGTTGTAAGAGGCAAGTTGCTTCAGTAGTCCGGGAAAAGTGGCGGAAAGGCAACGTCTTCTTCGCGTAGGACGATGATGACACAAAACCAGCAACCTCTACCGCACTGCGCAAGGGGTGAAAAGTGTACGCTCCACTTTCCAAGCGCATTTGCGTTTTGGGGCACGATGTAACTGGCTAGGAGAAGGAAGTCTTCGAAGTTTCCCCCCGGAGAAGCTACTTCAGAATTCAACAGTTACATTACGCTTTACATACACTTCTTATATACGTTACGTATACCGAGCGTTTAAAAAAATGTGGCATATATTTGGCAGATGAACTCGCAGCGATGAAGAAACTTCATGTTTCCATGCATGAGTAGAAGTAACTGAAGACGCAATCACCGTAGGCCAATGAGAAAATGGCACAGTTACTGATTGGCCGTAGCGTAGTTGGTCAACTTTAAAAAAACATGCATATTATTAGGAATTGGAAAGGAATTTAGTGAAACGGTACAGAGGTAGCGGAAATGTGATCTACAGATCTCTATTACTAAGATGGCTATTTTTCTTAGCCGATTACACAGAAGAACTGAAATCATTCCAATGAACGTATGTTATATTTATCCGTTGACTGATCTGTTGTAGAACCACAAGTGGTTACAAGAAGTATCTGCACCTAATTGCATTTATTTTCGCGTTCAAGTGAGTATTATTTAATTATTGAACTTTCAATTCGTGAATAGTATTCCCGTGCGACTATACAAATGTATAGCGCTTTGCAACTGAAATATGGAAAATCACCTCGTTAAAAGATTGAAGTGTGTATCAATACTTTCTGTAACAAGTGTATGGACTTATGCTACTTGGTATTAATTCGGAACAAATCGGGATAAAAAAGTCGAGACGAAGGGAATAAATTCGGGGTTGTCCTGAAAAAATTTGGGACTCATGGTCATCTTACTATTACACGTGTGATTAAAGAAACCGAAGCAGACGAACTCCCCACCATTCAGAGGCCAACTCTCGCCAACCTAGCTAGTTAGTAATTCTTAACGATTTCACGTTTACATATTGTGGCGGCTCTCCTGCACCTTGCAACTAGAGAGACATACGAAATAAGACTTTCTCGAAAGCACTTGCTCCAACTATCTCGTCCATATATATACCGCCTTTAACCTTCCTTCCAATATCCCAGTGTCTAAGACAGGGCCTGCTAGATAGCGTTACTGATGAGTCCACTAGCAGGCCCAGAACGAAACGCAACACTCTTCCTTTTTCCTATCCTATCTCCTCTCCGCAGCTCCGCAATATTAATTTCGGCTAGTACATTTGTTTCCAAGATAAGGTGTATTTCGTGGCGAAACAAAGAAACACGATGCATGCTTTATCAGCGTTGAAATGTAAGCTATTTTAAGCGGAGACACCTAAGAAAATGTTTTCAATCAAATTGACGCTTTGGAGTTTGTTTGTTGCACAAATAGATCGGAGATAGTTATTACACGTAAGAATTAATTCCAGCGGCATCTTTCCCAAACTGGATCACGTTTTCAACATAAACATAGTTCGTGCTTACCACAGGAAAACAAAGAAAGTTCAACGTTGCTATAAGAAGTAGTAGAACGCTGTTTATGTACCCATAAAATCATTAGTAAGACAATTGAAGTTCATAAGGGAAACGAGACTCGTTAAAAATTCCAAGTGCTTCAAAATCCTAATCCTATCTTTGATTATCGACGTTAATCGGTAGAAGATACTACCAACCGGCTACGTGTCCATTCTTTTTTATCGCCCATAGACGCGAACAACGGTCAAACCACCTAAGCCTAAAATTTCGTAGCCGTGGTACGGTAACCAGACCGTAATCTTTCCTCAGAAGCACTTTAGCCCTAGACACGACTATCCCTCTTCCCCACCCGGCTCCTCTACTTACACACCAGCTACTTACCATCATTTCGAGCACAATACATTACGGAGCACGCGATCGGAACGATATCCCCGTGTGGTCGAGCTGCATTAAAGCTGCAACCCCCTGCGCGGCGTCAAAAACGGTGGCATTTCGTCGCGGGCAAAAACGGAAAAGGAAAATCGATAGCGCGGGCAGCAGCGCAGGGCAAAGCACCGGGGGTAGGGGAAAAAGGGCACGGCGTCATCGTGGACAAACAGCTCGCGGGAAGGCACACGGAGCGGCCGCGTTCCATTTTCGCTGTTCCACCGGCCAGGCTACGAAGGCCACCGATACGCGGGCCAGTATTTGACGAATTTGTATGCACATTCACGTGCGCCTGCCTATGCGTCCCGCGCCGGAACGCTCGTACGAATACGCACGGCACGGGAATGCGACAGCCGGTTCGGCCTGACGTCGCTGGGGCCAGCGCACTGTTGCCAACGCGATAATACCTATCGTTGAAAACAACTGGGGACTGATAACTCTCCTGAACACGAGCGCAGTCTGCCCACCCCTACGCGAACGCATTCCTGCTTTAACCCTAGGAGTCGGATTTAATTACAGGCACAGACGAGATACGGAATGGACCTATCGGCCAATGTATTTCTCTGCCACGTGATTTTTGGGGGTCTCCAGATTTCATTTCTTACCTTTTGGATTGTTTAATAACTTTCGCGGTTGCTTTTACAGTTTGTATACTAAAATACTTTAGATGTGTTTGCATTCTTCGTCGGATAATGAAACGAAAGATACTCTTTGTCGAAGGTTAAGCGGATATACACGAACCTTTTTGATATATTCTATTATTCTTCATTCCGAGGAGAACAGATTGAAAACGGTTTGCACGTTTCGAGAAGGATATTATCAATTTCTTGTTTTTTGCAACGATTGTTTTTTATGAATCCACCGCTAGTAGGGTTATTAGTAGAGATTTACATGAAGATCGATTAGAAGCAAAAAAAGCAAACAAATACTGTTGAGCGTTCGAAACAGGCTGCTATCCGTGAAGGCAAATACGTTATTGATTAACTTATATTTATTTGTTGAAACAAAAGAATTAAACACCCGGTTTAATAATTGGAAACCGCATGAATTTGTTGAACAACAAGCTGTACAAACTCCTCAGGTATACATATTACAAGTTAGGGTAAATATTCGATTTGTTGGACCATGACTATACTGCTGTCTTGAAGAATGGAATAGAATAGAATAGAATAGACATTTATTGCTTTCCAAAGCGACTAAAAGTGGATTCCGTTTCTTTAGATATTTGCACTTTTAACTACTTAACTAATACCTTATTGTAACTCAATCTACCCTATCACGCTATTATATAAAATGCATTGCTATCTTAACAAATTTTATGCTACTATCGCACGAATCTTATTTAGATAATCAAGTTTGAAAGTTTACTCTGTATGTACGCACTTACGACTAACAGTGAGATGCAATTTAACCAGCGTCATGTAATGCCTACCGTGCTTGCAAATAATGTGAAGATATTCAGAGTCTCGAGCATTTGATGCAATGTATTAATCACACATTTGAAAGCCTGAAAAATGATAACAGAACAATAATACTTATAAAATAGGCCTTTATTATCCGATATACTTCATCTTATTAACATAATAAATAGACTGTGGATGTTTATGTAAATTCATATTGTTGCAACCACAGTTAAAGGAACGAGACCATTTTTATATATCACACGGTTTCCGTTCCTTTTTACATATTTAAATTCATCATAAATGTATAATCATACGCAGTCTGGTAATAAAGTTATACTTTGGCCGCAAAATTTATGGCAGCCGCTTATATAGGGTTGCGAAAGAAGGGTTCGGATTTCTAAGAGTAAATAACCCTTGTCAAGTAAAGGGAAAAGGTCCTGACAAGTATGGCTGAAAAATTATTTTTATATAAATGTATGAACGGTTTTTCGTTTCTGGTTAAAACGAGTGGCTTTTTCGCGTCGGAAGATATCATGCTGCATAAAAACAATGGACTATCTGTCTAAAGGTGTCATGCGTGTGTAAAAATGATAGCACATGCGGAAAATTTTATTGCAATCACGAAAAAAAGAAATGATAAGATAATCCATTGTTTTCACGCAACACGAGCTACTCGTTTTAACTGGAACAAAAAATTGTTTGTAACTTTGAAAATGTTAATTTTTCAACTCATATTTATTAGGACTTTTTCCCCTTCATTTGGCGAGTATCAAATATATACCATTAAAGTTCTGTCTTTTTTTTACACCCTGCATAGTAACTTCTACTGAAGAGCACTAATTTTTAAGCGTTTCATAAGTATAGTCACTTTTATTAGATTTCTAGCACTGCTTTTACAAGTATAATTAAATGAATGGAATTGGAGTTACGATTTCTTTCACCCTCTAAATATTCTAATATGCGCATTACTTTGGATATTTTCCATATTTTTGGACTTTGTACGCAAAACCTACTTTTTGAAAACATAAATTTCCTCTAAGTGCAATAAAAATCTGTCGTCTAATCATAAACATGCGCCGAAATCACTCAATTGATTAAGTTTAACACTTTAGCGCTCTGTTTCTCCCTTGAAACTCACCGCAATTTATACGGCCAATTTAATTGTATTAATCGTATTCTTATCAACGCAGACTGCTATTATGAATCTGTCGATTTTTTCTATTCTTCCGATATTTTCAAGCTTGAAATTGTCTCTCTTCTACGGTCCACTTATTTGTAACATTCGTTTTGTTTATCATTATTATCTAATCCGTCTACCAACTTACTTACTTGTTTATAAAGGGTATTTACCTGTAAACAAATAAATTAAATGAGTAAAGTACTAGCTCTATAATTTAAGTTAATCGCATCACCGTGTTAATAAATGCATACGAACCGCTTTGCAGTATTAATAAATGGACTAGGTAATACAATATTAAGTTACGATGAATTTTTAAACGACTGTATCGATACCTACTCAAGCATCCTAAGTTTCAAATTACGCGTAGCTTTTGCGGCCTCCATAATCCGAAGAATAGTTAACCCCTTGCCATAAAGCCACGAGTCATACTCGTGACACAGATTATAAACGAAACGGAACAAATAAAGGGTTATCCAAAAGTACCTTTAAGATGTTGAATGAGAATATCTGTCAAACGCCATGTTTGTTAATAAAATAGAGGTAAAAAAAGTAAAAATTGAAAACGAGAACGAACGAAGATAATAGAAATAAAACAACAGATTAGAAAAGGGTAAAGCACAAAGGGAAAGAAAAAAAGTGAAGTTGTAGGTGTTCCTATAGTCTATTTTGGATAACCCTATATTTGCGATATCTATAACAAAATTTATTTTACCCCGTTTAACCCTTTGCGGACGAGAAGTAATAACACCTATGGGAGTACTTTAGTTTTGAATTCTACGTCTTTGAATTTTCAGGCTTTCGAGTTCCAAACCATATGATTCCTAACGATTTCAATTGTTTATTATTGCGTTAAATATTCATTATGTTCAGTTTTCTGCTTTAAAAGTCGACTTAGGCTCAGAAAGCCAAAAAATGATTAGGCGACTATTTGTCGACACTCGTCCGCAAAGGGTTAATTCCCCTTGGGATTTTCATGATTACTATAGCAAATACAAATACTGTATAATATTTTAATATTTCGTATCTATCACAGCGTTGAAGTGGATAATATCTTTCGCTACCACGCGCAACTACTAAAAAAAAAATCGTACGATAAGAGGTTAAAGAATTGAAACCTAAAAAGCAATATTGTTCACGAATAAAATTTCCCATTTTCCTTCTCGTCCTTTTTCGATTCTTTCAAACCTGCTCGCGGCATTTTTCGTTTTTCGAAAACATCACCTGTACCGACCTATAATTTTGCACCCCATGCCTCCACGCATTTCCCTTTCATCCCCGGTCTTTGCATATTTATGAAACCACACCCCTTCCCCGAAATCAAAGGGTTGCAGGAATCGGTTGCACAATTTCGACCTACATTTTTCTGAAAACATCACCCCCTCGAGCGACGATTTCCTAGCCTGCACGACCCTCGCCTGCTTCTATCCATTTCAACCCCCTAGTTCACCCTCCTTCGTGTCCCTCCGCGTTTCATTTCGCCGAGCGAGCGAGCGAGCGCGCGCGCGCGCGCACGTGTGTACGCATCCCTCTTTCCAATCCCCTCCAACCCTTTGCTAGCCGGGTACGCGAGTAGGAGCGTGTTGCTGGCTACGGGTATAGAGGTATGCGTAGCTTGGAGCGCTGCGGCTCACCGATGGCACCGCTAAAGGTTTAATTAGTGAATCGGTTAATCCGATACGTGACTATTAGCGTGAAATCCGGGGGTGCGTTACAGGGCGAAAAAACACAGAAGGCGGCTGTTCTACGGTCGATTTCGCATCGTCTCATTCGGCTATCTTGTTTGTTTAGTCATGCTACGGCGAACAGAGAGCCGCGTACGCAGTGCTGGGGAACATTTGAAGTGGATCGGCAGACGTAGTGACAATTGGAATACTTTATCTATCGAATAGAGGAGTCGGTCCAAATATGGACTGGTTAAAGTGTACGACTTTATTAACCCTTTGACGACCACTTCGGTAGCGTATACTGACCGCGCATTTACGCACAGTAGCATAAACTATTTGCCTAGTTAATTTCGAAGGATAAAAAATGTTTAGACACTTGTGACTAGACACTTATGGTTAATTTAAATTTGCAAAAAGGAACAGATTTCATATGATATATAAAAATGTACAAAATATATAAAATAAAGTACAAATTGCAATGTTTAGCAGATGAAATAAATTCCTATTAAGGTCCACCCCTTCAATTTTACGTAAGGAGATACGAATTTGTATAAACTGGCGCAGCCTTGTTCTCACATTTGTACATAATTTAATGGAGATACTATTTTTTTTAAGAACATTCAACGTGTCATAAGCTTGTGTCTCAAGCTTCCCCTTTATTTTATTTACGTATTTTCTAATACGTCTTGCAATGCACTAATATAAAAGATAAAAGGTATGCTTTGGTCCGCAGTAAGTTCTAAAGAAAAGGTTTATTTAGTACGAATTTGTTAAGAATTCTAATCGTTTGTCCCCAAATGTAATTATCACACGTGATACGAATAACCGGTTTTCGAAAATAAATGAAACGTTTCGTTGTTCTTAACTAAAGGAACAATGATCGCGAAATATTCATTTTCAATCGGATGACGCAAACCGGACAAACGCTCTTAGAACTATTATTTGCATTGCCAAACAAAAAAAAAAAAAAACAGGAAACAATCCGAAGACAAAGGAACGCACAATCTATCGTAGCTGAAAAGAGGGATGAAATACGAACCGCCGCGTGCCAATATAGCTTTCATTGACCGGCTTTCCACCCTCGCTAGGTGAAGCAGACTTTAAAAGAGGCTGGCACGCGCGCAACTGCGACAATTTATGCCCCCAGTCCAGTTTATGCCGCGAGAGACCAACTCGCGCGCGCGCTCGAGCGCGGCTGAAAAAAGGAAGAAATTCGAGAAAGGGTTCGAGGCGGATTGGACCTCCTTGCGAACGTGCCGTCTCGGCGAGCTCACCTAATGGCAGCATAAACTCGCCTTAAAATCTTAAAATAGTCTCAAACAATTTATGTGTCCTGTTGTTGCACCTTAGCCACCGTTCCTTTCTCCCCACCATCGGTGCTTCTTTAACTTTAGAAACGATGATGATCGAGGTGGAGAGTGCAGAAAGGAGAGCATATATTTACGCAGGGTAAATGACCCAATTACTGCCACTATTCCTCTAACTGCCATTTGAATTCGTATATTTAATAACAAAGCAATGTAGAAAGAATCGTAAGTAAAGAAACTTTCATACTTCGGTTTACATAACAACATATAGCCATCGTATATTCATTTACTAGGAATAGGAAAATGGTATAAGGAAATTAATTGGTAAAAAAGTAAAGAAAGTATGTTGGATTAGTGTGGCCTTAAGATACAGAAATGAAATTACCTGGAATTTCACCGTAACACTCTAGAAAAGTTCGAATAACAAGTGAAGAAATTTTACCTCGACGTTATCTGGAAGACGAAATTAATTTTCATGCAATAACAAGTCGGAAGAGATCTTCGAAGATATATGTATTTCATCGTTGAATAGTGTTTATGGTCGCTAAATGTTATATCAAACGCAATGCAATCAAACGGGAATCGATAAGACAGTGAGATGCCCTCAGTGGTGCCGTCTGAATTGAGGTCATTGGGAAATTAATGCATGTTAGGGTCAAATACATGAAATTAGGAGAGCCTTGTTCAAATCTGCACTAAACCTGAAATACTAATCTCAAGTTCCTGCCAAATTTCCTACAAATGTAGTCACGTACGCTTAAAGTACAAAGATAATTTACGTATTATACAAAAACTCAATATGCAAATCCCTCGATAATGTTGCAAAATTTCAAAAAATAGACACACGTATTTCATTTGTTGTTCAAACCATAATGTATTTTGTTGTTGCATGTGAAACAACCGATTTTATATAGTTTAAAATTTTTTAGACATCAGTTAATTTAAAATAATACTAAATGACGCCAACTTTATATATATAAAGCTTAAAGTTTACCGAATTTAACATTATTCAATCGTCAATTGTTAAAAAAAGATGTCAAATACTACAAATAAAATGAATCATGAGTAGAAGTCAAATTCGAACGTTGTTCGAGATGAAAATTAAGCCATAATGCAACGGAAGCTACTTTATTATTAATATTATTTATCCACGGAGAGACGTAATTTGTGAATAATTATATTGAAAATATAAACTTTGAAAATGTACCTTATAATCGTCTAAAAGAAGCGATCGACGATGGTGAACTAACAATTTGAATCTGATATTCATTAATGCGTAGGAGATATTTTACAAAAATTAGAACAGCCTTTTTTAAATAATTAGTGATTAGAAAATTTTAAGTTACGTAAAATTGGTCATTTCATATGCAACGATTTAATAGAAAGGTTATTTCTTTCTATAAAAGCTCTATAAAATTTAACAAGTAAGATTGTGTAATTATTCGACTGCAGATCTTTATGCATTTAATGGCAAATTTAAGTTTGCAAAAATGGAACGGACAGGATATAATATCCAAGGATGTAGAAAAAAATTAAGGTAAAATACAAATTACAATATTTAATGGATTAAACATGTTTCTATTTCAGGTCCATTTTTTTAGATTTATTTAAAAATAATGAATTTGCATAAACAACCGCGGTCTGGTAATTATTCATGATACCAAAGAAGTATATAAAACAGGTTATACAGTAATAAAATTTTGTAAATGCATCTGTATGTAGCTATGTACTTCAGGGCAATAAAACTACACATTCTATGCAATAACGTAGACAACAATGGAGGCTCGATTCATAAAGACACGTTACATTTTGAACTCCAGCCAGCTGGTATCGGAACCAACATTGTAATATCAGACGTATACACACACACACGAGACGGTACTAAGCCCAACATAGAATTACACATGTGAGTTATCAGGTGTACCAATAAGTGATCCATTATTTTCAAATAGATTGATGAATTTCTTTTATTAAAATATCGAGTTTTTGATTATAAAGCAAGTGCAAACCGAGTATAAAGTATTACTCAACAACAATGATTACATTTAAGACAGGGTAGATATTTGATTTTCGTGAAAATAAATGCTGAGTTTAACCAAAAATGTGGATTATTTATTGATGCACCTAATACTAATACGCGTTTAGTATTAATCATGTCCATCTTTGTTTCAATATTTGTAGCATTGCCAATTAATGCAATTTCATAACTTACTTTTCTCAAAGAAATACTGTTTCATACCACTATTTAAATTTCTACTTGTCTGATTTTGCTTTCATGTGGAAAAAGTAGGAAATTAAAAAATTCTGTAAAGAGTAGGTACAATACGGTACCTCATAGTCAGACTGATCTAAGTCCTGTATTGTATAGTTACAGCAGAGCGAAAACAAAAATTGAAACTACATAAGACAACATTGTTTTTGAAATACATAATTGATATATATATATATATATATATATATATATATATATATATAAATATATAATTGACATATGTAATTCACGCAATTAAATACAAATGCGTTATGTAATAGAAATACATTCGTGTGGTCCAGATAAAGTTAGAAAAGAGCAGGAAGATGATGCGTATAGCACAATTTTGACAAAAATGGACTTGGGTTAGCCTGGTTCTCAGGTACAGAATATTCATCTTTATACAGCATAATTCACATGATATTCCCTAAAGTAATTTATCTGATTTTCTTGTTTGTAGCTATTTTAAGACTTCCTAGCTAAAAAAAATAAACCGTGTGCCTCACGTTCCTAGCCTCTACTCTACGACGGAAGAACCAAAATGGAGACGTTGGTAGAGCCGTAGTATTGAACGTTTTCTACGTTCCTCCCAATATCCTCCATTCTACTTCTTCATCTTAGAACTGGAGCTTCGTAGAATCCCCTCGCAAAAAGATGTTCCCTGCTTTCAGTCAGAAGAAAAAGGGTCCTGACACACGCTTTGTAACTTCGCCCGGGCACACACACGTTCTCCATCGGGGGAATCGCCCAGAATTGTAGATAAGCGGGTGAAATTGTGTCTGCGTGCAGGATGGAGCCACGCTCGTCGCTACCTACGTGCACTTCACCACAACCGATACGAAATGGCTGGCGTGGCGAGGCCGAAGATAGGGACGTGGACAGTTTTCACGCCCACTTCCGGCCCAAAAGGGTGCTCGCTACCGGTTCAGGACAGATAGCTGAACTCCTCGAATCCGTTATCCATCGCGTGCTGTTTCTCCTGCTAAGTCGTTGTCGAGATTTCGACGGTGGCACGCTAAACAACATTTCGACAAACTGTGTCGCGATAAAAAGAAGCATAATTGTTGAAATCTGGCCGTGGCAAGGGTTGACGGACCGATACTGTGCTACCGGGAGCGGACGTAAAATAACGGAGGATATTTTTGGGTGACTTATTCGATGAAATTCGTCAATTAACGCTAGATTTACGCACATTGATAGTGTAACTTCGGAATTTTCCTGGATAACAGGTGTATTGTACATAAAATACTCGAAGTTAAAAAGTCGGGGAGGGAAGGAATGAATTACGATGCGTGTTCGTATCGTTGCGTTAATCAAGGTTAATATAAATTGCTAAAGAACAATATTTATAGTTTGTAAGTTTATAAGAATAAACTTTGAAATCCGTCAAATTGACGGGTTCCGTAAATTTGGTTTCAGGGTAGGAACACATTTATGTCGCGTCACGTGACAGCAATAGAAAGGGGACTATTGATGGGGATATTGATAAATATCGATAATATCGGAATGTAATTGATACTGTGATATATCGATGATATCGATTAAATAGCGTTAAGGCTATTTAGTGGAAATTTAAATTACCATTAAAGCAAAACTATAGAGAATAGGGTATTTGAAAAGTGCATTCGTATAACAATCCTCTTAGCACGGACTTTTGCTATATTAACCCTTCGAGTGCGAAGCTTTTCAAATCCGAAGACTTTCTGTTAGATTAAACCGACAGCTCGCGGTTCGCTACGAGAAATAAATAGAATCGCGTTTATTGTTAAATAAAGTATACACTTACAGAACTTATTTAGTATATGCGTCCATCTTAAACATTGATTATTTTTACTTTTGTATAGTACAGATTAATTCGCAAACGCACGTATGCATCCATAGCATTCAAAGGGTTAAAAATGAAAAAAAAAATAAAGAACACAACAAAAAACAATCACTTTCCTTCAACAACTCTCCTTACAAAGTTCTGACATTAGCACGGCTGATCCTGTCAACTTTTACTTCGTATTTTAATCTCTCTAGCTTCATTATTACTTGTACACGGATATGTACAGTAATAATTGTATCTTTTCAGTTTACTTCGACTAATCTCCCTACACTCGTTAGAGTAACATCATTCGATATCTCCACCCTCCACCTTCATCCACACACACGCACACACCAGCGCACGGAAGGAACACGTGCGCAAGTTACGTAAGATTATTGCCAGAAAAGAGCGCGACGCGTTCGTCTAAAAAAAGGCGGCGGAAGATTTTTGGTCAGGAAACACAGTCGCACAAATAAACAGGCTTGAGCCGGGTATCGAGGTTTGTTTGCAGCCAGATACGAGGATCTAGGATAACAATTTGTAATAACAAACTGGTCGTAGACTTTCGGGTGCGTTCGTAGGGCTGAAACCTCCCTTGGCTACCCTATCTCGTCCCTTGCACGAGTCCCTCCCCTGATGATCGTTCAGCTACCAAGCCAGAGGGTATTTTTTTATTGTGCGACAGCCAGGCACCATCCAGCCATCCTGCCACCGCTGAGATCTCCTCTTAAAGCGTTTTTTTTTTTTTCTTCTTCGAGGGAACCGACTGGCTGCGTTCACCCCTTATGTCGGTCAAGACTCTGTCGTAAACTTTCAGATAATACGGGTTAGAAGGCGCGGAAAAATTATTTATGCAGTTGGAGGATTCGATCGAAGCGGAAACGACGAGGTTAGTTTCGGTGGCAAGAGGGAATTTGGTGAAAATTGGAAAATTCCGACGAGCTTGGCGATATTGATTAAGACTGTGTTACGCGATTAACTTGACTAAGCTCGAATTTTAAGCCTTTAGTTTACTGTTCCTTAGTAAGCGAAACCTATTGCGAAAACTCATCATTTAAGGATTTTCGTTTTCAATTATGTGCGTTGGTTAAAATAAAAAATGGGGTGATGAAACAAAAATATGATATAGAATGAAATGAAACAAAAATACAAATTAAGAATACTTCAAAGAAACACAAGACTGACGAGTTCGAGACACATTTGGATTTGTGCATTAATGGGTTAATGATTTTATAAAAACTGTATAGGGGTTTTGGAACTTTAAAAATAATAAAGTTATATATGGTAACATATATAAATAAAATAGTAAAATATTTTTATTATACAGTGGCGTGCAGAAGTATTACAGCTGAAGCTAAAAGTAATAACAAAACAAACTAAACTTCCAAGTTTCAACAAAAATAAAATTAAAATTAAAAGTGACATATTTCCATCCACGAACATGCATTATAACTTCACACGATTATGTAAAAGAATATAAGATATACAAAGAAAAACTGCAATTTATGATGTTAGAATGGTGAAATCAACCAGGATTTATGTTCTATTTCTTCATTTACATTTCCAAAAGTATGAATTTGCACGAAGATCCCCAGTATAATTATTAGATATTACTATATAAACCGGTCGACAACAAATTATACAACGTTTGCAGGTAACACTTCACAAAATTCTAAATGTAACAGAAATATTTTACATGATAATGTTAGATGAAACACCCTGTATAAATTTAGAAGAATAGAAAAGAAGCAGGAAGTAGAAAACAAAATTAGTTAAAAAATAAAATCTTTTATTCTTTTTTAAACTAAATTTAGAGATATACATTTTTATATCGTGCTTCTATTTATTTGGCTTTAAAAATTTTTTAAATAAAATATATAAAAGTAAAGCTGTATACAGCAATACAATATACGTCAAGTGACTAAGGCTTTGTAATTTGTAAGATTAGATTTATAGGCAATTGGAAGGTTAGCACTATTATTTCAGAGATACCATTCCTTTCTCGCCCTCAACACAATAGCTTCCCTTGGGACCACTTTCAATGAGAGCCATAAAAGTTCGTTATGAAACTAGAATTCGTACTGTAAACTTACATAGGTATAGTTCCAAATTATTAATGCGGTTCTCGCTCTGTGTTACTCTTTCGCTTGACGAAAAAATTTTATTCGTCATCTGCAAAATTGCGTTAGACGAGTGCAAAAGATTCTGTCGGTTTCTATTTTACGTACAAATAGTTTTCCTTTCCTTGTAAATTAATTTTGGTATTGAAAAAATTGTAGCACTAAAATTTAGCATCGCCAAATCGGTAATATTTTTATTACTTAAAACCGATAGAACTTCTGTACCTACCGAAAAGTATGAATATCGTTTTAAACTTAGTTTAAAGCGTTCCACAGCTCAAAAATTAAATTAAATATACATCCACAGTGTCATATTAATTTACACAATTCCTATTTGAATTCACATTTTCTATAAAGCTAATTATATTAAGAATGAAATTGTGCTTAGATATTGAAGAAACTTCAATGAAATTGCTTCAAAATATTGCTATTATTGCATTCACGGAACATATTACACTCTAAACATAACAAAAATACTCCTTATTTGCAATAAACTTTGTATAATAATAATGACTACAATTTGCATGAACAACAATAATTCCTAGATTACATTTATTGGAAATTTATCAATGTAAAAAAGAGCAACATGAATAAAATCCGCAAAACTATATCAAATACCCAAAATATAGTAGAAATTATGATATTTAGAAGTAAAATTCAACCCCCAATTTAACTCCTACTTCTTCAACCATATTTCTGATTCACAAAAACATGAATTTGCGTAACAAACCTCAATTCAACAATTCCAACTATAAATCAGTACAAACAATCCGAAAGATAAATCCCAATACTTAATAGCGGGTTAAATGTTCACGCGTACGCAACCGCATTCGCCATAAAACGTTTCGCGTCAAAGTGTAGCCCAACACAATCTCACATTGTCCCGCGTTAAGGGGGGGCACCGAAACAGCCCTAAGCGCATCGGACTTTTCCAACAACAACATTTCCGACCCAGTGTATCCATTAGCATTTCGCAATTATCCCCTTCAGAATCTCCAACACGTCAACTATTCCCATCAAACAATACCAATTCCCCGCGTCTCCGTTGTTCCCCATCTCTGCTACCCCGTCTCTAATATCCGCGAAGCCTGGCGCGCGGTGCTGCAGGAAGCACAAAAATCACTACTACGAAACAGAGAGAGAGAAGGTCTTCGCCCTTTTCCGGCCGCAACGAGCAAGGAACGGTCGGGAAAGGGGAGAGGGAGGGGGGGTCGGCGGGTTCTCTCTCGGAGCTGCGGGGCTACTCCAGTTTCGAGGTTATCCCTAGATAGGGAAAAAATGTCTCGGCCACGGCAGCTGGGTAAAATCGTATCTCCCTCGCCTCCCGTTGCTCCCGTTCCACCTTCCCCTTGTAGCAGAGGGGCAGGCAGACCTCTCCTTTTAACGAAGAGTACGTTCCCGTTGCCGTGGAACGAGCGAGGGAGAGGCAAAGAGTTGGCCACCACAAGCAAAAACTCTGCCAGCCATAGGTACGTACATGAACCGCGCGCGAGCGCACACAGGCTCGCGCAAAGAACCATAAGCGTGTGGTGGAACGAGAAAAGAGGGTAGCAGAGATGGTAGTAGAGAAGGGTAGGAACGCGGAGCGGAATAGAGAGGGAGCGAGATGCTCGAATACAGAGAGAATGAAGCTGCGAGACTCGTTCCAGCGCACACAGGCCATCCTATATTACGAAGTCTCACCCTCTATCCTGGCCAACCCTCCCCCCGAGTCCCCCCACGACTCGGTTCCCTCATCCCCCGAGCCCTCGAGATGAAACCCAACTTCTCTGCTACCTCTACTCTCTCGCTCGCTCGCCCCCCTCGCCCTTCAACCCCGTTTCCCTTCGCTCTCGCTATGCCCTGTCGAGAAGAGTAAGGGAGTCCTTTGGGGTTGAATCGAGGGCGCGGGGGCGGCCGGAACGAGCGGGAAACGGGACGGGTACATCGGTGCAGAGAAGGTAGAAGGACACGGCCGGAGAGAAACGTGTCCGAGGAACATCCCTATACTGGGTGTTCGGTATATCGTGATCGCGATGAATATATCTGGTGTGTTTGATGTAGCACGAGCGTACAGGGAACACGTTCCGGCTTCGTATGCAACGAAAAAGTGTTTTCAATCGTTTTCGAATGTTTACGAATGTTTCAGTAACAGTTTTTGGTACTTGGTTTTCTTTTGGTTCAATTTTGATATCGGTATTGTGCCAGGAAAACTATACCGATATGTTACGATACTGGAAACGGAAAGAAATACCGGTATTATTTTGGTATTCTGATTGTAGAAATTGTTAACGCGACGAATCATTACGATCTCGTCGCCAAACTTGATGACCGATTTTTAATTGCTTATGCTTCGCGCACCTTCTATCAGTAAGTTTGTTATCCTATTGCAGTATAAAGTGAACTAAACTTGGAATGCGGTTTTCTTTTTTTTTATATTGGCACGTGCCATCGCGTATGCTATAGTTGATGGACAAATATAGCATTAGAACGTAATGGGGATCATATGAATTTTGCATCATTTTGCACCTTTAAGTTTTCAATAAATGCATAAAAATCAGCAGACTAGGGATATTATTTTTAAATGATTTAGTCGAATAGTTTGGTTTCTTTAAGGAAAAAAAGTCGAGGATTCTGTCGTCTTACGCATTTTCTTTTAGTATGGGACTTAAGTTATGCTTGATACGTAGATGGTCGTACTTTCGGCAGTGTAAAAGCAGGTAGTCTGTTGTCATTGGCACGCTGCATTAATCGCATTAAGGGGTTGATTCTCTTGTCATTAGGTTTGCATATACATGATTTATTTTTTTGAAAGATTTTACGAATGGATAACTTTTTATGTGTCTACATACGTTGCCTAAATAGCACTTATGTATGTAATTAAATGCAGTCAGTTGTAAAGGGATTGCAAACTATTACACACTGTATACATACGATACACTGTGACTTAAAAATGTTGATATCTATGACAATTTATGTAAGGTTGAAAATTAGGTTGATGTGCTGTTGCGTGTATTTTTACTGATATTTTTGTCTTCATGCTATGCTTGCATGTAAATATACAAAAACTGTGGTAAGTGTATTTTGGTGCAACAAAATATACCGTAATTTTTTTACTAGACTGCGAATTTTTATGTATTTATAGTAAATTTATATATGCAAGAAATTAGAGAAAGCGCGTAATATGTAAGAATATACAAAGTATACAAAGTAAAATAATTCCATTATTTATCTCCCTATAACCCGAATTTTATTTACTTTTACGATAAAAGAAATTATATCTGAATTAAAATTTTCATTTCAACGTGAACACAAGGAACTAATAATTACTATATAAGTAACTGGTATTAATACAATGATAAAGAAAACATGCAGCAAGACAGTGATACGCAAATCAGATAAAATTCAACAAATTTAAATATATCGGTGCCTAACTTTTAAACCACATGTCATTACAGAGGATTAATTTCATCAACTGTGATGATTCGATTGAATATAATTCTTATTTCTAGAATCATCACTTTAATCCCATCACCCACGATTATTTTATTACGTACGTATGTTAGCATTAACTGATCACTGATTTCATATCACGTCATGCACAGATCATTTGAATACTATATGCAATGTTTTCTTAATAACTCCAATCTTATAACACAAAGCCAAAATTAAGATTGAAATTAAATTTCACTCTCAACATTCTGTATTTTTGTTGCATCCATGCCATAATTCATAGCACGAATGTGACTCGTTATTGTAGGGTGATTGATTAAATTGTAATAAGTGTAAAAAACCTCTGCTCTTTTACACAATCCGAATTTCACAATTTGAAATTTATGACGTTTCCTATAAATGGATAATCTATCCTGTACTTGGTCAACGTTAATACTTTTGTTTCCACCTACCCTACCACGATTTTAGGAACGCCCTGTACAAGGCATCGTGTACATAGCGTACATTTCTATATAATACACGTGGCTGCATGTAGGGTATACACACACGTATATGTGTGTCTCTCTCTCTCTCTATATATATATATATATATATAGGTGAACGCCACCGCGAGGCGATATTAATTTCTCTGCAAGGGCTTTCGTCCACGTACCTTGCCGCTGCGACTGTGCCAGGCCCCTACTAACCCCTCGCGCGGGAGAACGCTCCGAATTGCGACTTTCGGCGGTCATTTCAAACCGACGCCAACTTCCTAACTCCCAGTGCCACCCCCGTGTTTCTGCCTCTTTGCAGCCCGCCCCTCGTCCCTTCCACCGACTCCCTATCTGTCCCTTTGCAGGTAGCTCCGAGCTGGTTGCCTAGTTGCTTGCTTGTGGGAGTTTGACGTAGATTGCGAGGCCTCTATGGAAAATCCCGTGCAGGTAGCCTCGTTTCCTTCGAAACGTGGCTGACGCGATGGACAAGTGATTCTGGGAAAGGCAAGGAACAGATATGCAACGCGTGGGAGTTGAGAGGATTTAGGGTGGCCCAAGATTTCCTTGAAATTTCGACGTGTTTAGAGGAGCTTGCGATTAGGAGTTGCTGGTTTGCCTTGTAGGCGTACGGTGGGCGTGTACCGTGGAACGTGGTTTTATTTCCGTTTTGAGCGTACTTTTTTCTTATTTAACACTATTTTTACCCCCCCCCCCCCCCTATTTGTAAATATCTGTTTTTAAAGGAAGGGGTAAGATGACCCCTTTGCATTTGGATGCGGATAATTAATGTTGCTAGATGTTTCGTGGATATATTTTGATTCGTCCAATTTGGAAGTTATTAAACATTAAAGTGGCAATTATAGTAGTTGGGTAATCTTTATTTCATTCAATCAAATTCTACATTTTAATCTTTTAATCTTTTAGCAATATTTAATGTCTGGGTCATTAAGTAATTATGGTTCGTTCCACCACTGGCTGGGAGATCTAAATTTACCTGACCTAACTTAATTCGATATTTTAGAATATGGTCTATATATATATGTTACCTCTTATCACATTCGATATCTTATGTGTTCGGTAGCACATCAATAAAAAAGCTACTAGTTAGAAAAATTATATGCCCTTTCCCTAATTAATTGAAGGGTTAAACTTTAGTAAAGGATTTTGGCCAAAGCATAATTTTATTCTACTAATTACTCGAAGAATACTTGATACTAAAGGTCTATTGTACAAATATATTATTTTATTGTAGTTCATAAAATAGTATCTTATTAAACTGCCTGTGAAATGAATTTTATTAATGTGTAATTTAAATGGAAACAGAGTTATGGCCTAGCCGGAAACTTATGGCAGCCCCTGTATATATTTGGTTAGATACAATCTTCTCTATCAATAAATTGTGAAAATAATAGTAAAGTATTACAAATGACAGCAAATTCTCGTCAATTGAAATGAATCACAAATAATTGTATTTACAAAGCCGTGAGAAATAGAGTTTTACCCAAATTTGGAATGATTCACGATCTATACCTAACCTGAACAAATATCTTACATGTTGAACACCACTAAACCGTCAAATTTATCAATGTAGAGTAATCTAAACAATGGACAAGTCTTGTAACAGTTAAGGATCGCTAAATAATCCATTTAACATGACTTTAGGGCGGAAGGTTCCCTTCAACATGAGTCGGCGACTACACAAACAAATTGATCGATAAGATCAGGTTTTGTTCGAGGAAGAAAAATAGGGCCGGCTGCTATGGATACAGTAGGTTTGCAAGCGGACTGTTTAACCACCACTGTCAAATCTAATTGATTTTATTCAGTTTTATTTCTTCTCACTCCCACTTTTTTGGTTATTCAATACTAGTTGTTAGAAACAGTGGCTTCTAATAAAATCCTAAATAACGAAATCGGTTAATGAGACTGACGAATCAGAGTTAATGATTTCCTCAAGTATTCATTCATCGGTGTATTAACCTACTCTATCACAATATATTGAAACACATAATATGTGTTTAAACACATAATATTATATTCCGTAATACAACAAATTTGTTGAAATACGTAACTATCTCCTATTTACAAGAGGGCAAGAAAAGCCTACGCCCTCGTTGAAGGGGTAAATTAACCCACATCGACTATTTCCACCGTTCCACTTATCTCCATCCGGCGCGATCCATCGCATTATCTCAGAAGGCACCAAATCCCACTGTCACAAAAACCACACCAAGCATAGTGGAAGCCGGAAAGTAGAGCATTTCGAAAGGATTCACATGGACTCCGCTGCTTGGTATGGACCGGCGAGCTGAGGATCCTTTGTAATCTCGTTGAAGACGATCGCGGGCCATCCGGCGGCTGCTTCTGGATCCCGGCGTCTAAAACCCGTATAGTAGCCCGTAGCCACCCTCATCGCGCGCATAAATCACAATAGAGGCGGAAAGTGGCGTGGAGAAGTTCTCAAGCAGGGATATGTTCTCGGTGTAGTCTTGCAGCGTTTTCCTTCCAGCAGCCACCGCCTCCGTTGCCGCCACCGTCGACGTCTACGTCGCCTCTGCAGATTTTTCCTCGTCTTTTTGCCGTTACCGACTTCTTCTTTGCTTTCGTTCCTTTTCAACCCGACTAGTCATCCTTTTTGCGCCGCGGAGCTTCTTCGCCAAGTGCTGGCGGAATCGTGTCACGGAGCTGGCATCCGAGTTTAATGTATCGCGGAAATATCGTCGAATCTTAGGCCGTGTAAATGATGCACGATTATGGGAAATTGTGTCGACGTTGCGTGGCGATTCTTCGGTTCATAGGAATTTTGTTGTTCTTTTTAGCTGGCAAGGGTTATTGATGTTGGCAGTGTATTTTTCGTGTTAAGAATAATTATCGAGTTGGAAAGAAAAACAAACAATTTCGAGACAAGCAAAATGGTGACATAAACTTCCCCTATTTTCGCATAGATTATAGCATATTTCAATTTAATCAAAATTGCAGATATCGAGTACGAAAGTTATCAATTGGCGTGGAAGGTTCCGCGGTTATTAACCTCTTGGCCTACGATTATTTTATTACCTACGTGTGCTAGCATTAGCTGATCACTGCTTTTATATATAATTTAATAACTTGTATTCAGTAACCTCCAATCTTATAAGATAGTGCTAAAAATAGAGTTCGAATTAAGTGTCATCCTGAATAATATCAATTTTTGTTGAATCTATACCAGAATTTATAGAACGGGTGTGACTCGTGATTGTAGGGCAAGTGGTTAACTATAATAAATATGAACTTCTTGGAATCATTGATTCTACTTCTACGAAAAGAGAGAGAAAATTAATAAAATGATGCAAATGTCATTTAAAAGAAAAAAAATTAATTTTGTGTAAATTTTCTTTTCGTTTCGGGTATAAATTCAGATTTTTCATCTGAATATTAGGTTGAGTAATATATTCGTTCGTCTTACAGTGAAGTTACTTTTTGAAGAGTATTATGATTAAGAAATGAGAAATATTATAAATTGGGAATAATTTCCAGCATCCCAGAGTACATGGAATCCCACAATAATGAATTCTTACACTTAAGAATACAGTAAATGATAGTAATTCTAAAAATGATGAATAAGCTGAGGTTTATTAAAAAGAATTTGTAGACTCTTATAAGTTCTCCATTTCTATAATCTAATATTGATACAATATACGAGACGATCAAAATCTATTTAGTGCATATCATAACTTTTTGATCAAAAGTATACATGCAACGTATGTTCATTTAATCATCGATATAACATTGTTGATTTAGAATTACCCCTTAAAAATGGTGGTAGTTTGTCGGTTTAAATCTGAAACACCCGTTACATGCTCGACTTTTAATTTAGTTTATCGCTAACATATGCTAAACGATATTAAAACTACTCAGCCTATGCTAATTGATATCATAAATTTGAAATTATTATTCTATTAATTACTGTAAAATCTATTTTGTACAGCGCTTTATTACATCTACATTGTGTTCTTAGCAATTTATAAATATCGCGAAGTCTCTAAGCTTTCCGTGGAAAGAAGTACACGTCACGAAATGTACCAATGTAGCGCTATCACGATCGTGTTACGTAACAGTAATGAAGTATTACAGCTTGCGATAAGCGGTGTTCACGTTGCATTTTTCTTTAAGAAAATGTTTGAAACCGAGTCACATGCATGATCACGAATTTCATGTGATTTTGATATACATATCCTTATACGAAGGTTTAAAGTAATCGTTGCTGACATTTCTAGATATTTCTGCTCTACCTTCGTCATAATAAAATGCGCACTGGTAGAATTTGAAATTAGAATTATGGAGATTTTTTGAAATACAGAGGATCTTGAAAATCTGTAACCTGGCGAAACGAATAAGTATAAAAAGTGTGATTTTGATAACTTTAATTTTCTCAACCAATACTCGTTTTTACCGATTTCACGATTTGTCGACTTTATAGTCGAATTAAAACATTGAAAAGAAGCTACTTCTTTTATATTCGTAGATGAACAAGTTTATCGCTTTTACTTAATCGTAGAATAGCTATTATAAAATTTAATTCTACCTGAAGTTATCTCTCAGTGCTCAGCGTTAAGCGCTTAAACGTGTTCGTAATTTCAGTAATATTTTCATTAAATTTTCTTGATGTTCATTCAAAAAAAATTTAATAGAAATAAAAACCCTGCTGTACTGAAATTCAACAAAATTAATCTTCAACTCGTAACGTACGTCGAATTGATTTTTTATTACTACAATGATGACGGCGTGACGACAAATTGACTCCGCATAATTACTACAAATGTTTACATTTTCTCCATTTCTCATTGATTTTCATGTATTTTAATTGTATTTGTAATTGTGATATTAAAAAAATCGGTCACCTTTTGCAGGTTAATAAAATCAGACATTACCAAGTAAAATAAGTGCTGAAAAATATAATAAGGATAAATATAATTAATTTTAACCAACCGTAGTTGATCTTTATCTTTGAACCGCATTAAAAGTTCACAATCATTATCCTTCTCAAAAACGAAATGAAAGATAGCTAAGGAATGATTATCATTCAATATAACGAAGTTATTAACCCCCTCCTCTTCTTCAATTACCCGTTCTAAATCTGATTGGCCATATTTTGGAAAAATTAAACTCCAAAATGATAAACTAAAATTTTACAAATAGAGAAGATTTCAAAATAGAGTTGCAAGAAGAGTGGAACAATATTTCACCTTCTTCAATACAAAAGTAATTAATTCTACGCGACGAAGATTAATAGTGGTTAACAAACTAGCGATCTACACGTATCATATGTATAATAACGAAAATATCGATAAATATGTTCAATTTTGTATATATCTATATATATATATATATATATATATACATGTATTTTAAACTTTTATTAAGTATATATAAATAATTTATATTATTTCAGGAATTTTGTACGAATCGTCTGTTAGAATACATGAATAAAATACATATATATTGCTTTTTCACTTTCGACCATGCGTGTTTATATTCACTTTTCAGCTGTTCTTCATTAGCACCATAGGTGTACGCTCCATCTTACATAAGTAACTGTACCAATCTCGCAAAAACATAACGCAAGCATCATCATTCGAAGCATAAATTCAACGTCCGCGCCAAGTATGTTGCTTTTCATTCGCCCCGGAGCATTAATCACGCGTTAACTAAAATTGATTAGCCTCCCGCGATGCTTTAATCCACAATTTTTCTTGCAGTCATTCTTATCATAGATCCTTCCTCAATCCAGCGCCAGATATAGCGTACATATAGCCTCGACTATGAAACCCTTACATACACATACATATATATATATGCTTCTACGTCTACTGCACATATATACTCACACGTACGAACGAACGAAGGACCGACGAACGTAGAGGGGACAAATATGGGGGTGGTAAGACCGAACGTCGTCCTTTATACCTTAGGTGGTCCCCGTGGATCCTCCGGCTGAGTCTTCCTTTCGTATCTTTACCCCCATTTCATCTTCTGCCACCCCGCCGGCCCTCGTACCACCCTTATTCTCTCTCTAGCCTTTGCCGTGCTTCTCGGATCGAGTCTCTTAGGTTGGGTTTCCGCCATCCTCCCCCCACGTCCCCTGGCCATCCTTTCGAATCGCCCAAGGCAAAAAACCTGCCAGTCCCTGCCAGGCACCGAGCTGTACGGTCGGGGATGGGCACAGGGGCTAAAAGGGGGTGGCGATCTGTACCGGTGGATGAAGGTAGAGAGAGAGTTATTTTTCGAGGGCTTCGGGACGATGATTTTTCGTCCCGGCTCGATATCGCGCGGAAAATCAATACCAACCCACCACGATAACGTTTGAACGGTGACGCTTTTGCGACGTGAACGATGGCACCGTGATTTCGGGAGTGGATGTTGAGGTTTCCGCGTGAATCGTTTTTGAATGATTTTTGCAGATTTATCGCTGCCGGTGTTGTGTTTTTCTGCTTTGGTGGTGGTGGTTGGCGGCGGCGGTGGTGGTTGAGCAGGATATATGTTTATACATTGGGGAGAGGGTTACGTGTACGTATACACCACTGCACAGAGAAGCTTGGAATCACTTATAGGATGAGAGGGAAACTTGATTTCTTTAATGGAAATAATACAAATGAATGGTTGAAGTTTTGTATGTACAGTGGTTACTGAAAGTATTCGCACTGCCCTGCGTATATTTTGGTATTTAAATTGTTAATTAAATAGGGATCGAATATATTAACTCTAAGTTTACGGATCGTGTTAGTATAATTCGTGTTGATTGAAATAGTAATACTTCAGTAGTAATTCGAGTTGATTAAGTTGAGTTGATTAATTGAAGTCGAACTATTCCGTTGAATAGTTTTATCGTAGCTCAAAGCTTGAATTATACGTTTCGCAAATGGTGCTCTACTATCTCCTTACTTTTCCTATTTAAACCTTTATCATGTTAAACCTTTGCCTGTACCAATAGTTTTGTAACTCACTGTACGTTACTACCCAATTCAAATTCTTTTCGTAGCCACTGTATGCGACAAGAAAAAAAGAAAAAAATACAATAACAGTAGGTACCGAACACCTGTTCCAAGTAAGTAAAATGCATATTTTTTCCTTCCCTCTGGGTTTCAGTAAATTTTCTTCGACATTTTCGAAGCTGAGGACAGAGAGGCGCGTGAAAAAAAAGAATGCAAAAAGGCACGCATGGGTTAGAGCGTATCGAAGGATGAGGGTTGATATGGAAAGATATTTTTCAGGCTTCTGTCCAACGATTCGGCGAGCCTTATAGAAAGCGGCCCTCAATCATGATCCCGGATTCCCCTCGTTCTGCGGCCTCGCTGGTTGACCCTCGTCATTGTACACCAAAAAACATGTATTAAGGTAACTCTTGAATTTTCGACGACCCCTCGAGCGGATTAATTATCGGGGATATTCAATTTGCCGAACAATACCGCCCTTACGGCTTTTTTCCTGCCCTCCGAGGCATTAATCGTGAGAATCTGATCTGACATATTTAGCAGGTGTGAATCGGTATTTGAATAATGCTGACGAAACGTATGAATATTACGATTCGATGTCAATTTTAAATCACTCCAGTTTGATAAACTTTACGCGACGATTTGTATTTTTCATTGTTTTGCACTTTTCTACTTGTTCTTATATTATTGATACATCGAAATAGCAAAGAACATTGTTTTGCTCTAGTTGAGAGAATATACTAAAGTCTTCTAGATACTAAAATATAGTTAGTCGATTTTGTGGAATCGTATTCGAAAATGACGAGTTGCGAAATCACCATTCGAATCAATAACGTTTTGCCATATTTCTAGCAATATTTTCATCCTCCGATAATAGAATTTGTTTATCGATTTATTTATTAAAGTAGCGACGAGCAGTGACCCATTACAAAAAGTAAAATTGAATATAATAACATAGATACAAAAGTGTAATATAAACGGTACGCATAGAGTTATATATAAACGTAACCCAAGTTGCAAGCCTTCAAAATTACGCAACAAAGAATAAGAAAATAAAACATGATAATAATAAAACATCAACGACAGAAAGTGTAGAAATAAAAAAAGAAGCAGAATACAATTCGAAGGATTTTAAAGCAAAATACGCGAGCAAGATCGTTAATCCAATTACCAATTTACTACAAGAACATGAAATTCCATAAACATATTTGCAGTCGCCCCATGAATCAAACGACTCCCTCCAGTACTCCGCAGTACATCCCGGCAAAAGCGATCGCTTATCGTCCTAATCGCTATTCCGTTAATCACCCCTCGCAAGGTTGCTTCGTTCACCGTCCACTTTACACGCTCAATTGCCCGCAACCCCGAAGGATTTCGCGTAACCGAAAAAGAAAAGCCGAACATAATCAAACGGCACGTCGTCGAAATACCAAAAGTCATCGCAACGAGTATCGACGGACGCGTCGTTTCATCGAGAAAGACACATACGACTAATTGCACTGAAGCAACAGAGGCCGAAGTGGGACAAAAGGAGGGACGAAGAACAATGCCGGATGACCGGGCTCGAATGGTTTCTTCAGGGTAACACGTCGGGATTAAACGTTTCCTTTGTTCGTTCAAGCCAAAGTCGCCAGTCCGGTCTGTCCGTACCCCTTTGTCCTCCGGTCTTGTCTTTTTGCAAGAAAATCTCTCTTTCTGTCCTCCCCCCCCCCCCTCCTCCCCTTCTCCCAACTCCCCATTTCTGTCTCTTCCTCTTTGCCTTCGTATTAGACCCTTAGGTAATGCCATCGTGGCTGCCACCCCGTGGACTCCAACGTCGGGTCCCCCGCAATTCCGATCTCCACCCTTCGCAGACCGAAACTCCCGGCTTCCATCCAACGAACCTTCTCCCCCCGCGCCCCGACGCTCCACCAGCCTCTGTCAGGTTACCATCGGGCTCCTTCTCCCAGCAGGAGCGAAGGAAGGACGTCCGTGGGGCCAAGAAAGGGAGGTTGGGCGGAAGGGTAAGTTTCTTGTTAGGGTCCAGACTCACTGGCGACTCCTAAGTTGCTATAGGCATGTGCTTGCTGTAAAGGAGGGGGTGGCGAAGGCAGTGGCCCCTCCGAAGGAAGGGAAGGTAGCGAGGGGTGCAAACAACCGTGGCACGACAAACAAACTGGACTCGAAGGTTGGGCCTCGAGTCGGATTGTTTGAAGATTAAATCAGCCTCGAAATACACGACGGAGTGCGGCCACTTTGTTTCGATTGCTCGAACGACAGACACAGTGTAAATGGGGGGCGGGGGGGAGGTGGGATGGTGTATGGGAGATTTTTGGCGCTGGCGAGAGAAAGAGGGGGTTTTGAGGGTTTGACATCACGCGCACCCTTCGAGAAACGTAGCCTCTCGTAGTCGATGGCGCGATTGTTCGAACGGCGTGTATCCGTGTGAACTTGATTACGGGACACAATGGTTATTAGCTCTTCACGCTTCCCTTCCTGTTGGAAATAATGACACAGAAAGATTTACGTTGAAACGATCGCATATACCGTTACACTTGTACCGAATGATTGAAAATAAAATTGACTAATTCGCACACAGCGCTCCTCTGCATGTTTGTTCGTTGATAGCATTCGCGATACTGGTTTTGCTCCTTCTCATTCATTTCCTAATACTTGAGACATACACATCCGTACAATCCACACGCATAGGATAGATGTCCCAATTACTGTCAGCGTCCCTATAACCGACACTTTAATTATTTTATTTAATGGCAAAAGTAACGGATGAAGAATCGTAAGTAAACAAATTTTCATATATTATATGCTTTGTGCATCTTCTTGCGTATTTAAATTTTCTATACATGCATAAAGATCCGCAGTTTAATAATAAGTAGGCTATCAAGGTGAGGTATCTACTAACATTAATGAGGAAAGATACTTTATTTAATTGCTCTACTTTATTTGGATGTATGTAGTGGAACATTATTATCATCTAAAATCTAAAGTTATAGAATCTTCGACAAAATTTGGAACATGTATTACGTTAAGTCTGTAGCTTTTCGCGCCGTTGAATTTTCCATAAATGTATAAAAATCTGCAGTCTATACAAGAGTTTTAAACATTTTATAGGCACCGATTTCGTTTACTCGCAAGAATTAGACACAATTTAAAAGAATGGCCATTTTCCTGCGTTTGTTAATAGGAAAATATATACGAATTAAAGTTGCATCTCACGATGCTTGCTTTTAAATACACGAAATTTTAAAGCATGCACGGAGATATTCGTGAGTGGCTGTCCACAGGAATCCAAAACAATCTCCGCAAGTTGTCCTAAAAAAGTGACGAAACCGAACATGTAGTCGTTTCAAGTAGAAGCTCCGAGTACTCAAAGCCGACCGAGTCACCATTTCCGCGCAAACGATTAAAGCCGAGCGTCCAGAAAGAAGATCGCACCCCTTCGAATCCAACGTTTCAATTTAAAAAATCATACGGTAAATGACCCACGTACTGTCACTGTTCCTATAACTGCCACTCGAATTCGTTTATTTAATAGCAAAGTAATTTATAAAGCATCGTGAGTAAACAAATTTTCATACTAAATTTCGATTTCGATTTACGTAACAACACATAGATATTGTATATTCGTTTACACTTAATATTTACAAGTAAATATTAGGAGCTAAGTGTGCTGTTGAACATTAAAACGCGACCAATATAATTATAAAGTATGGAACGTGTGATAATTCAGTAAGGCGATACGTTTATTATATATCTTATATCTGTTACACAAACTAACGTGTTAATATATATAAAACGTGTTTCCATTTAAATGAAAAGTTTTCAAGTGACAGTGATAAGGATATGGGACTTTGTTGTACATTTTCAATTACGTAATAATGAATTTATTATATTGAACATATAAAACATATGTTTATAAATAAAAGAGCGGTTGAACAATATTATGCTGCAAATTGAAACAACCGTTATGTTAACGACGTTCTAAAATAGTTAAATAAAGTTACGCGCGAACCTTAAAGTGGCAGTACGTGGTACATTTACCCTGCAACGTCCAACAGTTCGCGCATCCGAAGAAAACTTCCATCGATCGTAGTATTGAAAACTGAAAACGTACCACGTACTTCTAAATCCAGTGTCTACAATTTGACGACACAGATCGTGTAAATTACTATTTATAAAGTACTATGAAGCAATCGAAGAATATTACATTGAAGTGCAAATACTGTATGAGAAGTTAAAAAAGAGGTAACAGAATTAAATATCTTGAAGGGTGGATTTTGTTGCACGGTAATGATACAAAAACATACTTTTATAGCTCCGTAGCAAATACACAAATTTAAAACTCAAATTTTGGACTAAAATGCGAATATTGCTTGAGAAAGTACTGCGCTAAATTACTCTGTTGTCTTTGAATTTTAATATCGTAGCATGATCGAATGTTGTGATTAACGGTTTCATAATTTTGTGATCGAACGTCAAGATTTGAGTTGTAACATTCGTACTGATTTGTAAACGTTATATTTTTATAGATTACTATCCGGAAACATAAAAAACAAGTTAGATTCGACATGTCGCAGGATAAGAAAAACAAGCGCAGGTGAGAAAACATATAAAAGTCCATCGAAAAAACAAGTAGTTATTCATTTATCAATACGCGTTCTGTTTTCTTGTATGATCGAATACCGAAAATTTTGAACAAAGTGTTAAAAGAGGATACACTGTCATATAGCCATATGGTAGTAAGAATTATTAAAATATTTCTTATTTTATCATGGCACATAGATGATCTTAGAAGATATGAATGCAAAAAGCAAGTACCGTATGCACGAGGGTACTTCAGACAGTTTGAAAAACAGGATATGCAGTTAGCCTACGTATAAATCTTACTAAACCAATGCTACGTTTGTTGGTTCAGTTCACAGCTCGACGGAAAGGCATTTTGGAGGCATACATTAAAGCGGGACACCCTACTATAGTTATCGTCAAGAACTCCCGTGTTGTACCGTGCAACCAGACTTCTCAATTGGTCACGTCTCTTCAGCTGAGACACTGTTCATTATATATCTGTCCTTTCGAACAATTAGAATTTAATTATAATAGTTTTAATTTCATTTCATTTACAATAGTCATAAAATCAGGTACTGGAATTAACTTTGCCATTTAAATAGTAATTAATTCAGCTTAACTAAATTAAATTTCCGGTCATTTAACCCTTAGTTACTGATACCAAGTTTTTAAACATTAATACGTACTCAAAGTCTGCCATACTCTGGTTGAAATGTATGAAATTAACGTGACATTAATTGTTACAAAGAATGGTGAACAAATATTTTATGATTACGTAACGAGAATTTTGAAAATTATAAGCAAAGGAACACGATTCGTTCCTAAATTGTATGGAAACCTATAGCGAGTTAATGTTACCAGTTAAGGGTTAATAATACACTTATGTGACTATATAAATTTGTTATGGTAGAAGTGGTATACAGAGCCTGATTAAAAAATGCCTAACAGAAAAATGTAAGTATGTACAAATACTTTTTGTAGCCACTGTAAGCATAGATAAGTAATGTTTTGCCTACAGCAACAGATTTTAAACAAACTTTAATAAAGGAGTACATTTTGTAGCTTTAAATCTTCTACATTTTTATTTGCGATGGCGCACCAAGATACTCACTTACAACAGCTCTTTTGTTCGAAACATATTGTCGCACGGGTAACAAAATTTGTAATACTCCAAGAACCTCTTAACACCTTCCATTACACCTGAAGCATAAAATATACATTTCCATGCAAGAGAGTCATTCATACTTTTTTTCAAATTCTACCATAAAAAGAAAAGGTCTGCGCCTTGAAATATATAAATTTCCATCACTCTTGATATTTAAAGGATATTTTATTGTAACATTTATTTAAACACTCTATGATTAATTGTAGAATGCATACATTAAGTTGGTGCAAAAATAATTGCGATTTTTAAGAATCGAATTTTTCCAATTAAGTATAAATGTCGAACAAGTGACGAATGATTTTCTAACAACTGCCGAGTTGGTTTACTATATAAATACAAATTAGTAGTGCTAAAGAAAAGGATATTGATGTTGTCTCCTAGTGGCTCAAACAGAGGAATCTTTTTCTTAACTCCTTGTCTTATTAATTTTTTGGAGACTACATTTCTTAATATCAGCTAGTTATTACTTTAATATTGCGTCAAATATAGGACATCGAAATATTAGAATTAATCTGGACTCGATAATCCTTTATCTCGCATATTGAAACAGAAATTGCAATTGAAACCAAACTTTATTATAGTTACTGTATATTTAGATTACAATATTCGTCAGGAATGTGACGTGTCATTCTACGGCAAAGGGTCAACATAAAGTTCTATATGGTCGCGTTCATTCAACAATGTTTACTTTTAAATCATTGTCAATAATTAGGCGGTTGTCAGAATTCCCCCTAAGGTAATTCATTAAAAAGATTGGCCTACAAAGAACCATTTCCCCCCATCCTTAATCTTCTCGGTACAAAGGATACACCCTAGATATTTCCTCACCACCGCGCGGCCGAATACAAACAACAATCGAAGCGAAGAACCGTCGAACTTCATCGACGGCTTCGCACCCCGAAACAAACTTGCGTAACAGTTGATCGAAGTACGCGGAGCTACTTTCGAAACACCCGGTGTGCCGTGGATGGATCGCGGCTCCAAATCGACGAAGCGGCCACGGGGTGGAAATCGATCAGACCGCGGCGGTGCAGGCCGAACTCGGCCAGCAGTGGTTCACCAGGTGGATCGGAGGCGATCGAAACCGTGAACACAGGCCGCTTCGATCGGCGCCGGTCTCACCTCACGGCCCGAGGTGAACGTTCTTCGCTCGTACACGGCCGGACATTATTTAATAATGCATTACTACGT
Source organism: Eucera pruinosa (assembly GCA_028830335.1). Lineage (NCBI taxonomy): Eukaryota > Metazoa > Arthropoda > Insecta > Hymenoptera > Apidae > Eucera > Eucera pruinosa. The sequence continues at coordinate 8,221,411 of JAMYCR010000014.1, read as the reverse complement.
ACATTAACGCGATATACCGGCGATACGTAGCCGTGCCTGGATACATCTACGTGCACGTGCGCGCCCGCATACACATACTTCCGCACACTTCCACCGTTCGCCTATCTTTGTATACCTTTCAGCGTGGTGACGCGCAAAGAGGGGTAGCCACCCTTTCTCTCACTCGTCCAACCCCCACCGACCTCCCACCGCCCTTTATCTCTGTCGTAGCGGACCGTGGCCGCACGTACAGCCCGTTTCATAACTCGCGGATGGGAACTTTCAGGCTGGTTTCAACCTTTTGCTGGGCTGAAGGAAATTTACAGGCAAACGGAAACTCGATTCTAGTTAGGGTTTCTTTACAATATCGTAGGGCAATTGCGGAGGGTGAAATAGAGGGATGCGATGGTGTTGTTGTGGATGACTTTTCAAATGAAAATTAACAAAATGCACATTTGTTAACAATATTCGTCAAAACATTTAACTTCTTTTCTGGGAATATTAATTTTATTATAATGGTTTATGAGTACACTGAGGATCTTTATGCATCTATGACGAATTTTAATTTGCAACGCAGAAGAGATTTCATATGATGTATAAAAATATACAAAATAATTAAAGTGAAGTATAAATTACAGCATTTAGGGAATCGAACAAATTTATATTATAATATACTCTTGGAATTTTACTAATTCGCATAAACATTCATAGTCTAGTTATCATATTTTTTTAAGAACATTCAACGTGTCATAAACTTGTCTCTCTAGCAAGTGTCGGAGAGCAAACGATTAGTGTCATCCAACGAAATGGTTAATATAGCCGCTGCATGCTATATTATAACTGTTTTATACTTACAATTAGTTTTAGTTTTCTCTCTTAATAGGTCATAACATATGAAAGGTCTGTTTCTTACGATTCAGATGAATACAGTACGATATAAGTCGTATACAATAAATAATAATGTAATAATGCTATGTTTAGAATATCCTCGTCAAGGATTAAGGATTGTTCTCGGTATTTCATCAATTTCCAGCTGTCTCGTTGAAAAACGTCGCGTTTTCTTCGCATCAGCACCAGATGCTTCCCTTTAATTGTTATACCCAAAGCATGCAAGTAAATACAGCATTTATTCGATCTACGGATTATATATGGCATACAATAGTATATCATTAGAATAAAGATTATTTTCATAAACTGTTTATTATTCCAAGGTTAAAAACATATTTCTCTGTTTATATAAAAAGTTAAACATAAGTTTAAAGTGTTGTGGAATTGAAATTTTAAAAAATTCAAAAAGTGGAGTTAATCTAATTCTAATTTAACTTAATAAGTTAAGCTTGCGAATGGCCTATATAAAGCAAAAAATAAATTCGCTCATTTAGAGGTTCCAAATACGAAAAATAGGTACATGCAGGTATATACACAATACTAAAATCAGTACGAAGAATGAGTATAATCATTTGCACGAAGAAACTGTTTCAAAATAACGAAAATCGGACCAATAAGAATTAGCCTCCGAATTTATCACCTCTGTTCGCTTTTAGCGATAGAAATCCGTTTACACTTTCTCCTCTCTTCCATGCACGAATAGAACACCAATTGAAAACTCAGTGACTGTAGGCTAATAAGAAGATGGCACAGCTGTCGATTGCTTCTAGCGTAGTAGAATATCTTTCAGGCGATACGGGCACAAGTGCGTTTATATTTTTTCCGTAAATCTCCTTCCCTTCCACGCTTCGAAACGTTTTGGCGAACGGTACAAATAACTGTGACGTGTCTTTATAATTTTGTCGCAGTAAGTGACCTAGAACCAATCAGGGCCGAACTTCTCCAGTAGCTCGATAGAAAGATTCTAGAGGCTAGTGTTCTTCGGCGTGTCCCTTTCCCTTGTGCATTTCTCAACGTTTCGGCTAATAGTGCAAATACATACGTGTTATTGGTCTTTATAATAGTGTCGAAAAAAGTAGCCTGTGCACCAATTAGAAACGCATTTCTCCCGCGAGACTTTTTTTCTAACTGCCAATAGCACGGTAAGAAGCTAACAAGAGGCTAGTGTTCCCCGTTTCGGCCAATAGCGCAAATAAGTATGACGTATGTTTAGAATTGTGTCGCGGAAAATGGCCTGTAATGAAGCAGAGACGCATTCCTTTCGCGAGACTTCTTTTCAGCTCTCAATTAGTATCACAGAGAACTGGAAAGTGGCTTCTGTTCCTCTGAAATTTGTGCTGAGAAGTTTGGCTACAACAAATCGGTCTGCATTTCTTCCAAGTGTGAACTTTTCAACTTTGCATAGTACATGGATTGAACTTCGCGGTGCTGACTATAAAACAACATCCTCACCTGTATCAATAACTTTGCAACTTACTGTATATCGTTTATCATTTAACCATCGACTAAATACAGGATAGATTATCCATTTATAGGAAACATCATAAATATCAAATTGAAATTCGAATCGTGTAAAATCGCAAAGGTTTTCTACGTCTTTTGCGATTTAAAATGGTTATTTTAAGTATTACATTCAATCCGACTATCAAAGTTGATAAAGTTAACCCTGTATCCATGTATGAAATATAACTATACGTTTGTTCATATTATAAAAGTAAATGAAATTCAGGTTAACAATATTAAATGATAATAGTCCAACACATATAAAGATATACTTCTATACGCGTTACTATAAATCTAGCTATTATAGATCGATTATAGCGGAAACAATTAATTCGCGCAGTATTTAGTTACAATTCCCATCGTTTCAAAAACGTTGTTGTTTTATTTTAGTAAGGGCTCCGCGTAGCCCCCTCGTGATTTCGTATAAGAATCGATAACCTATTCTATGCTTCGTCGATGATTTAATCTTCACAAGTGTCTCTTACAATGAACTTAACACCTTCGAAGCAAACGAAATTTCCGTTCAAGTTTTCCTCCCTTTTTTCCCCCCTGTAAAAATATGAATTTGCATAAACGCATCCCCTACTGAGTTCATTATTATCCAAGCTGGCGATGGCAGCGGAGTGTTATGAAGCAAGCTGTACAAGGTTGAACACACGCGTGCGAAAACCTGGCACACGTACGCGTTTCCAGCGGGTTGTATACTTCAGGACTGCGGGCATGGTTACAGTGCAGTGTGCAATATGCACATCGTAGAGAGTGCAGCTATAGTGCTCGAAGCCTCGAAGTGCAGGTAGCAGGGGAGGGAAGAGGGTGGCCAGGGCAGAGGGGGTGGGTTTACAGCGTGCCATAGTGGACAGAACGGTGGACTAACTGGGGCTCGTGTTACGCTCCGGAGAGGCGAACTTAGCGCACCTACACTATCGTCAGAAAGTTTCGGAGCAGTTGCTCGCGAAGGCGATAAACAGCTGAAAATCTGCAGCACATGTTTCCTTTCCAAACATCGGCCTGCAAACACCGATGCGCGGTGAATTTTGATATTGCTCGCCTTACGTTATAGTCACCGGATCATCTTCGTTCCGCTCCGATGCAAATTTTTTAATGTCATACTTACGGGTGAGTCGCAAACGCGATCTTTGGTCTCGCGAAACGACGAATTCGAATCTTTCGAAAGCCTTGAATGCTTTTTTTCCAATTTGGTTTCTGGAAAGTAACTACTATTTTCGGGGACCAAAATCTTAACAAATGTCACTTTAGAAAATCGAGTTATTTATTGAATATGATTAAATGAAACTTAAATGTAGTTATAATTGAAATGAATGAATCAGTAGAAACTTTTTGCGGGATAATTATTCATTCTTATATGGTTTCCTTTATTTCGGTATAAGTGACTGTAATGGATTGGTGAAATTGTATTAATTAAAATGAGTCTAAAGCTTAAATACGAACTCAATTGGATTGTTAGTGAAATAAATTTGTACTATGGCGGTATTCTCGTTATTTATACAAATTATTATCTACTTAAGTTTCGATAGTTTCGATTCTTAAAAGTAGCATTAAGTTTCCAGATTCGAGAATTCGAAACTTTTTGAGTTTTGAAAGGTTTCGAGGTTTGGAAGTTTTGAGTATTCCATTCCTACTTATATTAACGCTTTACTATTATAGTATTTCTCACCTTACGTTATAGTGACGACATCATCCTTATTTTGCTCTATTTCAAATTTTTCAATTTTATTTTAACCTTTAGCTACTGTAATATTGCTTCCCTTACATTTAGAATAGCGGTATCATCTTTATTTTGCTCTATTTCAAATCTTTCAATTTTATACCAATCCTTAACTACTATAATATTGCTCGGATTACATTATAATGACGAGATTATTTTTATTTTGCTGTATTTCAATTTTTTTAAATTTATATTAACGCTTCACTATTATAGTATTGCTCACCTTACGTTATAGTGACGAGACCATCTTTATTTTGCTCCGTTTCAAACATTTTAATTCTGTATTAATCCTTAACTACTATAGTACGTTTACATGAGCTCTTCTAAAAGTCATGGTTAAGAAATATAGAAATAAGTGTAATCCATTACGAAAAAGTAAATAATGAAAATATATATAAATTTTATAAAATATATATTTATAAGGAAAAGGTCGAATAAGCATAGCAACAGTATCACTAAATGTAATTCACATTGTGACAAGTTTGTGCTCCTGAAACGACCGAAGCACTTGCATTTACTTAATTCCTTGACATTTCCAAGTATCCGTAAACTTTTGCAACTGCCTGTATACCAATCGATAATTATCTTAACCTCCCCTCCACCCTCCAGCAATAATTAAACACTTATTCATCGCTGTAACCAATTACTTCCCATTATTCACGCTCAAAACCCGCGAAACACGCTCGTTCAAAAATTACACCGCGACTGAACTTTCTGCCCGTAGTGTATACTCTCGTCAGGGGGTTTGTGGGTGGAAAATGAAGGCGGGGGTTGGGGTTACGAGGAGCGAGAGAGAAAAATGAAGCTGGCGGGAGTACACTCTGACCAAAATGTTAATTATTTAACCCCCAGGAAACTCAGCTAACGAGCCGGCGTACGAAATGAGGATGGTCGAGGGCAGTGGCGGGGGGGAGAATAGGGTTGAAGGCTGCTGGACGAGAGGATCGCACACGTACCCCTTCTAGCAAGGGTAAAGGGGACTCGGAGGCTTCCAATTACCAACAAAGGAAAAGATGTTTTAAAAAGAGCAGCCTGTTATGAACGGCGACACCTTGTTACAGGGTTGAAGGACACTTCGAGAGGATGGAAACTCGATTAATGATAGAGGGTGAATAGGGAAAACGATGTCAGATGCGAAGTTGGAAAATTTGTCTTACGAGAAATTGCGACTGCTAAGGCGATAGCAATTAACCTTTCAGAGACGTCGTTCGTACGATGCACGGATCCTAGCTTCTTTTTTGCGATTAGTATGAAACGATTAATGTCTATTTAAAATAGGGGGAACTATTCATTAGCGATTACGATTCTGTCGTTCTATATTACACGTTTATGCGACTACGAAGACTTGAAGCGCGAAACCTGAACAAAAAAGCATTTTATCGAAATCTACGTGGTATTATTTTCTTCTTGCAGCCACTTCACGCACGCCGTTCATTTTCATGGGAAAACAGTTACAGATTCGGTACACGCATTTTGAATTCTTCTAAAAGGGATAACACGATTAAAGAATCGAAGGTGCCGGTGCGTTTGTTTCTTTTTCATGATTATTTCATATCGCGTTTTGACAGGAGATGAGTAATGAGATCGTTGATTTGGGTTTATTGACGTATGAAGCGAGTAATAAAGAGCAAATTGAGAGCCGCGGAGCTGGCACCGCATCAGAACTTTCAAACAATGACATTTTGCATCGATTGTACTTTAGTTGCAAAAAATAACACTTCTCCGGTGTACCTGTCATATCAATTTCTGTTCTGTGTTCAGTACACGGCATCATAAAAATTACCCACATACAATGAAGATGTTAATTCGAGGATTTTAGCATTCTCGATGAATCTGTTCGAAAACAAACGGTTTCATAATTCGTGTAATAAATTGCTCGGTTCCTCAAAGAGTATTTCATTGGTCTGAATAATTGCTGGTTCGCGAGTGCCAAGTTTCGCGAATAAGCCGCGTGATATAGAATTTCCTACTACAAAGTTCAATTAATTATTCGCATCGATGATTTTGCAATGTGCTAACAGGCGGTGTCATACAGAAATATGACTTTTCGTATCTTCCACCATACGAAAACATTTTTCCATACGCTTAGTACAGTAGAACGCCGATTATGCGAATGTCGGTTATTCGAATCAGAGATTGAATACCGGTACAGTGAAACATCGATCGATTGGGGGAAAAATCTGTTCCGATGATACTTTATAATTATATTCGTCACGTTTTAACGTTCAACAGCACATTTACCTCCTAATATTTGTCTATAAGTATTAAGTGTAAACGAATATACAATATTTATGTGTTGTTACGTAAACCATATTCTAAATTTGGTATGAATATTTGTTTACTTACGATACTTAACACATTACTTTGCTATTAAATAAAACGAATTCAAGTGGCAGTTATAGGAACAGTGGGTCATTTACCCTATGCGAATGGTTCTATGTTCGGATAATCGATGTTGGACTGTTTATGTGTAGATCAAAACCGTGGTATCTCATATTTCTGCCTTATACCACATTTCTGCCCTCCCCTCTAACAATTCGTGTTCGAAGTGGAAGTTCGACTGCTTAAGAAAATTGCAAGTGTCGGTGATCTACGTTTGTTTCGCTGCCGGTTACGAATATTACGAAAGTAAAAAGCTACTCCTATCCATCTATTGCGCGATTTTAAATCGATTTGCGAAAAGTGTATACAATATGATGTGCTCGAAGCAGTTTCTTGGCAACGGAAACCTCGGGACTTAAATTTAGATATATGATGCCACTAAACCCACTTCGCCATATGCTACCAACTTTTATGTTTCCTGCATTTATCAAGCTGCCTCACCTTCCCTTTGCGCCACGATTATAACGATCAAAAGCAAAAAGAGACAGGGAGGAGAGGAGAGAAGAAAAAAGCAAGAACGTTTGCGAGGGCTGCGAAAATGCAAAAATCGATTCGACCACTGCTATACACACTGTTCTCAAAGCTTTCCCGATTAGAGCAGAAATAGAAGAGCGATAAGTATAGACAAGTGTGTCAAGAAATATAACTCGGCTATTTTTATACATGATCGTAGTATCGCGAATGTTGCAAAAATGCAAATAGCGAACTGTCAATGATTGGAAATACTCATGTGTTTTATTATTTTTAAAACGTCAAGTGCCTGCAATAGCAATAGTACGAAACAGTTTCACCGAATATCGAGTGTATGGAAAATATTACTACTGTTGAAAGATACGAAGACCCTTATAATGTAACGTCAGCGATATTTTATTTTATTTTATTCACAAAAATCATTCAATTTTTGTGAGTAGCTTTTCCAGTTTCCGTGCTAATTATAATCTAATTACATTTGCTAACTGCATTGAATACAGTGCAACAAAAGCTGTGTTTTAATACGTTCGCATGTTCGAGAATAAGAAGGTACATGGTTTGCAATTGAATTTGTGTTAATTTTCCACTAATCGTAAATATAAATACAGACTTCGGATACCTCAGACATATTTTTAACCCTTTAACTCTGTTTGAGGAGTATACTCATCATGAAGATAGAAATTTTCCAAATAAATATGATATGTGAAAATATTTTGCAACTAAGTAAATGGTTAACTTAAAGAATACATTTTTTATTCAATATTTTCGATTATTTCAATATTTTCTGTTGCAAGCATGTAGAGTTTACATATAACGTACCTCGTTTCCTATTTAATCTACGACATGGTTGTTGATGTTAAAAAAAAAGTTACATAATTTGCAGTATAGAATCCATAAATATTCAAACAAATTATTCACTTTCACTAGTATCAAAAAGCTGATCGTTCTATTATCCGAAAATTCCATTACCTATTCGAACATCTGTGTCACCTTGTTAATTCGGATACGGGATGCTTTGCAATAGCGTCAAAATAAAAATTCATTGCTTGCGTATGAAAAATATTTTATATTAATATTAATTATAATAATTTCTTCCGACGTATGTAAGTGCTACCAACGCGAGACGATTATTCCAAGAAATTTCCTTCATCGAACAAACCACTAATCGCCATTAATATCTCTCTTTAAACGCATTGGACGATATCGAGTTGTGGACAAGGCAGCGTTTAATTGCTCGCCAAAAGGTCGACGGGAGCGTTAAGAGTAACGAAACAGCCTCGAACAATATGATAACACGATTGTTTTCCTCCCATCTTCTTTCTCCCGGCTGATTCTGGCGGCAAGTCGAAGGGCGAGTTACCCCCTTCGGCGAAAATGGGGTAAATCGAGATGAGGGCCTGGAAATTAGTACGTGGACGATTTTATTAGAGCGACGGTGTGTAATGAAGATTTTACGAGCGTGGCTCAATTATTGGTTATTTAACATCTTCGCGGAAGGGTAGTTGCCAGTCTCGTAATTGTTCCGGGTTATTGACGCCTGATATTATGGCTCCAGTTGTATTCTATCGCATCCGATGTCGTAATTAGGTTCGCGTGTATTGTTCACGATTGGTCAAAGCGCAACCTTTCGCTTTGGCAAAAGTTAGGGACAAAATTAGTGCCACTAACAATAAGCTCTCTGCGGTTTGTTATTGTATATATGTGCCCATAATTATGGAAGTGGTCTAAGTCAACATTTAAAAAAAGAATGAGTTTATCAGTTATTTCACATCACATTATTTTAAACTAAATTAATTCAATGTAATTTTTACGATATTGTCAAGAATGAACCGTTAAATAGTGCTTGTTCTTTCAACATTATATGGAATTCATTTAGTGTTAATTATGAAAGTGGTCTATATCTCGAAACAAGATATATATGATAAGGTCTTCGAGGCTTCCGCGGAGATATATATAACTTACAATTAGACCACTTTTATAATTATGGGCGTATATAGTGTCGGCCAAAAATTTGGAATTAGTAGGCATTGGAAGGAACGCAATAGTTGTCAAAAAAAGGAAAGGTAGAGACGCGATACCGTAGAAAATTGTTCAGTGAAACATCTGTAAAAATAAAGGAAATTATTAATGATATTTAAAACAATAATTTTGAATTAATAGTAATTGAATTACCTAATAATAAATTGTAATGAATATAATATAGCTCAGTAATATAGTAATATAATATAATTATATGATGTAATATAATTGAATATAACTCAGAAACTTATTTCAATCTTTTAGGGGATAGTGTAAGTATATATATTAGGTGGCGAAAAAAATTCGCGTAGATTTATACTACCAATTTTAACCCTTTCGTAGTGTAATAAAATGATGAACTGCGGAAAAAATATCGGCAGAAAAATTATTTGTTTCTTCTATCGTGAAGTTTTCTACATTCTGGTTGCTACATATGAAAACTACATAGTTTAACCTACTTTAATAGTAATAATTATGTATATTATAATTTAAGATACTACATTTGAATTGCTATACATATTCGAAATCTTACCCGAATATCTTTCATACTAAACTGCGAAAGCGTTAAGCGAGCTAAACATTTTTCAAATGTAATTTTATTTAACAATATACCTGTTTCAAAAATAATTAAAAATTATTACTTTTTCATTGAATTCTCTTGTCAAATATTTATTTATGTTCACAAAAATTTGCATGTACAGACTGGCCATCTAAACATCGAGCAGGGATAAATCAGAATTTTGATTTCTGTGAACTAATAAAAAGAAGAATTGTTACGGTTTGCTCATATTTTACGTTCGATCGATACTCATGGCATGTAACATTTGAAAAATGGTACGTTTTTATAGCTTTTCCAATTATATTATACTACGTTTTGTTAAATATTTTTTGAACAGATAAAAATTGTATACGCTAAGTATGCTACAGTTTAGGCAGCTTCTGCGAGGCGGCGATTTTGGGAAAATTTTTCCTAAAGTTTTTCTATACATAGTACATAATTACGCGATTTCAATTAATGTTAGAATTGAACAAATATTTATTATTATATCAATTTTACCGATAGCAAAACCAGATCCGTCACTTTTTCGTAAAACTTGCGGTATACATTTTTCCAGATGTATGTATAATAAATTAGACCAATATTCACTTTTAAAGGATAACTTCTTTTTATCACGTATTTTTTAAAAAAAAAGGCACGGTGGCAATTCACGATAGTCAAACATTTTGTTACGAAAAAATGGCATATCGTGGGTGTCATTTGTTCCATTTTTGCGGATGAGGATTGCCACGTGTTTTATAAGTCATTATCGACCACTAACGATGCTGCAGAATTTGACGGGTTTGACGATTCTAATGAAATCGATGGAGATTAAAACAAAAATATAATACTTCAAATGTGTGAGCTTCTTTCTTTTCTCAACTATTATCTATTTCAATTAGCATTCTATCTTTTTCCTTTCTTCGACTATTATCTATTTCAATATTCTATTTCAACTATTATCAACTATTATCGTTATCGTAATTTTCAACTATTGTGTTACGACGCTTTAGAGATTAATATGAAACAATAAGCCCACGGCTATTACAGTACAACATAAATAACATAGGACGACTAATTATGTAATTAACGTGTACCTAACATGACTAATATAGACTAAAATATTATCGTTAAACAGGATTTACGTATTCATATCATTGCTTAAAGACATAATTACGCGAATCCACCCGATATACGTATATCCAGATTTTCTCAGAAAAATTCGACAAAATTCCAAATCCTGATTACGAATTCTCCCTGACGTCATTATCCGGATATTCGAATATACGATTATTCGGATACTCCTAGTCTCAATCGCTAATTGCAACTCGCAATCAGTTGCCCAAAAGATCATCGTGACAAGAAATAGTATTAAACCCCGCTGATTTCGTGAATCTGGCCATTAAACACGAGGCACGCGTAACTCGGACGTTCGGTGGCTAAAACCACGTGAAAAGGATCCGTGCGGCAACAGCGAACGACACTTTATCATCGAATGGTCCGTCGAGTTCCGCGCAACGAAGCGAAACGGTGGCTCGACCAGAGTCCAGATTAAGCGAGCCACTCGAAACAGGACTCTAGACAGTTCGACCGATCGACTCTCGCCGGGATGCTGAAGATTCTTGGCCGGAAGTTGCCCGTCCCGGCCGCAAGTATCCACTGTTCCGTACAACAGGTTCTCGATACCTTGGACACCGGTCTGTGTGCGGCTCGCGCGAAATGATGCCGCAAGTCGATGTCCTTGAAGCTTCTCGCCACTGCGAAGGCTTAAGTCCAGGGACGAAGGTACAAGCAAGAGGAAGAGTACATATAGAAGGCGGCAAAGAAGGGAGAGGAGAGGGGAAGTTGAAGTGCAGAAGGTCCTCCGTGATACCATGATCCACCTAGAGGTCGGGAGCGGCCATTTTGTCCGTTCTCTCACCCTACCATCTAGCTAACTCTCTCCCTCTCCCGTTGCACCCTTCTCCCCTCAGGTTCTACACCCCGCACAACCCTCTAACGGCCCCCAGAGCGTAGTGGTGTACGAAGGGGGAGATCCAGGGGGTGGTCGAGGTGGGCTGAACGAGGGTGAAGGCCTGCAACCTATGGTATATGTGTGTATATACCTGTACATACGCGTGTATATATGTACACATACACATAGTATATATGGCATATAGATATAGCTGGTCTGCCCTCCAGTACCGGAAACAGCTACGTCCCGAGCTCAACCAACGACAAGGTAGCCAACATGGCGAACCCAGCGGTGCTCATATTTTCGTACGACGACCGCTGGCCACCGAGAAGCCAACCCCGCGACCTCGTGAACTTATCAGACTACACTCAACGGACGGAGGGGTTGAACCGCGCGAGATAGAAGCCGGCCCGCCTTGTTACACGTTAATGGTGACTAAAGGCCACGGCCCGGATGACACTCTGTTACCGAGTAGATCGCTGTGATTTAGTTGGATCTTTGGACCCGTACGGTGGAACGCATTCCGTAAGATGCATATCGCGCCGTTGTGAAACGGGGTTTGATTAGTGTAGGTGAAGAAATGAAATAGTGGCCCGTATGGGAGTTTTATGTGTTTGGATTTCATACTGGGGATCGATTATTTGGATTTGATTGTTTGGAATGAATCGCGGGTTTTATGGGTTTCTTTTTACGGTGAACTAACGTATAATGAGGTTTAACATTTCGAGTCTTTGACGGGGGATAGGGATTTTACGTTTACTGGCTTTTTCATTTATTGGTAATTTGGTAACGCTTTCGATTATAATTGGTTTAATGGTATTTTTTGAGGTATTGAGAGTATCAGCATAATTGTATTGCAAAGAAAAGATAGACGATTTTCGTTGTTTTTCTAGTTGAAACTTCAACTTTGCCATTGCGAGATCGCAGAGACGCATCTAAATTTGCCATAACCGAATAGTGGACGAAGGAAACATCAAACATGTTTCACCTGCGAGTCAAAAATGTTAACCTGCAAATAGACAATTATCGCAAATTTAAATAAGAGCAATCGGTTTAGTATCGTTACGCATGTGAGTACGTGCATTTTACCACATTTTCTTTCTCACCCTTTGAAGTGAGTTCAATGACCTAAGGTACACCGATGGTATCACGTTACATTTAAAAAAGATAATTCTTTACAGAATAATTTTTTCAATAAACATCTACGCTTAAGAAATAATACGAGTGCTAGGCATTATTAATATAAAAACAAATTTTAGTAATTTATTAATCTCATTTAAAATTCTTATTTCAACAGTGGATTAAAAGAAGGCATAAATGAATTTTCCATTTTCTTTATTCCAGAAAAAACTATCAGAACAGGAATAGAATTATAAAAAAATATTTGCACTGAGTGTTATGCGAAAAATATTTACATTTCACTTCAATGTTGCCATTCGTTACAATTTAGAGCTAACATCTGAATTCAAAATTTGCGCTTTAAATTGAATATATCCTTACAAGGTTCGACGTTTCCTGCAATGTTTATATTAAAGAAAGCATCCGGTTTTTCGAGCTCCTTCAACGTCCCCATAATTAAAGCTTTACACTGCACGTACCTGTGCGCATAGAAGGTAAATAAGACCATCGCAACAACGTTGTTTGTAACATCACACGCTGTTTACAATAGCCCCGTTACAACGAGGTGCATAAACGCGATAATAATTTTTCCCTTTTTTGTTCTCTTACGTAACACACTCTATTCCTCTTCTATTTCTCTGGTAGTATTTTATCCTCTCCTTCAGAAGGTGTTTCACGATTGAAATTGATGCTCAATTCCACATATTTATTTATTCATTTATTTATTTGTCCGACAATGGTCCACTATTTTACATAGATAGTAACAAAGAAAGGAGAGAAAGTCGATACAGAGTCAGAGTATGATAGAGAATTAAACTATTACGATTTTCGATTAGTTTTGATATTTTTCACAAAAAAAAAAAACGTTAACAGACGTTAAATTATATTTGGTTTAAAATATTCTTCATCGCTAGCTGCAACTTTTTCCAACTTTTCTAACGATGAATGAATTCTACGACTAAAGAAACCATTCGTAATTCATGAAACTATTTTTTTAACATCCAAATCAGCATATACTCGCATGTTTCAATCGATGAACCTTCAAAACTAACCGAAACGCCTAATACGATGGAATAAGAAAAATAAAAAACATTAAAGTTATAATAACACGTAGTTAGATAATATAATGATATTAAAATTTTATTATTTCGACTGTATAAATGGTACGAGATTTTATATCTTATTTTAGATACTGGAAACATTAGAAGCAAGTAGTAAAATATATTCAAACGTTAATATAGAGCAACTTTCATTCAAAATTTCATTCTACGAATATCCTACGCGATACAATTTATATTTCCCTCGTCTATGATGTCAACTTTTACGCGGCGAATAAGTAAGCCTATAAGTTTAACGTTGAGGAACATCGGCAACGATCAGCTGAACGGTGTAACTTCAAGGAATATGTTGCGCAGAACTATAATATTCATTCATTTATGCAAATAGAGCGTCACTATCTAACGTTGGAAACGAGAAATAGTCTTGGTCGGTACTGGGTGACAGTCGGTGCTGGAGGACTTTCCCCTAATTGATTAGAAAATGAATAATTTGCAAGATAGTAGACGCTATACCGTGGTCTGGCGACTGAATTGTCTTGTGCAGCTTTAGAACACTGACGGCCAACTGCGCCATGACGGAAGGGTTAGCGACGAGGATAAGGGCTCGAGTTGCAGGTCGAGTCGCGAAATTTTCTTAGGACCGGTTCGGGTCCCAGAAGTTCGCTAAATTCAAGCATTCGTGAGCTAAAGGTAATCTTAACCCATTTGCAGCCACAACTTTGTCGCGTCAAGTGGTATAATTCGTAAGAAGTAGAAAAACGTAACAAGTCGTTTAGCAATTTATATTGATTACAAAATACAGTAGAACGAATAAATAATTTTGAATATGAAAGAAATATTTCATCGTATTACTGACTAACCGTGTGAAGCAATCTTGCTGTGGATAATCGTATTGCAATAATGAAGCGTGAGCATAATTGTAATCTTACGTTATTAACGAAAAGAACCAATTAAACTTTTAACCTACCAGTACTTCATCGGCGAAAATAGAAATAAGTTTTACATACATTGGTAATTCAGTTTGTGTAACAGGTATAAGTTGTATAGTAAACGTCTCGCCTATACCGAATTCTGACAATTCTTATACTTCCTAATTACAATGGTCATGTTTCAATGTTCGAACGGCAAATTTGCATCTTAATATTTATTTTTAAGTCTAAAGCGTAAACGAATATACATACAATGTCTATACGTCGTTACGTAAACCGAAGTTCAAGTTTTGTATAAAAATTTGTTTATTTACGATTCTCCGTGCGTTACTGTGCTATTAATTGTAAGTAAAATAATTGAAGTGTCGGTTATAAGGAGACACCAACTGTAAAATCGATTCACAAACGCTTTCAGTAAAAATTCTTCTAATCGATTATTTCTCGAAATCCTTGAAAATTGCCGAATGAAGAGTCGAGTAGCGGTCACCGAGGTCGCAGTGCGAAATGACTCCAGCAATGGTACGGCAATATTTGCGGTCGAATGTCCTCGTTCGCGCAAAATACATATACGCGCAGCTTTCCGCGCGTATTCCCATTATTTTTGGCAGCGTACAGGTAATAGTGTATTACCGTGTATCATGGCTGCGTTAAAATATGACACCTTGCGCTGTGATACATTAAATTTACCGCATAGACCAACGCAACGACATTCGTGTTTTCATCCGACTCCGTGAACTTTCCTACCTGTATTGAACGCCGAAATCGAAGCCAGATTTCATGCATTACACCAGATATCTTTGTCATCGAAGATGATTCGGGGAATATCTTAACCATAAGGATAAAAGGGGGGCTGATCGAGTCTACAATTTGAAAAATTTGATAAAATTAATTTGACTTACTGTGGCGCGCAAAATTCAGCGTACACCTCTGTTGCCAATGAAGAATAGCTATAAAGGAGATACACACAAGTAAATTTAAAAGTAGAAACACGATACGTATATGTATTTCATTCGCATATTCTAACGGACAGTATGTACAAAGTTCCCAAGACAAAATAAATTATTTATACTTACTTAGTAAATAGATGTAAAGGTATAACTTTTTCGCCGACACAAACGTGAACGTACTCATCGATATTTTCGTTATTATATTCATATGATACACGTAGATTACTATTTTGTTAACCACCTTTGATCTTAGTGGCATAGACGTAATTAATTTTGTATAAAGGAGGTGAAACATTGTCCTCCTTCATTTTGAAATTTTCTCCATATATAGAATCATAATTTATCATTTTGGATTTTAATTTTTCCAAGCGATGTTCAATCAGCTTTAGAACGGATGGCTGAGTTTAATAGATGGAGCACATCGAAACGTAACCATATTTTAACCATCTCTTTCATCGAATTTCAAGGTGTACGCTCAATTTTGCGAGCAGCTGTATGTATATTTCCTTTCTGCAAATACTTCTCATAAAATTATTTATCGTGATACATATTCTTTGGTTCGATTTTCAATGATTTTTCTTTTTATGTATGAAGGACACTATGCGTATGTAAAAGAAAACGTAGTGTACGATATGTCATGACGTGATGTAGCAATTAGTTATATAAGTTATATAGTATAGAATATTATATAGTAAGAATAGTTATATAGTATATGAGCCGCTCGTTTGGTAAATCGACTAACTCCACGAAACAAAAAATAGAGAAACTGATAAAACAAATATACAGTGTTTTTTAATAATCATTTCGAAGTTTAAATTCAAATAAACACTGTAGAATGTATTGTTAATGGCATATATTTTATCTGACGACATACCAAATACGTAGAATTCGTATATCCTTAAAATAAACTTTATTATTTTTACAAATTGATTAATTATTCCATGATCAAAACCATTTTCCTCGTTTTGTGGTGCTAAGCTCAGTTGTTAGGGAAAATGTTAAATACAAAAGATTAAGCATTAACCAAGTGCTTTGATACTAAAACTTTGAAAAATTCGGAAAGTGGAGTTAATATTGGGTTTGGCTTTTGGGCAGTTCATATCATACCAAAAAAGATTACTAAATACGTGTACTATTACTCTACTCTGGATCTTTGTGCAAATTCATATTTTTATAAACGCTATATCTATTACTTTTATTTTATTTATTATTTTTTAGTTAGTAAACGTTACCAATATTAATTATAACAATAAATTCAAGGATCTCAAAATTGCTTACTATCGAAATGGTTAAGATTCTAACGTTTAGATAAAAGTTGTTCTTGCTGTGAACTCCTCGAATACAATAATCGATTAATTAATTTCGAAACACGCGAACCTGATTTCAATTGTTTTAATTGGTAGACTTTATTCACGTAGCACAAACAATTTTGAAAGCTAATCGTATCAATCTTTTTCCTAAACGATGTAAAAACGAAGGGAAGTTTTATTAGGATTTATTGGGATTAAGGAAGGGAGAGAGATTTTATATGAAAAGCTCTTTAGAAAATTGCTAACTGTTGTTTTTGGATTACGAAGTTGAGCGAGTGTAAAATTCACGGAATGGACAATGCTGGCTTATTGCTATTGGTACAGCTTAATTTTTCGTTGGCAGAATTTTAGGCTGGATTCTTGTTAAATTAATTTCGGCATAAAAATATAAAATATCCAAAACTATTGCTTTGATATAGAATATTAGATAAAAAGATTGATAAGTTTATATACAGAACACCTACCTCTAACTTTTAATAATGTAACTGAAAAGTTGTAGCTGTCAGATAAAAATACAGGTAAAAGTTTGTTAATCTTTTAAACTTTGAAGGATTAAATGCATTTGTGTTTAATACCCCCCCCCCCCCACCCTCAAAAAAGAAACTAAATATTTTTAGGAAAACGAGATTTAACAATGAGTGGTAACAAGAGATACTTAAAAAGTGAAAGCAATGAAAAGAAGAAAGGTTCTCGTATAAAAATATGAGAATTTTAAACGACTTATTACATTAAGTTAAAATGTAATTCTAATTTTGAACACGTGCCTTGTGTAATATTGTACAAAAGCATTTCATTTCCACGTGTAGAATAAAACACCATAAAATATAATGAAATTTACTGTAAACTTCACAGAAACATTGCATAATTATATTTCCGGATTTGCTCGAGTGCAATAAATAAACAAATAATTCATACATAAAGCGTGTTCCAGATTAACTGCAAGTTTCCTTTCATGCTCGAACAAAAGTTTGAATACACGGAGTAAATACAGTGTAGATTTATACAACGTTTGAATCCTTGTTGATTTATGAAATTCCAGTCTTTTAAGAACTACTCTTGAGTACTACAAGAAATATTTATATATACCCATACTTTTTTATTAAGTTATATATTTCGTTTCCGCGTAAAAGTACCGTTTAATGATAAGAAACGTTGAAATTGGTGTTAATTAATTAATAGATACTTAAATAAGAAAGTAAGTACAATAGTGTGCAAATATCTTTCGTATTCACTGTTGATAAAAATTTATATTTATTACAAAGAAAGAACGAGTATTTTATTTTATTTTATTATTATTCATTTATTTTCTATAGTATATTATGAGATTAACCACTATATGTATAGAAAGAAGAATAAGTACGTAAGAAAAAGGAACTCGTTGTAATTCCCTGGGAAAGCAATAAACTTATAGGGTAAATGACCCACGTAGTTACTGTCACTGTTCCTATAACTGCCACTTGAATTCGTTTATTTAATAACAAAGTAATGTATAAAGAATCGTAAGTAAACAAATTTACATACTAAATTTAGACTTCGGTTTACGTAACAACACGTAGACATTGTATATTCGCTTACAATTAATATTTACAAATAAATATTAGGAGGTAAATATGCCATTGAACAGTGAAACGTAACCAATATAATCATAAAGTATGGAACGTGTCATAATTCAGTAAGGCGATACGTTTACTATATATCTTATACCTGTTACACAAACTACAGTGCTAATTATGTAAAACGTGTTTCTATTTAAATGACAATTTTTCAAGTGGCGGTAATAGGGATATTGGACTTTGTTATATATTTTCAATGATTTAGTAATTAATTCATTATATACAACATATAAAAAAACGTTCATAAATAAAAGAGCGGTTGAACAATATTATGCTCCAAACTGGGACGATCTTTATGTTAACGACGTTCTAAAATAGTTAATAATAATCAATAAATAATAATAATAATAATAGTTAATAAAGTTACGCGCGAACCTTAAAGTGACAGTATATGGTACGTCTACCCTATCTATATCTACGTCTAATAAACATCAACGCAATAACAAAACTCTCGAAATGATAACGATACAATTTATTCTAAAATTTGCCCTGTCGCGTAAAAGGAAGTGCATCGCGTTGGAATCGACTCCCTTTTTCGCCTGAATACCTGAGCACATTTGCTGATTGACCGGCGTCCCCGTGGCGCGAGCATCAGGGACTGAAATTAGCCGAAATGAAGTTAGAAACTATGATACAACCGCACCTATGTCGCGTGTTTGTCGCCGCTACAGAGAGTTCAAAGCGGCGTTTACGGTTGGTCAGGGGTGGTCGTCGAAAAAGAAAAAAAAAAAAGAAGAAGAAGAAAGGGGGAAAAAGCGAGAAAAAGGAGAAATATTAATGTTGCCGCTCATGGGGCTGGAGCGGGTTTAACGAAGGGACAATTTGCACGAAATGGAGCGAACGTCTGCGTGTAGTTCCCTCTTTATTAATCTCTTGATTGTTCGTCGTTTTATAAACGACGAAATACGCCAGAGAGAGCAAAGTACGAGCAGCAGAAGGCAGAGCGGAACACTGTCGTCCCGTCACACCCACGAATAGCGTGCGTCGTACACATTATCTGCATCATGTGCAAAAGCACGTACAGAACGCACACAATCCCACCGATACACACCGCCTCGTGATTATGGTTGTACACGGAGAAACGGAGTATCTGGGCCGGAACTCGTTGGTTGAATTAAAAAGAACACAGCGAACGGGGGTAAGACGCGCGAGGATGCGCCCTCGCGTTTCGTGACTTCTTGCTAAGTTTTTTCGTTTCCTCTTTTTCTTTTTCTTTTCTTTGTTTCACGAAAACTGCTTCGTCGATGCTTTCCCGAAAATGGTGCAGACCATTCGTAGACTTAGAAATTGATTGAAACTGACAAAGTTCATGGAGAATTGGTTAAATGATTCAATGAAGTCACCTACTGTCTTCTTGGTTCTGTTGATCAGAGTTGAGACTATTCGAATCGTTTCTAGTAAGTGGGATACATGTACCACGTACTGCCACTTTAAGGTTCGCGCGTAACTTTATTTAACTATTTTAGAACGTCGTTAACATAAAGATCGTTCCTGTTTGGAGCATAATCTTGTTCAGCCGCTCATTTATTTATGAACATTTAGTTTATATGTTCAATATAATGAATTTGTGGCGGCTCTCCTGCACCCATCACTAGAGGGACATACGAAATAGGCTTTCTCGAAAGTACTCGCTCCAACTACCTCGTCCATATATATACCGCCTTTAACCTTCCTTCCAATATCCCAAGTCTAAGGCAGGGCCTGCTAGGTAGCCTTACTGATGAGACCACTAGCAGGCCCAGGACGAAACGCAACACCCTTCCTTTTCCTATTCTATCCCCTCTCCACAGCTCCACAAATTCATTACTACGTAATTGAAAATGTACAACAAAGTCCAATGTCCTTCGTACTGTCACTTGAAAACTTTTCATTTAAACAGAAACACGTTTTATATATATATTAGCACGTTAGTTTGTGTAACAGATATAAGGTATATAATAAACGTCGCACCTCACTGAATTATGTCACGTTTCATACTTAATAATTATATTGGTTACGTTTTAATGTTCAACAGCACATTTACCTCCTAATATTTCGTTAGAAATATTAAGTATGCACGAATATACAATGTCTATGTGTTGTTACGTAAACCGAAGTCCAAGTTTAGTATGAAAATTTGTTTACCTACGATTCTTTATACATTACTTTGCTATTAAATAAACGAATTCAAGTGGCAGTTATAGGAACAGTGACAGTGCGTGGGTCATTTACCCTATTTATATATCATAATTACCGAAATAGATTCTGTTTAGCCAGATATTTTATCCACAAAATAGTTATTTATTTTCTCTAACGAATTATTGTGCATTCATTGGAATAAATCATTAGAATGAATAACAAAGATTTATTCGAATAAATGATTCAAATAAATAACGATGATTTATTCGAATAATTTCGTAATCGTTGATGTTCTTTTTGCATATGAATTCAATCTTCTTCTGCACCGTGTGACTAATATCAAAATACATTCAGACATCTAAATCAAATTTGTTTAATTTAAAAATTCAAACATTCGATGTAGCAAAGCTTGATTTTTCAAAACTGTTGCACCGAAAGATCCCTTTAAATATACAAAACTTCTCACTTAAAGATCGAAAGTGAAGACAAACCAAGCAACGTTGAAACCTCGATGTGCTTCGCACGAATGTGCGAAGTCTTTGAAGTATTGTCTTGCATATTACACGTATGAATCCGAGGTCCAACCGAAATTATGAATAGCGGCGGTTTCTTTCGCGAGGCTGGATCCAGGTCACGAGAAGATATCGCGAAGGCTTACCGTAACCCCCGACGAAAGTAAGTTTCAGTTCGTTTCGGGTGCACAAAGGAAGGCTGCAGGCGCTCTATGTTGATGGCGAACGGTTGGCAGAAGTATCCGTGTGACTATAACGCGTTGCTATAGACAGGAAACGCGCCCGTACAGTTGCACGGCGTGGCAGACAGTATTAGAACGGTTAGTAAGTGAGTGTTTGGGCTTGCAGCCTTGAAGATAGGTACTTTCCGCCTCCGGTGCTGCCAGTAAAGGCAAAGGAGAGCTTTGCGAGAAGAAATTGTCGGCGAAAGATACGAGCGACAAGTATAGCGATGGGTAGGAACCATTCTAGAGAACTCCTAAAGAACTCTACAGTAACTATGGCTGTCAATATGCATTAGATAGCGCCAATGTTTCGTCTATAATCTAGAGCAGGGGTTAGTAAACTTTTTCAGGCGCGGGCCAAAAATAAAATAAGAAATATTGGCGGGCAAATTGTGTAATTTATTATAAAAAGGAACGAAGAATCAAGCAATAGCATATTTTGAGAATTATTTAATATTAATGCGTTGAACGAAGCTGTGATTGCATTTCTAAAAGTGCATCTGATCTAGAGATTGCGGTAAGGATAAATATAATTATGAAAATGTATAAATTTATACAAGGTAATATCTTTGAATAAAAGACGTATCACATTTGATCTCTTCTTTGCTCATAAAGTTATGGATGGTTCTGCAGAATGTCCTCAGATTTTGGCTTTATTGAAATTCTGTAGCTTTCATACATCTATCAGGCGTCATACAATTCTACTACAATAGAAACATATTACGATATACGATGATAATAATTGTATAAATAGAATGTTTAAAATCGTAAACAATTATCGTGTATCTGTAGACATTTTCGTTAACTTCAACAGCTTCAGACGTCAAGTTTTGAGAGTTCTGTCCACTTACGATTCATTTTACAATTTGTACGTTTTACGTACTTCTAATGTACCAAAGGATTATCCCGTTTATTAAATAAATTAATAAAATGTGTTCGGAAATAGTAGTCAACATTTTTCTCGACATTGGTTAGTGTATTGAAAAACTGAAAGAGAGAACAGTTTTATTGTTTCATATAACCAATATAATAATAGAGTGTACCAATTTTGTATGTTTGCAGTCATTTTCAAGAGACGAAGGTAACTCGCAATTCTTTAAATGAAATTCTATGTATTTTTATAGACGAGTCCAACCGTGCAATATACTTGGCCTTCGTGGTTGTGAAAGGCCAGAAATGAAAGGAATATTCAAAATATCTCAGAGATGTAAATGATCAACAGAGAAAGATAACAGCAATTTGCTGAGCTATATTCGGGTGAACGTTAGTTGAAGTTACTAAAAATGTAATTCGCATAGTGGGCAAATGTATTGAAGCATGAGGAAGTTATATCACAGTATTATCAATTAGAAATACCACTAAATACAATGGCAAAGAATATTTCAAATGTTAATTTCAATTTTGCAAATTGAAATTTCCAAATATAACCTGACACACCCCTATTAATAAATGATCGAGGATAGCAATTACAGAGGCTCTACTGTACCTTAATTTTCTTCTGTTTTTTTTTAATACTACGTTATATAGAACATGTTAGGACTAAATATGTAATGCAATACAAACGAAATAAGAATTTTGAGGACTATACAAGCTACGAACGGGTGAAAAGAGCTATATGTAGTGGCAAGGCAAGGAGGACTATAGAGATTATAGAGATTCAGAGGCTGCAGGAGGATTAGCTCCTTTATAGTGATATTATAAAGACTAGTGGGATTACACTTCCTATAGCAGGATTATGCAGGATCCCCATAGAAGCTATCAACGTTCAAATACTCTAAAAATAATAAAAGTTTTGAAATCGTGGAACCTAAACCTACCTTAATTTGACTAAACTTAAATTCAACTTCCCAGAGCAGGTTTGTGTAAAAACGTTACGAAGAAATTATGAATCAATCATAAATCATAACAGCAATCAAAGATTTACAATCGTTAAGTGATCCTCTCGATAGTCAAGTTAGTCAACTCCAATTTTTGTAAGATTTTTAAAATTGCTGCGTGGATATATGATTACTAATTGCGTAGAATACTAATTAATGATTAGAATTCAACGTTTCAAAAATCAAATCGATTCAAGGGTTCACAGCAGAAGCAACCTTTGTCAAATCATAGAATTTTCTACACGAGGTTCATAAGTTCATGATTTAATTGGATACAATTCTTTGGTGATACAATCACAGATACCAGATATGGGGATCGTATTGAATAATTCATCCTTTAATAAATAAAATTGAAAATTATCGAACAAAAGTTAAAGACATAAGATTATTCTTTTATTCTTTCGGAAGAAAATAAATACTAGCTGGGGTTGTTTTTGTTCAACCCTTCAATTCATCTTATAGAGTAGTTGCAGAATCACTTTGATCTCTGAACGGCTGAAATGTGTACAGTATTTGCGTGATGGTGGTTCTTAAAGAGCACAATAAAAATTATAAAGTACTTCTAATCTCTGATTCTCGCCAGACCTACAAGTTACTGTTACCTAATCTCCTACAGCAGGATTACGTAGCTTCCGGAGAAACTATAAAACTTCAGAGCTCCGTAGAAACAATGTACACTGCTTATCTAAAGTTTGGAGCATGATATGATTTCAAGAAAAACCATTTTCTTCTTTTTTTTAATTTCAACTACTCATATCATTACTACAATCTTTTTATTTGTAATTAAATAAAATATATATTTAATTTGTAATTAAAGCATGCGCCATTCAGATTACTCCAACACCATTTAAAAGACATGCATTTCAAAATCTTTGGAAACCGTGAAAATACGCATCAAAATCACCACTTTTCTTTCATCAAACTATTCAATAATTGTCCGAAAGATGAAATCAAGTCATCGATGGTAACTGTGTTTATTCGCAACAGTCAAAGATGTATAGTTCTTTTTATGAATAAATGTTAACCTTTTCGAAAGAAAACGGCATCAAATTACCTTAGACAGCATTATTCAGAAGGATAATAAAAAAATTATACAACTTCTCACTGCGCGAAACTTCCAATTTTTCCTTCAACCATTTATAAAACCACTCTTTAATTTCCTAATTGCCACGAATTTCATTCTCGCGCGCAAGACGATCCATAATTTGCGCGAAACGTTGCTCTCATCTCTGCCTCTGGTTGTAACGACAGGCGAGCGCAAACATCGAGTCCCAGCAGCGCTCCGTCGCGCCTCAAAGGGAAAAGCGACACATTCGGTCGTTGAACACGTACAGAGCAAGCTTCTACCTTTCGCCGAAGACACGGAGCCAGGATAACTAGGAACAGGGAGGATCTCGTTCGAGTTGCAGGCTTGTTCCTGCGAAGCTCGAGTAAAGGAGAAGCTTTTGCCTTCCACCCGACGCAGAGGGGAACAGACACGGGGATTCGGAGGGGTTGAGAACGAGCAACCCTCAGGATTCGACCTGGACCAACCCCTCTGCGAAATATCCTCTGGACCAAGGCTGTCTGCAACCGTATATAACCTGCATCTCCCTCGACTCGCTACCCGTTCCCTTTCCACGTTCACGTGTGCGTGTACGTACTCTACGAGCCATTCCGAGCATTGCTGCAACTTCTGCGTACATACGCGCGCCCCTCCTGCATGTACGAACGCGTAAAGTTGGCGAAATCGTTTGTTCTGTTCTTTGTGTCGACGAGTACCTACGCGAGAGCGCCGGCTATGCGCGCATAATAGTCCTTTACCGTCCGTTTATTACTAACTGGCAAAGTGTACCTACCTCTACGCGGTGTGGTCAGATTTTTATTTTTAAACTCTCCTCTCAAGTGTTAGAGAAATTCTCGATCGCTTTGCATTTTCGTACGCGATAATTTCAAACGCGTAATTTCTTTTGTCATTTTTGGCGGCTGAGAGAAGTTTTCTTGTATCGTAGGGTAGTTTATAACTGGACTGAGGATTCTTATGCATTTATGGGAAACTTAAATATGAAAAAAAGTGTACGATACATGTAATATATGGAAATGTATAAAATACACATAGTGAAGCAAAAATTGTAATACATAGAGAGTAAAAGAATACCTATTCTTAGGTCCCACCTCTTCAGTTTTAGTTACAAAAATGTGAATTTGTACAAAGATTCGCAATCTGGTAATAAATTAAATTTGTAACTTATATTTTTAATTTTTTAACGCAACTTTTCCTGAGACCTTTTTGCAACAGAATGATGGAGTACTAACTTCTGTACATTCTTTATATTAAAAATTTTGCTCTATTTCGTACCATTACGAAGTTGCATTGAAAAATCGAAGAGAAGATGAAGAAGATGAAACAGATCAGATAAAGACTGATTCCAACTGATTTTATACGATCAGAGAGCATGCAATGGCTTTAATTTTCATTATAACTTCGCAATAGTACGAGATAGAGCAAAAATTTTACTACAAAAAATATTCAATTATACACACGAGTTTCATCAATTTTGAGAATAATCTTTATCCTTTTAACACGAATGTTCGCAGCTATCAAAAATATATATCGAATACTTTTGGCTATTTTATTTACTACTCTAGATATTTATATAATTTAATTAAAAACCTGTTTCAACGTTTCAACGTTTTCCTTTATAAATACTTCTCAGATTTCAATTGGTATGAGCACAAATAGTATCAAATTCAGCGTAACTGAATTACGTTACAATGTAGTTCCGTTTATACGAGTAACTCATGTGATAAACAATTAGCTAACAGATTCGCTTACAGTTACCTAACACGCTATTTTCCGTCCGTAACATTGCTCCAAGTAAAACAGATTATTATTAGAACGAAGTTGTAATAAATTTGTTTCAGTAGCGTCTAACTCTATAACGAAGCACGACGAGCCTCTTATCACTATTACGTGCAACCAAACAAACAAACACCGATTATATAAATCGCACGCACGCGTATTTTAAATAATTAATTTAAATTCCATCAACGGATTCCGAACAACATACACGCAAACGCGTGCTCCAATAAAACACACTTATCACACCCTCTACACCTGTTAACGCTTCACAAAACGATCCACCCTCGCTACGATTTCACTACACCAAGCTACAAAAGGAAAAACGAGGAAAAACTGACCAAAAAAAGAAAAAGGGGAGGAAAAAGGGGCAACTTCCGTTGAAACGCACATCCAGAGTAACAAAAATAGCTAAAAGCGCCGCGCCGCGCCGCGCCACCTTTACAAAACGACGAAAAAAAAAAAAAAAAAAAGACGCGGGGAAGAAGAAAAACATGCGAGACCATATATTATTTTCTCCGCGGCGCATTCAATCCGCAAAAAGCCTCTCTCTTGGCCGATCCGGCTTATTGTTCGCGAGGCGCGTGCATTTAGGGCGGGGACTGAAAGGGTTGCGCGGCTTGAATTAAGTAAGACACGCACGAGTCGCGCGGCGAACGCGTCGCTCGGCGAGGAAACGAACGAGGAGGAATCGGGAAGAACGTTGAGCGACGCGGCGTTGCCCCAAAAAGCGGGCCGCGCATCGATTTCCAACGACCTTGAAAATAACCGAGACACGGTGACCCATTTTTCTGGCTTTTGTCACGTCGCGGACGCTCGTTAATTCGGGGGTCGTCGGAGAGTAACGCGTCCGGAAGTGATTCCGGCTGCCAACTTAAACGGCGAACGAGACAAACGCAACCGGCTTCCATGAATTGTTCGTTCCCGCATGGGTGTGCATACGTTAGTAAGTATGTGTGTGTGCGCGGGGAAGAAACGTAGAATTTATCGCTTGGCTCGTTACCTAGTCCGTGCGCGGAAAATAGGAGAGTCACACACAAGCGATTCGATCGAAACGCGGCGGAGAATCTACGGTAGATACTACTTGCGGACGCGATGAAGCGAACCCCCTTTTTGCTATCAATTAGGTGATTTGGTTGCTTGGCAAAGGGGAAAAGAGAAGTGGAAAATTTGTGCGGTAAGTGGGTTTGAATTAACGGTAAGAGTGATTTTTAAGCGAACGGAATTGATTTATATAATCGAGTTTTTAACTTTGTTTAATCATGCTGCGGTCTTCGAAATTTGATTCTATTCAATCACATTCGGTTCTTTTTTTTTAGGAAAGTTTTGTCGAGTACTTAGATTTTAATTGTTTTATGGAATCTTTATGTTCTTTGAGTTTTTCGTATGCTAGAGGGTTTCTTTTACCCGTAAATAAACATATTATTATTATTATAATTTTGAGGACAGGAGTTTTCGACGTATGAATTGAGATACGAATTTAGAAATATTAATAACAACCTTTTTATATTTGCTTCGAAGCTGGGAAGTGTTTTACACAAATAAGAACAAGATTGGGTAAAGGAAATAATTGTGTGAATAGGATATTAATTTGGATTATGGAGGTTTTGTTAAACTAGATTCAACGAAAGGTATTATAATCTAATAAATCGTTGTATAATTTTACCGTCGTATTTTCGGGTAAAACTGAAGTCACCAGAAATTTGGAAAGACCTTTGAAAGATGTGTAAAATTAAAAACACGATACCCAATAATAAACAAAAAATTCAACACAAGCTTCTGCTTCTATTACGAAATGTTGAAAATATGAATAAGAAGGCGAACCGCAAAGCTCGAGTGTAAGTTTCGGACATAGGGATATTAATAATATATCATTTATATTATGGAATATTATTTATATATAAGGAATACAATGATTTAAACGAGGCAAATTTAATAAAAGATAAAAAACCTTAATCAAAAATATACGTCCGATTGTATTTCCCCGCATTCGTTTTAGAATATTTGTTCGTTGTAGTATTTTGCCTTAATAAGAAAAACTGTTCATTATAGCATTCGGTCGTTATGGAATATCTTACTGTATTCAATTATATTTTAACCGAAGTTGCCATACAAACAATTCGTTTTTTGTCCCATTTTAATTATTGAGTACCTACTGGAAAAAAATCGTGCGTGATTTGATAATGCAAAATTTAAATAGCCTCAACCCTTTTAAAATATAATTCTATTTAAGGCAATAGAAAATAGACAAAATCTTTTAACAATACTATCGTTGTTTTTCCCAAAAGCTATGCAAAATTTGATTTCCATGTATTTCTGATAGATAAACCGTACAAACTCGATCCCGATACCTAATACTTTATAGTTGCACGTAAGTTTATTTAACGTACTTTCTAATTTGTTTTCCCGAGCGTAATATCGCATATACCTCAAAATTCTCCAATTGCAGGGAAATCTAATACGAGCAACCGAAAAGAAGAGACGCGCCACACGCAAAGTCTACTGAAACGGCAACGCTAATTAGACCGCAAAATGCGAAAACGCGTCATCACTTGACGTACCCCAGAGAGCCACTAGCACGAAGCCGTAACTCTCCATCTTAATAAATAGTATGTCAGTTATAAGCGTGGAACAAAAAGCGTGGCTGTTCGCAGTAAACTCTATCGCCATTCTTCTCACGCGTCAGCCGTTGCTAAATACACCCTTGGCGAGCACTTGGAGGCAGCCACCCTTGGTAATCCGCAGCAGTTCCGCAGATCCCAATAGTTAAAAACCGTTTCGCCCGTAACTCCGTTGGACGGCGGCGCGGGGCGACAGTTTCCTCCGCGCTCTTTTCCCTCGCACCGGCCAAAGAGAGATTTTGGATTCGCCAGCAGGTGGAGCACCGAAGCCCACAGCAATCGTACCGCGGAATTATTTAGAACAGTGGATACTAGCCACGTTGTAGTTAGGTGGGCTGCGGTGTCCAGGACTACCACCCCATATCCACCCTACCTTTACCACCCCACACTACCACCGGTAGGGGCCGGTGTTCAACCACCCTCTCCCCTCATGGCCGCCCTTCTGCCCCCATGCCAGCCAACCATCTACCCTCCTCTATCCCCTTTTGCCCTTCGCCAACCGCCGAGCGTACTCCACCTCTAGCCCGGCTTAGTTCAAAGCAGCCCACCACCCTGCTACTCTTCCCGCAGCCCCTCGACACCCCCAGTCTCTCTCTAACCACCCATCTACCAACCACCCCCTAGCAGTAGCTCGACGTACCCTTGCGTGCCTGCCTGCCTGCCTGCCTGCCTGCCTGCCTGCCAGCCAGCCATCCACCTAACCTAACCACCCATCCCACCCACCTACAGCCCCAACTACGCTACCAACCACCTACACTCTGCTCCCTTTACGCCCCATCCCACGGCATACAGGCTTGCCCGCTACGCCGCAACCACCCCCGAACAGAAAACACAGCTGAGCCAACGTGCTCTCCGGCTGAAATGCCTTCCACCTTTCAGAGGGAAGAGTGTCTTGCTTCAACCCCCTGCGCGCACCACCGCTACTACTACTACTGCCACCTCCGTTGCTTCGTCCTCGTCCTCATCCTCTTTCCCTTGCCGTTTCTCTCGCCTCTCTCTTGCCCCCTCAAACACTCCCCGTGTTCTTCCTTCTGCCACTGACGTTGCCGTTGCTATTGCTGTTACCGCTGCCACCCCTCTGCAACATACTCACGATGAAACGCGTAACTGATAAAATAATTGAAGGCGCGCGGTGGAACCTTGTAAACTGTACAACTTTCACTTTCGTGTGTTATTGTGGAGCGTTTATGTGATGGTTTTTTTTTTTTTGGAGATTCGGCGGTTTCGAGGGATTTGTAATTAAGTATTTATGTTGTATATCATTGTATTTTGTGGCTTCGAGAGATGGACGTGTGACGAAAATTGGAAATATTGGAAATGTAAAGCGTTGGCAGTTTTGAAATTTGGTCATTCAAAGCATTGGGAATTTTAACTATTGAGAATTTTAAAGTTTGAGAATTCAGAGCATTAAAAATTCGAATACTTGGAAATTGAATGTATTGAGAATTAAAGAGCTTCGTGAATTTGAAGCGTTAGAAATTCAGATTATTAGGAATTTGAAGCGTTAGACATCTAAAGCAGTGAGAATATGAAGCGTTAGAAATTCGGAATACTTGGAATTTGAAGCTTTGGTGGTTCGTAAATCTTGAAAAATTAGAACTTCGGAAATTCGATGTTTAAAAATTTGAAACATTAGTAATTCGTAGCTTAGGAAATATTAAGCATTGCGGATTTCAAATTTTGAGAATTCAAAGCATTGAGAATTCAAAGTATTCGGAATTCTAAGCTTTGATAATTCAAAATATTGGACATTTTAAACTTCGATAATTCAAAGCATTGAGAATAGAAAAATTTGGGACCTAAAAATATTGGAAATTCGCCGTTTTGAGAATTTCAAGGATTGGCAACTAGAAGATTTGGATGATTTGACTCGTAACGATTATTATCGATTCGACAAAATTAGAAAATCGATCAAAAAACCGTATCGTCTGACCGGTATGTTATCCGTTTGCTATCAAACGTCAATCAATTTGCTACAGGCTCGGTGCGCGAATATTTTAGGTGAATTCGGATCAGAAGTTTCTCGAGTGTCATTGAGTGGTCGTCGATAACGGGCCGTCAGAAGGATGTTTATTTGATTATCGGAATGATTGCTTTCTTAATTAGCCGGATGGTTTGCGCGCCTCCTCTTGGTTGAACCGTTTGTCGTTAGTTCGAGTGGAAAATCCGGAGGACACTTGCATCTAGACGGTGGCCCGTATTTCTTTGTCGGCCGCGCATTTATCATTCAATGAATAATTCTCGGATTTCCCGACGAAACCGGTGCCCGCTACGACGGACAGGTAAATGGGAAACTCTAAACTTATCCACGCGGTCGATTATACTGGGTGTCCGGCGTTTCGCGAGACAGGCTTTTCGAATGCAAAAGTTGTTTCAGAATTTACGGTGGAGCTAAAATATTACAAACAAATCATAGATAAAAGATTAAATATGTAATAAAATGTTATAAGACCATCGCGATCATGTTTTAGTGTTAGGCCTTTCGCTATCGACACATTGGAATTGAAGACTGAAAGCGTTGATAATGATAACGTTTATCAATATAAAAATGATATAGATATAAATATTTGAATACTCTGGATAACTAATTGCAAGATAATATTAACGTACGAATGGTTCAAAAAATTGTATTGCGTTACAGAGAAAATATACGTATGCTTTTAACAAATGCCAGCTCAATTCTTGAAGACGTATATATACGTCCATAATAACGAAAGGGTTAAATAAAATTACGTTTGAAGGAAGTTTAGTTCGCTTAAATTTTGTAGTATGAATCCGTACGATCCTTTTCCCGTCAAATAGTTAATTATTTTAACGGAGATAAGTTGCATGGAACAAATATGGAGTACCTAAAAAATATTCCCTTATTTCTATCTTTTGTAAGTTTAAACAAGTATTTACTTTTTATAATAAATGTAGTAATGTTCTTTTGGTTTTATTTATAAACTTTCTAGATGTATTACATTGAACATCACTTTTTCGAACTACCAAATTTCACTTCTCTTAGCTTTTTTACTATGATATCAACTCACGTGAATTTTTCACGGTTAACAATTTCAACCTTAACTATTATTGTCGATCTGCAAGACCGCTAATAATAATTACTTATTCATCCCTATTTTACTTTCTGCATGATTTACGTACTTGTCACTCTGGATACTTTTCAATTACAGTGTAATGTTCAGTATTGCTGAACTCGAACCTGAAAAATAGAAATAAATAAGTACGTATTAGCGGTCTTACAGATGCAACTTTTGATAACTGTAACAGGTAAGGGTTAAACATGATTATGTATTAGTTTCTTCGTCTAGTCGCGTTAATTTTATTAAAAAAGACAACGCCCACTATTTTTCGTTATTATTATTATTTTAAATCAGGTGTTTCATACTACCAAAATTGACCCTACTATTGTATCGCGATAAAAATTTTCCTCCGTATCTCACAGCAACCGCACTAAACTCTCCCTTTATTTTCCACATACATTTCAATAAACCAGAGCCAAACCGCGTATCCTGCAACCACCGAGCTAAGCATAAAATCAAAACAAAGTTGATTAAACGACCCACCCTCCTTTCGACGAAAAGAAAGAAAAAAAAAATCATTTACCGTGTGCACTCACAGTGCACCACAACTCTCTAAAGCATTTTTACCAGAACATTTGTTCATTAACATTCAAACACCTCTTACGTTCTCTCACGCACGTTTTCCCAGCTACAGTATTATTGTCTACTCTTTTCAGCGCAGGCGGCTGCGGCCGCAAAGGCTAAAAGGGGTATTTCGCGAGTCGTCTCCGCAGCCGGTGATTACATTCGCATTTTTTCCTTCGCGCTCTTACTACTCGCTGCGTACACCGCCAACGTCGCGTGTTATCTTTATCATTACCGGCGGCGCTAGTTTCTATTTAGTTCTCCGCGGTAGTAGCGTCAGCCGTTTCACCCGGTGATATTCCTTATTATTTTATGCAAACACATTTTTTGCCGGTGTCTCTGTTTCACACCGGCGGCGGAGGTAAACAACACGTGAGCCCTCCGGTTCCGCGGCGATCTAACCGAGGCGGCGCGTTAATAATCGCTCATTTGCGTAATTAAGTAAAGAGCGAGCGAGTAAACGGCGTAAGCTAACGCTGCCTCCGGTGAATTCAGCGTTTCCGCCTGCCGTGGGACACACACGATTCTTGCGTAACAATTCCGCGGCTACGTTCAAAACCTACGAGGTGTCAATTGGCGACATGCGATCGAAATTTCCGAGATACGAAAAGGATTCGATTTGGAGCTGTGTTCGAGTACAGTAGACTCCCGTAGGGTAGATGTCCCTATTAGTGTAATTGTCGCTAGAATTATTTCATTTAGTGGTTAGCGTTGGTAAATTAGACAGCCGCTATTATCTTCGATGACTTTTGTAAATTACATTGACTCCAGTTGGATTTATCTATCATAAGGAATCATAATTTCCCCTTTAAAAACATACACGTGTGATATGTGGCTTATCGCGCAATTTATTGGAAAGCAATGAAAACTGTTGCACTTACCTAGTGCGTTACACTACTACTTTTATATTTTTTAAATAGATTGTGATATTTTTATTAGCTAAGTGTAAAGGTTAATAATTGGTTTTTTCATAGATTGCATGAAACATCACGTTTCATTATTTATATATATATATACATATATATATGTATATATATTGATATACAATGGCAAGCATATAAATAGAGAAACACTCGTAAATTCAATTAGTTGTAGCATTATAAATTTCCTTCCTATTCCTCTCCGTAATATTATCATTATTTATTCGTAAACGTACATAAGCCCTTTTTCTACAGTGAATATGAATCAGAAAAACGTAACAGTAATTGATACACCATTAAAAAATACCCTCTTCGAAGATTAAAATCTACAAACGTGCAATTTCGCGATTTTCACGTTAGCGTTCTTATTGAATTTAATAAGCAATAGACTGTCCCTATTAATATGCTCGCCGCTGATTTTGTTGTAAGGGAACGTTACCCTTCAAGGCTTCTAGAACCTAATATACAACTTCGTTATACTTTTCCTAGCAACCACACCGCACACACCCTCGTGTCTACCCGCAAACCTACATGCGTAGGAACGCGTGTATATCCGTATAACGCGCTCGTCCAAGCGCACACCGCAACCCCCTCAGCGCACCCCTTCCGGTTCACCGTACTTACGCAACCGGTACCCGTTACCGTGTGCATGTCGCGGAGAATACCTGTCTCCGTAAACTGTACACTCTCCGTGTGTACGTCGTAACCTCTAAGCCCCACCTTGCGTCGAGCTACCCCCCGAGAGCGCGGCCAGAATAGGAGACGGAGCGACAGCGACGGAATAGTCAGACTACGAGGCCGAACTGGGGAAGGTGAAACGTGACAGTGTGACAGAGATGGAGGACGTTCTCTGTTCATTTACTAATACTATCTCTCTGTCCCTGTCTGTTTCCAGCGCGGCGAAGTTTCCAGGTATTTCAGTAATTTCGTAGTGAAAGGGTTAACGTATAAATATGCTTGAAAAATTGCAGAGCGTTGAGGAACTCGTGGTGTTTAGGATTTATAGTGTTAGTAGTTTTGGTATAGTATTTAGCGTTAGAGTAGAAGTGAGATAGGGTTATAGTGGTTATTATCGAACTGGTTTTGTTAAAACAGTAGCTTACAAGTTATTAACAGCTTAAAGCATCTCACTAACGGTATAAAAGAGAACTCTTGCGTATTTAGGGCAAATTTAAATTTGGGAAAGGATATGAAGGTATAAGATTATGCGAAATGTTTATAGTAAAGTACAAATTGTAACTAAAGTACGATCACGATATTGGGACGGAGTTTAATGAAGAGATCAGGTTTGAGAGAATATTATATAAGATGACAAATGATATTTTGTTAAATCGTTACGTCTAATAAGCTGCATTAAAGAAGAAGAAATTAACTGTAATGTAGATAGAGCTTGTCTAATATGTATTGAAATTATGTACAAAAAGCTATGACGCCCCAATTTAATAATGTGTCTAAATTGTTGTTGGCTTTGGCATTGTTGAATATTATATATAATTATATATAATTCCTAATATTAGTTCCAAATTAATCAAAGTGTATAGAATCACGTAAAAATTATTTTAACTAAATATACGTGTAAGGTTTTGAACAATTTACTTAGGTTTAACACGTTTTACTTTAAAAAACGACATTTCATATGCACCAACCTAATATTATCTTTGTTATTCAGATTTGCCGGCCGCATTAGTTCAAATCGTGCCTAACGTGCAAATTGTCATAAGCTTCTCTCTCTAGCCTCTCCTCTACATTATCAAAAATTCTTGTCATGCACACATGTAAAAGATAAAGCTTATGCTTGGGTTAGAAATAAGTTTTGAACAAAAAATCCACTAAGCACAAATTTACTAAGAATTGTTAAACTGTGGATTTTAATGCATTAATGGGAAACTTAAATGAACAAAAATTCACAAAATACACGAGATATTCCAAGTAAAGTAGAATTTGTATGAAATGTCATTTCTCGAAGTAACAACGTTAAGTTTAAGTAGATTCTTCAAAATATTATACATGTATATCTGATTCAAATAATTCTTGCATAATTTTGTACACTTCTTTTTAATACTAAATTAGTTTCATTATTATATTATTATCAAAATCACCAATTTTAGGATTCTCTGATTTTCCTCTTAATTTACTGTCCAGTAAAAAATGATAAGTCTTAAATTTTGCAAGTTATCGTTAAATTATTCTAACTACTTATATAATGTTCTTCAAATCCGAATTTCAATACTTTTATGGCATATTTGCCGAATTTATACTTCCATAAAGAATTGCTTAAATATTACCATTATTCGTGACGTCAAACACAGTAACTTTCATAATTTTATTATAACACATACATATCTATACTACATCTAATTTTTTCTTCTTTAATGCGGTTCATTGCAATGAATGATTTTACAAAATTAAATTCCATTCGTTGATCTCAAAGTATGGAAAACATAAACTGTATTGGAATAGTGACTGAGATAGTGGAAAAATGCGTTAGTCTAGTTTCCGGTAATTGGGTGATTAAAGGTAATTAAAAATATTTAATGATTCATGGAGTTCTCGAAGGACTTGGTAGTTTTGAAAGTTTTCAAAGTCTTACAAGAATCGAGACAATGGATTTTCTTCGGGAACTTTAACGTAGCGGAAATATGCGATAGTTCAGCGACGGCCTTCCGTTTTCCCAGTCTTGAAAATTTCTAGGCAACTCAATTACTTTGCGTATTATTGTAAATTAGAGGCCCTTGAAAATCTTGAGAGACTTAAGTCTTAGATTAATAAACGTTAGTAGCTTCACCAGCGATGAATACTTATTTTATTCGATAAGGATCTTGAATTTTGGATTCTTCGAATCATTTCAAAGTTAAAGGGAATTTGAATGCACGAAAATACATAAGGTGTAAATAATATGTAAAAATATACCAAATATTCAAAGCAAAGATACCTTTTATAATATTTAAGAGAGAAATCTAATCTCTATTTAGATTCTAATTCCTTAATTATCTACACAAAAATATGAATTTGCATAAAGATCTGCAGTCTATTGATAATATTAGACCTCCAATTTTTTTACAACTTTTAGAATCCTCATTTCAAAGTTCAAAAGTGTTTCAAATTTGTTTCGATTTTAGTGTAAATTTTAGTGCATCATTTCAGCAAAAACTTGTATATCCAAATTTTTTCATTACAATGAGTTCTTTTATAAAGTATATTAAAACACTTATGGCTAATACTTGAAATTATTATTATATTTTGTATACTAACATTACATTCAATACTTGCACAGCTTTTGTGTTTACGAAATAGCAACTTATTTTCTATTATAAGAATCTGAATTTATTTCTTTATACAATGATTATATATTAGGTTCAATGTCTTTTTCTTTACACGATACAAGCTTTTATGCTGTTTATTATAAAAAGTTTGCTTTCCTCATGCAAAGGACTGCATAAATATTTATATGATCTTCGAATACTTCAATTGTGTAGCGTTACATTGACAAAAATAATTCAGTAGTGGAAAATCTGAAGAATACGACTAGTTTTTCTTTAAAAACGTTTGTTAATAAATCAAACGTTTCGTGGACCTTTAAAGCAAATTGTTTTCATTTTCACCACGATTCAGTTACAGATATAACCAATACATACCTCGGTATTTTTACGAGCAGCCCACATACATATAAATTTTAATTATTTAAATCCTCACGCAGCTATTTGTAACACAACGTAACCCCCATATGCATGCATAATACCAACTTCATTACATTTATTATTGGCTTACACGTTACCTTAACGTGTTTGCAGTATTCTAGCAATCCAATACTCTCGGCAATCTCAAAACCCCACTGCTTTCTTACGGTGCTAACCATCCCCACGATCCTGAAACCATCCAATTCCTTCCGAATTCCTAATAACACCTACCATTGGGTTGAGTAATAAATTCGTTCGTCTCACGATAATAAATTTTTCTAGAATATTATGTATGTCTCTAGTATAATGCCTTGAGAGTATCTAAATACTATATTTATAGAAACGTGAATAACGTTGGAATTTATCAAGAAGAATTATCATTAGAAGAATTATTAAGAATTATTATTTTCCTATCAATCAGAAGTTTCAAATGACTCATAGTTATATATCATGTTCTGCTTTTTTATAATTATAAAATATACTAACACAGTGTTACGGAAGAAATACATAGATTAATTTTCTAACTTATCATTGCATAACAATATTTTAAGGTTCATTTTAACAGCTAACTAACATTTTATTATTTTAAATTTCACGCTAATTTGTTCACAAGTTGTTAGGTTGTTCGGAAAAATCGTACCGTTCCTAATAGTATTAATTCTGTTATGTAATAATTGGTAGACTTGGGACTACTTTTTATGAACCCCTAATTTGTTAAGAATTCTTATCGTTTGTCTCCAAATGTAATTATCACACGTGATACCAGTAACAGAAGTTTGATTACAATAGACGGATTATTTTCAACTCATTTTATATAGAGTGTTTTGAGATCGACTAATTATGATAACAACAGACAAATGATAACATTATTCGTGATTATAGAAATCGAATTCCACTGTATATACAAAATTATAGGATAAAATAATAATTGTACACACGTTGCCAACGAACATTCTTCAAACATCGTCACGAGCTTTTCGAACCACCAAATAGGTATTTCGTACACGTAAAAAACGCGCGCACTTTTCATTATCAATGCTCCGCATCTATTAAGCGAATATCGCGCCGAAGTCAAAGGACCGATATAAAGCCCATCCGAAGGATCTCGAAGCAACCCTTACGAAACGTATAAAAAGCAAAAATCATAGAAAACGGGTTCACACGCGCATACGAAATCTCGCGCGAGCTGCTGTGGTGCGTGTTACTGGAGGGACGAAGACAGGGGTGTGAGAGAGGGCAACAATATTCTCTATATATTAGCCACATATCCGACACATAGGCTATCCGAGTACATGGAAGTAATGTTTGTAAGGTGTAATACATAGGCTACGCCGTATATACGGTTGCACACGTTTGCCTTGCCACTCGCGCACGTACAAACGCACACACACACACCATGCATTCACACCACATGCACAGATCTACTGTACGGGAGTAGTTGAGTGGGAAACCGGGCTGCGAGGGGATGAAGGGAGGATGGGCAGAGGGTCCCAACGCGGCTGACACACAAACAACGGAGCCACCTCCACCTCTTGCTCCTGCAACCCCTTCTCCATCAACCGTCCTACGCTCCCCAACCACCCACCTTCGACTCTGCTCAGCCACCCTCTGAAACCCACCCATCCTATCCCCTAACCAACGTTAGGTACAGCTGAATTACACGCTGCCAGTGTGACAGAAGGGCGCGTGAAAAATGATAAAGAAACCGGCTACTAGTGGAACGAAGTTGAACTTGCTCGGAAGTTGGCAAGTGCGCGCGTTGTAATCGCGGGGCTGGATTTCGCGGACGACGAATGGAGAGCGAAAGTTCGCCGAGTTTCGATCGATCGGCCGCGCATCGATCTCGCGGTCGCGGCGAAGGCGGACGGCGAAACTTCGGCTACGACGGGAGACGTTGTCGCGTTGAGTTTCGAGAGACGAGGTTCATGTTTTTACGCGGCGGGGAAAAGTTTTTAGGGATAGGGTACGAAACGGAAGGGTGTAATTTCACGGATAACAAATTTGAATCGTTTTCAAACCGACGGGGATATAAAAAGCGGCATAAAAAAAAAAAAAAAAAAAAAAGAGCGCACGCCGGTGAATCTCGGTTTTTCCAGCTTTTTGCCGGGGCGTGTATATTTCAAAACGTGTTTTCATAGGCAGCCTATCAGCGGCTATCGTGAAGCCGTCGATGCGAGGTCGTCTCAAATCAACTACGTACGGCTGAATCACGCACTTTGGCGCGATCGCGAAACCGAGAAAATTTGTAAAACGGCAAATTATGAGGATGAAGCTGCATGAATCGCAGCCTTTTTTTTCTACCTCTGTATAGGGAGGAAAATTCTGCATCGAAATTCATTCGATTTTTCCATTACCGCATCGATGAGCCTTTTCAATCGCAAGGGCCGAAATCGACCGAACGGCGGGAAATTTGTAAATTCTTTATTCGGCTTGCGACGTTTAAACGGTGTAAAATATAATGTACGTCAATTGAAAAAAGCACGTTGCACTTATCTCGATATCTTCGCTCGTCAATTCACCCCACGTCGCTCTTGAACCCTATATACACAGCCATGCGGAGACCATCCCTTGCCAGCGTTAGGTACAGTTGAATTACGCACCCTAGTGCAGGAGTGGAATTAGGGTGGCACGTGAAGCGCTTGGAAAATTATAAGGTAACAGGTGAACGTTTTCTCTATGGTCTCTGTGAAAAGAAATTTCAGCTGTGATACGTATGTGCATATGTAAAGTTAAGCAAGTTGTTAAGTTAATTGTTTAGATATATGGTAGAAATATAATTAGTGTGTACATCGGAGGGAGATAATATTGATGTATTATGTCAAGAGTCAACCAATGTACAGTGTATTCTGGATGTAGGTACACGTGTGCGTACGTATGTAGGTATAAAATCAATATTTGTAAAACGTGCAATATTGTTTGCTGTAAAACTATAAGTGAAATATGAATTTTGTAAACGGTGTGGCAACGAATAATCAACTATTTCGTTAAATCTTGCATTTATTTTAACCAGTATCGAGTTTTAGGAGGACAAATTAATTGCGAGTCTTTGGAATTTCATAAGATTTAATATTAGTTTAGAAATCATCAAATACAGCTTTAATATTCCAAATTTTCGAAAGTAACGATTCCGAAATGATAAAAATTGCAAAAGTTTAAAGATAAAGGCTCTGAATTAACTTGCACATCTAATACTTATCCTATCTTAAATGCAATTTCCTTTATTTTGTAGTGTTTAACACTATTTTTGATTCGTGCTATGGATTCCTAGTTGAAAGAAATGTTGATCATCAGATCCAATAAACTCACCGACACATTTATTGGTACAGCTATATACTATAAGGCAGAAGTATGTTTCTAGTCATTAAATTATTATTAAATTATCATATCTTTAAATTAAAAGAGTTTAAATATGAGCTTTAATAGTATCATGATTTATTAGACCATCGCATGTAATCCAAAGTTTTCTAATCACTGATTAATTAAAAAAGGTATTTCTAATTTTTGTAAAATACTTCGTACACATGGATGAACATCAGATTCAAGTAAAATTTTTAATTCATCATTAATGATCGTTTCTTTTAGGCGATTATTAGATACATTTTCAATGTTTATATTTTTAGTATAAAATTTCTCAACTTAACGTCGAACTGTGCATTCGCAAATTATATCTTTCCAGGCATAAATAATAATAATAAAGCAGTTTCCGTTTTATTCGTATCAATAAATAGACGCCGGATGTTCATGCGTTTATGAACAATTTAAATGTCTAGTATAGAACAAAATGCACGCAATAAACAAAAATATCCAAAATACCCAAAATAAAGTATTTACGCGTTACGATGTTTAAAGGATAAACCGAATGCCGACTTAATATCCATTCTTTTAGCCGTGTTTATAAAAATACAAATTTGCACAAATATTTGCAGTCCATTGATGAACCGCTACAAAACGAAAACAATTTGAATTTCAGGAGCGAAACATGCAAAACATTCTTTCGATTCTTTGCAAACTGAAAATCAGTGAAACGAATAGTAATAAATACAGCATTGTATCAACTAAATCGGGACTTCACCTCCCATTGCGTTAACACGAATATACGATCAGCTTGCTGCCCGATACGTACAGCTTCGACGCGATAATTTAAATAATAAAAAGCAAATGCAAAGGTAATTCGAATATCTCCGTAACGCAGATAAATCGTCGAATCATCGCGGAAACTGCAGACTGGATTATAAATAACATATTCAGCAGGGGTATAAAAAGACCGACGGCACTGGGGTACGGAAACGAGTGTGAACGACGGAAAAGCCAGTAATACCAAAGCGCGTTCGCTATATACGTCATTCCGCAAAGGTCAGTCGGCGGTGTGTATACGTTCTCAGAAATTCACCAGCAAACGTATCATTCGTTTCACATTCAGCGGCTTAGCCAGCAGCATCATTTCCATCAAGATCAACCGGCTACCTTCCATCCTGTCAGAGGTTCCAGAAGCACGACCTTTAGCATCGACGGATACCCATCGTTATTCTTCTCGTGATCCAGCAGCACGAGTCAGAAGCCTGACCTTCTCCTGTTCGCGTAAGGGAAATCAGTAACGGGGTGGGTTTCTCATGGATTTCGCACGTTTCAATGGAACAAGGCACGCTGATGTCAATCTACCTGCGTTGGTTGGGTTCAACGCACCTCTAAAGCAACCACACCTCTACCCACCCTCGTGGAACGTTCACCACCTTCCCCTCTATTTCACCCTCGTCGACCGACCTCGCCACCTACCTACACCGCCTACCCTACCTACCACCCTCGAGCGACCTCCATCCCTGTGAACCCTCTAACCACTCTACAGCCGACCCTATCTACCGGCGTACCCGCGCACGGTTCTACATACGTCCATGTAGCCCCATGTACTCGGTTACATACGCGTCTGGTATATAGGCGAGTATGGTATCAAAATGGACGCGCGAGCTACAGTGGTAGATATAGTGGTAGATACAGCGGTAGATATAGATACGCGTATGCGACGACGGAACACACCCATACTAGCCGCTGGTGTGTCCCGTCGCGTGTTCGTGTGTGCGATAGCACGCGGGGGCGAGGGAATGGGGGGGTTCCCCTAGTATCTGTTATAACGCGTGGACGCATATGTGCGGACCGGCGTCGGTGAATGCACACGCGGCCCACCTACGCAGAACACGTAACGCCATGGATTGTATGTGCGCCTGGCCGCAGATACGAGGCAAGGGAGAGGCCGGCTGGTATCGTCGACTGGGCTGATTGTAAACGCAGAATTGGGCTCTGGCCTACACCACGGGGGAACACGGGTACGCGCTGATAATCACAGGTAGCGATGCATCGCCATGAAATTGGGCCCCTGTCCAGGACTCTGGCTACCCCTAAAGGGACTTTGAAATATGGTCACGGTTGGCTGGACACAGGACACAGTCTCAACCGAGTTCTAGTGCTTCACCACGCCGACGTCGACGTCGTTCTCGATAATCCGCCATCTACGAATATAGGTCGGAGCCGTAGAGCGCGCGCGCGCCCGCGCCACCATACATGTAACACCTTCTGTACGTGACTATGTGTCACGCGTGTGTCGCTGGAATTTTAATGGCCCGCGAGGCGAGCTTAGGGCGGGTCGCGGTCGTGACGAGTCGCTCGTGGCAGCCGTTGCTCCCTGGGATCAGCGCCGCGTGTTTTTGCCGCTCTGCCTCGTGCTGATTGACGTCCACGTGATTAGCGGATCGTGAAAATGTTGCAACTGCTCGTTCTTATTAGCGCCGACGATGGATGCAGGTGGAAGGAATGTGGACACTGTTGCTACAACCTTTGAATCTCTTTTGCTCGTCCGTTTACCATTTAAGAATCGGACGGGCTGTTCTAAGTTTCCACTGACAGTTGCGAGAGTAACGAGTGACGACTACGTATGAATAAGAAGATGTGGGCTTTTTTGTTTGAATTTATAAGAGGATCTTCTGGTTAGGTATCTCTTTATTAAGCAGTCGACAGATTTGGATCGGTACGGTCTAGTGAAAAGTGATGAAGTGCGATGGAATTCGGATTTTAAATAATTATTAATAATTCTTAGATGGATTGGCGAGTGTATAAATAGGGAAGTACGTATTCTTAAACCGCATCTGGACCGTAACAGTGGATCGATTGTAAAAGTAAGAATCGTAGTAACGGTCAAAGCACAGAGAATCACTATGAAGTATTATATTATAAAGAATAGTAATAATATAAAGAGAAACGAAGCATATTAAAAAACCGGTTATTTTGGTCAAATCCAAATAATAAATAACAAATCGCGATATCAAGTAGCAAATAATTCATCATTTGAAATGCCAAATAAATTATTGATTGAAAATATATTCGTTCATTTTCCATACGAAACACTTTACGAACGAATTGTGTCACTTTGAAAATCGATTATTTTTCAAATAACTCTGAAAATATTTTTTAACCCTTAACTGGCATGGTGGCGCCTGTAGGATCCCATATAATTCTTTAAATATTTGTAGGCATTTTTAATAACAAAAAAAATCTAATGCGAATTACTCTTATTGATTTATTAAGAAACTTAATAAATTGAATTTTTAATAAAACAAAAATTCGCTGGGGTCTGTTAAAGTCCACCTTAATGTTACGGGTTAAAATGATGTATTTTCGAAATTTCTCAAATCGCCCAAGTCTGGATGGGAATATCCCATTAAATCTGCATAATTAATTATTGGATTGGAAACAAAGCGCGTAGCGGTTTCCAGTGGGTGTTGACAGAAAGTATTAATTTGCAATAACTATGTGGGCCAGTTTATCGCCTAAAAAGATGTAAATTTCTGGAAGGTTGGAATCTTTATATTACCAAATAAATATCAAAAAGTAGTGCGAGAATATGGCAAATACATGGTAGAATAAAATTATGTACAATTATACGAATTTTATCATTCAATTTTATTGAAAAGCGCTACGAACTTTCCAACCGAATATTCCTAAGAATCTCTCATGGATTTGCATAATCTTGCTCCGACCGATGGCTTGTAATCATCCATTTTACCCTAGGTGT
The DNA here is from genome assembly GCA_028830335.1 of Eucera pruinosa. Classification (NCBI taxonomy): domain Eukaryota; kingdom Metazoa; phylum Arthropoda; class Insecta; order Hymenoptera; family Apidae; genus Eucera; species Eucera pruinosa. Next base: position 8,177,480 of record JAMYCR010000014.1, on the reverse strand, counting down.
GCAATTTTCAGAGCGCTGATCAAGCCAGCTGCATTTTGAGATTCGGTTTTTGTAGGATTTGCGCATAAAACACTAGATGTTGCCGCGTGGTCAGCTGGGTAAATTTATTTCCCAGTATCTGTTAAACCTGGCTGAGTCTCTTTTTGCGCGCGTTACGTGCACACAACTGCACGCGTGCTTGTGAACAGCGTGCAGTGATATTTAAAATTTCACCATTCATATTTTAGCTGGACAGGCGAGCTGACGCGGACCACGCAAACATTGATGGTTGCAGTGTATTGACCGTGCGAGGATCCGAATACTTTCGTAAATATTTGAATTTTAATATCGTTGCTGCAATTAATTGCTCTTCAAACGCCACATTAAAATAATCCTTTGGTTATTGTGCTACATAGTAGTCTAACATTAAAATGCACTTACGCGCGAAGTGTTAACCTTTTGGTTAACGATTTGTTGGTTGAACGCGTATATCACGAATTAAATCACTGAAAGTCAATGGTTGCATTCATTAATATAGAAATATTAAGTAGTGACATATATTCGTCTGCTTTGGATCAGTTTTTCATTAACAAGTTCCAAGAATTCTATAGGAGAGCAATTTTTTTAGCTAACGAAAAGATACAAGAAGATAATCGACCAAATAATGCACGTGTAATTAATTAACCTTATTTGTGAATTTACAAATAAATGATTTCAAAAATATTAAAGAGAGGGACGAATATACGTTACAATTCAATAATATAGGCATGCATATTTGAATACACTACATAACTTGTAATTATATGGCAATATCGATGTACGAATGATATCAGAAATTATATTGTGTTACAGGAAAGATATACGTATCTTTTTAACAAATATTAGTCCAATTTTTGAAGGCGTATATATACGTCAATGATAGCGAAAGGGTTAATTTGAGACTTTCAATTTACGGTACGTAAATAAACTTTATTACATAAAGTGGCGTATGGGAGGGAAGTGTCAACTGAATATTAACAATGCCAGAAAATGGAAAAGGTGTTAGATCAATGTTGCTAATAGGGGTTTCAATGAACGAATTCGGTCTTTCTTTCGGTAAGCTTGAATAAGCAACTGGGGGAGACCGAGGTATAAAAAGAGGGCTGTAAATGTACTAACGATGTATTGTGTATTAAATCTTCGAATAGTATATCGTTTGCTGAGTCGTATTAAACCCTTTTGAAAGTCCTTAATAAATCATATTTTGTATATCCCACGGGAAAATTAAAAATAATAGATGGTTAAATTTATCAACTTTGATAGTCGGGTTAAATACAATTCTTAAAATAACCATACGAAAACTTTGCTGTTTTACACGATCGGAATTTCAGTTCGAAATTTATGATGTCTCCTATAAACGAACGTTCTATACTGTACTAATACTTACGAACGTAACCGTACGTCTCTCTGAAATTCAATAGAGCTTAACAAACGATACGCTCGCGTTTCGCGTTGTCTACGCAGTATTCTTTCCCGTTGCAAGCGTGCCACAAGGCTGCTCTTCAAAAACATCGACGCGCAATTAGAAACCACGGGATTACAATCAAACCGCCTTGAAGATCGGATACCAGAAGCAGAGGCGGAAACAAAGATTCGAGGACGCTTTTAACGTCGTTTGCGAACAAAAGTGCAATGACGTGCTGGCACATTTTCGGAAGGGTCGTTTCAATCAGAAACCTAATATTCTTTTCCAATTTCGAGGCAATCGATCCGGCGGTCTGGTTGAAATTCCCTTTGCCACTCGCTGCCCGACCCACACACACACACGCACACACACATATATATGGACGCAGTGTGCACACGATAAACCGATACCATCCCCGCATACGTGCGGTCGCGCACATTCCACGTGAAACGTAACTAATTACCGATGCTGCTATTGTAAAAGTAACCGTTCGTTACTATGCGCGGGGGCCCTCTTAAATTCCAGATAAATGTACGAAATATCGGCTGAATGCGCGAGCGCACCTGGATCTACGGGGCTTCATGGATTCATAAGCCAGGATTTCTGCGCTCGCTTTCTTTCATACAATCGTTGTTATTCTCTTCGGTTATTGATCACGCTGGATGTCACGTATTTTTGCCATATCTTGTGACGTTTAGCAATTTAAATTTTCCTTTTTTTTTCTCTTTTTTTTTTCTTTTGTGCAAATCGGAATTGAAAGGTTTGCAGCAATAAGAAGGTAGTCTAATTTTGTATATACTTGCTGTTATATATTCCATTTTGCGTGTAAATGTGTGATCTTACATTTGGCGTGAAGACGAATTGGGTGAATGGAATAGGTATGGTAATATTGCAACTGATATTATTGGTGCTTTATGTGTTTGATGCATTGAAGGCGTTGGGGAAAATGAGATGTCGTTTTATATAGTAATAAGTTGAAACCAGAATATATATATATATATATCAACATATATATCATATATATACATCATATATATTATATATATATATCAACATATATATCATATATATACATCATATATATTATATATATATATATATATATATATATATATATTAATATATAAATGCATCGAAAAATAGTGAGACGTAGTTTTCCATGCAATTTATCAAACACCAATCATTAACCTTTGCACTCAGCCAATACAAACATCGCTAACTACTTTGAAAATATGAAACTAACGGTATAATGCGCTAGGTAAGTGCAACAGTTTTAACCGTTTTTCAGTAAATTGGGCGCGAAGGTACATGTTTTACGTGTCTCTTTTTAACGGAGAAATTATAAGCCTTTATGAAAGAAAAATCCAACTGCAACCAAAGTAATTTGCAAAAGTTATCGAAAATAACAGCGGCTCTCTGATGTACTAAATAAATGACTGTTCGGAACGAACCACATTTACGATCGAATCCATTAAAACATTAACACACACCCAAAAGGAACTAAGTCTTCTCAAACGAATTTATTTAACGTAAAACATTATATTCAACGTTTACTAATCAACCGTAAGTGGATAAACCCACTCGTTGCAGTATAATTGAAGTAGCATAAAAAAAAAGAAGAAAAAAAGAAAAAGAAAAAAAGATTAAGGGGCATACAATTTCTAACGTCGTAGCGAACGTACAGTGTACAACCGAGCCGCGCCTCGAACTTTCCCCAACTTCGTTAGCTGAGATTACACCGACGACGCTCGTCCCCTAAAGGGGATTAAAAAATTAACAGGTGTACGCGATGTATCTATATTCAGCTATTCCGTTGCCTTGTACTTTATCTTGCCATCCGTGTGACGACACCTTCGTGTGCTAGGTGTGTCGAGGTAACTCCCTTTTCCCGGCAGAGCAAGGGTTCCGTTAATCTAGGGTCCGAGGGATGGAACACGGCAAGAGGGGTTTGATGGAGAAGCAGTGGCGAGGTGAAACGGCGGAGCCAAGTGGCTAGAAAAAGATAGAGGAGGCGCAAAGCGAAGGACCTGACAGCGAAAGAGGAACCAAGGGAAACGAGAAGTTGCCAGAGGGAGAAAGAGTGCTTGGTAAAGGGCCGTTAGAGCGACAAAGACGACGGAAAGTGATAGTAGGGAGAGGCATTGGGTGGAGAAAAGGGGTCGGAGCGAGGGAGAGGGGGGGAACGAAAGGGGTTCTAGGACTGGGGGTTCTTGATAAAGGTGGGGTCGGTAGATCCGTTGATGAAGGTTCAGGCCAGAGGGTTGCTCCGCTCTTCTACTCTGATGGCTCGAGGGGGCGGTGGGAGAGAAGAGAGCGGCAAAGTCGCTGGCAGGGTCGGGCATAGAGGTGGAAGAAGACCGAGGGTGGGTCCAGTGCGGTCCAAGAAGCACTGATTCATCCTGGAGTTATGCCCCTGACGGTCAAGGAAGATATACAACGACGATGTATTTTCGCCCAGAGCCTCTTTCTCTCTTTCACCCGGAGCCTTTGCATCGGCTGGTCGCGCTCTTCTTTGCTGTCCGACCGCTCAAAGGGACGGGGGATGAAGACGAAAAAGGAACAGGGTCGATGCAGCCAGTGTCGATAACAAGGACGAAAGACACGAGCGAGTTCTAAGTGTGTGTTTGTGTGCGTGCGTTGAGGAAGAAGAGGGAGATCGAAAGTGTCAAAATTAATAAGGATAGTCGCCCCATTAGCGGTCACAATGCGGCATTCTTCGCGGATTGCTTGCTTATCCACGCACCCCAATCCTGAGCAATTACGGGAAATTTTCTTTTGCGGTTGATCGCGTCCAAGCCAATCAATTCCTGGACTAATTACAGGAAATTGTATGTAAACCTGCCGTTTCCACCTGAAATATTACCGTTTGCCTGTATTTCCAGCTCGATGCTTTCGCTTATACATACGTTATGTAGGTCACCGTTTTAAGTCCGCGTACACGGGCAAATCTCAAAGAGAACGACGAAAAATGAGGATTTCGGATGTTTCGATCGATTGGTCCGCGTGTTTTTTTGGGTATCTTAATTATGTGATGACAGCATGGATAAATGATGCACGGCGTACAAAGATTGCCGAGTAAATTTCCCCCACGGATTTTTTAATCTCCTTAGCTCCTTGCTTCGGCTCTTCGGGTAATTAGCGTCAGAGTGAAACTTTAAAGAATGATTAGGCACACCGAGGCACCTTTGGGGATTTCAACGGAGCGAAGGGTTGAAGTGGTAAGAGAGGATTTTACCCTCCGTGAAAACTTCGCCGCTACTCTGCTTAATTTAGGAGACATTAAGTCCACAACGTATACACGTGTGCTTTTTGTTAAATGAAAAGCGGCGATGTCCTAAATTGGTGTACAACCATTTTGATATGCACGCGAGACGATGATAATAATCGTCGACTATTATTTTTCGTAGAGGAGTTCAATGCGCAAGGATTGCAATCCTAAAAAGTTACTTGTGGATTATTATAGTGGAAATTAAAGAGAACTTATTTAAGAGTGATTAGCTTAACTTCGATGCGATTTAATATAAATTCAACGTAAATTAACGATAAGAATACTTGCTACCGATTTACTGAAACTAAATTCATATTTACGAATGATAAATCATTTCTTTTATTTTTCAAATGTACATTTCTAAGATTTGTATCACAAAAAGGCTTACTATCTTTCGTTAAATAAATTGAATTACTTATATTTCGTAACGCGCAAAGTAACAATATTATTACCAATTTACTCAAACTAAATTCATTTTTATGATCGATGAGCGAACGACGAATCGATAATTTCATTTTTCAAATACCTCCACTATTAACATTTATATTGCAAAGAGATTTGCCGTCTTTTATTTAATCAGTACCTAAACGTGCTTGTTGCGAATTTACCGAAACTAAATTCTACTTGACTGAACTTTACGATTATTTTGAGATGCATAACAGTGACTCACCGAAAGCAACACAGAAACGGCTCCAACAAACGTATAATTTTCCAATGAAGAAAAAAAATCCATAATTCTACGATGACGAAGACATCACTCGACCAGTGGAAAGGACAGAAAACATTTTCACCCTCCCTGAGTGTGCTCACGGAGAAATGGTACGAGCATTCCATCTTGAGCTAAAACCGTGCTGCACGTCAGAGCCGCGCGCGTTTGTGTGAGTTCGTGTGGGTGCAAACTATAGGGTGGCAGGGTGTTTGGAAGACGAAGAGGACCACGGAGTTTCGGAACACCGCATCACTCTGCTCTGTTGCCAACCAAGGGAAGGCTATAAACCTGCGATTCTGCCGCAGAACTCTGGCTGTCTCTCCAACTATTACTTAAACCTAACCGAAAATTCACGTAAAACGTCATTTATTCGTAAAACATTTCAAATGTTTAAACGTATACTTTGTATCATCGATGCAAACAATTTTGGGCTCCTAGAAAAAATAACGTATATATTTATTAAGCCTTTGCCATGCAATAACGAGTCGCACTCGTTTTACGAATTATACTACAGATTCAGCAGAAACGCGTATTGCTAATGATGAAATTTAACTGGTCTTTTGTTTCAGCTTTGTGTTACAAGATTGGAGCCTGATAAATAAAAATTGCCCACAGTATTCAAACGATCTGTTCGTGGCATGATATAAAATCACTAATCAACTAACGTTAGCATACATATGTAGGTAATATTATGCGTACCAATGATTAACACGTATTTTATTAAATTCAATCTCTACTTTAAGGAGAATCAACCCCCTACCCTATATTAAATATAATTGCTGCTATTCTGTAATGCATTACGAAATTCTTCAGATCAGCTTTAAGTGTTTATGTTTTCGATAAAGCAAATTCTTCAACCTGTTTAAAGACAGTGGATTCCCTATCGGCTCACCTAATAAAATAATTGTAAGGCAAAGGGTTAACAAAGCAACAATGAAAATCGAGATGAATAACTGATATACTAACCAACTATTCCCTTTCAAATTGCAACAAATCCCAACCAACGTCACTCAGCGAACACGTTTGACAGTTACCATGCATCCGCATAGGGTAAATGACCTACGTACTGTCACTGTTCCTATAACTGCCACTTGAATCCGTTTATTTAATAGCAAAGTAATGTATAAAGAATCGGAAGTAAACAAATTTTCATACCAAATTTGGACTTCGGTTTACGTAACAACACATAGACAATATATATTCGTGTACACTTAATATTTATAACGACATATTAGGAGGTAAATGTGCTGTTGAATATTAAAACGTAACCAATATAATTATAAAGTATGGAACGTGTGATAATTCAGTAATGCACGACGTTTACTATATATCTTATATTTGTTCCACAAACTGACGTGTTAATATGTATGAAACGTGTTTCCATTTAAATGAAAAGTTTTCAAGTGACAGTACGAAGGATATTGGACTTTGTTGTACATCTTCAATTACGTAGTAATGAATTTATTATTATCGACCAAATAAAGAAATGTTCATAAATAAAATAGATCTGTTGAACAATATTATGCTCCAAACCGGAACGGTCTTTACGTTCAACGACGTTCTAAACTAGTTAAACAAAGTTACGCGCGAATCCTTAAAATTGGCAGTAATTGGTACATGTACCCTAGTTTCCTCGAACGCAACACGACCAAAAACAGGACACTGCGCTGTACGCCTGTGAAAAGGCGACGGGGGGTGGTAATAAGGGCAACTCGCCCCCATTCCATAGCACCGGCTATCAAGGCTTGCGTGAACCGTTTATTAATAACGAAGGAAAGCTAATACCTCCCATAAAAGCCCCACCCACGCCACAACGAGGGCCGTGCAACTCGGAATTCCGGTCGCAACTTCGTTTCTTGAACATGTGTGAGTCACGTTTATATCCGTCGCTACCCTTAGCCGTCTCTCGGGCGCCTTTCCACCCCCCGAACACTCGCCCCTCGAGGAGGTTGGACGAGGGGGTGGATATCTCGGCGTCCTGTCCGTAATATCCCTAGCCCTCCTGCTTCCAGTTCTCTCTGCTACCCCCTTTACTCCCACACCTCCTCCTCCCTTCTTCACCCCCTCGTCCAAGAGCCATCCATGAGCCAACCCACGTTCACCCCCGGGGCCAGAGAGTTAGGAGGGTTGCCTGGCGCCCTTCTACCGCCCCCTCCGCAAACCCCTCGCCATCTTCTCACCCCCTTGACGGCACATAAAGTGCGGACGGTTAGGGGCCGATGGTTTCAGGGGGCGGTTGGGTTAGAATGGAAACGGACCGCAAGTGTACGAATATCTCTGCACGCGTGCGTTAAGGAAACGCGGGTCCGAGGTTTGATTTGCTTGAGTAGTTGGTATTTGTTTATTGGAAACGTTTGTTCGTTACTTCGTATGGCCTTCCTGCGGAATGATTAACCCTTTGACTGCGGATTGGGTTGCGTAGGGTAGACGTCCCAATCACTGTCAGTGCCCTTATAACCGACACTTGAATTATTTCATTTGATAGCAAAGTAATGGACGGGGAATCGTAAGTAAAGAAATTTTGACGCTGAATTTGGACTTAGGTTTACGGAACAACACATAGACATTGCATATTCGTTCATAATTAATATTTGGATATAAATATTTGGAGGTAAATGTGATATTGAACATGGAACGTGATCAATGTAATTATAAAGTATGGAACGTGTGATAATTCGGTAAAGGCGATACGTTTACTATACGTCTTATATCTATTACACAAACCGAATTCTTAATATACAATATATGAAAACGTGTTTCTATTTAAATGGCAACTTTTCAAGTGACGGTAATAAGAACATTGGACTTTGTTGTACATTGTCAATTACGTAGTAATTAATTCATTATATTCAACATGTAAAAAATGTTCATAAATAAAAGAGACGTTAAACAATATTATGCTCCAAACTGAAACGATTATTAGGTTAAATACGTTCTAATATAGTTAAACAAAATTACACGCGAACCTTAAAGAGGCGGTACGTGGTACATCCACCCTATACGTGTAGCAAATTTTGATGTAATACGAAGTAAATGAATTTCTTGAGTTACTGTTATATAACAATATCTGAAGGTTCGTTTCCTAACAGCAACGTAACACTTTATTATTTTACACTTTACGATAATTATTTTGTAGATGCAAACTCTATGTGTAGTTTTAATTATATTAATTATTGGTAGCGACGACGACCACTATAATATCTCACCGCAGTCAAAGGGTTAATAATAAGGTGACTGTTGAAGTATGGTAGGTGGAAGCCGGAAACTTCTTTTTGGTTTAACAAGGATTAATTATGTAATTTGAGTGGTACAGAGATCTTACAAGAATAGGTACATAATGCATGCACGGTTCAATTGGCGAAAGGATAAGGACGTCACGAGGTATGCGGCACCTAGCCAATTACATTATGTATGCTGTATAATAGATGTCACGATTATACAAGGATTCTATCGCTTCAACAGTGACAATACGACCCAAATTTATGCTCTTCGTCTCGATTTTGTTGATAAGTAATTCGGGACGTGTATTTATTCCGATTTGTCCCGAATTATAATAAAATATCGTCGCATACGTAAATTTTTATGTTAGTACCATGAATCCATATTATAGCTAATGATCAAATGATTAAAATTGCATCTAATGTATCGTAAACGAATATCAACTTTCTGTGAAAAGAAGCACCGAGTTAATTTGTACGCTTAATAAATGAGGTGATTGTTAAAGCTTTTAGGTTAAAGCTTGATGAATTAGTAGAATTTGGAGAACGTAAGGGGAGAAATTATGATGACGATATAGATGGAGCCGTTTGAGAAGCAGAGATTCTGGATTTGTAGACCATTCTGAGGATTACATAATAATCTCCACGCAGCAAGTGCTAGCTGAAATGGTGATTCATCTGAATTTATGCTTCTGCTGTATGTAGCTTCTATGAGAGACGTTTGAAATTTATGTTACTTTTAGTGATTATCTTCCATATCGACTTCGCGAGTATTTTAAGCATTGTATCGCTTTGTGCACAGTAATCTTACGTAAAATGTATCATACAAAATTAATATCCTTAATTCCACGTTTGCATTTTTACAAATTTTCCATGATTTTGAATGAATAAACACGTCGTTTCATTGTATTTTAATTATCGTTAGTTCCAGTATTAAACTCGAAAATTATTGCAAGTATACGTATACATTTTTTGTAGTAACCGAATGGTTTCGTTCTATGATTATATTTCATTAATGTCCTGTGTAACCAGCTATTCAATGCACAGTTATTGATTATCTTAATTATTACTCGAACTCGCAGATGCCCGCGTTACCTGGAAATTTGACATAATTACGTTCGAGCTATCTCGGTCGTCCTATGGTCCACCAAGAGAGCCACAGATGACACACTAACACCTGTACGTGTGAATTCGCCAGTGCCTAGTAATGATACACACACAGCTCTACACTAGTTAATCGCATTAACAGATGCAAATTTCAATACGACAGATAACACATATTTTAAGATACTGTACGATACACGTACCACTTTAACACGTTGACCGATGAACGCATTTTTAGAACATTACCGAGTGATTAATATTGTATTTCTTGTCATTTTCATGTTTACTTTGTAGAGTAGATCAGAGCCTCTCAACCCTTTTGTCTTGTGAGCCACTATAATTGTTTATAATGTTTAATAAATTTTGGTTGTTTAATAAATGAAGACAATTATTATATATATTTAACAGTAATTTCGACATGTAAAACGTAATATTTAGTACATTTCTATTGAGTGCAGTTCGGACGAATTTCCATTCGTGACAAATACTCGAATTATTTCATATTTAATTATGGAAAGATGTGGGACTAATGATTTTAAATTCTACAAACTGATTCGTAATCATAAAAAATCAGTAAAATAGTTTGGATTATATTTAATAAAAACTCTTGTAGAAACTATGAACAAATGAATAAATTCTTAACGTATTGTATTTGTTCCGTATTGTATTAAATAGTTCTAGAAAAATATTTAAAAATTATATCTCTGCACTTTAGCGCAAAACAATATTCTCCCAACTTAAGGTAGTAACAAAAAACACATTTGTATATTATTACTTACACACTAATTATCAATTGTGGGTGCAAATTAATTCGGCACGTTTACGTTAAAAATCTTGAATATTTTATTGATTTACACCCGTCACCCGTTCTGTTAAAGTAGAATTTATAAGTAATAAATTGCGTATGACGCAGATTGAACAATGGAAATTATTTTGAACATAAAACTTGCATTTGATTTTCCGTAAATTCGTATTGAATCTCATCAAAATGCATCGGATTAATTTGTACAAATATGTTAAATTCACGGTTACATAATCTAAGAATTTAACGTATTTATACAAATTTCACATTGTAGTAGGAAAATTTGACACCCGACCAAAAGTTGATTCACTACAAAAACATTCGTATATAAAAATACTTTGCCTAAATTGTACAAAATAATCTTCCTTAAAAGCGCCACTCGAATTTCTATATTTTTTCCGTAAGAAAAAAAAAACACGACGCTCAAAATAATTGCGTAACATTTACAGAACTTCGAAACATTTTCGTGCACCTTGATCTTCACTCGTTCTTCTTTGCTGCTCATAAAGTGCGGACATTTAGGGGCCGATGGTTCCAAGGAGTAGTTGGGTCAAAATGAAAACCGACCACAAGTGTACGGATCTGTACGTTTGTGTCCCTGCTTGTGTCTCGTGTCTGGCAAATGATTTCGTAGTCGTAGCCGTAAACGTAACCAGGAATGCGTCCTGAGGCGGCTGCGACTGCCCTTTGTCACCGGGTAAACGATTAAATTGCACGTCCTGCAGGAACCTGCTGATGTACAATGTCACTGATGTCCGGTCCAGCTTGCGGCCTTCATCGGGGTAATGAGAAAAGGATTTGGGATTGTCGTTCTTTATTTCCAAGGGTTGCGCGACATCCTGGCTGCGCGTCTGCTGCGAGGATTTCTTTGCTTTATAACTTCTCATTGCATTACTTCTTTCAATTTAGTTACTATTTAAAACTCGAAACTAATCATTCTCAATTCTCAATTTCTTCTTTTTTTTTCTTTATTCAATTTCAAAAAGAATTCGCGAGTTTTAAATGGGAATTTTGAAAATTGCGACTAACCGAAGTGATAAAGGTAATAAAGAATTCGGATACCAAAAGTAAACATTTTAAATGCGTGTAAGAAAATAATTCTTAATTATTAAACGCTAATTTAGTAATTTATTTATTTTGAAAACAATTGTTTGTTATTAAACACTAATATAATAATTTATTTCTTCTTAATTAGTTATGCGCTTATAGTATTTACTATTGTATTCAACATGAAATTACATATTTTCTCACTGTAAAAATAATTTTTATTCTTTTCTGCATTTACATCGTTTATCGTCTCAAACGATACATTCACCTCCTAACATTTATTTTTAAATATTAAATATAAACATATACGCAATGTTCACGTGTCGTTACGTAAAAATGAATTTCAAATTTAGTATTAAATTTTATTCAGTCTCGATTCTTCGTACATTCGTTCGCTATTGAGTAAAACAAATAAGGTGACACTGACAGTATTTGGAACATCTACCCTATTATTGATCTAACTCTTCGAGAGTTTCGAATCGTAAGAGTAGCAAAAAGTTTCGAATTTCGGGAATTCGACGTATCGAGTGTCCAACGTCTAATTTCGATAGACGAGCATTCAACACGCGTAACTACCGAGACATAATTATCGTCCGCTAAAAAAGGGAAATCTAATCGCTCACGGTAACTCCCTTTCATTTTCAATCTTCGTAGCCGGGTTTGCGTGTAAGAGGATTATGAATATAAGTCGAAAAGGGGCTTCTGGGTAATGTATTGTCCTCCGTGTGCATGTCGGCTGCGAAGAGCGATCGCTGCAAGTTCCAAGTCCGCACGTACCGCCACCTTACCGAGCAACCAGTCATTTAGAGGAAGTATTGAATCATTACATGTTTGAACCCCGTGGGTGCAACCCTTTGAGAAAGAAATTACACTGTTGTGAAATAATTGGCGACCGTTGCGCGTTCCCGCTTTCCCGGAGTAATTTCTGTAAAATCTTTGTAGTCCACGCACGGACCGTCGATTTCCTCCTTTTCCTTCTTTTCAGCCTGACGTGGTAACAGAATATTCCCGGTTGCTTTAACTACGAATTCAAATAATGATTCGCATCTTTCGCGGAAGAGGTCAAAGCGAACCACGAGCGCTCCGCAGATGCATTAATATTTCCGTGAAATATTCGTCAATTCCTAGTGTCATTTATTTACGTTCTACATGTTAAAAGGTTCCGTACGATTGAATTGGAATACGAGGGGTTGAAAAGATTTCGCTGGGAGATTCAATTACACGAAGTGTCCTTTAGTTTCGTTAGAGAAAGATACGGTCGAAGTGAAAAGCAAAAAACGGGGATAAGTTTTATTAAAAAAAAAGAGAATACCTACGTAGACGATGAAACAAAAAATGAAGTCCCGCTTTTGTTCCTTATAGCAGGTCCTGTTCTTTTCAAGAACAAGTTAAATGAAAAGAAAGGAATCGTTGTCTCGAAGAGATTAAAGTTCGTCTTAACGAGCCCTCTTACTGGCAAACATTTTCGAAGTAATGCCGCGGCACCTTTCTTATCCTTTGAAAAAATTTCTATCATTTCGAATTTCCGCTCGTGTAAGACGGATAGCAAGAAAACATAAGAATTCGTACATTACGAGGAATTGTAGGAAAGAAATGTTCTTAAGCAATTTTTATGTAATTGTAAATTAACCCATTAAGGAACGCTCTGTTTGGACGTAATATTTCATTTCATGTACATGTTTATAAATAAAAGAGATCTGTTGAACAATACTATGCTCCAAACTGGAACGATCTTTCTGTAAACGACGTTCTAAAATAGTTAAATAAAGTTACGCGCAAACCTTAAAGTGACAGTACGTGGTACATCTACCCTAATTAGATTAAAATTCGAAGTATCTTAACCATATTCCACGATTTACCCATGTTTCTCTGCTACTAAATTGCGAAAGTGTTAAACGCGAACAAAAATTTCCCATGGCATCATTTCAAATTCGACCGCAAATTCCAAAAAAAACATTCAAGCAGAGATTGGCAGTAGTTCGGTCCGAGTACCAAACAATCCAACGTATCATCCCGAACACCTTTTAATCATCTCGAAACCAGGTGATCTCACAGACGTAGCTCGCAACTGCCGGTTCGAGCAAGATATCCGTGGCGATACGCCGTTGCCCAATATCAGTAATTCCTCCGTAGCAGTTTCACGAAGTTTCTCGGGTCACCCTCGTCCATAAAGCGTTTCTCTCGTCTCCATCGCGCAGAAGGAACGAGCGGACCGAATAGTACACGGGGAGAGCACCGGTGTGGGGGACAGTGGAAACGTTCAACTAGGAGAAGGACAGAAGCATAGACGCACCGGATGTACCAGTGTACAGGAAAGAGAGGAACAGAGCCAGAGAGAGAGAGAGAGAGAGAGAAAAGCAGAAAGCGAGAGAGGGAGACACAGGGTGAACAGGCGCATCCCCTTGTGCCGATCCATACGCACCCCAATATCGCCCCCGGGCCGTGCAATCACGGCATACAGAGAATGGGATGAGATCCAGCCGAAGTGAGGGGCTGGGGTGTCCGGACGGGGACAGAACAGGGGAATGGGTGTGCGGGTGGAGGTGGCGAGGCTCACCCATCCACCTCCCAACTCTGGTGCCGCCAATTGTGCGTCGTTGACAGGCCTGCATCGGGGGAAAACTTATTGTTACGCGCGGAAAACCAAAGAGAACGCTTTCCCCGAGGGAACAGCGAACGCCAAAGTTACGGATTAAATGCTTCGTGATAGGGGTTGAAGACAACTCCCTGACTTCCTTCCACGTTCCTTTGGAATCGCGTGATTCCTCGCTCGCGCTACTTCCAGCACTATTTATGTTCGAATTATTCCGCAGAAACTGGCGTTCGTCTTTGGCGAGCTAGAGTTTTGCGCGTGTCGTGCCTCGGTAAGTAGTCTGGTGGATAAAAGATATATGTATATATATATGTATATAAAAACTTGGGAATCGAAAAGCTTAGAAATCCGAAAGCTTGAGAGACGAAAAGCTTGGGAATTCAAAAGCTTGGACATGTAAACGCTTAGGAATCCAAAAGCTTAGAAATCCAAACGTTTAGAAATGCAGAAGCTCGTCATTTCAAATGCTCAGAAACATAAAGGCTTAGAAATACAAAAGCTTGGAAATGCAAGCGCTTCGGAATTGAAAAACTTGGGAATCCAAAAACTTTGAAATGCGAAAGCTTAGAACGGTAAACGCCCGAGAGTCCAATAGCTTAGGAATCCAAAGGCTTGCAAATTCAAACGCTTGAGAATCCAAAAGCTTGGAAATCCAAACGCTTAGACATGCAAAGGCTTGGAATTTCAAATTCTGAGAAATACAAAGGCTTGGAAATTCAAGCGCTTAGAAATACAAAAGCTTGGAAACTCAATCGTTTCGGAACTCAAAAACTTGGGAATCCAAACGCTTGAAGATCCAAACGGTTAGCAACGTAAAAGCTTGGGAATCGAAAAGCTTAGGAATCGAAAAGCTTGGTAATTCGAATGCTTATCAATCATCTTAAAACATGGAAATGTAAGTATCGAAGTTTTATTTCGATCCGGTGTAAATGAAACGTTCAAAAATGCAACGCGCCGTTCGCGTACACCTGTTCTTGTTCGATGTTCTCGTAAAACTGTGCGAGATCATCCGCTATAAATCCAAAGAAGGAGCTTGCACGCCAATGTCGGCGTACTCAATTTCATTCCGCACCCGGTTTCACCGACCCCGACGTTCCGCCGCGGCAGATACGTTTGGCGAAGGGTGCATGGCTCGTGTAAAAGATAAGTACTAAATTTCCTTGAAACACCGTCTCCTAACGTCGCTCCGCGAGAGTTTCATTCAATTTACCAAGTTTGACATCTGCTTTTGTGCTGATGCGCCGCGCAGAAACGGGAGCGTGAAACAGAGACACGCGAAAGCGTAGCGGATGGAAACCGAGGGACAGAGAAACGCGACGCGCTTTGTGAACGCAGCACGACAAATTTTTCGCCGGGCAAAAGATTTAATTTTACAACGATAATCCGTGTGATCCGCCCGGACACTCTCTGATATTTCAACCTTCGTATATTCGAATAATTTCAATGGTGAAATTCGACGTTCAATAATGTTTCAAACAATTCCGCCCTTTGTCCTGTCGAGAAAGGTAAAGAGAAGTTTATTGCACTTATATTTCGAGACAATTTGAACCGGTATACGGTTTGGTTTTCAGCTTCGTCGTTTCGACTGCCAGCGCAACTGTTTTTCTGGATTTTAATAATAGAATCTTGCAATATGCCAACGAATCGGAACGTACCTCCCTCGATTTCGTTTATTCGACCATGAGAATTTATTTAACCCTTCCCAGTGCTGTGATTCTACGTGTAAGGCTGATCTGAGATATAATAAATAATTCGTGTTACTTAAAATAGTTAATAATTGATACAAAATGTTGCAGAAATAC
The DNA here is from genome assembly GCA_028830335.1 of Eucera pruinosa. NCBI lineage: Eukaryota > Metazoa > Arthropoda > Insecta > Hymenoptera > Apidae > Eucera > Eucera pruinosa. The sequence continues at coordinate 8,161,514 of JAMYCR010000014.1, read as the reverse complement.
AAATTTAGAGATATCGTTGTGGATGCTAAAGACGATGTATTAGAATTATTTTAGGGGATGAAAGAAAATGAGAAAATTGGTTAAAATGGTCAAACGATAAAAGGAGGGGCTATCAGTGTTATAGTGAGGAAAGACAGAAAAGAAAATAGTGTATAAGTCGTTGACAAAGATACCAAAGAATGTTATTATTTGCATTTACGATAGGTTTATTATAAAAGTATAAGTGACGTTAGTAATTATTTTAATTCCATTTTATTTTGTTATACGATTCCATTATTAGTTATGTTTATTATTGTTCTTATTATTATTATATACGGGTAACAATAGAACATGCTGATAAAGTTTTGCGGATAAACTTGGAACACTATGTATGTATATTCCTATAGTAGTTCTAAATTAATTCATTTATTAACGTTGCGAAACCATTAGTGTGTATTTCTTTAAGCAAGGTGTTAATTATTTTAGCAGTTTAAACTCGATAAGGGAATCGGTTTGGGAACCGAAATAGAAACGATAGAAGTGTATATATGTATATGTGTATGCTAAAACCGTAACCGAAATAGAACCGATATGGATATTTCAACAGCTATTGAAACTGTAACCAGAATCGACATACGGTCTGTCGCAAAAGTCTACAGTTCCTTTAAAATATTACAACAGTTTCGATCATTTCAAGGATACTAATTTACTTCTTAATTTTATTTACTAATTCTCTGCACTTTGCAAACCAAAATAAGCAAATCGTGTGCACGTAACTTAATAATTTGAAGATACTGCAGGAATGAAATCTATTAATAATAATAATAATAATAGCATAATGGTAGGAAACAATTGATGATTCTGTAACTATTAGGAAGTTCCATAATTACCATTATGGAAATATAATTACTATTATGGAATACTAGATTATTAGAAATTTCGTAATTGAAAAGAAGTATTCATCTTTTCCAGAAACGAATTCTTTCAAGTAATTTTTCCCAACCATTACCTAGTATATTTAATTTCTGGTCATTGATACGATTTTACAAACATTTCGATAAATCATAAGATGCAATGGTTATAATAAGCTGTACTGACTCTTTATCGAAATACAATTATTCATTACCGTTGCTCTTTCTCTTGTGAACAGCATTTGTTTAAATTAATAAGATTATCACTTAACAAAGGTTCCTTAAAATAATTTCTTTCTAATCCTACCAACTATGCAGCAGAACTTAATGTTATTAAAAATGCTACGAGCATTTCGAATGTCCCAATATATATATAGTATACATAATATAATATACATAATATAATAATTATGTATAATATACATATACATATGATGTAATAAATATATAAATAATATGCAAATATTAGGTATATAAATTAATTCAAAGCCTTTATTTTGAAACTCTTGGTATCATTATCAATTGGAAATCGCTACTTTGCTATTTTTCAAGTGCGGAATTTCCTTTATAAATGTGAAAATGCTGCAAATGTTGAATACTAAAACTGTATTTGATTTACTGTGAATAAATACCTATTAAATCTCATGAAATCTTCGAGGCTCAAAATTAATTTGTACATCTAACAATATAATAAATAATGGTAATAATGAAAGTAGAATAGTTGGTTATTTTTATTTTGACGAGAAACAGAGAATAGTAAAGATACCCGTGGATATTCTCTAAAGTGTATAGCAGCAAAAATCATCATACTGCATGAGTATTATGCGGAGAATATCGTTACAGAGTGGCACGGTAAAAAAAATATAAACCCGGGAAAATCAATGCGGAAACAGGCGCAGGTAGATATACAGGGGAATTCAAATTGAAACTATAAATTAAAAATAAAATTTCCAATCGCCAAAATGGCCAACTCGTTCGTGATGGAACCATTTCGAAGCTTATATCTCGGCGTGTTAAATTTATTTATAATTCACTCGGCAAGCAACGAAATCCAGGGAAATGTGACTCGCAAAATGCTTACAAATCATAAAACGATGAATACTAAAAAAAAAAAAAACATGAAAAGAGAAAACATCGAAAAGAATTATGGAATATTTTGAGAATACATAAAAAATGTCAATAATAATTTTATTTTACCATCTTCGCATGCAGAATTACAAATACGAGAGGATGACTAAAATACCCATAGATTTGACATTTTCCATAAAACGCATAAAGATTCGCAGTCTGGTAATAATCTATAAAAATTGTAATGTTAAATATTAGTATTTTGCGACATCGAACGGATTTATTTCGATCTATAGTACATCTAACCGAACAATTCCAATAATTGATAATTACATTGCCGCGCAGTTATAATCTAAAGAAAAATCGCAATGTTAAATATTTATAATACGATGCACTGATTCATTCTCACAGTGGTTTACATAAAATGGGATTTAATGTATGTATTTTATTCGAAATTAAAACGGCAACGTGGCACGAAATAATTGCGTGAAGATACTTAATAACGATATCGAATTGTTAAAGCTCGAAGTGGACGAAAAATCTCGGCTGATCGATACGCATAGACATGATGACCGATTGATTGACCCAAACGTGACAGGATCAGAATGACTCCAATATTGAGCGCTCAGTGAAAATTAATAAAATAAACGAGTCGAACCTTGTTACATACTCGTAGACGCAGCATCTGCCTTTGCGTGTGTGCGTATTTAAATTGATTCAATTTTTCATCAATGTCGCAACTATGATGTATGGACGAGGGCATCTTTTCTTGTGGCTTTTCTGCGTTGCTTTCATCAAATTAATTGGAGCAAACTGTACAGATTTAATTCGTACGTTTACTTTTTATTTCTAATTACTCTGTACACCTTATTTCCTTTATTGATGAACTTTTCTTCGGGAAAATGGTACGTTGTTCGAACTTTCCTTTGAACTTCAAAAAAATGTCTTGTTTATTAGTAGTTTATCATATTCGGTTATTTTTACTTCGTTTTCGGTTGCGTATATTAGGTCATCCCATAATTAACGTCCTTTAAAATACTTCATTCCCTTTACAATATTATTAAACAAGCATATTCAATATCAGTCTTCTGGGCTCCCAATCTTTTTTTTTCAATTTTCTTTCCAATAACCATATATTACTTCAAGCATTTCATTCGAAATATACTTCGAGCAACAGCATCCGTAGTGCAAAGGGTTAAAATAACGTCAACACGAATAACGGCTGCTACTAAAATACGAATTACACCTCAATTAAAACCCACCCTTCTAACGATTCCCGTCAAACGCATTTCAAAACAAATATTCCACGTCTTTCGCGATTGCACAGAGCTACGTAACACAATTCGAAACCAGCATCACCTCATAGAGCCAATACTTGGAAAAGGAATAGAGCGATACTCTCGGTCCCGGCGGCGAACAATGGCGAATGGAAAATTCTAGTTAGGGTTCAAAGCACCCCTAACGACGGATGCAGTACATTGCTCGAGTTTCCCTACCATTTTGATTCCATCGTCAGCTAATAATCTCTTCAGAGTTCCACCCCTGCGAAGGCAGGTGAAACCAGCTGGTGTGGGGCGCTGTAATTATGAATATAAATCGGCGGGCAACGTTGGTAGCAGCGAGAGGGGGGTGTGAAGGGTTAGGATGAGGGGTTGCGCGGGTTGAAGCGTGTAGATGGAAGCGGCGAGGTCCAGGGTGAGACGAAAGGGGATGAAAATGACGCGGTGAATCCGACGTTTGCCGTCTTTTAATTTTAATTAAGGGGAGGTTCGGGCCCTCGCCACGCCGATGGGGGTTTGTTCGTGGAAAAACAGTTGCGTAGTGTTACGAGCAAGGGTTCAGCCTCTACGCTTCTCCTTTTTCTTCGATTTCCTGTCGGAACAACGTTTTCTGCGATGGAAATAATTGCAACCGCTTTACGATTCATTTGCAAGACCCACGATCCCATGTAGGGTGTGCGTTAAGGAATTACTACGTCTGTAGTTTGTAGCAGCGTTTGCGTTTACGGTATTTGTCGATAGGCGTGAGTAGCTGGAAACAAGTAGCGTACGTTGGAGTGAGTTTATTTTTTTTTTTCATTTTAACGCTGGATTTGCGGAACGCATCGATTCGACGGATTTCAGATTTCGTACTTAAAGACACACGGTTCGTAAATATTATTTTTCAGTAGCTTACGTTCACTTTAATGTATATAATGATTTGTATACGTATTCTAATTCATCCTCCCATCCCTTGATCTTCTAATTTTTAGTATTTGGATACAGCACAGCTATCTTTCTGGAAACCTGTCAAATTGTACAATAAATGTCCGTAAACCTAATGTTATCGATATTTTTGCTGGTACATAGACATTTGTTAATAAGTCTGTTAGGATGAAATTATTACTGTAGTCGAAGTATAGGATAAAACGAGATGATAAAATCAGACCTGACATTTAGGTGAAATAAAAGATATTAACAAATCAACGTATTCCATTTCCTTTTGTAATCGTCAACTATTAGATTGGTAATTAATAGACTACGGATTTTTATGCAACAACAGCAACAAAATTCGAAAAACCTCGTTTCAACCCGTACGAATTACTCGTTATTTCGTTGCTAGAAACTTGTGAAAATCGGATAGCATCGCGAATTAGCACATTATCATGTTTCTAAGCTAGCAATACGTGAATCGGTGTTTCACTTTCCTTCGAATGCCGCTTTCGATCCAACAATAAGTACCGGGGCGACGCGCCGATTTCTCTTTTTCTTCCTCGTGTCTAGTTTTGCGGTTAGAGTTCGAATCGTTGGATAAATTTCCAGTTCCAAAGCCGAGTAACGCCCCTCTGGCCCTCCTTTCGACGTTAAGCCAAGCTTGCAACGACCATTATCGCTAACGCGGCTGCAGTGTTGGACGGTGTTCAGCTTCTAGGATCGTCGCTGGTCATTGCAACCCCCCGAAGAAACAGCCGGGGGTCGAATACACCCTCTGCAATGACAAACCCCTTGGCTCGAGCAGGTCGATATGCGGTACGTGCACGCGGAGGTGCAGCGCTGCTAGCAGAAGCAAAATTTTAACGTTGAAAACCCGCCGTTTTCGCGCAATGAAATAAATAATCCAGGATCGTCCAACGTGGGCCGATTATCTAAATTAAAATTCGCCAATTTTTGCCTTATCACTGAGTTAATAATAAATACAGAATATTAAGTATAGGTATACATTTAGAATCGCTGTTTTTTTTTTCATAGTAGGAATTCTTTACTTGCCTGACGAGAGAAAATAAGGATGATTCGGAATATTAAATTTGTATTTGATTTTTGCATATAATCTATATGCAATATATATGTATCCATAAATTTGTAGGATAATATTATACACTTCGTACGTTTAGTAATAAGTATAAAGGTTTCATAAATTCAATTTTGCTTTGGGAAATCTTATTTTTTGCCGCCAACTAAATGCTTATTTTAATTGAAATTTGTTTATTTAGTGATTAATTTACAGGTTAAAAATCACTTTGGCATACAAAATAGAACGTTAAATAGTTATACGGAGTTGTTGTTAGACAATAGAAGATTTAAAACAATTTGATTAAAAAGAGGAAGCGAGCAAAAGAAATCCAACGATTCGGAGGATAGTACATATTCAGAATAATACGAATAGCAAGAAAGAGTGAATCGTTATTCAAATCATGATAGTCAATTATAAAATTAACTAAAATCATATGATTTTGTATTGTGTACAGAAGAACCTAAAGCGAATTTTCTCAAATATTGCCGTCCTATAAAATCTGCCATCCTAGGCTAATTAGATTATAAGCAAGTTTAAGTTTTATTTAATTAGATTCGACAGATAATTTGATTTTCTAAATAGAATTTGTTAAGCTTTCAATTCCTGACAAAATGAAACTTGATGATTAATAACATCAAAGACTTTAAAGACACCAATACAATAAAATGTGTACATTCAACACTAATTTTACCACACCTTGAATGTACTTACCTACAGCTAAACCACTTAATAGCAATACGTATCGATTCTTTTCCGAGTCTCTAACGACACTGAATAATGTAATACCTACAATTAATACAAATTCCCTAATGTAATACCTCTTGTATATTTCTCATCGCTACATGTATTTCGCTCACCTCGATTGCATCTCACACTACATGTACATATATCTATGCACTAAATGGTCCATTCCATATACCAAATAAACAAACTTATTAATGAAAAATAGATATCGCTTCAAAACAAACGGAAGAAAATAAGAACCTTTTTGAGGTTTCAAAAGTTTCGAGTTTCGAGCCCTCGGAAAGTTTCGGATTCGAGTGTTCGCGAATCTAAAAATTAGATCTGATCGCGTCTCTAAAAATGCGACATGAAATATCAACTGGACGCTCGGAAGAGCGCGACCAAATTGTTCGATTCCGTCATATTTCAAGTTCAATATTACACGAACAGGGCGGTGTAAAGCGCAGAAATAACAGCTTCCGGAAAACGCGAGGGGATATTTACCTGACGTATGATACCACGGCGGGCGTAACATTTACCCAATAAAGCTATTGACGCGACAAACAAATCTTCAGCAAACGGACAGAGGGAAGCCGGGCAACATTTTACAGTTGCCTTTATGCCAACAGACCGACGCATTCTAAAGAGGCACCGCGTTACGACTATTAGATTGTTATGACAGCGGGTATACGCGGCAAATACGGCCACGCTACACGCCCCTGTCTCCAATTTCCTCTAATTATTAATGGCCAGTAAATTTCCGCATTAATTGCGGTATTCCAGAGACTACGACCTCGGAGTCGACGAAAGTCGAGATCTGTGCCAACCATAAAGTATCGCCACCCGAATCTCCCGCGCGATCAGAACGGCGAAGTTCGCGGAATAGTTTCGCAACACCCCTCTCTTGGGATACGTCGATCGAATTAGCGCGCATTAAGAACCCGTTATTTCAGATTGTCTTGCGGATAGACTGATGCACCCAATTTGCTTCTTATTGTAGTACCAAATAAACTTATTAACGCGAACTGTTCTATACGGGATGTTACCAAATGCTGCGGTATAACCAGGGTTATCCGTTAGATTTATATACAATAGTTAGGGAAAAGTAACAAAAATTAAATCTAAAGCTTTACTGAGAAGTATGTGTTGCTTTTCCGTACGTTCGTAGAAATGCGTTTTCTCTTTTACACATCTGATTAGTTTCAGACCTGATCGTTTACGATACGCGACAAAAGAGCCTTCGGTCTCAAATGGTGACGCAGGCAATTTTCGTGCGTTGCGTTAGACAGTCAGTTGCAATATGGTTTCCGTGCTAGTAACACTGCAGAGCGAGCCTTCCTCGTGCTGAATAAAGCATACAATATTTGTGTAGCGGCTCTCCTGTACCTACCACTAGAGGGACATACGAAATAGGACTTTCTCGAAAGCACTCGCTTCAACTACCTCGTCCATATATATACCGCCTTTAACTTTCCTTCCAATATTCTCAATGCACACCATCTTAACATGTCCAACAGGTTTTTTGAAACATTTCCTGTAGTCACTACACTCCAAAACAAACACACAAACATACACGACACCACAAAACACAAAATACAGAAGATAAATACAGGTTATAGGGAACTAAATCTCCTGGGTACTGTGACACCCCCACTCAAGGGAAGATACGAAAAAAAAAAAAAACTTCCAATATCCCAACGTCTAAGACAGGGTCTGCTAGGTAGCCTCACCGATGAGTCCACTAGCAGGCCCAGGACGAAACGCCAACACCCTTCCTTTTTCCCATTCTATCCCCTCTCTACAGCTCCACAATTTGAAATAGAGAAATATCTTGTTATTTCTAATCCCTAAAACCATTCATAATCTAATATTATCACCATTATGATTATGACTTTGACTCGAAGAATTCGGTTTTTAGAGCATCACGGAGTAGTAGAATCTGTTACTATAAAGCATTAGTGGAAACAATATAACTAACAAGTAACAAAGAGATAGCACACTATTTAGAAATTGTTATAAATTCAATATTACTATTATTATTATTAATAGTATATATATTACCATTGGTCCGCGACAAGAAGCCACGCAAGTATTTACATTCCCGTTTTAATTACAATCTACTAGCCTTGATACACGCACATGCCGTGTTCACTATTAACCGAAGACGTTAAAGATGTGGACAGTGGTTTAATAACGAAGACGGCGTGTGGTGATATGGAAGACAGTCTGCCTTCATTTCGTGAACGAATAGTAGTAGACCATCTTTCAGGCTGTACAGGCACAAGTGTGTTTATGTTATTTTTTCCGCAAGTCTCCTTCCCTTCCACGCTTCCAAACGTTTCGGCCAACGGTACAAATACGTGTGACGTGTCTATATTATTGTGTCGCAGAAAGTGACCTACAACCAATCAGAGCCGAACTTCTCCCGCGAGACGTCTGCCTAGCTCCCAATAGTACGATAAGAAGATTCAAGAGGCTAGTGTTCTTCGGTGTGTCTCTCTCCTTTGTTCGTGTTTCGCGACGTTTCGGCCAATAGTGTAAATACGTGTTATCGGTCTTTATAATCGTGTCGAAATAAGTGGCCTGTAACCAATTAGGAACGCATTTCTCCCGCGAGACCTCTTTCTAACTGCCAATAGCACGGTAAGAAGCTGACAAGAGCGTAGTGTTCCCCGTTTCGGCCAATAGTGTATATACGCGTAATCGGACTTTATAATCGCGTCGAAATAAGTGGCCTGTAACAAATCAGCGACGACGCATTTCCCCCGCGAGACTTCTTTCGAGCTCCCAATAATATCATAGAAAGCTGACAAGTGGCTTGTGTTCCTCATTGTGTCCCTTCCTTTATTCGCTTCGTAACGTTTCGACCAATGATGCAAATACGCGTGACCCGTCTTTGCAATTGTGTGGTAAAAGAAATGGACCTGTAGCCAAACACTGACGTATTCCTTAAACTTGCCAATTACCAGCTTTGCACAATAGAAAGATGGCACATACGCGTTTTCCTAATTAGCCGAGCGATCGTTCGATGACTATAGTAACGCGCGACGAAGTGAGATTAGGTTATACTAACTGAACAATATTTTAGTATTATTGGCCGTTTTTCGGGCTTTCTTTTCATCGGTCTGTCCTTGGACTTCATTTCTTCCAAGTGCCAGTTTCTCATCATTGCTTTCTCAACTATGAGGTGAAGGTGTGGACATGTTTTAGTGGAAGCAGATCACCTTCTCACCATTCCAATCTCTCACTGGCCTGACTATAATGTAAGTAAAGTGCTTACTAGCAAACTCTTAATTTAACACTCGAATTATCGACGAGTAAAGTATACTTGTATGCACCAAAGAAATAAAAGTGGGAGAGATTTGCAAAGTGCATGTGATCGAAGTGAAATAAATCTTCACTTATACTTCGTATAGAAAATCACGGAATATTCGGAAAAATGCTCCGCTGCAAATTGTATATAATTTTTGTGGGAAATATGTAACCAGTCATTTTGATTGCTTTTGATAGTTCTAGTGTTCACTATAATGTAAGTATAGTGTAACTATGGTGTAGGTATAGTGTAACTATGATGTATGTAGGTGTAGTGTAACTATTGTTAGTATAGTATAAATATAGCGTAACTTCTTATTGTATGTATACTTTTATAATACATACTATGTTTCGTTATTACTTCACGAAATTTTATTCGTTTAAGTGATATTTTATAACATTAAAGTTAGGATCTTTCTATATTAGTTATAAGCATATTTGGTTCACACTTAGGCCATTTTATAGAGATAAATGAATAAACAATAATGATAGACGATTTTTACCGTAAACTACTGTATGTAAAAGAAAAATGTAACGTTCTCAACAACCTTTATTGATAAAAAATAATATTGTCGCGTAGTAACTTTCATCAGAACCTATTTTTGATACTATGAGGTCTAGTAATAAGTAATATCGTTTTTTAACTTCACAAACGTATGATACAAAAATGATATTAATTATTATTAGATCTGATACATTATGTAAAGATGTTTCTTTAATATTGGGAACGATTACCAGTGGGTACTTCTAAACTGGACTTAATAAAACGAACGGCAAAAGTTGTATATAACGTTTATAAAATTTCATATGTAATGCATATTATGCATAGCATTATTTTAAACACACAAGATACAATAATATGCAGATATGTTTGGACAATATCACAAATAAAATATATGGTCGAAATACTTACAAAATGAACAATTAAAAGTGTAATTAGTAGATTGGGGATGCTTACGCAGATTTCTATTTTTTTAAACAAAGCTAAAGGAATGGACCGTAAATAGAGATTTACTTCAACCTTTAAGTATTATTATTTGTGCTTCACTTTGGATATTTCGAGTATTCTTGTGGGCCAGGTACTTGTATTTTTTAGCTTTCTGCATATCTAATTTTCCCATAACTGCATAAAGATTTGCGGTCTAGTAATTAGTATGCCGGCAGTACAGAAAAGACAAATATTTTTATGTAATTTTCTCTTGAATCATTAAATAATATATCTCATAGATTCAACACATTATTATACGTGCTGTGCTAATCATGTGCGAGAGTAGATTAAACCAGAATCAAAGTCAAACATCATATGTTCCCTCATGAGAGTATTGTCTGATTGGGAATAACAGTTTTCATCAAAATTCGATATGGTCCACCAAATATTCACCAATGTTGACCTTATTCCATAGTCGAGATACAAAAATGAATAAAAACTCAGCTCAAATATCTCCTATATCAATTTATATTACATTAACCCATTAAGACCCAACGTGTTTTGACGTGGCATTTCATTTGCAATTTTTTCCAGCTAATTTACATCTCTGAAGTCTATTTTTTTGCGATGGATTTACCAAAAGGCATACCATAAATTTGTATAATAATTTTTTCGATACTATTTTCTCTTTCATATAGGTTGTACAATGTTACAAAGTTTGAAGAGGGTACAAATAAAATATTGCGATAATGCAACGTTGGTTCTTAATGGATTAATAATAACCACTAGATGATTAATAATAAACATTGTTATTAAATCTGTGTACCTAGCATAATTCGATATATTATGGCATAATTCATAGAACGAGAGTTATTCGCGTTATTTTAAGGCAAAGGATTAATTAACTCTTTGCAGTCGGAAACTTTTTCGAGAATGTTGTACTTTACCAACTTGGTAATTAAAAGCCGAATTTTGTATGTAGAAATTATAATTGCTTGCTTGCCATGGATACGAAACATTACATTCTTGTTTATACATCGACGTAATGATGTAAATGTACATTTTGTAACGTTTTAATGAGTGATTCGCATTCCACAAGTAGGAGAAGATCGGCCAAAGCTGTATACTTAAAATTAAAGGCTTATAACTTTCTAATTTATGAAACAAATTGTATAATACGAACTGTATCTATTAAAGACATTTATTCTGATCGTAAAACAAGTAAAATATAATTCAGAACATCGTAACATATTAACGTAACATCGGCTGATAATTTGTTACATATCGTCACTTTAATTTGCTTTTTCATGCCATTTAAATAATGGAAAACTTCAACAAAACATGCAAAACTAAAAAAAAACCGCTCGCCTAAGTTTATATTGTGCAATCGCTAGATTGCGTATCTTTACTTAAATTTAATCTTTCGTAAACAAAAATAAAGAAGGTAATTTTACATACAAATCGATTTCATTTCTTAGATATTACTATCTGTATTTCGCTTTAAATATTTATCATATATTTGCGCGTCACATGCATTCTATAATACTTTAATCATTTAAATTCCCCCCCAAATGCACAAAGATCCGCAATCTATTAACCGCTAATAAACTCTTATCAACGTGTTATCAATGGGTTAAGTTAAATTTCCCACCGTCCACCGGTGAAGTGTTAAAAATAAGTAACGCTTGCCCACTAATCTAAATATCGAAGTTAAATACCAGCAAGCAATCACGGAGGGGGTCCTGTTTCACGGTACAAAGGAGACACGCACGCGTACGATATACGGGTGGACTTTGCACACTTTACCCAAGAATGTTGTAACGACCCCTTTAATAGAATCAAATCGACCAGAATCGGATCCCTCGCGATTATCCAACAGAAAAGGATTGAGAACCCCTTTGGACACTGGAGCCATTCCTATCCTCCCGTTTCAGTCCACGTCCATCCGCTCACGCAGCGGCAAACACACCCACACGAATACACGTAGCCTGATGGACACGCACACGTGTGCCACAAGCCCACAAAAGATGATCTGAATTACGCCCGACCGCTGACTGCCACACGTGTGAATTCACCTACGTGCGTCACGCATGTACCGGGTGGGACTGGCAAATGAACGGATATGACCGGCAACCGAACGGATCGAAATGCCGGGCAACGTACATTGCAAAAAGCCTGCGAATATTTCGCGTTGTTTGACGTCATGCAACCCGGCAGATCAATATCGCCCTGTCGGATGACGTTTTCAAAACGATCAACAAATTTTTCGACAGCCAGAACGGCCAGCTCGCATTTCGATTCCTGTTGAGAAACTGCAATTTCGAGCTGCGCAATTTTGCAGCCTTGGTATTTCGCAAACGAAACTATCAACGACCAAAGTAGATAGGTATACTTACTCGTATGAATGAAATAAAAATGACAGACATTTGAGAACGATACGAGGTTTGAGGAAAGAGGTAGGGTTATTTTTGTGTACTTGAAAAAGTATGTCTTTATTCGTCGGTAGAGGAGGTTCAAATATAGGCTACCAGTTTTATTTTAGCGTTTATTAGCGAACCTGTTGAAGATATCTAATTGTTAATTAATGTATATGTGTAACAAGTTAGCTTTCTAATGTAGAATTGAAACCTGCTAAACAAAAGTAACGTTTGCTACAAATAACAAACTTAAAGTAACAGTAAAAATGTTCATTTTTGAAAGTTTGGTCCAAATGTGAGCCACCCATCATATAATCTACGTTATTAGAGCAGTGAAACAAAATTATTGGAAGAAACGATTGGATTATACAAATTATATTATAGAGTTTATTTGAAAATAATATCAGTTCTTAATAATTCCAAAATAGTATAAGCTTTGATGAAAGTAGCATTGAAAAGCTCTCGAAACGCTGAGCGTGAGTCAGATCGCAGAAAATAGCAGACATTGTACAACTATTTAGATAAAATATGTTTTCTGAAACATGTTATATTAATTACCGCAATAATTTGTAATCAGAAATTACTAAAATTTGTGACCCGCGATCTTTAGATATTTCTACCATCCCCTACTCGATTCACCTAAAAGTCGTTCACCGTGATTAATAAGTAAATTATAAAACGGCTGACGCGAGATTTAAGGAAAGATGATTTGCTTGCGTTAAGTTTGATTAGAAGCAACAAGTTTCCGAGTACAGTACGAATATCGGCTTCGGCCGAGATGTGAAATTTAGGTGTACAATTAATCTTAATTACGCTATTAAGCTGCGCATGTTTATGCAAATCCGTGTCTTTATAAACACAACCAAAGGAACTTACCCTAAAAGGAGATTCGTTTCTCGTTCTAATTACTGCAGCGGGTATTTTATGTGAAATACTTTTGCGTATTTGTGCATGTTAAGCTCATCATATACTTTCTTTTTGTACATTTAAACTTCCCATAAATGCATGAACATCCGCAGTCTAATAATTACAACATTAAAATATGACTTTAAGTTCGTCAAATGTGTATCGAGTGAAACATTACTCGAAGCTTGAGGTTCTCGCCTTTAATCTTCCAAGACTCGGGTGCTTATGGGTGATCGATTTTTATATTCCCAATTGCCCACTTTATCTTATAACAGCAACGTAAAATTACGTAGGACTGGATCAGCGATAAAATTATGAATTCCATTCATTTCACAGCTCCTGAACATTCAAAGGTGCATTAGTGGTGTACTCGATGAATAAGAAATACGCTGGATACATATTTAATGCTTACAGAATGGAAAAGAAAAACGCTTTTATTCGGGTAATATCTTTCCCGAATCTTTTCTATTTCAATGAAATTAACATGCACGGTTAAAATTAACTTCTCATGCGAGATTTGCAATATTTAAACAAATGCCGTAGTAAAAGTTAGGATGTATTAGGATGTCCGGAAATAAATTGGGATATAATATAAGTAAACAATTAAAACATTGACTGTCTTAAATGAAGATAGTGTTCATAAATGTTAGATAATATACTTTACTTTATATACTATTGTACTTTAACTAGCCCATATTTGAACCACCTTCTCTACTAATATTTGAAGATTTGACAGATGAACATAAGTTGAAGAGCCACCATTAACCCTTTGACTACGAAAGGCTTGTATATACGTCTCATTGGTTTTGCATAATACACCATATGTAGATTAATTCCCTAACTTATCATTTCGTAACAATATATCGAAGTTCAAGTTAACAGCAATCTAACATTTTATTATCTTCGACTTCAGCAAAATTAATTCACAATTAACTATTTTGCACGCGTAAGCTGTATGTGCTCAATTTTGATTATCGAATCATATAGGCATCGCACCGTAATCAAAGGGTTAATAAACAATTACCAAGGTCTTCACGACCGCTCCAAGTCCGCTATGCGACCCACAGTTTAAAAACCACTGCCCCAAAGCCTTGAATGGCTTTTTTTAAACCCCTATATAGTAACGCAAGAGTTGCACCATGTTCACTTCTAATCCTGCTCCGAAATACCCCAAAATGCCGTTGAAAGCTATTTTAAACTCGATCTAATACCGATCGGTAAGCATCCAGGTCGAAAAACAGTCTCGCAACGCTAAAGTTTTGCGAGTTCACCTAAATCCCAAGGCGACCAAAAAAGTGGAGCCTTTTACCTTTTCCGAAACAAACGCGCGCGCGCGTTTCTGTGTTTTCGCGGTGCCCGCGGGAAAGTAGGTCAAAAAGTGTATTTATTTATTCAAAGTACGGGGCATAGAGTGTGCGAAACATCGTATGGAAACGTTTCGTGCACGTGTACCGTAATGGGACGGCTCGGGAATCAAGATTCGTAATCGGCACATGTATCGTTGCGCAGTTTCGATCGGTCATCAGTCAGTCTGACAGTCAACGAGATGTCGATGCGGTTCTCCGCGTAATAAAACACACGGCATCCCTGGCATTTCGCAGTTTAGTCGCCGCAACGTTTTTCAGGTTGATTTTCTACGCGGTCTCACTCCTGTGCTTGCGCGCGCGCACGCGATAACACATTGCAGGCCCGAGTATTACAAATAATAACGATCCGAGCGCGGCGCGCATACGGTGTGTACGCGAACACACGCCGAAATAATAAATCTGAAACGTCAAACGACCACTATCGTCGCCATTATAAATTATTTGTCTCTTGCGAACGATTATTTATGACGGCAATAATAGGTATTCGTCCGAGTACTCGGGAAAGTTTGATTCGGATCCTTGGAATGCTGAATATTGCAGCGACGATTTCTTTTGCTGTTCAATTAAAGCAATAGGTTTCTTATATTTTTTAACATTTTATACTATGGAATTATGTTTTTGTAATATTTATTATTTTACTCCCGAAATGCCAGTAGTGCTGCTATGCTTAGAGTTGGATACATTTTATTCGTATAAATTCTTCGAATGATATTTTATTCGAATAAACTCTTCGAATAAAATTTTATTCAGATAACATATCGAATAGAATGTTATTCGAATAGTATTTCAAATAACATTTTATTCGAATAATCTTCGAAGAGGAAGTATCAATGAAACATAGTTAGAGCAAGAAAATAAACAAAACTACGAGAAACGTAACAAAATTTTCTCATCTCTAGAAGGTAAATATTGTAATATCATTTTTTAAACAGCTCACTCAACAATCTAAATGTCTGCAATGCAGAAAACGAAATGTTGTTCGAATAATTGACTCGCAATGTTATTCGAAGAATTTATTATAATATCAGCATTAAAGTTCCTTTCTTTATGGCGAAGACACAGTAGAAAAATAATTTAGGAACAAAGTTTACGTGGTTTCACATTAAGAAACGTCAATACAAGTCGATGGAAATTATTTTGATTAAATAAAATAATTGGAAAGCAAAGAATATTTTCCATTTAATGTTCTTACTCGAAACAGCAGCTTCACGTACACCAACCTAGTATTATGGTGTTCCATGAAATATTGCTCAATTTCAGTCATTCTGCTTCCACTCGCTTTTAAAGCTTATATCGAAACAAAGTATTTTGATATTGTTTCAAATTTCTTCTCACGTTGTGTACGATGTTATATTTTTCAACTGTTCGAATTCGCATCGCTTGTTTTGTTTCAATACTCCAAACTTTTGAAATATACGATATCGTCTAGCACACTTTGACATAGTATTCCTCTAAAAGTTTTTTACGGACGATAGTAGGAACGATAACACAGCGTGCAAGACATTCTATCGCGTTCTACTTTATCATATAAATGTTCAAGAAATTGTTAAATACAATCACGTTCTAATGTTAATAACGTTACTTGAAATGCTATTAACATGCTCAGAAAAGGAAATGATTGTAGACTTCCGTTGCAGTTGCAAATAAATATGATAGCACAGATGCATTATAACGGACGTAATTAATCACTTTCACGAGAGTTTAAACCTTGCATGAGTGGAAATGGTGAATGTAATTAGACTGCGGATTTTTATGCATTTATGGAAAATTCAAACCTGCGAAGAGATATGGAATGCACATAATATGCAAAACTGTGCAAAACATTTCAAGTATACGTTATAATATTTATTAGGTTATCCCATAAGTTCGTGTCAAATTTTATACCAAAAGGGTATAGCTGAATTAGTGTAGTAAAACAGCTTCGAAATCAAATTGAGCTCGTGATATGTTAATCGGTACGTCTCTGAAAGAAAATCCTTTTTGTCAGGTTTCAACCCTTTATCCTTAATATTAGAGCGATTTTAAGCCGAGACCTGATTTGCAGTTCAAGTTCGATTTCTTTTGCTCAGTCGCGCATATAAAGTTGCGTTGATATGTGTATACTTACCACATTTGTCATAGTATATAAGTAAACAAAAGAAAACACACACGTACATAACACTTAAATGAAAAATACAGAAGTTAATCTTTATTAATATAGGATAAGCTAGCATTTCTAAAAATTGTTGATTTCAATTGTACGTATGTATTTTTATTTATTATCATTAGACGGCGGATTTTTGTACATTTATAGGAATTTTAAATATGTAAAAAGATACGGAATGCAAATATCATTGCAAAGTAGAGAAACTATTGAAAGTAAAATACAAATCATGGTACTTAGAAGGTAAACAATCTCAAATTTAGATTTTGCATTAATTGTATTTCTATTAGGTCATTGAATAATTGCTGTGGTATTTCTTACTAATATTTTCAACATTTCGTAACGGTCGCTAAACTAATTCAATCAGAACTTGCATTCAATTCTTTTTTTATTATTGGATATTTTATTTACAATTATACACGTCTCCCAAATATCTTTTCAATATTCCGGTGATATAACGTTACCCAAAAATGAAACAAAAATTATGCAACGACCTAATAGAAATCTGAATTTACCTAAAGACCCGCAGTCTAATTATTATACATGCCAAGTACGATAAACAAACGAACATGCGGTCGACTGTAATCTAATCCGTCTTTTGTCTCTACAAAATTCACGCTATCATCACCCTTATCGATAAACCCAATACCGATATTCATTTTAATCGGGAGGATGGCTCACAGCCGCATTTTCCAAGGTGCATCTTCGACGAACCACCAAATAACAAACGATTATAAGCCAAGGGACAATCGAATGCTGTCATAAGCGATTTCAGCGAAGAGTCCGTCGAGATGGAATAATCTTTGCTGTGTATTCTCGCTCGCGTATAAAGAGGAACAGAGAGAAAGAGAGAGAGAATACGAAGAGGTGGAATGGGGGTGGTGCGTTTTTCTCGTGCAGTCCTGGCGTTGACCGCAATCAGCGGTTCTCGCGGCGAAATAGGATGCGTGCACGCACGTATGCACGCATGCACGCACGTGGGGGGCCGGGTTCGGTCAAGTGTGACGACGATGCAGGCCGCCGCACTCACGGTGCTTCTGACCGCAGCCCCGGCGCTCGGCTGTGCCTACCTAGGCACGTGTGTCGACACACGCACACGCACAGGTGCGTGGACGTTCCTCATTATAGAGCGGCGAGGCTGCAAACACGAGCGCATCGGTGCCCGCGCTCTCCGCACACACACGCGAAGCACGCGGCAATAGCTGTGCTATGGCAGGCTGGCATTCATGGGCACCACTACACGGGCACGCTATAAATACTTATAATCGAGCACGCACACAGCACGACGTGCACGGTGACACACTCAGGGGCCCTCCAGCAGCGCCGGTTTCCCCATTATCCACTCGCCCACTCGCCCGCCAACAGGCAGAATACTCGCATGATGACTATTCAGGGAAACTGGCAGGGGAACGGGGGCGTACAGGCACGGGTACATCGGAGTGAGAGAAAGGTAGGAGGCAAAGGGGGTTGGCGGTGGTAGTGGCGGCGGCGGCGGCAGGGGTGTATATGCCAGCGTAGGTGGGCAGCCAAGGGGTGAGATGAGTAGGGGGTGGTATAAATTATACCGTTCAATCGATTTGCTGTCAGAAGACCCTCCACTGGCAACGAGGAAGCTCATGCTGCTGTTGCTGTTGCTGCTACCGTTGCGCTGCTACTGTCGCTGTTGCTATCACCGACAGCGTCGCTGATGTTGCTGCGAGGGTGCGTTCAAGCGAACGAACAGACACGAAGGGGCGCACGTGCGTGCACCAAGGGAGATGATGTGC
Organism: Eucera pruinosa; assembly: GCA_028830335.1. Taxonomy (NCBI): domain Eukaryota; kingdom Metazoa; phylum Arthropoda; class Insecta; order Hymenoptera; family Apidae; genus Eucera; species Eucera pruinosa. The sequence continues at coordinate 8,142,724 of JAMYCR010000014.1, read as the reverse complement.
ATCGACGGTTGCAGGGGCACCGCGAGAAAGGGGTTGCTACGGAGCACGGATATGGAGCTGATTCCGAAGGGTTAAGGCTCACGTGAAAGGGTTCATCTCTTGCTAGGTCGAAAGGGTTGACGGGTAAAGAGTAGGGGGCCAGGGGGTAGGGAGTACGGCGGTAACGTCGATGCGATGCGTTGATGCTCGAGAAGTTTGCCGGTTTGCTTTAGGGCCACAATTAACCTTTCGATGCATCCGCATCCCGTTGACCGATATATCGCGGCATGTTGGCACGTTTATTTACGCGACACGCAAACCTCGATAAAGAAATAGCGAATGCTGTGCGACCTCACATTGCGGAGAGTTCTTTGCGCTTTGTTTCGAGCAGCTTGCGGAAGAACGATTGTGTCGTTACGCGCAAATCAGTTGCTTAACCGACTTACGATTCGTTAGAGTCTGCCGCATGGAATTGGGGATAGTTATACGATAGTTTGCAAAGACCATAATCTATTTACAATATAATTCCTGGGTTAAATTTCACGAATGATGCGCATAAGTAATCAGCAATATCGCTATCGTTATCTGATTAATTATTATAACGTTTCTAAATTAATATTTTGTGGAACATTTTGTACTGATGATTGATTATTTTGAAGGTGTAAACCCTATGTAACGTAATTCAAATTTGTCCGCATATATGCGGCCATAGCACTGAAAGGGTTAAATTCTGGTGAATCAATAACAGCAACATCATATTGTTAAGAAGTTATACTCCAAAAATTGTTTCAATAATAATCAGCACAAATGCATGAAAATCCGCAGTCTAATCTAGCAATTTAAAATGCTATAAAGTGATGTAATCTAAGCCACCCGTTTAGTATCGTTAAAAAACCATGCAATTTTTAGTCGATATTAACAAAATTATCACCACATCAATTCGATCAGCCAGCCTTATAAATCGCACAACTTAACTCTTTGCGGTTGAAGTGCGGCATATTCCTGGTAAAGCATTTTTACCATTCTGGTTGTAGGCCGAGGACGATATTCCTTTTTATAAGAACATAATAACCCGCATAAGTGGAATGAATTCATTTAAGTGTAATTTATAACCTTTTTAAGTAATAATTCATTGGACCTACAACTTCTGGGATAGAAGCGATGATAATTTTAATAGATTTGAACTTATGCCAAAGGATTATGACCGCAAAGTATTAATATTTAAAATATTCATCCATATACTAGCACAAGAAAGGCCGACTTTCGTCTACGGTATCAACGATCAGAACCAGGTTTCAAATTCCAGCGTCAGAAGTACAGTCTCGAATAACTGTACTCGAAACTGGTAAACAGTGAACAAAGAAGAAAGGAATAACTTCGCCGAACTTCCCTGAAAATGCGTTGATCGACATTCCGCATACTATCTGGGTCATAGCGACGCAGTCGCCGAGATAAAAAGCAACGAGAAAAAAAAATAAAAAGCCGGATAAAAGATGTATCTCGTCGGAGGCTCGCCAGCGGAAAGGACGAACTAGCTCCGCGAAATTCCATAGTGGTAGCGGCGAAACTGGCGCCAAACGGATTCAAAACGAAATGCAAACAAGCGATACAGGAGCACCGGAACAAGAGCGGGATAGAAGTGAAAAACAATTTCAATGAATCGCGCGAAAAGCGCGGGAGAGTTAATCGAACGGTCGGGACTCTAAACGGAGTGAGGAGAGCTGGAAAGGGGTAGGGGGTAGGTTTGGGAGGGGTGGCATTGCAGGCTAACGCGAAGGGAAGGAAAAGTTTCGCGGCAACTTTCGTAATGCACGCCGGATAGTTATACAAAATTGAACGTTGGGGTGCCTCGGAAGGCAACAACGCAACACTCCGGGCAATGTGCCGTGTCTGGCATTCGGGGTGGAAGGGGTTGGAGTGGCAGCAGAGGCGGTAGTAGGTAGAACGCGGTGGAGCGAGGAGATGGTGCAGGTGGTTGGGGCAGAGAGTCGAGATGCGGGAGTGTGAGTCCAGAAAAGAGGGTTAGGTCCCCGAGTCCTCGGTAACTCACCCTCCGCCGCCGTAGAGCATCGCCAGAACTCCAGTTGTCTCCTTCTGTCTCGTTTCCTCTCGCCTACCTCTTGCCATCTGCCTGTGCGCCTCTCCGTCTCTGTCCCTCTCCGTCTCTCACTCTGCTCACCCCCAATCCACACCCTTACGAGCGTCACCCCCTACTCCGTTCACCACCCTCGTCCAACACCGTACGTTCCTACGTCTTCTCCTTGCTTCAGGGACGCACGACATAGCCGTAAAATTCCAAAATCCAGCAGAAGCTCGCTTAGTTGCTCTTCTTTCCGCGCGCGCTTTTCTTCATCCGCTTCCTTCGTGTTCGCTTCTGGCTGCCTCTTCGTCCGTCGTTCCCGGTTGGTTCCGTCTTTATCTACTTTGCTCGTTCCACTTTGCTTTCTCCGTTCTTTCCGCGGAAACCGAGAAGAGAACCGGAGTAGAAGTTTTGCACGGAACTCCCTGGGGTTAAACGTCCCCTCTTGGAAATTCCGGGCATTTTTGAGAGTCCGGAGTAACGACGGCAACGAGGACAAAGTAGTACAGTCACGTCGATGAAAGTACCGACGTAATTACGCGGAAGATTAATAATTTCAATAGAGCGGGAAAGTTCTTGCGCGGAACGCGTAAAGGAAAGAATTTCTTGTGTTTTCATTCGATGCTTGCCTATTAATTAGACAAGATGCCGAGACGATCGATAGGCGAATGAAATTAACTGTTTCAGGCATGTTGTTTACTCTTCTAATGTTTCGCTCACAATAGTTCAATTAAGCTTGGAAATTCGCAGGTAGAAAGAAAAAAAAGGTTGAATAGAAAAAAAGAGAAAAGGAAGTTTGAACTGTTTGCCGCTGGGGAAAGGTGTTCACTGTATATCCAATTCAATGGGACGAACAATGAACGACCCTAGTACAAAGAGCAACCCTAAGTCAAACATCCCTTTGCATTAATTTCTGACGTTCCACTCAACCGTATAATTTGTGTTCATTACAAAACATGGTATCGTTGATAAGCACTAAGCAAAATGACAATTATAACCATTATAACCGAAAACATTTCGAAAACAAATAGAAAGTTGTAGCGTTGAGTAAGTACAGGATAGACCACTCGTTTACAGGAAACATTATTCATTTTTAAACCGAAGTACTGTTCGTGTAAGAAAGTACAGGTTTCTTGCACCCTTTACGATTTAGAGCGGTGATTTTAAAAATTACATTTAATTTAATCGCATCCAAGTTGATAATGTTAATTCTCTATAATGTCATGCAACTTAAGAATTACATACGCAAATATTGACATTTGTTGACGTTTATCTTATTTGCATATCGCTGTATTGCTTATACAGTAATTATTAATACACCTGAATTTCAGGTTGAAACGTAACTGTTGACTTAATTATAATTTCTGTTGTCGCAAAAGTAAATAAAATTCCGGCTATAGAGAGCAAAACGAAGGATTTCAATACATACGAAAATATGCATATCGTATATATACGCATCGTTATAGATCTGAATTTTAGAGATCAATTATGTCGAAAGCAATTGATTATTGCAATATTTACCTACGAATCCCTTCATTTTAAAAACGTTATCTTATTCTACTCCGAAGTAGTAATGTCGCAAACGACGCTAATCGTAAAATGGTAAGATATAAAAAATGAATAGTCTATCCTATGCAACGTCGATAGTTACAATAAAATTCTGCAAAACTCAACGCCCATATATAGCATCGAGTAAAAAATGCAAACGTTTCCGGTGCAAAAATAACGGATTCGAAGAGGTGGAGCGGCGGTACACGATCAGAAGAAGAACGACGAAATAAGTGGAAACTTTCACGAAACGCGACGATAATTAAGGCGGCCCTGCCGACCTCGAAAGTACTTCTCGGCCCCTGGCTACTACGCCATACAGGCGAGTCTGTTATTCTCTTTCTCCCTCGTTTCCTTCGTTACTCTCTTCCCTCTCCGTGGACTGAAACTATCCTGCTTGCCGCCTTTCCTCCTTCTACGTCGTGTACCATCGTTTCTCCTCGCCTTCACCACCTCCCACATTCACCCACACCACCGCTACGCCCGACCTAAGGGTTGAAACCACCCTCCATTTCCAGTGGCAGCCAAGGCAGAGGCAAGCAGACTCTGCCTGGCAGACTGGCAGGCTGGCAGGGGATGTGCACGTCACCGTCTTACACTATCGTCCCGAACAAACACCACGTTTCCAACCCCGCGCCTGCCTTGCCAACCGCCCTCCTGGCTCAACTCCATACCGCCATCTCCAACCTCCTTTCCGCCAGCCCCATCCCCTAACTTCCATCTGCGCTCCACGGTAGCCCAACCTTCGAGCATCCTTGCAAACTCGACGTTCTACGTACGCGTCACGGGACGCGTAGGTCGCCGCTGGGGCGATCTACCGACTCTTCTAAAGGAGCTCGGAGCAGGGAGAGAAAATAAGGAGGAGGAGGAAGAGGAAGAAGAGGAAAAAGCACCGTGCCACCGACAACGCCACGGACGAAAGGAAAAAGAGAGGAGAGAAAGAGGAGAATGGGAGGGGGTGGGTACGTCTCACGTGGCAGAGTTCAAACGCGAAGAAGAATCTCGAGGTACCTCGAGGATAAGGGATGTTTCCGGCGCTCGAGTAAGATCGCTAAGGGAACTCTGAAGCGGTGCTACTTCTCGCCATCTCTCTCTCACTCTCTCTCCCTCTCTCTTCCTCTCTATCTCTTTCCTTTTCTCGCCCTTTCTCTGTCTCTCGCCCTCGACATCTCTGCAGCCACCTCGTTTGCTCTCTGCACATCCTCTCTCCTACGCGTATCGATTCTTACGTAAGGGATGTTTTCTCGGAGGTAGATGGTCGTAGCGCGTAGAACCGATGGGACGAGTTCCGTGGGAAGAGGGCAGGGAAAGAGAAAGAGAAGATCCGGCTGACCTAGGCAGAATGTGATTCGGGAAAAAACCGGTGCCGTGTTCCACCTTGAAGAAATGTCTGCTGAATGACCACGGAAGAGAGGATCACTGTTTTTCGGGCAGTTCGACGAACCTGGCGATTTCCGGGGATTTAAGGCGATCGAACGTGCCCGTAGAAAAGGCTCGTTTATAAAGGAAATGGAAATGTCAGCTGATAGGACATGGCATCCAATTGGTCTTCCTAACAGAGTCCTTTTTTCATTTCGAAATGAAAATATCGCTCTACGGTTTAAAATTTTCGATCTGGGTCAGATAACGTGGATCTTGCGATTATGGACCAACATGTACTAATAACTTGTTTACTCGCCCGTTGCTGCGAAATTCTTCTCCTAGAAATAGGCAGGGAATAACGGAGCCAAGAAAGCAGGATACAAACACGATGTTATTTAAAGTATTTAGAAACGAATCGTAAGATACGTCATTATCTAAATCGTTCGGTCGCTCGTAAGAGGGAATTATTACGATTCATTAAGTAGAGCAACAGATAATTAAGCTTGAGACACCGCGGAGGGGTCAAATGTAACGTAAAATTCGATTTCACAGCCGATAAGTGTATCGCGTTAACGGTGCAACGAATTTGCGAACGAGAGGTCGACATCGTTTTCAAGTTTCCCGTTCGGCCATTTTGTGTTCCGTACACGGGCGAAATATTTCCCGTACAAATCTGGCGAATGCGAGGTGAACAGAATTCGAGTGGCGTAATTAAATTAACGAGTGGTGATCGATCGCCGACCCAATAAAATCCAAGTCAAACGGGTTCACCTAATTTGTGCCACCCATCGCGGCGTACCAACCCTCTCAGAAATATTAGATCCATGTATGACAAAGCTTCGGCCCCTCTGTACGATGAAATCGGTTGATCTTCCAGCGACATGCATCACCGAGCGGCCGAAAAGCCGCACGCCGGCAATAAGTAGGGTGATTTTAATTCCCTCAACCAGCCATCCTGTCCCAAATCCATGAATATACTTAACGATATAGGGTAGATGTACCGATTACTGCCACTTTAATATATGCAATATTGTTCAACAGATCTCCTTTATTTATGAACATTTTCTTTACGTGTTCAATATAATCAATTCGTTACTAGTTAATTGAAAATGTACAACAAAGTTCAATGTCCTTCGTACTGTCACTTGGAAACTTTTCATTTAAATAGAAACACGTTTTACATATATTAACACGTCAGTTTGTGTAACAGATATAAGATGTATAGTAAACGTATCGCGTTACTGAATTATGACACGTTCCATACTTTATAATTATATTGGTCACGTTTTAACCCTTTGCGGACGAGAAGTAGTAACACTTGTGAGAGTACTTTAGTTTTTAATTCCACGACTATGAGTTTTCACGCTTCTCAGTCCCAAACCATTTAATTTCCAACGATTTCAAATGCTTATTATTACGTTAAGTATTCATTGCATTAAGTTTTGTGCTTTAATAGTCGACATGGGTTCGGAAAGCCAAAAAATGATTAGGCGACTATTTGTCGACGCTCGTCCGCAAAGGGTTAATGTTCAACAGCACATTTACCTCCCAATATTTGTTTATAAATATTAAGTGTACACGAATATACGATGTCTATGTGTCGCTACGTAAACCGAAGTCCAAATTTAGTATGAAAATTTGTTTACTTACGATTCTTTATACATTACTTTGCTATTAAATAAACGAATTCAAGTGGCAATTATAGGAACAGTGACAGTGACTGGGCGAGCCTGCTAACATAATGATATATAATACGAGGGTAAATCAACGATTGGAGAGTGGAAATTAAAAAGGCTGAAAGTGCCATTTCTTCCAACAAAATGTTTTCCCATAAAAAGGATGTTTACATAAGCGTCAATATTAGTGAATAAGGAGGGGAGTGTTATCAAAGTAATTAATACAGTCTTTAGCATTTCGTATCTACTGTGAGATGTATGTTACACAGTCTGTTTCCTAAATTAGGCTGAACGTATTAAGGAACACAATCGCATCTTGGATAAATGAAAAGGGAAATTGGAAAACCATTAACGTTTACAAGAAAGGAATGAATGCAGACAAACTAAAGTTAATGACACTACCACCAGTAAAGATTGGCAACCGAATATCTAAGGAAAATGCTGATAATCTTAGTAAAATATTGGCTTATTTGGGCAATGATAAGAATCGTCAATTCTCTAAATAGAAATAAAAAAGTTTGTGTGAAAAGGATCTGTTCGTAGCCGTAAATAAATATTGTATTGTCGCTTTCATAAGCTCACCTGCTTTGGTTAACGTAATCTACTATTTACATCTTATAATATTCGATTGCTTTTCATTTTATCGTCAACGTTGCTTAGTTTGAATCGCGTATGTAGTTCTAATTTCAAAATTTCAATACAGTAGGTTAAATAACAACGAAGATGCGAGGCCATTCGAACAAAAGAATGTCGATATTCGTTTCCAATTTACGGACAAAACTAAATAACTATTTACAAATAAATCGTATCTTAAGTCATCGACAAATTTAAATAAATCGCTATCGAAGATTACGGCCAAACTATCGATAGTTTATTCAATTTTATCCAGAAATATCGATGACGCTGACTATCGATAATTTTCGCTCTGTATAAAAAGTACTCTTACACGAAATCAAATAACATTCGATAATCTGTTACCCGAATTCCGACTGAATTCACGCAATCAGATGTTTCAGTTAAACGCGCTATCGCTATGAACGCGCTGGAAATTTCTACGAAAACAGCCGGCAAAATAAACCTCTTGAAATTTACTTTTCCGAACAGACTAAAGTTGTCCGCGCCTGGTACACGGAAACAAGAGAAGATCCGGGGGGTTGGTGTTGTGCGTTGGGACACACGGGGGAAAGGAACGAGCTACCCCCGGTGCCATTTGCAACCTTGTTCCTCGTATTTATGCTAGCACGGAGATCCGGCGTGTTTGCACGAGCTTTAAATCCTCTCTCACCCCCACGTTCCGCTTCCTCGCGGAACACTTACACCTTCGACCTACGGCTTTTCACCTACGAAGCGCTGGGATAACGCATACACGCACTATATGATCGCTGTGATTTACCGGCGAGGAGTTCACGCGCGGAGACTCGCTCCAGGCATTGGAAGTTAATTGCGTGGAAATTAATTGAGATCGTCGCGGAAACCGCTAGTCACTAAATTTTGCAGGAGCACGTACTCGCGAGCGATCGAGCCGTGTGATCGGGACATATGCAGCTATGTCGATAGCAATTACGTGCACCGATTTTTCGTGCTTCCTTTTTTTTTCCTTTTCCGCCGGGCTGAAAGTTAGCCGCAATTTATGTAGCCAAGCGTGTCTTACACGATGTAAAGATGTCGCCGTAAGCCAAAGGATTGCACGGTTCTGGTCGATACGTTTCTGACTTAAATGTGTGTATTGGGTTGAAGGGAAAGTGTCGTATTATATTTATATTGTATCTCGCAATGCTTTTCTTTTTAAATATCGAACGATTAGAGCTGAACGTGGATTAATTTAGCTGTTCGAGTTCGGTTTAAGAAAGGTCTTTTGGGGATAACAAAATGCTTGTATTATAACTGTAAAGGTAATTGTTAAAATATAAAGATAGTCACGTAAAAACTACTATAAAGAATTGACTTTTCGAAATTTTGTACAAAATTAATAAAATAAATATGACGCGTGTTGTACGAAATATAATTAGCTGTAACGAGACATGATTTGCTATGATTACGGTAGTATAGTTAGAATTAATCCTGATTGAAACAAAATAAGGTATAGTTAATGACTTCTAATGAAAAATTCATACTTCTATTAACGAAATTAAAGAAATGCAACTTCAATAGAGATCTGTTTCATCCTGTAAATATCGTAATGTCTGCTTTACTTTGTACATTTTGTATATTTTTTAATACTGTGCATATTTTGCGCCTTTTTGCAAACTCAAATTGTCCACAATTGCATAAAATTCGCAGTGTATTAATGACGATACGCGGTATATTCTATTATATTTTGAAGTTTATTTAATACTATAACACGATGCTTGATAATTATTATCAACGAATAGGTCACGAAATTGGGTGCATCACTAGTAGAAGTAGTAGAAATAAACAGAAAACATAAATGGTAGCATATCTGTTATTTTGTAAATTTAACGTTGCGTGAACAAAAAATGTTACATTTTGCCGTGATTGAATTAATTTTATCTTGTTAAAGACCAACGTGTTTTAAGTTCTGACGTAACGTTTCATTTGCAATTGTTTCTCAGTCGAATTACATTTTGGAAATCTATTTTTATCTCGAGTAACCTATAACTTGACGTCGTCATCTTTTTAATATAATGTTTTTATGATACAACGAATAGTTATAACTTTCGGACGATAATCAATTCTATATCTAAAAAATAAATTCGGTTAAAATATTTTACCAAGCCGAAATTGCTACCGTTTTCTAAAAGGAAAATATGTTAGTCGTCTAATAAATTGAAAAAAAACTAGATAGAGACGATAATAATTTTCTCGTCACTATTTCTCATCCCACCTAGTTTCTACAATTTTATAAAGTTCGAAGAAACTTACAGATTGGTCCTTAAATGAGTTAATGTTCCCTAATATGACGAAAAGAAATGTTATACGATTTAAAAAGCTGAAGATGACTTTGGGTTTATAAGCATTTTAAAAGTATATGTTATCATTTTACGGTTTCCATCCACCATGGATAAATAATTATTTTTATTACAGTATCGCAATTGACTGTGGATCGTTAGAGTGAACACTATGTATATTTATGGGAGTGGAGTACAAATAATCGATAGCATAGATACATAAATGTCAATAAAAGAATTTATCGATATCCACAGATGGTATTTTTGCAGTGATCAATGGCAGCTATCGAGCTATCGTTAAACGTGGATTGATACAGGTCTCAAAAGCAGCAACGCATCTAAAAGTCTCTATGTATAGAGATAAAAATAGATGAAATTTCATTAAATAAGGAATTTAAGAGCAGAAATTATTCGTCATTCCTACTGTTTAACTTACAAATCTGTTTTTTTTTTTTTTAATAAGCTCCGTATAGGAGTTATAAACAATCTGCACATTCCTCTTGCATATTAACTTATTCATTGTATTATAAAAGGATTATGTTAAAAAAATAACGAAATCAGCTTACTCGATTTATCTTCATTTGTGTTTAATTAAAATTCCGATAATCGTATTAAAGAACAAAAGTACAAAAAGTTTACAGCTATTAAGTATTATAGATAATAATATTGAATATTAATTAATTAAGAGCACTTTTGAATTATATATTTATTGACCGCTACAAAACTCTGGCTAACTTTCTTCCCAGCTCGTTAATAATAAGATCCTTAATCAAGTTACTAAAAGTTTGAATCTATGTAACAACATTGTTTCTTTATAATGCATTAAATCCTTATCGATATTGAATTACTAATTATTAGACTGCGGATCTTTATGCAAATTCATACTTTTATTAATAAGATTCAAGGAGCTTAAATGGAAGGTTATTTCACCCTGAAAATGCAATAATTTTTACTTTACTTTGAATATTGTTTATCTTTTTACGTATCAAATAATTCCAGCGCCCTTTTACACGTTGATTTGGATCACAATAATGTGAAAGCTTTCTCCTTTCTATTTTTTTTTAATTACGTTACTTTTATAATCACCGGCACGTACAGTAAGTATCAATAATGATAGTACACTTTATAAAAACTAAACAATACTATAATTTATTTATCGTAAGTAATACTATGATTATAGTACTATTATACATTTATTTGCTTGCTATAAATGATACTATAATTATACAATGATTTCATTTTTGTGAAGCATATAGACGCTTTTCATTCTTATTGTAAACCGTACGAAATGCTGAAATATAAAAAATATTCAAAATAAAATGAGAGCCAAAACTTAGTATGCAATTTATAAAAGTAACACTATGGTGAAATTTATTTATCGTAAATTGTACCACAATTATATTGTAATGCATTCTTCATAAGTAATACCATAATTGTACTATTATTACACAATACTTATTTACTTGCTACAAGTAGTATTATAATCAGACTCTAATTATTTTATAATTTCCCTTAATTTCATTTTTGTGATGTGTATACTTTTACATTTCCTATTAATTCTATTAGGTGTACCAATGAGTAATCCACTTTTTAGTTCAATTCAACATTTACTTTTAACAAAACTAAATATGTATCTATTCTGCCTTGAAATATAGTAGATATTGTTCTACAATGCTCTGTGTTGCATTTCTCAACAAGTTATGGATTCGTGTTTGAAAGAAAACTCGATCGTTTGCTAGAACAACTTCGTCCGTTAATTAACAAACAGTAGATTACTTATTGGTACACCTAATAAAATTTTCGTGAGCTTCAGAAGTCTTTTATTGGAAACATCTAATCTACTAAAATCTTAAGCCTTTATCGCTAATATCACTTCTCGAAATACTTCTGCCCGTAATCGAAATCGTGGAAGCGTAAGCGTGAAAGTATCAATTCCCGAAACAGTACTCCGCAATTTTTTATCGTAGCGAGGGTTGCAAAGATAATTCGAATCCACCCTCTGATCGTAGCGCTCGTTGAAACACGAACCGCGACTACCACCCCCTTCACGTGCAACCACTTTAATCCGCGCTTCACGATCGCCTGTTCTTCGGGAAAGGCAAAGAAGTTTCTTTCACGAAACTCTCGTTAGTCTGGATTCGCGACAAGCGCCGAGTAGGCGATGCGATATACTTTTGGTCTTTGAGTCAGTTTCTACCCCACCCCGAGTCACCCCACATATCCGGCTTTCCCACGAAATATCGAACACGTGATCGTTGTCGGAACAGAAATGCTCTCCTGAACATTTCCTCGATGTGACTAAACGATTTTACGAATCTCCATCCAACTTGGATCGATTTTCAACCCCATTTCCAATATCACATTCTCCAGACTACTATAGCAATAATGTAAAAAATAATTCAGGTTATTTCACACGATGATAATCGAGATGAATTTCTAAATGAGAAATAAACCAAGACACGTAGCGTAAAATTAATATTACTCTTATTGGAAGCATAATATCGAAATTAAATTTCTATTTTAGATAGCATACAGTGAAAGTCTAAAATAAGTATAGGTATACTGTAGAGAAATTAAATTATACTATAATTTGTTCACTGTAAATTATATTGTGATTCTATTATCATTTACTTATCGTAAGTAATATGATTGTAGTACTATAGTACAATATTTATTTATTTGATGTAAATAACACTATAATTGTACTCTAATTTTATTTTTCTTAGGCGTATACCCACATTTGATTCTCACTGTAAACTACATGAAGTGCATAAGTATACAAAACATTACAAATAAAGTGAGAGCCAAAACTGAGTATCCAATCTACAAAAGATATCATTGTGGTATGATTTTTTTTACTCTAAATTGTACCGCAATTATACTATGATACATTTTCTATAAGCAATACTAGAATTATACTATTATTACACAACACATACTTATTTTTTTATTCTAATTATCCTACATAATTTCACACAATTTCTTTTTCGTGAGGTGTATACATACATTTGACTCTTTCTATACATGCAATTGTCTTTCTACTTGCGCATCGCCAACATTTTTACACCCATGTTAATTATAACAGCAACGGGCACAATTTTCGCGTAGACATTTATTCACCCGCCGCGCTTTTAATCGTAAGAAAGGGTCGAAATCAACATCGGAAAGCGACCGAGAAACAGGTAGACAAACAAAGCGGTCGGTCGTTTGCTCGGACGAAAGTTCGCGCGGTACCTGTAAATGCGCACACTAAGGGCAGCCTGTAAAAAGAAGATCGAAGTCCTTCTCCGTTGAACCGCCATCTTTAATAATTTCACACTTCAGAAAAATGAACAGTCTATTCATAATCCTTTCCCTTGACGGAGACTCCCGTCCTCCCACCGAAAACCCGCCAAAAGCGATCTACAGACTCCCGCCCCATCCCTTATTCTCTGTCTCTCTCCCTCCCTCTCTCGGCCCCGTTTCTTCCTGCTCCCGTGGAACGCTGCCGGGTGCTCATTCATTTAATTTCAGTCATTGCTGGCAGTCGCACCCCTGTCGTGCGACCGACAAAAAATAATTAGTGAAGCCTTACACCCCTCTGCCAGCCGCCCCGTCGGCTTCCTCAATCCTACCTCCGTTCCCCACCCACCTTTTCGACTATATTCTCTCTCTCACGGTTACGAAGGCTACGACGTCGACTACGACTACGACGGCGACGGCGACGACGACGTCGACGACGACGGCGACTCGACGCCCCCTTTCAACCCCACGGGTACGTACCTTGCGCTCGAATTCTCTCTCTCTCCTCTCTCATTCCCTTTACCCCCGTTTCCCTGCAAATCCAACCAACCAACGAATCCCCCCCCTCGCCTCTCACGGACTCTAACTCCACTACCCTCCTTTTCTACCTTCTCCTGTTCCTCCCCCGGCCTCTATCTACTCCTCCACCGCCTCCTCTCTTGAGCCACCCTCCTGAGCAGCAGCAGCAGCAGCAGCAGCCGCCACCACCACCGTTCTACCGCCAAAACCCTAGCTCAGTCAGCCACCCCCGGTACACTCTACCTCCGACTCTCTATCTCTCTCTCTCTGTTTCCCTTTTACGTTCACCTCCCCTGTCCCTTGCGTCCGCTCACCCTGCTCGTGGCCTCGGGCGGGATGATTCAGGCGCCAGTAGGGCGCACCCACCTTCAGCAGGGGGTGTGTTGGGGTGAGTTGGAGCGGCGGATGAAGGCAGAGGTGAGGAGGGTGGTGGATGTGGGTAGAGAGAGAGTAAGGGGTGGAGGTAGTGGCAGGAACGGTGGAGGAGGAGAGGAAGGAAAACGGGTGGATGGTAGTGGGTGTCAGTGGGTGGAATTGGGGGGAGAACAGAGGAGAACATAGAGTGTGTCGGGGACTAGGAGGGCGGATAGCTGGCCGGGGGCGAGGGGCTCAGAGGGAGAACGGGCTGGCAGAAGGTGGATGGAGAGCGAGTGTGGCAGAAAGAAGGTGGGATGAGGCGAGAAGGCAAGAGGGAGAGATACGCGCACGGAGGGTGGTTTTCCTCGGCTGAGATATAGGCACCACCAACGCCGCGGTGGGTTATATCCTGGGCTAAGTAATACAAGGAAAAGTGCTACGTGAAGCCCTCCTATCCTCTCTACCCTTCGCTCGTCCTCTCTTCTCCCTCGCCTTCTCTCCCTCTCTCTTTCTCTTTCTCTCTCTCTCTCTCTCTCCTTCTCTATTTTTCCCTTTTCTCCTGCTACTCCGCACGGGATCGTCCGTTCTCTTCTTCCTTTTCCTCCTGCTCCTCCTCCTCCTCCTCTTACTACTACTCTTCCACCTCGTTCTACTGCCACTGCTGCTACGGCTCCGTCTCCTCCGCCTCTTTCTCTTCCCCTTTCGTTCACCCACCGTCTTTTCTCTCTCGTCCTCTGTTTCCACGCTTTACGGTGCCGCAGTCTCAGCAGCAGCACAGGTGCACGTCGCGATGCATTCTCGAGGGGAATGCGTTGCGTGGATAGGGGCCAGCTTTGTTGCACTGACGAACAAGGCTGCCAGCCACCGCGAGAATAAGTATGAAATGAATTACCGTTGGATGCTCATTAACGGATACTTTGGCGAATTATGTTGCACGGATGGCATGCACGGAGTTCTCGTGTCGAAGGAAAGATGCCATCTCTCTGCTCTTTCTTCGGCCTCTGGCTGCGCAAAAACTGTCGGGGGATGATTGTTTCGATCCTTTCGTGCCTCCGCGCGTTGTTCTTGCATTTCCGCCCAGCTTCCACCTCTTCAATGCTGTTACGCTCTGAATTACGAGGTGTTTCGAAATTACTAATAGGGCAAAAACTCGCGTACCCGCCGGCAAAGATAAACTTACGCGGTTAATAACACTCGTAAAAGCAAATAAAAACGTCGAACGGGTAATGATTTCCTTTTCTTTTTTTCGTTTTTGTCGGTGAGAAGAAACGTGTAAAAGGGTATCCGCATATATGCGAGAGGCGTTTTAGAAGTAAGCACTTGAGTTTTGAATGGGTAACGGTAATCATGGGAAGATTTTAATAAGTACACGTATGCGGGAACGCAATCTAATCAATGTTAAAATGTAAAACTGTTTTCTTCCTTTTTTTATTTACGGCGAATATTTTTTGATACAGGTACCATGACGCTTTTAAAAAAGTAATTTTTGCGTATCTTTCGTGGTACGTAACTCTATTAATGGGGTAAATTTATATGTGTAATTTTAGGATATTTTGCGTGCGCGGAATACAGTACGTTAAATATATTCCATTCATTTATTAAACACGAAATGTAGCACAGAAGTTGAACCGATTTCCTTTATTTATACATCGCGTGTAATTATTAAACATAATCTTATCGTTGTTAAAATTTATTCCGACGTTACATCCGACAAATAAACGAGTTTCGCTCTCATTTACCTAACTTATAGATTTGTGAAAATAATCATCTTCGTTAATTGATCGCGCTACCGTGTTAAGTTAAAAATTCATCGAAATTCAGCTTTGCTTGGGGAAAGTTCGTTTAATCATACAAATTACGAATACCTAAATAATTAATAAGTTTCTTATGTCGCAAGTGTACGCAAAAATATGTATAATGGGTCGTAAAATTACATTACCTAATTGTGGAGTCATAAAATAATACAATTACGCATAGGGCATTCTTTAAAGATGATTTAAAAAAATAAAAGGGTATTGTCGCATATATGTAAGTAAATTAAATGTTTACTTGGTTCTGAGGCTTAAATAAATTGATTAACTTCCACTACTGTAACTTTTAACTTTATTATGTGTACAAACTAATTTCGAGCTTTCAGAATTTTGTAAGATTCAACATTTATTTACAAAAGATTAAACACAGCTTTAATATTTCAAATATTCAACATTCTCACATTTGTGACGCAAATTCGTCACTCGAAAGATACTAAAGTAGCGATTTCAAGTAAAGACTCTCGATTAATTTGTACACCTAATAGAATAACGAACTTAATAAATTTCTCTATATCGCGCGAAAATGAAATTCCAAAAGATATACTTTTTAAATAGAAGAACATTGTTAATAATTATTGCACGCGATTGCAGGAGAAATGTAAGAGTAAAAGGAAGATTAAATACAATATCAGACGCAATTACTAACTTGATCTTTCCGAGAAAATGAAAAAAGGGGAACTGATAACAAAAAATATACTAAGCTCCCCCCGTTCAGTGGTGTAGTTTGCACGTCAGCTCGAATCCCCATACGCATTATCACTGAAGACGAGGTTATTCCGTGGCAAGCAAAATCCAGGGGAAAAATGCGAAGGAACCAGCTGAGGTAGTGGAAAGTCGAGATGGTAACTTGAGAGTGGATGGCGCGTAGATATAGGTTTTCCTGCCCACGGCGAGAAAAATGTGAAGAAGAGAGGTTTGCGTAGAGGAGCCGCGTTCCTACGCGACGCACACAACCACGCGAAACCGTATGAACGTAACGTTAAGTCGGCACCGGGCTCTTTGATGACTCCTAAATGATGTGAGAACGTCACGATGGCTCCGTGTGTATTTACACGTAACACGTGTAAAGAGAAAATTTCCGACACCCTTCTAGAGGTATGCAGGTGCTAGAATGAAGAAAGGAAACGTTGTAGAATAAATCTATGTACAGTAGTACTTCGACTTACGTTCTCCTAACTCGCATCGTTCTGCACTTGCATCGTTTCCGTCTGTGACGTTATACGTATCTTCATTGAAAATTGAATCTTATCCACGTGTATGATTTCGCATAAACGCGACAATGTTTTTGCATCGGTTTGATGTAGCGCATGAGAAAGTAAGCCGAAAACGTGGAATAATATTTCTTCGTATGACGTTTGGTTTTTGAGAAAATCGACTTTAAATATTTGCCGGAAACGCGTGCACTTGATTATGTTTATAGTTAACACATCTCGCTAAGGTTGTGCTTATTATACTGAGTAACCAAGAGTACACAATAAAAAGGAGATATTAGCATACGATAAATCTTATTCTTAAAGAAATTATTGGAAATATTCTGCCGAATACGTAATTTTACTTTGCGAAATAAATTCGTACGAACCCTTTGTGGTGTTTCTTGTTGTTTTAATTTATTAAACGCTAAGCTAGTTTTTTCTTTTAGTTGTTCAACTCTTCTAATTTCCTTCGAGTATACAATTGATTGAACCCTGCACTTCACTTTGGGTCTATACGACCAAATACGAAGATTATGTTTTATTTGGTATTATATTTCTAAAGATATATCTTCTTGATATTCAATTTATTTGAAATTTGTATAAGACTCGTACAAACAATAATATTCTGGAAGTGTGGTACATTCGTTCATCGTTTTAACGTAAATCGAAGAAGTATAAATGTGCAAAATAAGTAAGGAGGGCAGCAGGGTTAATATGGCCCCGTAGAAACTCTTACAAAGTGGCCAAGAAGATCGTAATGGCCAATCTATTGTTACGCAACCGTATTTAAATCAATTTTCTCGAAAACCAAGCCTCTTATGAAAAAATGTTATTCTGTTTTCGAGTTATTTTCTTATGCAGACTCAGTCCCTGAACGGTTGTAACACCAATTACCAACCACCCTGTATATATTTACAACGATAATAACGTAATTAACTTAAAAAGATACATTCGTATACTAATGCGTAGAAGCGCGAATTTGTATGCACTTATGGGAAATTTAACTCTGCAAACAATTAAAGAGCGCGCATAATATACGAGAAGAATATGCAAGGTATCCCGAGTAAAATATATAGGGTGTTTCATAATATGTGGGAGCGACTTCAGCAGTTATGGAAACTCATTACTTTCTTTCGCAACTAAAAACATACATAGCATTAATTACATTAACCCATTATATGTTATCTGTTACCGGTTAGGAATTAAGCGAGTATACATAAAGTAGTATAATCAGTTCAAGCTTACAATTTTGTAATACAGACTGGTTTTTATCATCGCATGCAATGTATGCAATAAAATAAAGATTTAAAGTATCATTTTGTTTACTGATTAGATTATTGCTAACAATATATAAAACTAAAAGCCTATTTATAAAGTAAGATAATAAAAAGGCCTGTTAATCGGATGCCGGTAGATAATGTGTTAATATTCTGGAACTTAATTTATTACAATTTTTATTAGTATCAATGAGCCGAATCTTATATTTATGCAAAATATCAGAAGTTGGTGTCGTGTAACTTGCAAAGGGGCATATTTTTGAAACTCACCGTACAATGCGGTAACTTGAAAAGCAGTAACCCATTTTTTCCGCTCGAAGTTCTACTTTATGCATAGAATACGCTATTCTCTTCTTTGTTGCGATAGGAAGGAAATTTAATATAGTTTTTTATTATCATAATACAATCTGTAAAATATTGAGTTTCTCAGCTGCGCTCCTTTCTTGGGCTCTCGCGATCCGTTGCTTCGTTGTTAAAACGGACGTTTGCTATTTTTGTAGGTGTAGGTAGAAGTCTAGTAAATATTAATAAAACGTAGGTTTCTATGGTAGTTAAGGTAAACAAGAAAATTACAGTAGAATTTTGAATTTACGGTATCTCGAAAAGCTTTCCTTGTATCTGTTAAATAATTCAACAGCAGGACTTTTAATTACCGTTTCGCGATGGAATATTTTGTATCTTGGATCACGAAGAAAACCGATATCTTTTACGACTCCACTTTTGAATCTTATCAAATTAAACTTCTCGCGGGCGATGAAGCATCAATGAGTTCCTCTTTGCAGGCAGAGATAAAAAGACTCGCGAACACGAAAAAGTACGGCTTCGTTTCTTAATAAATATGGTTTCCTCAAAGCACAGAGTTATGTTAGCAATATCATACATATGCTTTACACGCTTTAACATATGTAAGACAGGAATAATAGTTTCAGGTTAGTTAATGCTACTTTGTTATCCCCGGCTGGAACTCAAATACGTGTAATTCTAAAATTCAAATTATAGTAAATTAAGCAGTTATTCCACAGATTAAAAAACTATAAACAATATTGTTACTCGTAATCTATAAATGTAAATGAAATTAAATTTCGTGTATTAATTTCCCCTATTTGTATACCCGTCACTGTACATATTCGTTAAAGTATGATTACGAAGAAACTTTTTCTTACAGCAATTTTTATCTTTATCTTTTTCTATCCTAAACGTTAAATGTTATAAATAACTTTTCTCGAACTATCAACATGGATTTGCCATTCGATATTTTGTTAGCAAACTCGAAATTTAAATTACATCATTTATTTTTTCGAAGTTTAGCGTAAATTGTCACACTTGTCACAACGTACAACGGTGGTGTATAGCATCCCCTTTTGAGCCGGCGGGTAAAGTGAAATTAGCAAAAGTGAAAAGTAAAGACACCCTCTGGTGTCGCTAATGCCGCGGTCTAAGGGCGAGCATTCCTTCGCACAAGGGGTAGCCAAGATAAATTACATAACAATATAAGTAGGCGTCGAGAGTACGAACCTGGAGGGGTGAAAACCCCCGGAGGAAGAAGAATAAAGAGCCGTGCAAACAGTCCTCACAGAATCCACTCACCACGACGAAAGTTACTTCGAAAAAAAGGTCGCGTTTGTTTAAACGTATTTTAGCAGATATAGCTTGAAAAATCTTCCAACGAAGTTTCCGATAATACTATTATTATAGCTTTCCCATAGTGAAAATTAGTTTTTTTTTTGAGTATTTAAAAGGAGTAGACAAATATTGTTATTCAAAATTGTATTACATATTATAATTACACTGAAGATTTTTACGCATTTATGGGAAACTTCGATGTGCAAAGGGGAAGAAAATCCTCACAATATGTAAAGATATACGAAATATATAAAGTATTGTATATTTTAAAATACTTAGGGGGTGAAACAGATCTCTACTTATATTCTGCTTCTTTAGTTGAATTTACGTAAAGATCCGCGGTCTAATTGTAATTATAATTAATACAGTCTACTGCATAAATCCGCCTATCGCACTTAACGTATGTAATAATAAATAAAAATAAATATATACAATTGAAATCAACACTTTCTTGTTCTATATTAATAAAGAAGTAGTTTATGTAAAAACCTATGTATTTACAGTAGGATTTTTTAGAAGTTTGTACGGTGAACAAGTTAAAATAAGTTGGAACTAAACGTGAACGGATAATTGTTATTTTATGATGTAGTACTTGGTTTTAGATTTAGTATAATATTGAATTTAACGTTAAATAGTTCACTCACATTTTGTTATTTTTTAGTATTAAGTTGTTGAGATTTTTAATTTCGGAATTAGTCGAAAAATTTTGTTCATATCTTTAATGTAATTTTGAAAATTGTTATATATATTCTTTTTCTTATTAAGAATCAGCCTTTCGAAGGTATTGTCTTAATCCATTTTGATTCCATGAATACTGTATTTTAACGTATGCAAAATACGCCACGAATTCATTATTCCCTTATTCGCCCTTTTGTTATTCAGTCGATACAATTCAATAGCTGTATGCATTCTTCCTACGTATTGTGAATTCAAGAGAATGCGTCCAAAAATGTAAATGTGCATTCAAAAATGTAGATTTACTGTTGCGAAGAATTCTTTCGACTATTTACCGAATTTTTCAGCATTAGGCAAATACCAATCCCTAAAAAGTATGTCAAAGACTTCTATTTCCAACTATTTACTAGAATAATTCACCATATTTTTGCTTCCTATTAGAATACTACAAATAATTTCAACTTTTGCGTGTATAGCAACGAACACAAATAGGGAAACACTAACGCTTCAACTCAGCTAATTATACTATTGTAAACTATTTCTATTCCTGTTTGTTAGTATGATATACTAATATATCATTGCAAAATACAAGACAAATAAAATTGGGAAGCTGAATTATAACAGCATATAGCAACTAAATCTCGTGTATTGATTTTCTTGATTTACAGCCAGTCGCAAAAATCTACAGATACCTTTAAACTTCAAATATTAACAAAAATACAGGAACTTCAACTACTTCGACAATAGTAGTTTATTCATTAATTAAAATTCGACAGATTATCGCACAATGGTAAATATACGTTAACCGAAAATGCAATTTTACGAAAGTAAAAATATACAGCTCACAAAAATGAAATTGAGTGAAATTACAGGATAATTATATAATATAATAATGTGTAACAATATGGCGACCAAATTCGACGCAAGAAATTATTGCACTTTATTCTTCCACGATCGTAAATCATAATTTTGTTGCTCTTTTATTCTGTTAATAGTTTTATTAGCTCAAAGCTTGAATTATACATTTGCAAATAGTAAGTTACTTTGTCATCTCCTTATTTATCATATTTCTGTTAAATCTTTGCCTCTATTTATATTCAACACAGTAGGGTAAATGGCCCACGTACTGTTACTGTTCCTATAACTGCCACTTGAATTCGTTTATTTATTAGCAAAGTAATGTATAAAGAATCGTAGGTAAACAAATTTTCATACTAAATTTGAACTTCGGTTTACGTAACAACACATACTATAGATATTGTATATTCGTTTACAATTAATATTTATAAATAAGTATTAGGAGATAAATGTGCTGTTGAACACTAAAACGTGACGAATATAATTATAAATTATGGAACGTGTGATAATTCAGTAAGGCGATAAGTTTACTATATATCTTATATCTGTTACACAAACTGACGTGTTAATATACGTAAAACGTGTTTCTATTTAAATGAAAAGTTTTCAAGTAACAGTACGAAGAACATTGGACTTTGCTGTACATTTTCAATTACGCGGTAATGAATTTATCATATTAAACATATAACAAAAAAATGTTGATAAATAAAAGAGCGGTTAAACAATCGTATGCTCCAAATTGGAACGATCTTTATGTCAACGACGTTCTAAAATAGTTCTTTACTAAAATAGTTATATACTAAAATAGTTTAGTGTATATTATATTTTATATCTGTTACACAAACTGACGTGTTAACATACGTAAAACGTGTTTCTATTTAAATGAAAAGTTTTCAAGTGACAGTACGAAGGACATTGAACTTTGTTGTACATTTTCAATTACGTAGCAATGAATTTATTATATTGATCATATAAAAACAAATATTCATAAATAAAAGAGCGGTTGAACAAGATTATGCTCCAAACAGGAACGATCTTTACGTTAACGACGTTCTAAAATAATTAAACAAAGTTGCGCGCGAACCATAAAGTGGCAGTACGTGGTACATTTACCCTATTCAATTTTCCCATCTATGCTAGCTATCGAATGTTCGTCAAACTATTCGACCAAAAGAAGAATTATTCGCGACTATGAATAGAATTTACCTTGACGATTTCCTCATCGACGGTCCTTCTTAATTAAAAAGGAATCCACGACGCATGCAAATAGGGGGCTTACGTTGCTCCGCGCCGGAAAAACTGGAAATCTCGTCGCAAATTTTCATCCGTGGCTGCATCAAGAATTCCCTGCCTCGCGTACGCGTGAATTTAAAGTGGCGAGCGCGGCGGAAAGGGGATGATGGGGAGCAGTAAGAAAAGCGGGAATCCTTGGGAAATAAATGCGTGACAAATGCCGGGGACGTTTTAACAACAGAAACGTGGCCGCGGGAGCAAAGGACCATTCATTTAAGCCACATTGTTTCGGTTAATGTGTGACATGTGGTTGAAAAAACGCGGTAAAACTCCGACAACGTACCAAGTGCCAACCCCTTTATCGTCCAGAGAGGGGTTAGCGATTCATCCCTTCATTATTCGAGAATTAGTAACCCCATTTCGTTTCCCCTCTCCGTTTCCTCGCCCATCCCTTTCGTCTTCGCTACTCCCTGACCCTGTTATCTTGCTGCCCGCGTCTGCCTTTTCTATCGTCGCGTCGCTTCAAGTAACCCGGCGCAAACGTTAAATCGACTTTCAACCCCCGATGAAATTTATTTCCTAACTTCTAAGTCGTCATTATTAGTCCGCGGGAATTTATCCGAATGCGTATTTCGGAGCAATGCTTCTTAACGTTTTCGAAGCCACGGAACACTTTTGACTGTTTGACTGCGAGTAGATAGACTGTATATTACATATTGGCATTTCGAAACAATATTTAAAGGTTCGAGTTAACAGTAATCTAACATTTTATTATTTCAATTTTCGGACGAATTTATTCGCAAGTAAACGTTTCGCACGCGTAAACTATGTGTGTATTTTTGTTTATTATTGAATAGTGCAAATATCGCGACGCAGTCAAAGGGTTAATTGTATGAACATTTTAAGGAACTTTGGAATCACTAAGTCCATAAATGTAACGATGAAAATGACCATGCCTATATTCTTTATTAATAATAGTATATGTAATATAAATATATAATAATTTAAAAAATATTATCCATATTCATAAAACGTAAAATTAATGTGATATCTTAGCTTGGTTTTCGCGGATTTCAGTAATATTAAATGTAATATATTATACGGTTACTCTCTTAAATTTTATATTGGTTAATACTAAGAAACCAAGCTCACACAAATGTGACGTTGGAAGTTGTAATCAAATTTGTAATACTTGGATTTAAATGTAGCTTGTAGACCAATAACAAATTATACCTAATTATATTATTTCTATGTAACTTCTTGTGTTAAATGTGAGGAAGGAAATTAACTTCTATGAAGTTTAATATTATATTGAAATTTAGTAATTTAGTTAATAATTTGTTAAAATATTAATTTAAATGCTCATCCTTAAACGCTATCATGAATATAATCCTCTCCCTTCCACCAGGAAAATTTTGTTTTTATATTACTGAACTACTTAAGAACTCTTAAACATCAACTTTGGAATTGATATTAACTCTTTAATGCGCAAAACCATGAGTGTCATGCGCTCGTTTCTTTGTATAATTGTACGCTATTATTATTAATAATTTGCATTTCCATCCCACTTTCTTTTAGCTTCTTCTATTCTCGTGATAGGTATACGTAATATCCTGAAATTATAAATTTATGCTATAAAATTTGGTTATTCGAGTCGATAAATTGAAACAAAAATATGAACGCTAACGGTTTAATATTTATACAGTCTGTCAGTCACAATAAAGAATAGTTTCTCGGACCTACATTTCTAAATTAATTCTGATAGCCAGAAACTTGCAACAGAGTTCCACATTAAACTATAAATATTCCATTTCATAATAAATACGTAACTAATACTTAAAAGCTAAATTATTAAATAACAAATCAATCACTTGAATCCGACAAAATTTTCGTATCCAGCTAATTCTTCCATCCCCTTCCTTTCTAATTATTAATTAAACGAAGTAATACACTTCACGCTTTCCAACCGATACAGTTTCCAAGCCCCATTCGCAGAGTTCGATGAGCCTATTTCACCATCGAAACGGCAATCTTTCGCGCCGTAGAAGTCTAACGAGATCCGCATAGAACGTTCGCCGCAGCGAGGAATCACGCATGATTAAAATTTCACGTACACCAGTCGCGCGAGCTGTCGTCCTTCCTAAAACGCGTCGATCCGTTCGCCCTGGGCCGAAGGCCGGTGTCGAAGACGCGCATTACCTAAACCGAGAAGCATCACACCGATCGGCGAGATCAACGTCACGCCGTGGCACCGGGGCGAAATTATTTATTTACGTTTAAACAAGCCAGTCGCGGAGCTAGGCACACATAGCGTACATACGTAGCGTACATAGAAGCAGAGAGAAAGGCCGACACCTCGGCGCCGAACTCACCCTCCTGAGACTCTGCAGACTCACCTCCATCCCCCTTCCATGCACCCTTTCAACCACCCCGCGGGCGAAGCATCCCAATGGCAACCCCCGTTTCGCAAACCTACACCCTCCTCCACATCCTCCAACCTCCTTTCACCCTTCTCTCTTTCGCCGGATGCCTTTCCGATCTTCCATCTCGCTCCTGCCTGCCTCTCTGATCTAGCTCCACTCTCTGCCTCTCTTTCCGTCCCCTCTTCCCTTCTCTCTCTCTCTCTCTCACGTTTCAACTCCCCCGCAGCAGCTCTCTCGCTACGCTACTCGTCTCGACCCGACCATCCGCCCGTCCAACCGCCCACCCACCAACCTACAACTCCTACGTACCGAGCGACCCTCGAGCTATCTCCAAAATCATCCCTTACATTCTAGAGCTCGGCGCGCTATCCTCCATAGAGGATAGAAGCGAGCGGAGTCGGACGTCGTCGACGAGGCTGAAAGGGGGGTGAACGAGGGGGCGACGGAGGGATAGGAAGGTTGAAACGAGGGTAGACACTAGCCGGGATATAGGTAGGTATACTGGATACTACGGGAAAATAAGAGATCTTCCCGCACGACTCGCGATACGAATTACAATGGCCGGCGGGGGTAGCGGCGACCTCCGTTCACCCCCATCCACCCCCCCCCCTCCCCTCGTTTTCCTTCTAACTCGTACGACCTGCTCTACGCCGCCAGTTCTCTTGCTTTCTTACACAATTTGAGCCCTGTCGCGGTAGTCGGAATTTTAAAACGACCAACCCCTGGCTATATAGATCGCGATCAGCACGGTACACAGTGCGATCTCCGGCTGCAGTAGTGCTGCGCGATATGCAGCCAGGTCTGGGTATTTGTTAATAACTAGGTTTGCACCCGGCGAGAGTGCGTCGGCTTTGAGCTGGCCAAGTTTGCGCCTGGGAACTTCGGCTGGATTCCCTGTTGCCGATCTACAGGGTGGACGAATATTTCCTGGTAAAACGGATTCAGGTTTTTTTCGGGTAAAGGAAAGTGAAAGGGGTAGTTATATGAATATGTATTCGAGTTTGCTTTAAATGTTGGAAATTCTTGGGAAAATGCTGCGAAAGTAAGGTTCGATAGATAAATTAATTCTTACATTACAGATATTCAATAGTTTTGTTGAGCATTTGTAAAAATCAGCAGGATTGATCATTATTTGGGACACGATTAGTTAAATAATATTCCGTTTCATTTGCCCAGATCTTATTTTGAAGGAATTATGTTAATATTAATGTGTTTGAACCAGCAAATAATTTGTCCGAATTGTTCTATTATTTGGCAAATGAAATAATTTCTTATATTATCGTATGTTTGAATAAATGCTTTCCCAACGACTTTTTAAATAATTTCTGAATCTATCGTGTCAGCTATATCAGAAATACATTCTACATTACGTGTTATTTTATTTGTATTCGGTGTGCAAATTAATTCTGAGCCTTCGGGATTTCGTAATATTTAATATTTATTCACAAAAGATCGAATACAGTTTTAATATTCAAGTTATTTACAGTTTCACATTTGTGGAGCAAATTCGCCACTTGAAAAACGAAAAAACAGCGACTTCATGTTGACAAAGATGCGAAGAAATTAAAGGTAAAAGGGCTGAATTAATTTGTACACTTAATGTAATAAACAATTATTCAAAAATAGAATTCGCAGTCTACTTATAATATTAATAAGACTACAAGAATAAATATTAGGAAGAAGGCAAAGAAATTACAGAGAAAGAAGACGATGCAGCACAAAATTCTACATCACGCGATACCTCTATTTAATATCTTACTATATCTTATTATATCTATATAATGTCTTATTTTATCTCTAAATAGAGCATTGCTTCACCCCCTAAATATTATAACATACACTTTACTTTTGATATTTGCTATACTTTTGTGTATTATATGCATTCTGTGCTTTTAACACAAAGTCATATTTCGCATAAATGCATAAACATTCGCAGTCTACTTATCATTATGACTGGACTGCAAATTTTTATGGACTTATGAGAATGTTAAGTATGCGAGAAGACACGAAATGCACACAGTTAGCAAAATTGTACTAAATAACTGCAAATAAATAAATATGCATTGTAACACTTAAACAATGAAACAAATTTCTATTGCGTTTCTATTCACCAACCGTGTGTCCAAAAATATGAATTTGCATGAAAATCCGCAGTCTTATAACGATGCAGAATCTACTGGGACCGTTTGAACAAAATATACGAAATTCGCGTAGTAATCGATTTATGTTAAACTAGGGACGCTGTTTGATCGAATTATGACCATTGCACATGCCGTTTTTCTAACTTTCCTTTTATATCGTCGATATCACTTGCGTAACTTCAGAAGAATGAAGTGAAGCATTAACGAGTGTTCTTAAAAGGCCTTTGAACCACTCAAAATTGCTGATCAAGAACTTGAGCTCTTGAAAATTTACGCAGTCATAAAAAGCAGTAACTCGCCGTTAAGTCTACCGTTAGTCCTTCCTCAGATATAGACCTCTTTCAACTTCTAATTTAGGTTACCACCGTTTTTATTACCCTTACTTATCCTTATCGTAGCCTGTTTTTAATATTCATTACATATTATTGAAAAACCTAATGAACAGTTATTTCGACAAACACAGTTATGGAATTCAAATGGTAAACGAGGCAATTGCTAGAAAGATAAAAAAAAAATCAATCTTTTTAATGAAAACGGATGTCATGTTGAATGCAATGGAAAATATCGTAAACGATGCAATAACAAAAAATAATAAGTTATCGAATTATTAAGTACCGACAAAATTTCGTGCAGATTTATAGTAGATATAAAATTCAAACGATCTGAATTTTGTTCCCAAGTTTATTTAATAAAGTAAAAATTGGACAAAATCTTCTAATGATATCATCATTATTTTATTACTTTGATGAAATACTACAAAAAATTCGATTGTAATTAAAATCCCTAACCAGAGATGAAAAAACCACGCGAACATCTTCCGCTGTGTAATATCGTGTTCAGTAATTAATATTTCTCTTCCGGTGTCAGATATCATACAGTAATTAGTAATATATATATCTTTTTTTTGTTTCTTTCACGTTTTTATCTCATGTTAAGAAATTCTATTTCTGGCACTAAAGAACACTTCGAACGTTTAATAAAATAATTTTCAATACAGAATATGTACGTTTCTCCTAGTGTCTTTCGATGCCGACCGGAAGTTGCATTATATAGGATATTCTAGGGTTGTAATTCCTTAATTAAGCGCAATAGAAAAAAATGAGTAGACTAAATGTTATCAGGTTTGACGACAGCTATTTAAATAACATATAAATTAATATATCATTTAAAAAAAGATAAGGGTTGCATTTCCGTAATCCCTTGGAGATGAAACCCTCAAGTCTTTTGCACCTGAAATGATTAGGCCCTTAATTCTATTTAATTTAGAAAAAAAAGATGTATGTAGATACTTACGGTGATTTTGAAAAAACAACTTTGTCACACTTTAGGCAACTCATCCTAGATATACAGCGTTGCATTTATATACCTTCGATATCCTGACGGAATTACGCATGTAGATACGAAACTTAGTTTTTGAATCAAGATATGACGTCACTAATAGAAACGACGTAAATGCGGAACCACGAAAGTTAAGGTGGACGTAAGTCGAGGTGCTACTGGGTAACATAAAGTTCTTATCCTATATTCGCCAGCATCCCTTTCAAAAAGTTTTCGGTCAAACGCGCTAATATAAAACTAGCTAAAACGCTGAGTTTCTTGTAGTGCGAAGTATAATAAATGTGAAACTTAATAAAAAGTTTATAAGTTACACGGAGCAAAATTAGTTAATGAAAATGTGCCTGAAAATGAAAATGAGCTACGAGAAATAGGAAAATTATCGTGGAAAGGAATTTTATCTACGGATTACAGAAATATCATGGAACCAGTGCTACGATGCATCAAAACAATCATAGGTGGACATAAAAATAATAGAAAATAGTAGACAATATAAATATTAAGTGCAGAATCGTTTATCTCTTCGAAGATTCATGTTATCGAATACGTTCTCCAATATTTATTCGGTGACTAAACACTCTTTCCTCCCTATTTCTTTTTCTCTTCTCACGTATTTCATACTAAATTTATTTAATTTTCCCATATGTTTTTCAATTGTAAAGGTATAGTCGAATAAGCATAGCAAAAGTATCACTAAATGAAATTCAACTTGTGATATATTAATAAATAGATCTTCCAAATAAAGCCTTTTCGGGTAAGTTTCAACCCCTTATCCCTATTATTAAGGCAGTTACAGGCAAAAATGTAATTTACAGTTTAAGCTCCATTTTCTTCGATCCATCGCATATAAAGTTGTAAGAAAAATCAGAGATGCGTTATCCAGTGACATACATATATATTTGATTTTTTAACCACAGAAACGACGTTTAAAATATTTCTAAAAGTCAATTCCTTATTCGAGTTTTCACGTGACTATCGTTATATTTTTATAGTTAGTTTTATAGTTATAATAGAAGCATTTTGCTACCACAAAGACAGAATTTGAACAGCTAAATTAATGCACATTCAGGTCTAATCGTTGGGTATTTCAAAGACATTGTGAAATACAATATAAATATAATGCGGCACGAACTTTCCGTTCAACCCAATAGCATTTCGCATCTCAAAAATCTTAGTGTTTTTAGTTGCATCCATACTACAATGTTTGACCAAAAACTTTTTACCAGGGATAGTAGAAGTACAATCAACCCTTGTATAGCACGGTAATTACGTTCGTAAAGCATGCCGTGTTATACGAAACCGTGTTATACGAGACTATTCTAAAGATTACTAAGGTCGAGAAGTAAAACTAGATTCGAAAAACTAATAAAACTACTCTTTTATTTTTGTATTTACCTATAATGAATTACTAAAAGACAATCAACATGTACCGCATTATATAGGGACTTCCTCAATTGTTTAACCGTATCAAAGTGAATTCGTGTTTCAAATACACCGTGTTACAACGGAAATGTTTGCAATCCTCCGGTAAGCGTGTTAAAGCGAAATCGTGTTTTAGAAGCACCGCGTTATGCGAGGGTTGACTGTATCCAGCAACTTAAGAAGAAAATCTCATAAAACAATTCCAAACCTCCTTCAACAGTCTCTCTTGAATCCGTCAACAGACAACTAGTCAAACCTCGAAACGTGAAAACTGAAAAAAGGAAAAAATGCGAAATCCTCAATCCAGTTACACGCACGCCATCCATCGCACGAACGCCATGCCACGATTTGTCGTGTTAAACGATCGATCGGTGGCGTCGGTTGGATATCGATATTTAATACTGCCGAAGCCTAATGGATATCCACGGTGATGAACGAATCGAGGCAAGCATTGTCGAGCGGTCGCGCAATTTACTTTTTTTCCCCCGCCGGAGGAAGCCCGTGACACGAAGGTCATGAGGAGTTTCCCGAAGAACAATGGACGTCATGCACGAGTCGTGGCGTGGCTGGATTGGAGGGGAGAATGTTAAAACGTCGCTCGATCGAGTTACGCCACTTAAGCTTCGATAATATGAGGGAATGCCTTAATCAGTGTGCCGAACCGTTGAAAAGGAAAGTCACGAACCGCGGTTAACAATTAATGTCGCGCCAGTGTCAAATAATACCTGATAATAAGTGTACCGACGCTTTCGTCCGTGGCAACGAAATCAGGGCGTTATCTGAGGGCTTAGGGTTGCAGTATGTGAAATCATGATCCTAGGACAAAGACAAAAATATATCATAAACGCATAAAAATCCGCAGCTTAGTTATGGAATTTGCTTCATTGTTTTGAAACTAAAAACACTTCGGATAAGGGTGACAAGTGAATCTCTAAAGCTTAAAAATTCTCAATATTTCGATTTTGGAACGATTGAAGTTCTCAACGCATCGAACTCGCAATGCTTTAAGCTTCCAGGCATTCCAATTCTCAAAGTTTAGGATTCTCAACGCTTTGAATTTCCAAAGTTTAGGATTCTCAATGCTTTTAATTCCCAAAGCATAGGATTCTCAACGCTTTGAATTTCCAAAGCTTAGGATTCTCAACTCTTTGAATTTCCAAAGCTTAAAATTCTCAATACTTTGAATACCCAAAGCTTAGAATTCTCAATACTTTGAATTCCCAAAGCTTAGGATTCTCAATGCTTTGAATTCTCAAAGATTAGAATTCTCAATACTTTGAATTCCTAAAGTTTAGGATTCTCAATTTTTTGAATTCCCAATACTTTGAATTCTCAAAGCTTAGGATTCTCAACGCTTTGAATTTACGAAGTTTAGGATTCTCAATGCTTTCAATTCTCAAAGCTTAGAATTCTCAATACTTTGTATTCCCAAAGCTTTGAATTCCCAAAACTTAGGATTCTCAATGCTTTGAATTCTCAATACTTTGAATTCCCAAAGCTTAGGATTCTCAACGCTTTCAATTTCCAAAGCTTAGGATTCTCAATGCTTTGAATTCTCAATACTTTGTATTCCCAAAGTTTAGGATTCTAAACGCTTTAAATTTCCATAGCTTAGGATTCTCAACGGTTTGATTTTCCAAAGCTTAGGATTCTCAATGCTTTGAATTCCCAAAGTTTAGGATTCTCAACGCTTTCAATTTCCAAAGCTTAGGATTCTCAACGCTTTCAATTTCCAAAGCTTAGGATTCTCAATGCTTTGAATTCCCAAAGTTTAGGATTCTCAACGCTTTCAATTTCCAAAGCTTAGGATTCTCAACGCTTTCAATTTCCAAAGCTTAGGATTCTCAATGCTTTGAATTCCCAAAGTTTAGGATTCTCAACGCTTTCAATTTCCAAAGCTTAGGATTCTCAACGCTTTCAATTTCCAAAGCTTAGGATTCTCATTGCTTTGAATTCCCAAAGTTTAGGATTCTCAACGCTTTCAATTTCCAAAGCTTAGGATTCTCAATGCTTTGAATTCTCAATACTTTGTATTCCCAAAGTTTAGGATTCTCAACGCTTTAAATTTCCAAAGCTTAGGATTCTCAACGCTTTGAATTTCCAAAGCTTAGGATTCTCAATGCTTTGAATTCCCAAAGCTTAGGATTCTAAACGTTTTGAATTTCCAAAACTTAGGATTTCCAATGCTTTGCATTTTCAAAGTTTAGAATTTACAAAACCTTGAATTTTCGTTACTCGTTCAGTTCTCGAAACGTACGAATACTACTACATATGACGTGAATACTATCTTCGATTATTATCGATTCGGCAAAATTATCGATTGGATCAGAAAAGCCGTATCCTATAAACGAGCTGTTATGCATCGTTCACGAGTTCGCAATAGATTTCGCGCCACATATACGTATATACAGTTCCCGTGGGGCAAGTGTAACCGTTCATTGAAATCTCCGGCTTAGTTTCCGCGCTTCTTAATTTCTGCCACGGGATACGCAGTTTACACAAGCAAATCTATTGAAAAGTATTGTTAAACTGTCGATAAAAAAATGATTTCGAATACTTATTGTATAAAACCTTTCTAAATTTAGAATGTATTTTTCGAATTGAATTAAATTTGAGTTACAATTGAATTGAATTAAAAGTGAACGATAAGTGATGATTTTTTACATCATCGGGATTCACGTTTATTTAAAGGAAGATGTTACATTCAGGTGTGTTTAAATCCTTTCATTTATTTATTTATTTCGTTTCTTTGTTCTTTGCATCTCTAACACTAGAACTTATTAGCAGCAACCAAATGAAATCAATAAGTATTTGAAGAAGTACAGGATGCAATGGAAGTAAATCTTTATTCATCCCCTTTGTATAAAGTCACAGCAAATTTGCAAAAATACATCGCAGTTAGCTTATACAACTTTTATGGGGGATTGCAAACAAGTTATTTTGACCCCTCTGGTAGTTCTAGTGTTAAATACATCTTTGAAAGTCATGTAGCGTATCAAAGGAAAGGGACAAACTATATAGAAAATTTTGGCTCGGGACGGTATAGGTCGGCTGTGGATATTAGTTCCTTGATTGGTCATCAAGAGTTTATGGCTGGTAGACGGCGAAGGGTGGTTCTACACTTTTCCGACACAATGGCAGAATTTTCATGAACGCGTTTATGATTTGACAGAAACTCACAAACTCCTATTCAAGCCAAAGTCGTAAACGAAAAGTAGTTTTCCAGTAATATAGAAAATTCTAACCACTCGTGGTTAGAGTTGTCGGGCAGCTTATGATTTTTTCAGCTGCATCACGATACAGCGAAAGACAGGAAAACGAATGAAAATAGAAGTGGAAAATTAGATGGAAAAATTATTATAATTAAACGGTCCTCTTATTTTAAGATGTGTTTTTTTTACAGAACCTACAAGGTGCTGTGTTAGATTATTATTTGTGTTTTAAAACCTGAAGCACAGGTATAAAAGTAACTTATTATTCGAGAGATAGTAAAAAATAGTAAAATAAATGTGAAATGTCTAAATTGTGGATTTTTACGCATTTGTAGGAAATTTAAATGTGTAAAATGTTACACAATGCAGATGGCAGATAAAAATACAGCAACATTGAAAGTGAAATACATATTATAGTATTTAGAAGTTGAAACAACATATAATAGTTTTATACTCCAACTATACTAATAATATTTAACACTAGAAATACTGGCGAGTAAAATACGCTTATTGATACCAAAGAAATAAAGACGACAGACGAGTGAAAAAAATATATCGTGCAACTGAAATATGAATCTTTATTCATATATTTTCTACAGAAAATCGCGGAATATCCTAAACAATTCAACGTTGCAAATTTACATAATTTCCGTGACAAATTTCGACTGTATTGGCAGTTCTAGTGTTAACCAAGCGTGAACATTTGTCAGGAAAGATCGTACCAACAAATATCGTACCGATGTCCCGGAGTCACGGCTACGATTCGTCGAACGAAAGATATGAAGGGAGTACCACAGCCGAAGACGGATCGAAAAAGAAGAGACACTCGGGTATCTTAGAATACTCGTTATTCCAGACGAGCAGACCGGCCCCGAGAAAGCCACGAAATATCCGAAGAAAAACACGTTTCCAGAGCCGAATCGATAGCAACAATGCCATGGCAAAAGCACGAGGCCTGAGCTCGTGAGAGGACGAAGGGGCACCGAGGAAAAGGGGGGGGGGGCGACACTGCGAGCCGTGCGCTAGAGGGTAGAGGGAGCCAACGAACGAGGGTGAGAAGACGAGCAGAGCTGGAGAAAGAGAGAGAGAGAGAGAAAAGGAAAGAGAAGCAGAAGAGCGGTAACAGGCAGAAAGAGAGAGGGTGGAAAGCGTGGTACGAGGCAGCCTTATTGGAATCGTGGAGAGGGAGGCGAGTTTTCCTAAGGGCAGAAGAAGAGGAACGGAGAAGACAGGTGGCGAGGAGTAAAGAAGGAAAGACAGAGAAAAAGGGAGACTTAGAGAGAGAGACGGTGAGCACCGGTTGATGGAACGAGGCCGCTATAACGTTGGCAACAGCCAGATGGGAAAAGGCTGCATTACCTATGGTGCCTCGAAGAAACGATCCTTACCTAGAGGGATAGAAGAAGAAGGAGAGAGAGAGAGAGAGAGAGAGCAGGTAACTTGCCTCTGCCCTCTCCACCTTTTGTTAAAGGGGACTCGATGATTCCATCCTCTTTGTTCGTGATATTAAAGCACGTCAAGACGCCGCCGGCCCACCACCTTCCGGCCCTGCTCGTTCCACGGCCAGAAGTGTCAATTGCGTTCATTGTTCGTTCATAGAGCGAAGGATCGACCGATCTTTGTACAGGTTTTCCCGTTTTCTTGTGGAAAGACTGTGTCAATGATGGTCGAAAGGCGGCCTTCTGTTTTTGTATGGATTAAACTGTGCATATTGAATCGGCCGATTATACCCGAGGATCTTTTATTTTCGAGTGTAGCCTGTCGATTGATACTTACTCCTTTTAAATGAGATTTTAATAGTTTAGAACAGTGTTTGCCAACGTTTTTGTAGTAGCGACACATTTTACGCTAGTTAGGTATTTGACGGAGCACCGTAAATATTAGAAAGAAACTCTGCGCTGAATGTGATAATTATGTTGTATCAGTAGTGGTAACACTTTGCAGATGAACAATATCTCAGTACACGAATCATATCTTTTGAAATATTGAATAGTTTTACCACAAATCCAGTTTTAATGAAATTCTCGCGACACATTGTTTGCGAAACACTGATTCAGAGTATTTAACTCCTTCACCGCGGAAGACTACTACAGTAACAATAGGTTGCGCACAAACAGTTCGTTCACTTAAAATTTGTATCTCTTTTATAACATTGGAAACGTTGGTAAAGAAAGTTGGTAAATGTAGATAGTAATGTTAAAATTAAGGTAAACGCGTAAATACTACAATATTAATTTTAAACCCGTATTACTTAAAACAGCTGTCGATAATTGAAAAATGTAATTTCTAATATCAGTAATGTGCAGAACAAAATTAGGATTTTAATTTTTTTCATGTTCAACTTTCATTTAATTTTTTTACACTACCTTTAATTTTAATTTTATATTTAAATCTGACGATATTTTTTTAAGTTTTTAAATGCATTCATTATACTTTACTATTAACTTCATTTGATTTCTACAATTATAGAAATTACAGAAATTACAGAATAAAATAAAATATATATCATTAATTTATTATCCTTTTAAGTGAAATGAAATCGCTGATTAACCCTACGTGCTTAAGATTAATTCCAAGGGATGTAAATGAAGACGCAGTTTATTCGGATTTTGTGATTTTATATATTTTCCCATCTTGTTCATGTGCAATTTAAATATAATAAAATAATAATAATTAATAATTAATTGTAATGATGATAACTGTCACAATAATAATAATAATTAATAATAATAATAATATTAATTAATAATTAATAATAATAATTAATAATAATTAATAATAATAATAATAATAGCAATATTATTCATAATAATACAGTCGCGCGCTTTTTACCCTTAACAACTAACTGCGCTATGTTACAACGATTATATACAAAATAATAGATTCGCTGCTATTCAACACTTTCAAATTTTCCTCGTTTTACATTATCTTATTTTTTTTCTCAACATCTGTGTCTACTTTCACAACGATTATCAAACCTCTAGTACAAACACGTCCGCGTGTAATCACACGTTCACGACAAAACGGCATCTTTTAACGACAAGCTAATATAATACACGAAGAAACTACCTTCTATATTTTTGTTTAATATCATACACAAGGCTAGTCTACACGGTCAAAATTATGAAAATGTTTAGCGTCGAACGAGTCACACCCAGATGCGAAATCGCTCTCGTTCTCGACGGTACCTCCAACACACATCGATCAACAATTCTACAAAACTCTCGAAAAGGAGATTTTTGTCGCGGCCTTTTATAATGCCTTTGGTATAATAACGTTCGCGCTAAGCGAGGTCCCGATTACACATGAAGATTATAATATTAATGTCCTTTAACAGTATCTCCCTGTCCTCAAACGTGGTTACCATTTTCTTGGTCATAGTCACATATCGAGGAAACGAATTCAGCGAATTAAGCGTAATTGTGCGTTTCGCCATTCCGTTAATCGACAATATATTGAATTAAGGTATT
Organism: Eucera pruinosa; assembly: GCA_028830335.1. Lineage (NCBI taxonomy): Eukaryota > Metazoa > Arthropoda > Insecta > Hymenoptera > Apidae > Eucera > Eucera pruinosa. The sequence goes on along the minus strand of JAMYCR010000014.1, from coordinate 8,106,339 downwards.
AAACGTGTAACCAAGATTAAAAGCGTCACGAGAAATAATCGAAGTATAGCTTGACCGGGTTTGATTCGTATAGTCAAGCAGATAACAAAATGGCGGCTATACGAAAGTGCACCATTCTATGATCCCAAAAAAGATTTTTAGTTAATTCCCTCGTTTTCAATTTTTCTATTCTTCAACTTTAGAACTTCTAAATTTTAGAATCGTTAAGCCCTTGAAATTTTCAACCCTTTGAATTTCCAAGCATTAGAATTTCTAAATCGTAGAATTGTTAGGCCTTTGAATTTTAAGTTTTCTCAATTCCCAAGTATTAGATCTTCCAAATTTTCTCGATCAAGCTATACGTGAAATAAAAGTTGAATAACTCATAATTCAATTTATCGTCTGCACGTAAAATAGATCCAAACTCGATGTTGAGGGATATTTGTTAACCCAGCTCTGAATTACCGCGTGTCTATTCGAGATTCACCAAAGGTCGACTCACCGAACGGCACCCAAAATCGTCGCGAATCAACCAGTCAGAGTCGATCTTGTACAACGGTTAAATATTCAATGGCTGTCCTCAGTTCTGTCGAAAGCGTCGTCCATTTCAGGGACCTCTATCTAAGGAACAAATCGGGTTCCAGCCGCATCTCAAAATATCGAACACGTTTCGCAGAGCAGGAGAAACCCACGTACAACTTGCGGTCGTTCCTCTATAAATCGCCGGCACACGACGAAGTCGACCCATATTTTGACAGACTCACGAATAATTCGTCTCGTTTCGCCAACTATATCGAGAGCACGAGGAACGAGATCCGATCCGGACCCAACTTTAACTGACGTTGACGCCACGATGCTGATCAAGTAATTGATCTTACCCGGTTTAATAGATGATCGCGTTAGCCGATAGTTTGAATGACAGCTCGGATCGGATATTGGTCGCATTAACGTTCGCCCGGAGCCGCGGGTCTTGGGATTACTGGATGCTACATCTGATTATCTATCGATGAAGTATACTGCATATATTAAAGGTTTATCCCCCAAACTTTTGAGGAAAAATAAAAAAAAAAAAAAAAAAGAAAGAAGAAAAATAATTTTATCCCGATTGTAGATTTACGAAAGCACGTAATATCACTTAGATCTTACAAAATTTGGATAATTCAAAGCAATCCAGTCCAATCTACTGCACAAATGTGACGATATCAAGTGTACGTATTTGAACACGTTCCCCTGTTGCGACGGAATACAATAAAAAACTATACTCCTTATATCTATATGTATATACTCAACAGTTGCTTAGAACAGTACATCATTTTATTCCCTCGATCTAAAGGCTTTAATATAAACAATCAGGCTTGCGAATCGCCCGTGCAACAGAACTGTCCAACAGAGGAAGGGTCAATAGTGCAAGGTCCCGATCTATAGTTCCCAGAAACCGCCTCTTTTCTTTCACGTATGATTCTCCCCTGTCTGTACGGATACCTCGGAACCTATCATCATTCCATTGGACAGAACGTTGGTCGCCGAGGGCAGAACTAAGGGGCTTGGCATTGTCATCGAGGGTCTGAGCCTTTCCGTAAGAGCTAGCATCACTTGGCAGTGCAGGTGCTGAATGGTGGCCAATAGATTGAGATTGGTGTCGATCAACCCGGTAGCCGGCGAGTATCTGTCCCTCTCAACGGTGTCGATCTCGTCGGCAGGTAACACGGTCACTTTCTGCTCAAGTTCGGTCTCCTTCATCGTGGCGGCCTTGTTCTTCTCCGCCTGCTGCAGTAGCCTCTGCTGATGCTTCAGGTACGAGGTAGTGATGGGAAGACTGTAGTCGATGGGCGTGTTCTTGGGATCGAGTCCGGGGCTCCACGGCCTTGGCAACGGCTGGCTGGGTTGAGGAGATGGCGTTCGACCCTCTGGCAACATCCTTTTCCTCTTGGACGAGGCCGAACTTCTCGAGCTCGCCCGGTCCGACTCTGGGGTTCTTCTCGACTCCGGCAGGCTGTCTGTGCTCGGCAAAAAACCGCCTGTGACGGGCTCCTTCTTCAGCAAATTCGTGATACTCAGGGGATTGTACTTCTCCTCCTTCTCTTTATCGATTTTTTCCGCCGTCGAAACGACGGCGCTCCCCTTTTGATGCTTGTGGTGCCTGTAACTGTACAGAGGCTTGCTCTCGCCACTGTGATTTCCCTCGCGAAGCTTAGGACTACTTTGCACCGATGTCGTAGACGTGGTGGTAAGGGCGGCGCCGGTTGGGTTCGGACTCAACGGTGTCGTAGACGTCAATGTCGTCGTTGTTAGCGACGTTGTCGTCGTGGATTGAGCTTGGTTGGATAAATTTGTTGGGCTAGGGGTCCGCGGGCGTCGTTGGCATTCCGTGCACCCCAACAGAAATCGCGTTACCGCTTCTCGGGGAAGAAACGCGTACGTTTCCGTGATCTGGAATGAAACGAGAGACTCGTATTAGATGGGAGATCATTTGTATGTGGCGTTATTTTATTTGATTAAATCATAGATTTAGGATTCTTTAGATCTTTACAGAACGATAATTACTTTATTTCTGGAACGTCCCAGTGTGGAGTATTGGTGTATTACATTTAGATACAATATGCTAATTAGGTAATTGTATAATACATCAATAGATGCCGCAGGTAGTATACATATACACGTATCATAGATCTATTTATTGACCCATGATTCACGGTTATCCCTATTTCAGTCTGTACGACAGTATGTTTGATAAGTTTTTGTACAGTCGAACATCGATAATCCGAACCTGTTTAATTCGCAAAACTCTACGAGTCGGAATAAAACTCACTTTAACTCGAATTATTTACTACAGTGTTAGATGCAGTTTTTACCTTTGTAACTCGGATTAGAATGACCAGATTTCTACAAGACGAAATTCATTTTTATAAGTCCAACTTTTAATGAATACCAACAAACATAAAAGTGTCGTAGTTCTAATAATTAGAATTTTTGTATGTTAAACCTTCTTACTCGAAAACTTGGATAGGTCGAAACCTTTGTAGCTCGAACATTTTGACTATTCCCGTGAGTTTCGATTTATCGAGATTCGACTGTATAACGGATGGAACAAACAGTTATTTAAGGAAAAACTGAGTACTGTACGGCGTGTCACTTAAAATAGGCCACTACTAAATTTAACTATTTCATCTATTTGTTGATTAGGTTATCAAAGTATAGTGCATCTTAGTCCTTCCGCGTATCAATTTGCATGTTGATTAACAATGATCTTATTCGGAGATGTTTGCAATACATTCAAAAACGTAAAGCTTTTGAACGGATTGCACAAAGTGTCCGACTACTTATGCACAACAGTGTATATATTTTAGCATACTTCAATAAATGTTGCAATAAATTTGTCGACAAAATACACAATTAACTCTTTCGCAGTTCGAGAAAGACTCTAACGAGCTATCCAATACGACACTATAAATTGTATATCTTATGTTGTATTATACATAACGTAACTATTGAAATGTATTACCTGTGAATAGCTGAAATTACATATTCTTTTCATTGGAATAGTAAAAATAAACATCCTTCATATCGCTTTTCCCCCACTCTTCGCTATTTTATTACACCGCGGAAGGGTTAATTTAGAATTTCGTGAATGCAATAGGAGTTTTAAACACCTCCCCAAATGTTCTAATCTATTCCACTCAAACTTATTTCCTGTCCACAGACTCAATCGCAAAGTTGTTTGGTGCTTGCCCCTACGATACGAGTAATTCTCCCCTGACTGGATTAGAAAGCACAGACCTGCATTCGCGGCGCGAACATCGTGAATGACCCCTTTCGTTCTGCTGTCAAACGTCAGCGTCACGTGGAGCTGTTTCACGCGGAACGCCCACTAGGGAAAATTCATGAGCAGTAACGGAACTTTGATGTCTTTGCGAGAAGGTATTTAGCCGGAGGGATGTTCTCTGCCTCTTAATAGGAAACGTTTCTCTCTAAGGAGGTGGAGAAGCGGCATAACTTAATCAAGGATGGGAGTCTGTGAACCGAGAAAGGCAATGGTCGACCCGAGTACACGTGAACGAATCGGTATGCCTGTGTATGGGAACGTACATACATACGTGCGTGTGGAAGAAGGAGCACGGCACGTTGCTGAGGTAATTCGATAAGATTTACTCGAGTCTCGACTGCGAGACGAAGAAAAGAGCCCATAGGTAAGAAACAGAGATAATGGCTTCTGGATCAACGTGACACACTGGCAAAGTTTCTACGACTAACAGGTCCGTTTCAAACTGTTCGCGGTTTAATGTTAACTTTCTTAACCCTTTCATTACCATGGACGAGACGTCTCGGTGGCATAATGTCGCTTGTGCAACGCTATGGATGAAATATCTCGCCTCGCAATTTCTCCGCATTGAAGTAACATCTCGCGAAGCGATTTCTCTTACGCGATGCTACGAACGAAATATTTTACTGCCAATCCTTCGGTGTTTGCAAACCAATGGCACTCGTTCGACGCTTTGAAAGAGACCCTCTACGTCTGATTTCGCGTGTAAGAGCAGTCTTCGCGAAACAGTCCGCGCGCGTGGTAATCATGGCTCGACGAATGAAAAATCAAATCGTAAGTGGTAGTAATGTACTGGCAATTGTACTGCTGATAAATGATTCGGCGTGAGCGATGGTGACGTTCCATTGTTAGAAAGATGGAATCAAATTTTCGACGATGGGCGATAGAAGGTATCTATGACTAATGGTAATTTTCAATCGCTCGTTTAAATTACGTAAACAATCGCAGAGGAACTCAAAGGTAATCGGGCTATCAGTGAATAGTAGCACTTTCTCTATCTTCTAATATTTTTCTGGCTATGAACATGCGGATTTAATTGGGACAGGACGTAATAGATACAAGTGTGAGCAAGGTCTTCCTGAACGCACAGGAGCGCATAACAGAAATTGCAACGCTAGATATTTTGTCCGTAGCACTGCAAAACAGAAATTGCGAATTCAGATATCTCGTCCTCGGTAACGAAGGGGTTAACGTTAAATTTTTGTAGTGTATCGTGGGATTTTGGGTCTGCCCCGATTACGCGGATTCTATGTCCACTGAAACTATCTATTAACCCTTTCGCTAGTGTTGCCTTAAAATTGAAAGCATTCTCGATGCTTAAATAAGTCCGATTTTTGTTCATATAGAAGCAGTTCGGATACAAGTATTTAGATACTCCGTATAATTAATTAAAATATAGATAAATATAATGGAATCGATTCAGAAAGTAGCTTCTCAAAAAAATATACACCTATGGTGATTTTCTGGGCACAATGCAGTTTCTTAACAATAGATAATAATTTCATCGCGAAAGTAATGGACCCTAATATTTTATACTTTCGTATTCAACTTCCTAAAAGCTTAGTTCATGGGTTACTCTGAATTTTGGAAAGTCTACCTCCATCAACCCCTCAACTTATGCAGACGTTAGATGAATTAACAAGTTGTAAAATTTCCAACTTCTGAACTAACATATTAGACATTATCAAAATTACACAGCTTTATCCTCGTTATCTCCTAAACCATTTTTGGGGTATCAGCATACACGCTACAAGTTTGATGACAATTTAACGAAACAATACTCTAAATTTCACGAGAAATACGTGGATACTCCAAACTTAGAGAAAATTTTATTGATATAACGGCAACCCAGACTAATTTCTAATTTAATATATCATGTCCACTGCGATAAACGAGTCGTTTTAACATTGCAGAGTAGTTAATAAAATTACCTACCACTAGAACTACCAACGATTATGGTATGCTTATTTGTACTAAAGAAATCACCACGAAAGGTATCTGAAGAATCATATAATTCATACGAAACAAGTCTTTGTTCATTCATTTTACAAAGAATTATGGAAACTCCCCAAAATTGCATCGCTACGAATTCATACAATTTTTATATAAAATTACGAAGGGGTCATTTTGTCCAATTTGGTAGGTTTAATGTTAAATACTACTGTAAACGTACCGGATCTATAAACACATCGCGAATGTCGAAATCCAATAAGTATAATGCGTGAACTTAAAATACAATCTTGATCGATTCCAATGCATAAATAATGATCTAACCAAAATCTAATCTACCTATCCTAACTGGTAACGAATTCAGCCGATTAGGATCGGGTTAGGTTCAGGCTAAAGTATTCCGGCCAAAGTTCATAATCATCGAAACCCGTTAAGTTTCTACTTTAAGTTCGCAAGCTGCCACCATCCCATACGTACAGGTAAAATGATAAAATTCAATATGAAAGTATCAATAGTTTCTTTCAAAGCAAAGAAGGTAGCAAATAGTTTCTCGGAAGCTAAGACCCATCGCCTATTATTGGAGACGAAAGAAATTGTTCAAAATATCATCCAACAACAATATCGTCAAGTTGAACAGGGTGCAGAAATCATAACGGAGATCGAAAAAGAAAGCGTCGAAACTTGAAATCGCGAGTCGCGCCCACCACGGGACGGTTTCCCACGAGTCAATGAATCGCGCCTTGTACGAACGACTTAAACGTTAAAACAGTTGCAGGGTCGCGCGCGCCACGACTGGCCGCCCGTGCACGCGTGCGTGCGTGTGCGCGGGCGTTCTCGCGGCCGTGTGTGGGTGCACCAGTAAGCAGGCAATGCAACAAGTGTCCTGAGGTTTTGAATCACAAGCAGATCGCGGCCAAGAGAGAGAAAGAGAACGCGACGCGGGCTCGAATGGGATGGGGTGGCGCGAGCGGATAGGACGGAGGGGTTGCGAACGGGAGAAAGAGGAACGGACAAGCGGAGAAAGAGGGCGAACCGATCGGGTCGCGGGCAGAGGATGGTGTCACCGAACAGATATGATACCCCGGAGAGAGGTTTACGCAAACGCGCGCTGGAACACGTGAGATGACGTGTGGTATCGAGTGTTCGACGCTTGAATGCCTCGATGCCTTCTCCCACGAGAACAGTAAATATCGCGTGTCGCGCGACCGACCATGCAAGAATTCGGCGCGCTCACGATCCCGAAACGGATTCGAGGTCAACCCCGCTCGCGCAAATAGGTCTCCTTTGGGGAGATCCGTCGCGCGATTGAATTCGAATCGTCCTCGATTGTGGACGAGAAAAATTGTTTCTTGCGGGAGCAGGGGAAAGTCTGGGAAACTGGGTAAAATGAAAACTTTCTAGTATTTGAATCCCTTGCCGAACTGTGATATTCACTGCATAGACGGAGCACAGAGTAGGCCTATCATCCAATGATCAAGCGATTTTCATTTTTACCTTTTGGAATGCGTGAAGTCTATAGATCTTGAGTTTGCATTTATATTCTGTATATTAAAATACTGTAGAATGTATTTAGATTCCCTTGAAGGTAATTTCAAAACATGTGACACGAAATCCTATAAGATAGCAGGTCTCGATGACGGAAAGTAAACTCGTGGATCAAACGTTGATATTATGGAACACTTGATTTTAAAACTTTGTCAAAAATAGGGGAATTTATTCCTCTTTAATAACATCAACGCGGTGGAGCAGAGAAATTAATAATCATGTTTAATTAATTAAATGTGATACAATTCGAATGATCTGAAATTATAATGAAGTAACTAGCAGGCGTGAAATTCGGCAGTTCGGAAAAGGGATATTTAATAAAGAAAAGAAAACTTGATAAACGTGCAAATAAGTATTCTTTAATTACTAGTATACTTGAATTGGTTCTGGTGTTAAATAAATTCAACTAAAATCTGGCCAATTAAATTGTAGTGGGCCATATTATATCTTCGTAGCATACGTACGTTATACAGTCAGTCACGAAAGTCTACATACGCATTCTAACTTTCAAACATTTAAGAAAGATATCTAGAAGACGTTTCAGAAAGGGAAGATCATTGAGTATATGAATAACAGCATTACCAAAAATATGGAAGGTATCGTTACTATAGACTGCGCATTTTTATGCATTTATGAGAAATTTAAATATGCAAATAAGTGCATGACATGCTTGCAAGTGCATGCAAAATTGTACAAAATATTTAAAGCACAGTAGAAATGATAATATTTAGAGGGTAAAACAACCCCTTATTTAGGTTCCATTTCTTCAATTGTAATTATAACGGTATAGAAATTTGCATAGAAATCCGCAATCTAGTTATTATATTTACGCTGAACAAATTATAGAAGTAAAAAATGTACCAGAAGATGAAACGAAGTACAAATACAGCTACAATAATAAGTTTTATATACTTTAATGTACATACATACACTTCCGTTTAATCGTGTTTTAGATTTATGTATAATTTTCTATTAAACAAATAGAAAGAGCATCACCATTTTTGGACAATTTGCCTAATTTTAATTAGCAAACAAATTACTACTGTTGAAATGATCAGTTCTCTGTATTTTTTGAATATTACAAAATATTAATGGTGTACGTAGACTTTTGCGACTGACTGTATGTATCCGTTTTCTCGCCAAACATGGGAGTCAATTTTTAAAGTAAAATCACTACCCTGCTCGCCAAAATTGCAATCGTCGATCTCGCATTTACTTAAATTTAAGCGAACATTACTCTACCCTTTAATTTCTGAGCGCATCAAGCCTACGGAAGAGTAATCTGCAGATATTCCTGTTTGAACTTACCGTCCTGTACGTTCTCTTCTGACCGGCATGCTTTCCCGGACGACCCTCAAGGTCAACATGGACAGCATGAATAATGTCGAAGAAGTTCTCCACGATCGCGACTTTCTTGTACACTCTTCCGGGTGGAACGGTACCCTCGGCGCCATTTAACGCCTGAAACCAACGTATGACATAGTTAAAAATTCAATCTAACTTTTAAATAGTTAAAGAAGATAGAAAAAAGACGAGCAGTTGCGGGAAATTTAGAATGCGCCGCGTTAATGCGTACTGTTGCCAATCTATTAAAAACTTTACTCCGCTTGGCAATTAAAATGGGATTACATGTTTCGTTTGATTGATTAGATCGCATAATCTACTAGAATTAATAGTTGACATATATTTGAGCAAAATTAAACATATAGAGTTTGAATTATTGTATATTTTACAAGTTTTACTTTAATTAAACAATTCACAGTTGCATTTGAGAGCTTGAACGCCATCTAACTCGTCGTATGCAACTTTGCACTAGAGAAGAAGGTTTCTACCTTCTTGTCAGAAGCACAGTAGATTCCGACAGTTTCTTTACCGACAGATGCTTCACAATCGTCGGTAAGCTAGAGAAATTTCACGAATCTATCGTCGATAATACAGATTTCTACCAAGAAACAACTCTATTCAACTGCAAATTGTTGCTCCTTCTCGTTCAACATTTAAAACTGTTAGGAAGTCAGAGTAGTTTAAACAAAATCATTGAAAGATTATATTCTATTCCATGTAATAACTGAAACTGCTTCACTTCCTTTACAAGAAAAGAAGAAGGATATTCCTAATTATAAAAAATCGTAAGATGGGTCTTATATTTTAAACTAAAAACCGTGCAAGCTCTCAGTTTCAATTATGAACGAAATATTGAAATACTCAGTAACCTTTCGACACAGACTAAGTACAAGAGTAGACCAATCATGCAATTTATTTTTGTGGGCCAAATTCCTGGGACCCTCATTACAATTCCCATTTTCGCTTACATAAAATCTATACACACTAGTTTTTGTGCTTGCTTTCACATTTTGCATATGCAAATACTTTAGAAGTATTTAAATTCCCTTTCAGGTAATAAAAAGGAAGATCTCTTAAATATCGGTACCTCAGACCATGTGACAGAAAGTCCCAATAAGGTGATTTGTCTACTCTTATACGTCTCGTGGTACCTTGCCCGTGCTTTCACGGAACATTTTCTCTATCTTTACGGTGTATGGTGACGCGAGGTTGCGGATGGAGGAAAAAATTCCAACTAGTCCAGAAACTCAATTAACTGCGGAGCGCGGGTGGCGTAACAGTCCGCGGGCATGGCCGCGGTCAGATTGTTCGGACGAACTTTCCGACCTTAAGAAGTTACGGGCGCATGCGCGACATTATTGTATTTCCCTAAACACCTGTTGAAGGGTAAAGTTGAACTCGTGGGGGGGCTTACGACTCGGTTAAGTGGCTGCGGTCAGGCAGGATAACAATGCCGATATCTAGGTGACCGCCGCCTTAAGATAATACGCCGCGCGCCCGATCGAACGACCACGGCCGCCCTCCAGCCCCGTTTCTCCGCATCTGCCCACCGTAATTGGACGTAATCGTGGCGACGGCCCCACGTCGCTTCTTCAACGTCTGCGAACGGAAATCGATGCTTTCGCAAATATCGAAGTGGCACGATCATTCAATTTTCAGCGACTAAACGCGAAGCGCCGAGTTAAAACGGAATCCGTTCGATCCGGCGACCGATTTTATCGGGATATTGTAATACTGAAATATTCCGCGCTGCTAGCCGGTTGTTCTGAAAATAAGCCTGTCTCTTCTGCAAACTCAGCCACGTCTGATGCAAATTGGCGGAAAAATATTTTTGGACTAATCTGTGCTAAGTTCGATACCTTTGCATGGAAGTAGAACTATGCGGTAATTGTGTAAGGCATTTCACAAGTTCATAATCAAGCTGTTCACGGGCCAACCAAATGCGTTAATTCCGCATTTTGAGTTTTTTGACATTTTAGTGGCGAAACACTTGATTGATGCTTAACTATTTATGTTTAAAATAAATTTCCCTAACTCGTTCGCTACCAACGTTATATATGCATGATGTACCAATTTCATTGTAATACATAAAGAACTAGATTTTTTACACACTTCACAGGTGTGACATAGTAAAAAACTATACTGTTATACTGTATTATACTCACATTTATTTGATCTTAATAGCATAAAAGTAAAACTCTGCCGTATGTTTTGTAAAGATTTGAAATATAAAACCAGTGATGGGGTTTTTCTTCGCAGCTTGATAGCGAACGTGTTAATAATGGGGCATAACACAGCGAAACGAGAAAAATGTATTTAGCCATGGAATAATAAACAACTGATAAACGTAGTAACGATTATTCCAAAGATATAGTACTTTATGCATTTTATACGTCGCTAGATAAAAGCTACGCCAGTAATAATACCTACATTCTATAGTATTTGTTTGAATTTAAATTTAAAAATACATTCTATATTTTTTTTATCAATTTCTCTACTTTTCGTTTTGTGGAGTTAATCGATTTGGAAAATGAGCGGCTGAAGTTGATGCAATTAGGGTAACTTATCGTAGAAAAGGAAGTGTAGAGTTAAACTTAGGTTTGAGAGAATATTGTATGAAGATTTTAAAACGTTAATTATTATTGCACAGGATAAATTATTTGAATGGACATTATTTCTAAATTGTACACTTTAAATTTCACAAATTTTATGCGGGAACTCAAAAATCGTACCGAGTATCAGTATGTACCACGTTTGAGACAAACTACTTTTTGATATCAATGCTGTGAAGAAGCCTTAAACCCATAAATATTTAGCACTACGGCAAGTGTATGATTTTGAAGAAACATATTTACATCAAAAAAGATACAAGTCAAGTGTTATGAAGAAACGTGCATTCACTTAACACTTTGATAACCAAAACGTAGGTACTGTGCAATGATTGACGTATAACAGATAAAATATTACTAAATTAAAAAGTAAAGAAATCCTTTTAGAAAAATCTAATAATATGTTTGATTTATCACTTATGCTTTAATTCTCGCCTGCATTTTCAAGTAAACTTTATACTTCATGCAAAAATGAAAATTTGTTAACACTTGAGTATCAACACATGCAATCTCTTAAAAATATCCTTAAGTGCAATGATGAGACAAGAATGTAGCTTATTTCGTTTTGCCTTATATGTACATATACATTTTTTCGCAAAACTTTATCAAAATGTCCTAAATGTCCTAAATGAACAAAAAATATTGTACAAACTTAAGTCGGTTGATGCCGTATAAAAAATTATGACAATATACAATACAAAGGGAAATATAATACAAGACCAAAATAAGTTCGCAACTATATAATCATTAATTGTTCATACTCCATTTTAAAACGTACACTGTTCTTATCAATATAATACTGATGGCGATAAAAAGTTGAATTTGTTTCTTTACGAAATTCATTTTGATTTCACTATATTTCACTGAATAACTTGACTTATCATACTACCATTAGTTCAATGTCTTGCAAGAGTATTAATGCTGTTTTCATAGGAACGCGAATAACTTTAGAATCTACCAAGAAATCATTCCAACTATTACGAATGATTACTTTCTCATGGGGATCCAGTATTTCTATCATAACTTTTCAATGAAACTTAAAACGACTTATAGTTATATAACATTGTTTGCTTATATTTATAGTTGCGCAATATACTGACAAAGTTTCGCGAAAGAAAACCAGGGACACCTTGTATATATGCAACACGTATCTAATTAATCCACCCTCTACCCGAACCAATTTCTTCCTCCCTCAAAAACCGAGCAGCAACCCATCCCGGAATATATCACGAACCAGAAATTTCCCGGTGTAACAGCATGGAAAGACGGCGACCTCGACTTCTGAAGTCCCAATAATCGTCGATGATCCAGCAGAGTTCCTGGGTCAGACAGCGTCCACCCCCATTGAGATAGCACGGGTTCGATCGAAACGGGTGGAGGATAACCTACTTGCGAGGGTGTAGGTACCTTGCCTTCTGCTTATATAAACGCACGCAGGGGTGGGTTTCACGACAGAATACGGCGAAGCAAACCAATAGGGTGGGAGAGAGAAATGAGAGAGAGAGAGAGAGACAGAGAGAGAGAGAGCTCGACATTCTGCCGCCTGCGGATGGCCGTCACGCAATGCGTATCGGCGTATAACGAGCGTTTATGGTACGACCGCGTGCCTCCACGGGCCGAGATCTGTCTGGAAACGTGTCGATACTGAATATGTATGCCCCTTTGAATCAGGCATCCTAGCTACTCGTTTTAATGTTTAATACAAAACGGAACGCGAACGGTCGTGCTTTGTTTTCCGTTGGATACCTTCAGTGTTGGACCTTCGAGCGCCTTCTTGGCGCAGTTGGATCTTGGGGGAATTGTGATTGAACAAGGAAGTTTCGGGGTGTGATAAATCGATAATAGTTTGCATCGAACGGTCCAACGGTGTGAGTGGTATAGTTGGAAATCTGGGTATCTGGAATCTGGGAATCGGGGAAGCTGATGATATTCTGTTTGGCGATACGCGTAGAGCGATATTGGGAACTTGTAGATAGAGATCGTTATAATTGTTAGAAATGTTTTAGTAACGGTGTTATTATAAGCTTCCATTTTTTTGATACAGAAAATTAGTTTCATACTTCAAAGACATATAAGTCATAGACGAGTAACTAAAAAGCACAACTGACTATAGATCGCTGTTGATCTACACCAGGTCCTAAACAATCTAGATTCCACAATTGCCGTGGATTCTGCAGCTAAATATTTCTTCAATTACTTTTAAACAATATCTTCAAAGAACTACGCAGCTACGGTGCGGGGCAAAATAACAGGATATTTCAATTACTTAAATCTTCGGCAAAGAAAAGCGGAACTTACATTTTATATAAAGAATTGTATTGACACCAAGTTTTTGGACACTGATGCAGACATGAAGTCTGTGGATATTATCAAATTAATATGATATTAATTGTTACATAAAAAGGCGATATAGCGTTGGTTCCAAAAATTTGTATTAAAAAATATTTCACGATTAGAATTGGTTATACGAAATATTCAAATATCTGGGACCCATCATTTTGTCTGGCACTGTATCTATAGGAAAATACGTGGAAAGGAGGAAAATATCCGGCGACGAGCTCCAGAATAGAAGCGCGTGAGTGGCGGCATAAATCCGTAGGAGGCGCGGCACGGGCCAAGTTTGCGGCACAACGAAATCCGGGTATAGCGGGTGTTTTAAAACCCCGCGGACCGCGAGTTTGCATTTTAAACGAACGACCGGTCGTCGTGGTAGTGAGGAGAGAAAGGGGGCGGAAAACAACGCGGCCGCCACGCAAACGCGCCGGCGAATCGGATTAAAAAAATTCACCAGGGAGTCGCCGGGCGTCGAGGCGCACGTGAATCGCGCGTGGGAGGGCGTCCGAGAAATCGCCTAACGGGTGACCTGTTTCGAACAAATTCTGGATTCGACTGAAATTGAATTACATACAACCCTCGCAAAACGAGACTTCAATTACACGGAGTCTTGGATAACGCGCGGCCACTTTTGAGTAATATTCTAGTTGTGTTGCGTGAAGAATTAGATAAGATTAGTTAATATATTTTCGCTATTAGTAATACCACTTACGAATTTTCTTATAGCTGCGCATGTTAAGGCAAACAATTTACTGCTCCAATGTTGCGCCAGGTGCAAGATATTGGAATGTTATACATTGTGTATGTTTGTTACGCTAATTTTTAAGGATTTAACCACTCAGTGACGGTGCGATTTTCTGTTCCGCTCACACACATAACAGAGATTTCCGTATCTCCATAAATTTACTCCATTATGCTTCGAATTTGGTGCACTTTTTATAAAATATGGAATCAAACTACACGTCCCATAATCACCAATAAATAGCTTTATCTGTACTAAATAATCACTAATCGTTTACTCTAAAACTTTTTGTAGCCACGGTATTTCTTATCCCTTCACAAGTTTAACACTTGTTAATGAACTATTATGAATCATTGTACACTTAGTTCTTGCTTAACGTGGAAATTCCTATGAGATCAGTATTAGAAATCGTGCTGAGTATTACTGTATACCAGTTAAAGATTCCCGATCAAGTGTCATTGAAATGACGCATCATTCTGCTACGTCCACTTCGAATTAACGGTAGAAGCCGGTCAACTGGGGATCGATCGTTAACGTGAAGTAACGATTCGTAAGTTGCCGGAACAATTAATAGTTGAACGGGGTGAAGTAAGTTGTAAGTAAGTCAGAAATGCGTGGGGATCAGTTGAGATCCCCGAAGACCCGGCAGGATTAACGAAGCGGCTGCAAGAAAGTTACCGCGCGGAGTATCGTTACTGGCGCCGTCGTTTCGGTAACTTTGGATTACGTAACGCGCTGCACCGGCGTCAAGTGCTTTCACAGTTCGTGCATGTGCGTGAAACGATGCTCGTGTGTCGGTGAACGCCACCTACAATTCCTATTTTGACGTTTTTTAACGAACGGGATGATGAAATTCTTATTCGAGGCTGCTAACAAGGCAGGTTTCCCAAGTATTAATCGCCGATTTTAATGAGACTTAGTGAAAAGGTAATTTTCGAAAAAACATTTGACACGTATTTTTTTTATCGGCCATCATCCATATCTGGGGGGTGAAAAAATTGTTTAAAGAAAAGTTATGCGTTTTCTAATGACAAATGAACCTATACAAACGGTTTTCCAAAAATCTATTTGTTTAAAGAACATGCTAAAAATTAGTATTTTATTAATTTTTCTGGTTAAATGTTGATCCATTTTTTGTAACTGTGTCCACATTCTTTAGATTGGTCTATAGTTGATGATGACCTTAAGGCCGACTTCTGTCAACTTTGACAGTGTATAGTGTCTGAAGTACAATAAATCTTCATTTATATTTTGTACAGAAACTCACGGAATATTCTAAAAAATACACCGTTGCAAGTTTATATAATTTGTATCGTAAATGTGCAACCAGTCACTTTTACTGGCTTGGTAGTTCTAATGTTACGTTCCTTTAGTGGTCATTACAATTTCTGATACGTTTTGCAATGACGTACGAAGAGAAACAAAGCTACGTGAGGGGTTCTACCCGTAGGTAGCATAGCTCTGACTTAAAAATTCCTCATCCTCGAATGCGTTGGTTCGAAGCCTGAAAATTTGTCTGGCAACGCGACCATCCAGCAGACTCGCCTACTCCTCGATGACGCAAGTGAACTGCCGGGGACTGACGTCAAGAAGTTCGAAAAGCGTTCTGAAAATAGTATGGGGACGCGCATAACGCGCTATCCTGGCACACGCAACGCGCTGGACGAGCGAGCGGATCTAGGCGAGGCGGCTTCGCTAACGGGCGGCCGTAGTCATTGAAACGGTCCCGAAGTGGCGGCGTGTCCGTTGCATAACAACGATACTAGGAAGCGGCGCGAAAGTGGCACGGTATCATTGCGGCCGGCCGTTAAATATTCTCAACGAGGTCGGATTACCTCCATTACGTGAAGGAACGACACGACCGGGTCGGTCAGGAACGAGCCCGTGAGGAGTATACTCGGAACTGTCTCTCCTCTCCTGCTCGCCTCTTTTCTTCATGCTGGTTGACAAGTTCTTTGCTACGTAGGCTCATCACGGCTCAGGGTAGTCAGCTAGGGCGCAAATTTTTTAGCGCGCAGAAATATCTCTTTTATACGGTTTAGATAAGGTAGATGTAAAAGGTAGAATCACAGACGAGGTACAGAATAGACTTATCATTCGATGTTGTTTTCTGTCACATGGTTTTGGAATCTCGAGACTCCATTACGATTTTTATTTTTACTTTTTCGATTGCGAGAAATCTGTAGCGTTTGCGTTTGCTTCAACATTTTGCGTATTAAAGTATTAGCTACGAAGCATAGGATATTCATTCTAATATAGAATCATCCGGGGGTTACCTGGCACCCTTACCATTTTAGTGTTACATGCAACATTACGAGTTTATACTAGAATAAGGCAATAAGGCTTTTAAAACAATGGAAATTATAACTAAATATTGCTATGATCAGTTGTTTTCGACATAATAGGTCTTTAAAATTCAAATCTACAATAACGTGTATATATGTATGTATATTGATGGACTTAATTATAAGACACCTTGAAAATTTCTATGATGAGAGCTAAACTTTATATTAAAGAGCATTATACGTGAAATAAATCCATTTATTGTTAACCAATACTTTCGTAAATTAAACAAATGCCTAGCTTAAATCAAAATAATATAATTTTACTCGGACAAAATTATAAGACGCTATCTTCGATAATTAAAGAAATATACATAACTAATTAAAAGAATCACTTTTTTCCGAATGTTAATAATGAGTAGACTCTCCTTTATTATGCACTACTTGACGCATTCGATTTGGTAAACTTCTGTTCAATTTTTTTTTATATAAGTTTGCCCTACGTCTGCCCAGACACACACGTTATGATATTTCCTACAAATGAGCGGTGTACCCTGTACTTAGTCAATGATTCTCCCAAGATTTTTCCCTTCGATACCGATCAAGAAAACGAAAAAAGGACGGCCCAAAACGGATGGGTTTGTAGGAACGCACATACACCTCAATCTACCGGGACCCCGCTATATCGACGTTTGTTTTTCGGCTCCGCTTCCTTTCTTCTGACCGACTGGGCTTAGTTTTCGTCCGCCGAGACAGGACGCTGCGAGCCAGGCCACCCAGTAGCCTTCTAGATAAACGACCCGGCCCCCGTTGAGTGCCGCGGGACGCCGCCACGGAAACAAGGACAGTCAAACGACCGACGAAGAGAAACAAAGATGAACGCATACGCGTGGGGAAATGGAGAGAGGGACTGACACGCTTCCAGACGGGCACAGGCTGCCTGGAAGTCAGAGGGAACGCGGAGGAACATCACGAGGTCATACCACGAGAGCTGCATAGCCTGAAAAAGTGTTTGGGTTTCGGTGACGGAACAAAGAGTCTCTCAGCCGCGGATCCTCCTTTCGCGTTCCCGTTTATTTGACCAACTGCCCCGCGCCCCACCTTCCGTCCCGTGTGCACGCTGGATATTTGTTGATCTTGCCTTGGAACCGACGTCTGCCGCCGCCGATTGCTTCTGTGATTCTTTTCGGCATACATAGTTGGAGAAACGTTTAGTCTGGCCTTAGGTGGGCGAGGTTAAAGATGATGGGGTGCGATGTTAGGCAAGGTAAATTGGGAGCACTGATTTTTTTTTTTTTGTGGATTCGTTATGTTAGAAGCTAGAGTCCCAAACGAAATATGTATGTATAAGAGTAGACAAATCGCCTTATAGAACTTCGCGTCACATAGCCTGAAATACTGACATCTAAAAGAATCAGAATTTTAAGGAGAATATCTTTCGTTTTATTACACGAACAAGATTTTTAACACTTCTAAAGTATTTTAACATGTAAAATGTAAAAGCAAACACAAAAACTATAGATTTTACGCAATTGAAAATGTAAAAATGAATCTGTCAATGGGACTTTAGAGCCTCAGGAATTCGGACCACAAAAATGTTGGCCTACTCTTGATACTTAGTCGGTGCTAGAGTTATAGCGACTCACGTACTCGAGGAGTAAGAATAAATTCAAAGAATGTCACAGTTTTACTGGGAAAATCTATTCTTAATACTTTACTCCACAAGTACGGAAACGAAGTTCAATAAATAATGTAACCTTGTATCGTTTATGAAATGAAGTCTACAGTCTTGGTAGATATCAGAAAAAAATGAGCAAAAAACGATTATGGTACAATCTCCGCATTTTTCTGCAAGTTGATTACTGGAGAATCAAAGTAGACATACTTTATTTTCCCATTTAACCTTCACTAAATCATTTACTTAGTAGCAACGGATAATAACTAAAACGTAGCTTCATATTTGCATTTGAACAATTATGTGAGTTCGAAGTCAGTATCTACGAATAAACTTCCATTTATGTTCACTTGTGCTGAACCTTTATTCCTTGTATCGAAGGACAATCATTCAATGAGATATTTTTCTTTGTTAGTTTTCATTAATGATAAAAGCAATAAAAGCAAAGGAAAATTATACAAAGTACTAATGTCTGGCGTTAGCCCTTGAAAACGACTCAAATATATTTTAAACCACACTACTAGCTTACTGTTACGCTATAACTTAAAACTTCTCCTATCCGTGCAACTGATTGCTAGATCAATCTACGATTGCACCCAAGTTACGAAAGACCGAAGCATCGAGTTGAGAAGACTCGGCTCTGGTAGCAGGCTTGTTTTTTCGAGCGGCTTATAGCAGCCGGTGATCTTGTTTCTCGCGGCGGTGTTTCTTTTACGAGCTGACCGGCGGAAGTCCGAGATGGTGGTATCGACTTTCCTCTGGGCTCGTGGCATTTACGGACCCTCGGACACGAGAGTGTTCGCGAACCGCTGGAATTCCGAAGAATGTTCTCGTAAAGCGGCCCAGCTACGAGGAAACGCTCTCTGCGTTACTTGCGAAATTGCTCCTCCTGCTAATCAGACACTTTTTGGCCGAACCCCGTATCTTCGGAATTCTTCCATGGACTCCTCCCCTCTATAACACCTACCGCTTTCTCTCTGTCTTTCTCTCTCTCTCTCTCTCTCTCTCTCTCTCTCTCTCTCTCTCTCTCTCTCTCTCTCTCTCTCTCTCTCTCTCTCTCTCTCTCTCTCTCTCTCTCTCTCTCTCTTGGAGAATAGGGAACTTTTGTCGTGGCTTTTTTTTTCCAACAAGATTAATACATATATCTATAGGAACACGATTTCTGCATTGAATTGTGTAAAGTTAATAAGATGTGAATGTTGGTTTCGTTACTTGGGATGGGTTTCGTGTCTGGAATGTCATACAGATTGTAATGATAGTAACGCTAAGTTGCAAATGGTAGTATGGCTAATTACAGTGATAATGAACCTTCAAAAGGTTTTATTTATCACACGTATTCATAGAAGTTTTCGATGATAAGAAAGTGGAAATACTTCAGTCAGTCACAGCGTGTGTGACATGTGTAAATAATTATGCCTTATCCTTGCTCTATGTTCGAAACAAAACGGGGCACCATCGTTATGTCGAACATTATTGTTTCATATTTTCCGTATTCAATTTGAAAAGTTCATTTTAGTGCAGGTACTACGGTAGACAGATACCGACAGCATATGTAATGGAAATATTTTACATTAACGCTATTTATTAATGTGAAGAATTATGAATATTTCATCAAAATCTCTAAAAAGATTAAAAATGAATTGAAAGTAATTTTTTAGCGTTCCTATATTGTGAACGCGGTGCAGATTACAATTTTGAAAAAAGAGGATTATTTTGGAATGACGCTGAATTTTAATCCTTGAATATTAATAAATAAACTGCGAATATTGATGTAAATTCATATTTTTATAGAAAAAAAGAAACGCAAGGCAGAATTTATGTTTTGTTGCATACTGTTGTAATTATCTTTTTAACTAATTTTCATTTCTATCTATTGCAAAAGACATATTAATTATCTTCTATATATTTTTATAATATGTTTGCACGAAGACTGGTAATCTGCTGATAAAAGCGTTGAAAGTAATAAATTAAAAAATTAAATTTAAATCTGTGCAGTCGCTATTTCTTACTTTTGCGGGAACTTTGTCTGCATCTAAGGAAAGTATTGGTATCCCTAACTTTCTACCTGTAAAGACTATCGAAAGTGGAGCAATGAGTAATCCAGAAACTAATTTTCACGGTCCAATACTTCGAACAAAATTATCAACGATTCTTGCAACCAGTTATATTGATGATGAATGTACTTTATCATATACAATCGAAATAAAATGAAATAAATATTAACTTGAGGTGTGAGGTATGTATTGTTTAAATCGTAAAAGAAAGTTATGAGATACAAATTGTTTTTTTTTTATTGATACCTATTCAGTAACTTAGTTACAAATTGCACGGTTTTCTTTCTTTTTATTGGGGATACTGATAAAGAATACTTTATATGTAGCATCTGTACGTTACACCAAACTGTTATGTCCTATATTATCCCAAAAAGTATTTACGCAACGCAGACTTCGTATTTCTATTGACAGTAACTTTTTCTAAACAACGCCAAATTAAAGTCTTGATATATTTTCAGGTACATTTATGTACATATACAGTGGATTCTTACAAACTGTTATAAACAGGTTTTAATTTGACGTAACTCTACAAAAGATAATTTTAACAGAAGTCCCGAGTACACACTATTTATTTCTATTCATACAGTTTTTACAATAAAAATTAAATTCGCTAAAAATTTCAGCTACTCAATACACTAACCCTTCCGTTGCAGCAGATTTTGATAAAAGAATTATAAATTGCGTTAAATTCATGTTCTTCTTCCGACTCTTTCCTATTCTCTAGATTTTACGTGACAACAAATGTCAGGTCTCTGAAGAAGCCAATACTATTTTTGATGACCGAGAGTAATCGGCAAAGGACGCCAATAATACGCTATGCATGAATTTCTTGAACGCCTATAGGCGCTGATAGCATTGAAAGGGTTAAAGTTAAGGATTTCTTATCATTATCTATGTATAACTGTACCTCCTCTCATAGAATAAAAAATAAATAATTCCCATCAACCTAATTAAAAACCAGGAGGACGACAAGAGAGTCTGATTTTTTCGGGGCGCCTTGATCTATTCATCTCAAACCATCCATGTTGTGGTCCGCTTAAAAATCCCCAAGCGACCCAAACTTTCATAGGAAGTCGTTACAGCTAGGCTCGGAAGTCCACTACTAATTCGGCGCAAGTTTCCAACATTTTTCGCAGGCGATCCCGCTGCTAGGAGGATCTGCTGTTTTATTTATAGCGGAACGCGCTTCGTTACCTTTCCGCCTGATTATCGATCCTCGAGACGCTAGATACTCGACATACTCTGTCTCCCCCTTTCCTACTTCGTTTCCCTATCGCCCGCTCTCTTCCTCTATCCGTTACTTACGGTATTACTTAACATTTTACCTTCTGCCTGGGAACGAAGAAAAAAATTAGGGGGGAAAAACAGGCGGAATTCCTTTCCCGTTCCCGTTCCACTTGGTATACACGACTCGTCCTCCCATCGTGGACCAGCAGGGGGTAAAAGGGGGAGGGGAGGGTGAAAAAGAGAGATACTCCAGGGTGGGATTCACCGTCAGTTCCCGAAGGTTTTTTGCCCGTCGCCTTCGTTCGAGCCGCAAATCGCGCGGTTTTATTGGGAGCAAGGCCATCCTACTCGACACCTCCTCCTTCGCTTTAGGTACTTAGGAAGCCCCGAACGATGCAGACACCCCTCTCTTCCAAGCTGTTATGAAACGTGGGTGAAAACCCTCAGGTTCATTCATTTTAACGATTTATTCCGCGCCACGCCGCGGTAACAATGGCGCGCTACGAATTGCAATCGGGTGCCTTTCTGTGCGATGAGAGAGTCGTCGAATGTCTCAGTATGTGAGGAGGACTGTAGTGTTAAAAAGAAAAGTGGTCTCTGTGTGGGTTCGCTAGTACATGTTTATTAGAAAGAGATTTGCAAGTTGGAAGATTTATGGGAAACTCGAATGTGTATAAAATGTGCAGAATGCACAAAATATTTAGAACTATGCATACAAAATGTACAAAATAAATGGCGCTTTATAATATTCAGTGGGTGAAACGAATTTCTATTTGGATCGTATTTCTTTAGTTTTACTTGCAAAAAATATGAATTTGCATTACAATCCGCAGTCTAGTAATAAGACAATGTAATAAATCAAGAAATCTGATACTAATTTAGTTTGGGCTGATGACACACGGAATAAAAATTTGACATTTAATAATATTCATCTATGTAAAAATATTTGATGTACGTGAAAATTATTAATTTCTTCTATTATGTCTGTAATAGTGAATGTTTTCCGTATCTGTAAAAATATATCTCATTTTATTTGAGGCACGATAAAAATTATTTTTTATTTTGGCATTTTCTCAAAAATGTCTACGTAACTCTTATTTAAGCGATTCACAAGTACTTGCGCTTAAATTTCTTATGCTTTCTTTAATGTTCCTATTCACAGCTACAGTAGAACCGTGACAACTACTGACAGACAACCCCAACAGACGACAGATTCATGCGATTAACGAGATGATCGATCAATAAATTCACACATCTGCGTTTGCTATCATTCTCCATTCCATTTCTTCGTTCCTAAATAACCACTGCTAACCTCTGCTAATCTATTACGGACCAACGTGTTTAGACTATTAATTGTTTTAATTGCTAAAAAGTTTAAGTTGGATATTTACTACTTTAACACCGTATCGGATATAAAACATTGATATATTATACGTAATTTGCATTTAATAAACATTGATCTTATAGTTTCGTAATACATTTAAAATTAGAATTATAACTTACTAGAAATACAGCGTGCGTTTGTTGTATTTAATCCAAAATCTGTTTTACGAGCTACACTCGTCATTATAAGGCAAGGAGTTAATGGGTTAACGAATTACGATTTAATTGAAATTTGATTGTGTGTATTTACGTCAGCAGTATACTATTTCTTTGTATAACTCTACTATTTTAATATCTTTGTTGCTCTTTATCTCGATACATTGAATCACCCGTTCATATTGCATGAATTCACGAACAGTATCATCCTACGTATCCTCTAAAATATAAACTATGATGTATCTATCCACCCCCGCTACAAACTTTTCCAAATTTTTAACATTTTCTCCAACAGTAAAGTTTGCGTTAATTACTGCATTGAGTGTTACGAACGAACTTTGAATCGTTAATTTTGTATAACTCATTACACGTCAAATTTCAATCTCCTGTTATGAATCTCTAAAGCTACGGCCCTCAATAAAGAATTTCTCAAGAATTGTAATCAAACTTCTCATTCCTCGAGAAATGAAAAATGTGGAGAAAACAGGAACGCCAGTTCCCAGTGATCTTGATTACCTGAGCATTTCCAAACTACGCTTCAATTACCGATCAAATTCTCGCTGAATCAATACTGCAGCGCATTCCGACGATTCCGAGTCAAAGCCACGAGGTTCACCGGAACCCATAGACGGTGTCGCTTTCACGTAAGCCAGAGCCATTCCCGAGTGCAGTTACAATCGCGCTAAGGCTTTTTCCATCCTCGAAGCGGCGTCGGTCCGCTCGTAAAAAGCCACGGTCCCGCTCCCTTCCTCCTGGTGCCGGTTGTTCGTGGTCGTTCGAGTCGCCGACTCTTTCTCTTTCTCTCTCCCTCTCGTATCGCTAACGATGAGGCGCGAATCGATAAGGGACCGGCGCTCGGTCGACTCGTAGCGAGCGAGGCGGCGACCTGGAATCCGACGGCCCGTGACCGGAAACCGATCGTGTCGGCCGCACTGGCCGGCCAATCATCCGAAAAGCCGCGTCCGGCATGTCTGCAACGCCGATCCCGGAAAACCGGAACCTCCGGCTGCTCCCACTACGCCTGCCTGCCCCGCCCTTCGTCCGTGCCGCTATCAAGATACCGCGGAAACGTATTCCGGCCTGTCTGCGTTCATTATCGACGCGCCGGACGTTTTACGGCACTTGTACTAACGCGCGGTTAGGATTGATTTCCAGATTTATGGCCGTTGTATCCAGACGAAATCAAATGAAACGAGTGGCCCGTTATTCTTCCGAGGATGGCACGTGCGATTCCACGGAGATCTTTTGGGGCGGAATGTTTTTATCGAGAGAACGGAGGAGGATGTAAGATAGGGTTGGTAAAGATTGAACGTTGGACGAGGGTAGTGTTAATTAAACCTAAATTGCCACACGGGGCTGTTTTATGAATTTTATAAGTGAAATTTTTAGTTTGTATAAATTTGTACTTATATGTCAAAATGACATAAATCACATGTCTTATCTTAATATTACCGATTGAAGTATTGGACTTCGATTATATTGTCTTTTTTATTCTTTTCAATAAAAGAAATTTGATTTTTCTGCGTTTTGTTCCCTAATAAACGTATAGATTTTATATTTTAATGCACAATTCTGTGGTTGTAAAGCAAAACGCCATAAGTCGCAATTTTTCATTTTCGGAATATTGCGGCTTAAAATTTTAAGTATAATTGCTATATATCTTGCTGCATATATAAATGCAATGTATAAGAACTATAAATTCTATGAATAATTGTAATTAACCATGGTTTTTGTCATAAGTAAAGAAAAATTTAACTGTAGATAATAAGAGCTGATTCAAATCGTTTCTGAAGCCGGTTGAGCTAAGTTTTTCTTTAACTTTTAAGTATAGAGACAGACAGTAGTCCTACCAATTACTTTACGATGCAACTGAATTAATCGGAAATTTGGCCTTACTTGAGGTGTCATTTATAATCTATTTGAAGGCATACTATATGTAGTATAGCTGTACCTAGAAGCATGCAGCAGTTTGGGACATCGACATACCGCGTAATTGAAAATCCGCGTAATTTCGAGACTCCCATACCCATTCTTACTATTTGTATTACATATTTAGTTAGATACCGTTGTTCAGAGAAGTTAACCATATGTTATGTATATTCTCAAATATAATAGAAATATATTAGGTGTACCAATGAATAATCCACTTATTTTGTTAATTTCAAACTTCAAAGAAGCTCAATCACCTATCCCATGTTAAATATAATTACTATTATCCTGTAATGCTTTATGAGTTTTTGCAGGCCAGCTATGAATTCCTGCTCGAAAGAATGCTTCATTTTTGGATAAAACAAATTCATCGAGCCATTCAAGAATTACTTGGATTACTTATTGGTACACCTAATATATAATAGAAATGTGCATTTTATTTTAGAACAGAATACATGTAAACGTGTTATTCATGGAACTTTCAAAGTTCTACTACTGCTCGGTTCTTTAAAATGTTGAATTTCACAACATATTCCAATTTTATAACAATCGTATAGGCAATCCTAAGGTAAATAAATACCCAAATGTAGCCAAAATAGAATTTTTTTATCCTTTAAGTATTAGAAAATATATTGCACTCTGGATATTTTATATATTTTTGCATATTACGTGTATTTATACATTAATAAAAGTCCAATTTGAACTTCCCGAGATACATTTTTCTATCAGAAGACATCCAAGATGTAAGCGGCGTTAACTTTTTACAATTCTAACTAGCATTCGTTTACCATTATTTAACATAGCAAATTATTCAACATAATCGCTAAATGATGAATTATTAAAGTCGACTTAACGCGGATTGCTTAGAAGAACTACACGATCATGACGTCAAACGTGATTTTACTGTCAAACATGTTTGAATAGTATACATTCCGATTCTGACCTTTTTCTGAATTCATAATTCTCGATGTAATCAGAATGATATGCATCTATCGAATCAAGGTTCATAAGTACAGAACAGATACGAGAATGTCGACTGTGACACATGTGAGTTTGCTACAGTGAACTGTTGTTCATATCGACAAAAATAACGTCAACATAACTTTCCATGATATCATTAATTAAATACAGAAAATTGCTATTTTATAATAAACTAGACTCCGTGTCTTCTCTAAACTTGTTCGTAAGGTTATTACCAAAATTCGAGCTATACGGGAATAAATCATGGAATTCCAATACATAGATACTATATGTATGTACATTTATTGTAGATCTGGATTTTAGAGATCAATTATGTCGAAAACAATTGACTATCGCAATATTTATTTACAATTCCCAATGTTTTCAAACCGTTGTTGTCTTATTCTACATTAAATTAGTAATGTCGCATGTGACACTAAAACAGTAAAGGAGTCGGTTAACCTCTGGATGATTTTATACGAGACTGAATAGTCTATCCTATACTTCGTCGGAGATTAACACTACCCTAGCACTTTTGCACAACTCTAAATAGTGGATCGTAAACTATTAAAGGTAACGTAAGATAAGGAAGATCCACACAATCTCCTAGAAATAAAAAAGAAAGCCATTGCACGTGCGCGCGATCGGACAACGTAACGGCAGAGTACGTCGTACATCGTGTTCGTCCTTGACGATGCACGACAGGACGCTATACGTCACGAGGGGAGAGCCCCGATGATCCGCCGTCGAAGAGACCCGACAACCAGGCTAAACCGAATAAATTATTACGCAGCTCCTCCGTCGTCTTCGTAGCCGTCGTGGTTATCCGCCTTCGCCGCATCCCATCGCCCGATGCCCCCCGCCGTTAAGCGTCGAGCGCGGGCCGCCCTCCGGGCACGAAGATTCATATCTGACTCGAAGGCTTGCGTTCCCTCGGCCGCGGCTTCGAACGGGACTCCTGAGCCCGAAGCGGGACGGGATTCAGCCAACACTTGTCCCGTCTGCGGACAAAACTTCGGCATCCTCTGACTTCGACCCGCTCGCTCATTCTCCGTCTTCGTTCCGCGCATGCAGGGTGCGTCCCGCTCTATCGTGCGACAGGTCGAAGCCTGCTGCGGCGAGAGAGAGCCCACAGCGCACGGGTGAAAGGAGGACGGTGCTTGGCGAACGGCAAACGAGGCAGACGGAGACAGCGTCTGCGTCAGACTGGAAGCCGGCAGAGAGAAGTAGACGAATAGGGAGAGAAAGAAACGGAGAACGAAATACGGCGAGACTGGCGAGAAAACGAGCGTGTTGAAGAGCGACGAAGAGAGAAAATGCGCGTGGGACGAGGAGGCACCTAAGCGATCGCGGCGCGGTGTTGGAATAAACGGTGGGAAGAGAAGGGTGAGATTGAGGAGCGGCAGAGCAGGGGCAGGAGGAATCTCCGGAGATTCCACGCATGGAGAGTCGTGGAACGGGCCAGACCGAGCTTGCTGGTTGCACGGAAGGCAGCTGCTAGCCGGCTTACCACCGTCGCGCATTATACCGGACGTCAGAGCGACAGAGATGGAGCGATCTGTTGAAAGAGAGGTATACACAGAGGCAAGATAGAAAGGCGAAGGGGGAGGGAGGGTGCAGAACGAAGAAAGAGGTAGCGCGTGCAGAGCCGCAACCGTGAAAGGGAACAGAGGGAGGGTACGGCTGTCCCGTAAAGATCAGCACTAAAAAGTACACGCTAGAGTTGCGCGCGGTTGAGCCGAACGGCTCCGTGGCCGAAGAAAAAATGTGGAATCGCTGACGGGGCACGGGGAGAGGTGTACGTCGTGGGCTGAAAGCTACCGAATCCGGACCAGAGAGGAACCCGGTAGCGTTTTCGTGTCGACTCTCGGAGCGGGACCGATAGAGGCCTGTCTCGACGCTTCTGTCTCTCTTTCTCTCATCTTCTGTCTTTCGGTGGCGTTTTTTCCTATTTTGTTTTATGCTTCAACGCCCGGAATTTGTGGCACGGAGTTCCTCGAATGCGAAGAAAGGCGTGCCGGGAACTTGCGGCACGGAGAAAATGCTCCGTGAAAATACAGTGACTCACGAAAGTATTTGAACACACTTATCGTGGAATACTTTTACGAATACAATGTGCATGTGATGCAAAGCTTTTTAGAATATCATTAGTTCTGGGATAAGACCTGACTATCATAGTTACATTGGTAGAGATTGAAACAAATCTTAAGATGCACATGGGGAGCTTGTAAGATATTTATTGCAACATACTGCGTTCCACAGAGATCATAAGAACATTTAATCAGTTAATTGTTATTATTAAACTGCAGATTTTTATGCGTTTGTAAGAAATTCAATTTTGATAAAAAGTACAAGAAACATATAATATACACAATTGTATAAAATATCCAAAGTACAAGTTACCATATTTGAGGAATGAAACTAAGTTTTATATAGATTCCATTATGCTGGTCGCGCTTTTAAGAACCCGCAAAATTTGTTTTTTTAGTGAGAAAAGACATAGGTACATAATTTCATATTGAAATTAATAATAACTACGGAACGTGTCAGAGTAGTTAAAAAGAAACTGATAACTTTATTTAGATTCGCATGATTTTAATCTATACTAATTGTTAGTGTAAATTTTTACTTCCAGCACTTACATCACTTGCCATTTCAGCTTCTTAATTGTTCATTAAAAAGTAGTTCCTATCACCAACTTTCAATCTGTACAAAGCTAACTTTTCTTCTTTTTATTTTAAAAAAATTTAGGAGTTATATACTTGAAATGCGAAGCTTTCCAAAAATCTGGCGTGGATCTCGGGAAGTACGCCTGCCAGCACTTTGCATAGTAGAAACAGGCGGAAAGGGCGAGATTAATCCCCGGGATTTAATTCTCGATCGACGCGAGGGCAAACGCAATTTTGTTGCTGGGAGCGACTAAACGGTATGAGGAAGGAGGCGGAGAGGTTTCAATCTTGCCAAAGAAGAAAGGCAAGATTGCTCAAACGAACGATCCGCGGCAGGGTCATCCCGTGGCGGGAAAGGTCGCGAACTCTTAAACCAATTCTGGCAAGGAATGGTTCACGATGTTGGAAGAACACCAAGAAACAGCCGACGCGGAGGAGAAAACGCAGCGAATCTTGTAATTTCTTCCTTTTTCTGTTTCCGCGGTTGCTTCGGGGATTCGCTATCGAAACCTGTCAAGGGAGACTTTCAGATTTCTAATCCTTCGCGGTACTCGTTAGGACAACGACTGATTTTCCTCGTCATCGATGTCTCGAATTGTGTCACGATCGTGTTAAAAATAATGAATAATCAAAGGTGTCGCCGTCTTGCCCAAAATTCGCAAAATTAAATTCTACCTATTCAAATAGACAACAATTATTCGTCACAATACTCTAACGCATCTCTGTTGAACCCCAAAAAATACTGCTGGAATACCATTTGGGTTCCTATTTTCCGCATGTTCTCCATTAAATTGCAATTTCTCGAATCCTACAATTTCCCTCGCAACAACTGTCGAACACGGACACAAACGGTCGAAAACGAAAGGGCTAGAGGGGCGGCGGGTGTGAGCGGGCAAAAACAGGCGAAAGAGCGCCGCTACAAAAGTGACCGCGCTTCTGTCCCCTGTAAATTCTTCTTCCTACGAGCGCGTGTCGCGTGCATGGCCTCAGCTCGGTAAAAAAAGACTTTCATTGTGGGACGAACTCGCGTTTCCACCCTCGTACGGTGACACGGGAAGTCAGGGGCCACGGGGGTAGAGAGCACGATCCACAGTCAACACGAACGGCATAAGCCCACCCCTGTTCCGGCCCGGTCTGTCCTGTCCACCCCTAACTACCTCCCCCCATCCTCCCTTTTCGTCCTTCTCTCTTCGTCTGGCTGGCGTGGCGGATTTCTGTTTGCGTTACCGTGTCACGCATCGAACCCCGTCGCTTCGAATTCACCGCTGCCACCCTTCTCCACCCCTTACTATCCTGTGCCACCCCCTATGCTTCCATTTCGATCGCGCGCCGCTCGTGTAATCTGGACCCTCTCAAGTGTGATTCCGGCTGATCCCACCTTCGACTACGTGAATTATTAGACGGGTATTTAGGATCGGCGCGAGGGATCGATCGAACCCTCTTTTTCGCCTGGATACGGGCCCGCGGGCAAATGATGAACGAGCAACCGCCCGCGCGATAAAACCAACCGGATCTCTTCCTTACTCGAGACGGAGAAGTTTCGAGAAATGCAGCGGGAAAGCAGATGCGGATAGAACTTGGCAAATGCGAAGGAGGAAGGGTTGAGTAGGTGGAGAGGTTGATGGAATGTGTGTGTATGTGTGTGTGGGAGTTTTGTGTGCAAAGAGAGCGGCGGATGCTTGGGATAGGTTTAATTGATTGAGATGTCTTGAAACTAGATAGAGCCCTTTTTTTGAAGTTTAACATGTAAATGGGTACGGCTTGAATCGAAGTGGCGGCCCGTGAATCGAAAGTGTTTAGTCAGCGCAGGGAAGAGGATCTTTTGTTTCTGCGGTAAAATGACTTGCTAAGTGCGGTAATGAGATGATCTAACGTAACTGATGATACTTTCTTGCTCCGGAAATGTTTCTCATAGTGGCAACGGTGATCGTTTCTTGTTTTAAGCAATTTCGTGTTGGCACTCGCGAATAATTGATTTGACAATGGTTTTTAGTGGACTAAATGTTTTGATATATTCGATTGTCATTTACAACGAATTTGTGTAACTCGATGGAAAAGTTGTGACAGCGCTTGTATAACAATTATTTAAGTATTACATAATTAATTCTGACGAACTGTTAATATGCGCTAGTATCCAAAAAGGAAATAAGTATTTTTATGAAAAATTCTACTCATTTCTGGCTATTTCGAAATATCATCGGTAGACTGCGGATGTTTATGCATTTATGGAAATTTTAAATACGCAAAATGACGCATAATGCACGTAATATTCAGAAATATATAAATTATAGTATTTTGGAAGTGAAACAACTTTCTATTTAGATTCTATTTCTTTAAATTTGTTAACAATAGTATGAAGTTGCATAAAGATTCACAGTCTAATCATCAGAAATACATGTGTTTTACTAGATTTTTAATGAAATTGATAAATGTATCTTTAAGTATCTAAATTTACCAATTTGCGACATTTATTATATCAGTTCACGCGAACAGCAAAAGAAGATTAAAATCATTTGAACCATTAACGTATATTGGCGAATACGTATAACATCTGGTGAACAATTACGCTCATAATATGACTGCATTCATAAGAACTCATTTGTTTTATTGTTCTGACATATTCGCAAGAATAGTCTGTTAAAGACGCAAGCGAAATAGTCATTGTTCCCCCTCTTTTAGTTCTTGTTTTTGTGCGAACAAGAATTCAATAGTTCCGTAAATAATTTTGACGCAGTCAAGTCTCAATGCGAGGGATTCATGACGAATACGGTTTCATAAATTTTTAAGGTTTTAGGATTCCACCGTTTTTTGTCTCTCCGTTCTTTTCTGTTTTATTTTGAAATGAGAATATCTACGATTGACTTATGGTTATAAAAAAGTTCGTGTGAAATAACTGTAGAATGGATACAGGATGGATTGTATTTTTTTCGGGTTTTAACTTGTTTTAGGATATTGCTGTTAAATAAGGTGAAATGAAGAGAAAGTTTAATTAGTAAATATCGGATATAAGATGTTTTTGCATTTAATTTAATTGCGCAAAAAACAAAATACACATAAATAAGTATAGCTTTAGGTTCAATTTTTATAAAGACGTGACTTTGTATAAATATCCACAGTGGACTATATAGCATTATGATAGCATTAAAGCAAAATTTATGTTTTCATTAAGTTCCTGGGTTCTAAGTTCAATTAAGAATGCTAGGTTTTTGCTATTACTGCAAAAGAACTACATTCTTATATTCACAAAATGTACTTCACGTAGTCAGCTTTCTATTAATTAAATTACTTTATTTCTTTCGATTTTATTGTGTAATATTACGGAAATTATTTTACTTTTACAATCAGAATTCCACATCGTTCTTGGATTTTTTTTATACCAATCTAACTTTTGCATTCCAATGTTGGTGTAGTTTGTAACAACAAGAAACAACTATAGTAAAAAATGTAATTGAACTGCACTTTTTATTTCCCTTATTTGACTTTTCTCTTCATCATATCACTGTTTTAAGACACATTCAAATTAGAAATCCAAAACGTAAAGACAGACCCCTTCAATTAATATGAAAATTAATGATCTTCAACTTCTTTAAATATGACTGTTGATAAAAAATCATCGAGAAATCCTGTAGATTGTATAAATCCCCGAGTTTTAAAAAATCTCAAGCTCGTGATCGCGATATTGACGAGACAGCAATTCGTGAAGATCGTTGTCGCGGTTGGAACCGCCTCGCACACGAGCGCCGCCTCATTCACTTCAAACAGAAAACAAAGAAAACGGGAGAACACAGAGAGGAAAAGGAAGCAAAAAAAAGACACATAGAAAAGAGGAAACGCTGTTTCCACGATGTTCAGAAAGTGCGCAGGAAATTCCTCCTGGGACGGCTTTCCGGCGTATCAATTTTCTTCGTCGCGCGCTTATTCCGCGTCTCCATCGGAACAATTTGATTCAAACGCGGCAGAGTGTCGTTCGTTCGTTCACTCGCTCGCCTGTATTCCTCTCCTCTTGCAGACTCAAAATCGCGTGCGCCCGGAAAGTGTTTTAACGCGTTCCTTTTTCTGAGAGACCGCGCGCGGCTCGCCGCTTCCTCGAGCCTCGCGGTAAGAGATTAATTCTGCCGGCGCTCGCCTCTTTCTCCTTTTTCCTTACCATTCCCTTTCACCTCCGCGGCCCCGTGCTTCCCGCCACTGCTCTTCCTGCTTCTCTTCCTACCCGTCTCTCGCAGCCAAGCATTTTCCCCGGGGGAAAAAAAAAAAAAGTCCGACCGGAGGAATCTCCCGTTCATTACGTCGCGTTGATCTTGCTTGAACTCGCTCGATCTCGCTATTCAGCGGCGATCACCGTTTGTAGGTTATCGTTCCAGGTACCACGCGAGCTTACCTTCACTCTCGCGCGGAAGATTAAGCTCGAGTGTTAGGTTCAAGCGCGAAAAATCGCGGTTTTCATATGTATATGATAGGTGTTTTGGAGACGGTGATGAGAGGAGTTGTTGAAAAGGATGGAAGGCAGAATATGTATGTAGACTGCTTTAAATGATTAGGATGAAATGGGGCGGGTTTAGAAGTAAGGAGAGGTACGAAATGGGAAGATTAACTATTATGGCGTACAGAACGAAATAAAGAGATTAATTAGTGAGTGAGAGTTCAATTTTGAAAACTAGTCCATAAGAATACTATCCTAAACTTCAATACAACATTAAACGCAGCGTAAATTAGTAGGGTGAGTTTTATTCCTTCTATTTTGTATTTAATTTCATGATGTAATCTTAAATTAATATTAAATATTGGCATACGTTTTAATGGAACTTTGAGTGACCCATTTATAATGAATATTGCCAGTTTGTGGTATAAAAATTTGTATAAAATTGTACTATTTTGAGTCGAAGTTAAATTATTACTTTTTATTGATCTCTATCATCTATATCACGACAGTCATTACAGTGAAGCTGTGTATCTGTATGTACGAAGGCTGCCATTAACGAGTTGAAAGTAACAAGAAAA
This sequence comes from Eucera pruinosa, assembly GCA_028830335.1. NCBI lineage: Eukaryota > Metazoa > Arthropoda > Insecta > Hymenoptera > Apidae > Eucera > Eucera pruinosa. Next base: position 8,072,683 of record JAMYCR010000014.1, on the reverse strand, counting down.
AAGTATGTGTCAAGATGTAAAGTTAACGAGATGACCTGAATAAAGAAGTCATTGTACCAGTATTCTCATTTTCACCTGTGATATCTGATTTACTATAATCTACGTAAAATGTGCAAAGGATCCCTAAAAAAAAGTATCAAATTTTACTATAATTTGAACAAATTTTACTCTTTGCTCTCTTTAACCATGTTGTAACCGTGTGTAAAACCAAATATGTAATTTCCTTTTGAAAGAAAACCAATTTCACCGGTCGATGTACATAAATCGTGTCTCACGGATGTATATTTTCTCTTAGGAATTGTGTTCTTGAATGATCAAAGTATAAGGATCGCTATGCACTTGAAAAGTCACAAGACTTGAAAGCAACGTTAATCCACTCTGAACTTGTTTAAAAATGCAAGAAATAGGATGTAGAATTTTTAAAAATCTGCCGAATGACGAGGATCATCAACTGTTTTCACATGTTTACTATTCGAACATCAACTAGGAAATTCAAGTATAAGCGAAATTTTGTCAACAACAGATTCTTTTGTTTAGTTCAAAAGATCAAATTACAATTTATAATAATCTACGATGCAAAAAATGATCAATACCAAATTCAGAATTAATATATAAAAGTTCCACCAAGAAAGCTAAGTAAGATTAAGATTTTACTCAAGATAATAAGTGGTCCTAACGAAAAATTGTTGAAGTGGGGGATTCGTCCGTGCTAAGCCGACGACGGGAACGGAGAACAAAGTATCGGGACACAAGAGCAGCAAAAGAAGCGGCGCGCGAGGGAACGCGAGATAGACGCGATGGATCCTGTAATGGGATGGGCTGGGGTGGAACGGATGAACTGTTGGATGGATAGCACGATGAAACCTTTGAAAAGGAAGCATGCGTACCGCTGTGGCGGTCGTTGCCGCGCCTTCAACATTTTCTACGCGTATCCGTCATGTTCTCGAATCCCGCGCAAAACCTACTTCAATTCTTAGCTTTCGAACCTTTCTACGTCTTCAATGATCTTTCTCGATTCAAATGGAATTAGAAAGAAGAACTTTTACTATATTCCGTGGGAATGGGTTCAAGAATCTCTACTGGGTTTCTACATGTAAAGATTATTAGGGCTGTACTTCTTATAGCTTTTTTTTACAATATGGCTCTAGTTCAATGGCTTGAAAGCTTATTAATACTATTTTCATAACAACGTGAATAACTTTAAAATTGTCAAGAACTGATATTACTTTCCCACCAATCCAATATTTTTATCATAACTTTCTAATGAAGCTTCAAATAATCTATGATCATGTAAAATTTTTGCCTATTTGTAGCTATAAGATATACTGACAAATTTTTACGAAAAAATCTGGGACAGCCAGTATATACATTTAAATATTGTATATTAATTATTATCGTTTCAGAGGTTTTAATTTACAACGTGTATTTGCATGCACAGCCACACTATCGAAAGAGATAGACAGGCATACTTCTGATACAGATAAACTTTGTATGCTGAAACCAAACTTCCTCGAATGAAAACGCGGATCTTTTAAAGGATCTTTCACATCTTTACGTTCGATGAATTTCCGCGATTCGGTCGCTAAGATTCGATGCGACGGCTACCTCTCTCCGAGCAATCAGCCGCATCGATACGGTAATCACTGGCTCTGTAGTTGTTGCTGGATACCACGCTCTCTGATTGCATGTGGGAATATTAATCTCCATGGACCATGGGCCGGCTTTACATCGATGCGTGCCGGTAACGACGCGCTGTCGGATGGATTTTAAATGCGTCTTGTTTTGTCCTCTGCGCGCCGCCGTTAACATTATCTGCCTTGTAATTTAGAATATGCGCATCGCTTGCTTACCAGAGAGAAAGAAAAGAAGAAATGAACGAGGAAGAGGGGCTCCTGAATGATTCGTGGCATGGTGATGATTTGAGAGTTTCGAGAGACTTCGCCAAATGGGTCGCTCTATTTCGTCGATCATCGAAGTCAGGCGCAGGTTAAATTAAATTTAGAGAAATATGAATGTACTGTGCGTGGTTAGAAATAAATCCCGCGGAACGACACAGCAATGAGGAGGATGTGTGCAGATGTGTGCTTCTGTGTGTCTTCTCCTCTCCTTTGCTTCGCATCGTTCGGCTAATAATGCAAATATGCGTGACCTATCTTTATAATTGTGTCGCAAAAAGTGGGCCTGTAACTAAATAATCAGACACGCATTCCTCCGGACTGCCTTCTTCCCAGCCAAGCACAGTAGCTTCATTCTTGATGAAGCACGTGGCATGCAAGATAAATATTTATGTATATTTTAAGACTAGACTTTTTAATGGCGATTAAGGTACACTTTCCTTGGTACTTTCTTCTTTACTGTTTTTTCTTCGTAGCACAATGGAAATATTATGTCTTGCTAATTGCGTACTTATTGATTGCCAACATCAGTCTTCTATCATAAAATAGCCTATGTAGAGATATGAATTGTTACTATTGTAACCACTATGATTAACTATAATTATAACTTGATTTTAGAATACGCAAAAGTCCCATTATATACAATCAAAAGAAGTTTGTAAGATGTCAATGAAATTCCGAAATACTTCTTAAACTTTTTCGAGAATGTTGAAAATTCTATTCACATTAAGTAACTGTTGCCATACTTGTAAATATGACATTGTTAATTTTTACAGAAAAGGCATTAAACCTAATCCGAACCATAACCACAAATCAGCTTTTCATTATCTATCTTGTTAATGACAATTCAACCAACAAGCAAATTAATGTTTCAAATCTTTATTTAACTTCATACTTTTGTATGCGATAATCAAAATCTGCCGGTATTACGAAAGAATGTAAACTTGAATTAGCGTTCACTTAATTCCTGTAAGTTGAAGTAGATTATAGTAAATGCACAAGAAATCATATCATTAGTTTCTTAACTACAACCGAATTACCATTCTATCACGTTTACAGCTGACACGGGGGTCGGGTCAAGTCAATATCGTTTCAGATCAGGTGATCTCTCCACGCCCATGTCTCCGTGCGTCCTATTCTAACACCTTTGGTACTTAGATATACCACGCGTAACCTTCCACTTCTACTTTTCAGGATTACTAAGCACTTCCAGGAAATACTACGTACAGTAATTGCAAAAGGACTCGTGCAATACGAATTCGAGTCTTTTATTAATAATCTATTTCAGGACAATGCTCTATTAGAACCTGCCAATATTATACTAATCTATAAAAAAAGTAGCTTCCAATCATAATGTGTTCAAGATAAATAAAAGTTAAAATTTAAAGCTAGATAAAGAAAGATATTGTTAATATGAGTCAGAAATCGACTAAATCACTTTAGCCTCTAAACTAGTCTGTAAATTTCTACTAAACCAATTTTCTTTTTCGTAAATTCCTACAAATTTCGTTCATTTTTTTCCCCCCTTAAATATTACTTCTAAGAAAATGCGTCAAATCCTTTAACAGGAATCTTCCACAGGGAAACCGCTTCAACGATCTTGTCTATACTACAATATCCATCATTAGAGAGCATCGGTTCTCTATACTGGATTCAACATTGATCGCGGGGTACAAGGCCACAGAGAACACACGAGAGGCCGAGGTTGGCTCATGAAAAAATAATTCTCTACAGTTTCGCGGCCTGTTCAATTACGGTCGCGACCGTATCGGGTAGTTTGCACAGCGGCTTCCTGGCCGGACAGCTGGTCGCAGCTGCTACCGTCGTCGCCGACGTAGACGACGACGTTGTCGCCGGTGCTGTTGCTGTTACCGCTGCTACCGGTCGGTCGCGTCGAGAGAGGATGAGGACGGCGCGCTGGTATTAGTATTGGTGTCGGTGTCACCGTTAACGGCGATAGTAGTAGTGGTGGTGGTGAGGCTGCTGGCGGCGTAGCTGCTACTGCTAGGCGGCACGATATCGGACATAACGTGCATGTGGGAGTATGTCATTACCGTGACGCCTAGGCAGAGCGACGTGGCGCATTGTGTTCGAGGCTGGCGGAGAGGAAAGAAGGAGGATGAGGAGGACTGTACGCGGCGTGAGGTGCAAGAGGAGGGCGTCACCGTCGAGGGGACACGTACGTTGCGCGTGCGCGCGAGCGTGTGTGCGTGCGCCTCATTAACCAGACGTTTGCGTTCGGCTGCCGAGGGAGGAGAAGAGAGGGAGGAAGAGGAGTTGGTGGAGGAACAGGCGGTAACGGAGGCCAGGCAGGGTCGAGCACGAGGCCGAGCCGGGCCAAGCAAAGCCAGGCTGCGCCACGCCAAGCCAAGCTCCAACCTCTGTTGCTCCCACCCTGCTTCACCCTCGTTATCTCCCTTGCGCGCTATTTCTGTGTCGCTCTTGCGCGCACGCCTTCGGTTCCTCTCACTCTCGTTGCCTAGCTCTCTCCTGTCGTCCTTTCTCTGTCTATCAGCTTGCCTCTGCCTGGCGGTCGGTTGGGTCCCGCCCCCCTGCTCTGACTCTAGCACGCTGTCTCCCTGCCTCTCGCCCCGGCTTGGCTCTGTATCGCCGGCACGGGGAATCAACACACCAGTCGGCCGATTGCGGGCTGCTAAACGCCTGAAGCCACGATCCCGCAAGCGGCGACGTTTATACCGGGTGACCCCGAGGGCCGCGTTCGTTGCACCGTGTGCAGCCTCCGAATCGATCGTTTGGAAACTATTTCAACCGATCGGCTCACCCCGATTATCGAAACGCAGCCTCTCCTATCATCTTTCCATGCTTACTTCCCCCTGTTCTTCCTATTTATATTTGTCTATCCTCTCCTGTGTCTTCTTGCTTGTCTTGTGAAGAACTTTAGATTTTTCAAGCCGACAATCGAAGTGGCGACGTGTTTTTGCCGTCGAAGTTTTGACTGTCGTATGCTGTTGACATATCGAAACGCAAAGAAGCCAAATATTGAAATCTAGCACAGCAACCCGTTTTTTGCCTTTCATTAATCTAGGTCCAAGCAATGCTTTCAAAGCCACGCCCACCAATTGAATACATAGGATCGTAATGTACTAATATGTCGAGTTGCAAGGTCCGTTGAAATTTCGAGATGTATTGTAGCATCAAAGATAGAGTGAGATCGTAAAGTCAGTTAGGCGACAAAGTTGAACGAGCGTCTTGTAAACTCATGGCCCAGAACTTCAATTAGGAACCTTAGCTCAAAGCTCCGCGAAGGCTACCTTAGCTGTAGTTTAGCCCCTCCTGAAAAAGGTAGTACGCTGCACGTGTTATTACATCAATTGGCGCCGCCACTTGATACTTTAATTTGGGACCTCGTTATATCGCGGATACTACTATAACTCATCTGGCAACGAAAAGCACAACACTTGCGAACATCTCGGCGAATCACCTTCTGGCACGCTCTATACCTGGCCGTTGACTGGTCGGAATTTTTCCGGACGCTCGTTGGCGGCGACGGATCTCCGAGCCGGACGTTTATGAGCGCGCTGCTTTATTGCGAGCGATCTTAATTGACCGCGCTGGCAAAAAACCCGTCACCTCATCACACCGCTTATCGATGCCTCCCCCTCTTCATCACGTTTCAACGTCCTGTATACCCGTGGCAAACCCGTTGAACCTAACGCCTTTCGCTACTCTCGGCCAGTAATAAAAGTCACGCAACAAAAAGGAAAATATTAACGAGAAGAAATAAGAGCAAGAGGGAAGATCGGCGAAAGAAAAACGAAGAGAAAACTCGAAGGCAGAAGAAAGAGCGAAGAAAAAAATTCAGCAGTCCATTCCACGGTGGCCGCGCAATGGATTCACGGATCGCTGCATTACGCGCCCACGTTAAAGAGCGCGGTACGAGCAATTCCAAGGCGGGTCCCACTCTAACCTTTTACATCCGCTCCGGTCCGGTGCGCGCGGTCTCTGTCGTCGTCACGCATACTCCGAGTCGGTGCCGCTCCACCCACACACACACAGACGGTCCCACCGCGGCACGTTACGAGAGCGCCGCCGCCTCCGCCCTCGTTCGGTGATCGTTGTCGCGCTCGTCGTCGGGCTCCCACAGCCACCTCAAGTTTTACGATCTGCCGCCGCCGCGCGCTGGAAGTTTGAAATTTCGCACGTAGGGGGGCCGCGGAGTCACGGAGCGCGAGACGGGGTGGCAGTAGCAGTAGCTACCGGAGAAGCCGTGAAGCGACGGCGTCGTCGGTGTACTATACAGAGTCGGAGGAGAGCCAACTACGAGCGGCAGGGAATCGCATGGACGGAGAAGCAGACGGGGAAGAGAGAACTGACGTCAGCGGGTACGGAAAAGTTAGGAAGATAAGAGAGCGGAGGCGCGAATGCGTCTCCTCTTTTCGACCAACGTACACACTACGCTGCTTGCAGCACAACCACGGACAGTACCGCCGCCCCTGGTGTCGCCTGTCTCGTGATTGCGCGCAGGTTAATTCGGTTGAGAGAGACACACATCGGCCAAAGGGCGGGGGAGAACGGCGTTGTCTCCGACAAAGAAAGAGGTGAAACGTGTAGCGAGAGGGATGAATCCAATTACACGCAAACCTCGCACCTACGACCCATTACCTCGCACCGTTTTCTTCTCTCTGTCTCACTGTCTCCGTCTCTCCCTCTCTTGCTGTCTGCCTCTCCCGACACCGCAGCTTTTTTATCCGTGGCTTTTTTGCCTCGTTCCGTGAGCAGGCCAACGGCGGTGCTGGGTCGCTCGGGTCCATACGGCTTCTTTCTCCGGCTTTCTCGTCTTTCTTTCCACACTTTTTTCTCCATTTCTTTCTTCCTCGCCTCTCCGTTGCTCCTTTCCGCCGTTGCTTCTGGCCGACTTGCTTTAGTTGTATTCTAACTCGCTTACACACACGCGGATTTGCGGTACGCCCCGATTATCCATCCTCCCTCTCACCCTCCCGCGACTCACTCCCATTGCCACAGTGCCTGCCAGCCTCCCTCTTCTTACATACGGCCCGGCACAATTCCTTTCGCACACTTGCCTCTTTTTCTCCACCGTCTGTGGCTGGTGCACGCTTCTTTTGTCTCTATCGCTCTCACGAATCTCTCCCTCTTTTTCTCTCCCATAGGACTTCGTCTCTCATTCTTTCCCATACCGTTTCAACGTTTTCCGTCTCACTTTCGCGGCACGGTCGGCCGGAGAGCCGCGAGCTTAACCGTCGCTCGTATTTCAGCGTCTCTTGGCCGGCCTCACACCACGTCGGCGGGGCAACAAATTCCGCGACCCTCCAATTACCCCAGGGCCGAGTTTCGTCCGCTCGTTTTTAGATTTAAATGTCCGTGTGCCGGCTTCTTTCGCGGCGCCACAGCGCGCTACCGCGCGCCCTCTCTCCCTTTCTCTGTATTTCTCTCTTCGTCCTGATTCCGGCGTCGAACGCCTGTTGAAAATCGATGATCCCCCCACCCCTCGCCGCCCAACGCTTGTTTTTTCACCCGTCCCGATGGGCGAGAAACTAAACGGCCGCGAGAGTGGCTTCGATTACCCAGAGTCGAGTTTTACGCGGCTCACGAGCCATGTTCCGTCTTTCTTCTTCGTTCTTTCCGTCTCTTTCCAATTCGGTTCTACGTGTTTGTTCTCTCTGGTCCCTCTTTAGTCTGTTGATTTTTTTCTTTTCCTTCCCGACGGTGAATATTCCTTTTTCTTTTTTGTTGGAGCAAGAGCGCGTAAAAACGTTGTTTCCTCGAAGTCAGCGGCTGAAAGTTTTACGGGGCTTTCCGAATTTTCTGCCGCGATTTTTTGCCCGCTCCCGCCAGAACGTCCAGGACGGTGCGCGTTTAACGTTCCGACGGCAGCGCGCTTTGCGCGAAAACTTGTTTCCCAGTAATGTTTTTTTCCTATTTTATTGTACCTTTTTCCTTTTTTTTTTTTTTAGAGAGAGTACCGCGCAGAACGCGCTTGCCACCGCCACGTTCGTTGACGCGGTTTTCAGCTAGTTTGGTGATCATTGTATGATTTGTTTCTACCTTTTTTTTCTGCTTTTTAAGTGTGGCTTTCTTGAAGTTAGATGTATGTATGTGTGTTTTAAATATTAGCATGTCGTAAAATTGTTGTTGAACAGATGGTTTAGTTAAAGTATACTAAGTTATAATTATATATAATACTTTATTACATATACTTCATACGTCAAGTATCTCATCCAAAATAGATAACAAACATATCTACCTTTTTGTTGTGATGGTATACAAATATTTCATATATAATTGCAATGATATTATAGAATAATGAGCCTATAACCAACATTTTTATTCCAAGATCGATTTTCACATAAATACTACAGAGTAAAGATGCTTAAATGATCTATTTTAGATAGACTGTTCTGCATATATATAAAGTGATTACTATGATTAGACTATGGAATTTTTATACATTTATTGGAATGCAGAATGCAGGTCCTATTTTTTCAAGCTTCTTTACAGAAATATGAATTTGCGTAAAGATCCGCAGTCTAATTATAAATAATACCGAAATCTACTAAGAACAAATAAATCGGTAAATGAAAAGGGGGAAAGTATTTTCCTGATATTCAAGGATAATGATAGGGAACGTAAATTTTCGAAAGTAGCGATTCCTAATGGTTCCGCGGGGAATTTATCCCGCGGCCAAGTGAAGTGAAAAGGGACGAAACCAAGAATGAAGTGCCGACTCATGCCGCGCTATCTACTGGGACAATCGATATCGTAGTCGAGGGAGATAATTCCAGGCAGAAGGTAGTTGCGCATAGTGGCGATAACTATTCCCGCTGTCATTCATATTGCCAACGATATTATCGGCTATACCTCAGATCTTTGTAGCAAGACATCCGATAACGCCTCCCCGTTAACCAGTGGTTCGAAATATACTACATATATCTATAGGTGCCCCGTGAAAGTAATCAGACAACTAAATTTAATGTGAAAACTATCACTGAAAATTATTAGATTGCTGCGTATGAAATGTTTTTCCGAAGTTTGAGACTAATGGGTGGATACTAGTATTTTAAATTTGTAAAATCGTTAATTGCAATGAACCACATGAACACACATTCGCTACGGACAGTGACGAAAGAATCTTCTGAAAGGCTTATTATACTAAAATTGCTGCAATGCTCTTTTTTTTGTATTTTTACCTTTGCCGAACTTTTCTCTACATTATTTATAACGCGTCTTCTTCTGCTAATGTACAGAACAAGTATTAATAATTAAACACGAAACTAATGAAATCGGCGGAATTCATTACTTTTTATTAGCGTTGAATTCGGCATATGAAAAAGGATTTAACTAAGAAATTAACCAGTTAACCGCTTAATCCTAACTGAATATGGAAGCAATGATACGTGAAGAACACACTGCTGAAGCGCGAAGGAATGCGTCACAAATTCTGAACCCAATTTGAACAAAGAATATTCATCAAAAGCAAATCGAGTTCGCAAAATTCCCCTCAAGAAGCGTCTAGACGCGCTCAATCTCACTTTAATCTCAATCTCTACAATCATTCTCCGCATACTCGATTGTCGATCCGCCGAGGCAGGCAACAGCGACGACGAAAAGGAAACAAGAGAGAAAGAAGCGGAAGAGAGGGTGGCGCGCAAGAATTCGTCGCACGTAACGATCCTTAATGAAGAGCAACGCGCTGATCGATACGCGCGGTTAAATCCTAATTCGCAACAGTCACGTGAACTCTAACAAACAAACCGTGGACGTATGTCGCCGACCCACGATTCGTGTGACGTTACGCAGTGCTCTAGTCGACTACGATCAATGGAAATTCTTCACGACTCAATACTTTCGTTTCTTTTCGGCGCTGATAATGGATTTCTATTGCGGCTGCTCCAGTAGACGGTTTGACGCAATGATACTTGGCCTTTGCACTCTCGTGACCGACTCCAACAACTGGTTGGTTGCGGTTTGACGGGTCAGGTAAGCCAGAAATAAATAAAATCTGACTTGTGTCTCCAGAACAGCGTATGATCTTCTGAATGAATTTAAATTTTAACCAGTGTTCGAAATAAACTACTTTGTCGCGCAAGTTTTGTCCCTCGATGTTTTAGTATAGAAAATATATAATAAGATACGATATATTGGGTTGTTTGGAAAATTCGTAGCGCCTTTTTTAATAGTCATTTCTATTCTGTAATTGGTAAACTGGAAGAGGAATACCTTTTATGAACTTTAGTTAAATAATAGGATTCTTAATCTGAACAAACACTGTTCCTATTTGTGCCACTTAAAATTCAATGATTAATGGACAATATATAGTTAAAAGCAAAAGCAACCTTTTGCATTGAACAACACTAAACAACTTATGTTTCAATAATGAGGTAGCAAGAATTGTTAATTGTTGTCTACGGTATTCCTCTATTATCATTTATTCTAATGTTTGCAAAACTTCATTAATGGCCAGAAATAGAATGAAACTGAAAAAGAAACAAATAAAATAATTGTTCATTAATTAAAAGCAAACATATGATATGCCACATATTCGCCAAAACATTAAATAAAATTTGAATGACGAGTAAATAGTAATAAAGATTAAAATACTATCATGTAACATACGACGTATTAAATCTTTGTACGTAGAAAAAACGAGTCTAAAATCTACTCTAAACCTATCCTAGAAAAATAATCGCCACGAAAAGTGACACAAACACGACAATGGCCCCTATGAAGACAAATTAAAAAGCATTAATTTAAAATATCCCGGTAATAAAAAAAACCTTCATTAAAATCATTTCTTAACCCGTTTTTCCGTTTAATATCCGACACTACGAAGGGAAGGCAAGAACAGCGTTCCAGCGGCATTGGTTTCATCTAGAACCGTAGAACAGTAGAATTTCCGGCCAAGACGTTTGGACAGTTTCGTCAAGGCTCGGATATCATATCTCCTGAACGCCACTCTTCATTTCCGCGGCCACGACGATGAGGGAAAAGTCGACGGGAGCCGCCGCGACGTCGGTATTTTGCGGCTCCGACCCAGTCGACGAGTCACTCTAATTCCCTGAAACTGCGGCGTGTTTACGAGCGGAAATCAAAATCAAGCCCGGAAAACGGCGCTCTTGCTCCGTCGCTTCGGCGACCCAGATAAAACGATGAGTCGGGGAAGGATCCCGTGAATTCGCAGGACACCGCTACGAGCTTGCGTTTTATTGTTCTAACTCGATTTACTCATTCACGCCTCAGGGACATCCCAGGCATGGAATTTTGCCGCTTTAAATGGGTTACCACCCCATGGAGACTGGGATCCCTACGTATTAGATATTACCTTTTTTTTAACACATTCAGTTTGCACGTTCTGGAGCAAAAAATATCGGCGATGAAGTTTTATTAGCACAAAGTTTCGCTTCAACTATGCTTCTTCGTATAATTGTACACTATTATTATTAATAATTTTCGTTGCTTCTTAACTTTAGCTATTTTGATGGTACACCAGTAAAATCGCACAGAATATGGAAGAATATTCGCAAATTGTTAATTTATTCCATAAAACTTGCTCGCTTTAGTCTGTAAATTGCAGAAAAATTATAGCGGTAAGGAGTTAACGGCGTTATTGATTTATGCCTAGGCAATACTTTTGCGTCGACCGTCGCCATTTTGTGTATTAATGCATCACCTGAACTTGCTAACTTCCCTTAACTTGGGAGAGAATTGTTGCAGATTTTACTGTGACGTGATTAATACAAATTTAATTATTTATTGTGGTATAAGATTGTATCTAAAAAATATAAAATTGTATATTCGAAAGAAAGATGTAAGAATTTGCAGATCCGCAATAATTTAACAGGGAATCTAGAACATATAGTTTGCACAAAATTTTTGTAAAGGTTATAGCCACGTAAGCGTGATAAAAGTAGCCCTAAACCAAATTGAACTTACCACCTGTCAATCGATAGGTCTCTCAAAGAAAACCTTTTCTGTCATGTTTCAGCCTTCTGTCGTAACTATTAAAATGGTTATAAACCGAGACGTAATTTTCAATTTAAACTCGATCGATTTTATCCTGCTATATATAACATTATTAAAAACGTAAAAGGTGTTGCAATCAATGGGATATGTACCTGAGTATTGTTTTAGATTGTTTAGTTTTACCTTTTCATATTTGACTTTATCGTAAACAAATGGTTGGCTCTTTATATAGTTGGCTTATATTACATGATATATATATACATATTATAATAGTTTATTTTGTAATCATAGTTTTACATAGGAAAATATCATTAAGTATGGAAACAATAGCATTAGAAAACAGTTAGTGAATAATTATTGTTACGAAACCTTTATCGATTCTTAACAAAGATTTTTCTTCTCATTTACGAAATGTGTCATTCCAGTAGTTTTTAACAAGGGAAAAGTATAGCAATTTTAGCGTGGTGCAATTGGGACTGACATCATGGAGATTGCATAGAAATCGCTTGGACTTGACAACCTAGTCTAGCTGGAACAATTTACAATTCGGAGACTTGATATTATTCCTCCAGTAATATAGTATTGCAAAACTGTTGAAGGTATTAATTTGTAGGCAAGTAAGAGCACATATCTCTTTGAGTTCAAAGATTCCACTTCGCGCGAAGCAAAGGACGTTGCTATAAGTTGTACTTTAATAACTGTAACACTTGCAATTCTTTGTTATATGAAGAATAGGAAAGAATCGACAAAAGAATATGAATTTAACGCAATGCAACTCGGTTATTTTGACGAATTCCGTATTACCCTCCAATTAAAATGCATCGTAGCGAAGGGGGTTAACATTCAAATTTATACAAGTGTAGAATTGCAAGAACTCTTAAATTATAGAACTACGTTTTTCGAGTGAGCTATAGCGGTTAACGTGTGCATGATAATTATAAAATCAAAGAAAATCACTTATGATACTGTTCCTAATATGAGAAATGATTCTAGACGATCGTTAGATTTAGGACATAAAATAACCGAGTAAGATGAACTAGTCCAGTTCAAATTAGCTTTGTTATCAGCACATTATAGAATGCAAATTAGTGAGCGAAAACGCTGCTGACTATTACTAGGGTAAACATGGACAAGCTTGTATGAGCAGCGTTTTGAAGTAAGATCCGTAGTGGATGCGCTGAACTGCATGTTATGTTCTCGTATGCTTCATCTGACAGATTTAGAGTTTGCAACTCAAATAATGCGCTCTATGTCATATATTGTATATTTTTTTTTAAATACTGAAACTAATACTTTGCGTGTGATCTCATTATTATCATTACTATACATGATAAATACATAACTTCGGTACTATTGTAATTTCTGTTCTACAAAACTTAGTACTGTATATATATATTCCTGTAGTGGAAAAGGGCATAAGGTCCGTTTGCGTTGAATAAATCACTGTTACCAAATTCATAATTTATCCCGTGCTACCGTTTCATAATTAGCACCTCAATTAGATAAAATAAAAAAGCCATGAGAAAGCTACTAGCTACCGAGATTAATTCGTTCCCCAGAGGCAAGTGGCGGTTCCGCAAGATTCGCCGCGTCAACCGCAAATTTCTCGGTGGCAACCGCGAAAACAGTTTGATCGTTCCACGAAATAAACTGCTCTTCGGGGCGGCCGGTTCGCGGACAGTCTTTAGACGACGAAAGAAGAAAGCGATGGAAATGTTGGAATGGTAAAAGAGCGCCGTCGAGGTGCGGCTAATTAGCCGTGGATACCGGATACCGAGCCGCGAGGAGTTTCACTCGACTGTCTCCCCTCCCCCTCCTCCCTCTCTATATCATTCGCCGGCTCTGTCTCTCTTTCCCTTTCTCTCAGCATTCACTCAGTCGTGGCGATCGTCGTCCCCGGGGAATGAGGGAAACGTGTTCCGGATACTCGACCGTGCTTCTGCATCGATTGTCGACAGGAGTCCGCTCTCGAACAAATCGGAAGGCCTACGGACGCGGAATTAAGAATCGATCAGCGACAAGTGCTTCGATCAACCATAATCTTTTTAACCCTTTGAGTGCTACGGAATTTTTAGAGATCGGCGAGTTTTCGAATTTAATTTCGATTATGAAGATTGAAGAAATTTTAACAAACTTCGTATGGTTAAACTTTCAACTTCTTTCCATCACCTGTTTCATCTACATTCTACCATTCGAAAGAAGCACGTATAAACAACCAAGAATCGCATGAAGCGCACGAACAAGTAAAGAATGATAAAGTGAAATACTGTCGACTCGCATCTTACGCATTGATTGGCTTCTCAACCTCTCGCGTTATTCTACAACCGCATGCGTTCAAGACGCTTATACATACGAGGCTGCTTATGCATACTATGCATACAACCTATTCCTAATCTCCCGTCAGCAGCGGATTTAAGCTTTTGCCGCCTTAGGCTGTCATATTTTTGCCCCCCCCCCCCCCCCCAAACTAAATGTCCATTTTAGTTGAAATAATACAATACGCAAGTAATAATCAGACTGGGAATCATTGTAGAAATTTAGGTTTTACAAATAAATATAAGGAAACGGATTGTACATTGAGATTGGTTTCACCCCTTAAATATTATAACGTGTATTTTACTTTGCATATGTTTACACATCATGTGCATTATTTATTTGTTTTCGTATTGAAGCTTCGCGTAAATGCATAAGGATCTGTGGTCTAGCAATAACGAATATTTGTCCAGTTAATGAAGATTAGTTGTAATATTAATTAAAATCGCATGATTTTATACGGTACAGAGAAGGGTACTAGGGTACATCCTACTTATCGTTAGCCTATACCTAAATCCGCCACTGTCTCCTGCATACTTTAAATTTAAAGCATAACTAAATTACTGAACTGTAGTTCAAGAATGTAAATTATGTCCATTAAATACCACAGTATTTAACACAATGTAATTCTAGATGCGTAAAATCATTACAGTAGCTGAGAAGTTTACCAAATCATCTTGAAAATTTCAATGATAAACAGTTTGTAATCTTCCTTGATTGTTAATTCACGAGCAGATAAATGCAGTCTTGATTCTAATTCTCTTTATAAAAAATGCACAAAGTGTACCGAAGAACAATTAATTTCTGGGTTTAAAAGCAACCAACAGTAACCATGCAGATATTGAATATACATTCTGTGTACAGCATTAGAAATGGTAGAATCGTAGAAGCTGTTCCGCGGGTAGACGAAATAGGTAGAACTATGTACATATGTTTTCACGCGAACGGAACTCTCAGTTTCCCAATATTTGGGACGCGTATAACCCGAGTATGCGGACTTCCATGGACGCGTAGCTGAAATACGCGCAGTGCTTCCTTTCACGTAGTTAGAAGCACATGCTGCTCCGTTTTCAAACCTTTGGGACACCCAGTACTCCATTCCGACGTAGGACGTACCGTATAATACTTCCTTTCTAGGTAGTCGGATCACATACGGCTCTAGTTTCAGAGATTTCTGATACGTTCTCCTCCAATTCTATATATACATATATACATAAACGGGACTCGAGTTTTGTTGGCTTTCTGTTTCATTTTTTAACGTTTCATGACTGTATAAAAATAAAGCTCCTCCAGATTACGTTTGAGAAAATAAGGAAATTTTAAGAAACAGGGACATCGAAACCGGAAATGATGTTAGCAGGGATATAAGAAATAGAAATCTTTAATATATACCAAAAGTATGAAGAAAACTAAAAGCAGATTCATTATTAAATACAGTGGCTTCAAAAAGTATTGGCACATCACCGTATTTCTTCATTTAAATGTTACTTCATTAGATTCAACTGCATTAAGTTTTCTATCATTTAATAGTTGTGGTCACGTAGAAGTACCATTAAATGATACAAAATTTAACACAGTTGAATCTCGCTAAATTGTATTAGAATCCAAAAATACAGTGATGTGTGAATACTTTGTGTATGCCCTGTAGTAATTTAGTAATGTAAGTGTCTCTTTTCAGTTCCAACTTCAAGTAATCTGTACCTCAGAAATTGATTAAAACCATTCAATTTTAATTATTTTTTTAGAGTTTCGTTTTGTAAGTGAATTAATTCCCTTCCGCATAATGCATTTCAATTAACAAGTATTAAAAATAATCAAGGAACCCCATTCCTGAATTTCATTTCCATCGCAAACGATCCGTGGTCCACCATGCAAGCTGAATCGATTTGTCGAATCCTACGAAGAGCTGCGGTGCACAAAGGGTTTGCGACGGAAAAGGAGCACAGGGAGAGGGATCTTGATTACTGGCCACAGACAGGAAACATCGGAAACGTTGGAAGACCTCTGTCGCTGACGGGAACACCCTTGTATCGTATAAAAATGTATGACAGCGAGGAAATGCTATTTTCCAGCTAGGAGAATTCCATGCACGAAGAGAACGAATTCCTGATGCTCAACGGAGTTCTGGCATCGATTACCAGTCGGAGTGAGAGAGAGGGAAAGAGAGAAGGGGAGGGGAGAAAGAGAGAGAGTGAGAGCGCGCATACCCGCGTCGGATCGAAAAATTCGCGTATGCAGAGCCGGTCTTAAGAAGAGTCTCTCAGGATTGGAAATGTGTAAGAAATTTTGAGCCGAACGACTCGGCAACCCGCTGTGCTACTTATTTCGTATTTATAGAGCCGGCGAGAAATTGCATAGAAACCTCTCATTTCTGCTCAAAGAACCTCGTACTCTGGTCTCCTCCTTTGCGCGCGAACTCAGTACTTTGGAATTTTAAGCGAGGTTTGTAGAATTGTAAATTGTCTCTCCCCCTTTTTTCATATTTGAAATTGGCAAAATTAGAATAATATTGTAGCCGCGGTGTTATAATTAACATAATATAGGGTACTGTTTAATATATGGAGGATTGAGAGCCATAGCGGAGTAAGTTATATTTTAGTTGTTTCGCGAGAAACGATAGTTTGCATTCGTCATTTAAAATTACTGATACATGCTTAGGTTACAAGAACAAATCTACTGCAAAAATTGTATTCTAAATAAGTAATTATCGTAATTTAGTTAGAAGTAACCGGTTTTAATAAAAACTGTTGTATTCTGTTTGATTTCTTTTTAATTCAATGCAAAGGTAGCAGTCATTGTTTGTAATATTATGGTTGACTACCTGGTATTGGGAAAGGGATAGATTGTTAAAAATATCGTCCTTTATAACACATTTAAAAATCGTCAAAGTGAATGAGGACACACCTTTTTGTCAAATTCACCACTGTTGTTATTATGTACTATTCTATTACCTGCACTAAAAGAATCTCATCAATTTGATTCAAGGCCAAAAATATTTGAAATTTTTAAGAAAATCCAACAATTTTTACATTTAGATTTAAATATTCCCCGTATCACTAAACCACCTGGTTGGTTTCCACCTTTTTGTGTCTCCCATTTACCAGAACCGCTTCCATCAAATTTAACGGACACCGCCAAAACATTTCACCAAAAAGCAAAAAAAAAAAACATCTCGGCGTCGTTTGAATCGAAGCAATTCAAGTTCATCGCATCCGTTTCGCTAAACCGCGTACACACGAACACGCGGGCACACGATCCGCTCGAATATTTGAACCGTGCTCGAATTACTCGAACGCGTCGAATTTTTCCAATAATTTCTCATGTTTGAGCGTGCAGCCTCACCTTCCCCCACTATCGTTTTCCATCCCACCCGCAAGCAGAGCTCAACTCGGTTTCATCACGCGCGCGATCTAAACGCGTCGCGTTAAATCGTGCCGCGGCGTCAGCCGTGGCGAACAAGTGTCAACCGCACCCAGGAACGTAATCCATTCCCCTCCCGTGTTCCCCGCCGCACGCCACTCGCTCTGGGATGGCCATCAACGCGAC
The DNA here is from genome assembly GCA_028830335.1 of Eucera pruinosa. Classification (NCBI taxonomy): domain Eukaryota; kingdom Metazoa; phylum Arthropoda; class Insecta; order Hymenoptera; family Apidae; genus Eucera; species Eucera pruinosa. The sequence continues at coordinate 8,054,990 of JAMYCR010000014.1, read as the reverse complement.
GGGACGCGGATCGAGAGTAACAGGGGGAGACGGCGACCATACGGTCCGGAATCCCGTCCGTGGAAGGAGTTTGGGAAGTTATTTGTAGGGAAGAGGGTCGTAGAAAGGGGTCGATACGTATCGCGATTTGCCGAGCGGTCGGGTTATCGGACAGGAACGAGGGCTGTGAACGAAGGGAAAAAGCGGCTTCTCTCCGGCCTGTCGCGGCTTGCGTGTAGGCAGCTCGCCGTCTACGCCCACGTTACCGGACGCCTGGCAGATAGGGATCATCGAGGCGTGTTCTATCGGCCTCATCTCGGGCACCCTCTAACAACCTCGCGTTCCGTCTTTCTCACTCTGTCGCTCACTCTCTACTCCGGCTCCGGTCTCCGTGTTCGGGCCGTGAACGAGCAGCAGCGTGAAGCGAGGGACGTGGATGAAGAAGAAGAAGAAGAAGAAGAAGACGAAGAAGAAGAAGCAGAAGGAGAAGAAGAAGAAAGAAAGAGGGACAAGGAGAACGAGGACGGAAGACCCGTTGGCGCCATTGAAGCCCGAGATACGAACCGAGGAGAACGCTTCTATGGCACGCCGGGTACCCCGTGCGCACACAGATGCATTCTGGGAGGACGGGGAACACGAGCGGGGTCTATTTTTGTCGGGTGGCAGCGGCGGTGGCGGGACAAAAAGCCTGCGGCTTCTACCCTGTTCGTCGCTATCCCTCTCTCACTCTCTCTCTCTCTCTTCAGCCTCAGTTCCACGTTTTTCCCTTCGTCCTCACTTCCCTGCCTCGCACCCCGACCGCCGCTCTTTTCACTCTGTGCGCCTCTTTTTTTGCTGCCACGTCGCTTCTGCCGCGCTCCGTTCTCGTCGTTCTCCTCTATCTCTCTCGTACCACAGCGGAAACCATTCTATCGTGCTCGCTTACTCTTTGTCCTCGTCGCACTTTACTAAACTAGCTTCTTCCCTCCTTATCTCGCGCTTCTCTGTCGCGCCCCGTTCCGGCGACGACCAAAGCAATCGAGCACGCGAGCGACGAGGAAACGCGATACCACCATCCGCGCGGAACAAGGACAGGCAAAAAGAAAGAGGAGAAAGGAGGAAGCCGTGTCGGTGGAAAGGAGACGGATGCAGGCGAGCCGAGGAAGATCTCAGGCCGAGCATGGTCGAGTCGAGTCGAGTCGAGTCGAGCCGGGTCGCGTCGGAGTCGAGTCGAGTCGAGCCGAGTCGAGTACAAAGTCGAGCCGTGCACGGCTGAAGAAGGACGGAGCAGCCGGCGCGGCGATGGCTACGCCAAGGGCAAAGAGGCGGAAAGAGGAAGAGGAAAGGGAAGCCGCGCGCGTGAAAGACAGAGGGAGAGTGAGAACGACGCGGGAGACGGAGTCAGAAAAGGATAGACGGAACAGGAGAGCACGGGATAGGCGCAGTGGGTTGGGGAAAAAGGCTGAGGCCGAGGCTCCCTTGGCGGCCCACTACTAATTGCCACCGGCCGCTCCTGGCTACGGGCCGCTGAGCATCGCACCACGCACAACAGCCAGCACGGTTATGTTCCGTGGGTTATAGGCGTGACTGTATGGGCCGAGGTCCGAGCTCGGACGCTCGAGTTATCGTGCCGCGCTCTTTCGGCACGAGTTCCACCGTTCCGCTTTTTGAACGCGGAGCACTTTTCCGGGACGCGGTTTCGATCGCTTGTGAATTTCGGAGACGTCTGTTTGTGAAGTTTGACAAATGGGCAGAGCATACATGTTTTATTCTACATATGGTTTGAAATTATAGTATATATTATAATGGTTACGTATGATTAAACACGTATGTTACATGATATATAGCATATGTTACGATCTCCATATGGAATTTGGAAAATTCGTAGGATTTTTTCTTTATAATTTGTAAATTATTGTTACTGTATAGCTAGAGTTTTATTTACTGTATGAAAGAAAACCAGGAAAACCTGAAAGTCAGAAATTGACTATTATATGAATACTTGAAATTAAGAAAAAATAGTATAATAATAAAATAGCGATTGGTAAATGTATAAAATTATCAATAAATTACTACTAATCAGAGGACTATATCAAAAACTAAAGAATGTTTTAATACGGCTAAACAAAATTGCAATGCATCCAACTGTAAAACTGAAGTCCCAAAACATCAATCAAATGGTCTAAAAGATAAGTACCTATTGACGAGGGACCAAAAAATTCGAAGAACCATGTGCAAAAAGATCCCTCCAGCGAGAAGCTACACGGATGAGCGTCAGTCGGTGAAATAACGTTCATTGAAGCGGCGAAAGCCAACGGAGAGCGACGTCGAAGCGGTGACGGCGCGTTGACGGGTTGCGCAAATAAATAAAAGATATGTATAGGTAGTTGGTGGGATATATAAATCGATCGTTACGTGCGCCGGTTAAATTCAAAGCAGCCGTCGGCTACGTAAATAGGTGGGCGAAATAGCATCGTGCGCGCGTGCTTTTCTAAATGGTTCGAGGAGCGGCCAGAAGCGGAAGAAAGATCGATCATACGTACGGACCGAAACGAGAAACGTAGAGAACGAAAGCGAAGTTTCCGCCACTGATGATCGGGAAACGTGGCTCGGTAATTAGCCGCGCCGACAACGACCACGAGTTATCGGCGCGTGGAGAGCGATGGAGATAACCGACGCGTCAACTTGCACGATCCTCGCGCTAATTTGCGGCGTAAGGGTATCGAGTTGAAGGCTATACAATCCGTGCTCCGTTCTGCATGATAGCGTCGCGGGAATCGTTTTTACTATCTTGCTTGCTATATTGATGCCGGTTTTGAAATCATTAAAATGTTAAGTCAGTTTATGATTGTTAAGAATTTCAGGTTAAGCTATGTTAATGCAAGATAGGTTGGATTAGGTTCAGTCTCATATAAAATCATCTGGGGGCTACCTGGTACTCTTATTGTCTCAGTGTCACGTGCAACATTATAAGTTTAGACTTGAATAAGACAATGAGACTTTTAAAACGATGGGAATTGTAACTAAATATTGCAATACGCAATTGTTTTCGATATAATTGATCTCTAAAATTCAAATCTATAATAATATGTACTTCTATATACTGGTAGACAAAATTATACGATGCCATGAAAATTTCTAAAATGAGGGCTTAACTTTATATTTATATTAATGAGCATCGCATGTGAAATAAAACTGATTGTTGTTAATCAATACCTTCGTAAATTAAATAAATATAACAACACATATCGAATTTAAACCAAAATAATACAATTTCACTTGGACAAAATTATAAGACACTATCTTTAGTAATTAAAGAAATATACATAGCTAATCAAAAGTATCACCCTTCTTTTAATGTTAATGGTATGCTACATGAGTAGTTTATCGTGTAGTTAGTCAATGGATAAACTATGGTCCGAAATTAAGCAAAACTTTTCCTATAAAAATTGTTCAGTTTTTAGTGCTTTGCCATCCTATTCCAAAGAAAAGTCTCAGGCATACCTAGTTGCATTTAAAAAATGAAAGAATGCTGAAATTTTAGGGAGCCGATTTCAACTCCTCGAGTGTGGAAACCTTCATTAAAAGCAGAACATTCGCATTTGCTGAATTTTGCTAGAAATGGTATCTAGATATCATTATTGTAAGTGACTGTATTGTAACGAGCCTAGCGACATGATCCAAAAATAAAAATATATCAATGTATCATATCCTAGACATCTAATCATCTTTGAAGCTTTGACGGGTTAACGAATGAGTGAACGCAGAACTACCCTTGTTGCTACCCCTTTTCCGCTAGACGCGGTTAAATTACAAGGCTTGCGAAGATAGCACCTTCGAAATGGCAGAACTAACGGTAACGATAATGAGCCTTATCCAACCGTGGAACAGATATCAGCTCGTAAACCACTGGCGGCGTGTTTCTCCTTGCAAACAGCATTTCTCGCGAAGAAAAGTCTCGCGTGGTTGCCTCTCCGGACGCAACGACGATCCCACGGAAACGCGGCGCTTTCTGCATGCACGTTCGCCAATTTTGATCGTTCGCATTATTGAGTGCGCTCGTTCGAACTTGGACGCGATGCAATAAACTCGCTCTTGCCAGGGAAATTGCCCGATTTGATGGTTTCTCGGCATTTTTTATGAGTGTTGCGACTGCCTAGGTCTGTTTTGCTTTTGACGTTCATAGTTTTCAGACTTTCACGATTTTAATTCTAGTTTTAGTAGCATATTTTATGATTTGATTGTTAATATTAGATCCTTTTGGAGAATAAAACAAATTTTGTATTAATATACACATGTACCCATGTAATAAGAGTTAGAAGGTGAAGAAATAAACTATTGCTATTCCATAGAATTTAGGAACTATTCTGACAGGCAATATCAAGGTACACCTGTTCGAAAGCTTAATATAAGGTAATTACAGATCTTCGCGGGAATTTTATAATTTATATTCAATCAATTTTTATAAATCGACTAGTCCGAACTTATTCTGATTCTCTGCTTACCTCCTGAAGTAACTTACGAGTATGTTTTATTGTTCTAACACCGAAACCACCTTTTACCACAAAATACTTACGCTTATCGTCAGAATTAACACAAAAATCTTTAGTCTTTAATAGCATATTATCCCCATAAATTTTAGTGAATTGAAAAGAACCTCAACATATTCACACCTTCGGTAATATCGGCGGGCTCCTGGCCATAAAAAAAAGAAAAGGCGAAAAAGAATTCGGTCGAACGGTGGTCGTTGGCGAGAAATCGAAAGGACGACACCGGAACGAGTGGGATGGAAAAAATATCGACGATCCCCCGGTCATAATGGTTTCCAACCCCTTGCCCTAATATATTCCGTATTCCGGATCTGGCGTAGCGCGCACACCCCTTTCGACCTCTCCAGCTCTTCTTCTCTCTGTCCCTCTCACCGCGGGCCAACGACGCACGATTATTATCACCGACCCTGCCCCGATAATGAAAGTACACGCATGTGCTAGTATTAGTGTCGAGAGAGAGCAGCAGGGTTCGCCGCCTGGTTGCATTCAGACCCCGGACAGCAACTGCACACACGAGTGGGGAACACAGTGAGGGTGGCTTCGCTGTGTTTCGGCTCCGCTGAGTCACGCACTAAAGAGAAGTGCGTGAGGTCTCTCCGCGTGGCCCGGACGAACCCGACACGAACCCACGCTTTTCCCTGCTGGAATTTTTATTTCTACCCTGGCAAACGACTACAGATCGACCCTTTCTTATTACTTTCTTCCAGAAGCTGGGATCGTCCGGGGATTAATCTATACCATAGCACTTCTGAAGTTCGTAGGTATCGGAGGTGATTGATGTCTCTAGTGCGCTGGGAATTCTAGAATTTTTGGATTACGAGTAGGTTTTATTTTTCGGTTATTTTGGTAGTTATCATTTCGAAGGAATTTTTGTTAGTCTTCATAATCTAGATATAAGAAACTTCTAATATCATAGACTGTGTTGCGTTATAATCTTCGTATTGAATAATTTTCTAAGTGTTTTATGGGTAAAGCTATGTTTTTTGTATTGTAGATATACAAACACTCCTAAGATACGTCTTTTAAGATTTAAGTAGATCCCGTTGCTTATATATATGTATCGTTGCTGAACTAATAATTTATACTTAATAATTATAATTCATACGACGTACGCGGTCAACATTGGAGGGGTTAACTTCTTTATAACCATTTCGTTTTCTATTTTTCCAACGATCACCCAACACCAAAATAATTTTACTCCGACAAGACTATACACTTTTCTGAACTAAAACAGAAATATATCACGCAACGTGAATTTTTTACGGTTTACTGCGCCCTCGGCGCACCCATAAAGCTGAGAATAAAAGGAACGAATTGAATGAACGATTTCGCGGTGGCCAAGACTATTAGCAGAAAGAGAATTCAGGGTGCTCGCCAAAAATCTGAGTGCTCTAGTCAACCGGCGAGTTCTAGTAGCGGCGCATTATTTCCTGCTCTCCTGGAGGAGGTCAACTGTTTTATTGACTGAGGGTCGAGGTGCGCGGCCTCGGAACCACGGTTACGGTTAACCGAGCCAAACCTCTGAAATCGTAGCGGGGAATTATCGGTTCAGTTAGCCGCTCTGCTCCGTTTCCTCTTTTTCTTCGCGATGCAAGGACGTGGCTTCCTCCTTGCGTCGGTGGAACATGATTCAGAAACGTTTTGAAAATGCGTTGTGAAAATACGTAAATTTGGGACGTCACTATCTTCTGGGCGTTTACTAGATCATCTAATTACAGTTAAGCCTCGTAGTAAGCCTACAACACGGTAGTCACGTTCCTACAAGTGTCATACGATGTTACTATGAAGTGTTATGCGGAGCCAAATATTACTAAGAACACGAAGCAAAAGTCAACGTCAATAGTTAATAAATAGACTACGGATTTTTATACAAATTCGTGTTTTTAGGAGCACAAGTAAAGAAATGGGGCTTCGTTAGAGATTTGGTTCGCCTTTCAAATATAACATTGTACGTTTTACTTTAAATATCATATGTATTTTCGAATGTGATATGTACCTTTTTACTCATGTAAATTTCTCATAAATGCATAAAAGTCGGCAGTTTACTAATAAAACTACTATTTTATTCCTCAACTATTTAATCGCGTTAGAGTGAAACCGTGTAGCAGAAGTACAGTGTTATTCGAGGGTTGACGGTAATGTAATTTCCTCAATTGTCAATGCTATTAACCCCCTTACCCTGCGATTAGTTTATTACCCACTTGTGCTAGCATTAGCTGATCACTACTTTTATATCGTTCGTATAATAAATCGTTTCCTTGTATCGTAAATCTTATAATACAAACCTAAAATTACATTTTAAATTAAATTTCATCCGTAATAATCGGCGATTTTGTTGAATGTGTGGAGTAATTCATAGAACGAGTGGAACTTGTTATTATAGGATAAATGATTAATGTGTGATTCGGTAAATTATGGATATCTAGACTTAAATGTAAACTTGCATATATTAATTTTTACATCAAGAAGAAGCTATTTAGCTCACTCTAATATTCAAAATAAACTTCTAAGAGTAATACTATATTTTATATCAGTTTTATTCGAAAAATCGCGTTCCTGTGCGAAATGATATATAAGATGGTAAAAATTCATATTAGTTGGTAGATTGCATTGGTTTTAATTTTCTGGTTATTCAAAATATTTGTAGCTCTAAAAGATTATTATCGAAATGAATATTTTTAGAGAATTTAAGAGAAACAATTGCAAACACTTATACTTTCCAAAGAGACATTTATCGACACGATATTGTCGATTTGAATACTACTAAAAATGTTTAATTAATTTTCAGATATTTTTACATTTTATATTTTCAAAGTGTAAAAATAATATTTTTCCCCGATGACTTGTATATACGGAGAAATGGGAATAAAATAAACGTGAAATTAATAAGAAAAAGTCGATAGATTAAATATTGAGACCAATTCTTTTCGATGTGTATTTTGCTCAGCTCCAAAATTATAATTCTGATGAAACATTTCAGAGTACGAAACTTATACCAAAGAATATTAAAAGAAACCATCTGTTTTCAATGAAACTCTGCTCGTAATTTTGTGAAATCTTTCTTATAATAAAAATGACAAACAAGATCATACTTTTCATAAGAAATGTTTTAGTTGTGTGAAATATCAAGAAAAATCAACATCAGCTATCGTATTTGTTTAAAATGTTTAATCTGACGTAAAAATTGACATTTACAAACAAATTCCAAATTAATTCAAATTAAAAATCAAGAAAGTGGACATGAATAGAGGGCTGGTTCACCTTTTAAATGTTGTCATTTCTGCTACACACTTTGTACATTTTGTATACTCTTGCGTATTAAGTGTATTTTGCACTATTTTGCACATTTAAATTCCCCATAATTGCATAAAGTTCCGCAGTCTACTAATTAGGCAATGTGCAAACCAAACCTGTTAAAAAATACATACCATAGCTGTTTTAATAGCATTACTTGAAATTTAAAAATCGCAGGTATTTATACTAACAAAGAGTACGAATTTTTAGTATCAGAAATCATTAAATCATCTTTCTCCGTTCTTTTCGATAAAGAAACTGTTCGAAAAAACGAGGTGCAGAAGTTCTCCGCTACGCAAACAGTGAGCCGTTCCATTGGGAAAGCAAACGACGTCCCGGCGATTAGCCAGCTCACCGGATGAAAAAGGAGAAGCGAAAATCGTCGGTCGATCGTCACGGTAACAGATGCTGCGATTGCGGTGTCGGATCGACCGCTTTCTATTGAAGCTGCAGCCGGCCGCAATCTTTTCCGAGCGACATACACAATGGGCGAAGGCCGCCACGACGAAAAGCGTGCAAGCCAGGGTGAGAACAATCGCTTTCGACCAAATTAGCTCCGTTAAACACCACAATTTTCAAAATTTCAATTCTGTTTCTCATATAGTCAAATTATATAAGATATGATATTTAATTTTGCTTTTTTAATGCATTTAGCTCGGATGATATGTATCTTATAACATAAAATGGAGGCGGTCAGCGCAGAAATATTGTCCAAACATCAATCAGTACCGCCACGCAATTGGACGCGAGAGCAGACAAAGCTTCTGCGTCAGTTTTGCTCAGTTAGAAATGTTCAAGCTAAAAGCGCTAAAGATATTAATTTCTGATAGGTATGAAGTTAACTTTTTCACTGCTATCAGTAGTCTATAGGCGTTTAAATACTTTCGATTATCAAACACCCTATTAGTGTCTTAAAACACTTGAAATTCTTCGCCACTTAAAAGATACGAATTTGAAGAATATAGATTTAACATAATTCAATTTAATATTTTGGTGACTTATTCAAATTTTTTTATTAGACTTTGTCACAGTGAAAAGGTTACATATTGTGTGATAATGAATGTTTATAATTTTTTCTTAAATGTTAAGAAACAGCTTTTGATTGGGGAATTATTAAACGTTTGGGACATTTAAAAATTTAGATAACAATTTTGTAATTGTTAATATTTGTGATATCGTATATTCTTTTGCGTTAAATTTTGTAGAGATATGTGGATGTTTTTCAGACTGTCGTCAAGCAGTTCAACTCCCCCTAAACTGCACCAAACTCAATTTTACCTCTTTCTAAAGTAATCTCACTTTTCGTAAGTTCCACTAAACTAGATCCAAGTTTTTCTAAACTCGACTATGTCTTTCCAAACCAAAGTCAGTTATCCCAAACCTCTACAAAACCCGTTGCCGCCGCTTTTCACCGAAAATTCAAACTGAATTTCATCGTTTTTCTGGCGAATTCAAATTTTCCAAAACGCATTTTCCCGACGGTTCGCATCGATCTACCCGTATCCCTTTCCCGAAGCCCACATTCCCAAACTACAGCTACAAAAGCAACGAGAGAAGAACCCTCCAAAAAAATGCCTCGCCAAAAAACCCACATCGTCGGATCTGTTTCGCAACGACCGAGGCCGTTCCACCCCGCGCGGTAACCATTCCGGCAATTCGCAGCGAAAAAGCGGGCACGGAGAGAAGGGGCAAAGGCAGAGGCAGAGCCAGTGGAGCGCGCGTCCTTCTCCGTAGCTGGGGGCCAGTCGACGCGTTTTTTTGGCCGCTCGTTCCGCCGCGCAACCGAGCGTGTCTTTTCGACGGCGGCGCACCGTGTCGTTGGTGAAACGCGTGCGTGCGTGCGTGCGTGCTAGCTAGAACCAACCGTGTGCGCGTGTGTGCGTATATGCGCCGGCTACGGCGTACGGCGATCATCACGTACACGCACGCCCACACGCGAACGAGAGACGACCGCCGCCGCACGCTCACGGGCCCGTACTTGTACGGGACCTTTAGCGGCTCGTGAGCCGTAGTCGGGACGATCAATGACAACCCGCCCCTCCCGCTACGTCCCTCGGTGCCGTTCGTGTTCACGGAAGGCACGATAAACGCTCTCTCGCTCCGGATCACGGGTCTCCGAGAGAACGTTCTCCCTCCCTTCGCCCCGCTAGCCCCTACTTTACTGCGCCAGCCGCCGTCTCTCCTCTTGCTGCTCGTTCCGACTCACCCCACACCACTCCACTCTGCGTTCCCTCCTCGCGTCTCATTCCACAACCCCGTAGTCGTTCCTTCGTCGTTCTGGCACAAGCTGTGCCGCCGCGCGCTCCGCCAGCTCCGTTCCACACTCTCAATCAAGATAGACGCGCGCGAGAGGCTTAGCACCGGGAGAGGAGGCGAGAGAGCGTCGGCAGAATTTCTCCGTGACTCGAGGGAGCGACCGATATATAGGGTCGGCGAGGGTAACGCGGGGACGGAGAACGGGCCGAAGCCACAGGCGGCGGAACCGAGAAGGGAGACTTACTGCTTCGAGTCGCAGCCGCCGCCGCCGGCTCGAGGGGACGACGAACGAACGAACGGGGTGGGCAGGGTGGATGGCTGTGGATGGGTGGGTGGCTGGGTGGCTAGCGATGGGCGCTCGAGACGCGAGCTCTCGAACAATTTCCAGCGCGAACACGCCGCGATGATATCTCCGCGGGGAAATTGCTGCGACGCTGCTGCAGCAGTTGGGGTGGAAAGGATTAATTGGTGATCCGGGTTTGTTGATAGCGCTGCTCGGTGAAATGTTGGCTTTTTCTTGTTTTCCCTTTTTTGCAGAGGGATTTTCCGGGGTGGGGTTGGTGTTGCTGCTGGAACGAGGTGGTTTGAGGGATTCGAGGGGTGGGATGGTGTTTGTCGGATTAAAAAGATTGCGATGATTGAACATATAATATTTTTTATGCTTCCTTCTCTATACTTGCAAACTACTGCTTTTTTATGCTGCGAGTAAAATATATTTGTATTGCTAAAGAGTGTAATTACGTGGAAATAAGTTTTTACTACTGGATAATTTGGAAATTTATTCGTTAGAAAGGTTGTTAAAAATATATAGTATAAGTTTATCGACCAAAGAAGCTGAAATAAACATACAAACGATAATATTGAATGATTATATGCACTTCATATTCAGAATAAAGATACATTTTTACAACGAGCACTTATTTTGATACGCTCATTGAATTTATTTGTCTTGTGAAAGAAGGCTAATTTAGATAACGAAACTGACTTTCAAAACTTTCCAAATCTCCAAGTCTTATTTCTATCATTTCATTAATTTAGCATCTCCATTTGTTATATTTTTTGCATGTAGAAACATGTAGCAATCTCTTTAATATTTCACGTACATTGCCTTGAGAATTCTCAAGATTTAATAGGTTAGTTATCGTTTCTAAAGCTGATACTTGAATGACTTAGACAGCATATCCCGCAATGGAATAACAAATTTTGATGTTATGCAGTCCTTAACGAGACTTGAGTTTCTCGTCTACCCTCATCTCCCAAATTGATGTTTCAACATTTGGAATGTGTGTACTTTGACACCTGACTGATTCTATGATCTTAATCTATCCACTCATTGTCAGTATACCTCATATTTAGAGATCAACTACAGCATTCGGATAAATTCAACTCAAATGTATTTGCTTAAATTACAGCAATTTATCTTCATAAGTAATTGATTGCCTCAAGCTAGGTGTCGACCGTCATTTGACATACATGGTATGTCTTTCGTGCTTATTCGAGTTGTCTATTCTCTTTTCTTGTCGAGAGTCAATACCTGGAATAAAATTGCTACCTTGCTCGCGAGAAATATAATGCGGTCCCTGAACTTAAATTTAATTCACAGAGTATGGTCCATCGTGTACAATGACTGAAGTCATCATCGAGAGCTCACTCACATTAGAACTTCATCAGAGATTTTTTCGTGCGGCAAAGACCACATCTCGGTTAATATATGCAACTGTCATGATATGTGGTGTTGCTGTAAAGATGGTGGATTGCGTGATGCATCTATAAGAACGCAAGGATTAACTATGATTTAACCCTTTGAGGGATTATATCGTATACATCATGATCAGTCAATTAATAGCGAGAATGACGTATATATACGAATTATCAAATTTCTTATATATCTCAATATTGAGCATCAGGATATACTATTTCATTAGATTGATACATATGAAATGTCGCTTTTAGAAAGTTTAAGAGTATGGGGTGGACATTAGTCTCTTAATTTTCCTTACTCGCAGAATTAAGAATTCATAAAAAGGAGTCGATGTTGGTTAGGGGAATTTTAACTGTTACGAATACAAATATGAAATAACGCGTTTTCAATGCAAATACATTGATGCTCCGAAAAGATAGGAATTTTTGAGAAAATAAAGTATATCTTATGAAAGATTGATCACTTATATAGGACGAGTTAACTCGTCACCCCCCAGTTAAAGTATTAAAAATTTTTGGTTATAAGACAAGGTTACTGTCGTCTACAAAAATCGTTTATCGTTTCCAAAACCATTACATCCACGAATAAACCATTTAAAAGTTTTTCGAATTAACTGGTCTCGTCGATCTTGCGCGTCTCACACAACCATCACTGAGGATGGCCGGTATAGAGACGCGGCAAAGCGCGACTGAGAGAAGGAACGGCGCGGCGACGCCGAAGGAAAGAGAAACGCGCGCCGTCCGGTGAAGGCAGTAGTGCGGACAGGGAAAGGAAGAGGGAGAGGCGAGCAACGAAATGCAAGCGACCGAGACGGCGAGAGAGAGAGAGAGAGAGAAAGAAAAGAAGGGGAGATACAGAGAAAGACAGAGGGAGACAGAGAGAGAGAAAGAAGAAAGAGAAAGAAAGGTGGCGAGCGGATACCGGCGCTGCCTGTCTGTGCCTCTGCTTCGGAAAGTGACTAATGACTAGCCGGCCAGACCTACTCTTCTGCCACCCAACGAGAGAGAGAACGAGGAGCGCACGCCGGCCGGGAGAACAGATACCAGAGAGGTGAGCCGCTGTTATCTCGCGGACCTCGACGACGGTCAACCGTGAAAAATGACTATCGCAACGAAGAAATATTTTACGGGCGGAGCGTTCGAGCGGTGTCGTTACGTGCCACGAGCATATACCCGTGCGCAACTAAAGGGAAATAAGGGAAAAAAAATGGGGGGAAAAGGAAAAAGAAAGGAGTGAGTAGGAGACGCATATAGGAAACGAAAACTTCGTAAGGGGAAAGATGATTGAAGATGAATGACGTGTTTATCATTTTTTCTTAAGCTTTCGAAAAACAAGGATTTTAGTAATTCCTTCTCGATTGCAATTCCATATATGGATTTCAATATAGTAAAGTGTATATGTACTTGGTGTGAACTAAGGATCTCTATATGAGTCGCTCACTTGCCAAGTTGATTAACTCAACAAAACGAAAAGTAGAGAAATTGATGAAATAATGCACACTCCTTTTTTAAAATTCTCGTTGAAATTTAAATTCAAATAAGCACTGTAAAATGTACTATTACGACATGTAAAACGAGTAAGGTAAATTTGTATATCCTTAGAATAATTGTTATTATGTTAATAAACCGTTTATTATTATATGGCCAAAAACATTATTCTCATTTCGTGGTATTATGAGAATTGACTTCAAATATAAAAAATTAAGCACCAGTCAAGTGCTTTGAATATTCCGATAACTATGTGTGGACCACCAGACCAGTGTTGGGTAACTTTCATTCTAAATAACCAACAAAAAGTGACTAATAAGTTTGATTTAGTTGTCATTCGTAAACAAAACTAAACAAGTTATTCATTATTCACGAATAATAAATAAATCGAAGTTATTCATCAGTTTTTTATTCGTTATTTAGAATGAGGGTTGTCCAACCCTGCACACGACCAATGAATTGAGTTCTGTTTACGTTCCATATTTCGTAAAGATTTAGAAACTTAAACGATAAACGCGAATAAAAAATAATGGATAATAAACAATGATTAAGACATCTCCAAGCGAATGATGAATAATTGGGATAATAAATAATTCGAATAATGATTAATTGACTATTAGGTGTACCAATAATCCACTTTTATTGCCAAATTCAGTATTTACTTTTAACGAGATCAAATTCCTTAAACATAATTGATGTTGTCCTTTAATATTTTTGTATGCATTACAAAACAAATTCATCAATCCATTTTTGTATCTCGGCAATAGATTTTGAATTTAAACTGATATTCAACTTACATATTACAAAAATAGTGAATTACTTGTTGGTACACCTAGTAACAATTAATTATTTATTCGTCATTCTTATTTAAATAAAATTATATCTGAATTACGTCCAACACTGCATCAGACTGCAAATGAATCTGTCTAAACAAGTTTCTTTATGACACGTCTCGAATACGTAGGTAAAAATCGAGGTTGGGAAAGGTTCGAAGAGTATCGAGAGCTAGAGCATCGTGAATCGAATGGAAGACGTCTCTCCAGATCGATCTCCGCCGCGATTAATACGCGGAACTGAATCCGGATCGGATGAACGGGGGAACCGGGCAACTTTATGCGCTTGCTCTGCTTCTCTTCCTTCCGTGGGAAGCGGGGCCAATCTCTCTCTCTCTCTCTCTCTTTCTCTCTCTTTCTCTCTCTTTCTCCCGTCTCTATTCCTCTAGTTGCTGCCGCCGCCTCCGTTGCCTCGCTTTCCTTTGCTCCTCTCTCTCTCTCGTTACTTCCGCGCCTGGAATCCCACGCTTACGCCGTCGCGGACGTCAGAGGCGTAAATCCGAGAGAGCTTCCTGGGCTGCGAAGCGTCGCGGCGTCGTTAATGATAGCTCCGAGCCGCGCTCTGCCTTTCTGCCGCCGCACTCTCTCTCTCTCTCTTTCTCTCTCTCTCTCCGCTCTCCCACTTGCTTGCTTTCTCTCTCTTTGTGTACTCTGTCGCCGCCTGAGAACGCGCCCGCGCGCAACTCCAGCCACAAAGCTTCGAGAAAACGCGCGTTCGTTCGCTCGTTTACTTCTTTTCGCTGGAGTCGATGGCGAATGATAGAATTCTTGGTTTGATTGGTTTATATTGGAATGTAAAGAGTTATGTTATTAATAAGTAGGTAATTTGTGAAAAAGTAAAGGAAAAATTTATGATTGAGGTAGCAAAATTAGATTACACCTATCTTACACAACTCGGTTGTTTTTAGTACACGTTGATTTCAATAATTTCAATATTAATTTCGAAGTACTATAATAGATACAATTTTATCCAAACGTAACTGTTTCAACGAAACAATTTAAGCGTTTAGGGCAGTGTTCCCTAAATTATACTACTTCTGTGCTATATTATTATTATTGCATATTTAACTTTTTCTCAAGAACAAATTAATTTGCTATAAGTTCCTTTCTTCCAACACGTAAAAAGTTGTGTAAATCGTGACTATCGATTCCCAAACACGTACCTACTATGTGTTTGTTACGTTTCCTATTTGAAAGCAGGAAATAGATAAGAAATTATCTACTAACTTCTTAATTATAACATATTTTATCAATAATGTTTTCAATTTGCCTTACGATATGTAATAATTTCACATAAACTTTAATTATTTATATCGTGTTCAGCAGCTACTCTATTCTAGCAGTATAGTCTATAAAATTGTATAATGGTACATCAGATAGAAGTAAAATATTCCACAACAAATCAACTTTTATAAAAGTATAAAAGTATAGAATAAAGTCAGATTATCGAATTATTGTGTCGATATATAAATTTATCAAAATTCACATAATCTGAACCTAATTTTTCAATACGTTTGCGACATGCACAAACCAAGGTATAATTTACGAATATAATTTACTCAGTCACGATTTAAGCGAGCGGTATGATTCAGTGTACGATTCAACTTTCCCCTATGGGCAATAATTTGAGACAGGGTTAAAAGTCTAGCAGCAACAATCTCATTCAAGTATCTAACACAAGTCCACCCAGCAGATAACTGCGTATCACGATCCTCGAAAACTCGCCATAAAACCAGCTTCCCGGAAACTGCTGCGCTCAAATGCCTCCGCCCGCGCGTGGTTGTCGACCGCAGACGATTTCTCGGTGGATTCACGCAGTGGTCCAGCGGGGTTAGTGGTCGGGAATTTATCTGGCGGACAAGTAGAAAAACCGCGAGAAATCTCAGGCATGGCTGCCAGGAAAATGGATCGCGAGCACGCGGCCCTGCAACACGAACAGGGCAACGGGAAGACGGAAGACGGAGAAAGAGGAAAAGGTGGTCGGATAAGATGGTTGCTTAATTGCGTCTAATTACACAGATACATAGGTGGTAATCGGCGGCCCGTTCAATGAAAAGAAAAAAAAAAACTTGCAACACCGGCGCTTCGATTAAACTGACGCATCGTTCGAGTTGAATACAATGCGAAGTTATTGGCGTTGCTATGTAATTGCACAGCGGGCGAATGTATGAAATTTCAAGTTTTAATGAATACGGAGCAAGAAATATACCGATTTTTGCCAAATGTGAAACGTTTTATCAAAAAACAAAGGAAATAACGCAAGCTTAGGAATACATTGAGTTGTGTTACTTGTTGTATATACGATCTTAAGGCTTCGTTCGTATATGCACAGTTAAAAAGATTTTAACTTCATCTGGAATTTGAAGAGACATTTTAAGTCAGGTAGAGTACTGATCTGTATTGGCAAAATGGATTCATATTAGTTCAATTCAAGTAACTGATCTACAGTAGTGGAGTACAGTAGTAAAAGCATGAGCAGTAGTCATCTCTGTTGTTGGTCATTGATACTAAGCTTAACGGAATCCACCAATTCGACGGATTTCCGATTTCATGTTTAAAGTTACAAAGAACATAATATTGTTTTTAAGCAATCAATGTTGACTCTGATTGATACAATGTCGCGAATAGTTATTAAAATTTCGCACCCTCTCTACTTCAACCCTGCAATATCTATTTTTCGAGAAAACCCTTCAAATTATACAATCGATATCCGTAAATCTAGTGTCAAAAGTTTGACTTACTGTAGAAAAATCATAATTTACTAGAATTAACCGACAAACATTTCAAAGCCCATATATCATTATTAAATTTACGAATAATGTACACTTTTTACGCAGTGGTGCAATTTCATCGGTCGCTACTGTAATTTGAACGAACCTTTATTCTTTTTAATTGATATCAATTAATTTGTAGCAATAAGTATCCCAAAGATTTGCGTGGAAATAAAATAGTAGGTATAAGAGAAAAATAATGGAAAAGATGAATAAAAGTATAGGTAAAATTAAGTTGAAGTAAAAAGTGAGCAGTTCACGGCTAGGGTATCGGTTTTATAAGACTCTTGCCTCGGATGGGTTAAGTCCGCTCACCAACGTTTGTGACCTCTCTACGTAACGCGCAGCGTTGCTTCCGCGATTTCTCGCCGATCCAAACTTTCGTCACAAACCTCCACGGACGGATTCCTCCGTTATGGCAATAAACGGGCAAGAGTGAGATACTGGGAGATCGAAAGTTGAAGTTGAAGTGACTAGAATAAGAAAGGGGAGTTCAGAAGATGAGGTCGAAAGGTCGATCAAGGGTTTGATGTTGAAGCGTAGCAATTGTTTCGATGATCGATAGATTTTGGCAAGTGAACTGGTCTAGATGATGAAAGGGAATTGTTGACAGACATTTTTTTAGAAGTTATTTGGATTATTTTACTGTTCCTTATTTTGGTTAATCTTGAAACTTTGCAAATTGATTGTAAACGATTATTAAATACGACAGCATTAACATTAAAATTATATATAGGCAAACGTCATTCGTAAAATAAATTCAGAAATGCCAGGACTTCCTAAAATTGCTTAGCGCTCAAAGAATTAAACATAACAAATACAATCAATCTTTATGACTTCTTTTCAACTGATTGTACTTCGCTGTCTATTTCCAAATTTTGTTTGTGTTTGCAACCTTGCTGACATATTAACTTATGTATCGCAATATTAATGCCATATTACAAAAAATCAAGACTGTTCAATCAACCTGAATAGGTACCTGCTCACTATCACAATCGTTTTCCCTTTCCCGATCACCCTGCTCCAAAAAGTAAAATAAACAAAAATCCGATATTTTGCCCGCTTTCATATCTAATACTTTGCAAAGATAAAAATTCGGGAATTTTCCGGTTTGTTGCATTTTTGTCGGCTGACCGGTGGCCCAGATCTCCTTCGCGTCTCGATCTAGCTCGCGGCAGTTTCCGATGTAACGTGCCGCGGCCTTCGATCTCAGCGGCATAATGGCGCGTCCATTTCTCACGGCGAGCTCGAGCGGCCTTCTTGGCGGCTCCCGTTCTTCGCAAGTGGAACGCGCGCCGCGGAGGATCTCGAACTCTTGATACTCTCGCCGCGAAAAATTTCAGTCACGGGCCGGCGTGATAAATAACCGATAATAAGTTGTCTGGCGGAACGGCGGGGAGCCTGTATGGTAATCCGGGCCCGCGGAACGGATCGATCTTCCGGCGAGATGATCGTGCGCGCCAGTATCTCCAGATTGAAATCGATTCCGCAGGCTTTCTTCGAATCACGGAAACCGTTTGCTGTTATCGAGACCTCTCGATCGTTCTCCCGTGGATAGTTCCACGTGGTCTCTCATTGGGTGTTCCGAGTTTGTGTTGAGTTAAAGGTTTTCTGGTGATTTTTATGTAACGTAATTCGCGCAGACTTTTTCATTTGCCTTCGAATACGGTATATAATTTAGATAGCAATATTCATTACTAGACTGCGGATTTTTATGCATTTATGGGAAATTTATGCTTCGTTCATTCTGCAATTTTTTGCAAATTAAATGTTCCCATGAACATGCGCATAAAAATGCGCGATTTAGTTATAATTTTGTATGTTTAAAAATAACATTTCATAATCGTTTTAAATTAGCCTTTTCATCGACGTTTGAAATAGACAATGAATTAGTTTATTCGTCATTAATATAGGTATAATTATGTATCAAATTTACTGGATACCGAATGTGACCGAATACTTTACGATTGCGCTAAATGCTCGTATGGACGATTTTACGAATCGAATGAGGTTCAAGAGGTCGTAACGTATCCGTCAATCTACATTTGTGAAGTGAAATTTAAAAACGATGACTATGAGTGAAACCGAAGCGGGCTGAGAGTGTTTATACGTGTGGTCATATTCAGTGCGGCGTCAGACAAATGTACGAACTCAATATGAAGTATTTTTAGCACGGCTCACTTCGAAAACGTTTGCTTTCCGACTATTCGACCCATGATTTCAAATTATTTGCTTCAATTCACAGTTGTTTTCCTATGGACTAATCCTACCACGTTTGGAAACGATCGCTATGAAAATTGACGCTTTTTATTCGACTCCAAAATTTCCATTATTTACTACAATAGATATACAGAAGTAGAGAACCCCATAAATACGAGTTTAAATTACACGCGTCCATTTATTATACCAAGACTATTGTTAACAAAAACGGAGATATACTGAAAAATTAAAGAAGTACCTACATACGTATAGTATTGTAAGAGATACAATAAAAATACAAGAATATATGTATTATACAAATAATGCATTGTAATTCTTAAACTGCGGATCTTTATATAAATTCATATCTTTTTGGAGACAAATAAAGAAGTGGAACTTAAATACAAATTGGTTGCACCCTCTAAATACTATACAGTTTGCTTTACTTTAGATTTTTCGTATGTTTTTGCAAATGTTATGCATTCTGTACCTTCTTGCACATCTAAATTCTCTATAATCCGTAGTCTAGTAATCACATATTATACGGTAAAAATTTATTAAATTTTTTACCAGGCAGCAATTTGAAAAAACTTGCAGACAAATCGCGTAACTTGCAAATATCAAAAAATGAAGGAAAATTTAACTGCGTAACGAATACATAAAATATATGTACGTATGCAAATACTCATCTATTTTATCATTTACTACTATACTATATGTCACGAAATATACGCAAATCTACTAAAAAAAGTTATTATTGACTGAAACTTGCTAGATTTTCGGACAAGTAAAGTTAAACGTGAATTGTTGTCTATTCAGCGGCTTGAAACACCTAAGCATTATGTTGTTCAGGGATTAACTGCACCGTATTACATTTAGACAAAAAATGTGGTTTAATTGAAACGCGAATAAATCCATTTAAATTTGCAGCGTACAATTTAATTCAATGAGAAAACATGCAATTTCATTCAGCTTGGCATATTTGCGTTAGGTTTGCAGTCAGTACTCCAATTTAAAATTTCATATGAATTGAAACAATTTACTAATCCAGAAGTTATCAGATTGGTAGTCTAAACTGTGAATAGAGCGTTCATCAAAACTGAACATCTGTACCCAAAATGTGAAGCACTAATCTTTTAAGTTAAATTCAATTATTTGTATACTAATTTCCCCACATTACTTTCTTATTTTCCATGAAAACAACATCAAAAAGAAAAGTTTCCATAACTTCAAAGAAAAATATTAAAATCCACAAGGAAAAAGAACTTATCCAATTTTTGAGAATTAAAATCACTTGAGTACCATCCTCTGTATCTTGTGTAAATTGAGTTACTGAACAAATTAAATATTAACTTCTGTTGCAAGGAGTAGTCCCTACTTGTTTGAACAAATAAACAATTACTCTCAAATGTTCAAATTCGACCATTTGCCATTCCTCGGAATGGACCTGGCCGCGAAACTGCAGCCTACAAAACCGAAAACGCGGTGAGGTGCTCGAAAAGCACGTTAATCCATAGGGAGATAGACTCACCTTGTTGTGCGGCAGCTGTGTGGGCACGTAGAGTGGAGGATCCAATCCAGGACTCGTTACCGCGTGACGCCCGATAATCCTGTCCGCAGGTTTCGCGTCATATCCTTCCGGCTGACCAATGTGGAAACCCTTGCTTTTCACCCAGAACCGGAACTTACTGTTCTCTGCACTATTCACTTCCTCACCCCTCAATGTTCGCAATATACGCGCGTACTTTTTTATCGTAATCGTCTTTGTTTTCGCCAAGTCTCCATACGTTTTAATCACCCACGGTTGATACGCGTTGAACATATTATCATTTTGAAATTTCTTCGGTAAACCAGCACTATCCTGTCCCTTTTGCATCCCGTAACCAGTCCCGTTCAAGCCAGCTGGCATGCCAGCGAACGGCATAGGTACGCCGTTCTTTGAGTCGATCGCACTACCCGCGTTCCCGTTACCGACGTAGCCGGCGTTCAAACCAGCCGTCGTAGTCGAACTCAAAGAGCCACCGGTCATGTTCGAGATATCCAGGTACGACACGGATGAGCTTTTGCCGAGGTTGGTTGCGTTTCCAACAAACGTTGCCATAGACGAAGACATATAAGGAATGGGTGTGGGCATGCTGAGGCTTCCGGCGCACAAGCCGGTAGCTGGACTGGATGCCATGCCCAATCCAGCCACGGACGCATACGTGGATACGTCGGACATGTTTGATGAGGTCCACGTGTTGGACAATACACTGTTAGCAGCGTCCGTGTTGGACACAGGCGCCGCGGACTTGCTTTGCGCGTTAGACCTTGAAACGGAACCTCCGCGACCTTTGGACGAGGGACTGGTCTCTGGGGACGACGAAGAGGCGCTGGAGGATGAAGAAGTAGTCTTACTGGCGCTAGTCGTGGTTCCACGAGACTTCTTCGTTGGTGGCTCATCCCGGGTGGAGTTCATCGAGTTTAGATTACCGTGGGATGGGCTGTTGTTGTTCTCGGACCTTGAACGCTTGCTGGATGAACTAGAGGATGCAGATTGGCTCGACGGGGTCGGCGAATTGTTCACCGGCACTCTGCGACGGAGTCCCATTGTCGCGCTGGCCATTATTCTCGGCTATATTTAGTGCGACCGTCGGTTTCCCTGCTGACGATCGATTTCACACTGTCACTAGTTCACCGGCCGCGTCGTCGTCGATCACCAAAACCGTCAGCCGCCAGCATTATCGTTCGTACGCTGGTACACGCGCCGACAGACGGATACGCACACAGAGAAGCGGTACACGACAGAACTACGAGGGGCTGCGGCGCTGTCTGTGTTGTATATCGACGATGTCCGTGGCGACGGTCCACTGGTCGTCGCTTCTTCCGGGATGCAACGAAAAAATCGACCCGGTAGGAGTCGCCTGCAAAAGAAAAATGACGTGTGACAAGTGGGATTAGCTATGCACGATTAAGCGCCGGAAACGTTTAAACGAAGCTGACCCGCTAATGGACTGGCAACCAAGTAGGTGGAAACCTTCTCAGGCAACCTGGATAATCCGTTGAAATTCACCTACGAAATTGGTTCCACCTACTCGTCGACGCGACGGTGAAACTTCTTTTTAGGTGGAAAATTAAGTTCATGGATCCTAGGTTTCGGAATTGGGTATCGGTGCGTTTTGCACAACCGCGGAAAAAAATTAGTTTGGAAGTTTCGGCAGCCAAGTCTCTGACTCGTTTTTCAGTTCGAAATGTAATCTTTCACAATTTTGTTGTAGATTAACCCTTTTCCAAATTATGGAAACCTATTATCTTCTAATTATTAGCACGTCAACTTATACCTCTCTTCGTCTATTTAAAAATCTCACCATAATCAATCACACACTTTAATGTTTCCCAAATTCCCAACCTTCAAACTTAGCTCGGTCTACGATACTTAATCTTCTTTTCTTTCATCTTCTAAATATTCAAACCTAATCAATCAGGATCCTAATCGAGGAACACTTTCACCAAAATCACTTCAAACACTCCATCCATTAATTTTTTAACTGATTAACGTTCAGAAGTTGTTCCACGGAGTCTCCTTTTACCTTCGTGATTCAAATCTCCAATACAATTGGATGTCAACGCGATGTATTCGTCAGTTATAATGCAAACGAGAAACTTAGATTTAAGCTTCCTTTGGACCATAAATGGTTAATGGAAAAGTGGGGTAAAGGTAGATACTCATAATTGGTATCGGTTTTAATGAACTTCGACAGTTTTGAGAGCTTGTCAGCACGTCAGAATCCTTATCTTGTTCGAGAAGACTTTCAAATGACTGGTGTCTGTCAGGATTAGCAGGGTGGTTATGTCTGAAAAAACGCTTTATGAACGTGAGTCGCACTTCTGTCTATCATCACAACGTATACCTATCGTAACACCTAACATTTTACTCTTTTCTACATCAGCAATATGAATTTGCATAAAGATCTGCAATTTAGTTATAAGCGTGAAACTTAAATCTCTAAGGTTAAACCACTTTGATCTCATCATTTTTTTTTTTTAATTTCAGGCACATTTTTAAGATCACAAATATTTAAAAAAGATAGAAATTCAGAATTCCAAAAATCGATTTTCTTCGAATTTTTAGACCTTCTTGTTAAAAATCGTCACGAAGGATTACCCGAAAATGGCACACGTCCCGCTACTTTCCCGGCGATGCTCCAACATGGTTGGGTAGTCACGACACGCGAAGGAAGTCAGTAGCTGGTTAAATAACCGGTTTCCTAATTCGCTGTGCCGTCCGAGTCGCGCTCGTGTCTAATTGCATACCATCTATGTCGCGCCGCCGTTCTAACACCTGTCTTACGAAAATCCATTAGTGGCGCGCATACACGAGACCGAATAGTCAGGTGACGGACGAATTTGTAGTTTCGTAGTTGTGGTCGAACGATCCCCATCCTCTTACTTCGTTTTCGCACCTTGCGATCGCTTTAAGGACGAGCATCGTTTTTCGCGTGACGGAAACATCGCAACTCGCTACGTCAAAGCAAATTTTTCATTTAAATTTTATTAACAACTGAACTAATAATAAGTAGTACTATGGTAGTAATTAGAGATGGATCGAAATTTAACTTCTAAATTCATGAAACTCGAATCCGAAACTCTGTGAGGTTTCGAAACCGTATTCCTTTTCTTTTGTTTTTAAGAAGTACCCACTTTGTCAGGAATTAAAATCTTTTAAATGTTTTATTTTTTTCTTAATATAAATGACTGTAATGAATTGGTGAAGTCACATTAATTAAAATGAGTTAAATAAATTCGAGGGTAAAGGGTGACGCAATGTGTCCGTTAATCATCTTTAGCTTCCCTCCTTGAAGCAAGGGCAAATGGGGAAAAAGAAGAAACGTGACAGAGAAGAGTCCACGAAAATGAAGAAGTGAACTTTTAACATCCCTTCATTGCGCGTGTGCGTTCACCCTTCGTCCTTACTCCCCATGATCCGTAGCCCTGCTACAGATCACACTAACTCCTCCGATCGTCTACTATGATCCAGACGAGATCCTTTTCGATCGGGGATAGAATCGTCAAATGCGTTCTAAGTTTCCTTTAATAGACAGTAGCATCGTTAATATTTCTTGGGAGACTAACGGTGAGTATTTTTATAATATGAAGTTACACGAATGATTACAGAGGCATTAGAATTTTTACAATGCAATCATAATCATTTCGAACGCAGAAAGCAACAACCTCAAGTGTCTATGTTTTTACATAAGATTCTTATGTTTTAACAAGAATCTTAACCCCCTATAACCCGGAGTTCATTTACTTGTATGGCGAAAGAAATGATAATTTCGTTACAATTTTCAGTACGGTTTAGAAACTAGCAATTAATAATTACTGTACGACGACTCGGTATGGCAATGGCAAAAAAGTAAAGTGTAATAAAATAAAATTGAACAATATTAAGTTCGCGGAAACGTAACTTTTAAGTTGCATGAAGTTACAGCGGGTTGACATTGATTTATTTGAAAATAAAGCTCCGTCCGAAAAAATGTCACTCTACATTTTCGACTTATTTTTGCACATAGGTTCACACCCTTTCAGCTTGTGCCACGAGTTCGATACTACTCTCTGTATAGAGTTCGCTATTAAGATAGATCGTTTAGCGTATCCACGAAAAAGCTTGGAACCGAATCTTCACGGATACGGAGATTTCACTGTACAACCTCAACGAACGGGATATACCTATACTGAGATAGGCTACGTCTGATAATCGCCAAGTACTAACGTCGAATACTAATTCAATAAGACCAGTCGCGGACTATACGTTGCGATAGCCCGAATCGTATAATGAACTCGTCGCGATGTATCCATGCTCTTTCAGATAACAGAATTCAACAAAAACAGGAGAACTTTCCACGATTTCCAGACATGCACTTTTGGGGGGGGGGGGGAGTTGTTAGTAAAACTTTAAAACAAAAATGTGAAATTTAAAAAACTTTATATGCACCTAGTTTGATTAAAAAGTAAACTTAATCCTTTAACTAAGGACGACGTGTTAATTCTGTTGTTATAACCTGTCGATTATTGGATATCATGACTCCGAATTGGAGATCAATCTTTGAATACTCAAGTGGCTCACATAACATATGACAGGGTTATTTGGGATTAGAGAAGAAAGTCTAACTCTACCGATTTGAATTATTATTCATTTCTTTGTAATTTCTTTGATTAGGTTTCTTGAAAACTATATTTTACGTTTTATCACATCCATGAACTGTATCTATCAATAATGTTACGCTACAATTTAAATCATACGCTATGAATGTAATGTGCTGAATATCAAAGTCTGCTTCTTTCAACTTTTTCTCGATAAGAAAATAGCATTGGGCAGCAACACTTAGTTGAAAGTTGATAGCTAATTTGGGATACAGATTATACAAACCTTCGACTATTTTTGAGTATCTACGATATTACATAAGAAAAATTTCACTTTTTATCCTTAAGAGATTGTAGTTGAGTGTTTGCAACGATAAACCGATTTCCTTGTTATAATAGAAGTTATCCATTGCAATTCATGGATCATATGAAGTAGATATAAAATATCACATGTTGCAGGAATCTGACATTACTTTTTGGGCAAATATCTTATATAACAGTTTAATATCTTGTTGCAGTGATGGAGCTACAATTACTATTCAGAGCAATATTAAATACACTACGAATTAATATGTATCTAAACCTCCGTTGAAAAGTATTTGGACAGTTTCTGAATTAAAAGTGAAAAACCATTTGTAAATTCTGAAAATCTTTAAGAATTACTTCCTGTCTTAGAGCTCTAAAGGGATTGGATTATAAAGAATTTACATGTCCAATGTTACTGGATAAATCTTACTAATTATACAAAATCACATGAAAGTCAAATTCAGATTTTTAATAGACTTCTCGCACTTTTGAACCACGTGCATCTGGCTATATACATTTTCAGCAAATCAAATGCAATAATTTAAGTACAAATTAATGATATAAACAGCGAACACGTGATATAATATGTATTTTTACCATAATAATATCGTGAAATTAATCCAATTTATGTAATCTAGTGTCCAAATACTTATAGACGAGGGTGTATGTAATCGTTTTATTTGCTTCTCTAGCTAAGATCAGCGAAGTGAAACCGATTTTTGTTTAAGAATTCTTCTTCAGTCTTTGCTACGAACAAAGATGAAAGAGCGAATATAGGATCGAAATACAACAAGAACCGATTTCCAAAATCACGGGGAAAATTAGAATCCATGGGAAACGATAACGAAGCGAGAGTCTAAGAAGGAAGCCGATGGAACGAGGCCGATAGCCTCGCTGCGATATAACCGGGCTCCTTTAGGTGGCAGAAACGAGGTCTTTAGCGCAGCGGCGGCTTAAGGCGGCGCACAGCTTACTGTAAATTATCTTCTGCGTCATTATCAAAGATTGTACGCGCGACCAAGAATGAAAATCGAGGGAAAATTGTTGCCAGACGAAGAGGCCTATTTTCTTTGCATCAGCTAAAAAGTTCACTTTTACAAAGATGATATCACATTTCTTCATCCTACTTTTTCTAGCTTGTAATTCGTGATATACATATATGTTTTTAGTAACATAAGCAAGGAATAGCAACTTTTACCAGGTTCTATATAGAGCAACTGTCGTAATCTTCTAATCTACTAGAATTGGCTCGGAATTCATTAAATCAAGGTGAAATTTCACCTCTAACACCTTCTCCTTGTAACGGTTAACCCTTTGCCCCCGAAAGGCGACTCTCAATCTCCAAAATGAACCAATTTTAAAAACTTCTGAGTGCAAAGGGTTAAAAGTTCCTTAAATAAGCCTAGAAAATTTACAGAGATTCTTCTCAATCCCGATAGTTGCACTTTGAAATAATATAAGACTCAACCCTCACATGAAATGATTAACCCTTTTACAGTGTAATAAAATTACGAAGAATAAGAGAAAGGCGGTATAAAGAATGTTTAATTTTTGTACTGCAAATTTTAATATCCTTTGATTATCATGATACATCTTACACATTATGTTCTGTATAATACAACTTAAGATGTGAAATTTATAATATCGTATTCGCTTGTTTGCCCGTGTCTCTCTTGTACTAAACTACTAAAGGGTTAATATAATGCAAAAGAAGAATAAAGGTAAAAAAGGTTAACGTCTGAAGACTAAACGCGTTTGCCGACACTCGTAATAGAGTGATCGTTGTTGTGTCGGTCAGAGGAGCATATATGAATTGAAATTAAGGAAAATAATGACAACCTTAACACGGCACGTTCCTCTAATATAATCAGATACATCTAATCAGCGGCTCGTCTCGAAAAAAACAGATCCTTGAAATTACCTTGCGTGCCGCGGAATTCAGCCGGAAAACGCGTAAGTACCTACAAACGAAGGAATGCGGTGCGCACGCGGGTAAAATTGGAACGCTCGTGAACGAACCGATACCGACACGCCGAGGACGTTAATCGTGCAACGGAATCGAGAAAATTGAAGCCAGCACGTCACCTTTCACGCGAACCAGACTTGTGCGTATCGCGGATTTTCCTGATCGTCTAACACGCAATCCCCTTCTAACGATTTTTCTAAAAACGCGACAAATTTTTAATCGCTAACGACTTTCCAGTCTTAGAACGTAACTGTTTGAACGTAATTGGAGTTTTTTATGAGTGCACGTGCAAGAGTTCAACATTCACTTCTAGATTACTCTAAATGATGAAAATTATTAGTGTATCGTAAATAATTTGCATTTGATCCCCCTGATTTTATAAACTTTAAACGAGGTGCAAGCGAATCCTTTTATGATTAATTTTTTCCTCATAACTTGTGATTATAATATCGTTATTGATTCTACAATGAATATTACATGAATATTGATTTTTGAAAAGTCAAGTGAATCATACATCCTACTAATCACAAAAGGGTTAAATTAAAATTTAATATTGAGATGGATGATTATCACAACTAGAATCTATACCACAATTTGTGTAATGAGAAAGTTGGTATTAAAACATGATCGACCGACTACAAGATATCACGCATTTTATTCGTTTCATTCCCAAAAATATGATCCAAGGCCTAATTACAGATCTCCTATAATATATCGAATATGTTTCCTTTGTCACGTACTTCCAAGCTCTCACACACTTAATTTTGAACTTCACGCGCGTTCTTAAACATGTAATGTCGGTACGTGTGAAAATTTTCACGACCTACTCAGTTTTTATTGAAAACTCTTTTTAATTTTTCCTGGTAGCGAGTCCCATATATTTCCGAAGGACTCGATGCGTCCCAATTTTCCATAACCCGTCCCACTTCCATCTAAACGCTGTTTCTCGTCAATTTACCCCTGTAGCTGCAACTGAACAATCCCAAAGACGTACATATTCGATTTTTCCACAAACCGTTGCATATTCGTTCTCTCCCAACTCTTACACTTTTTAAAACAAGTACCATTTTCTGCAAAGATTTTAATAACTTTTCTTCACGAAATACCTGTCGATTTTCGCAGTGCTTATTCCCGTTTATCGGAAACATTATTCTACGCAATAAGATTTTATTTTCCATTTCTACTTCTGTGTTACATGTAGACTACCGAAGTTTATGCAACTTTACATTTTCATAAAGATATAGGTAAACGCTACACAGAAAATTGCCACCCCCACCCAATATTGTAACTAGACTGTGGATTTCTATGCCAATTCATACTTTTATTAACAAAGTTCAAGGAATATATAGATTAAGGGGTATTTTACCCTGCAAATACAATGGTATATATTTTAATTTGGATATTTTAATTTATTTTCGCATAGTATGCACGTTCTCTAACTCTTGCGTACTAAAATTTCCCATAAATGCATAAAAATCCGCAGTTTAATTGTAACGTACACTTTACTTTGGATACTTTATAGGTACTATCATTGTGCATTAGGGACTGCATATTTAAGTTTTCTTTCTTCACAGTCTACATATACGATATACCTACAGTGATTATAAAAATTATTTACACATTATTATAATATCTATTTTGATGCTTAGATACCAATTAATGTAGCCTCAAATCCACTAATAGGTCTATCATTAAATAATACTATTAGGTAACTATAGAAAGCATGTATTGCAGAAACAAAATATAATAGCTTCATTGAAAAATGTTCAAACATACAAATACTTTCTATATCCACTATTTCATCCCCACTCTGAAACGTCTAAAAATTTCAAAATTCACGTTTCCATTTTTAATCCTGACTTCCAATTTTCGTCAACAATATTCCAGCACAAAATACAAGATCCCCGTTTCCCCGAAATTGTTCGCGTTAATCCGCCTCCTTCCACCCTCCCTCTCGGATACGAAGCCAACGCGCCCCGATTTTCCGCGAGGCGGCCCGTTAAACGGAGCCTCTCGGCAATTTGCCGGCGCGCCGCACAACTCGCCGGCTCCCGAGGGCGCGCGCAATCGATTACCGTGGTCGAAACTCGCGGCCGCCCGATACCGGATACAATAACCCGGGCGCAATAGCAGCCGCGCGCTCCTTTAGGTGGCAGAAACCGGGTCCTCGGGACGGCCACGGCTCTTCGTCCCGGCGGCATACAAGTCACGTACCGGCATGGGACCACCGAGTATTATGGCGCGTCCTCTACCCTGAACCACGTCCCCCGCCCCACTTCATCCCGCACTATCCGACCCTCTGCCTTGCCTGGCTGCCTCTACGTCGACCTTCTCCCTCTGTCTCCACCCCACCGCCATCCCGTCATATACATATTACGCGCGGCGTATAATGTGGGTGCCGCTTGCACAGCGAGGCGGTCCGGTGTCACGCTACGTGCTTCCTGCCCGCAGGCCATGGTGTGACAAAAGGCCTTATGTCCGCCCGCTCGTGGAACACTCGTGATCGCAATGTGTAATCAAGCTCGCATGGCCACTGTATTACCACGTACACCTACCGTGGCCCGCGGCCATCCGAGTGCCTCTATACACGAGCGCACACGAGCCACACGCACCCAACCACGCAAGCATGCACGCACGCGAGTACCGCGCCGCTTTTGGCTGGCCGTTTCCCGCGCACAACGCGACCCTCCTTTCCTCGATCACTTTCGCAAGCCAGACAGAGAGCCCAGCGGCGCCCACTTTTCTGCTCGATTCGTCGCGCCAGCGTGCCCCACTATTAACCACCGGCCCCATGCGCTCTTTCCGAACCGACCTGTCCCTCTCTGGGGATTTTTTTTACGATTTTGTTTGGTTTTTCGGTATTGGATAGTTTAAGATTTCAGAGCAGACGATCGTGATTTGCGCTTACGCGTGGAAGGTGGATCGGGACGAGCAGAATTTGTAGATGAAAAAAGATTTTTCAGGATGATATGAAATAGTTTTAAGATATTTTGTACATTGGTAAATATGATTAATCTTCCTATTGTGCCCGGACTTGATTTTGTCGCGTTTTTATATTAGTATTAATGTATTTCTTTTGTCTTAAAGTTTACTTATTCATCAAGTGTTTCAATTATTTCATTTTCTTAGATGTATTTTAACGTGAAAATGAATGTTTTGCTAGATTTGTTAAGGAGATACATCTGTAATTACCAAATTATTCTAATCATGATACTCTTTCTACTTGTTCTGGAGTATGCGGAGAAATTCTTTTTCCTTTTAGAATACTAATCATTATAACGTTTTTGAAAAACTATTTACTATTAGGTGTATAAATTAATTTGATGCTAGAACCTTGAAAGAGCAGCGAATCTTTTATATCATATTTCTCATTGCACATTTATACTAAAAAAAATTGTTTCTTGAAAGCAGTGTTATAATATTTGAATATTTTATATTTTGTAAGGAAGAGAGTAAATATTTTTACATCGAATTTCTTTTTATTTAAATACTGAATTATATTTATACATCAAAGAGCAAACTGTATGGGACAGACAAAATTTCGGACTTGATATTTAGTTTGTCTGTTTACCAATTCTTGGCAAACGTGGTACAGTTCTTAATTCGTTTTATATTAGTTTGACTTTTAATTCTGTAGTCGTTTGCCGTTTGAAGATAGGAAGAGGGTGAAAGTTCGTTTCGTGTGATCTTCGGTTTCGCGATGCATAGCTCATTTACTTTTTCTTATGCACGGTGCCTTTCACGTGTAGCACTGGAAATTTTTTTTTATTCAACTCTCGTGTTATACAGCAACAAATAATTTTTTGAGAACATTTTGCACAAGGGAAATGATTTTGATTTAAAATTTCTCGATTTATGGATTCGATGAATCATCCCCTCCTAGGAATTCTAAGCTTAAACGTGTTTCCAATTTCTTATAAATATTTAGTTTATACATCCGATATATTGAAGTTTACGTTGAACATTATGATAATTGCTAGTGGAATCAGCGATAGAAGCCTTTGAACCTCTATAATAATATAAATCGTATATATAATAATCGTAGATATTGTAATAATTGATAAAGACGACAATATAAATATCATATATATTATTCATAAAATCAGCCCTGGAGCTTCCAAAAATTACTGATGATTATAATACTGATTATCCGGGGTATGGAAATTAAGTAATATTATTTGAAAATATACTAAAAATATACAGAAGTGTCTCAATAATTGAATAATTTTCCCAAGAAACATACAAAATTTACTTTTCACGCTCTTCTATAGCTGATATCTGATCAAAATTTTACAATTTTACAGAAATTTAATATTTCAAAATTCTGATATTACGAAAACCTAAAATCCATGAAAGACTTACAACCTTTAAATCTTATACTATATAACTCTGTAACTAATCCATTCCAGTACGAATGAAATTATGATGTTTTTCAGAAAAAATTGAAAGAACGGATTTCTACCTGTTTTTCTGCGATTGTAGCAAGAGCAAAGAGAACCGGCGTGGAAAGTTAAGAACGGAAAAGAGCAATTCTGTTGGGGTCTAGCTAGTCCTCGGTATATGTTGCACTTTTGGCAGTTTCCGAGCGGTGTCGGGACGCAGTCTGCCGCGAGTAACGTGTTTACCTAGACTATTGATCGAAGGGGCCGAGAGATCCGTGTTGGGCCAGAGGTGTGCGGCTCCTAGAAAACTTCGCCCACGGGGGTAGGGTCGGGAATTTTTGTCGAGTTTCACCGGTCGGTAGAAGGGAGAGATATGTTACGGATATTCGAGAGCCAGCGGGATAGCCAAGCGTATCCATGCGTCAGGAAACTTTCGAGACCTCGACTCACAACTCGACGAGGACACGCTTTGCACCACGCTTTGATATTTTTCCTGCCTCGATCAGAATTTTTCCGCGATTTCATTCCATCCTTTTTCACTTTATATTCCACGGAATTTTTCGGATTCGTCGCGATTATACATTCTCAGCAGGAATTTTACTATATATCTTTCTAGCTATTTAAGATTTTTGTACTACTATTATTTATTTAGACTTGATTTTGATGTTTTTATGTGTTTTTTCTTATAAAATGTAATGTCAGCTCATAACAAGTCAAATACAATTTTAGCATACAAAGTAATCTTAATTACAACTGATAAATCTCTTTTTGGACAAAATATGGTGCCTTTGAGTCAATAGTCGTCAGAACTTTGATGATGCATGCAGCGAATTAATTTATACACTTAATATAATTTGTTTAAGGTTAAGTGGACCTGAATTTATTTTTTCGAACTTTGGACAGATTGTTTCAGATATATTTGATGTAACAAAGTTTTGCATTTTTTTTTAATTTAACGCTATCAAGATTTGACAGCCTGATTCTGACTTTTTTTTTTAAACACGATTCACCTCTGTTTATACTTTTAAACTTGTTCTGGATATAATTTATTATTAGTTATTACTAAATTCACTCTACAGACAAAACGCAATGGACAGTTGAAATCACACATCTCCAATTATCGGTTTAAAAATATCTACAATAACGATATACCTAAACGTCGTGATAAAATTCTTGCTCTCAGTAAATTACACAACAAAAATAAAAAAAAAAGTTAGAATTTCTTACCACAAAAATTAAGAGAAAGCACCTGCTCTAAGAGCGTTCCAAAGTTCCTGTGTTTGAGACAATTCAATTTTGCCAATTTAAAAAGAAAGGAAACGAATATCACCACTTAAAGGAAATCACCAAATTCACTATAAATCCGCGCCGATTTTGGACACTCGAAAATGTATTATGTTTCACTTTTTATATATTAAACCACAATTAACACACAGTGTCGACGTATATTTCGTTAAAGTCATTCATCACGCAGAACTCCCTCTTCTCTTTTTAATTTTGATCTTTTTCTTTTGTTCGTTTGGTCGTCACGTTTCACCGGGAACGGCGGTTCGGATGTCTGTAACGGAGCGGCGCAGAAAAGCGAAAGACCGTGGGCAGCAATTTCTGCGCCGGTCGGAATCTAATCCGCCGCGAACAGCCGCCTTTCGTGATACCCGTTACACAGCGTGGAGAAAACGTCGAACTCTTCGGTGTCCCGAGTGGTAGTAAGTTGAATTCCCAAACGGGCGGGTGTGGCGACCGTCCCGCAACGGGCACCGAAACGGATGCCGCTATCTCCTCCGACACGCTGCCGCGACTCCCGGCGTTTCTCCCTCTCTCCTTCTCACTCCGATCCCCAACTTTTTCAATTCTCTCCTTCGACGACTTTTCTCCCTTCCTTCGACGAGACTTTTTTCAGCATTCTTCTTCGTTCACCATAGAATTTTTTAACGATTTACAAAAAATGCGTGGTATTTCGAAAATAATATGCCGATAAGCACTGATAGAATGAATAATTCACAAACATTTCTCTTTTTTTACTTTTCACGAAATTCGATTGTTTCACGAACATCAGGTAAGATTCTAAGGATTATTAACACAGAATTTGTGTTCACTGTAAAAATTCTAACCTAGAAGGTCTGACCGATCGATTTTTGTAAATGGATCGCTAGAGAATATGAAACACATCGACACGGTTGTCACAGAATTCCACGAATCGAAGTAAACAATTTCCAAGAAGGAAAACAATTTCATTGAACGAACATACACTAAATCTGTAAACAAAGTGCGTCCAAAATCTACAGATAGGACAAACTCACCGATTTTACTTTTGAAAGCGAAAGACACTTGCGACAGGCTGACGTCAGTGACGCATTCATCGAACACTTTCCTTGTGACACTTTTTCAACACGGAAAACAGCTAGCACTGTAAGAGATTTGTGGTCGATTCTGATCGTAGATGGAACGACGGGACGATTTCGCGTGGCGTGTCGTCACGCGCGACGGACGGGCCGTGGCGGTCGCGTGCGAGTGCTCGAAAGAAACTCGAGCACGTCGTTCGACGACGACGGGCGAAAGAAAGACCGTATGGGGGAAAGAGGGGGCAAGAAGGATCGACGGGCGTCTGTTCATCTCCATATTCATGAGGAACGTCGAGGCGTGACGATTCCGTGAGCTTTAATGAGCCGTAAAACGCGGCAAAAAAAGCGCAGCCGCGGCGCGATGAACGCACCTACGATTACCGCCGCCTTTTCGAATCCCGAGCCGCGAGTTATCGGCGGCACGATTGTCACGCAGCTTTTAACGCAGTGAAAACAAGAAAGAAGAAAGCGCACATAAGCACACACACTCACTGTTTGCATCCGCCGAGGACGTGTCGTTATCGTAGTGGTTATCGTAGTCGCAATGATTCCGAGACTGGCCGATACGCGTCTGGCCGTATGCTCGCGAAAGGGAATAGAACGAAGAAGGATAAAAGAAAAACGTTGCTGGTGTGCGCGGTGGGTAAAAAACATGCGGCGCACCGGAGACTCGAAGACGGAGAGCAGTAAAAAAAAGCGGGACTCGCGGAACACTTGACTGGCCGCGCGGTTACAAACACAACACACTATTTCACCGACCTGCACGAGAGCACGGTAGCCAGCGGAGTACTCCTGGAACCTCACGTATCCAGCGTGACGATCCGTGCGTGCCGCGTGTCCACGTTCCGAAAGTGTCACCTCCCTCTCCAGTGAGTCGGCTTCAGACGTGTGCACCGGCGAAGATCCGTGAAAGGAGGAAGAAGAGGCGAGAGATCGGGTAAGCCAGTCGCGGTTAGACGATGTCGGTGGCGCGCAATTCTCTCTCTCTACTCCTCTAGCCTCTTTGTCTTTCTTCCCTCCTGCGCTTCTCCCACTCTCACTGCCTTTTTTCTCCTTTACTTTTCTTTCTGTCTATCTAGCTCTGTTGTTTTCCCTTCTTACTTTTCCCTCTTTTCCTTTTCACGATTTTTCTTCTCTCTTTTTTACTTCCTTTTTTCGCGTCGGTCCCTCTCAGAAACCACCAGCTTGCCGCGCGCACGTTGGACGTCGCGCGGCGGCAACGAGCCGAGTATAGGAAGAGAGTAGTACGACGTGTCCGCGCGAGACGAAAAGGAAAAGGAGAGCGCGCGCGCCCTGAGAAAGAAAGAGGAAGGAGGAGAGTAGGAGCAGATGCCGTAGGAAGAGGCAAGCTGGGGTGCGGGAGGAAGAAAACCGAGCGACGGTGGCGGCGGCGGCAGACTCGGTTGACTCGGTGGCCGAGCGGTATCTCACCCGCGAAAAGCGTTCCGCGATCAGGTGACACCGGGAGTACACACCGGCGCTACTCGGGAGCGAGAAAGAGGAACAGCCGTGTGCGCGGAACACGAGAGGAGCCAAGCGAACGGGATGGAACGAATGGGCCATTCGAGCTCCCAACGAGGACAGGAGCCGAGTGCCGGCAGTGGAGGGGGCGCGTGGTGGAACGGCGGGAGGTTAAACACGCCGAACGCCGGCTGAACGACAGAAAGGAAGCGAGAGCGAGCAGGATGGAGAAAACGATAGCCGGCGCTCGTGCGTTCTGAGTGTGACTGACGGAGAAAAGAGAAAGAGTTCGGAGCTGGTGGTGGAAGAGCGGGATGAAGAAGAGGATGAAGAGAAGGTAAAAAGAAAATCGCGAGGATACCAACGAGAGAAAAAAAAGAAGACGACCGGCAGACGCAACGAAAAGTTGGAAAGCGGGATAGAGACGATACGAC
Organism: Eucera pruinosa; assembly: GCA_028830335.1. Lineage (NCBI taxonomy): Eukaryota > Metazoa > Arthropoda > Insecta > Hymenoptera > Apidae > Eucera > Eucera pruinosa. Next base: position 8,018,926 of record JAMYCR010000014.1, on the reverse strand, counting down.
CGTCCCGGCGGGAAGCACAAAGAGAAATAGCGTGCGTAACGCTGATAAGGGAGCAAAGGAGCAAGGGAGATGAAGAACGGATATAGAGGCAGTGTACAGCGGCGGGTACGCGTTGCGCGACTCGCCGGGGTGGAAGAGCGCGCGCGCGCGCGCGTCTCTCGAAGGGAGAAGTCGAGGGAGAGAAGGGCTCCCTGATCGCTTCTGAGTGCAAACGGTTCGGCGTGCGGTGGGACACTGGCAGGCGGGTGGCTGGCTGAAACTGCTGTGGATAGCGGGTGGCGAGCGGTGCGATACTCTACGGGACGGGACGGGCCGAGAGCCGGGCCGGGACCCCCAACCACCTATACGGGAACGCACACAACCGTTCGTTCGTTCGGTCGGTCGCCCCTCGCATAGAGAGACAAAGAGATAGAGGGAGAGAGAGAGACTCGACGGACGCGCCACGCAGTTAAGCCAACACACAGCCGTGCTCTCACACGGACAGTGAGTCAGGCAGGCGAGCAGGCAGGCAGGCAGGCAGGCGAGCAGGCGAGCAGGCAGACAGGCAGGCAGCCAGGCAGGCGGGCGAGCAAGGCAGCCAGCCTCAGCGTATACGAGCCACGGCACGTTACTACGCCAACGGCATTGCCTGCCCTCGGCTCGATTCGGTCTCGCTCGGGCGGCCGCGTTAGTCCGACTTTGCCGTCTTTGTCGACCGGCACATTCTGTCCTCGTCGTCCTCGACTAACTCGTCTTTCGGCGCTCTTCTCTCTCTCTCTCTCTTTCTCGCTCCTTATCCTTCTCATTCTGTCTCTCTCTAGCTTTCGTTCCCTCGTACTCTCCGGCGCTCCGTTCCGCGGCACTACTCCCTTTGCCCCTTTACCACTTCCTCATCCCCGATCTCCTCGTCGTCGCTCTCCTGCCCCTTCCTCACGCTTCAGCCGATGCTCTCTTCCGCAAGCGCGCATGATCCCGCCTCTCTTTTTCTCCACGTTTCTTCTCCTTCTCTCGGATTCTCGCCTTCTGTCCTTGTCTATCGTACAGATCCCCGGTCTGATCGTTTCTCTTGGACCGTGTGCACTGCTCCCTCGTCCTCTTTCTCTGAGCGTCGGCTTCTCTTTGTCGCTTCGTCCTTGTCTGTTCGCGATTACCTCTTCGTCGCTCTTCCATTCTTCGGTCGTTCCTCGTCGGATCGTTCTCGCACCATCCTCTTCGTTTTCCCTCTGTCCTTATCCGACCCCGTCGGCGTTCTCTGTCCTCGGGGGGAGCGCGCGCGCGCCTACACTCGAGCGGTAGCATATCGTAGGCTGCCTGCCTACCAGAGCTTTTCAGACACCGACGAACGTGCTGGAGGCCCGAAAGCACGACAGAGAGAGGGTGGGAGTAAGAGGAACGGAGAAAAGAAGCGAAAAAAGAGGCTGCGAGCGAGTGTGAAAGAGGAAACGAGCGGAAAGTGAGAGGAAGAGAGATAAAGCGAGACGTGACCGCGGGGATGTAACGGGTGTGTATGGAACACCGGCACGACGACGACCAACCGCCTTGTTCGCGAATTTTTCGCCGCTCAGCCGGCCAGAATGAGTTTCGGGAAGCCGCCAGCCGAGGTGGAAATTGCTTCCAGAGAAATTGGATTTCACGATAATGGTGCGAATCGGTTCCAGAGATTTCCAGGAAACCAAAACGCCGGGAAAGTAGCGCGAACCGGCGGTCCCGCTTCGATTCGTCCCGTATTGCCGAGCGACTGTAAATTTCTCGATACACGCCACGGAACCCATATACGTGAACTCCGTCGTTCCCGTTTCGGCTTTCTGGGGAATCCTGGCAACTGCCGCGGTTGCCAGAGATTAAATTTTTCTTCAGATTTTTATGGAAATTTTCGAAAATCGCTCCTCGAAACAATCGATGATCGAATTTGCTATATTTGTACTTTTTATTTTTTGAGATTTCTCTTTTTTTAAGATGCAAAATAACTTGTGAAGTGTGGATGCATAAAATGTTAATGTATTGTTTTAATCCTTTCGCTATGGTAGAAGTCAATAGTAATTGAATGGATTTATGATACTTCTATTAACAATTTTTGTGCTACAGCAAATTATAATCTTACGATTTGGATATGTTGGTTTTGATGTTAAATATATTTTGATTCTTAGAGATGATGCTAAAAGTAGGTTTTAAATAAGTATTGTTCTGAAAAACATTTTTAATACAAGTCAAGAATTCGTAGTGTATAAATGCTTTTGTCTGTTATTGTATACGCCTTAAAAAATTCAATACTTTTTTAAAAGGCATACATATGCTTCTATTATTTTCACTACCATTTGTACAATAATATTACGTCGTAATTAATTAGTATCTATATTCATACTGTTTTCATATGAATAAAAACTGTTGTGATCTATGCTATTATTTTTCAATTTTACAAATGGCATAGCGAAAGGGTTAAGGATAGTTCTGTTCACTATATATAAGGTTCTTGCGGTACAGCGTTTCCTCGTTTAAGTAGATTTATGTAATATCTTCGTCACGACTAATTGGCTAGCCCTTCAAAGAGCAACCTGTCACTGCTAGTTACGATCGCAAACAGAATTAGTATGATTTGTGGGCGCGGATCTTTCCTTTAAGCTTCCTTTGGATGTAGAATTAACCGAACTTGTGATAGAGTTTTGTGTCAAATGTTGACATTCTTACAGCTTCACACGAATTGTTTCTGTGGTGTTGTCCCTTTGAATTTTTCTTTAGTTACATTTGCTAATTCGTACAAAATAACAAACAAACGAAGGGAAATTAATCTTTTTATGCGAAAGCTAATTATAAAATTATATTGCGAAGCGAAGTCTTTCCGCAAAATTGGGAAAATAATAGGTAGATCCGATTCTACAACTAAAAAGTCACGAGTCTAAAAATATGAAGTCACTGAACTATTTGTATTTTAACAATGGTACGTCAGAATCGGTTAACAAATCTGGAAATGGCTATTAAGTTATGAAAAAATAAAATCGGGAAGCATAGCACAAACAGTGGGTGTTGTCTGATTAATTACATGAACCTTTGATATTTGCATGTATTTTCCGTTCTGTTTTTGTACAACTGTAATTGAAATGCCTGAGAATTACAGTTTTTATTCTTTAAACAAAATTGTTTATCATTTCGTTCGTTTTATCGTAATATTCGTTTCATTATATGATGAATACCGTTTCATATTGTCTTCCATGAAAACAACGAAAAATATACATATTTCTAGTATTTTACAATTTATATATGCAATGTATGGATTTAAGCATTACTAAAGTTGGAATTTAATTTTCCCCAACCAATAAAGAGCAGCTTCAAGCTGAAGATTTCCTTTTACGTTTCAAAGTCAGCTTCCTGGATTCAACGTGCCTAACTCATCATCAGTGCTATTTACCAAACCAGCATAATTCTGCGGAATCAGAAGGGAGTCTGCCTTGCAAAGATCGTCGGTGCAGATACGAGAAACCCACGGAGACTGTTGGTCGTTAGAAGAGGCAGTGGTCGGCAGGAAGCGAAGCGATCGGTCAGAGGGAATCGCGCGGAAGCCTGTCCGCTTTCGTCGCGCCGCTTCCGATCGGGGCAAGCCAGTCTCAGCTATTCCAACAAAGTATTCCGCACACAGAGCCGCGGGCGTAGTCGCCGAGTCTCCGAAGTTGCCTTAATCTCGATCCGCCTGCCTTCCTTTCTCTCTCCCTTTTTCCACTTTCCCGTCACTGGGAACGACAGACTTTGAGGGTGACTTTGCGTTCGAGGAACGGAGCAAGATAGAGCGATTAGAAAGGAAGAAATGATCCGTAGACCGGAGAAGGACCGGTGTAATCCGGGTAAAGAAAGAACGTGACGAGGGAGAGCGAGGAAAAGGAGGCAATGTCGCGAATAGGAGGATGGAGAAGGAAAGACCGAGGGAATGAGAATATCTGAGCACAAAGACGAGCTCGAAATGGCAAAATATAGGAGGACCCATCCACGGCCGGGTGCATAGAGAAACTATGTGGACCCGCATCTCGCGATAGTCGCCTCCGTCATCGTTTCTTCTTCACGCTTGACGCCGAACCGCTTCGGGATCGACAAACGAACGCATTCGTTTCAGGTTACGGCGTGATTGTCGCCTATGAAAGCGGTCCGATCTCTGTCTGCGAGAAAGAAAGAGGGTTATGTGCGGGGGACGAAGAGAAGCCGGGCCGAGAGATGAACGCAGTGGGAGGGCGGTACCCCTTAACACCGGGCACGAGGCAAAAAGGGGTCCAGCTGCGCTGCATCCTTGTCCGGGCTGCTCCGAAGGGAGTCCAGGGATTATTAAAATGCCGGAGAGGGGTGGGAGAGCGTTCGTTCTACTGTTACCGGGGCTATGTAGTCACGAAACCGGTAAAACCCTCCACGTCTCTCTTCTGGTTCTGGCTTTCCTGTCTTTGTTCTTCTTTATCGGCCCTGGGTTCTCTTTGCCCCTCTTTTGGCCGGTTGATTCGGTATTCAAGTTCGAGTCGCGGTGCACGAGCCGCTGCATAAAATGCCTCCCCACCCTCTACAATGATACCAATCAACTCGCCGCCATCGAGCCTACCAATCAGGGAAGCTTTGATGCACGACGACAACGTTTTTCGGGGTTAATTCCGAGGAACGGCTGGCTAACTATATACGACTCTCAGATCGATTGTGGTCTTTAGAGATGTTGCGAAATGTGGGATTGTAACACAACAAATTGGAAGTCTCTTGGAATAATGAGGCGTAAATGTGGTTTTGAAGACAACGATGGTCTAAATTGGCAGACTCTTATGGAAAACACTAATAATTTTTAGACTTGGTTTGAATAGAAGTGTCTTGCATTGAAAGCAATTTTTGAGGAATTTGCGAGGCTAAGAAATGAATTCTTATTAACTCAAAATCAACTGCCGTTGTTTTAATACGCAATAATAGTGATTTTAATATAATTATCTTAATATGAATGTACAGTATTGATCTACACCCCGCCCCCTCGTATTTCATTCTTATCAATCGACTAGTGTAATGAACTTATTTTAGAATATGCAGATTGAAAAATTATTAAACATAACATTATAAATGAAAAATTCCTGAAAGACATTTTGGCGAAGAAAGTAGCTTCGAAGTTATGTTAATGCATAATGATAACAACATTTTATATACATTTTAATATACTCACGACAAGTGTACGTAGATTTTTTATGAAATCGAGTTCCGATTTTTATGTTTTCCCATAAATAAATCGAAGAAACATCGCCACTTTTTCAGAATAATAAAATATTAAGCAATCTTTAAATATTTTAAATTTGGTAGGTCATGAATCTGTTAAGGATTATTTGAAGAATATGTTTCATATATAAAAACACATATTAAATTATTAAGTTATGGTGAAAAATGTATATTATTTTAATATTGATACCAAAAGTTTGAATATAACACTTATGCGAGCAGTGCATAAGGGTTAAACAACTTGTACGACATGCGTTATACAAGACAGGATGAAGCCTAATTATGTAAGACCCATGTCGTGATTTAACGACCTAAGCAAGAGAATTCGACGACCCTTCGACACCTTGCAGCTTCTTGGCCACCTTGCACGTCATCGACACAAAGAAAGAATCCGCAGAGCACGTGCAGTCTGTCCCTTGCGGACTAGTTACCTGCGAGGTTTAAGGATCCTAATATTTTGTTTAGGGTGAGCCCATTGTTAAGCAAAGAACACTAAATGAAACTATTAGAGGATGTCGGGTTTCTTCCTCGAAGGGTCTCCCCGAAAAAACTTTGCTGTGAGCGATTTTTTTAGCTTTGCATCAAGTGTTCTCTGTTGACCTTTTCTCGCAATTATTTGTCACTGATTACTTACTAACTAAGATTTTGTATTGCAGAAAGATATTGTGTGTGGTACTTGCTTTTTTGAAGAAATAGATAATAAAGTTTGAATATACAGTAATATATACAAACCAAAATATAATTTATAACTTTTTATCGTATATTTCGAAGTAGATCTTACTTAAATTCAGTAATCAAAATGAAGCTGATTAAGTGGATACGATTTAGGTAAGTTTCCCCTATATAATTTGTAAGCTAAATAATTCATTTTTGAAAATAAAAGCTTGGCAATATTATTGTTGTAATGTTTCAAGTAAAAATGTAAAAAATTATATATTTTCAGTATCATATTTTGCAGAACGCACAGTAAATGAATTAAAATACTTACGTTAGTCGGTAAGTGTTGCTTTCCTTTCAGAAATATTTCGAAGTCCTATAATCCTCTTGACTACTGGGCTTCAGTAGTCCTTGAAGAGTGATGATCACTTTACTGTTGAAATCCGAGGTTGTCTGTCAACGTAAGTTAAATGGAATCATTGGTATTGTATACATATGTAAATAAACACATACATATGTGCATATATAAAACAAGGTTAAAATTTCATGAAAATATAGTTTTAGTCAAACCAAGCTTCTCAGAAAATATATCCAGGACATCCTAACTTAGAATAACCAAATTTATGCTAGTCGAATTTTATTTCTATAGGTGAAACTTTTGTCATTGCAGCCTCTACAATTCGAACTTACAGCTGCGTACGTGTTATATATAATAATTTGTCAAACAAATGAACGCTGGAAAACATAAGACGGCACTTGCCGTGTTTTTGCTTCACGTAAGACTTTTAGTTTAACTTAACTTTTAGTTAAAAATGACGAAGACTGGTACCTACATATATGACATTTCGTTTATTTTCTCAGTTGAGATTTTGTATGTTAACCCTTTTTTACACGAAAACTTCTAGAACTCGGAAGATTTTAGCTCTCCGCTTAATGTCAGAGTTATTGCGGTTCGACCGTATCATAAAAGCCGAATGTAAAGCAATAATAAACGTCATCGTACCAGAGTAGTGTAGAACAGAGCACGGGCCGTTCACAGCTCTCCGCTTTCCCGTCTCTCACCTTCGCTTCGCAGCGAGGAACAGCTTACTCGCGGCCCAGGCGCGCATAATCGCACGGAAACGTTCCATAAACAGCTCCGACCCGGGGTCCATAGATTCCCGCCGAGTTTGTCCCGGATATCGTGCAAGCCAGCCGCGGGGAGGGCTTGCCGGCAACGTCCCGTCACTAATTACATTCTCCTCGCGCAATCACAGCCGCGTGTACACTTACGCCCGTTCCGTCCCGTTCCGTCTCCCTGGCCTACGTCCAATTGCCCCGTCGGATCAGAAGGCTTCTTGGCTAGTCTCTCGAGTCCTCCGTTCTTTCTCCGCACGGCACGCTCTTCGTCCTCTACTCTCTGCCCTCTTCACGTTCGGGATACCTGGAATTCTGAGGTTGCCAGTAGCCTGGAAACCCTGGAACACCTTGCTTTCGCTGTTCGCTGAGGTGTCCGAACCTGGATTCCGACACTTTGGTGTTTGAGGAGTGTGCGGAGTATGGGGTGAACAGTTGAGATGTGGGTAAAGGGTAATGAGGAGAGGGTTTGGTTAAGAGCCAACGTGTATGTCAGCGAGGTGGCGAGAGAAGTGTCCTTGATGGGTTTTTGAGGGTAGCGGAGTTTTGGAAGAATTTTTGGGTTCGAGGTAAAATTAGTTCTATGGATGCTTTAATATTGGCGTTATTTGAAATGTTTCGCATGACAAAGTTTAGTGTTCAGGAAAATATGGGGATCTCGCAAGAATAGGAAATGCTTTGAGTAGTTAATTTTTATATGGAAGAGATTTTTAGATGTGAAACAAATATAATAGTCGAAGAAAGATATTTTGAAGTCAAATATCTAAATAATCGTGTAACCCTTTCGTTAGTATCGGCACTTATAGCTCGAGAAATTCGCGCGTAGTGCGCTATTGATGACTTTCTTTTTATTAATGTTGATGACTTTTGTCGATTAATTTTAGTAATTAAAGACACTATTGGCACTATTGGAGTTTTGAAACACGTGGTATTCTTTGTTTTTCGAAAAATAGGAAAACATTGGAAGAGGAATATGAATTCGGTGCAATGCAATTCGGTATTTTGACGACTTCTACAGATTCTTTGATTAAAATCTGCCGTAGCGAAGTGGTTAATTTATTTTTAAGAAAATCTACCTAGGAGTGTCTACGGATTAGACACGACTATTATTGAGTAGCAATTTTTAAAGCAGTTGAACAAAGACTAGGAATAGTATTTAGTAAGTAAGAGCAGTTTGCAATATTATTTGAAGAAATCTTAAAAATTCACTCTCCTGCTTAATATTTTTAGAATTAGAAACACCTGAATTTTATGAAATGATTATTAGAAAGTAGTGGTGAAGTAAAATGACTGAATAAAAGGATATACGAAGTTTAGTAAAGTATTTAGTCTTTTCGATACGATACGCTGGACTTTCGAGGAAAGAATAGTTTTCAGAAGGATGTTTCGACACGGTACGGAGGCAATTTGCTTCCACGTTCCCAGTGTTAGGGGCCTAACGAGTTTTGAGAAAGGGATGATGGTTTTTTGGGCAGATTTGTGAAGAGGTGCAGAGTGAAAGCGAGGGAGACAGGAAATTGGATTCTAATTCGAAGCAGGGCTTGATAATGCACGAAGCGACACGAAAGGTAGAATCTGAAACTGAATTTTTGGGAATAATCGAATAAAAGTATCCGACTATTGTTGATTCTTGAAATGATAGTAGAATATCATGCAAGAATTATTATTTTTTCAATCTTTGAAGCTAGAATTGGAATTTGTAGATGGATTGGAAAAACTGTAGCGTTTACTTTATTGAACAATTCTAGAAAATTAACGATAGGCACGATAAGCTATTAAAAGACTAAAAGATAATTTGTATATGGTGGGTTGAAGCAATGTATACTGAAACAAAATTTTTAACAGTTTATGTTTAAATTATGTCTACTACCCTTGTCCAAAAAACCAAAAGATCTTAGCCATGCAAGCAAGACAAATTTTCAATATAAAAACACTTAATTAAAAATTTGTACAATATTCAGTACGATCAAATTAATTTTTAATTTTAGACGACAATCATTTCTGTAAGACAAGAAAAAGAAATAGTCTTACAAGACATGCTAGCCTTTATTTAGATAATACTTAGAAAACCAATAGACAGTGATTTATATACACTTAAATTATGAAAGAAAAAGATAATTTCAATAGATCGTGAGATGGAGAAAATACAAAAATAATGACCAAATAATAATTTTGATGGTACACAAAATTAAACTGATGAAACACACAAACTACTATGATTGATCCCCTAATCTAAATTCACCATATAACAATAAAGTATATAGATGAAAAATGATAATAAAGAAGGAAGGAAAGAAATGTGCGTACAGCTTTGTTAAAAGAAAAGCAAAATAAAAAATTGTACAAAAATAAATATCAAGCAATTATCTTGCCACCAAACAGAATTAAACTGATGTTACCTAAAACACATAAATCAATCCAACTGATGTTCTAATCTACATTTATCATGTGATAATAAAATGTATTGATGAATATGGATAATAAAAGAGGAGAAAAAAAAAGAAACGTGCGTAGAGTCGTGTTAAAAGAAAAGCGTAATAGCTGAAGCGTCGAAAGTGATCAAATTTTATCAGCGAGGGTGTACGACGGTACACACGAATACGTAAAAATCCATACACACTGTGAACCCCCTTAACACACGCTCCTTCGACCGTTACGGGGTGAGATCTATAAAAGTTGAAACACTCGACCCAGGACAACGTCGCGCGTTTATCCGCACGATTGCGCACAGATATCGAGCCGCGGAGGATGCCTCCTCGAGTCGTTTCCGGTATTGGAAACTTTCCGTGGAGCGATGCGGAAACGATTATCCTTGGACAGGACCTTGGGTCCTCGCAATGGACATTACGCTTCTGTGACTTTGTTTTCTTCGAGTTGCTCGTGAAAAATTCTAGAAATCCTGCAACACATATCTTTTTAAAAATAAAGTTTTAATTGAAGACTGATCACGTTTTGATACTAACTATAGAATTAATATTTGGGACAAATAAATAAGTATTGTGGAGTAATAATATATTTGTAGTGTTGCTTATAGAAAATGCATTATAGTAGAATCGCGGTACAATGTACGGTAAATAAATTATACCATAATCTTACTTTTATAAATTGGGTACTGAGTTTAGGCTCTCATCGGATTTTGGATATTTTGTATACTTCTGCATCTCGTACTGTTTACAATGAAAATAAAAAATGAGTACCTATACACGTCACAAAAATGAAATTATATTATAATTGTACTATTGATTATAGCACAAATGAAATTAGAGTATAATTATGACATTATTTATAGCAAATAAATAAATATTGTATAAAAGTAGTACAATTATAGTATTATTTACGATAAATAAATTACAATATACATACGATATAATTTATAGTGAACAAATTATAGTACAACTTCATTTTTGTAATGCGTATACATACTTTTGACTCTGATTGTATAAGTCAGATCTGTATTGTTATCCGAATATTTTTATAATCGCCTGCGCGCATTTCAAGCACCTATTTTCCCCAGATTTTCTCCAAACTTTCCTTCCCTAAGCTATACTTCAAGTTACTTTCTCCTGGTTAATCAATGTCTCTTTGAAGATTAATTATTAAATCTCCGCAACGTGTCCCATTACCTTTCCTCCCTCAACCATACGTTCCCGCCCTTCCCTCTTCTTTTTTTCACCCCCGAAAGAAGCTTCTCCAATCTACCAAAATTAGCACTTCCTCAAAAATTTCTAAAGTTAACCAATTTTTCCGCGCCACGAATGCACATGGATCAGGAACCATACGACTCTTCTCGAAGATTGTTCCCCTGGCAAAAAGTTCCTCGGGGATTTCACCATTTAGAAAAGTCAAAGTTGAAGGAAGTTGAAAAGCTCGTCGAGGACAATCACGAAACCTGGAGGCGAGGATGAGCGCGCAAGAAGAATGGATCCGCGTTAACGACGAGAAATTTCGCACGCGCGCGATATCCTCGCGTTCCCGGCTAACTGGCGGCTTCCTACTACAGGAAGATCCTGGCCCACGATGGATGGGGTTGTACAGGAAACCAGGATTCTTCTCGCTCGGGGATTCGCAAGCTAACGGAAGCGAGTTATCCCGCGTGTTGATCTTGGATCGCGCGCGGAAAGTACACAGAAAATCCGTATCTCCGGAAGTTTTCGGGCAAAAATTCACCGGGAAAACTCGAACGGTCCTCGATTTGAAGTGAATCCAATGGAGCTTCTCTGGGAATTTTTTACTCGACGCTGGGACGCGTTGATATATCGGAGATTGATAGAGAACGTGGTAGAATTTTGTGGTTTCTTGCGTCGAATTTTGGAGACTCCGCGTTCTCGTGTGATTTTAAACCCCATTTATAATGGTACCGTGTAAGTAGATCGTATACAAGGCAGCCAGAAAAATTTTCATACGCAATTTAAATTTCAGATATTTAAGTATTGCAGGGCATATTTTAGAATGATAAAAGTGGTGGAAAAATTCATAAAATATCTAATTACGAATGAGAAAAATTTATAGAAGACGTTTCATAAAATACATGAATAAAATCACTTCTAAAGCTGCATAAGATGTAATTTTGTTAGGTGTACCAATGATTAGTTCACTTCTTTAGTCAACTTTAGCATTTATTTTTAAAGCAATAAAATACTTGTCTTAAAAATTTCTTTGATAATGGAGGCTTGATTAATCAATAAAATAAGTTAATTAATCTATTTTTACATCTGAGTAGTATATTTTAAATTTAAACTATGTTTTAAAAATAATGCATTACTTAGTGGTATACCTAGTAGTTATACTAAATAAATTATAGGACCTAACATATGCAGCACAGAATTTAACAAAGTATAAGTATAGTTATGAATAGATTGCGGATTTTATTCACTTATGGAAAATTTGAATATGCAAAAAGTTAGGGACGAATGCAAAATATGAAGAACATAGAAAATATCCAAAGTGAAATACACATTGTTTCATTTAAGGGGATGAAATAACTCGCTATTTAGATTCTATTCCTTTAATTTCGTTAATGAAAGTAGGAATTTGCGTAAAACAAATTTTGTACGCATACTTTGATACATATGTGTACGCTTTTGCGAAATCGTATTTTCGGTTCATGTACATTTTGTTATAGACAAATAAAAAAATCATCACAGGTTTTTCAACAATCTCTTTAATTTTAATTAATAAATGAATCGCTATTGTTAAAATGATCGAAACTCCTGTACTTCTTAAATATTCGAAATTTACATGTGTATATAGACTTTTGTGACTGACTGCATATTGAAGTCGATTGTTTTATAGCTTTTAGAAAAAATGATGTAACAGTGCTGGTATCATCGAAAGATTTTAAATAGAATTATATCTTAAGGAAGTTTAGATTGTTTAAATTTTGTATCATTAAATTCGCATCAACTATTTCTGGTATCTAATAGTAACAGTTTGAATACGCGTGTTCCTCGATAGACACGAATTGACTTCTTCGATTTTCAAAGATATATGTTCAATTATTTTACTTACCCTTCTGATGGTGAAGTATCCTGATTGAATTCCTTACATTTAACAGGAATGGAAGTCTGCTGCACCAGGCTTTTGTCGTTCTAATTATACCAAGGATAACTCAAGCTTTTATTAACAATCAAAAAATGTTAGGAGGTTAAATAATATCTAATGGTTGAAGCAAGCACTGAAAGTTGAAGCTCTTTAGGTTTAAAATTTTCTATACCAGCTCGAAAAATATGAGAATATACTGTTTCCTACTTCATGCAGTCAATAGAAATTATAGTACAGTAGAAAACTTCCAAATTTTGTATGATATCGTATACTACTTATTTTGCATAACTAGAAAAGACTGAATACGTTTCATCACGGTACTAGAATTTATATACAAAATTTATATACAATTTTCTGCTTTGTAAATTCAGTAACTACAAATATTTTAATAAAAAAAAAAAAAAAAATGCGTTTTAAATACGTTTCATCACAGTACTAACATTTAACAAAATTTATATACAGACAATTTTTTTACTTTGTAAATGTAGCAGCATAAATATTTTAATGAAAAACATACGTTTCGAATACATTTCTTTACATCACTACAATTTATATACAAAATTTATATACAGATACTACTACACATTCAGTTTTTAATACTCGTTACTTCAGAAAGTCATAACAAAATTTTTACTACAATTTTCCACAATTCTATCGTTACTTGAACAATTATAATGCATCTGAAATTGCAACCCAAACCTTTCCAGGCCTACTGAAAATGTTTTCCATATGCTACAATCTTTTTCATTCTGTTCCAACATAATTCAATTCTACTGTTGTTTAAACAATTATGATACACCTAAAATTGCAACCCACACCTTTCCAAGCTTACCAAAAATGCTTTCTACTATGTTACAATTTTTGTCATTCTCCTTCGGAAACAATAGTGAAATAATTACAACTCTGCAAATCACAATTGAAACACCTAATTTTCTAACGCGAGGAAAATCTGCAAAGAATTTCCCTTCAAACGCGCTGTAGAATTTTTTCAGCCATCATTCGTATAGCTGCAACAACATCGAACAGGTGAGAACAAGTGTCGGAAGGAAAAATCAGTGAGCCGCGGAACCAGTGACGCGGAACTTGGCGTCGACCGCTAACTGCTCAACGTATAACCGGCTAATTACGTTAAGATGGATTACTTGGGAAGTGTATTTCAGTCGAACGAATTGGCTTAAAGGAAACGGAGTAGGCGGCGAGCTTTTAAAGGCGATGTACGCGTCGAAGGGAGTCGTTCGCGGGCGCTCGACGAGAGCGGCCGCTTAATAAATTAATGCTAATAACGAAGAAGGGCTAATTACAGGGGCCGGAAAAAGACGGGGGATGATTCGCGCGGCGGGCAAACACGGCCGGGCAATTAGTTAAGCGACAGAAACGAATGAACCGACCATAAAATTCGCCGTTTATGGGTGTAAATTAACCGAATCATTTAGGGAGTAATACCGACGATTTGCTGTATTAACGCTTTCCGATGCGCGATCAAGCTTCAGTTTTGTTTTGCTCGAATCGTGGATCAAATCCTCAATGACGATCGAAGGGGAATGAATAGAATATCGATTCCATCAGCAAATGAAGGGGTAGCACACGGTTTCCGGAATGGGACACGCAGTGGCTGTTAAGTTGATGGATTTCAATGGCTTGTGTTTATTTCGATTTTTTAGTTCTTCTTATTTATGGTAACACGCACAGCATAGTTAACAAGTGTCTGAGCTATCTATCAAATGTATTGTATGAAATAAAAAAAACAAACAAACAGCGATCATCTAAAAGTACGCAGTCTTTGCCAGTACGCGTTTATTTTGAAATTCTTAATATCGTTTCTATTTTGTACTTTGAAAGGGGAACTTTGACTCGAATAAATGCAACAATATATCTGATCACAGTACTGGACAAAAATTATAGGCCACCTATCAACAAATATGTTTTGTTATTTCACAACAATTTTATGTATAACTATTATTATTATAATTGTTTTGTTATCTTTGTATTTGATTCAATAAGTATTAATAACGTTAAAAAATGTTAGAGAAAACAGACAAGTTGTACTGAATAAACATTTATGTGTCACTGAATAGAAATAGAAAACTACTATTTACCATGAAACGTTACAAATTATGAGCTACAATTCGCTGCACTTGTAGTTACGTAGAGTAATGAGGGAGAAACTACAAAGTGTGGGTATGTTAATTTGAACAATTATTTGTAGAGTATGTTGTAAGTAAATATAAGGAGCTGAGGTTTTATATACAGGTATACTCGAGAAATTATTAAATTACGTTTACTCTACCTTTTCTATAATTCCAGAAGAAAAAACGAAAAAAGTCATAAAACGCTTTCCCGTCTCTGTAATATAAACAAAACCTTGTCCTTCGTGAAATAGAATTTAACAAACATAACTTACTCTTTCACGTTTCTTTGTATCTATTCAAAACTCTAACAAACCATAAAAATGCAATCACAAATAAATTCCTTAGGAACAACCTCTAAAATTAATTCAAACAAAACTTTATCCTTCGTCAAATAGATTTTAACAAATTAACTTATTTTTTCGCGATTTGTTTTATCTACTGAAAACCAGAGAAAAACCAACCACCCGAACAAACCATAAAAATGCATTCACCAAAAAGAATCCTTGAACACAGTTCTGAAAATTGATTCAAACAGAAGTCACCGCAGCAACAAAATTGTAGCAAGCTTTTCAACGCGTCTTCGCTCGCCCCAAAAAGAGCAATTTTCCACTCCCCCCAACAATGGTCCAGTTTCCGGCTTGCGTGAGCGCGATCGTTCGGCGCTGGATCGGCGGAAAAACGGCGGCGTCGCTTAAGCTCGATAACGACGCGACGCCGTCGAATCTGGGTCAATTAGAGCGGCAATTAGCGTAATCACCACGGCGCGTGGAATCGCAGCCGCTTTCGGCGCCGCGATCTTCGACCTCGCGGTTATCACCTCCTCTTCTTCTTTCTCTGCCTCTTCTATCTACTTCTATCTCTCTTTCTTTCTTATATAACTCTCCGAAGCGGGCCAGGAGATTCCTCTGACTCGGGACTCTTATTGCACCACTCTGAATTCCTACTTTGGAGGTCACGCGAGACTCACGATCGCGACGAAACTGAAGGCAAATATCATTTTTCCCCTCAACTGGTCCCCGAGGTGCAGCTCGCGTGATCCTAGCCCCTCTCCGCCAATCGTGCATGGGATTCTAGGATCCGCGTAACTCTGGACCAGTTTTCGATTCCAGGCTGATTCTCACGGGACACTGGCGAGCGAACCGAGAAAGGAAGTAACAGAGGGAGAGGGATGCTGAGAAACTGGACAACGGTCAAGCAGTTCCGTCCCGTTTCCAGCTAAGCGAGCGAGCCTCGTGTAGGGGTTGAATCTTCCGAGATCAGAAGGGGTTGCGGAGTAATTCTGGTTTGATCCAGCGGGATGGCGGCGTCGCGTGAGAAAGGGTCCTCGGATACGACCTCTGCCTCTCTCCTCTCCGATCGAGAGAAGATACGCTCGTTCTTCTGCGACGAAACGGTTGCCCGGATGCGATTAGAGAAGCCTTCGAGGAACTGGGGTGCTTCGCGTTTTCTTTTTCTTCGCTTTTGCTTCTGGCTCTGTTCCTTTTGCTTCTTCGATTCTTTTTCTCGTTGGGTTTGACGAGCGTGTCTTTCTAGTAGGAAGTTTGCATGACGAGATACCGGAGATTACTAACAGATTTTGAAAATGGTCACGTTTCGAGTATGCTCCAATTTTAATTTTTGTAAAGAAATTTTTCTTTTTATGCGTGTATTATTTGTTTGGTTTGGAACAGTGGCTTTTGGGTTTTTCAGATAGATATGAGATTTTAATTTAAGATACGATACTTGTTATATTTGTTACAATATTTTTGTTTTGTTAGTTTTAATGAGTATATTACATTCATTCATTATCATTTCTGTGTATTTTGTAATACCAAATCTTGCTGGTCAGTAATTTATACTGTCTACTATTCAAGCCAATTGTTCCAAAAATAACGATAGAAAAACATACAATTTCTATGACGTTAAGCGTACAATTTAAAATCCGTCAAATTGACGGGTTACGTAAATCTAGCGTTAACATTAAAATATCGTACAAAATGAATGTTACCATTTTAGATTTAAGATTATACTCGAAAATTCAATCGATTGTTCGAATCTCCAATATCCATTTCAATTCGTCCAATCGGTCAGCGATTAACCCGACGTGATGGAACGTAAAAAAAAGGGATGAGAGAAAGGGAAGAAACAGAGAAAGAAAATGGAAATTAAAAGTGATCCTGCGAATTAAGTCGACGGTGTGGCGGTGAAAGAATTACCCCCTATTGTTCTGTGGACGCGGCTTTTCCCTGCAGGAAACAAAGGGAGAGTCAGAGGGGTAGTCGAGCTACGCTTAATTCTAAATTCGGCACTAATAACGGCTGGCTCCGTGTTTCGTTAGCCCCCGGGAGATTAACGGGCCGAGGAACGATGGCCTAATGGTGGCGTGCGCACGGAATTCGAATAATATTTACCTTCGCCGCGACGCATGACCACCCAAAGTCTCTTGGGAGCGGCTAATGCGATTGGATTCAACGCGTGCATAATGCGCGCTGATGACAATTCTGCAACTTGAGAAAACACATTTTTTTTATGTATGGTGCAACACACGTGAATCATTAACCCCTTAACCCTTTCGCTACGGTTTCATAGAAGCGAAAACTGAAGCCGTAGATGAGAAACGCATCGTTTTGTTGGTATTGAAATTGCATAAATATAAGTAAAATAGGCGCTCTATATCATCGATCCCTGTTCGATATTATTGTAAGAGCGAAGACAGAACTTGTACAACACTATAGAGAAACAATATCTAACAATATCCAATATTTGAGAGCGTATATATACGCCCCTCGTAGCGAAACGGTTAACGCTCAAGCCTGTAATTGTCGCGGACTTGCTTGAACTGTTCTTCTCTATATGATTGCTCACTATCATTATTAACCCCTTCGATGTTTATGTCGAGTATAGTAGTTATGAAAAGATGGCAATTTTTTGTTTAAAGACGAGTATACTCGTCGTGGAGAAAAACAAATTCGCTTTTGTTATTTAAAGCACAACTTAGGTAAGCTAAGGAACATATTTGTAATTTTAACACGTTTCAGAACAGTAATCACCTAAATATTAAAAAAAATAATAAAGTAAATAATTTGTTCATAAGCTCACTAAGCAGTATTTCGCTTCTCTTGAGAAATCAACTTTGTTGACTTGTGTCACTTCTGAAGCTCATGTCCGATACTCGTTACTTTATTACATTTCCTAGAAAAATTCAATAATTCTTTGCTAGTACACTGACGACAAAAAAACTGAAAAACAAACACACGACTACGTAACAAGTTTCAACGTAAAGGGTTAATTGTGAAAGGGTTGAAGCGCAACACGCTTGACACCCGGCGGTGTCACGTCGTGTTCGATCGGCGGCTTGTTTTCCTCGCGTGTCGGCCGAGGAAACGGTAGTCGAAGCAAGGATCCTCTGCTTCCACGCGGACGATCAATCACTGTCCACTACGAGGAGTCCCGATTACAACGGCCCTGGGTTAACCATCGATCGTCGATCGAGATGAAAGATCCGTTCGAGCGTCGCGGCACATCCATAACTTTCGGCCCCGGTTATTATGATTTACGACGCTACGCGGCCGAGACAATTAATTTTAATTAAGACGCGCGCCTACCGCGCTAGAACCAAGCGTATGCGCGCGCGCACGCACGCCATTGCGATCAGCTTAATGGGGGGTGATCGTTATAGTTGAGCTTCGCCGACCTGGTGATCGTGAATGGGGTTGTAACGGAAATTATCACATTTGGGGACTCTGATCGTGAGAGTTGGTGTTAAAAAGTAGATATCGTAATAATTTATATGTGTTGTTATCGTAAGGTATTTTCAGCTTCCGATAAGTCAATTTTTATGTACATACAGCACAAAACGATGAAGCACTTTATATAAATATTTGTGTATTTTGTAGGTTTAATTAAATGATCAGAGTAGATACCTATATTAGGTTACTCGAAAGTTCATAGTACTATTTAAGGAATACTTAAAAGCGTTATGTATACAATTATCATTTTGTTGAATAATTTTGCACGCAATACTTTTTTTTGTGTATTAAATCTTGTTGGATTCAGATTTGTATGATATGTAAGAAAGAAACTAGGAAACCAGATTTAAGCATGAACTGAACTTCTCTAGACAAAATGATGGGGTAATAATAAAAAGCTGTAATTGTTTTATACAAATATATTAACCCTTTGAATCGTGACCAGTTTTTGGGAAATTATTACTTTATAGATAATTTTTCATATTTTGTATAAATCGGTTCTTATTCGAAGACATTTGAATTTATAAATTCCATATAAAGTACTCGAGACCGGGCTAAGTATTGTGTTAATGTTTGGTGTTATCTCTGTTTTCTAAATTAACACTAATCGCACCAAGCCCGATCAAATTATCGGTTTTAAAATATTTGATTTAAGATTTCACATTCACTGCTATTTCTTTCATTCGTTTATTATTATCACAATTCTTATATTGTCCGATTAATCAGTTTCTCATATTTCGCCTTCCCTTTTGTTTCTTTTTCCACTGAGTGAGAAGGATTTACTAAATGGATATATACAAAATGTCAATTCAAACTTATGAATGACTGTTCTAGAAAAAACTATATGGTTTATGAATAATTCAGAAATCACCTAATAACTTCTCCACAAATTAGCTTTCACTGAATAACCAGGTCTTCAGCTCCGCTATGCTCCGTCGACGGATTAGTTGGCAGTTCCGCGTTAATCTCGGTCAATCTTCGTTGAATCCTACGAAGGATCGGAGTCTTGGTACGGTACGGCATCGACCTGGGCCACGGGTAACGACTGGTATTTTATTTTCTCGCGGCGTTTTCCATAGCCACATGTGAGCAACCTGAAAGGAAAAACGGGGGAAAAGGGGGAAAAAGTGGCGGTTCGGGCAACGGGGAAAGGATTACGAAGGAAGCCGAGAACGACGGGATCACAGCGAGGATCGAAGGAATTTTTCCTTGACATAGATGTCGGATAAAGAATCCTGGCGGTCGCATCGAGCGAAACACGCCGAGATATCGATCTTTTTATTGTGCAAGGAAAGACGCCATCGGCGGAGATTGCTCTCACTCCTTTCGCCAATAATACGTCGCGAGTCGCACGGCCGCGTTTATATTCCGAATCGTTCTCTTGCTTCCCCCATTCCACTCTTGAATCGCCACGATATGTATCGAGATAGACGACTTCGGTCGATAGGTGTCCGGTGCTTTTCGAGGGAACGCGGAATTTTATTTTTGAGACAAGCGGAGTTCATTTCGCGTTATTAGTGTTCTATGACACGGGTAAAATGATTTTGCTAAGGGTTTGCAAATGAGTACTTTGGTACACGTTCTGTGTTCTGTGCTAGATACACATAATATTGCTTTTTCGAATTAATTGTGATTGACAAAAATTTGCCACAGAATTCTAAAATAACTATAGATATCTGGTCCTTGTAATAAATAAATAAATAACACATAAAAAAACATTAGGAGGACAAATTAATTCAGAGCCATTAGCTTTAAACTCTTGGCATCTTTATCAATTCGAAATTGTTACTTCAGTATTTTTCAAGTAACGAATGTTCTTCGTAAATGTGAAAATGCTGAATGCTTTGGATATTGAAATTGTATTTGATTCTTTGGGAGTAAATATTAAATCTCATGAAATCCTGAAAGCTCAAAATTAATGTGTACACTTACTAAATATAAATCATAACAATAGTTGTAATGTATTTATCGTTTAAAGCTGAAGTACTTTTGCGCTTACTCGATACAGAAATTAACCGTCACATAATTGTTGATTAGGTCTTGTACACCCAGGAAAATCTTATTCGTTTTAATTTTCCACAATTTTAAGGTTTGTAGTATTTCTTGCTTATCCTATGGCTAGTTTAAGCAATATTGGGTAAAATGAAACATTCAAGATTATTACACAGCGAGAAATGTAATTGAACGATGAATGTTAGTTTTAGAATGTACTACCATTACGTCGAAAAGAAGCTACTATCAAATAATATTGGTTTGTCAGATAATGTTTCAAAAATCGGCTTGAAATAATGTTCACAAGAGACACGAAACTTGAACCTCATCCTTCTTTTCACCAGTTTCTCTGTTATTACATAAATATTGCGATTTCAAAGCGTTCATTCAAAATGGTCTATCGACGATCATTTGCGTAACATTTTTAGCAATAGCAGTGCAAAGGTTAAATTCACTCTTCTCGTAGCAACTTCAAAATTATCCTTATCACCTGCCTCTAAATAGCAAACATCCTTGCACCCGTTCCAAACTTTTCACGTATATAACAGTTCGCCTAAAATTTTCGAGTCATTTAGTCCACACGTCAAAAGTCCTAATCTGTTTCCGCCCTTTCCGTTAATCCGAAGCCCGCGAGAGGACACGGGCGAGGGCGGGTGGTTGTGTCGGCAAACAGGACGTGTGGCACATCGTTGGGAGCAGGATCGTCGATTAGCGGGGACGATAGCTGGCGTACAGGCATCACGCATTAACCGTCCACGGGGAGGCGTGGTAAAGCCTCGCCGGAAGGAGATGATCGCCGCGAAGGCTTCAGGTAATCCCTGTGGAGGGTTCGTCGTCGCGGTGTGGGTAGTCTTTATCGGACGCATATTTGCCGGCTCCTGCAAATCCCACCCCGGGATTCCGCGTCGCCGGGGGACAAAGAGCCGGCGAGGGAAAGAAGGATGGAGAAAAATCCAACGAGAGCCTGCCCACCACTACTACCACCAGCATCATGGCCTCGTGTCGTTCACGAACACCAGCAAATGCGACCCTTCGTGTACCACCGGTTAGACTCCACGGCTTTGAGGGATGATGGAACGACGGGGGGTGGCAAATAGAGTGGGACAGCGCGAACAAGGGTGCAGTGACAAAAGAGCGAAGGGCCCGCGAGCCGGAGGCGGCAGAGGAGGCAGAGAGACGGGCGACAGAGAAATCAGCGACAAGAGAGCACAAGGGAGAAACAGAGAGGGCAAGTAAAAGCACGGGAGTGCGACAGAAGGAACAAGACATAGATCGAGCGGAAAAAAGAGGAACAAAGGGCGAGAGAGAGAGAGGGAAGCGACAAGCCGGGCCGAGGATCCGACGGCGACAGAGTAAATGGAAGCGGACGGGATGGGGGATCGGTTGCCGGGGGAAGGCCGACGGGGTTGAAAAGTTCAATTGCGCGTATTTTCGCAGTGACGTCTCGCAAATCCTGCGCCATCCTCCTCGCCCCTCTGCTTGTTCTTCTCGTCCCTTAGCCGGAGCCAGACCGAGGAAAACTGGAATGACACTCCGAGATCCCTTCTTCCCTCTCCTTTCCGCCGATATTCAACTCGACGCGGCTCTCTCGGCCCGCGTCGACTCCTCGAATCACCCCGTCGCATCGTCGAGCCGAAAAATCGTCGCGAATACGTGTGCTGGCCACATTAAACGCGTGCATCGTGCACACCTTGCAAACTGCATGTACTACCTACTTGGCGACATACAGTCCGCGACAGAAAGATAGCTTCACTAATTTTTGTTTATTCAACGCATCTTAACTTTTACAGAATTTTCTGACTTTGCTGTATAAGTTGTATTTAACGCCATAATTAGTAGGTACATTTATTGGCGAAAATATTTTGTCCATAGTTCTTACGGTTTTGTCAGAGAATTTTATAAATACGGGCATTTCTAATGCAACAAAAACATAGGTTTGCTAATTTTTATTCACTTAATGTATCTTATGTTTCGCAGAATTTTTTGACTTTGCTTCGGAAGTTATATTTAGCAACATTATTAGTATATTCGTTGACAAAGGTAATTTGTCCATGAGTTTTACGGTTTTGCATATGGACATTTCTAACGCGATAAAAAGATAGGTTTGTACGAAACAATTCAAGAAATATTTGTATTAACATTTATTTTATTTATTTTGGTAGTGTGTGTATTTAAACATGACACTATTTGAATTATGACGAATGGCGTCGTATAGTTTTTTAATAACATTTTTGTTAATGATTAATCAACTGTCCTCATTCGCAGTTTTTAATTCGTCTTTTGTTGAGAAGTGTCTGTTATTTTCGTATTACGCTTCTTGTAAGCAATTCCTATATGCTCCTTATTATACGTATATCTGCTGGACGAACGAATCAGCTTAATTTCCTAAGTTTAATGGTGTTTTTAATGATCGATTATTTAAAAAAAAAGACAATGAACCTATCTTTCTGTCGCGGAGTGTATATGTGGCCCTGCAGCCGGACTCGTCGCCGCTGTTCACATTTTCTCTTTGTTCTTTCTCTCTCTCTCTCTCTCTGTCACTTTTTCCACATGTCTTCTGCCCTTCCCCAGCCTCTTTTTCGTCTTCCCTTTCGCCGTCAACCTGTTCCCTGTCTCTCATCTCTCTTTTACTCGCTCGCATTTTACTCTTTCTCGTTCTTTCTCTCGCTTCGGTTTCGTTCCAGCTCAGGCAACCTCTATTTTTATTGTCATAACCAATTTAATTAAGTTTCGCGTTTCGACGTCGTACTTGCGGCTGTGTTAAACATTTTAATTAAGAGCCTCGCCCATTTACGCTGCCACCATTCCCATCCTCCTTTTCCGACCGTTCGCGCTGCTAGAACGACTGATGGCTCTTTGTTTTTTTCGATAGACGCTATTTGCGAGTCTGCACGCAGCCATATGAGAATTAATGGCCGCGGAAATGTGCCCGATTTGTTTCAAATTGGAGGAGTTCTGTTAAGAAAGTGCTGAGCAGATGAAAGATGGATACTTTACCTTCTGATGGATTTTTCATTGTTTCACTATTGTGTAGTGAATCTATGCGTAAAAATTTGGAGTTAAGCAGAAAGATACGATCAACAAGAACAATTAAAAAGTCCGGAAAACAAATCGATACGTGTACAAAATTTAAAAAATAAGGAAGAGTTTATGAAAAATTTTGTATTTAATTGCATATTCGTAGTATTAATTTAACTCTGCTGCGATCCTTGTGTTATTTTTTACACAAACGCGTTCATGTTTTTTTAAACATTTAGGGGTTTTGAGACAAACGAAAAAAATGATTGTTAATATTCAAGAAAATACGTGTTCGTAGAGATAAAATATAAAACGATTTCTAACAGGGTACCAAAAGATCGGGAGACACGATCTAAACTCGAATTATCTAGTTTTACAAGGGACAAAAAATTCTAAATTTTGTAAAAATTAATATAGTTTGGAAAGCATTAGAGACTTTTATCTAGTTCTTGAAGATTCTCTCGCTTAAAATTTGTAAAAACGCTTTGTGCATTCTAGACAGTATCTAACTAAAGCCTGCATACCAGTAAGTAAATAAATCGTTTTCCATAGAAAAGTATATTAAAATTTTCATCCATGATGTAGAAACGTGTTTTACATTTCTGTTATTGCAATGAATTTTGCTATTATAAAATTATAAAATGGTTTATAATATAACATAAATTTTCCATTGATATTCACTTTCAGACTTTTCACTCTCATTACTTTATAATAAATCCAAAACGATAACAAGATCTACATCAAAGCATGCATTGTGTGATTTAAAGTACTGCACCTTTAAACTGAATATTATCATAAATTTTAGGACAAAAACTATTTCTTTTGTAACTTACTAATTACTTATTACATATACGCTGCACAGTTGTAGAAAAACAAAATGGATGTAAAAAGTACTTGCAATTACTTATTGATCAATTACTAAATTTCATACCTTCGTTACCAATTAAAAGAGTCATGACAAAAGCAACTCTTGTCAAAGGGTCTCATTACTTTAGTCATGAGATTCACAACTTCATAATATAATTGGATTCGGTTCTTCTGCGATATAATTACGTATAGAATTGTGTAACAGATGAACATTTTATTAAAACAAATGAAAATACATTGAACATGACTGATTGAATTTAATATAAATTAAAAATGTTGCAGTATGTTTTTATTCTCCCGCAAAAAAATAAAACGTGGCAAGAGTTGTCTTGTTTGTCAACCCTTCAATTTCTGTGGTATAACTGAAGTCTTATTAAACACTAAAACATTTAATATATTGAACAGAATTGACTCTAATATAAATAATATACAAATGTTCACATTAATAGTTTTGTTAAGCACCCTGTACTATATAGCAAC
Organism: Eucera pruinosa; assembly: GCA_028830335.1. NCBI lineage: Eukaryota > Metazoa > Arthropoda > Insecta > Hymenoptera > Apidae > Eucera > Eucera pruinosa. The sequence goes on along the minus strand of JAMYCR010000014.1, from coordinate 7,994,202 downwards.
CACGTAACATTATTACCGAGAAAAAATAAAATATATAGTTACATTAATAGTATCTCACGAAGATTCTCTGCTTATTTATTTATTTCAATTGTAATTAAATATAAACTTCTTCTAATTATGTTCACTAAACAATTAAATTTTCTAAAAGGTATTCGTTAAGACTTTAATTCCTGACAAAATGTTGGTACTCCTTACAAGGAAAAGGAAGAAAATAAGAATTTAGAATTTTCAAAATTTCGACTTCCAAGGGTTTCGAGGCTTCTCATAGTTTCGAATGTCGAGCTTGGCGAATCTAGAAATTAAGTTTCGACCCATCGCTAGTTACAACTATTCTACCACTCCCTGAACTAAAAAGCAAAATGACTATTCTGTAAGGGACATTTCTCTAGAAATCTCTCTTACTCGAACGCAAAATTTTTTTCAACGACGCAAAATTGCAGTAATACGTTTACACGTTTCCGCAACCCCACGGTACGCATCCCCTTCGTCGATCGACTCATCGGCACGGAAGAGAGTCGTTCGATGATTTCACGAATTAATGAGGAAACGGTTTCGCTTCGGAGCGACGCGATTCTCGGTCCGTCGCGCAGATGGGGTGCCACAGGGGTGGGTACTCGACGATGCCGACAACAAGGGCGGTCGTAGTGGAGGGGAGGTGTTGATTTTGTGATCAACGAAACTACGGGACGGCGGTTTAGAGGTACACGCCGTGGTGCCGTGGTTTCGTGGTTAAGGAGAAACGGCGTCACCGGATATGGGTCCCCGGAGACGTCGTCGAGGATGTACGCCGCGAGGAATATCAGTCCCTCCAGGATTTTCACATCGCGTCGTCTACTTTGATGGAAAAAGCTTGTGCGTAGATAAGGGAAATTGAAAGAGGTGGAATGACTGAATTATGAATCACAAATAATATCCGATTTTTAATTGGCCGTAATAGTGCAAGACGCGGCACGAATCGGTCCGCATGATTTTTCAAGCAGTTTCGGTAGTCTAATAAAAAATTGTTTGGGCAAAGGTTACTTCGTATTAACACTAGGTTTAGGGACATTGCTGAAATTGAAAGGAATTGCTGAAAAATAATATTTATAGTTATTGTAGCTTTAAGCATGAAACTTGAAATTTGTTTGACGAGCTTCGTAAATCTTTTGTTAAACTGGCAAGAAATGGCAATTTTCAAAATTGAAACATTGGATGGAAAAAGAGCACATACGCTAAATGTTATTTCGAGAAAATCACGTTCAAAGTTTTCATTATTTAATGCTATCATTTAATGAAAAGAAATATTACTATATCTTGAAAAACTCGGTCTTTATTATTGTATTACTTTTCTTTAAATAATGCCTTAGTGAAAACTTTGAAATTGATTTTCTCGAAATGGCATTTTAGCGTGTGTGCCCTTTTTTTTATCCAATGGGTCAATTAAAATCATCGTGATATTCTCAAATAGAACTCCACATTTTTAACTTCAGAGTGTTGTAGACAATATCAAAGCGAATTCAACGACCTACTATATTATAAGCTTGCAGGACTGGGCTAGGATTTATCAACCCCAACTGGTAATCTGATTGTACGTGTGCTTTTTAAGCGAGCATGCGACCTTTTCTTGATTTTTAACTATTCTTTTATTTCTTACATTAGATTTTTACCATTTGGTGTTGATAAATTCTAGCATTTGCTGGGATTGTTTGATAAAAGTCCAAAATGAAAGGGTTCATAAGACTTTTCTGGATTTTTACCATCTTACTATGATAAATTGACCGGCAAAGGCAAGGATTTACTCATTTTCGGGCTTTTATAGTAACATAGAAAGAGAAACGGTTTAGAGTTTCGAAAGTTTGGATTTCGATGACGGTAGAAGAGAAAACGTAGAAATAATATACGTGTGTACATGTTTACTAACTTTTTATTCCATTTTTATTATTTGTACTATACGTTCAATTTCGTGCAGTTATTAAACTGGGAAAGGAAGTACAGTTTAATATGAAAAAATTGTTTGTCTTTGAAATATTGGTAAAGAGGAAAAAATAGTAAATCAATAATTTTGGATTTATTTGTTATATAGAAATAATATTGAAACGATAAAGAGACTAAAAATTACGATTTTATTTGTCAATAATGGGGAAAATTAGTTCAGCTACATCAAGTAAATTTCATAACATATTTTAGAAAATCTACAAACTTAAAAAGTAGTAACAACTCTAAATCACTCCACAATAAGCTTTTTAGTAACAAAACTTTCTTATTACACTTATTTGAAGTACGTGTTGCCATACCATCAGAAACAATCTCCAATTCAAATGAGTCTAAAATTTTAAGCCATTCTATTGAACGTCAGGAGACAATGAGAAGATATATGTCGATCCTCCTTCAGACAGCAGTGATGAATATTCGGTTAGTGGTTGTGACAGTATAGTTAGACGTAGTACTACCCACCATCATTATTCAATAAATCTAACAAAGGCCATGAAAAAACCGTTAGAGTTGTGACATTTAAAAAATAGTGTCGTGGTAAAAATAATGCGTTCGGTATCATACAACATTGCGTATTTATGACATTTAGATCTTTACGATTTGCGATAGATGAATTGTACATGGCTAGAGGACAATATTTTGATATTCTTAAACATTATGTGTGCACGTTAAATACGCACCTCCACAAAATTAAAGGATCAAGAAATTTTTAGTGAAAAATTGTCAACCTTTGGACTGTTGTAACTTCGTTACGAAAAGTCGTACAACATTCGAAGTGGGCTCATTTTAAAGTACAAAACCTCTACTTTTAGATCCGTGAATGGAATTTGAAAAAAAAAATGCTTTTATACCCGGATGTGGGTCGAAAAATTGAAACTGGTTGTTTTACTAACAAATTTTTCAAATTCATGAGGAGCTTAATAAACTTTTTTGGCAATTCATTTTACATCTTGGTTGAAGGGCAAATCCTTCCCTTTATAACGAGCTACTAACTCATGTACGATTTTTTGTTGCCGAGCTATCGCACTTTGAATGAAAAGTGAGCCGCCAACATTAGACCAAGCAATTTTCCATAAATAGATTGCGAATATTTATGTAAATTCATACTTCTATACAATGTCATAGGTAGGGTTTAGTTTAAGGGGCAGAAAAGTTAAGACTAAAATAAATTTTAACTTCATATTAATTACCTATCTTTTTATACAGTATACGATATCTAAATAAATTTCTTTATAGTATTTAAAGAGTATTCATGTTACCTTTTTATGTTGTATTTAAAGAGAAAATTGACACCATTTGGTGTTGCAGTTTTTTCACTTTTATGCTAAGAAATTTAGATAGTAATGAAAGGCCCAAAGCTTGCTGATATTACGTATTCTACACTATCGTAGAAGACTAAAGACCATAAAACAAATATCAGAGTTAACGATCTTTTTTATCGATTCGAAGTGTTTAAATGGTCGGAGAAAAGCACGTTATCGTGAACCGCAACGATTTTGCGTGAGATCGTAAACGAAAGGACTGCAATCGTGGACGATTTTTCGTGGCAGAGGAAAACGGTCGCGGGACAAATCCGAAATTTTACGCGTTCGTTTATTGCGCCCGTTCGAATGTTACGTATGAATTATTTACCGCGTTGTCCATTAATTACCGGCACGGCTAGATAGCCCCGCGCTGACAGTTGGGAATAATCCATGGATTTTATGGGGCTACAGCCAGTTCCAGGGAGCACAGGTCCGTTTTGGTAATGAACAGCTAAGGTTTCGTCTTACTCCAACCGATCATCTCTATAAAATAAACCGATGTTGACGCTAAACGTGTTTATTGTACAATAAAGGAGCAATTTGTATCAGGACTTGATAATTTTTTTAATAGTGGAACTAAATTGGTTAAGGTGAGAAAGATGCACGTAGGATATTTTTTTTATATGTGGTAATTGTATGTAAAAAAATATGAATACAAATTTAATTCCCTTCCATTACATACTTTTTCAAACATCCACCATGTTGATTTCTTTACTTCAGATAAGTCGATATATTTCAATCGAAAAGATAAAGGAAAAGGTAACCCAATTTGTTGAAACTGTAGAGAAAGTTAAACGTTAACAGAAAAATTGGATACGCTTACAAAAATTGAAACATGTTGCTATACTGTACCATCATTAGAAAATATTTTTATCATTTTTCCTTTAAATAAGTAAATACGAATCTTATGTATCGTTTCCTGTATTTGTCTCGTTTTTGGAAAAGATTTATTTGTACCAGTTTCATTGGGCCGTTTATCCCTTTGTGGATGAAACACAAGGGATGTTAAACAAACTTTTGCAGGATTATTAATGTCTTGTAGACGGGACTCAAGGAACTCTCGTCCAATTATAATAAAATGTTTTGACATACGTAAATTTTTAGATTAACAAATAAGATTAGAAAGCAAGTTGATGTTATACAGTCGCTACAAAAAGTATCGATGCGCACTTCAGTCTTTTAGATACCATATTTTAATTGCAAAGTAATTTTGTATAGTCGCATAAGTGTACTACTTAATGATTGCAAGGTTAATATATTTGGCGCTTATTAAGTAATATTTAAATGTCAAGATAAATACGACGATATGCAAATATTTTTTCTAGCCATTGCAGGTCTACAGCATATCAATCAACAAATTAATATTGTGGCGGCTCCCCTGAACCCATCACTAGAGGGACATGCGAAATAGGACTTTCTCGAAAGCACTCGCTCCAACTACCTCCTCCATATATAATATATACCGCCTTTAACCTTCCTTCCAATATCCCAACGTCTAAGGCAGGGCCTGTTAGGTAGCCTTACTAATGAGTCCACTAGCAGGCCCAGGACGAAACGCAACACCCATCCTTTTTCCCATTCTTCTCCCTCTCTATAGCGCCACAATATGAATGCGTTCGATATATCTATTGATTATTATTGAAATGATCTCAGTTCTTCTGCATAATTTGAGGGTAGGAGAGATCCAAGCATCCCGAATTTGATGGTAAGGAAGTTAGTTAGAGGAACTCGATGCCGAGAAGGATAAAAATATTTCGATAATAAGGACGCCGAATACTTGTTTCAACTCCAACCAAAATAATCCTGCGACCTTTCACTTTCCACAAACAAAATTTAAATGTGCTTATCGCGTGGATCAAAGATCACGAAATATTAAATATTCGGAAGTGTGAACGGCTTTCACAGAGATTCGCGCGGTGTTTTCTTAAAAAGTTTCGTAAGGAACAGGACCGCGAAGGTGTGGCGATAGGGACTTTTATGTTTTATCATAGCCACGGAGAATGACTAATTGCGCTGCTTAGAGCCGCGAGGAGTCGAGCGAGGGCGGCAGGAAAATTTACGATAAAGCGACTTTAATTTTGATTCATGGCACAGTTTCCCTCGAACTGGTTGTCGTAGGAGGGACAAAGACAAAGTTAAGGTACGGAAGAGAGAGGAAGATATTTTCTCCAGCATCCCAGTTCGCAACTGGAGCTCGCCTCATCTCGACGCAAAGTCGCGAAGAGACGAACCAAGGGGGTGGTGTTGCAACGAAGCTGGGGCTGTTTATCTCCTCGCTGGTGTCCCTTTCGAGGTCGATATTAATTGACGCGAGATTAGAGCGCCGCCCCAGCGATTATTTCAGTCGGGCTTAACGCCACGTTAAACGAAAGATGATTCAATTGCGTGATTAGTTTCGGGTCCAGGTGACGTAAATTATGGGAGCCGATGAGATTAATTAGCCCGCGACTCGTGTACATGTTGGTTGAAACAGAGAAGACGAGACTAGTATCGAATAGATGTGGTAAACGGTGAAATTATTGTGTCGTTTGGAAAGTTAAAGCTGTTTCTTAACCTATTATAACACTATGCGAGCCGTTCATATGATAAAAGTGATTAACTTCACATTTTGATTTTTTTTTAATTTTAGTGCCAAAGCACTTGATCGATGCTTAACTTTTTATATTCAAAATAAGTTTCGTTAACACGTGGGCTTAACAACACAAAATGAGAAAAATGTTTTTAGGCATAGAATAGTAAACAATTTATAAAAATAATAACGCGTATTCAAGGGCTTATATTGTTGCACTTTACGTGCTGTTAGATAAAAGCTACGCCTGTAATAATACATTCTACAATGTCGATTTGAGTTTAAATTCTACGAGGAATTTTGTAAATGAATATACATATAGTTACTTTGCCAATTTCCCTATTTTTTGTTTTGTGGAGTTATTCGATGTTACACGTGAGAGGCATATGTAACTTACAAGTGGCATACGTATGTTTCTATGTTTTTAAAATTATATTTTACTTACTTGTTACACTCTACTACATTTATTGCTGTATCATTGTACCAAATAATCTATTCATAGTAATTATTAATTCCTATTTTTCACACGTAATCTAAGAAACCATAATCAATTATAATTTTTGCTTTCAAAGGCAAATCAAATTCCGACTATAGAAGGTTAACTAAACAGGAAAACTTTACATGTTAGTGCAATTAGTTTATCATTCAACACGATATACACCAGCGTTTCTCAACTGATGGTCCGCGGCACAATATTGAATCCCGTTTTTTTAATGGACCACGAAATGATAGTTGCTTGGAGCTGTCATTGAACATTATCTTGTATCACTTTATTCAAATAAGATTTAACAGCTATTATAATAAATAACAAATCCTTTCCATTCTTCTAACATTCCCATTTTTCCATCTACATACCAATCTACAAATCAAAGCAACGAATACAGATTGCCACTCGTTTTTAACCAGGAAATTGAAAAAGTCGTCCGCGGCCGTTATAAAGTTATAAGGAACGTGTACAAAAATGGCGTTGCCTCGTTACTGCTGCAATTCCTTCGATTGAGTCCATCGGTGGCTGAGAATCCTCGAACCGAGAAACGGTCATCCTATCGCCAAGATCCACCCCTTTCTTTTCTTTCAATCTCCCATCTTCACCACGTCGCGTCGCGTCGTTTAAACTCCCCACTCCCGTCCACTCCTCATTCACAACTCTCCGGTCCACTAAGTCGTCCATTGACTCGACGTCCGATTTTCGCGACCAGGCCAGCCATAGAGCACACGGGGCGGTGGTGGTTGGTGCACGATCAGGCCACCCCATCGATTCGCGCGGAACGGGAGAGGGCGAGAAGACAAGGGCGGTTTCACGGTAGCGTGCCGCGCGGCTTAGAATATCGGGGTGGTTTCCCCCTGGCTCTGCCTTGCCACGGGGGTCGCCGGGCTCCGTAATAGGGGCTCGCTATAGCGTTATGGGATTATTGAGTGCGGGAGGGTGGCTCCAGCAGGCTGAAAAGTCCCGGGACCCGTTTGCCACCGCAAGCTTTTATGATCCTGAGCACGGAGACAACGTGATTGCGCCCCCTTTTCTATATACGTTCACGTGTGTACGCGTGCACGCGTGTCCGCGCGTGTGTATGTATACGTTGGACCGTGGTGGTTTCACCCATTCCTTCCCCTTTTCTCTTTTGCGAAATGATCGAAGAAGCCCGCTCGAGAAACGAATGGGACGCGTCCGCCTGGACGAATTAATGCGACGATTTGTCGCGAGGCTGCTTGCCCGACACTTGGGTGCCTGTGGCGTTCTGGCTGACCGAGTCGAATGGGGTGCTCTTTCGAGGATCCCACTACGGGGAACTGCTAATAGATTTTGCAGGCGGGATTGGTGTGATCGATGACTCGAATTTCGGGGTACCAAGAGTTGGGTAGTTCTTTGCAGCAGGATTAGGGTTGGATTAAGTTTTGTAAATGGTATGCACGCTACTGTCAATAAGGGTGTAGATATTTGCATTTCATTCGAAATGTATGAAATATTTTTCAAATAACACTTTCTAATGTAATTTTGACGGCGATCATATAAATTGCTTCGAATGGTCGTACAAAGTTCATTTATTATAATCCGCGAGCGGCAATATTCATTTATTGCCGAATGTAAAAAAGTCTGAGAGCGTCTTGTGAATAGGAAGAAAATTTTACCTCTTTACTTATTATTCGGTCATCGATGGTTGGTTTTTAATAATTGTTACCCCGACAATTGACCGATCCTTACATTGTTAAATATCCAGCTTATCTAAGCGTGTTAAACAAGTATCTATCTTATCATTTTGTACATTCATTGTACCTAATAACCTGCACTTGTAACAAAAAGTCCCCTTATTATGCAATTTCAAATAATTTTTCTACCATCATTTCAACCATAAAGTTAACCAACACATTATTTCCTCTTACAGAAATCGTAGCATTCAACATTTACAAATTCACTAACAAGTGTAAGTTATCCATTAAGCCTGCGTGCTCTCTACGGAAACAAGCCGAACGTCCGCGAACATTTTCCGCAGAGTTGTTGCCGGGAAATCGCGTCGCCGATGGAATTTCGAAAAGCCGTTAATTAGCGTTTTTTCCGTCCGTTCCGCTCGTAGAAGCGACACGAGACTCCCAGTGGCGCGCTTTAACGGCGCTCACCGCGATAATTAAATTATAATTCGCGAAATCCGCGGATTCTCTCTGTTCCATCGCGTCCACCGAGGAAAAGTTCTCGATTTTCCCTCATGCAACGATAAAATCCGCAGTCGGCGCACAATTTTCTTCCGACTAAAAAATGAAAAAAGTGGAAGGGGAGAGTATTGGGTCATTCTAAAAGCTTCTGCGGCTTCAAACCATTTTGTAGAACGTTACTCTACTGAAATTTAATATTTATTTAAATAAACACTATTATTAGCGTTCTATAAAAATATGTATTTTACGTTTAAAAAACTGTTGCTTGGTTGATACATGTGAAATGCCGTTTTTGCGAAGTTTAAGACTAACGGATCCATATTATTCTTTTAATTTTGTAAAATCGTCAATCGTAATGAACCACAGAAATTAGCTGCAACGTAGATATGCGTGCATTGTAATAAAATTGTGTAAACTTCAGTGTTTCAGATTAGATATGATAAATAATCGAAATATTTAAGCAATTCTTTATGCAACTTGTACATAATATGCAAAGTTATATAAAATATCCGCAAATAAAGTGCATGTTATAATATTCAGAAGCTAAAACCAATCTCTATCGATGCCCAGTTGCTTGAAAATACATGAATATGCACAAAAATTCGCAGTCTAATAATAATTTTTCATTCCAACGTCCTGAAAAAAGGAGATAGTCAAAAATGTTGTTTGCACATTTCCGTGTTTATATAAAACCTTAAAAGTAAATAAGACAATAAAAAGAAGAAAAAAAAAATAGAAGAGTAGGAGGTACGTAGCACGTAACCTAGGAAATGGCAATAATTCAGAAGGCGAACCGGCCTGCGGAGAAAAACGTTCAGTCACGTTTCAGTTGCACGCGTTACGCAGGAAATGTGCGATTTACCCCTATGCAGGCAATTTCTATGCACGCACTGCGACCTACGTACATGTTACTGGCGCGCAGAAAAAAGGTGTTGGGTACGCGACAGCTGTAAGCCCCCAGGGTATACGAGTCCTCTACTCCAACCCCCTCAGCTTGCCCTGCAACCCTCGATTCGCCCTCTCCCTTACGCAAAACTCATCTCTCGCGTTCTCTCTGTTCCAACCCTGTGCAGCCCTTCTCGTCTCCCTTCGTTCGACGTATTCCGTACCGATTTCTTCTCTAGTTTTTGCATTGCCATTTCTCCGGCTGGCTCTTCGGCTCTCCTAGCTTTTACAGCGGTGTCACGACTTACATACGTCCTTTCAACTCGTAAGTGTGCAAGAAAGTGCAAGATGCGAATAATATTCAAAAATACATAAAATATACACAGTATAATAGAAATTGCAATATTTAGGGGGTGAAACGATCACCCATTTATATCTCCCTTTTTCTTTCTTAGTTTTATATAGGGTAAATGTACCACGTACTGCCACTTTAAGGTTCGCGCGTAATTTTATTTAACTATTTTAGAACGTCGTTAACATAAAGATCGTTCCAGTTTTGAGCATACGATTGTTCAACCGCTCTTTTATTTATTCTAACAGTTTTTTATATGTTCAATATAATAAATTCGTTACTACGTAATTGAAGATGTACAACAAAGTCCAATGCCCTTCGTACTGTTACTTGAAAACTTTTCATTTAAATAAAAATACGTTTTACATATATTAACACGTCCGTTTGCGTAACAGATATAAGATATATAATAAACGTTGCGCCTTACCGAATTATTACACGTTTCATACTTTATAATTATATTGGTCGCGTTTCAATGTTCAACAGCACATTTACCTCCTAATATTTCGTTATAAATATTAAGTGTAAACGAATATACAATGTCTATGTGTTGTTACGTAAACCGAAGACCAAATTTAGTATGAAAATTTGTTTACTTATGATTCTTCATACATCAGTTTGCTGTTAAATGAAATAAGTAAAGTGTCAATTATAGGGACACTGACAGTAATTGGTACATCTACCCTATGCAGATTTTTTTAAAACGAAGCCGAAAATGAGCATTTCGTCACCTTTGAACTACTTTTTCACTCAGCCCCTCAATTGTTTCCCAAATGATCTTCCATTCGATCTTTCCTAATCTCCGCGACGCTTTTCCTTATCCAAAAATTCAAGCTTACTTTTCCTTTTCCCATCTCCCGCTCTCTCGTATATCTACCCCTCGCTGGCCCCTGCACGCCCTTTCGTACCCTGCCGCGAGCATGCCAACCCTCTTCGTCTCTCATCGTCGCTGCCGTTTCCACCACGTAGTTTAGTCTCATCCCTCATCCTCAGTCGGTGTCCCAGTGGCGTTGCTGCTCCCGCAGGCTACACAGGAAGCGGCAAAACGACAGGGTGGGCGGCGAGAGGGTCGTAAAGAGGGGAAGGGCCGGGACGATGTAAGCCAACGATACCAGAGCCGGCTGACTGCGGCGATTACGTTATTCAGAGGAACATGCACGTCCGCGGCAGATCCTCGTTCGCGTGCCTGTTTGTCCCGCGTTTATTCCACGTGACGGCGGGCTCGCCGGGCCGGCCCGACTCTCCGATTCACCCCATTAAATTTAATTTCGACGCCACTGTCGACCCTCCTTCAGATCTCCGAAACCGGGCCGTCGATTGCACACTCACGGCCGCGTGATCGCCGCTATAATTGCCCAACCAGGAACCGATACCCGCCCTCATTTGCCGTTTTAAGCACGTGGATGGGATTGCCTGGTGCGATCGAGACGCAGTTCTGTAATTTAGCTTTTAGTAGAATGGGCTAAGAATCGATGTGTGGGTATGATGGTTTTTCGGTAGGATGGTTCTTGGAGTTTTCAGGGGTGGATTGATTTAACCCTTTGAGTGCTACGAAGGCATATATGCGTTCATTGAAAATCAGCAGCGTGAATTATGGACGCGTTTGAAATAAACGCATGCTTGGCAAATATAAAAATAGCGTATCTAATGTTGCGTAAATAAATGATTATGATAGTAGCTAAATAAATGGTTATAATAGCAACATTAATTAATACTTTATGTAGTTAATTGGTACATTATCAGACCACGCGTTATACAAAAGTATTCCGTCCGCAGAAGAGCTTCGCACTCAAAGGGTTAGCGAAGATCATACAAGGCGATAAGTACAACGACAACTTAACCCGGTTAAAGTTTGGAACAGAAGCAAAGGCAAATTAGTTGTTCACTTATTGATTTTATGTCACATGTACAAAGCGAATGAAGTGTTGGATTCCGGATTGAGGAATTAAACGCAACTTCTTAGAGAGGCTCGAAGGTTTTTATTCGTAAGCGGTAAGTTCCGCACGCAAGTACGAACTACAGAGAATTGCTCCGCGCTGGTTAAAAATGGTGATATATATACTATTGGAAATGGTCGGCATAAGGGCAGAGTGCAAAAGCGGCAAGATGAGTAATCGGGTGCGGGAAGCTAGCTGGTTAGGAATTTGGAATCTATGAGTCAAGATGTTTTTCGCAGGATGATTTGTCGTGTTTGTCGCGGGGCGATACAATATCTATGATATCGGTGGGCTAGTCATGCAACAGAAGTTTTCTAATCTAAGCAAGTACCTGCTTTTATCACTTGACACCGAATCACGACTAAAATGCAGTTATTTGAAATAGTAACACATTCGTTAAATCGCACAACGTACATAAATAGATTCAAGTTGTTTCTACGATTATCGAATAGTTTTATGGGGAAATAATATAAAGTTTAAGCAAGGCATCTTTTACGCATGGCAGGTAATATAAAAACGTGTCATATGAAATGTGTCATAAACCAATTTAATAAAGTAAAAAAATATTATCGAAAGTGTTGAGTTTACCCTTGCTACCCTCAACGCTCAAATTTTTGACTGATTGACCGATTGTTTGATTAGGTGATTAATGAAGTAGTAGATAGGTAGCTTGATATCATATGATGTGACTTACTGATTGATTGACTTATTTGTTTGAATGGATTGTATGCGTTTGGTTAGCCGGCCGATGGACTAACTTGCCGATGAAAAGTATTTAATAGAATCTATTTTATTATTTGGCGGTCCATTATTTGATATAATTATTTGCTCAAGATTACCGATATCTAATGTTAGTAGCTAATTTACTGATTAATTGATGCACTTATTAGCTAAGTCACTTGGTTATTTAATAATTGACTGACTATTTGATTGATTAAATGATTGGCTTATTTTCTTAGTTGATTTAATAATATTTCCAATAGTTTCTTGATGAAAAATTACTACTCATGATTCACTGACTGATAAACTGACATAATAAAGTAATTTCATGAAACGCTTAGTGATTTCTGTAGTTAATTGGAACGACTAAATAATTATAATTAGCTGACCAATTTTCAATTGTAATCTATTACTTACTAAATATACTACTTACAATATTAATCGATATATTGACTAAGTAACAACACTAATTTTGTACATTTTATCGAAAATTCCATTTACCTTAGAATTTATAAATAGATATTTTAGAATTACAACGTTGAATATCAGTTTACTATTTATTATTACACAAATTTGTACAGAATATTAGAATGAACCCTATTATCAGGCTTCTACTACATCTTATAATATCAAATTGTTCGGAATATCTAAGATGTACATATTAGGTATACATAATTTCTTGCACATCTATTCAACACTCGAATGCCGCGTATTTGGATTACAATTAGCAAGAATCCCACAGGCAGGCATCACTTAAATCAACGGAGAATTTGCTTTCGTATATCATGTTATCCACGAGACCGGATGATGATTGTCAAAACACAAGCTGTCTGCTCAAACCGATGCACCGACGATATATCTACATGGAGCACTTAATTTAAACTGGAACGAAGGAGGAAAAGAGAGGAGAAAAATTAATATACACATCATTCATCAGAGCAGTCGCTTTGTCCGGAGACGACGGTACCCAGCGCCGAGCAGAGAACTTTCCGCCATTGGCGACGCGATATTTTATTAAACCTGTCGGGACGCCGATCAGACACGCGGCAGATGTAATCGATTCGGAATCAGTTCCGAGTTCGACGCTCGCTCAGAACCTGCCACTCAGGTTGTCATTTCTATTCTTAATGACGCCGTTTCTATTCTTAATTCAACCCCTCCACCCAAACCTTTACGGCAACCCTTTAGTTAAAAGACTAACGTCTCGTGTGCATCGAACGCATGCATGATTGGTAACCGATCGTTTCAAAGTCATAATTTCCGTCGAATGCGGAAGGTCGTCAAACGTACTGAGATCGTCGAAAGGATTGGATGTGAATTATATACGAACGAAAGGAACGGCGGTAGAAGGCGTATCTTTTTATTTAACCCTTTAACTACGGGCGTCGTCAATAGATGACAAAGCGAAACTTTGGTGAAACACGGATGTCGTCAATAAGGGATTTTAATATTTTTTCCGAGTTTATATTTCACCGTACGAATAATTGTAGTTTTGTGCGTATGCTATACTATATTCTACAAAATAAATATTTGTATTTGTATGTGAGTTCGTATATTTATGTCTAAAAGTTCACAGAAATTTATATTTTGAACTAGATTCACTTATCGACATATTCTAGTTTTGTCATTTTCAAGTATTTAAAAGTATCTTAAAGTTTTGCCATGGTTAAAGGGTTAAACATAAATATCTAACTGCTTTATAGAAAATTTTGTTTTAATCATTTTTGATATCTACAAAAATTTTCATGATAAATGGAAAAATAAAAAAATCATACATGCATAAGATGTACAAAATAAAGTAGACATTATTATATTTAGGGGATTAAATTAGTTTTTACCTACGCTGCGTCCCACTGGCCGTGTTTCTAAAAATATAAATTTGCGTAAAAGTCCGCAGTCTACTTATAAATATACTCATTACATGTGACTAACATAATTTCGTTTAATAATTCCATTTAAACCTCTTTGCATGTACTAATTTCATTGTTTAGCCTCCCTTTCAGGATTGCGTGACTTTCAGTAGACACATACGTACTGCAATATAATATTCCATGAAATGCATAAAGATTAAATTGACAGTAAGGCTTCGTTTAACTTTATATAGCTATAATACGGTAATAGAGCTCCATCCTACTTTTAGTCTTATTTTTAATTAAAGATTAAAATACTATCCCCTATATACTCTACTGTTTATTACAGATTAAATATTACGGATGAAGCATTAATACGAATCTCTTATTTTACAGTTTTTATACGTACGTGAAGTGTAGAGAATTAAATTTAATAAAATGGAGGGGTTGCTAGTTCCCGAAGACCCGGTGCAATTTCCACCTTTCGAGAATGCCTGCGTCACTTACCGAGCTTCCTACAAGCCTCAAAGGCACATTGATCGATGACGTTGTTATCTTACCCTATAGTCATGACAGGGACCGAATGAACATGTATGGTAAAATAGAAGAGCAGCGTCTAGGAAGTTCGTATTTGATGATTCTTGACACTAAACTTAATTAAGTAATTAATCTGATCACGTAACATTTGTGATTGGAAGTATTGTTATGACTTATTATGCGACGGATAAACTGTGTAAGGTGTAGAATATACAGAGTGTTCGGTAGCTGATGGTAAAACCCAAGAGAAGGCGACTCCACGTGAAAAAATATATCGGAAATATAAAGTAACATTTTTCCACGTGAAGCTTGGTTTTCAAGAAAATCGACTTCAACTATGACAATGAAACAATAGGCAGACCACCATGATTTCTTGAGTTAACTCCTCTTGACTTTTATAGACGGAATTAGATTAAATTAACTGTGTCCAAAAATTGAAAGGTAAAATTCATTTAGGATTTGATAGCAGGAGAACTAATACAATAACAAAAAATACTATTTTTCTGAAAAAACAGCCGATAGCAATTAAAAAAAAAGGAGTATTAAACCATAGCTCTCAGTAGCTGATTTCTGAACTAAACTATTGAAATATTAGGTGATGAAAAAGCTTCGTGTGGATTCATACTGCAAAGTTTAAGCGATCTAAAATGCCTCTACATGTAAAAAATTATCACAAGGTTTTTAAAACGTCACTGTTACTACAGTAGCTTTGATAAATGCTATAAAAATTCGATTCAAATATATTTCTGATAGAAAAACCTGACAGTTTATATTACAAGATTCAAGTGGTCTAAACTCCCTTTATATGTAATATAACAATGTAAAAAGTTGATAGAATTTCTTTATGATACAACTATTGTTATAGTAGTTTCTTCGAAATTCAGTAAAAATTCGATTCGAATACATTTCTAATAGCAAAACCACACAAACCTCTTCCGATACCTAATGGATACTAAATTGTTTATTAAAGTGTATTCGATCTAATAAACTATAAGCTATTAATTTGTTTATGTCAAAGGTTAAATAAAAAGCCTGTGGGAATTGGAGCGTTAATGTTAACAATAGCTGATTACCTATTCAACTGTACTCATCTTTTATAATACATACCACACGCTACTGAAATTTTTAATCGCAAGCATTTGCATCGTAATTCTCATATAGAAATAGATTATCACGTGCAACCGCATGCATGGTTCAAATTTTGGTGCGTCGTCTGTTTGAACGAAATTAGTCCGAATTTAGTTCCCATCATAATAAACTTAATTAACACGCCACTAACAAAATTAATTAAGTAGCCGCCATTGTCAATGAGGTAACCGTCTATGTCAAATAATTAAATTATACAGCAAAAAAAAAAGAGAGCAAAAGGAGGAAAATAGGAAACAAACCGATTTGAAACGATAGAAACGTATGCATAAAATAATAGCGCATAGACACATTTTTGGCAGGCCATTGCCCCTGCAGATCTAATGATGTGGCTGCGACTGAGCGTACATAACCATTACCAAGCCACAAGATAAAATGACGCCGTCATCGATCAATAATGCCGCTAACGGCAGAACCGAGCAAAGATCCCGCAAAATTGCACAGTAGCTGAATTTGTGCGCAGCTCGACCCGATTGTAACCCAGGCTACCCACCTCACTCACACATGCGAATTTTTAAAATTTCGTGAACAAAAGCGATGAAATTGAAAACAGGAAATTCGATTCATAATCCCGTGCAATTTCGATAAAACCTGCCAACAGGTAATAATCGAATCTTTAGATACTGAAAATATCAAAAGCAGAAATAAAAAATACAGCAAGGTGCTGTAAAATATTGTGCAATATTTTAATTTTCCTTTATTTCTAATATTTTGATAAGTAAATAAAAATTAGAATGATTCACGGAAAATAATCGTTACTTTTCTATTTTTCAAGTGACGAATTTCCTTCATAAGCGTTTCATTTTCTTTTTTTTCGAAATAAATATAAAATCTGATGGGATTCTAAAGGTTCAAAATTAGTTTGTACACCTAATAAACTATTTAAAAATCATCTCGATTCGAATACGTTCTTCCGTGAAGAAACTAAAATTACTAACGTTATCTTTTTCACGGAAACCGACTGGACACTCCTAAACCAACCCCAACCTTTCACAAAATCACATTTCAGGTAGGTACATCTGCGCAGACACTTTGCCATCGTACGTAGAGATAACGGTATCATCGATCAGTGATATACGTGTGTTGTTAAGGTTTTTGAGCTTATGGTTGAACGATAAGCATAGTTCAGTCTACGCTTTTGTCGACCTTGCTAAGTGGCGACGAATTGGAGAGTTCGTTTTAGCTAAAATATTCCAATATCCAGCATTCCGAGTTACAAAAAGAAGAACCCTTAAAATCTGATGACCTTAAATTTCAAACGTGCCTTTAATTATGCAGCGTTTCAAAAAATACAACGCGACCGAGCGAATTTTTGTTCACAATGGCTGGAATGGAAATGCAAACGAAGGTCTTCGCATACGGAATATACAGGGTGTTCTGTAAAGGGGGTCGAATAATTGAAGAAAAAGTTAATTGAAAGAAAGAACGAGTACCATTAATACATATGGTCAGCTAGGAAAGTCTTACATCAAATCGTAAGTATCGTATTCCTATTTTGACAGAAGAATTCCTCTAAAATGCAGCATATCGGTTGATTTAATTTTCATACTCATCAGTTAAACAAGCTATGGAAGATATTTTAGAAGAAGTGGTTGAAAAATATTACATATAAAGTTATTACATTACAAACAAAATACAAGTTATTCTTAAACGACATTTCAACGAAGAAACTACTTTTGAACCTATAAGAAATGTTACTGTATTTATATGCAATAAATTGCAGAATTTTATAGGCGTTCTAGAAATTCCAACAAAGATAAAAACATAATTATAACGACACACTTTCTACGATTTAATTAATTTACGAAGGGCAAGCCTGCGTAGGATTTTGTCAGTTTGAATTTTCAATTTCTCTATGCTTATTATAAATAAATAGAAGAAACGTTATCATTTTATAAATATCTTTATAATTTCAATTGATAGACAAATGAATCACCGTAGAATGGTATTAAAATCCAGAACAATCGGATTCTTTTAAATATTTAAATTTTGAGGGTGTGAATTTGAAGCCTCCTAAAAATCAATGTGAACCTAGTAAAAACTAGAACGAAAAGGAAGAAATCCATCGTGAATGTTTAAATAACGAGCAGCAAATTTCCTACTCAAACATTACAATTCCAACCATTCTTTAGATTATGTGCACAAGTTCAAATTCAGCACATTTTAATGGGGGTTAATATAATTATTTAAAAATTTATTTCATTCTGTACTGTCTCACCAAATCTTGAATACTGTTATCCATTTAGTTTGCATCTATTGAGGTGGTAATAAAATTAAAGAGAATAGTAACTTGTGGACTAAATTTAGAAGTCCGAAGAAGGGTTAAAATTTGTTGAGTCTTATTTTTCGTCTTGTAAAAATGTATCAAAAGATACGAAGTCGACAGTTTTCGAGGCTGCCATATTAAACGTCACTCTTGCTAATTAAGTTACTTCTGACACTTTTTTGGTCATTGCCAAGACGACCTATCATAATATGCTCATTGCCGTTCAAAGTATGACTTTCCATAACCAGTTCTTGTGAGTACTCTCAAAGTGCGAAGCGAATGTGACTTCTTTTTTGCGTAATACATTTCGTTCCAGTATTTTTAATAATTAATGTAATTATACGCCATTTAGACAGAAAAAGAAAGAAATTGTAACTCGATAGAGAGTCATAAGTTCAGATATCACCAGTCGCAGGAAAATGATCATTTGCAATTACCCTTGGAATTCAAGGACACCATGTGTATACCAATGTGGTATCTTTATGAATTCGGTGATAAATAAAACTTGTTAAATTCTACAAAAGTCAAGATAATTAGGGCATCCTTTTATAAATTGATTTCCTTTTGATACGTATGTTTGCGCTTCTCTTTTGTTTCACACTGTAATGAAATTTAAAATTAAAGCTCAAAGTGCAATCTTAAAAAAGAAAAAATCGAATTCTATCATTTTTGAGGAAATTATAGAACTTCGATCCAAAACTTAAACTTCAAACTTTTCACTAGCAATTCCTTCTCTTCTCTATTTTGCGTCCGGTAAAAGTGACCATCTTTGTCTAGCCTTTCATTAACCTACTTCACAAAATAGTTTTTTTTTTAGAATTAAAGCCAAAATTCGGCCTTCCATCGTGGTTTACCATTAGTGACCCGAAACCTACATTCTAAACTCCTTCGATTTTTTTCTCCTTGTTTCACCCTATTTCTGATCAATAGTTTTATCTAACTTTTCACTATCTCCCTCCTTAATCATTTGCAGTACAAATTTCAAATTAATGCTTTAATGTTGTGACTAACGAAATTTTAAACAGAAATTTTGTGAAGATTTGTTAAGAATCCTAAGAGATTGATTTTGACCTTTTCTTTTAACTTTTTTAAATATTATATAAAACAGTGATATGAATACTGTTTAACCTTTCTTCGGATTATGAGGACCGTAGAGGCCCCGTATAAATTAAAACTCAACACGTTTCAGTGGACGCTGATATAGTTATTTGAAAATTTATTTAATCCCATGTATTATCCCATCAAAATTTGAATACCGTCACGCATTTACTTTGCCTTCATTAACACGATGATAAAAATAAATAGAAACTTGAATTCCAAACTAAATTTGAAAATCCGAAGAGGAATTATCTCATACACATATCGTATGAAGGAATAAATAATGAACATAGAATTAACATTTAGTTTATCCTAACATATTTCACCCCCTCTAAACGAAACTTTCTCTACACCCCTCATATCTTCTCACTTAGTCTTCCCAAACTCAAAATTTCAACTTCTCGTTTCAAATTCCACGCATTGCGGACAAAGTCAAGCTTCAGAAATAATCAACAAAAAAAAAGGGGGGCGGGAAGGGAGAAAGTCGACGAAGCATCGGGGGAAGCTCGTGAGCTGCATACGAGCTTATAAAGATGCGATAAACATAACTAGAGGCTCCTTTATATCGGCTTCCGCGAGTAGCAGACTAGTTAAGGTCGGTGGTGCAGAGCAGCAGGGTGGTTGTCGGTGGGAGGATCCACGTGTGCTGGTTTCCCTCGCGTTGGAAGTGGTGGACAGGCGTGCAGAGGGGAGCAGAAGGGGTCGAGCTGGTTAGGGGGAAAAGAGGGTGGTGGCGGTAGGAGGCCGGCTGGGTTATCGATTATAATCATCGGCGTACGGGCGCCGCGACGGATCCGCAGTCATTAGGGACGCCTGGGCGTCGTTCCACCTTATTCCGACTGCCGGAAGCGAGCGGAGGCAAGCGTTTGAATATCTACGCAGCGAGCCGCGTAGCGAGTGAACAGCCGCTGCGCCGCCTCCTCCTCGCTCCAAGCTATTTCTCTTTGGAGCCGTTCGAGCGGCTGTTGACCTTCTGTGAAAGAATTTCGCGCGTTGGGAAGCGCGAAATCGTCTTAGTGCTTGATAAGAGAGGTGGAACGAAAGCTATTGACGATCGGTCAGAAATGAATTTGACAATTTTGCGTTGCTAACCCCCTTGCCATACAAGTTTTCTACTGTCAATCCATGCTACGTAAACTATGCACTAGCTTCTTGCTGTATTATGCGCAAAATATTCAAATATCATGTGTAGTCTTTCGTTAGTCCTTTGAGAGCTGTTGGCGCAATACATGCGTTAGAGATTGTTTCTATAATAAGCATGACACGAATAAAAATTACATTATTAAATATGTTAAATATTGAAAGCAATTTTAAGAGCAATTTCATTCGCATAAGCACTGATGTTTCTTTTATGAAACGTCTTCTACGAAACTAGCTAGCTTGGAATTTTATATTTTATGAATGTAACTATCTAAAATTTAGAATGTGTACGTAGACTTTCGTGATTGATTGTACGTTGTACGTCACCTATTTTGTTGTTCAAAGGAAGTAAGTATTTCAGAACTCGATACATTGCAAATCTGAAATTTTCTGTCTAGCAATAATTCCAGCTATCAGATTGCTGCAAATTGCTTTAGATGGGTTTGTCACAAGCAGCTGCCAAATAATTGGCAATGCAAGTGGTTAAATCTTTCATTTCTACTCTTTATCGGTGAATAATTAAGTATTTTGTTATTAATTCATAGCATGTAGATTAATCCCTTGACGGCGGGATCAATATTTCACACTGACCATGTATTTACGCATAATATCATAACCGGCGAGAGTTGATTGAAAAGTAATGTCTCTGATTTTATAATTTCTACAACAGTCAAAGTATTTTAACAAACGAACAGTCAAAATAATATTTGACACTTGTCGTTTTATTTAATATAAAACAACTTTAGTTTTCAAGACAAATGTAAATTGTAGACAAATTTTTTGATCATTTTGTTCTTTCCAATCCATAGTTAAGCTCAAACTTGGCTTTACGTGATTTCTATCATTTCCTCATATTGGAGGAACACTTTTCGGATCTTTATTCCGTCTGATTTTTGTTAGCACAACGCCAAATAAGAGCTGCATTTTACCCTACTTTTCCCTGCATACATTTGTACGATAATTGATTGGTAAACTACTTACTTGTAGAGCTTCTAATTGATTAAATGATTTTATTGTACAGTAAGATAATTGTTTGACTATCTAATGAACTTACTAATGAATGAGTTAATATAATGCTAACGAATTCACGGCTTTATCGACTATTTCAAAGCATTGAATTCACTATTTCAACAAATAAGAGACTAACTCACCATTTGCAAATAAACTAATTAAAATACAAACTCACTTACTATCACTACATGAATTAACAAATATTCATTTGTTTATTAATTAGTGTCGCATTTTTATGTTACAGTTTAAGACTATAATTCATTTAAAACTCAAATAAAATATCTCATAATATGTATATGTTATTCATAATTTCTTAAAATATTGTATTTTTTTTATCTAACGAAATATCCTACTTAAAATGCAATATTCAAAGTAGTACGACAATCACTGTTATTTATCAAATATTTATAAAGGTTTTGTAACGGATTTATCATTATTATCAGTTATTTCTATAGATTCAAACTTCCAAAATCTTGTTTGCTAAGTTTCATACATATCATAATGAGATCAAAAATCCATTCGGTTACTAAAAGATTTTGTAACATATCTTCCTTAATTAAATATAAAAGTAACATATTTTTTACCGCCATTTATTATAATCAATAGTTCAATTTCTACGGAGTTTTAACAGAAAGGTTTACTCTTAAATTTAAAAAAGTAATCCAAATGCTATTCGCCCCTTCCAAGTCACCACTAACGTAAAACGCTACAAATTGTTTGTATATTTTAACGTTTCACATAAAACTCTATTTCAGTATGAGACTGTGATGGGAAGTATTTTGGAAGTTTGATCTCGTTTGTCATTGCCATTTTTGCTTGTATTTAACAAAACTAGTGTATCCATTTTGGTGTCGTTAAAATATTTTATCTCTCTTTTACATTGTTAAATAAGATTAAAAATTATATAGTCTAAATCCGCACGAACTTTTCCGCTGTATAATAAATTACGCTTCAATACAAATATACAAAAACTTATTACTGCAACATTACCAACAAACGTCAACCATGCCACAGGACTCTAACGAACAAAATTGGTATTGTAAAATGTTATAAAAATTACAATAAATAGTTCACAGTTAACGTATACAAATGAAAATCATGGTGTTCGGTGTTTCTACATCATTCCATATTCCCCCCACCCTTCACAACTTTATTTTCGAACTAATGATAACGCATCGTGGGAGCAACAAAATAGCATCATTAGTTAAAAAAATTTACCAAAAATGGATTCTCACCATTTTCCCAGCAACCCCTCGTTCCTATTATTCGTTTCACTGCATTAAAACAGAATTCTGAAGTGGCGATATTTCTTGGAATGCCGTGTGATAGTTTAGCACAGAATCATATTTTTCCTCATTAGGTGAACATTACATGCATTTATCGCGAACTATACAGCCAAAAGCATTCGCAGCCGCGATCGAGCCGGTGCAACGCTCGGTTCTCCGAAACGGCAGTACCTATTGCGAGCAACGTGCTCGATAGAACGACGCTCCGCCGCTAATGAGCAGTTATTAATCGGTCGGTTTCCATATTCGCTGACCCAGAAATTTCTCGCGAGGCCCGCGGGAGTGGAAGCCCGTTACGGCTCTGCAAAGCCGGCGAAAGAATATCGATTATCGAGCAGGAGACGGACGGACGAAAGCGGAGAGGCCGTGTCCGGTTCTGACGGATAATCGCGGAGAAATTTCGGCATATTTGTACAGCGAACAGGCGGAGTTCGCCTCTGTTAGAATATTTATGCCGCTTGGTATTTCCGCGTAAACAAAAGTCGCTCGTGGGGCGAGCTTGGCTCGGTTCGGCGAAAGCGAGGGCGGAAAAAGAGCGACGCGCGTGTTGACCTTCGTCGAAAACGGGCCAGGAATATTTATCGATTATCAAAGTTTAATAATCTGCATAATGAGCCCCGTTCCCCTGTTGTTTTCTTCCAGCATCGTTCCTCCCCCTTTTTCCACCGTTCACTCCACCCTTACCCCGTTATAGCAACCCTGATCGAGATCACGTATGTGTGTAACTTTCGCCTGATATTATTTTAAGCGCTTTTAACGAAACGATCCCTCGATAATAACGATGGGAATCCGAACGCTAGGCTACGTTTCAGCGACCGCTGACTAATTACACCGTCCCCATTAATGACCGCCGCCTGATTCTAGCGAACTTCGCGCAATAAATACTCCTGTCCCGCGAATTACCAACACGTATTACGTTCTCGGTCCGGAAACTGATTTTCCTGTTTACGCTGGTTAGAATTTATGGATTTTGTAAGATCTTTTTGGAAAACTCGGGCGGTTGAGGATGGAACAGGTTGCGATAAATAATATATAGTGGGACATTCTATGATGAATAACTTTACAACGAACGAATCATTAACAAATGGGTTTTCTTATTAACCTAACAGTAGTGACGAACGTCAAATTGACTCCTAACACTAAATGATAATGCACGTCAAGTCGACTCTTAATACCAGTAGTGATGTACGTCAAATTGAGCAACAACAAGTTGTATAAAATGTTAAGTTAATCTTGTTTCAAAATGTATTGTTGCATTATCGTTAAATGCATAAAAATAAAATTCATTATTACAACACTACTAGCGATACGGAGTCAATTTGACGTCACGACACCACTAGTGATACTAAAAAGGTGGTAGGTTAAATCATTGAACTAACCACTTGAAGCTTAAATGCGAACACTTATAACGAACGAATATGCTATAACGAACACAGGAAGATGCAATCGGCTGTATTTTGTTAGATTTTGGTGTATGAACGAGGAATAGATGAAACAATCTAAGACTTGAAAAGATTCTTCATAATCGTATTGGAGCACAAGCACAAGTGTTTATCACGCTAGTCGACACGCAAATTAAGGAGAGTCGTGAGCCGCATATATATACACACACGCACTTATAGACAACAGCAGGACATTCGATTGTAGATTACATGGTAATTATGTTAGCTGTCGCGATTGGTGACTTTTCAGGTTCTAACAAAACTTTCGTATGTAACATTACGTATATATGTTTTATACTTTTTAAACAAAATCATATATCTTTTTCACCATATTCTTAAACTACAAAAAGATGAATTCAATGATATGATAACATGTTTCGGTCTTAATTATCGAATACTACAACACGCCTACAACAACGAGTCATACTCATTCTATGATTGATGGTATAGATTCAACGTAAACAGATACCATTGGGGGTGAAATTTACTTTCAATCCCAATTTTAGTTTTGTCTAATAAGATTGGAGGTTATTAAATAAAAATTGTCTGTAATATTCAAATGATTCATAAGTGACATGATGAAAAGGCAATGATCACTTAACGATAGCATACGTAGGTAATAAAATAATCGTAGAGCAAGGGGTTAATCACGTTCTCATTCCCTTACAGAATTCTCTGTCTATACCAAGAACATCAACCACACCATTTTTTGCTAAGAAGATCAGAATAGGTATTACACATATCCTCTAAAATTCGTGAATTTTGTACAAAAGATAAAAAATCGTGAAGACATGAAATCACAAGTTCTTTGTACGATGCACAATGCACCGTACAACTTAGTGTCACGGTACCGATGGGCTCATAAACCCTCAAAATCAAAACGACAGTTAGTCTTTTAATCCATCGTAAACCTCCACTCAAACCATCCCTTAAAACTCCAGTCCGCGGCACGTTGCGGGCCCCTCATAAAATTTTGGGGAAAAGCCCGAGAATTTACCGCTTACCTCGCCATCCCTACTGCCAGTTTCCCTCCACCACCTCTTTCCTCCACCCTTGCCAATTTCCAGAATTCCTAATCCAATCATCACTCAAAATTTCCCTCTTTTTGCATAGTTCCTCCTACATCCCCACCGATCCACCATAGACTCCTCCTGAGTGAAGTTTACTTTTTTTGGTGCAGAACTCTAGGACGACAGATTTAAGAAAGACACCATACAACACAAGACACACACCGTTTAAGCATCATCTGTCGAACAGTTAACTTTAAATAAATAAGTGTTGAGTTACAATATTGTGTACATCCATCACATCACCTACTAAACGCGTCCTCACGACATTAATTTGCCGTCGAGCACACCGGTCAAAGAGTCGTTATTTCCTTTCCGCGAAACGCGAGTTCTAAGACCGTACATTCTTTCACACAAAAAATTCCCTAACTCGGAAAGCTAAGAGCACGTAATAAAACAACAAATTCTTCAATGAACAATGCTAACCAAGCATCGGGTCTAACATCAAATATTCCCCCAAATCCTAACTCACCAGCCCAATTCATCACCGGACCAACTGCTCTTCTCTTTCGCCGCAAAGTACCCGGAAGAAACAGCTAATAACCCAGAAACCGAGCCGGGAAAGAAGGTTAACCGTCCCAATCTCGCAAAATTCGAGCTCGGATCATCCGCTATCGCAAACAAGCCAGCCAAGCCCCTACTAAAGCTCCCACCGGACTTCCATAATTATTCCAGGCGATGCCGTGGAGCCAGGCTGTTTTCCCGCAGGAGACGATCCCACGGTGCCGATAGGATCGATCGTCGCGGTGCTGGCAAGCGAACGGGAACGGGAATTCCGTGCCGCGGCCGCAGCACGCAGTTTAGGCAATAAAACGCGGAACCGTGGCTAGGCATCATGCAATAAACTCTGCACTACGTCTTCGGAACAATAGGACATTCTGGAAGCGTTACACGCAACGCTTGGCATCGACGCGGCCCACGGATCAGAGACGGTTGCCAGTAACGCTTGCGGCCGCCTAGAGGAACGCGATCAATCTTCCCTTTTATTCCGACAAGGGCCGTGAGACGCTGCCTCGCGATTTGCCGCTGGCGTCGCGACAACCGGCTGCACGGGCACTTGGCAAGGGATATTTAGAACGAGGGTGAAGAAGGGTGTATCTTTGTAGATTGGTACCGTAGCAGAATCTGTCGAGGTATACAGTGGCTCAAATTAATACTCGGAACTATTACAGTACCGCTCGTAATTATTCGAACGATCTCAATGGTTGATGAACGCTCCCGGTAATATAAAAGCTTGAAATTGGGAAGTTTGGAAATCCAATGGTTTGGGAGTTTAAATGCTCGGGAATCGAAAAGCTTGGAAATTCAAACGCTTGAGAGTCCAGAAGCTTAGAAATCTAAACGCTTGGATATCTAACAGCTTGGAATTTCGAACGCTCAGAAATACAAAAGGCTTAGAAATACAAGAGCTTGGAAACACAAGCGTTTCGGAATTCGAAGGGCTTGAGAATCCAAACGCTTCGAAATTAAAAACAAAAGGTTTGGCGAATATATTTTCAAATTCTTTTGAATGCAATGAATTAACCACAAATAACAAATATCTAGCGTATATTGTTTTAAACGCTATTACCGGTTTATTCTTTGCGCTTTTTTTAAAAATATAACATATAATAGAATTAAGAAAGTCTCAGCCTTTAACGAGATTTAATCAGCTGCAATTACAGTAACTTAATTTACTTTACCTTTACATTACCTAACACGTTTTAAATCAATACAATCATAAAAATGATATAAATTTGCAGCGGCACATTTTTCTGTACAAAATCCGGATAAAATAAAGATTCATTTCAGTTGCGTCATATATATTTTTTTCAATAACCTGTAATTTTTATTTCTACGATACAAATAAATATATTTTAGTCACCGACAGTTCCAGTGTTAAAAACTTACAAATACAAAAATTACACAAAGGAGTAAGGAAATTTGCAAAAAAAAAAGAAAAAAAACAAAATCTAATGATTGCTCGTGCAAAATCGAACGCAGAGATGCCTTATAAATTCAGAAAAACCGAAACCAATCACACGCGACGAGAGTTTAACGCGAAATGTAGAAGATAGAAATATCGGAACGGTTGGCGTATGTATTATAAAGCACTCGGTTTCCAGCTGAAACAGTTCTCGCTGGGACCGCGAGTCACGCCACGTGAAATTTCACCGTCTGTCGCTTCGTTTGCCCCGTTAATTCCCCCGCCGTGATCGTAACACGCAGCAGCAGCAGCAGCAGCGGCAGCGGTACGACCGGGGGGACTTGAAAATTTCAACAGAAGTTTTTCTGGGTCGTGATTGATCGGGAGCACGCGTCGCTCTTACTAAAAATATTCCCGCCGTCAGCGTGTCGGCCAAAATGACTTGCTTTATACCTGATCATTAACTGTAATAAGCTTTAATGCTGTCAACTTTTTACGACGCGATATCCTCCCACCACCGTCCACGAGACAGTGACAGGATTAATACAATTCGAATGTTTATGCCATCGATTGATGACGTTAGGAAGTATTCATTATAGATCGCGAAATCGGGATAAGCGTCACTCAACCGGATTCGAGGTATCGATTCTTAGACTCGTTCTTCTGCGAATACCAGTTTTCTGAATACATACAGTCAGTCACGAAAGTCTGCCATACAATTTCTAGATCTCGGGTACTTACATATTTTAAGACATATTTTGGAATATTAAAAATGGGGTGAAAACTCGTAAAACGTAAAGTTATATCCTGGAAGAAGGATTTCGCGAAGACGTTTCATAATGGGAATGTCATTGATTATACGAATAAAATTGCTCTTAGAAGTATACACGTTGTAATTTTATAATTACAATATAAATAAATATTTTATAATTAAGGCTTGTTGCATAAATGCATTATATACTATAACTTATGGGAATATTAGCTTATAGTTTGGAGAAAACATTCCATCAATGTATAATTTCAATTGAAATATAATTATAGATTGGCAGGAAACTTTTGGCAGCTGTAGATATTGGCATGACAATTTTAACACACGTGCGTGGTATTTCGTGAAGTATAAATCGAGTTTTCGATTTATACATGTTTATTACGAAATAATACAGAAGACGTCGTCATCATTTTCTGATAATATGTCTAGTTTTAATTAATAACTGAATGAATGCGTTTGAAATGATCGAAACATTTGTATTCCTTTAGGCAGTTGAAAGTTATGGATGTATGTAGACTTTTGCGACTGACTGTATATTCGTATAGGGAAGGGTATGAATTTATTAAGTAGAAGTTTTTAAGATTTAAACTTAGAGTTAAAGAATGTGGACACATAATCGTTAATATATACTCTATAAGCTGTACTGACTCAGAGACTTTAATCTCTTAAACGGGGAGCTAAATCTATAAACGATGATTTAACCCTTTTACTACGTCTTGTTGGAGCACAAAATTTAAACCATAGATGAACAACAGTTTTATTAATACAAACATAGGATAAATATTTGGAACTATGATCTTAATTTTGTTGTACAATTGGAAATAAATGCATTAATGTACTGCAGAGAAACAATACGTACACTCTTAACAGACGATTGTTCAATTGTTATACTATATGTTATAATATACACTCCCTTCGCAGCGAAAAATTGCTCTCCTGTAAAAAGTAGAAAATGCGATTTACCATATATTTACCCTTGTAATCTTCAAATAAGACCTGCCTTCATTAAATGTAAGCCAGACTAGGGCATATTTTATTTGAATAACATTTTGAATAAAATTTTATTCGAATAATGTCCAAATCTGATCAACACCGTAATTCATACCATGAGTAGTGTGACTGTTTATTGTACAGACAAAGAATTAAATGTTTAAAAATTACAAAATGCACACACCGCGGAATAATATACGAACATCCTAACTAATGTTACACGTTACAGTATCTAAAGGGAGAAGCAAAGGTCTATTTACACTCCGTTTCTTTCGCTGCGTTTACAAAAACTAAATTTGCATAAATATTCGCAGTCCAGTAACAATACAGATTACGATCATAAAATTTTTGGCATTTCGTCTTTACTGCTATCCCCTCCCGTTTCCTAGAACGTTATAACCACTCCATCAGAACGGCGCAGAAAAAAAAAAGGGAAAAAGAGCGGAAGAAAAATAACGACTTTACCCCGGGTAAATAGCGTGACCTACGCGACACGAAACACGTTAGAGAACGCGGTCCCGTGACCACAAAATTTTGCCGCGCCCCGAGAACGCTTGAAAACCGTGCAAAGTCCGCAATATAAATTACCCATATCGCGACCCCGTATTCCAGTCGCCACTAAACTGCCGGTCCCTAACTATTTCCCCTGGTTTCCCGTTGCGCATCACCCGTCACCGGGGGTTGTTCGACCCTCGCCGTCACGAGCCAGCTTAGGTGGGCGGTTCCCTTGCCCAGCACCGCGCAAACAAACGAATTTTTAATTGATCACTTGCTAATGAGCTGGCTGTTGAGTTGGGGCAAGAGTGAGAAAGAGAAAGAGAAAGGCAAAGGGAAGGATCTCTTCGGGAACGTGGTTTAAAGTGAAAGAGGAAGAAGGATGAGAGAGGCAGGTTAAGTCTGGGGTCGAGGGAGGAAGGCTTGAGAAGAACACGAGAAAAGAAAAAGGAAAAGCGTGTGGCAGACGGTTGAAACTTCATCATCGACCGTTTCGAGTCTTCGACGAATGGCTGGAGGAACTGGTAACAGGGGGTGGTTCAGACGCGTTAACTCTTCCGCAACACTTCCGTTCCGAGCGATGGAATTCTTAATTTTTCTGTTGAAAGTTAACGTAAGCGTGTTAATCTTTGCGCTTGTATGCAGTAAGTACGAATTTGTCATATGTTTTTGATTTCTGAACGGTGGAATTATTAAAGCGGTTAAAATGATCCATTCGTAATTTTTCATGAAAACTGTGTACAAATTGGTGAAGGTTTTCTATCACGAGAATGAATGGCAATTTGTTTCATCAGGTATCTACAGTTTTAATTTCCTTGACACAATTTAGTGCACACTAATTGTCGATAGTTCTGGTTTTGAGTCCCTCAGAAATCGGTCAATTTTATAAATTGAAACGTTTATGCGAAATGAAGTTGATGAGTTTAACTTCTAAGAAGTCCAATTGCACTAGGGTTTAGTGCTTCGCACAATAAGTGTATGGTAAATAAGTCGTTTTAATATTTTGAAATTGTTATAATGCTGCATTAACTCTTTCACTGTTAAGTTAACACGTTTTACGGACATGTCGAAAAGTATAAAGTACTAGTATTTTTCGATTATACCGTCATAACCCTTATAGAAATGCAGAAATACCGGTGTATTTACCTATATTTACCGATCATTTTGTCGGTTTTTCTTTTTCACTACAAAATTTTCAAGATATTTTTAAGCAGAGACCTAACATCGGTATTACTTTCTTATAGTAATTCTGTTGCTAGTATCATATCGAAATCGATACGCATAGCACCGAGATCGTTGTAAGAGCAAGTACAACCAGTCAGTACCAATTCCATAATTCCTTCTAACGCTCTAATGCTATACTTGTGCATCAACTACATCAACGTAAGAAAAGGGAAACTGCATTCCACGTTTAGATTAGCTAGAATGGGATAACATACATAGAGATAACAAACAATTGAAAATCGGTCTTCAAATTCGGTGATGAGATCGTAAAAATTTACCAGACTAACAATTTTCACAATCAGAGTACCAAAATAATACCGGTGTTTATTTCGCTTTTCGATAACAATCGATTTCGGTATTATATTGGTATCGGTATAGTTTCGCTGGCGTAATACCAGTATCAAGTCCCTGCACCTGTTTAACAGATCTTTACTCTGCAACGCCACTACAAACCATCTCACCCGGTATATTATAATGCAACGCGAGAAAGAGAGCGGAGCATGGAAGGGGAAAGGAAGAACGGTTTCCTTCTCTAACGAAACTTTTTTTCCGGCGCAGATTTACACGGGCGTGCGTTAACGAGCGGCACACCGGTGTAATAATTAGTGGCATTATATACCGTGACTCGCAGGCGGTCGGATTCACGTACACGTATACACGTACATACACGTACACACACCGTGCCACGGAATTTCCAGGCCGATTATCAGCGTCCTGTCGAGAACGGGCCACCGAGGATCGTGGCTCCGCTCGAATATCGATTCCTCGAGCTTATCGGCCCGCTTGCATACCCTCCTCCGTAGCCCCACGTCGCGCGCCACTTTTTTTTTTCTCATCCCCTCTCCCCTCCAGCACCCCGTTTTTGCCCCTCAACGATGCTTCCGTGAGGTTTTCGAAGGTCCTCTCCGGGGAGAGCTAAAATAACGCGACTTCGTCAGGGACGCTTTTTCGTTCGGTCTCCGTTTCTTCCCTGCCGTCGTCTGTTTCTTTCTTTTTCTTCGTGTTGTTCCTTCTTTTCCCCGACTTCTTTCTTTTTTTTTTCTCTTCTTTTCCTTCTTTGTCGCTCGGGGTTTAGATATTTATACGCGGCTGGCTCGCCATGCCAACTGGAGGAAAAACTGCCGGTTCCGCGGTGAAATACGACGTGATGCGCAGGGACGCGACCGGCAACTTTCGAAATGCCTCCTTTGAGAGGCGTAATTGGAGGGTAATGGCAGCGAGCAACCGGCGGGGAGGAGAAGCGAAAGTATCTTGGGCTTGGGAACAGATAGCTCGAAAGTGACGATTAAATTCGGGGGAAAAGATATTCTGATTTCGGTAAGAGATCGACTAGATTTATTGGTACACTGCGTATCTTTATCTAAATTACACTGCTACTGCTGCTTAAAAGTTTAGAGGACGATATAATTTAAGAAAACAATTTCTCTAAGCTGCAACTGATTGTTTCTATAAGGTGTAGCAATAAGTAATCCACTGATTTTGAATGGGTTGATAAATTTACTTTATCAAAAAGTTTTCTCCACTTATAAGATCTTTCTATTTTCAATTAATTTATTGGGCCATTCCATAAGTAATGTCGTTTCTTGACTTAATTTATTAATAAAGTAAATTATTAATATATAAATACTTACATTTGTTTTTAATCACCGATTTATTTGACAAAGCTTTTTATGATTTTCCAGTTTCCCAGAAAATTTTTGCATTACTCCGTTAAAAAATTTACTTATGGGATGACCTAATATTAAGCTCCTTAGCATTGTAAATGCAATACCAAATTTTTCTATTTTCAAACTCAATTGTTAACTTAAAGCAATGAAGATTACAACGGAGTATCCTCTCTCCAATTTTTCCTTCGAAATTACAAAATCCCCGTGTTACATCATACCCATCGCATATCAATACGAACAAAAAGCTTAAAACCAAAATCTAAACGAAAAAATCTCACTCCATCGCATCGTGTATAAAGAACAAAATCAAACTTGAACAAGAATTTTCCGCCACAACTCGTTCTATTCGAACCAGTATCTGCGGAGGAGCGTTCTTAATCCAACATCGATAAAACATTAATCGGTAAAAATTTACACGACCGATATACGTTCGACGAATCATCTAAACAAATCAAACGAAAGCAAAAAGCAAGGTAGAGAAGAAAGGAAGATAGAAAGAGGAATGAAAAATAGTAACGTGGAACAAACCAGAAAAATAAGGAAGAAATCACTAATTCACTGAACTAATCAATATCTGGATGGAAAAATTACAACGATGGCGAGCTTGCGAGCTGAACAATTACAGTTCGTTCACACGATACGGTTTTTCGACCGATTCGGTAAAATGACCAAATCGGTCATTTTACCGAATCGATAATGACCGAAGGCAGTATTCACATCGCCTCTGCATTTTCATTACATATATCATTCAAATCCTCGTATACCAAATTCCCCAAATTCTCAAAGCGCTGAATTTCCAATACATTAAATTTCCGAACTTTTTTTATTGTCAATGCTTCGAATTCTCAAAGTTTAGAATTCCTAATACTTTGAATTCTTTATGCTTTGAATTCTCGAAGTTTAGAATTCCTAAAACTTTGAATTCTTAATGCTTCGAATTCTCAAAGTTTGCAGTCCCCAATGTTTTGAACTTTCAAATCTTCGTATTTCCAATGTTTCAAATGTTTATGAATTCCCGAAGCTTCAAATTCCCAATATTTTGAGTTTCTAAGGCTTCAAATTCTGAAAAAGCCAAATTATACAAAGTATGAATGATCCAATTCTTAGTGGTTTGAATTTTGAAGGCTTAGAATTCCCAACATTTCAAATTCCCAAAGCTTAGGATTCCCAATGCTTTGAATTTTGATCACACGACCAGCTCTCAAATATACGAATGATACCAAACACGATGTGAATGTTGTAATTGGTTATTATCAATTCGGCAAAATTACCGAGTTGGTCAAAAATCCGTATCGTGTGAACGAGCTATTACCCTAACAAATAAATTCAGGTAAGAGGCGAGGGCCGCGGACGGAAAGCTGGTGATCGATTACGAAAACACTGTTTAATTTCCAGCGGGGGTCGCATCGGGTTTCACTTTAATTAAGCGAAATAATTAGCCGTCAAAGGTACAGCTGGCGCCGCGGGAAACGGTGTGGATATTTTCCATCGACGATGTTGCTTTTGAAGCAGAAGAATGGAGGCAAGGGACGGGTTACGTCGTGCCATCAGATAAGACTTCTCGAAAATGAAATCGCAGGTTTGGTCCGCCATCGTCGACGACCGATATGGTGTCGAGACGTTGAAGCCTTAAAACGGGCCGTTTCACTCGAAATTGCGACACGGCTAATCGATCGATGTTCTGAGCTGCGTGTGCGGAGTGGCTTGTTCCGGAGATTATGAAGTGGTTGGCAGAAATTGAAGGTTTATCTCCTTTCGTGTCATTTTCCACGCAAAAATATATTAGAAAATACACTAAATTGTTTAGATATCTTTAGAAGGTGTCCCTGTTTATTAATATATAAAAATGTCGAAATATTGTAAAACATATGCCTGTTTCTGCAATAAACTAAAAATTCTATTAATCTCTGTACCTTATTATGTGGAGTATTTGCAATTTGTTAATTGCAGAAGCATAATCTGCAAGCGAAAGTAAGAAAAAAATATTGTAGATTAAAAATAACATGTATTTTGTAATTATTATAATTATTTCATATATTTTTATATACTGCGAATATTTTATACCTTTCTACTCATTTAATTTTCCCATAATTCCATAAAAATCCGCAGTCTAATAATAAAACATGTATGGTATAACTTCCTATAGAAACCTTTCCCATCTTCGCGTTTAAATCACGCTTCTTCGATTTGTTGGGAAAATATGGAAACACTCTATGAAAAGATTGAAGAGCTTCGAAAAAGTGAGCGATTTAATACCCTTGAGTTTAACCAATTGTTGTACACACAAATACAAAAATTAACACGACGATGTGCAAATATTTTCTATACCCATTCAACATACTCTCTTTTTTATTTTTTTTCTTCCTTCACTTTTTCTCCTTTTTTGTTCAGTTTGTCAATGTTGGCTGTGAGGTAGAGCGGTAAAGGGAGAAGGGATATTGTTTGTGGGGTAGGTTTTCGTGTGGCAGAGAGGTCTTTTCATGTGAACAACTGTGAGCAGCTGCGATTTTGTAAATACTTGTGGGCGCTGCTGTTTTCGCGTAGCGAGGTGGTTTTTTTCGAGAAAAATACGCTTTTAAAAAATTCATGCCGAAATGGCCGGCCCGATTAAACCGCCCCAAAAGGGCGATAGATCGATACTCCGGTGGCGTAAAATTATTGTTGTTGTTATTGCGCATTATGCGCTCGTACTTTTCAAATTCACTCGACGGTTGAATTAACCCTGCTGTTCTCCTCACTTGCTTTACACATTTACAGTGGCTACAAAACGTATTTGCACATCGCTGTATTTATTTAAGTATTAACCAATTAGATCCAAATACATTAAACCTCCTATCATTAAATAGTACTCTTATGCGACTATATGAATCTATCACATTGTAATTGAGATATACGATTTAATAAAGAATTACTTTATTTAAAAATTGAGGTACGTACAAATAAATTTTTTAGATTCACAGTGGAATAATGAATGTATATACGAAAATTTAAGTATATAACTGCTTGTATGGAACTTATGAAAATTTCAAATATATTATATATCAAGAAAAAATGCTTGGAAGTACAGTACCAAACGAAACACAATCTTCATATTCAGTCATATCGACCCACGGAAAACAGCAGGGTTAAAACGTGTAAAATAGTGCAAGAAATTTCAGCGAAAAAAATGTTTTCCATTCAGATACAGTTTGTGATTTTGATCACGATTATAAATACATGAAATTGTTGTTAGCTACTTTTAACAATAATAATATAATTAAATGGACAAATTTGTATATTTTAAGAAAAGAAAGAGAAAGAAAATTCTTTGTGTAAGACAGGAAAATTCTACAGAAGTCTTACACAACAATTCACACGTGGGCTACAAAAGTGTTATAACTCAAAAAACACAATCTTTGAGTTACGAATGAAATACAGTAAAATATAGGCGTCCCTACACAGTTTAAAATTGTATAAATTGAAGTTCAAAATTAACCCGTGTTGTTACTAATTTATAACAAAACATCAAAAGTGTCATAACTCAAAACAATTCAGTCTAATATAATTGAGAAGAACATAAAAACCGTCATAACTTGAAAAAATGGATTTGAAGGGCTAAGAATGAAAAATGAAAAAATAACGTTTAGAGCCTACCCATTTATCTGACACTTAAAATGTTAGATCACCAATATTTCACGATCGCGACATCATTGCTTCCCTTCAATAACTGTTCACATATTTAATTTTACAGAATTATCTGTGTGTGCGTGTATGTATGCATGAAAGTTTACTTCCTCGAGAATGTTTTCGCTTCCTTCTTCTCGTGCGAACCGTTAAAGTGTACACGTGCATCATTGGTATTTCAACGTACATATATCTGTATCCAAGTGACAAATGTAAACTACAAAACTCAATAAAATTTCAGCATTAAGTTTAGTAAATAATTTGTTCATAAGCCTGAAAAATATACCTTTTCGAGTTGCGTCACTTTTCTAGCTCACGTGCAAACTGCAATGTCTTTAAAGTGAACAGTATCGCTTCTTTCATTCGTAACAAATCCGTATCATTCTTTCTCAAAAACGGTAAACCGTCTTATCGTTCCCGTTGACCACGCTTGCTTGTTGGCAATGCCTAATTATTCCTGTCCGAGACTGTAACAAGCCGGGTAATACATCAGCGTAATAACACTATAATACTCGTCCTCGTATTCGTATATGCTGGTGAGCAACACGAGTTCCACGAGGTCCCGTCGCGATTGCACTAATATCCAAGCATCGCGAAATAAACTGCATTTAATTACACTCGCGTTCACCGCTTATCCCCCCACCGCGCCTTCCAATCCACCCTTTCCGCCTCATCCCCACTTCCAATCACGTCGCTGGCGGCGGCGGTAGCGGCATTGGAAACGGGTATTTATTTCCACGCGGAAGAAAGAGAAACAGTAGGCCGCAGGGAGGCATCGACCCTCCCCTCCGCTCGCCAGTCCATGGATCCTGAATGTTCATCCATTAATCCTACGAGCAAAACGATGCACCGCGTCCCAAACCGACGGCACCGCCGACGATGGGAGCCCTTCTTGGTTCTCTTGGATACCGGCCCGAGTTATTAATGAGTTAACAGGATTTCCTCCGGTCGGAAAATACGCCGGGAAAAGCCTCCGGAGGATTTGGATTTCGGGTCGAGAAGCCAGCGATCTCTCCTGCACCCTCCCTCCCTTCTGCCCTCTTTCAGTCACTCTCTCTTGCTCCCTTTCGTGGTCGATCTTGTTCACTCAGCCTGTTCTCTCGGCGCACGCATACACCGGTCGAAACGATCACCGATGTGCACGAGAGCGCGTCCAATTGATTGCCTCGAGAAGAGAGTTTGTGAAAAATTTAGCCGCTCGCCTGCTGTATATGGGTCGAGCGAACTGGCTTGAATAGCCACGAGTTCCCCCGCGGATCTTTTGGAAATGCAACGGGTGGATGGTGAAGCGATTTGATAGTTAGCTCGTTGCATATGTTAAGGTTCCGAAGTTCGTGTAATGGACACAAGACGAAGAAGAAGACCAAGCGACGGATAACAAAATATTTGATACATTTTTGTTAGAAGCGAACTTTAACTATCTTGACACGCCTTAGCTGCTCAGGAAACACTGTTGGAATTCGATGATAGGAACTCCTTGGTTCAGAATTTTACAATGGACTTTATTCTCCCGCACAAATACACGAGTTTACGGAAACACGACTGACCTATTCGCTGTGCAATTCGAGAAGCACGGCGAGTACGTCGAAAAACACGTCTAAGAACCCCCACATCTCACTATTTGAATATGACGTACTTTACAATATGTATATGCCTAAGATAATAGACGTAGCGAATGACCAGTTATATACCAATTGCAACAAATGCACATCGTACAATACATGGAATAGGCGTATCCAGTAACAACGATTGAAAATTAGCAATGAAAACTTCAAATAAAAGATAATATGGCTGCAGGAAAATTGTAACGTCTTTACTGCTTGGTTTCTGAACTCGAACTGGCTGTATGAAATGTTCTGTACCCAAGGACTCTACTAGACACTAAACAAAAGCAAACGCCCAACCAATGATGTATTCGTCTCGTGTTTCCTCTCGTTGGATAAGGTATAGGTATTGAAAGAAACGAGTAAACATATGCAAAACTTTACAGACACATTGGATTTAAGACTGTTTCACATCGTTAATTCCAAGTTTCTAGTTTCAATTAGCAGAGGATTACAACTAGAACCAAACTGGCAGCTCGATTGAGAACTTGTCTCTTGGATGGCATGGTTTTGGAAATTGATAGTTTTACAATTAGTTGTTTTACTATAATGTAAGGAAATAT
Organism: Eucera pruinosa; assembly: GCA_028830335.1. NCBI lineage: Eukaryota > Metazoa > Arthropoda > Insecta > Hymenoptera > Apidae > Eucera > Eucera pruinosa. The sequence continues at coordinate 7,956,094 of JAMYCR010000014.1, read as the reverse complement.
GAAATTGGATACAACTACTAGGTTTGAGTTAGTTTGTTGACTCGTTTTGCATTGGTTTGTGATTGGAATTAGGTTTAGAAGTTTGATTTTTGGATAAATTGGTTTCGGAAACGATTGGTGTTAAGCATTTTAATATGCGTATAACATGAGAAAATACAGAATTATATACGGAGTGTTTCGTAACGAGTAGTACAACTCACTCTAAAATGGAGTGATTTTACGTGCAAAAATGGAACGAAAATGTAGATTAAAATTGTATAATATGGGGCTTCGTTTTCACGAAAATTGGATTTAAAAATTCTTTTTTATGCGTGCAGCTAATTAAACTTCGACTGTATGAGACTTTCAAGCGACAACGGTTTCGGCCAGTATTTGAATTAATTTTTCAACATTGAGTACTTAATCGGTTGCTTATTGCTGCTGTTACTTTTCTATTGATATACAGTGAGTCACAAAATTATTGGTACACGTAAAACATTATCAGTGATATGAAAAGTAAGAAGACAACAACATAAGTTTTCGGACTTATTATTTAAAGAAAAATGTGCAATTTATACGTTAAACATTTCATTTTCAAAGATATTAGATTAAATTGTTATTATTCATAAAGCCAACCTACAAGAAGGATATCAAATGTTGAAGATTCTTTCAAAAATATAATAGAATCAATGTCAAAGGGACTTGAATTAATAATTAGAGAGAAAGAATACCCCAGAAACTATTAAGCTTTCGAAAATGTGCTTATAATTTCGAGACTAAAATCGATATAAAAAATTGTTACGCTTTGTCTTTCATGGCTCTAAATCATATTTTTGTTGTTCTGTTTAACAGCTTTCTTAGTTCAAAGTCTAAATTATATATTTGTGAATAAGAAATACTGGAAGTTACTTTATCTTCTTATTTTTTATATTTCTGTTAAATCTTTGCCGGTACCAATAATTTTATAACTCACTTGTATGTCTTAAAGTATGTAAATGATTAAAATTTGAAATATATACATATGCAAGTTTTTGTGACTGACTACAACTACATGTGACGCACCGAGTCTCGAATCGCCTACCGCCATTCTTTCGCATCGTTTCTACGTTCGACCAATCCAATTCAAGGTATAAAAGGAGTTCGACCGAAATTATCGGGAATACCGGACGTTTCGCGAAAAACGGAACGAACTACGCAGGTTTGAAGCGAGAGGTCTAGTCATCGTTTTCTAAGCGGCTTCCGTGCCGATTTGAGCCTCCAGCAGTTCCAGCTAGGGATCGATACGTACATCGGCGGGCCTCTATCGCGAGAAGTTAATCGTCCAATCTCAAATTCGTACCAGTTTTCGTGATGATCGCTTCCAATACGGTTTGAAACATGCGGTATCGCTCATAATTATTCGAACGGCTTCAAAATTTGCAGATACTACTACTAATAAAAAGGCTTGAAATTCGAAAGCTTGGAAATTCGAACGTTTGGAAGTTCGAAAGCTTGAAAATTAAAGCGATTCGAAATTCAAATGCTTGGAAATCCAGCAACTTGAGAATTTAAAGGCATGGAAATCCAAAATCTTTAGAATTCGGAGGCTAAAAAATCTAAATGCTTAAGAGTTCCAAGACTTGGATATCTAAAAACTTGAGAGTTTGAAGGCTTGAAAATTCAAACGTTTGCGAATCAAAAGCTTGACAATTTGAATGTATGAGAATACAAACCCCTCGAAATTGTAAGCAATATATCTAAACCTTCATTATACTAACTAAGATTGCTTATATTATTTATTAACGATAAGTCTATCGTGAAAGAGAAAAAATTGGCAATATCGGTTAATTTAATAGTTGTTAAATATTAGAATTTTACACACTGTGACTGAAAAATGCTTCATCCAGGATACACTTCTCGATTTTACTAAAATTTAACATTTAATATTAAATTCTATTAATTCTACAATTCTACAACCAAGTAGATAAGTCCGACTCATCTTGCTTTCCCTGTCTCTCAAACTTCCCCTGGGAAAACCTTTACCACACCCCTACTTTATTTCCTCCTCCTTCTTATTCACCAAATCACTCTGCTCATCAACAAATTTCCAATCCCCATTACCGGACGAAAATTCGTCGCTGGTTCGTCGACGCCCTCGTCGTTCTCCAAACGATCCTCGAGTTTTCCCATCGCGGTAGAATAGTCGACAGATAGAGTGAGCGCGTGCAAGCGAAAAAGAGAAGAAAAAGGCGTCCCATAAATATTTATGCAGCGCACGGGCAACCAGGCCGCGAATGCGAGCCTCGCTGCATCGATATAATTCACGGTTATCGATCGAACGCGTCGGAAACGCGTTTCTTCCCCGCAATCCGCTTATCGCCGCGACACCAGATAGGAAGGCGCGCGCGACGTCGACGTCGGAAGACGCCGACCGATTCGTTCAACCTGTTGCAAGGCCATTAACATCGACCCTACGTGTCCTCCATCGATTCACCCGGCGTGCACGGCTACCGCTTTGCTGGGTGTGGCGGCCGACCTCAGAAAACCGGAAAAAGAGAAAGCGACCGAGGCGGAACGAAAAGCGGACCGGCATGGCGCGGCGGGCAGAAATCGGCACGCGACGCTCGAAACACGCGCGCCCGATCGACCCGCCTGGCGATCTTCACGAATCCGGGGGAACCGTGGCACTTCCTTTGCCAACTGCTTCTCATTACGTTTTTTTTTTTTTCTTCTTCTTTTGGCTTTTGTTAGTAAAATGCGCCTTTTGTTTTCGTCCCCCCTTTTTTTATGTTTCAATTTACCGCACTTGGGCGAGCATGCATTTGTTCAGAAGCTTAAGTAAATATGCAAAAATGTACAGATGCACATTTCTACGAATGCAAATTGTAATATTCAAGGGGCAAGGTTAATTCGTTTAGATCGATTATATTTGGATTCTATTCGTTTATTTGTTGTATTTGTAATAATACGACGAGGACCGCAAAGATGAATACCCTTTAAAGTTATACCTAAACAGTGGAATTCAAATTCGTAATTTTATAAATAAAACTAAAGGAATGAGATTCAAATAAGGGGTTGTTTCACCCTCCAAATGCTATAATTTGTATTCTACTTTCAATGTTTTCTATATTTTTTAATACTATTTGTATCCTATACATGCGTTGCTTAAAGCTGTACCAAATATCGACATGGATTACAAAAACACAACAGAAAATAGTAGAGTGAATAGTCAGCCAACAAATATGTCACTGATTAGAGAAATAAGATGAAATAAAGTGGTATTAACATAATTGCAGCAGGTGTCACACGCTTAACGTTAATGTTGATATACGAAAATGATAAAGAAATGGAACAAAAGATAATACATTGAAACAAAGTAACGAAGGGTTTTGACTCCGTAGATTTAAATAAATTATTATAATATTATTGTATTATTTTTAGAAAAGTCCTACGGGATTTCCTTGACAAGATCAATCGAGCTTCATTATCGAAATGCTTCAATATTGGAGAAGCTTTTCTTGTGAAGCAAACGTCTTTCAGCTGACACGAGCGCCTCCGCGAATACCAAATTTATTGGTACGTCCATTATTGTGATTACACACATCAATGCTCTCCCATGATTAGTTTGCAGGCACACCTGTCCACGTATTAAGCTTGCATTTAATCATGGTATGTCTATTCGTATAGTTGATCGAATCTATATAAGCAAGCTCCTAAAAATTATTAGATGTCAAAGTATTCCCAAGAACATTGAAAAGATGTTACATAAGTAATAAGTAGACTGCGGATTTTTATGCATTTATGGGAGATTTCAATGTGCAAAGTGGCGCAAAATGTGTGAAATACACAAATATATGTAATAATATATTATATAATAAATAAATATAAAAAATTAATGCCCTTTAAAAATTACCGCCCTGAACTATAACGTACTTAATCTATACCTAAATCTGCCTCTGCTTAGCATTATATATTATTAACAGCAAACTCTGTTTTTGCGATATGGTCTAATCGGAACAATGGCTGCAATATGTGGTCTTTCAATTATTTTGAACAATATATTATAGTTTTTATAGGGCTGCGTGTGTGCCCATGCGCGTGCAGCTCTAGGTCAGCCATAGGTGCGGCCCCATGAATATGTGCTCAGTAGCTAAGGGTTTACTTTACATGCTTGTTATAATAAGGTGTCACTTGAAACTAGACCATGGCATAGCTTTAAAATGGTAGAAGATCGACGAAAACTTTAGGTTTTCAGCGGACATATTAGGCGTACCAACGCGTAATCCACTTAATTTGCTAAATTCGTCTTTACTTTAAAGGAAAGGCCAGCTACAGATTCTTACTCGAAAGAATGCTTCAGTTTTTGGTTAAACAAATTCATCGATCCGCTTAAAAATAGTGAATTGCTCATCGACATACCTAATAATTTCTTATGATTAATATCGTTGTGTTTATAAAAATGTTTGTAGAACATTTGTAATGCTTACAATTGTTCCTTTGGAAACGGAATTATATACTTTTTAATGTATTCATCGACTCAGTTCGTTATTTACCATAAAAAGGTGTGAAATCATTTGTACCGGAAAAGCTATGAATTTAGAAGACATTTTAATTTAAAGATTTCAAAATAGTACTAATACACTTACGCGTTTTTAAACGATACGTCGGCTTTTTCTTTTGCAACATAGTAAAGAATAGCGACCCGAATTCAACTCAATAGCTTCCATCCACCATACCTACTATAATTACCAACCAAGAAGGATGGAAAAATTGGAAATAGTAAGGTAACTTGGCTTCAGAAAGATAATATCAGCTGCGGCTCTGGTAATGATACCAACTACGATTCAAGCTAAAATTAGGGTCACCTACGATCGATACTACCAAATGACAGAGCCTGCGGACTACTGTTGATTGCAATCGAAGGTAAAATTAGTGCCACTCGCGATTGATAGTACAGTGAAACCTCGCTCGCTGTATTCTACGAGGCTAGAAATGCGTGCAAAAATCGAGGTTCGTGCAATGAACGAGGTAACCGATTATTCGACCTACCCAACCTTTTCCCACTTTTCTCACAGTGAGACTGATTGACGCGATCACGCTTCTCATATTATCGATCATCGTTTGTTTTTATGCAACGACCATTACTAATACTATCAGGCATTTGGCGAAATGCCACGAACGAGATTTTCATGCAATGATCGAGGTTCCACTGTAGCAAGTAGCGCATCTTGCGAACCAGACATTGCCGATTGTGGTCGCAAGTTAAATTAGTCTCGACTTCAACCGATACCAGTCTTGTAAGAACCAGTAGCTACTTCTGTTCGCAAATCGAACCGATAGCATATGTTCATTAGAGAGTAGTGCAACATACGAAGCAAAATTGCACGTTGTTACAGTGAGATTAGATATGAATGCATAATAATAAGGTTATTATCGGTTGGAATTGGTTATAAATATTTATAAAATCTTTAGAATTATTTTATATTCAATTGTTCGTACTGATTACTACGAAAAGAACAATTATCCTTACTAGATGAACAAATAATTCATTCGGTACTTTTTTCACAAAACTTAGTGTTCATTTGAGTAGATTCTTTTTGTTTATGGACAGCTGACGATTTCCTAAAAAGAATAGCTATTTCACTTTTTCACAAATGTTTCTATTTCACGTTTAAGTAAATTTTTTAAAGCAATATGATGCAAAGTGATTAAAAGTTGGACGTAAACATTCGCGTAAGTAAAATCTATTTGGTTACAAAATGTTCAAAGTTTTACTACAAAGAATATCAAGTAAAACTTGGTAAATAATCCTGAAAAATACTAACCATAAAAAAGTTGACAGTAAAACTTTACTTTATCATATAGGAGCCTTCAAGTTACGCAAAATTATCTTCTAAAACACTACGAACGCCTTATTTTAAATAGTAAAAGAACCAATTAAGTATTCCTTGAGCGTTCAAAGCATCTATATACACGAAATATAGAGAATACGAAATAAAATGTACAAACATTCTAACCACCGTACCGCAATAAATTACTAGACACCTTACCGCATGTCTCAACCCACAGCATTAACCACACGCTCATCACGAGCCGACTCGTCGCCTCGGAAAGCACCCCTTATTAGCATCTCGGGCGCGATCCCTGTCGCATGCGATGTCCCGATTAATCAGTCCCTGCCGCATCTCCAAAACGAGCAAAGACATCGCTTCGCTAACTGAAGCTGCGCGGAAGCTTGTAGTCCTAACTACGAAACGATGGCTAGCGATCAGCCTGAAAATCGGACCGTTCTTTTCCACCCCGTTACCCCCCACCATTCTTGGCCGCCTGTAGCCGGTGGTAGTCGTGAATGAGGAAGGGATAATGATTATAATAATAATAAGAGAGCCACCCCTGGGCGGCGTATCATAGACGGCGACCTATTACGCGAAACACGACACCGGCGCCGGTCCGAGGCTGGAACCACTTGTAAAAGGGAGCGAGAGGGTCGAGCGTCGATGTGGTCTGGTCGCCAGAGAGGTTAGAGCCGAGGGAGAGAAAGAGAGAAAGCGAGAAAGAGAACACGAGGGATTGGCCGCGGGCAAGCGAAGAGGACGGAGACAGCAGGCGATAGCGAAGCGGATAAAACAGAAAGAGAGGGTGTGCAGAGAGGGTAGAGAGCCGCCGCGCCACCGGTGGTGAAACAGAACGTGGCAAAAAGAACGCCGAGAACGAGCTGGCTGGCTGGCTGGCTGGACGACGCGGGGCGGCAAGACGCCGGGGACGAAAAGGGGGTGGTGGCCGTATAGCTGGAACACGATGAAGCGAGGCAGACTAACAGAAGAGCAGGAGGAATAGCGGCAGCGGATGGCAGCAAGAGGAAGAGGGGGAGGGCACCGACGAAACGAGAAGAAACGAAATGCACTGGCATATATATCGAGAGTACAAGGGACGCTGAACGAGGCCAGGGGAGAGAGGCAAGGAATTCTGACTCTGGATGCGAAAGAGCCGGTACCGCTCTCTCTGTGGTGTGCAAAACTTCCTTGCGATGCACCGAAAGCACGGTTGAACGAGTGAGCGAACGGGAAAGAAGGGAAAAGGGAGAGCGAGAGAGAGGTGGCGAGAAAGAGAGAAACCGAAAGAGAAGAGAGACGACCGAGCGAGAGCCGGGAACGGAACACGGGGGATGAGGCGGCGGAAAAGGAGGGCGGAGAGGGTTGGGGAGAGGGTGTCGAGTACCAGGCAGAGAGGGAGCGAAAGAGGGAGCGAGGACGAAGTCGGTAAACAGAGACGGAGGATGAAATCGTAACCCGGCTCTGGATGAGAGCCAGCATGAAACCCATGGTGTGCGAAACTCCCCGTGAGAGAATGAGGGGAAAAGACAGCCGCGCCGGCCGAGATAGCCCACGCATGCAGTCAGAAAAGAAAGGAAAGAGACGGAAGAACAGAACTCTCGGTGGAATAGAGAGAAGGGAAAAGGAGGAACGAAAGAGGCGCTTGTTTGCCGGTATCGTAATCAATGGGTTAGGAGGATTTCGGCGAGCAGCAACCTCCAGCTATCGCTTTCTTCTTTGCACCGCGGACCATTCATTTGTCCATCCTTGTTTGGGAGCATCGGTTTGGTGCATGGGACGTCCCGTTATTGGGTAGCACAGGCCACAACGCAGAATTTATTTTGTTTATTTATTTATTGATTTATTTGGAATGATTTCGCCGGTCATTACCGGCCGATTGCAGGATATTATCTGCATGATAATGGGCCGTGCAAACGTTCCGGACGGTGGGCTTCATTTATCCGGCCGATAATGAGCAAGGAATCTGCGGTTTGAAATCGCGTTAAATCCCGCGTTCGAACGTGTCGGGCCCTTTTTCGCGTAGTTCCAATTTAGCGCGGCATGATGAAATATTGAAATTGTCTTGGTAAATTAAATGGAATTCATCGAGGAGGCACTCGTGGTTTTAATGGAATCTGTTCATGAACGGCGTTTCGTACTTTGACCTCTTTGAGCTCTTTGATCGTGAGTAGGGTGACTTTCCTGCGATTGCAATTGGAATTAGTGTGATGGTGATCTGATTACTCTTCTTTATTGAGACGTGGTTAAGATCTGTAATGTGTTATATTTAGGACCTCGCATCATCAACGTGCTTGTTATTGAAAAAATTAGTTCAAGATGGGATAAAAGTTGTTAATTAGGCATGAATTTTCAAGAGAATTCGCGGATCTCGAACTGGATGAGGATGCATACGTTATTGGGTTAATTGTTACGAAAGATACGACATAAATTAATACTATGAATCGATATTCAGCTTTTATATCGGAATTATAGTAGGTTTTTTTATTGTTAATGTTGGAACCCTATACTAATCGCGACACCTTGCAGGATACCTAAACCAATCTCTCGGTGCATATTCGCATTTTTCCTTCTTCTTATGATAACCTTTATGTGAGACGGACGTGTAATCGAGTGCGAATAAACTGTTAGTTCGTCTTCCTTCTGAGAAACTCTACTGTATTCCATTAGTTACCTTAGCGAAATATCACCTAAAATGCGATGTTAAGCAATTTATTATTAAACATTTCTTTTTTTGTTATAGATTTCTCTTCAGAATTGCTTATTTTCAATTTTAGTTATAAGTCCAAATTAATTATTATATATTAATATTAAATGTCGATTTTAAACATTTAAAACTACATGTAGGTATCAATCTTACAATAATAGTTCAAGAATTTCACTAACAGTAAATGTTCGCCCGTATATGAAAGGCATTTAGCAAACTAAGAATTCCCTCCCTATTCTTTTGTTGAATTTTCATTAGAAACGCTTTTCAAAGCTCGCAAAACATTTTGTCTTTCAAAAAGCTCAAGTTTAGCATAAAGAAAACCAGCACAGCGTTGATCGAGAGTCCAAAATCAACTTGCTCGATTTGCAAGCTCCCTCTTCATTAACGTGCTCGCGTTCGGGTCGGCGTTCACTTTTACGGGGATGGGGTTAAAGAGATCCAACTTGAAACAAAAGCGTGAGGCGTCAGCCAAGGAAAGATGTAAATTTAAGCAGGCGAAAAGCGATACGCGCGCAATGGTGTGACATTCAAACGTTCGATGTTCCAGCGACCTTAAAGCATAATGGTTTTACGGTACGTCAAAGCTGGAAGAGTACGGGAACTGTCCGGGGTGAAGATCGGGGTGGCTACAGAGAATCGAGGTTGCTCGTAGGGGGTTTGCGCTCTGACGGGGCCATTACACCCTTGATTTCATTACGGCAGCCTTGCTAGTCAACTGCAATCTCTCCTTCTGCCGCCCTCACACCCCGTCTTTTCGTTCCGCCCCCGATATTTCTCTCGCCCTTGCTTCCTACCCCATTCACCTCCTTTTCCTTCTTTTTAGCTGTTCTTCATTCCACCGTTTCCCTGTCGTAGTATTGCACCTTTTCCTTACACTTTGGAATGTTTCCTCTTTCGTTTTTGCAATTCTTCTCCACAATTCTTCGTTTATTCCGTTTTTTTAACAATTTATATCGTTTGTTTTCTTGTCATTTTTTTCTTATATTTTTCGTTTCCTTCTTTTAACCGTTCTTCGTTCCATCGTTTTTCTGTTGCAGCCTTGCTCCTTCTTCTTACTTTTTGCACTATTTCCACTTTGTTGCATGAAATTCTTCTCCACAACTCTTCGCTTGTTCTTTTTTTTACCAATTTAGGTCATCTGTTTGTTTGTAATCTTTTTCTTATATTTTTCTCTACCTTTCATCTTGTTTATTTTTGACCTATATTTTTACCTTCATTTATTTTTGACCTATATTCCTCTATCCCTTTTCTCCCTTTGCGTTCATTTAAAATGTTTAATTTCTTCAGCTGCTCTCACCCCCTTTCTCATCTTCTGTATCCATCCATCAAATATTCTTCCCACCTATATTTCCGCTATTCTCCTTTTCCCTTGCTTCCACCGTTCTCCCCATCACCGCTCTCCATCCCTGTTCCTTTAACCCTTCCGCACCACCCTCATCCACCCTCTGCTGATATTCCATGCTGCGAGCCACCCTCTCGTCTCATCGTTATTCTCCACTCGCTTCTTCTTCTTTCTCACCACTCTCGCCGAGTTCTCTTCTCGCCCTCTTTCTAACCTCACCCCCATCTTTCTTCTCGTTCCACCGACGCGTCCATATCGAGTCTCCGCTACGAAATTCGTTTGCCGAGCGGCTAAGATCACCGCGCGATTTTCCGCTACCATCCTCTTCCTCCTCCGCCTCTCGCCAGTTCCAGGGGCGCAAATTGGACGATGAAGTTTTTACGAGGAGTGTTGACAGTCCGCCCTGGCGTCGCTGAGCTCGGTTCGGAACGAGACGGCTTAATTGTAAACCTCGACCGGAATCCCGTCGCCATCGACGCCGAGGGAACGATCGGAAATTGGATGGCCTCCGTGGAGGGAGCCGCTCCACAGCCCACGGCTAGATTGAAATCATAGGCCACCCTGTTCGCGTTGCGCTATCGGCGTCAGGGTAATCCGTCGAGCTCCGGCGATATTTATCTTGTCGAGTCCGCCTGGTAACTTGGAGCACGCGCACACTTGCTTGATTGACTGCAGCCGTGTCGTGCGTCGGCCCTCGCAGCCAATTTGCATGAGTATTAGGAGGTAATTGATAGAGAGGGCCGTATGAAGCGTGAAACGAACGCGTGCGGCGATGGTCCTTGAATCTCGCGGAAGATATTAATCGTGATTACCAAGATGTTGTGGGTTATTAGATCGTGGATTAGAGACGTTGGTACCTATATATATATACTGTCCGCGACAGAAACTTCTTAGCCGTCGCAGAATTCTCTAACTTTGTTTCAGAAGCAGGGCTGGGAAGGAATAGATTTTTATTTCTTTAAGTGATATATAATAACTCATGCAAACATTATTTTGCAATGTGTATTCCATTAAAGCATAAGGAAATTGTGTTGCAAATAATAATGGTTCAAATAATAGTAATAAAGATGCATTGCACAATTCTTTGCGCAGATAAAGTTTTCATAAATGCATGAAAATCCTCAGTCTATCTTATCACACTCAAATGCCATTTAATTCAACATTTCAATCAGATAAATCGACTTACAAATGGGATACTGAAGTTTATGAAACAAATTACATTCCTGCAACATCGTATATTTCGTATATTTCTATGACAGATTTCATGATGATTCCAAAAAGCTGTTCAACGTATTGATAATAACTAAGAGAATTTGGAAAATACTGACTACAGTAGGAAAAAGGAAATGGTCATTCATCAGTTTCTGACAAATTTTTTACTCATCACTCGTTTTCTAAAAGTAATTATAGTATTATCAATGAAGTACTTATTGTTACTCAAAGTTTGAGTAAAATTGTTTCAGTGTTATGGAAAGAAAGATATTACGAAGTTTGGAACTTTTCTATATGAACAGAACTGAATTGTGAGTTTATTTAACTCTTTACAATTTGAGATATTTTCCTTCCTTCCCCATTTTTTGAATTTCTATTTAAGAGTTAATATCTGAAAAATAGAAGGAAACGTCTGTACCGTTAAAAACCGTGCATGCAATATGAAAGGTTATCGGTCTTTTTTCCAATTTCATTGATTTTAGTTAATTGAAATCTTTATACACCGCATAATTTAAAAATTTTTGAATTAAAAAAGTCCATAAGCTGTCAATATAGAATATAATACACAAAGTTTACATATTCGTATCTGTACAAACGAAAATGATCAGTACAGAATATTCATCAAATATGAATTTAGGAACGTTGTAATAATTAATATGATGACGATAACGTTGATATTAAAGATCATATGTACACGTCATTCGTGAAATTAAATTCAAGAACCCTTCGATCTTTAAAAATTACTTAGCACTTAAAGGATTAATCAACATTTGCGTGAAAAAGTTGATTTCTAACCGGAATAGTATTTCGAAGAACGTTACCGTGAATTGCACTAGCTTTCGCCGCAGCAATAACTGTATCATTTCGACTCGCAAATTTGCGAACGATCGCCACGGTGAACGCGAATTTCTGTAATCGGCATTTTAAACGATCGTAAAAGGTATCCCCAGTTTAATTGCGAACAATGATACGTTTTGCGTGAACGTCGAATTAATTATTTAATGTCACCCCGTTTAAAACGGGTCCTTGAAAAACTCTAATTAACTACTTAATGTCCCGTGACAACTTTACTAAAAGGGGGCGCGTGGCGGGGCCGGAAAAAAATCGCCATTAATTACCGCAAATTGAATTTCGGCAATCACCGAAAACGCAATTAACATTTACCCCCATATGCTCTTTTATTGAAAAAGCATCGAGAAAATATTGCATGCGACATCATAAATTAGGCGAAATATTAATGAAATATTATTATTCGTATAATCAACTGTAAATGAAGATGCGTTAATTATTATTATTATTATCATCGATGTACATATTAAATCACATAAGTTCATCGCTACAATAATTTTCAGCGTCGGTGAACGAATTTATACGAACTGATTTACGATAATTTGATACATTAAAAAAAACGTATCAAGTAACTATACCCAAGAGATAAGTAAGCATAAGTTGTTATACATGAGATGTCGTGTTTTCAATGTAAAAAGGTTAAGCATAAATAAATTCTTCAAAACACTAGCCACGTATTTCGTTAGAATAATTTTCACACGATTCTTAGCATTTTTCTCGATTGCAATTAATCATAGTTATTTTGATCGCGATCGGAGGAAAGATCGAAGTTAGATCGGACACACGGATAAATCGTGGAACCCTTACCAAGCTATTCTCCCCTCGCAGCGTTCAACGATTGACCTTCAACCCTCGCAGCCACCCTTACCCCTATGTCTCTGCTACGGCCACAGTTTGTGGGTGACCGCAAGTGGCTGAAAATCGCCGCCACGAGATTGATCGCCTCCCGGTGATTGCTGCTCCGTCTTCTAACGGAGAAATCTCGGCTTCTCGACTGATCTACTGCTTCTGGCGATTTATTAGCCGACGTGTTTGCCTTGTTCCGCGAAGTTTTCAGCCACTCCATTTCGTCACCTCGAACGTATCCTCTCAACGCGTTACGAGCATTGCGGCCCACGGTATAAAATTTAATAATTGGAACCACGAAATGTTACGGTTACCAAACTACCGTACGTATATACACCAGAGTTCGAATCAATTATTTCTAGACGAGTTTTAATCCACGGTAAGAGTTAATTGGAGTTGAAAATGTCGAAAAAAAGAAAGATGATTAGCGGTAACGCGAAAGTATTCAGAGGTGAGTATAATTTGCGAAAATTATAAGGAGAGATGACAAATAATTTAGGATCTGTAAGACTGGTTAGAGTAATTTTGCGTAGAGGTCCAAGTATTTTAATGCAGAAAATTGTAATCCTAATTGTATTTCTCATGGAGTAGCTTAATTTCAATGTTTCTGACTATCACCTTTGCGATATGAAAAATGGTAATAGGAGAAAATTGAAGAAACTTAACTAAAGGAAGAAAATTTATTTCTGTTTAAAGAGCATCTTTTAATACGTGTATGTAAGTGAAGAAAAGGAAGTAAAGATTACGTTAATCACTAGATGGTACCTAGTATCTTTTATAAAACTGTCAAAGTTCACTAATAGGTACTATATTTGTTGGTATCAATCAAACGTTGCAAAATTCTGCGCAAAGGTACTATACATTTACAGAAACCACAGAAATTTATTACAAAACAATTAAAAGACAAACTTCCATCATCACGCAACCATAAATATAAAAAAAACGTACAAAGAAAAGAAAGAAGAACCAAGAGATCGTTAGAGTAGCTCATAGTTGGTGCACCAAATTAATTTTTTGATTCATTAGTAGGCTGAAGAACTTTATGCAAACTTACATTTTTATTAACGAACTTAAAGAAATGCGACCTAAATAGAAGTTTGTTTCTCCTTCAAAATACAATAATTTGTAACTTAAAATGAATGTTTCGTATATTTTTGGTAAATTTCTCATCAGTGTATAAAAATCCGCAATCTATTGATTAGTGTTACCCGATCATTACAAAATCCTATGTAAAATAATAGCGCATCCGCAAAACCAAGCAACTTATTGCTACAAAAAATTCTAAACAGCAACCAACCAGAATGATCAAAGAAGCGAATCAAAAATAAAAGGGGGAGAAAACCAAGGGACCGTCTTAGCAACGTTCAGTCCGTGCGCGAAATTAATCTTGCCATGGTTCAGGCTTCCCACTGCCACTCGCCGAAAAAAAGGAGACACGAACGTCAACGAGCCCGAGCAGGACGATAGTCCTCAAAAGGCCGCTGGCCACTTGTTGTCCATCCCCAACGTTCTCGAGCCGCGCATTTCCAAGAGGGTGGAACCGAGAGGGAGGGAGGGAGGGAGTCCGGGCCGGTTGCATGTCGACCACTTTCTTCTCCGCGACCAGGAATTATATTCCGTCCGGCAACAGAAACTCACCCTCTCCGTCTACTCTTCTCTCTTTCTCTGCCTGCAGCCATCGGCGCTCGTTTCCAGGGGAAATCTTCCCGGACGCTGACAGGGGGAAGGGGTTCGTCGGATCCGGAATGAGTTGAACGACGACTCGGCAAGTCGTCCGGGACGAGGTGAAACGGGTGAGCAATCACATTACCGGGGGAGCCCACCCTAGCCCTATTTCGATATCCCCGTGTCGCCCGTCTGCACCGAACCTTCGACCCTCCCGCTTCGATCCACCCCCTTGCCTCGTTCACTTCCCTTTCTACCCCCTGGCCGCTCGTTCAGCCCGGTTTCTCGTCCCGCTTAGTAGCGCGCGCGCTGGAATCGAGCCGTACTTGCCGGATTATCAATCGAGAGCCACTTTCGGCCGGTCGTGAATAACTCCGGGACGCATGGAGTTCGCGGAGGCAGGGGTTGCTGTACCGCGGCGGCGGGTCGAGGCAAGGAAATCGCATCGGGAAAAACGCGGTCGGAAGCACTGATCGATTTCGAGAGACGGTTTTCCGCTCGAAGTGTCACGAGGACTTCGGCAACTACGTGCATGGTAAATGGGGTTGGGATCTTTTTCGCAGGGAAATGTCAAATCGCGGTGAGGCTATTTTTTCGAATGCATTTAAAATTGGAGGTTTCTAGGTTTTTTAGGGGTTTTTTTTTTTTATATCGTCTCTCCTCTGTGGAGGTGATACTCGAAATCTTTTTGCTTTTTCTAATTGATGGGCGATGTCGAATAAAAGGTTCGGTTTAATGTGGAGTTACTGAAACTTGTATGATTTAACTAGGTCTGTTTCCTTTCATGATGTTTTTTGAACGATAGATAAATTGTTGTTTTGCCAAGTGCATTCGCTGATTTTTTGTTGGTAAGTTGCGAAATGTAAGTAAAATCTAATAAATAATGTACGTGACAAATCAGTAAAAAATGAATGTAGCGTATATATTAGGATAACGGAAAGAAGCTTCTTAAATTGCTTCTTAAGTTAATAATTAGTAATTGTTTTTCTCTGTCGTGTTTCTAGTTTATATTGAAAATTTTCGTTTGCGATATTTATCATATTTCGACTTCACTTATCTACTATTTTAACTTCTCATTTAATGGTATCATTATGTACCTATGTAAATAAAATCTAACATTATATTATCAGAATATAGTATAATATTTTAGTTAAAGTAGGTTAGAGGAAAATCTATAACAATTATTAGCTAACTTTTTTAATACTGATATACGTAATTTCTATGAATGATAGATAAATTCTTATCAGAAGTAGGATAAACCCATCAATTTGATTAATATTATGATTGATTCAAATTGTAATCAATATATTCTACCGACATAATTGATTTTTTAAATTTCACACAAATATCTATTTCTTCTAAGTTCTACAAATGAGAAATATTGCTAGATAAAATTTTTATTAAACGATGATGCTATTACCTGTCAGATAAATACCCGGAATATCTCGTTCTTACTTCAGTCAGATATACAGGGTGTCGTGCCTAAAACATGCGACTTAATTATCTTCTGTATCATATACTAATACATACAGGATCAGTCTCACAATTTGATCACTTCAAATAACTTGTGCATTATTTGTTTTAGAAAAGAATGTTTGAAATAAAATTTGCATGGTATCAAGGGGGACACATAGTACCGTAATTAGTTTTATGTTACTTTGCTTTTGTATTGAGACACTTATTTCTATAATAAATAATGCACAAGTTATTTGAAATGTTCAAATTGCGAGACCTACCCTGTACATATCATTGAAGATCTCAGAAACTCCGAAAAATTGGTCTGCAAGCAATGAATTTACTTTTTGTTCAAACATCGATTTAATTTTGCAATGCTTTTGTATCATCAAAAACATAGAAAATAACTGAACAGCCTATTTCAAGTGAGACATTCTATATACTGGAATTACATAGGACTATATAATAATACAGTAAAATATTACTGTGATCAGAAACGAATTGTACGATATCAAGAATAACTTTTAAATCATACCAGAAAAATTCGTACACGTTTTCAATGAATCACTCATTTGTTATACAATATACTAAAAAGTTACAGATAAACATTTGTAGCTGTTAAATCATTTATAAACAAAATTTTAGCAAAAATAATTAAACGTTTAACGATGAAATCAACAAATCGCTAAAAACGTGCGAGTCAACAATTTAAAAAAATTGAATTTACCACTTATTTTGTGTTAAATTGATTTATATCACGAAAATATGAAAGCTCTTTTATCTTTTTTCTTATTTTCATAATTACCAGCACAATTGAACGCTATAGCATCAATTTTCGGAATTCTTTGGAGTCAGTCTCTAGTTCAAATGGCCGGAATTGTCACTTAAATTGGCCATTGCTTTCTGCTTAGGCCAATTCCACCTATAGCTGGCTCCTCAATACGGAACGTAGCAAAGTTCAAAGAAGCTTCGACTTTCAGCCGGTTCGATAGCTCGTAAATCGAGGTCGCGGGATCAAAAAGGCCCACGGAGTAGCTGTCTGGGATTAAGGAGTGGAAAGCGCATTCACGTGGCCGCTTGCGAAGGCGAGAGAAGGTATTTCTTTGAGTTCTTCACGGTGCTTCACCAAGGAAGGTCGAGATTGCCGGAGAGAACTGGTTGCGCTTTTTCCGCCGGTGAAAGCATCTTACTCAAAATAATTAGGCGTTCGAATGCCTGGACAGTTCTGATGAATGGAACAAGTATCGAGGATAAAGGAATGATACAAGATATAAGAAAACTTTTAACAAATTTTTAATAAATGTCTCCAAGAAACAAGGAAAGTTTAGAATTGTTAAGTGTACAAATTAATTTTGAGCCTTCAGGATTTCATAAGATTGAACTCTCTATGATAGCATGTGAGTTGAATGTTATTTAACCCTATATTTGAATTTGTTGAATTTTATCTTATTCGCTTATGATTCTATTATTGTATTTTATTTGTTTGCCAGTGAAGCAATACCAATCAGCTGCACAGTAATTATTAATTCGTAGTTTTCAAACCGGACTGAAAACTGTAACCAATGTAACAAAATGTATTGGTATAGCCGTATTCGTACTTTGTTAGACCCTCTGATATATTTGTAACGTTCTATAATTTGTTTCATGTAACTAAAATTACATCTTACGTACTTTTGGGAGCAATTATATTTATGTAATCAATGATGCTCCTTTTATAAAATGTTTTTTAGGAATCTTCTCCGTTTAGAACTAGATTTCGAATGTTTGTGTAAATTCATATCTATATCAAAATAAAACTAAAAGAGTAAATCTGAAATAAAAATCTGCGTGAGCGTGTAAATATTGTACCTTGTATTTTACTTCGATTACTTTGCACATTGTTGCAAATTATATGCAGCCTGTTCCTTTTTACAAATTTAAGTTTACTATAATCGAAATTTAAAGTCCCAAATAATATAAAACTGCCAGAGCGATTCAATGCTACAGCAGTGGGCATTAAATAAAGAAAATATAGAAAATTTAGTTACTATAAATTACTTACAATTTAGTTATTAATATAATTTTATTTATTATGTATTTTCAAACGATATTTTACACAAACAAACAGAAACATAATCTACAATGGTATAGCCAATTAAATTCAAGAGTAAGTGTTTCCCTATTTACATGCTTGCCAGTATAAATCTATAACAATCAACCAAAGATTTACAGAGGTGGTCGTTATGTGGTTTTAGTAACAATTGACCATCGCAATTGCCAAACGCATTCTGTGAAAGTAGATGAAGCATACAGTATTAAATACCTAGTTTAAACAGTATTTACTGATTTCAGTGTATGCGAAGAAATTAACAGATCTGTAATAAAAAATTATATACTAATAAAAAGAAACTAATCCATAATCGTATTCAAATTATATTATAATAAAAAATACTAACAGAAGTGAAATCTGGCAGTTCAAAAAAGAAGTGTCCAATATGGAACATCTAGAAAGTTTATAAAGAAAACTAAAAGAACTGTATGTTTATTATGAAAAACGAATATTTATTTAAACAAAACATACATATCTTTTAGATACACCAAATTTTGTCGATGCAGCTTACCCCCCGTAAAATAATTAACTACTTAACTCTCCTTTCAGAAATGTTTGCACGCCGCAAAATAGAAAAACGTTTCTTTCTCACTATGTTTCGTAATTGTTTATAGAGAACTCATACACACGGTTGCTGGAAAGATTCGCCACCTAATTATCGAGATTTTACAAAGTTCCAAATTACGTATTGCTCCATATTACCTACGCCTATCCTATACCACTAATTAAATGTTGAACGTCAAAAGGAAGTCTCGATTTTAGCCCGAATCTCCAAACACTCTTTATCAATCATCTCGTGGAATAACATCAACACACCGCCTAACTCCCCCTACTCGGAACCCTCCATATGCCCCGAAGACGCAAACAGGCTGATAGCTAAGCTCTCTGCTACGGAAATTCTCCGGCGCGATAAACAAGCTTCGTGTGTCCGGTTTGGCGTGGTGTTCTCTATCCGAGCATAGCACGGTCGAAAGCATAAGGTATTGGACGCGAAACGTCAGTGCAGCACGTGAAAGCGAAGCGGCACACACAGCCGCTCGCGGAAGGACGGTGTCAGTTTGAAAGTGCGAGCAGGCATCGGCCCGCGGCGCGACGCATCGATCCCACTTTCCATCTCTCACCCTCCGCGAGCGTCATATCCTCTACCGGTGGCTTTCCTCCACCTCCGCCACCACTTCCACCGCTCTGACAGCCCTCTCTCGCCCTCGTGCCGGTCCCGGTTTTCCATCCTATCCCGACCTCCCGCTCGCACCGACCATTTATACACCACTCCACCCCTCTTCGCCCCACGGCCGTTACGTACGACGGCTAACCATGATACAGATACCAGAAATCCACTTCCACCATCTCGTGTGGGAATGAACGAACGAACGAACGCGTGGGCGTGGGTGCGCGTTTACACGCGGCCACGTTACCCGCGTGTTGCACACGCCGTCCCACTCCACCCTTCTCTGCCCATCGCTCGCTGCTCTCTCATCCCTTTTCCCTCGTCCCCTGATTCTACACACAGTTTCTACCACCGCCTGCACCCCTTTTTCCCGGTTGGTCTGCACACGCGGTCCCTGTGTACCTGGCGCCGCTGCAACACGGCCCGCCATCATTTTAATGAAGATGTAATTACGGCCGTTTCGGCGCCGGAATCAGCAACGCGACCGCGCCGCGCCACGTCACATCGACTCGCATTATTGGCTGCCTTATTAACCGGCGCCGTGTGCACACACGCGCTACCTGTCCCAGCAGGTGTGCGTTCCCCAGGGGATGAGGAAGAGAGGCACCGGGCTGGTAGAGCGCAGGTGGAGAGCGAAAGGCGGAAGAGGTGGTGAAGGAGGAGGACGCGTGGATGGGGCGGGGGCTCGAGGAGCGGTACAGGAAATTGAGTGAAGCGGCTGGCCTCGGGAAGAGCTCCCATTTGAATTCATAGGGAAAATTGGGGAAAGTTTGAATTGGGTTAAGTGGCGGGGGTTAAGAAACCGGCGCTGTTTATATTCCGGTTGAGGGATTTAGAAGGAACTGGGCCTTTTCGAAGATTGGGCCCGTACAAAGAATTTGAGAAATTTATACATACTTGGGATTCAATATTTCAACTGCTATGTTTTTATTTTTGTTACTGGTGCTGGGACTAATACCTGCTTGATACTATTAATATTCCGATGTCTGAAATTGATACTGGGGTATCAATTTATCGTACAGTAGGTACGTCTTCGAGAGGTGTAAGATTAATCGAAGCAAAAAGATTTTGTTAATATGTGTAAAAATTACATCTACATACAAAAAGTGAATAAGCATTAAGTAAGAAATTGTCTATAAAATATTAAAATAAGAGAAAACTAAGAAATCCAGATTAGAGATTAAAATGTTTAAAAATTTTGGAAGCAACCAGGACTTCGAGGAAGCTGGTATGCAAGTTCAGAATATTTTCCGCCGCAGGAAAAACTGGGGAAAGTTAAAATTGGATAAGCCAGCGGGTCCTAAAGAGCGGTTTTACTTGAATCCATGGGGAAAATCGGAAGAAGTTAGAATTGAGTAAAGTGGTGGGCTCCATAGAGAAGGGCAGTTTCCATCCACGAGAAAAAGTGGTTGGATGGAATTGGAGAAATGGTGGAATCTTCAAAATCTGATTTTTCTGGCGCTCACATGGAAAATTTGAAAAACTTAAGATTGGATGAGGTGGGGTTTAAGACTGGTATCTATTATGGTTTCCGAGAAAGTCGTAACCCCTTATAATTAAATACTGTGTACAGGATGTTCGACCATTCGTAAAAAAAAAATTTTAAAGGCTAATTCTAAAAGCCAAAACCGAATATTACCTGCAGTTTAATGATGATCAGTTGTAAAACCATTTAAAATCATATGATTTTCTATTGAACTTGGAGTTGCAGTACTTGTATAACTACACTGTGGATCTCTATGCAAATTCCTATCTTTATAAATAAATCTAAAGAAACGGGATCTAAATAGGGGTTGTTTTACCCTGTAAATATTATAATGTGTATTTTATTCTTGATATTTTCTGTATTTTTGTATACTATATACACTCTGCATTCTTTAACACTTTCTAATTTCGCACAAATGCATAAACGTTTGCAGTCTAATGATAACATATTAATCCCATAAAATGATTATATAAATTGTTAAATGAAAATATCAACAATTATCAACGCAATAAACGTGTCATATTTACACAAATGGAAGAGAATCGTCAATTTTTATTATAATCCCTTAAAAAATTTGTGAATGTTCCTAACACACGAATAAATATCTACGCAGGATATGTTAAGAGTAAAAAGTTTTACAGCTTCTTTGTAAAAAAAACTAGCGAAGCCTAAACGAATACGTTCTAAAGTAAGTAGAAAAGCCTCTTAATTCTTCCAACCGTACGACATTGTACGGAAAGTGCAGCGCACGGTTTTCCATCTGAGAACCATGATGAATGTCCGCAATGTTTCTGCTTCCGTAAAAGTGGAGGCCAGATCATCGATATATACGCTCCGACGGACATTTGTCATCATCAGGACGAAGATGTAATTACGGATTTTGGCATCGAGACCGCCATCGCGCCTCCGGGTGCGACATATCAGTCCCATTATTGGCTGCTTTATTAAGCGCTGCCACGCGTACGTCGCCTGTCACTCGATTATACATTCCGATATACGTCTCTATTTCGCTGTAGAAAATCGTGAAGAAAGAAGGATCATCTAAGCGAAACGATACCTTTTCAAACCCTTCTCCTACGATTATTTTATTACCTACGTATGCTGGCTAATGCTGATCACTGATTTCATATTATGCTATGTACAAATCACTTGAATATTATCGGCAATACTTCTTTTAATAGCCTCCAATTTTACAACACAAAGCCAAAATTAGGGTTCAAGTTACATTTCATTCTCAGTACTGTGCGTTTTTGTTGAATATTTGCCAGAATTCGTAACACGAGTGTGACTCGTTATCGTAGACCAAGCGATTAAAAATATTCTTCGTTAACCACCTTCGTCATTTTGTCCCCCCCCCCCCCCCCCCTCGAGTAGCCTTCGATCACTCTTAATCCCTTAATGCCGGATTCACTATCTTATACTGATTATGCATTTACGTCCGATAACAACAACTATTAGGTGTTCAAATTAATTTTGTACCGTTAAGATTTCATAGGATTTAATACTTAAGGTAATTGTACTAGTAGCTGGACACGCTAAGATCCGACTAAATACTTGGATAATCATTCGATTCATATTGGTGTCCTAGCTATTGGGACAAATTTTAATGTGTTCAGCTACTGATACGATTACCTTGTTCACAAAAAATCGAATACAGTTCTAGTATTCAAAGTTTTCAGCATTTCCACATTTGTCAAGCAAATTCGTCATTTGAAAAATAGTAAAGTAGCGATCTTGCATTGGTAACGTACCAAGAGTTTCAGAATAAAGGCTCTGAATTAGTTTATACACCTAATACTTGCCTAATTAATTCCCTAGCTTACCAATATAAAATTAAGCTAATATTTTAAATATAGTTTCATTTATATTATAAGGAAAACAAATTGTTATTCTTTCATTAATTATAGAATAGAAAGTTATAGAACTTAATTCTACGTTAAGACTTTTTATTTCCCAGCATCCATTGTCAAACGATTATTCAGCACCGGCCCTTATGTATTTTTACGTTTTACGGCGTTAAAGCATTATTTTTCGAGTTTTTGTATACTTGTTTCTTGCTAGGTTAATAAGTCTGAAATATAATAAATATAAAATTCTTTATCAACTGAATATTTGATGCATTTATTAATATATGTATACAACGTTATAAGTAGTTTTACGTATATACGTTGTTTATGTAAATTTATATATTTGCAACCATAGTAAAAGAAATGAAACCAAAATAGTGATTAATTGTATCCTTTAAATATTGTAACAAGTGCATTATTTTGAAAATGTCTCGTCGCACATAATGTGCATTGGGTACCTTTTTACATATCTGAATTCTCTATGAATGCATAAAGATCCGCAAGCTAATTATAAATATTAAAATTTTTGTAATTACAATGAGTCCTTGTTAATTTGTAAGACCATTGCTTATGTAAATCTCCCGTTGTTTAATAAATTATGATTAATAGGTACGCAACTGACGTAAATATTTTTCGTTCATATTTTAATGATTATATTCCGGTAAATGAAACTGTAAAATGATTAAGAAGACACGAGTAATCATCGTGAAACTGAAGATTAGAATGCATTATCTATGACTCACAAATAACAAAACCTATTGATCCAAAAAAATATTCATTTTATCTACGTATAATGTCAACTCCTCTAATTCTTAACGTTGAATGTATTATTAATCCTTTTAACGCCATTAAAAATAGATTCTGTTAATAAGGTTGCGTTGCAGTAGCATTCCTGCTTTTCCCCATATCCTTCAACTATGCCAGCAAAACAAAAAAAAAAGGGAAATAGCAACACACGTGTCTCCCCGAGAGTTAATTCACCCGCAATCTGAACTACCAGTCCATGCATAATTACAGCGACTCTTCCAAGATAAATCGACCGGTCCATTTCAAGGTATAATTTGAAATCAGATCTTAAATCCCCGAGGCGGCAGCCGCCTGCAGCTCTCTACCAACACGGGAGACCGAAAGCCAATCGAATACCGAGGCCGTGTATTCGTGTGAACTCACACAGGAGCTGGGGTGAACACGGATAGGGGTTGAAGGCGTGCACGCGAGCACACTGTGTACCGGTAGGATTGCATAGCAACGCCAAAACCTCGCGCGCACGTTCTGTAATCCCGTTAGGGGGTCGAATCAGGCAAAGCACATTAACCACCGTGAAGGGGATAGTTGCCCTTAACTGCTCTAATTAATATAAGGGTTTCCTCCCGGTCATTCTAGTATCAAAAGCATACGTGAGTTGCCTGGAGTGTTAAGCTATTATAAACTAAACCGTGTCCGGGATATCGCTGACGGCTGTTCAAGTTTTACGTTTCTTTCGTTTCTCGTATTCCAGCGGTTCGGTTTAGTACTTCGAGACACGAGGAATCTGTAGGTAGGAACAATTTTTTGCGATGCGCAGTGGTGTATTGAATTTTTAGGTATTAATTTTGCACCTCAGAGGCGGGCTGAAATATGTTCGGCATTGTATTTTTACAGCAGAGCGAAAACAAAATTGGAACTATGTAAAACAGCATTGCACTTGAAATAGTTTAATCGATTCAACCTCTTCATTTATTATATAATGTATCGTAAGCAAATTAATAGGATATGAACAATCCGAAAATACGGTGACTGACGAAAATTAATTAAATGACAAAAAGAGCTGAAATTTGCCTGCTGCTAATGGAAGTCGTTTAACTAATTCTGTATTTCAATAATATATAGTACTTTTCCTAAAGCTTTAATAAAAGGTATACAATATTATTTAATAATAGTTTCTATTCGTTTTTGAATTATCAAGGAATTAAATCGCTTAGCTACTTCTGGCGCACCCTGTATAAATGTTAAGATAATTCAACAGGGTATTTTAAAATTTAAGACTTATAATTTTTCACTGGACATCTTAAAATTGATGGTTTTTATAAATATAGAAGGATGAAACTAGTTTATCATTGGAAAATTGTATACAATAAGGTGTAAATTATTTTTATTAAATGTTTATGCATGTTTAGTTTGACTTTACAAAACGATATTTCACATGCATCAACATGATATATGGTTTAAAGAAGTATCTACCTAAGTGATCAATTAAACACGTCGCAGTTAATAGTCACAAGAATGTCTGTGAATGTAAAACTATACGAGTAAAAATATAATAGCATCGTGCTTAAAAATGAACCGTCTCTGAGCTAATATGAAAAATTGTTTCAAAATCATCAAATCGCTTAACGTCAATTTTTACAGCCTACACTTAGTCATTTCATAAACTTTCGCGTATTCACTTTTCTTAGATTGTTCAACTTTTTCTATAAAATTTGTTGCTACAATTGAACATAACACATATTACAGTGTGATTTTGTAAATGTGTTATATTCTTGTCGTATAACATTTATATAAGGAAACCCAAACAAGTACGAAGTAACCTATCAGTTTTATAACAAAAATGTTTTTAGTTTCAAAAGATGAAAAATTCTATTATCTGTAAAAGGTAGTCTGAACTAATTTCCATCAGTCCCAAAACCCCAATCGGATCAAACGCATCGGCAAACTAGTGGCTGCTGAAAAGTTTGCATTACAGGAGATCATCACACCCAGTGAGGGTTGCCACTGCTCGAGCTGCTCAACTTTTAATAGAAAACAGCTCCCATTACCCTCCAGAGATTTCGTCCCTCGTGTTTGGAGCCAAGGGGTGGACCGGAACACTGACCCCAGTGATGGGAACTACCCCATCCAGTTTAGGGATGCTGCGTGGTCCAGCACGAGCTACGCAAACGAATCTTGATCTTCTAACGAAGGTCAACAGGTCATCAACGAACTTCTTCCAACGGTTTCGAGCTATCTTGTTTCTCGTAAAAATTCTCAAAGTCTCCGGATGATACACAGTAGAATTCGGTTATTATTAGGTGCAGAAGTTAATTCGATGCTTTTACAGTAGCTAAGAAAGTAGTTGCACACCACTGCATTTACTTTGGTATTTAAATGTTAATTAATTAGGGTCGAATATACTAACTTTCCTATAATTCAATTGTAGTATTAGGCACTTATAAAAATTCACTGTTAATGAAATGAAATAAAGAATGTAACCAAAGAACGACTCATTAAAAAATTAAGGTATGTGCGAATACTTTTTTGTAGTCACTGTATATTTACATCATTTATAAACGTGGGTTAACCCTTTGCGCATGGGTGTTGCAAATGTTAATACTACTTGGTACTAACTAACAATAAATTAAGACACAAGTTGGAATATAATAAGTCAATAAGAATAATGTGTATAATGAAAATTATGTAACAGCAATGTAAAGTTCATGTGGTCAGATGAAAGTTATATATTTTATATACGTTTATATACAGTGGCTCCAAAAGGTATTTGTACGTACTAATGTTTTTCAAGCTGGTGCCATATGAATTAGTTTCTACATTTCATATTCGCAACACCAAATTTTTATAGTCACACGAAAGTGCTATTAAATTATACGAGTCCTGGAATAATTAGGCCTAATTAATTAGTACTCAAATATCAAAATATGTACGACGATGTACGAATATTGAATGGTTAACTAATATGACCGGATTTTGGCTAATTCTTCGAACTACGACCAACCATGAATAATTGAAACCTCGGATACTGGGATCGAATTGTAATAATAAATATTATCAAACGTATTCCATGATAGCATCAAAATTGGAGATTTTGCTAATTGAACAAATTCACCCAGGTAAAAAAATATCAGCCGCATGTTTGGACAAGAAGAGTCAAAAAATTTTTTCCGCATCACGCGCAAGAGTTTCAGGTGGATCTCGCTGTGGAGAGCGCCCTTTGAATTTTGAATGATCCCCGAGACTACTGCAGTCACCATTGGAATCGACACCCACGGTTCTGTTCGCTTCCCCATTCCCCATTCACGACGTATTCGCCCCATCAACTATCGCCACTTGCTACTCTTCTCTTCCGTTTCCCGTCTACAGCCGTTCTCGAGGAAATTCCCAGCCACCTTATGCCTCTCCGCATCGACTATTATTTATTTACCTAATTGTAACGCGTTGCTGCAACATCGAGCTCCACCCCTTCGGGGCAGAACGCTTATTCTCCGTGACGCGCACCCTCGTTTTCAACTAAACGCCGCTGAATTATCGTCTCGATACGTGCTGCTGTGAATTTGTGAGCGTTTAAGAATTTTAGTGACTAATTTTCGATGATCAATCTTGTGTAGTTGCACGGAAGAGGGTTTGAATACTTTGAGATAGATAATTAGTAGACTGCAAATTTTTTATGCAAATTCATATATATTTATAAATAAGTTTGAAAAATTAGCATCTAAATTTGGAATTGTTTCACCCTCTAAGTATGATAATTTCTATTATTCTTTGCATATTTTGTATGATTTTGCAAATCATATGAATCCTGCACTATTTTGCACCTTTAACTTTGTATGAATGTGTAAAAGTCCGCAATCCACTTATTATCTACAATAAAATATAACAGAATTTTTAATAGTATTATATATTAATAATACGTAACATTATACAAAATAGTCAAAGTATAGTGGATATTATGATTGTTAAAGGATAAAGTAACTTCCAATTTAGATTCTATGTCTTCAAATTTATTTACAAACATATGAATTTGCATAAGAATTCTAACGATAAGGAAATAATGAACTACATCCTCCTGTAGGAATCCCAACAATTTAGCATGACTTTCAAATTTCATATTAAATATTCGATTTTAAGTTACATCAACTGTGCGTTACTAGCAAAAAAATGATAAAATTCCCTTTTTTACCGTAATCACAGCTTATCGGTATGAGTTTTATCAATAATTTACTATTCCTCATAACCCCTTTTTGAAACTTTCTGCCAAAAATGCATCTTCGCGTAACTTTTATAATTTCTTCGATCACACAACCAATAAAAAATGGGCGAAAGCCTTATGGACAAATAAGTTTCCACGCGGTTCGCGAAAAAGAAAGAGAACGGAACATAGCAATACGAACGAGGTAGCTTTGTTCGCAATTCGCTAATTCGTAGCGTGGCTAATTGCCCCGCGTTCCACTGCCGGAGCTCGTAGATCCCGTGGAGTCGTCGAGCTAATTTCCACGGGACAGGGGAATTTTCCGGCAACGGAACGATCCCGATTAATTATTAAACGCGTCGACGCTAGCTGGTTGGTTGGCTGGTGCACGGTGATTAGCAATCGTAAAAGACAAACCGACCGATGCATCGTCATTGATTTTCGACGGTCGACCGAGGTGCCAGTTTGGCGGGCGTTCAGCCAGGTATGATTATCGATTATCGCGTCTAACCGGGTCGAGCAGCCGTGACATTTTCGTCTGCCGATCACGCCGGATAATTCAAATTGTAAAACCGTATTTCAATCGTTCAACGGCCACGCGTTACGAGTTTTCTGGCCCATTCGCGCTTCTTTGTCCCTTGGCCTCTGCTACTCTTGATGTTGTTCTAGAGCAGTGATGAGCAACCTTTGTTCTTTAGCGGGAAAAAATTGAAAACCTAATATTCTATACGGGCCGCAATCAACGTAATATTAAATACATAAATATTAGGTGTAGAAATGAATTCGGTGCTTTTACATTAAATTAGTCAACTCAAAACCGCCCTTGTAAATATAAAAGTCATCTAAAGTCAACATTAAAATTGTGTTTGATTTTTATGTAAATAAGCATTGAATTTTGGGGAAAAGGGCCCCGAATTAATTTCTATACGTAATATATTAATCGAAAAATTTTAATTTATGCAGTCAAATTTGTTGCTTTCTATATAGATTATTATCATTTTTACATTTCAGCTAAACGAAGATTTCAGTGGGTCGTAAGTTAGTAGTTGAAGGATCATTGGTTACTTATCACTAGATTGCGTGTTTTTTATTATTATAAATAAGTTTGAAGAAATAGAATTTAAATTGAGAACTGTTCCACACTCTAATCGTAAGTTTCATAATTTTCACTATACTTTGGATAATTTATATACGTTTACAGACTATCGCATTATGCACATTTTTGTACCATTAAATGTCCAACTCTGCTTTTGAAACGATGAGAATTATAACATTGGGATAACTAAATGTTTCCGACACAATAGATCTCTAAAACCCAAATTTACAATAATGTGTCTATATACTGATGGACAAAATTATAAGACACCTTGCAAACTTCTGGGATGAGAGTTTAATTTTATATTTATACTAAAGAGTCTCACGTATGAAATAAAACCGTTTATTGTTAACCAATACCTTCGTAAATTAAAGAAATATAACAGCACATATCGAATTTAAACCAAAATAATAAAATTTCACACGGACAAAGTTATAAGACACTATCTTTGGTAATCGAAAAAAGTATACATATATAACTGATCAAAAGTATCACTTCCTTTCCGAATGCTAATAATGAGTACACTCTCATTTACTTTGTACTACTTAAATCATTCGATCTGGTAAATTTTTGTACAATTTTTTTACAAACATAAGTTTGGTCCAAGTCTGAGCAGGCACGCGCGCTATGATGTTTCCTATAAATAAGTGGTCTATCCTGTACTTACGATTAGTCAACGTTTGTATCATGTGAAAAAAAGAAAACAATATTTCACTGTGCCTTGATATTTTATTTTTCCTCGGTTTGCCGTACTGAAAAAATTCATAATAAAAGCAAAAAGAAATCGAACAGCCGATACCACTTAACGGTACCAGGCGAGTCTCCGCTCACAGCAGCTTCCGGCCGTGGCGGCAGAAATTAATTAGCAGAGCGCAACACGGGACGCGCTTCACGTGGAGTAATTGGCAACGCGACGACTCCCTCGCAGGGGGTATAAACTGAGGAAGGGATGCCCTGGGGAGTGTCCAAGTGCATCGACGAGGGGAAAAGGAATAAAGGGGCTGGGCGACAGGATGAAAAAGAAGAAAAGAGGATCGATGTAATCTGCCATCTGCTAATAATAGGGGCTTTACGCCGTCCATTCATCCGCGACGCGAACTAGCTCCGCGTGTTTATGCTTTCGACCAGTGCACCGTGGCTGTAATTTTCAACGATTTTGCCACAGACGCGTCGCGACGTTCTCTAAAATCTAGCAGCCATTCGAATTACGTAATTTCGAAGCCGCGCGACGCGTAATGGGGGCACAGAAAGGAGCGTCGGAGATACGATTATAGCGTTCAGACGGGAGAAGATGAAATATTGGAATAAATTGCGTCGATTCGTCCACGCGAGCGCGGTAAACTGACTTCCTAGCGAAATTGGTAAATTTATTTCCCATGAAATTTTTGTTTATGCGAAGTTAATTAAGATTAACACTCTCAGTGTTCATTAAAATGACGATGCGTTGGAATTCGAAACGGTTCTATTGTAAGTAGCATTAGAAACAGAATTTATAAATTCTATGCTTTCCCAGTATAAATTAAGAGACTATAAAAAAATCTTGAAACCCGTCTCTTAACTTATTAACAGCGGAATTGTGTTTTGAAAATTTGTACCTATTTACGGAAGTATATATAAATAAATAATTTAGTTTGTATCAACAGTTACTTATCTAAGCAGTACCAAAGTTGTAAAGCTTTTAACCATTCAACGGTGTAATTTTATTTGAAGATTTCTATCTACATGACGAGTATACTCGCCAAACACCGTTACAGGGTTAAAATTTGAACATGGGCATTTCACATATATATATTCACATATATATATATAAAAAATAAAGTGCTGAACAAAAGTATTGACATATCTTGATTGTTACGATTCAAACGCTTCTTAATTAGGGAAAGAACAATTTGGAGAACAAATTATTTAACGTACCCATGTACTATTCACTCTAGTTCGTCGTAAAATAAGACAGAATTAAATACAATCGAAAATTGCTGTATTAGACAACGGTACATCGTTTACTGTGTGCTGTGCCAATACTTTTGTCTTCCTTTTTGGCGCAGAAAAATACATTTATTGTTTTTAAAAAGTCATACTTCATCAACGTTAAAAATACGAATAACGAGGAGCTGTTGAAACAGTAGTAAACAATTTATCATGTAAAAATTATGCACGCATTACAATTTATTCAAACAAATTCGATGTGTACTAACGCATACAGTGATTCGCCAAAGTCTACATACATTTCTAAATTTCAAATATTGAAAAAAAAACAAACGTTTCGCTCATGTTACGAGTATTAACTTATTTACTAGTTAAAATTACATAAAGTGTTAAAAAGTTGGGAAGTTTTATCCATTTGTTTGTAATAAAATGTATGCAAATTTAAAGTAGATAAAAGTTATTGTTATACACCTATATTTGTACTTTGTTATACCATCAGGTATATTTGTGGTTTTCTATAATTTATTTAACATAAATAAACTAATATCTTCTGCACTTTTGAAAGCACTTGTAGTCAATGATCCTCTCCTTACGAATCGCCTTTTAGAATTCTGCCTCACTTTATGAATTTTCATATCATTTTTATCCTTCTAAAATATATAAATACTTGAAACTTAGAATGCGTATGTAGACTTTTGTGACTGACTGTATCTATGAAGTAAATTTATGTACACTTAAAGGGAAATTAAACAACATGTACGCAAATTATATAACATTTACTGGGTACTATCTTTCAAATACTTTCGTTATCTGTTGCATATCAACGACGTGTATCTCACTGCCATTTAATTCATTAAATTCGATCCTTTACAGTCGTCTACACTGTTACTCAATCAGAATTTGCGAACACTGTAACGCGAATAGTCAATGAAAGCAGTCGCGTTACACGCTTTGTCGAATTGTTTTTACTGCTTTGAAACGCGTAAACCGAGCTGAGGTATTCAGAAGTCGGTTAGACGCGCCGGCTTATCAGCTTTCAAATGGCTTTGATAAGTGTTAATGGAATTTTTGTCATTCTCCGAGTTTCGTCGAGGATAACTAGAAGCTTCGAACGTAGGTGGTCAGGAACTCGATGATGCGTATTGAGAAGTTTTTAACGAGCCTCTACGCTTTACCCAGGATCGCTTTAATGTCCCCTTTATCCGGGAAATTAATATTCGTTTGACACAAAACGAGGTCGTTTCTCGGCCGAAATCGGTACCGCGGTACTTTCTCTATCTTTTCCAGTGCCATCGATCGCCATTTAGATTAATTCTTCTTATCTTAATTAACGCTTTCGATGTTTTAAACCGTTAGACACCAATACTGAGCCATTGAACGAAATGTTCATTGGTGATCAAATGCGGTAGCTACTGTATTTTTTGCTTGTGGCTGGAAGAGTTGTTTTTCTTTACACGTGTATGATTCAGTTTATATTGAATCGCGTAAAAACTAATTGTACGTGATATTATAAACGTTTCTTTGCTTTTAAGATTTAGGAGAACAATTTGCATATGGAACGAATAATTTAATATTTTCAATAAGAAAAATGTTTAATGATTTAAATAACTGGATTATAAGAGCGTTTAACGATTCACGTGTTTATAATATTAATAAGTGTAATACTTTTATTAAAATTACTATTAGAAAGTATTCAATATAGATATAACAGTTTAATTCAATATACATACTCTTTTAATACTTCTAATAAAAAGCATATTATAACTAGCTACATTTTTTAGTTAGATTAGATAAGCCTACTAATAAACACACCTTGATAGTTGTTAACTTTTTCTCTTACGATTACTATTTATTTCTACTTGACGTTCCTCCATATACCTAATAGTGAAGAATAAAGTAATTTGCGTGGGTTTAGAATCAATATATTTATATAAAATAGTTACATGTTTATAACATATGCTCTAACATTACAAAAAGGAATATTGCAATCCTTGTTCTTTTAGTTAAAAACAACGAAACCCGGTATATAGCATTTCATTTATTTCCAAAAACCGGACAATGTGAAAATACCTACTCTGATAAGTTTTTTCTTTACTTTCACCGATTTGATTTTCATTTCTCTTAAAGCGAGGCAAATTAAAGCCAAATCTTCTTAGTTTCAAAATACGTAACGTTATAACTTTTCACAAAAATCATGAAAAGCACGTTGAAATTATTCATAGATCATACTGTTAAAAAAGTTTAGTCCGACTATATTTTGCTTTGGTAAAGTTTATAGTAGGAAGATAGATTGCGTGTGGTCAGAGGAAGAGCTGAGTGTGCATGAGATCTTTCGGACATCATCACTCGATGTCTGGCGATTTAAAGTCACGTGTTAACAGGTGCTATAGGGTAGATTGTTTGGAGGCAATGGCTGGAGACAGTGACGACCACATTGGCTCCCTCAGCTATCGGTTATCGGAAGATTTAGTATTTAGAAACAGAAAATATGAGTGCGATAACAAGCAAGCCGACGATGTGTTGCTAAAAAGAATAGGGTTCTTGTTCAGGAAGATCTGCCTACCGAGTGGGGAAGACAAGGGTGTCTTTTGGTAAGCGGATTGTGAGGAACCAGAACCTCGAAAGAGAACGTGACTGAACAAAAAATGTCTAACATGCCTATGCAGCACAGTAGTACCCGAACTTATATTCTTCCAACTTGCGTCTATCTGAATTTCGTTTCCACGCGCATAGTTTTATTCAAATGTTGCACATGTACAAATGCAATATATTTAAACTGAAAACTAATAGCGTAACTAATTTAGAATGGTACACTCATATAATCATCAGATACCAAGATCACAGCTGTTTCATTCTCATATTTCAATGAAAAAAAGGAAACATTGCTTTACAAACAAAATTAACACGTTTACTGTTCAATGTATCGTATGTGATGCACAATAGACACTAAATGAATTTTATTAAAATAAAGTACGTTAAAATGCATTATTGACTGCTACCCTATAACTGAAAATAGTAACTACGATAAAGCAACTACGATGAGTTTTATTTGTATAGCAAGTGAGAAGCAGAATTTTTATGCTGAACATTTGAATGGCGACTACACTAAACGTTTGAACAGTGAACGTGTCATAAAACTTTTTGACGACGAATTGAGAACCTGTAAAATTATTACAAAAATAAAATTTGCAAAAATTATGTCAGAAAAGTAAACAAATATAAGTATACACAAAGTCCTACCCTGATATAAGTTTGTAAGTTCCAAGTATGACTTTATTCAAACACTTCTACGATCCTACGATGGCACGTATTCGTAATAAACCTGTTATAAATACCATATACGTTTTCAATTTTGAGGTTTGCTGCTTGCTAGTTTAATATATAAACTTGGCTAATTGAAAGTTTCATATAGAAGTGTTCGAATACTTGAACAACTTTATATTGTTTTCAAAAATTTCTTCTGGATCCTACGATAGCCATAAATTACAATCAGTTACACTTTACTTAACACTAGAGCTACCAAGCTGGTCAAATTGACAGGTTACTAATTTATTACGAAAATTATATAAACTTGCAAGGGAACATTTTTGAGAATATTTCGCAGTTCTCTATACGAAATATAAATAAAAACTTACTTCACTTGCGTCGTATATTTTCCTCAAGCGTTTATCATTTTCATTCCTTTGTATAAATAAGCATTACTATAGTCGTCGATAGTTCTAATATTAGTCAATTAAAATCTGCAATCGGTACCAGAACTTCTCGGTGAATGCTAAAAGACGGGAACACAATCCAATAAATCCAATAAGTGCCTCCAAAACGATGAAAAGTGAGCATTGCCGGAAAGTTCGATAGAACCGATCCATTCCTCGATTATCCCTCTCCGTAGCCAAAGCTGCTCTTATTGCTCTCTTTTTCGAACGATCGCTACCGAATCGGTCGTTCTGAAGAATACGCGTCGCGTGTCACGAAAAAGGCTTAATCCTAGGCATTCTATGGGCCAAGTCGAGTGACTTGGCTCAGAGAAGATTGCCGCGACGATAACAGGATTCCGCGAGGGCCACGAGGGAAAAGAAGGAACTGCCAGGACGGGACCAGTCGCCCGACCTGGGAACGTCTATCCTCGAGGTGATTCTTCGAAGGAAACGATAGTTATATGCCCGGGTAGAGGATGCGTCCGAGAAAGGGACGAAGTCACGAAGGGCCGAGGAAGAAACCCGAGGGTATCGAAGAAGGAACGACAAGAGGGAGACCGGTAGAAGAGAAAAGCTGTGGGAGTCCAAGCTGGAAGAGGAAAGGAAGAGTACGAACAGAGAAGGGCCCTAAAAAAAAGTAAAAGAAGTGAAGGACTGAAAAAGAAAAATTAAAAAGAGAGAGAAAGAGAGAGAGAAGGATGAGCTCGAGTGGGATCAAAGAAGAAGCGAGAAGATGATCCAGGAAGAATCAAGAAGTGGCGATGCTGAAGTAGGACCCGTAGCAAGGCAGAGAAAATAAGTGGTGAGGGGGAGGTGACGAGACGAGGTACAAAAGAGATGACCAAGCAGTACTTAAGAATATGTGTACATATTCGTTAACCCTTCTACGATTCTCGGGCTATTTTAGACCCAAACGTGTTGGCATTTTTCTGAAACATTTTCTAATTTGGTAGTAAATATAAAAGAAATGTTATTAATATTCGGAAATTGAAGTTTCAATTTTTGTATTGAAGGTTCTTTTTTTTTCGAATTATAAGGCTTTATTTAAAGAAAGATTATTGTGATTGACTTGAATGACATCTTGAAAACTATTTCAGATGCGGAAAGCTCTACTGTATTACAACAGTATATCTTTGAATATTTTGTACATTTTCACGTATTATGTGCGTTTCGTACTGTTTTGCACATTTAAATTTTTCATAAATGCATAGATATCCGCAGCCCATTAATAACATTAATAAAATATATGCATAGTGATAACTGTCAACTCATGACTCACCCTAATATTAGAAACAATGAAGCACCAAATAGTCACCGTCACGCAACCCCCCGTATTTTAAGAAGCTAATTTCCTTCAGAAATGCAAAACAGACTATATGAATGATAACACTGCAAAATTACAGAAGGAATATTACTCTCCACCAATCATAAGAGTTTAGGTTAATAATGTAGGTATGACTAATACGGCTTCTACGAATTTTCTTGCAGTAGATGCAATGAAAGGTATCATGTTCTCTATAGGGTTCGTATAATAATGTTTTGGCATAAAAAAACAGAAATTATAACCTTTTGTGTCGAATTTTCAATACGAAGAAAGTTGCACACACAAACAGGTCCCATTGTTCATATGTCCTTATTGAATTAGCAGTTTATTCTTACTTTGAAGAGTGTCCTTATAATACACGGGCTCAATAGTGAAGGGGTTAATTCGATTAAGGGTTACAATAACTGATGATAATGAGTTGAACATATATTCATTATTTCTTACATACTGTATTACTCCAAACGAAGTAAGCACTTAGCTGTGGAACGGCAAAAATATGACAGCCTAGGTCGCTAAAAAGTTAAATTCGCCTATGGTGTAGACTCACCAAAGAAAACACAATAGGAGGATTAAAAATAAAGCAGACAGAAAACGATAGATGATACGCAAGAAAAAGACGGTTCGCTATTCACTGAAGTAGCAAACGGTGCATCATGGGAGTTGAGGGGGGAGTATCTTTAATTCGCGGCCGAACGATTCGAGCCCGATTCCCGAACGGTTCGTTTGCATCGTAGAGCCTTTTCGTGGTATTTAGCCGAACGAGTAGCGATTTTGGCCGCGATACTCTCACAGGACCCATAGCTGATACGGAGGATAGGGAAACGAGCCAACCCAGCAGACGTAGGGGCGGAGGGGGCAGAGGGAATTCGAACGAGAGACCTTCAGCGAAGCGCGAATTAATTCAACGCACAGCTCCCTCTTCCTCCGCTTTCCACCTCATCCCTTAGCCCGTCTCACGTACACACGCGCGTACACGCCAGCGAGCAAGCCACCCTCTTCCCTCGTAAATTTGCCCTCACCGTACCGAAGGGCTTCGAGAAAAGAGATAGAGAGAAAGAGAGAGATGGCGGGATGACAGACGCCCGGGGATCCTGGCAGCGTGTGGAATGATACAAAAAAAATGCGAAGAGATAGTAGGAGAAGCCCAAAGGGGAATACTGGTGGCGGAATACCGTACGGAGGGGGGCAATCGGGGGACGAAACGATGAAGTGGACCGACGACGGCTGCGGACAGGGGTCCGAAACCGGGGGCTTCCAGTGTTCCGCGAACACATGTTTTTCCTGGTGCAGGAAAAAAAGGAAACGTGGTTTTCGATGAATTTCGCGAGAGAGAAAATTGCTTCGGTTGCAACTGTTCGAAGTTAAATAAATGACAGGCGTGGTTGTAAATTGTTAAAGCTTTGATATTGCGTGGTTAACTGTATTCGATATGTTTTTTTTTAATGTTCTTGGTGGATTTTTTTATGAACTAGGTATTGGTTAGAGTTATAAAAAAATTAGGTGATGGACGTGTCGTATGTTGAATCTCTTATACTTAACTCTTCTATTATCAAATTGTTTGACAATTAAAAAGATTTGCTTGTATTTTCGTCTATACTATAATGCATGACGTATACGTGATTCATAGAAATATTTTAACAGGTTTAAAGCATTTGATGCCACTCTTTATTTGCGACATTGGGAAGTAACAGCATGTTAACGTATAAAAGTATGGCCTGTGTAATAAATATAATAAAAAAATGCAAGAAACTGTGTACAAAACTATATACTTATTATACATATATACCCACATGCGAAACAATACATGATATTCTTTCATAATTCAGATATTTATCACATATGAAATTTTAGATATTTTGTATATTTCTGCATTTATACAGTTTACAATGAGAATTAAGAGCAGGTACATACCTCACAAAAATGAAATTATAATATAATTATAGTGTTAAATATAGTACAAATGAAATTACAGCATGATTATAATATCATTTATAGCAGATAAATAAATACTGTATAATAATAGCACAACTACAGTATTATTTACGATAAATAAATAGTAATATAATTACGATATCATCTACAGTGAGTAAATTATAGTCTAATTTCTTTTCTGTAAAGTGTATATGTACTTACTTATGACTCTTACTGTATGCACAGTAGTGCACATATTTTTTACTTCGAAATAACTTAGAACCGCTTTCTAAACGATTCCAATATCCCAATAACCGAAACCCCCACTGGTATCTACCTTATAAACGGGCCCTATATTCCCCAACTCAGTCTGCAGCCGGAGCAGCCCCCCAGAGAACCTTCCGGGTGGCAAAAAGAGGAAAACTACCTATAAATTACAATCTGCCGGTGGCCCGGTTCAGCTATCGACGTCGCAGTGGAAAAGGCGTCGAATAAGAGAAACGACGTGCTAATCGGCTCGTTTACAGTCACGTGCACGCCCACCGTCCGCCTGTGACGTTCGATTTGCATCGGCCACTTAACAGGTGTACATAATATATGTATCGCGGCTGCGGCGACCGCAATTCCGATGTCTCACCGTTTGGACCCTCGTCGATCCTATCCACCCTTCTCTTTCCTACCACCTTGTATTTCTTCTCTGTCTCTCACCTCTGTTCCCCTCTATTTTTCTCACCCACGTTTTTCTTCTCGTCCCACGCCCACCACAGTCTATTTCCTTCCTTCTTTCTCATCCTCTCTCTCTCTCTCTCTCTCACTCCTTTCTAACATTTTCCCTCCCTATTTCGCCCCCGACGAACGGCCACGTTACGAACGTCTCCCTCAGCACGTTTCTATCCTCTCTCTGTCTGCGCCTCACCCTCTCTCTGGCTTCCAGCCGCACTCGAGAAAGCATTTCCACCCTCCCGCCGGCGAGAGTAAAGTGAGTTGGCCTGGAGAAGCAAGGACGGGGGATGGGTCGCGGCGCGAGTGCCAGAGGGCAGGGGCAGGCCACCCCTACCTTAACAAGCAACAAGGGTGGAGAATTAATGAGAGAGGGCGCTCCGGCAGACACTTGTGGCTACCGCCCAACCCTAGCCATCAAACCGAGCACCGATCCACAGAAAACCCTCGAACTTAACGCACCACGCCCGCCGCTTTTCGATCGCGTGCCCGCCAGCGCGGCAAGGAAACTCGTTCGCCGTACACGTACGCACGCAAACACGTACACCTGAATTCCAGGATGCGTTGGATTTTTGCTGTCTTTCTGCGTATGTGTATGTGTACGTGTATATGTGTACGTGTAGGGTTTTTCATCGATTTTTTTCTGCCTCGTTTTGTTTCGTTTTGTTTTCGTTGGAGAGAGGGTATTGGATTTTTTGGAGGAAGTTAGAACGGCACGTGGGAGGCGGGCTGCGGAGGGTCGCGAGGAGAGGAAGGTGAATTATGGCCGGAGGAAAATTAGTGGGACTTGTAGTTGTGAAAAATTGGTGCGAGTTGCGGTCGATGGTGATTCGTTCTCTTCCTTTTTTTTTTACAGGGGGGTTCGTTTTTCAGCTTTTCCCCGTTTGGTTTTTTAAAATGTCATTGTCTATATTTCATAATGCTGGGAAGTGTTTAATAAGTAAAACTCTTCTAAGGTGGTACGCATTGAATGAACTTGTTGGAGTTAGAAAGAGTATTTAGATATATGTGGAATTTATTGTAAGTTGTACTGTTCATCGGCCAGAATATATTCCTAGTCTAAATAATCAATTTTGGTTTTTCTCACTGTTCTAATTATTATGAAAATCACTTTTTCTGATGCGAGAATTAACAATAGAAATGTTATAATACAGAAACGTTACTTTTGTTCGCTTTCATATATTTTTGTGATCAGTTTCTAGGAATTAAATTTCCAATTTCTATTGTGTGGACATAAAATATATAGATTGAATTTTGAACAAGAGCTTCTGTAGGTTTTTTGTAAATAAAATACGTTTAGAAAATCTGAAAAATATTTATTGTACATCGTAGTACGATTCTTTACAATTATATGTGAAACAATTACCTATTTTGTAACACACACTTTTTACAGAACAAGAATTTTCATAATAAACGGACTGCAGATTCTTATGCACTTATGAAGAACTTAAATGTACAAAAAGACACACAATACACGTAATATGCAAGAATAAAATGAATGCTTGGTATAAAGTACAAATTATTGTATTTTGAGAGTGAAACAACCCTTCATTTAAGTTGCATTGCTTTAACTTTGTTAATAAACATATAAATTTGCATAAAAATCCGCAATTTAGTAATAAATTCAGAACGGTATAAACACAATCTTTAACTGTGTATCATACCATGATTAAAAATGTAAATGCCTGCAAATGAAAGTAGTCACCATAATCATTGGTAACGTATAAACACCAGGCAAATATATCCTAAAAACATATGGAAGCTCTTGTTGAAAGATCCTTTATTTGCAATACGATTAAATGTTGATATCCGAATTTATGTTGAATTCTTCAGATGAAATTTAAATAACTCTATTACTCGATTACACGAATATATTATATACTATTGATTTTGATTTTAGTGTTTACGATTCACGCTACATTAAAAGAGATCGGCCTTTCTGAAAATTTCTGGATGCAGGGGTCACAATCTTGCAAAACAGAAGAGAGAGGAAAGAGAGTTTACTTCTATCCTTGCACATAGAGTTAATGAAAAATTTTGTAATGGCCATAAATCACGATAGACAGGTCATTAGTTACTTTCGATTAAAATTTTCTGGATTGTACGAAGCTAATATTCAGGAAAGCATTTGTGATAGTTCTTACATTCTAGAGCATTTTAGAAAATTGTGAGTTTATGGCTTGTGATAAATAGCTTACTAATTCTAGAACTATGCAACTACCATTAAAACGATAAAACAACCAATGATACTAATGCCTTTTAAAACATATTAACGATCGCCTAAGCAACACAACAGTTCCTTTCAATTGGCAAAAATTCAGAACTCGTTTCAGCAACTGAGAGGCTGAATGGGAAATAGGTACAAGTCACAATAATTCTATAAGATAACAAGATTTAGAAGAAAAGAAAGCAGAAGCTACTGGATATTTTATGAAAAAATTATTTGTCGATGATTATGAAAGCAGCCTAACATTAAAATTTAAATAGAATTGTGAATATCGCCTGTTGTATACTACACTGTTACAATGTTAATAACGCACGTGCCCCTTTTCTACTGTGAGACTTTTAATTGGTACCTTAGCCGCAACTCCCATAAAGAAATAAATCTCTTCAACATTATAAGCCCCTTGAATTACTAAAACACTCTTTCAAGGAAACGATGAGGAGGAAGTAAAGGAGATTGTAAAGGAGCGCTAATCTAGCGAAAAGCGTTAATTAAAAGAAAGGCTAGAGCAGCGAACAGAAATTAGCGTCACGCTTTCCGCGAGATCCACATACCGTGGCTCCGTTAGAGGGTAGCGGAAAGTGGGGGTTGGCGGGGGTGGAAAGCGGACAACCAGATGTCCAGGCTTTCGTTGTCGGTCGCGTGACACATCGCTGTCGCGTTTTTGAGCACGAGTAGAACCATGAATGCGACGCGCGCTGGTTAATGCGACTACCTATGGACGCATGCTTAATTGCTTTAATTAAAATTCACGCTGCGCGTCGGGACATCGGTCTCGCGAGGCAGGGGTCGGTGGGAGGTAGCGGCAGGCGATGGGAAGGGGGATGGACGGAAGGAGGGAAGGGATGCGTAAGCACGTTTATTTGAATGCGGCCGGTGTGCGTTCGCAAAAGGAAACGGTACCGCTCTTTCTGCTTGGCCACGACTCCAGCCAGCTCAGGGGAAAAAAGAACGGCAAAAGCGGCGTTCGTTGGTCTCTCCACCGGCCGGTTCTCTCAGCCGACCGCTTCCGGTGAAAGATTTTTTGACCGGCGCTCAGCCACCGATGTACGAAAATGATTTCGCGTTCTC
This sequence comes from Eucera pruinosa, assembly GCA_028830335.1. Taxonomy (NCBI): domain Eukaryota; kingdom Metazoa; phylum Arthropoda; class Insecta; order Hymenoptera; family Apidae; genus Eucera; species Eucera pruinosa. The sequence continues at coordinate 7,914,730 of JAMYCR010000014.1, read as the reverse complement.
TTGAGAACCCAAAAGTGCTTGTTCTAATGGAGCATAGTAATTTTTAGCTATTCGCCATGATGCGATGAAAGAAAGTGTTAATAAAAATTTGTCTGCTCTGAACGAGTAATACATACTTCTTTCATACAAATTGGGGTCACGTTGTATTCTTTAAATCCGTTTGACTGCGAGGCGATATGCGCGTGGTCGTCGCTACCGAGCATCCGTATAATAAAGAATAAAAAAAATTGTATATTGCTGTTAACGGTAGAACTACCAAGGCAGACAAACTAACTGGTTACAACGTTAGCATAAAAATTATATAAATTTGCACCGATGCGTTTTTTGGGATATTCCATGATTTTCTGTACAAAATATACATGAAGATTTATTGAACTTCAATCACATGGCTTTTACAAATGTCTACCATTTTTATTACATTGGTACATATAAGTATACTTTAGTCGTTGGTAATTCCAGTGTTAAAAAATATTCATCAAAGATCGTAGCAAGGGGTTGCAAAAGTAATGGAACAGAAATTAAATGGAAGAAAGCAAAGATCAGAAATGAAGCGAGTCAGGAGGAAAAGGACAAAGCTGCCATGGTTCTCGCCATCTGGCAACTGCCTCCTTGTCCCCATGGTACATAGCCCGTCTAATTCGTGGTCCCCTTGAAAGGGACGAAAACTGCGAGGGCGTGGAACATGCGCCGGTTGAATCAGCTGGAAATGCAAAACAAGACGATTTTCGCAAGGACAAGGACAAAACGACATGCTGTCTGATGTCTCGGAAACACGACACCGCGGCGCATACTGTGCTCGTAGCCAGGAGCGCAGACATCGTGCTCCGGTATCGCCATTTTTCTAGCTTCCCATCGTCGTAACTTAATTCCTCGATCAAGTCGAGGAAACGAAGAAGAGAGGCCGGGGCAGCAGCTCGGAGAACCGTAGAAAGAGGAAAGAGGGAAAAAAAGAAGAAGCGATTCCAGCGGAATCAGGAAGGGAGTAGGACGTAAAAACGGTGGCTGGTACAAGGGACGTCCTTTCTCTCTTTTCTCCGCAGTTTCCCTCTTTCTCTCCGTGCCTCTACGCTCGCGTCTCGTATCGTAAAAATCGAATATTTCCACGAGCGTAGGCGAGCACACACCAGCGCTCGCTAGAACCACCTTTATATCTGTAGACGTGACTCCGCTGCTGCCACCACCGCTGCTTCTACATAGAAATATATGGTGCCGTAACGGTCGCTGGTGCGAGAGCTCGTGCATGGGCTGAGGGAGAGACAACGGGAGAGCATCAGGAGGGGATGAGAGAGGGCACAGCAAACCAGAGACAGAGAGAAAGAGAGACGCCTCCTATACCTTCCTGTCCGTTGACCCACGGGACCCTCCTGGCTCTGGCAACCCTCGCGACCCTGTTATTTGCATACGCTGACCTCCTTTGCCGATTTCCATGGACAAACACAGACATCCCGCGGAATCTCCGGCAACCTCCGCCTCCTCCTCCTCTTCCTTCGGTTGCCGCTTCTTCGCCTCGTACACCTCCTTTCGCTGCCGTTTTCGCAGCCCGTGAAACTTTGCTCAACCGTGGAAAATCTACGTGTTCGAATACCTACTTCCTATGAAAATATGTAGTTTGCGAGACTAGAAGTGATTTCGAAAATTGGGCGAGTTAGCGAAATTAAGAAATTCAAGGAAAAGTAACGGATATTGAAGAAAAATACGAGGCCGACCCATAAATTCGTATCGCAATATGTTAATGCTACGTACTTGCAATATTTTTGAAATATTTTACGATGAGGGCTGAATGAATCTTAACACATTAGTTACTGGGATGCGATTAGTAGAATTTTTATCGGCAACTGTAATCAAATCAATAGTTTCCATACATTTTTGGCCCGCTGTCCACTTTGAAAACAGTAATTTTTCGCGATCCACTCGGCTGTATTATGATGAATATTTTACAAGGAAAGTGTACTGCATCCAACAATTTTCAACAGGTAAAAGACTTTAAATAAATATGCTGCTAAGATTATGCACAATGCTGCACATAGCCTACAAACCGTTGTTGTGTGCTCTATATTACTAATAATAATTCAACGAGCAAATCAAATAATGTTTTAAATCCTTGTCTTAGTTTACACATTTCTATACGATAATATAAACCAGACGGTATACTCAACAATCTAAGCTTGAATTGACCGGTATTTTATGAATATTCATTTAATTCCTAACTAGTAGATATGATAATGCATGTCAACAAAAGCATTTAAGATAGCGAAAACTTGTACCTCATTGACTAAAGTATGTGTAACTTTTTTCATAACTGTTTATGCTATTAATAAAGAAACAGAACATTTGAAGAAAGAACCGGGTTTATATTGTTTAAAAACAATGCAACAAACAGAATTAAAACTAGAATCTCAAATTGAATGGAAGTTATCTCTACTTAATTTATCTAGAGCATCTTCATGCATGTGTTTATAACTTCATTGATTTTATTAACTGGTCCTTGTTATTGTAGGGCGATGTTTTTATGATGTTGTCCTTTCAATTTATGCAATAGGACAATTATGCGATCTGATACTTTCAAACTGGATTACCCCCTTAAATTGATCCAGTATTCAAATTATATAGCGTGTAGGTACTTACAACGCTATGGTTGTTTCTTCTTAATACGAGGAACTAATATTCATTTAAGTTACTGCTACAAGATTTTCCAACTTCCTGTACGAAAAATAATATCCGTATTGCATTCAGTTTCAAAAACGAAACAAATACGAGAAAAATACCTAGATACAGTAACTGAAAAAAGTATTCACACACCATAGACTTCTGAATACTTTTGGCGATATCTTTTCCTATGCAAGGATAAATTAAAACCCGGATATATCTTGAATACATTTGCGATTGGTAGCTCAAATTTTACAGATTATTGATGCGCAAACATGTTTTAACCAGCCTTTGCTCTGAAAAAGATATTTTTAATAGAAGTCAAGGGTTCATAGTGAATGAATACTTTCTTTAGACACTGTACGTACTGAGAAGGTTTACAGAAAAAGGAAACAATTTCAGAAACTGCCCAAATACATACATATCTAATATAAGATTACACGTGGTACAGTATACAATTTATATACAGGATAAGGAAAATAGCAATTGAAGAATCTGTTCTTAGAATATACATAGCTCAGATCAATCCTGTAGCTAGGATGTATAAACCATATATACTATGTATAACCAGGAAATATCATATATATATATATATATATATATATATATATATATATATATATATTGTATATATACATACTCGTATCGTCTTCAGCAGAGAAAGCAAATATATTGGTTTCATTTTCCATTCGAAACTCAGCTTCAATCGACTTGGCGATAAAAAGATTCAAGAAATGCTAGACACGTAGCATGATCTCCTAGAATTCTTAATTTGATGATTAAATTAAATTCTTCCATCGAACTTTAAGCAATCGTTAAGTGAATACAAAAAGATTGTACCCTTTTTGGTAGCAAATGCTTTAATAGGAAATTTTCCCGAAGCTTTCATTTATCTATTTTCTAACAGGTATAAAAATTGATATTATTTTTCTTTATAATAAGAGAAGAAATTATTCATTTAGTTGGTGATAGGTTTGAAAATGCTTTGAAACGCAGGTTACAATAAAAAGTTAATAACTTGCAAGATAGTAGATGTTACAATGTAAACTCATCGCGAAATTGTCTTGTATAGCATTAACACACTGACGGCCAACTTCGCCGTAGCGATAGAGTTAAGTGTTATTATTCCCCGTCTACAAAGGGTAAGGCATGCAAAGCAAGTGATTTGTGATCTATTAAGCGACGTTTAAATTCACCAGATTCAACCTTTATGCAACATTCATCAACCTTCCAAGTTATCATATAAGAATTCACACAGCGTCCTCGACTCCGAAAAAGAATTTTCGTGTTTCCACGAATGGGACTGGGTCGAAAACGTTGTTCAACGAAAAGTGTCAAGGAAATCCACGAATTTACATGGCGACACGAGACTGCTCGTTCGGGAATCAGGTTGCCTCAACATGGATCCATTGTTCCAAGCACGGACAATGAGTTAGCGACGCCTTTATCATGGCGCCGCGTTGTAAGAAAATGTTATTCGTAACGAGACGACGCGATGGGAATATCAGATGGGCCAGTTTTCCTCACTATGTGCAACATCTGTACACAAATACTAAAGGGAAATATTTTGGAAGTATTCACTATAAAAGAGTATGAAGCCCTTTCTGCCAAAGCTATTAGTTTGAGAGATATATTAATTTAAAAATAGCGAAGTGTACTGTTACCTAACAATACTTATGTTACATTTAAGAAAACACAATATTTCTTTTCTACAAACGAATGGAAAGTAATGATATATATAGTACTTAACACATTTACAATGTACAATGGTAAGGTAATAATTATCCATGATACATTTGTAAAATATTATAAAAAGTCAGAGAATTTTTAACGATAAGTAACTGAAGGAAACGGTGTACATTTCTTTTATCTCTGAATTAAAAATATTTTATTCATAGGACATGACAAAACTTATGCATCAGTGGACCAAGTGTGTTGAAAGTCAAAGAGACTACGATAGAAAAGAATAACGCAGAAACTTGTATTTATCAATGTTTTAATAAATTTTACAAACATATTGCGGATAATTATTGAATTATCCTCATATTTTTACTCTATATGCTCTAAAGTTTCAAACACTCTCTAAATATAGTGACTCATACAAATAAGCAAATTACAGAAACATACAAATTATAACGAATAAGTACCTATTCAATAGCATAGTTTTTGTAGTGTTAATTCATGGTAATTTATAATGCACAGTTGAGCAGCTTAAGTAACAACTATACTACGGATTATTGTGTATTAATAGGAAATTCAAGCGTGTAAAAGAAGTACAGAATACACATTAAATCCAAAACTACACAAAATATTCAAAGCAAAGCGTATGTAATTATATTTGGAGGATGAAATAACTATTTACATAGGTTCCACTTCTTTAATTTTGTTAATAAAGAAGTGGATTTACATAAACGTCCACAGTCTAGTAATAACTAATTCTATAATGTAGGACACGATAGTTACAAAACATCATGCCGGTGGAAAGTTAAGAAACGAAGTAATCATTTGCGAATTTTAGTATATCCTTTATTTTAGAAGATACACGGATTAGAATTAAAAGTAGAATAACTTATTGTTTATTAATATATGCAGTATTATATTTCTATGCTATTTTTAATTCTAAGCTATATATCTCAGAAGATAAAGAATATACGGAAATTTGCAGACGAATACTTTGTTTCTTAACTTTTATCAACAACTGTATATTACTTTATCAGCTTCTCTAGTTTTCATTTTATGAAGTTAATCGATTTGGCAAATGAACGACTCATTTGATCAATTGTGTGAATCGTTGTGAGTCAAAAGTCTCCTCCAAAGCAATCCAAAAATCTTGTAGAGGTCACATCAGAAACACACGGACACCTACGAAAACCTTCTCGCATTAATACCCACACAGGCATCCCCAAACGGTCACTTTACACCCACATCAAATGCCCTATCCCTCGGGAACTACGCCACTTCCAAACTTTCTACCCAGCATGTAATACGTATCGGCGTATCGTCAGCTTTTTGGCAGTGGTGCGATACCTCGTCAGCCCCTTTGTCGCCCCAAAAGTCGTCGTAGGCTGAATGCACTCGACGATGAGATAGTGTGCGTATAATAAACCTCGTATACGTGCACAGGCACGTGATTCGACGCCATTCGTGTACATCGCACAATAGGCTCGTGCACATTTACACCATCACTTTCTCCCTTCCCTTCAACAACCACTAGTTTGGTCTCCATCTCCATCACCAGCCTCCTCTTCCCTTTCTTTTGGTTCCTCTCTATCCCTCTTTCCTCGCGTTATTCACATTGCTCGTCTCTTCCTGTCCTTCCATTGAATTCCCGTTTCTGAAATATCTTCCTTTATTTTTATCCATCTCGGTCCGTTGCATCCATGGACTCCGTTACTCTTGATTTCTGTATCTCATAAGGTCTCCCTTTGCTTGGCGACTCCGTCACGAAATCTTTCTTTATTGTGTATTCCCTGATCCTGTCTCCTAGTACCTAGCGACTGTCTTTCTCCCTTGCAACTTCTTCTTGGTTCACAGTTTCCCTTTCCAGGTTACTTTTACCACTCATTTCTGATGCAACCTCCTCTTTTTTGGGAGCATCTTTTCCGATGAATCCCTTTGTCTGCAATTTTTTTCTTCTATTTTTTGTTCGAATCTTCTGGTATGCTGATCTTCCTGTAAAGTATCCTTCTCTAGCAAGAATTATCTTCGGTGAAGTTGATTTCATGAGATTTCTGGGTATATACTGTTACTTTCGAGGTATTTCTTAATTTAAGTACGTACAGTAGGTCACAGAATTATTGGCACTGAGATAAAAAGCTACATAAGAGATATGAGAAATATAAAAATAATATTAGCTCTTTCAATATTGATTTATTGAGAAATGTATATACAACGAAAGTCAAAAGTAAATATACACCTCACAAAAATGAAATTTTGTGAAATTATAGGATAATTAGAGTTTGATTATAATATTACTTGTAGCAAATAAAAATGAAATTATAGTATAAATTTAATATTGCTTACGACAAGTAAATTATACTATAATTACAATATAATTTACAGTGAACAAATTGTAGCATAATTTCATTTTTGTAAAATGCATACTTACTTTCGACTGTCACTGTATTAGACATTGAATTAATGTCTAATAATATACATCAAAACAATATTGTAATTTCTATTACTATTTTTTTATTTTCATATTACTTTTATTATTTTCTATCTTGTGCCAATAACTTTGTGACTCGCTGTAGTTTGAGTATGTAATGTAATGTCTGGAGGCTTCTGTTATCAGGTCTCCCACTTCTCAACGATATAGGCTTTCCTAAGGTCTCATTTTCACGAGATTTTCCACTTCTGAGATTTCCCTTTTCCAGAGCGCTTTAAGGTTTCCCCTTTCTGAAACGCGTTCTCAGATCTCCGTTTGCTCAGATGTTATACCTCAATGTTGTTTCTATTCTTAACATTTTTCTACTGCAGATATCCATTTTCGCTCCCAATTTTTAATGTATAAGGTTTGAAAAATCTGTAGAAGAGTTTTCTTTCATTTAAACGTTGCTATCTTTCACTTCAAAGATCATTTTTACTTTTATAGATTTTTAAGTTTCGAATTTCACAACTTAATTTTGTAGAATTTTCCATTTCGCAGATTTTCTTATCCTATAATTTCCAATGTTAAAGGTTTGCATATTCTAAATTTCTACAGTTGGAGGATCTCAAATGGAGGATGTCCAAGTTGAAAATATTTCTGCATTTTGTTATCAAAAAATCTTCTATCTCGAAGACATTTTTACATCGCGGATTCTCATTTTCAAAAATTCTACGCTCCAAGGTCTTCCATTTTTAAAATCCTCTTACACTGAGGCTGCCACACTCTTTAGAGCTTCTTTCTTCCAAAAATCTCACTTCTGAAGTATTGTTTCCTCAAAGCCGCTCACTTCAGACACCTACTTTTATCCAAATTCTCCTACTTCTATCCCCTTTCTTCTTAAAATATCTCCTTTTCACTCTGCCTTTTTCATTCCAACTCCTCGCATCTAACTTCCAGCGTTTCCCATTCCCAAAACCTTAACTTCCCTATTCCCACATTCCCCCAGAACATTCGATCGCCTGAGTTCCCGCGAGATTTTCCGTTTCCGGGACCTCCTTCCCTGCCCAAGCATGGTCCAGACTCGCTGACACCCAGCCGTAAAAGGGTGAACCGATTCCTGGAAGCAGGCCAAGGAGGCAGGAAGCGCCGCACGCGAGTAGTGTGGCCCGTGTCGAGGCCGGGACACTTCCCTTTCTCTCCTTCCCCCTCTTCCCACTCTTGCGCTCTTTTTCCCGCCTCTAACCATCTCTCTCTTCACTTTGTGTGCAACATTTCGAAGACGATGGTCACGTGCGAAACCGCGACGGCCTCCGGAATCAGCGACGCGTAGGAGAGAATGATCCTGCCGCGATTTTATGACTGGCCGTGGACAACTGTTTCCCGGACGCAGTTATTTCGCGGATAAGATGCACTTCCCATGGTTACGGCCGGTGGACCAATGGTCAACCTTCGACATCGCAACCGAGAATCAACACGTATCACAGACGAGATGCAGAATAGGCCTATCATCCGACGTACTTTTTTGTCACACGATCCGGGGACTACGTAGTTTCCGTTACCATTTTCATTTTCACCTTTTCGATTGTGGAAAATTTATAATTTTTGCGTTTATGCTTACCCATTTGGCATATTAAAATACTTTAGAAGCGACTATATTGCCGTTCAAGCAATAAAAAGGAAGATATTCTAATGAAAATTCTGTTTGTTTTTAGATGTCGATATTTTAGACTATGCGACACTAAGTTTCATAAGATGATAGGTTCATTTCTACCTATCCCTATAGTCCATGTTAAATTATTTTAAATATTTATATATTTGGTACAACTAACCCTTTGGATCGGCATATTTTAGTACTTGCTTTATAGATAAAGCATATATTCATTCTTTAATATTAATATTATCATTTTCACTAACCATTGCAATCTATTGAAGAGCAAATAAAACTTTTACACTTACCCAGTGCATTATATTTCTACTTTCATATTTTTACAATATTTAATGATATATCGGTTAGCTGAATGCAAAAGTTAATGATCCGTTTTTCACAAATTGCATGAAAAACTACGTCTCATTATTTTTTGAAAGTTTAGGTAATTTTTATTATAATGAAATGCGACTGCTACTAGAATGACAGGCCAAAGGTTATTCAAAATAATAGCGATTCTCTGATTGATTAAATAAATCATTTCGAATAAAATAATACAACCATTTATGATCGAAGCCATTGAAACTTTTGCACGCACTCAAAGTTTTTCAACAAAGATAAATTTATAACTGCTGTAAGATCCCTGGCTGCTTGTGCTAGCAAAAGGGCAGTGCTGCAATTTTCGCAGACAATCGCCGAGAAATTCGATGCACTTGCTGCAATTGCCGACGATAATCCCCGACAAGAAGTGACGATGACGGTCCTACTTGGACGGTTCGACGAGTTTCAGCAGCCGGCCGCCGTGATATCCCGTAAAAGGATAGGTTGCTCGCTGGAAAGTGGCCAGGACTCATTCAGAAGGACGTGCCTGGACAGCTACCAACTTGCTAATGTGCCGCGGGCCTTGAGCACGCCATGTGAAACACACGTAGAACGTGTACACGTCGAAGACATTCTCTTGGAAACGCTCGAAAGGCCTCTCCTTCCAATGGGTCAGAAGATTTCACGTAACCAAAACAGAATTTTTGAAATACAGGGTGAGCCACTGAAGACTAGACCCTAGCCTATCTCCCTTGCTTTCAGCGATACGAGAAAAATGTGGAAAAGAAAGTACATTCGGTTCACAGGAATAAATACTGTGGCAAAGCAAATTTTTTGCACGTGTTCATGTTGTCCAATATTTCAAGATCGTTCAATTTCCTTAATTGGGGACATGTTTATTTGTTGCACACATTGAATGTTGCCGGAATTCTTTATAAAAATATTAAAGTAAAATGACAGACAAATAATTCGTTCGTAAGATATTTTGTTAGGTGTACAAATCAATTCAGAGCTTTTATCTTTAAATTTTTGGTATCTTTATCAATTCGAAACCGCTACTTTTCTACTTCTTAAACGACGCATTTGTTTCATAAATGTGAAACTACTGAAAACATAAATATTAAAATTGTATTTGATTCTTTGTTAATAAGTATTACATTTTCTGAAATGCTAAAGGCTCAAAATTAATTTGTACACCTAACAATTACGAAGTGAGGCTTAATTATGTTCGATGTTCTGAAGATATTCTATAAACATAAAAGACAGGATAAATCTGCGTTCACAATAATATATCAGAGTTCACCGCGATTCGCTTGTGAAAAAAGTGAAAAAATAATACATAAAGCGTCAAGTATCCAATGAGGAAACAAACAATGTTTAATTTCTTTTTTTCTTTATAGAAACAATTACTTCAAGTATAATAAAAACGACCTAAAAATTCCTAATTATTATTAGAAAAAAACATCGTGCTTCTAGTTTAAAAATGTTCTTTGATTAAGAAAAATTATTTCTATTAAGAATAAAGGTAAAATATTGCCATCTATTGAGAAGATAAAAAAGTGCTATCAAAAATATATATCTGTGATAGCAACGTATGATAATACAGGAATAACTAAGATACATTATCTTCCATCCATAAATTAATGTTTGTTAATAAAGTCAGAATTATTAAAAAAGTTCCAAATCTATGAATTGTTATATATATATATATTAAACACATGCTTAACATTTAACAAAAAGTAATACAAATATTTTTACATAGTTGCAGATCAAAAACTAACACCACAGCAATATAAATGTATTGTTTAATTATACAAAATGTATATATTGTTTCACTCATTGTTACAACAAATTATTTATAATAAAAGTATACAAGAAATCACTCATGACAAAACATTAATACCATTTTGCTACTTTTAAATAACGATATGTCTAAAGTTGCATCGACTAGGTATTGGAATAGACTAATCATGCAATGTATTTTTGTGGTCCGAGTTCTTGGGGCTCTAGAGCCTCATTATTATACTCATATTTACCTTTTCGATTGTGTAAAATATATAGTTTTTGTGATTGCTTTTACATTTAACAGATTAAAATACTTTAGAAGTGTTTATATTTCCTTTCAGGTAATAAAAAGGAAGATACTCTTCCGAAAAGTCTGACTCGTCTGTGATTTATTTTTTACCATTGTCCATAATACCACGATCGGTATCCAAGATAATCTAGTAGGATTTTAGCACAGACTAGGTACAGGATAGATTTATCACCTAATGCATATCCGCAGACGAAGTACAGTATAGACCTATCATCACAGACGAGGTACAGCATTGGATGAGTGATCTATCCTGTTCTTAGTCAATGCTATCATCCAATGCTGTTTTCTGTCACATGATTTAGGGGTTTCGAGACCCCTTTACCATTTCGGTGTCGCGTGCAATGTTACCGACTCAACGTCAGAAAAGACCAGAGCTAAATAGAAACGGCGAAACGAGCAATTAAATCAGACGATGAGTAATTGTCTTTTAAAAGTGTAGAGTGGTGATTAAGTGTGGGAAGCAGTCAGTTGAAACGGGAATATCATACTGATGATGATAGTATCCGTCCTATTGTTGATATTGATAATGATGTAAGTGATCTATCATTATGGGTATGCCCTTTAGAAGCTTGTGCCGTAGAGTATTTTGAAGGATATATCGTGAAAAAAAGTATTGAAAAGACGCGATGTGGTATTTGTCACGACATATTAGCTTCTAAAGATAGGGTTTTTCATCGCAACGAGCAATTACTAATATCTTTCCACGCATACATTGCATAAGACAATGTAGACTTCGGACATCATGTTCCAACTTTAGAATTTTCCGAAATTTTCAAAATTATAAACAAAGTTTTTGACGTACATTACCCACCGATACGCAGCGAAACATTCATACTGGATAAGCTATTCTCGATTATTTTCTATTATATAGAAGAAGAATATCCAAAACGGCTTAGCCACGATGCATGCGCTGTCCATCATAAAAAATTAGTGTATTTGACATTGAAAGTTCAAATTCATAAAGATACAATATGGCGTGGTGAAAAGTCAAGATTTCCAGTATCTACGGCTAGGAAAAGTTCTAAATTTTTGTATTTGCAGCACGTGTAAATAACTACACTTTTTCAAGTAAGATCTCGCGTTTCTTGTAGTACTTTTCGTCGCATTGCTTTTTTTTATGCTTATTTCTTAATAAAATATATTTATTGCATTGTGTCTCTGCTGTTTACATGTAAATACTTTTAATTTCCAGCATGCGAATCTTCAGTATTCTATTACGGCGTTATTGCACTTCTGTGTATGTATATATATAACATCCATGACAATAGGTTTTTAATTTCCCCTCCTTTAACGCACGCGTTGCATGAAACCTTATGAACTTTAAATATATTCGGTGATGGCAAAGTCCTTCTTGGACGCCTTCGCGTGGCCCATCCTGATAACACTATTACTTACACTGCTCGAATCTTTAAAAAATTAACAGACTGCTCCTAACAGTAATAGTGGAACTAATTCTAAGTTGAAGGAAGGAACGCATAAAGGTATGCGCCAAAACAGAAAAATAATATTAATATTTACGTGTAGTGTCGGGTAAAAATATTCTTTCTTTTCTACTTATATTTACTATGTTTTACAAGGTTGTATACAGTACACCAAAGACGCCATTACGAAAAGGAGAGAGGAACTCAATAAATACAAAAGCTACATATTATCATCAATTATTGACATTAAATATATATATTGTAAATACACTAGCATTAATGTATTTATTACGTACACGAGCAATCACTATATTGTAACTAGAAAGTTATTTTACCAAGAAATTCTAAGCGGTACTGTCAAAGAACTAAGTAGAAGCAAGCAAGCGAGAGAGGGTATGCTAAACCCAACATAAGTTGGCGATTACTCAACCAAAAAAAGTTGGTGTCTCCAAGGAAGATAGCAGAGGTAGATAGTGATAGAAATTCTACTACTAAGCAACGCGTGGAGACTCACGCGCGCCCCGATTGCTCGGTTTAACTTCGCAAGTTCCTTAACTACAAGCAGGTGAAAGAGTAGTAAGCAGGAAAAGACTAATACCATACATCAAGTGGCGACAAGTCGAACCAAGTGATGCTGGTGTCTACAGGATAGAATAGATAGCACTACAAGAGAGTTTCTAGGAAGTAAGCATTGGAATCTCACGCGCGCCCCGATTGCTCGGTTTAACTTCGCAAGTTCCTTAACTACAAGCAGGTGAAAGAGTAGTAAGCAGGAATGGACTAATACCATACATCAAGTGGCGACAAGTCGAACCAAGTGATGCTGGTGTCTACAGGATAGAAAAATAGCACTACAAGAGAGTTTCTAGGAAGTAAGCATTGGAATCTCACGCGCGCCCCGATTGCTCGGTTTAACTTCGCAAGTTCCTTAACTACAAGCAGGTGAAAGAGTGGTAAGCAGGAAAAGACTAATACCATACATCAAGTGGCGACAAGTCGAACCAAGTGATGCTGGTGTCTACAGGATAGACAAGATAGCACTACAAGAGAGTTTCTAGGAAGTAAGCATTGGAATCTCACGCGCGCCCCGATTGCTCGGTTTAACTTCGCAAGTTCCTTAACTACAAGCAGGGGAAAGAGTGGTAAGCAGGAAAAGACTAATACCATACATCAAGTGGCGACAAGTCGAACCAAGTGATGCTGGTGTCCACAGGATAGAATAGATAGCACTACAAGAGAGTTTCTAGGAAGTAAGCATTGGAATCTCACGCGCGCCCCGATTGCTCGGTTTAACTTCGCAAGTTCCTTAACTACAAGCAGGGGAAAGAGTGGTAAGCAGGAAATGACTAATACCATACATCAAGTGGCGACAAGTCGAACCAAGTGATGCTGGTGTCCACAGGATAGAATAGATAGCACTACAAGAGAGTTTCTAGGAAGTAAGCATTGGAATCTCACGCGCGCCCCGATTGCTCGGTTTAACTTCGCAAGTTCCTTAACTACAAGCAGGTGAAAGAGTAGTAAGCAGGAATGGACTACTACCATACATCAAGTGGCGACAAGTCGAACCAAGTGATGCTGGTGTCCACAGGATAGAATAGATAGCACTACAAGAGAGTTTCTAGGAAGTAAGCATTGGAATCTCACGCGCGCCCCGATTGCTCAGTTTAACTTCGCAAGTTCCTTAACTACAAGCAGGGGAAAGAGTGGTAAGCAGGAAAAGACTAATACCATACATCAAGTGGCGACAAGTCGAACCAAGTGATGCTGGTGTCCACAGGATAGAATAGATAGCACTACAAGAGAGTTTCTAGGAAGTAAGCATTGGAATCTCACGCGCGCCCCGATTGCTCGGTTTAACTTCGCAAGTTCCTTAACTACAAGCAGGGGAAAGAGTGGTAAGCAGGAAATGACTAATACCATACATCAAGTGGCGACAAGTCGAACCAAGTGATGCTGGTGTCCACAGGATAGAATAGATAGCACTACAAGAGAGTTTCTAGGAAGTAAGCATTGGAATCTCACGCGCGCCCCGATTGCTCGGTTTAACTTCGCAAGTTCCTTAACTACAAGCAGGTGAAAGAGTGGTAAGCAGGAAAAGACTAATACCATACATCAAGTGGCGACAAGTCGAACCAAGTGATGCTGGTGTCTACAGGATAGACAAGATAGCACTACAAGAGAGTTTCTAGGAAGTAAGCATTGGAATCTCACGCGCGCCCCGATTGCTCGGTTTAACTTCGCAAGTTCCTTAACTACAAGCAGGGGAAAGAGTGGTAAGCAGGAAAAGACTAATACCATACATCAAGTGGCGACAAGTCGAACCAAGTGATGCTGGTGTCCACAGGATAGAATAGATAGCACTACAAGAGACTTTCTAGGAAGTAAGCATTGGAATCTCACGCGCGCCCCGATTGCTCGGTTTAACTTCGCAAGTTCCTTAACTACAAGCAGGTGAAAGAGTAGTAAGCAGGAATGGACTACTACCATACATCAAGTGGCGACAAGTCGAACCAAGTGATGCTGGTGTCCACAGGATAGAATAGATAGCACTACAAGAGAGTTTCTAGGAAGTAAGCATTGGAATCTCACGCGCGCCCCGATTGCTCGGTTTAACTTCGCAAGTTCCTTAACTACAAGCAGGTGAAAGAGTAGTAAGCAGAAAAGAAGCAGGAAAGAAGCAAGCAAGGGAAGTGAGTAGATATGAGTAAATAATAGATAAGAGTTAAGGATAAGAGTAAATTAAGAAGTATAGGAAAAAAGTAGAAATTGAATAATATAAATTAAGATTTCCAACAATTAAAAAGTAATTGTAGCAATAATAATTATAGTTATCGTGATTTGGATTAAATAAAACTATCAAAGTGAAGAACAGAGTCGGAGGGCATCCGAGTTCTCTATATAAACTTGTAATTTTGTCAAGCAATTTTATAATTATGTATTTGGATTCGTATTAATGAATCTTCTGTTTAATTTCATATTGAATTTTTATTACTGTCTTGTAAAATATTTCGAGAAATATATATCTATAAGTATAAAATTCATAATGACCTATTTGATAAACTATATACATACTAAATGTATGCATGCAAATACCAATATGCAGACTCTTTATACATTTTTTATGACTAAATTATAATATGACTAGAATAAGACACCAGAAAATCATGCATTTAGGTCCTATCCTGAGCTGATAAATAGAAGCACACAACGAAATGTTGTCGCTCACGGGTATGAAACATACCCGCGCTCACTGCGCTTGTAAATCGGGCGAATCTAGGTGAGACCGATTGTGGAGATTACCTTTCCCTTCCCTCCAAACAGAATTATTTCTAAACATATCATGCCCCATTGCAAAAAGTATGTTAGGCATACACTTAATGTACTATAGTAACATGCAAAAATATCAACTCTTTAATAGTGGAATTTAGCGTTGAAAATTTCTATCTATTTGTGTAACTATGTATAAACATCTAATATAATTTTTATCGAAATTATTTATCTAAACAATGTAAAAAATTGTGAACCTTTTAATTGTTTAGGGATAAAATTTTATTTTTTATCATTTTCATCTACGCGACAGATATACTCATTATTTCTTCAAATACTGTCAGGTGATCGTTAAAGGTGATTGGTACCGATTAAAATAAGAATTACAAGCGAATTTTAAGTCGTCTCAAAATAGGTTAAAAGGGTGTGTGTAATTTTATACATTTGATGTATATATTTGTTTAATCTATAAACGGGATAACCCATTAAATTACATAAGTAGTAGATTGCCTCTCAAAAAAGGCTCCTAGATCCGCCCCGTTGTAAACAAATGAACAATACAACCAATCTCCGTGCCGATTAGGACCATTCGTCCTTCGACATGATTGGAGACCAGAGGAACCAAAAAGCATGCGACTCACCGACCGAAGCGAAGTAGATCAGCTCTTAGAATCTGTACGAAGAAACAGAACACATATTGTTAAGAATCTGGTCGTGAAAATTGTATTATAAAGTATAATAATTAAGTGTT
Source organism: Eucera pruinosa (assembly GCA_028830335.1). Classification (NCBI taxonomy): domain Eukaryota; kingdom Metazoa; phylum Arthropoda; class Insecta; order Hymenoptera; family Apidae; genus Eucera; species Eucera pruinosa. The sequence goes on along the minus strand of JAMYCR010000014.1, from coordinate 7,898,491 downwards.
AATTAACGATACTTACATTCGTCGGTTACGAAGGGTCGCCCAAGATCATGTTCTTTGATGTTTTGAGGTTTCTTCGAGTGGTGCACTGAATCAGAAAAACACTATTAGATTTTTATCTCAAATTGTGAATCATTGTTTCCATATAAAATTGACTCTACTCTATTGAATTTCAAATTAAGAATAAGAAAGGTCTGTGATATTCTGAACAACAATTTATAATGGAAGAAGAAGATTGATGCTCCCGCCAAATCTGTAACTACGTCATTAATTCGCGATTCCAATTGGTCGAAGGAAGCCATATTAACTTGACACTCCCGCGCATTTACTTTTAACCGTTTTAGACCGCCATTACAAGCCAAATATTTCGAGCTATTTTTCAGCAAATAATTATATGAAACATCGTACAAAATATCATATAAAACATCTAATTACGCGAAGAAAACATCGAAAATGGAAGAAATATATAAGAATAAGCAAGAATTTGATGATTATCAGCACCGAAAGTGAAATACCGCGTATGACGCAGTATATTAGCAACCGGGAAGGCAGAATTTTAACTTACGTATTTTTCCGCAAAATATCACATAATTCGAATCAAAAGCTATTAATTTGAATTTCTTGACGATACTTTTAACACTTCTGAATCATTAGAATACCCAAAAATGAATTTAGTACGATAAAAATGCATATTTCTTATCAATTGCAACAGAGAGATGCACTCGCGAAGGAAGAAAGAAGAAGACTGGCGATCCCGCCAAATACTGACTACATCACTAATTCGCGATTCTGATTGGTTGAAGGTAGCCATATTAACTTTGACATTCCCGCGCATTTACTTTTAACCGTTTTAGACCGCCGTTGCAAGTCAACTATTTCGAGCTATTTTTCGACAAATAATTATATGAAACATCGTACAAAATATCATATAAAACAACTAATTACGCGAAGAAAGCATCGAAAATGCAAGAAATATTCAATAGTAAGCAAGATTTTGATCATTTTCAGCTCCGAAAGTGAAATATTGCGTATGACGCATTAGCATACCAAGCGGAAAGGCAAAATTTTCACTTACGTATTTTTCCGGAAAATATCACATAATTCGCGTCGCAAACCATTAATTTGCGTTTCTTTACGATACTTTTAATACCTTTTAATGACTAGAACATCCAAAAATGTATTTAATAGGATAAAAATGCAAATTTCTATTCACTTACAACAAAGAGATGCACTCGCGAAAAAAGAACTAAGACGACTGATGCTCCCGCGATAAGTATAACTATGCCTGACAAATGAACGATCGTGATTGGTCGAATTAGATTGTAACGGTTTCTGGAGAAGAAGGTGACGTGACCCCCCGCCCCTCGCGAAACATCGAAAATTTCCTTCCAATCCGAACACGAATTAATTATAATTTAACTACCACATGAATAAATAATAACTTTAATACAGCAAAAAATGGAAAGCACAGAGATTGACACTCCCTAGATGCCGTAATAATATTTTACGATCAAAATTGGGGAACTACATGAATCGAAATGACGCCTCGCGAACGAAACACGTTAATCACGATCAAGTGAATTTTCACTTTAAAAGTAAACTTGCAATGAAATCACTTACCTTGCTTATTGCTGTTGCGTAGTTTTCATAATCTTTTGTTGGCAGCCAAAAGACGAATCACTATGCGACACAAATTCTTTTGATGTTGAAACGCGGAGAATTTTCTCGCCGAAAAGGCCGCGTTGCTGCAACAGATCGCAAAATAATTACTTAAACGTTGCACAAAATCGATGGAAAATAAGGTATATTTCTTACTGCGGAGAGCTGAATTTGAAAAGAAACTAAATTCACGATCTACGAATGCGAATCGATGGAAAAATTAATGGCAAAGAGGACGCCATGCAATACCATTAGAATAAATGCTTAATTTTCTGATAAAAGGATAAAAATTGCAAAATATCATACCTAATAGCTTTCTTCTTGTTCTTCCGAATGACTTTTACGTGCTCATAGCGTATGGTATAACAAATAATTGCATAGTTAAACAATTTTTAAGAGATGGAACGTAAAGCAATGTTGCTACGAGCACGGTAAGATAGCAACTGAAACTATGTGCACCTAAGTATGGCCAGATTAGCCAAAATTATGGCAAGTAGTGCCACCCTAAACGAAGAAAGACAATGGTACGAATTACTGGAAAAAAATTATGCCGAATTCTTATTTTAAACATCGAAATACACTCGTACGCAAAGAATAAATTAAATATCGTTTGAAACTTTCCGCGAGCTAATTACGTCAAATTAAATAGCAAGTTAATTCAGTAACTATAATAATCTATCGATGCGCCTGATTGACGCGTTCAACTTACGAAAAAATAAAAGAAAAGAGAAAATAGTTCCTCTTTCGAATGTCCATTAAAAAGTATATATAAATGATGCAAAGATTTGTAACATTGCTATTGCGAAATATATGACAGCAAGTGAACGAACGAAAACTTTGCCGCGATCTCGATTGAAACCTGATACCCGTTTGTTTTGACTGCCGTGAGTATACACCGAAACAAGAATACTTTACAATTCGGACTACCAAAGATTTAAATGAACGTACTTACGTTTTATACCACACGGTTGTCTTTAGGAATCACAGACACGAGAGTTTGCAGCATAGACTAATACATGGTAGCACACTTTTACGCTACGAATGCAAGATTTGGAGGTTGTCTTCGCAGATAAGACGTAAGATAGATTAAACTTCAATACTAAAAACTTGTCATTACGCGTTACAAATCAGGTAAACTTTCATATGTTCGTCAGCATAGACTTAACGGAATGCACTTTTCTATCGCAAAGTTTGAGATTGAGACTATTTGAGATATAAACTAGATCCAGTATCAATTCTAGTGGTAGTATAGTGAAGTTTTTTGAATATTTCGTTACTCTTGGGATAACTTAACGAGATAAAGTAGTTTTTGTTATCATTGTCGATAATACTATTGATCGGTATTTAAGTTGGAGCACCTCCTATAACACAAACGAGATACAGAATATTCAGAAATCGCAGAAGATGATTGGTCCGTAATCTACGCATAATTATGTCTAAAATGTATAGGTAAATATTTAAAACAATTATATATATAGAAATACACAAGCACGTGTGAAAATATATAGAGAGTAACACGTAGAATTTCATTATTATAGGCAAAATTCAATATATCATTCTAATTCATATCGTAGAAAGATTAAAGACCCGTCGTTGAAATTTAGTATTTAAGATCTCCCTCTTCTTCAAATTTCATCTTAATCGGCAACCTGAGCTTCTTGGAACCGCAACCTAAATCATTATGGTATCTATTCATTTTGACATATGCGAAAAGGCTGAGTTTAATGTAAAATGTAATAATATTAGTGAATTTAGAAAGGATTCAAAACGTGGCTCGTATAAATCGTGAATATTCAAGATTTCGCGGCTTCAGAGTCGAAGACGGCCGATCGTCTTTCAACTCTCGGAGCTCGGCTGCCGAAAGGAGCCGAGAGCCGGCGCGGCGCCAGTCCTTCTTTGGGTTTCAAAGGGGAAGGACGTGTTGTCAATACGTGACTTTAGTATTTATGTATTTCGCGTTTGAATATACTATCATCCATAGTGTTCTTTCATTATTGCGTATCTCATTCAACTTACACACTATCTCAATTACTAGTTCAACAGTCTTCGACGTCTTATCTACTATTGCTTGTTTGGTTACCTTTGTCTTCTTAACACGGTATTGTTCGCAAACTTTTCTTACTATCGCGCATCTCATAAGAAAATTTAGAAGTTATGAACGGCAGAAGACGAATTGAATGAATTATATCTAGGAAGTATTTGCTTCGATGATCGTTATCTCCAGGATTAGTTGCAAAGTATGGATGTGAGATGTAGGAAAATTTAGGAAGCAGATCAGGTGTGAAACAAAGTTTAAGACAGATTGAATCTTTATTGACAAATTTATTGCCACAAGTCAATATAATTTTTACATTGTCGGTGTTACACGTAATTAAAACATGTAAGTTATGCGCGCTATAAACTTGTAAATATGCTTAATTACTTGAAACTATATTGCTCTTACGATAAACTTTACTGAAACTGTGTGCTCTAGAGAATTTATTGCAACCATAAATATAATAATTTATACATTTATTGACGATATTCTATTTTTTAATTTACATGGAATAAAAGATACCTACTTGGCCGGCAGAATGACGATTTTTATTATTTCGGATAATTCAAACGATCACAGTTACTGCGCTCACCGCTTTGAATCACAGGTGGCGTAAAAAGCAGGGGAATCTTTTTCATGGTCGGTATTTCAGAACATAGCACACAAAGTCCCGTAAAATAATAAGTCTATTCTGTACCTCATCTGTGATCTTAGTCAATGATTCATCGCTCTAAATCGTAGGTGGTTTAACAAATAGTGGGGCACAGACGAAGTACAGGATCTGTGGTGGCGTTTTTTCGGGGTCGGTATTTCTGAACATAGGACTTCAACATATTCTGATAAATTTTATTCACATTAAGAAATCAATTTTATAATATTAAAAATTATAAACAACTTCTTAGTATGCAAGTTTCCCCTAGAAAGTTAGGGATCTAAAAATTTAAAAAAAATACGACTATCTTCATTTACTTTTATGATATGAACAAACGTATAATTATATTTTACGAATTTGATTCGTAATTTACGCTAAGGACTTTTTAACTTAAAAAGCGTCACCATATTTTGAGACTTTGAATGTGGTAACTTGAATCCATTGTAGGGGGAACCCAAGTGTAGTAGCTTCGAAAATTGAGGAAACCCCCGCACAACACAGCAACCTGGAATACAAGAAATCCACAGACAGATTAGGGAAATCCCCGTATAACACGGAATGTAATAAGAGCTTTTAAGAACAAAAGATATCTCATTTGAAATGTTTCATTCGAACGTGTATGTTGTATCAGATTTGTTTGTAGAATTTTAAAATTTCTTACAATTTTAAATCCATTTTGTTCGTGGATTATTAAGTACATTTTAAAACTTTAATTGTGTCTTTCTTTTTACTACATTATGCACAGATTAAACATTTTTGTAGTATGTTTTTTTAATTTTTGGTACCTAAACCTCCCTTTTTGTACTAATTTTTTGTTTGTGCAAACGTGTTATATGGGAGTTACCTGTATATTATTTATTATAATTTAAATTGTAATTCGCTTATCTTTAAATGAACAATGTTGTTTAACCAAATTGTCTAGCAATATCAAAGTAATTTTTTATTAATCTTCATGTTAGCGTTCAAAATTGGTAACAATTGTAGACATTAGATTGACCATACACTATTCTAACATAGAGTAGAAACTATAAATATAATGCAAAATTGCTTTGATATCACATGAACTGGGCTACTATTTTGAGTTAAGTTAAATAATGTTTTATTTATATACTTATGTATCAAGCGATTGTATACCACGTTAATTCAATTATGCTTAACTTAAGCCTAAGGTATGCTGTTTTATTTTAAACTTATTACTGAAAGATAATTATTATAATATAAGAGTGCGCATATCAAATAAATTCACTTTTATTTTATAAAATTTCAACATGTTAAGTGAAACTTTGAAAATATAAATAAAGAATATTAGCTTCTTTTTATTCAAGTAATTAGAAGTCTTGAAACTGATCTATAATAAAATACAAATCGCATAGAGCGCACTAGTGCACTGTATTACGAAGTAGAAACATGAACGCACCACAAATGGAACTGGAGAAATACAAAGAATAAAAAAAGACCACGATTAGTCTGTGAACTTTAGTTGAATAAATATGGCGATTTCATAATGGGCTGATATGGTAGTACATGGTAGTACAAGTGACTCACTTGAAGTAACTAGTTGTTGGTTATCGAACATACGAAGTATAATATTTCACACGATGTATACAATCGCACGGGTTAGTTAAAATATTCGTAATGCGCAAGTCGCTTAATAAATATGCGATTTGTTTTATCACTGTGTCCTTGCCGCGTAGGTGGGCGATTATCGCAATAAGTAGGACAATTTTGACAGGAGAACTTGGTTAGCTCAAATCGAGAAAGGTAGAAGGATACCTTATTTTTATGACAGTTAGTAACATGAGAGACTTCAAAGCGGGACGATGCATGGAATCAAGTTTTTGATAAACGTGAAAGTAAATAAAACATAAATCGAGAAAATGAGCTGGTTACGAAGTAGCCCACTGAGAACTAGCTTTAGCAAGCAACGTTCGAGAGACTCTCCGCCAAAGGACGCCGATCCGTCAGCATGTTATGACAGCTTTTGTAAACATTGGCAACAAGCGTACGAAATCATTTTACGTACATCTGTGAGTTTTGTTTTTAACCCATGGAAAGAAATTAGAAAGTTTTTTGAATCATTTTTATAACTGTAAAATCGACACATGTTGCAATATTTTTATAAATAATTCGAAAAGTAAATAGCACGTAGAACTGCAAAAATGTATACTTATGCACTTTATTGCGTTTCTATAGCCGCCCAAAGGAATACGTAATCAGGATGATGTTCTTGGAGTTGTTAATCATGTAGATCAGATGGTAACGCTTTTAGTTTTAGAATTACGGGATTCTAATTTTTACAACAATTATCGACAATCTACAACAGCAACGCATTCTCCTTGTTTGGAATATTTATTAAGTGAAAACCTTCTTGTTAAACTTTATGACTGGAATAAACATAGTGGAAGGTAAACATTTTTTTTTAATAAACATGATCAAAATTTATGATTCAATACTGTTTCAGTAGCTAAATATTAAGTTTTATTTAGTATAAATATATCATAAAAACTGTATTATTGCAGATTTAATAATGCTGTTCGCTTAGAACAATTAAAGCTGTATGAACTTTTAGTATCTCATAGTGGTACTCTTCTTGCCCATGAACCAGTTGCCAGACCATTGTTAAGATTACTTGAAGATTGTGCAAATGATATTATGCCATTAGAAGTAGAAGAAAAATTAGTAGTGTTATTAAACCAATTATGTGTTGCTTTAATGCAGAACATGGCTTTACTTGATTTGTTTTTTCATCCAACAGCAGTAGGGAAAAGCAAGTTGGTAGAATATATACATTTATTTGTTTATTAATTATGATATACACGCATTTAACATTATATATTTCATATTTAAATATTATATAATAAGCAAAATTGTTATTTAAATTTTTCAGATTTATTATTTTTACATTATTGATTCCATATGTGCATCGAGAAGGTGGAGTAGGTCAACAAGCACGTGATTCCATGTTACTTTGCATGTCTCTTTCCAAAAAAAATGATGAAGTTGGAATATATATTGCTGATAATGCTAACATATGTCCTGTATGTAATCTTTGTAAAAAGTTCATTTTATGTAAAGAATTGAGAACAATATTTTCACAAATATGTCTTTCAATTATTGCATTATTAGATTATATTCATTATTATACTGAAAGTATTTATTTGTAATTAGGTATTAGCTACAGGTTTAAGTGGGTTATATTCATTGTTACCAAGAAAATTAGACATCGAAACAGATGATTGGCACAGATTAACACCAGATGATGTTAATGATTTACCAGCATTAATGCACTTAATGAATTCCTTGGATTTTTGTAATGCTGTTGCACAAGTTGCACATCCTTTGGTACAAAAACAGTTACTAGAATTTTTATATCATGGTTTTTTGGTACCTGTAATGGGACCAGCTTTGCTGCAGGTGAGTGCTTTGTTAGGATAAAGTACGTTATTGCAAATCTTTTGAAATAAAAACATTTGTTTACATTTTAATTTAGACGAAACATATCAATGTGTAATCAATTTAGAAATTAGCATTGAAAATTTAGATACATATATTTATTTTATAATTGTATTAAATAATTTTATATTTATACATTTTATTTATAATACATTGCAATATCTTTTTACTTTGCACATACATGTGGTGAAAGAAGGTATTTGCAACTTATTTATGATAGTATGGTTACTAAATGTAATACAGGTTATTAGAAACATGCTTTTCAATTCTATAAATTCATCTTTCCAAATTTTTCAATATGCTAATCACATGAGTTTTCTTTACTTTTTCTTAATTACATAACAGTTTCAGTTATCCTATTTTAATTTTCTGCTTAATTATTTAAAAACGTCAAGTAAATAACGATAATTAGTGTATTGAACCGAATATAAAATTTATTAACAACTTACTTAATAGATTCTTGATATTTTAATTAAAATATAGATATGTTATCAAATGCATATAACATTGTCAATATGGTGATGGTAAACATTAATACCTAGTACTAATTAGGTATTAATAATAATGCTAATAAAGTTCAAATCATTTATGTTGTGATATGGTTGTTGGTGGCTATCCGGTGACATTTTTATGGTGCTCAGGATTCTGTTGGTTTGACCATAGAACAGCTAGATACACAAGAACATTGGGTTAGTAAAAAAAACGCCATTATTAGTGCAGCCAATTTGATTAGTATTTAAAATTTTAGTAAAGCATAAGTCTAATTTTAGTTTATTTATTATAATTGATAAGTAATATATTCCTTATCAGTACAAATAATCAAATATCGATTAAGTAAACAAATATTTTCTTCATATTATATGATACATGTTAAACAGTACTAATCACGTTTATATAGACTTAAGCTTTCACTGAAATATTATACTTAGTTTCAGTGCACATTTCATACGCATAACTTCGGCAAATAACTCATAAACCACATTAATTATACTACGAAATATACCTACAAAACCTTATGTGTAGTGATCTTGTATAAAATATTTAAAATACATGTTTTATAAAAATTATATTTTTTGTATCTATTATTTTCTAAGAAGAACAAAAAAAAACAGTTTCTAATAAGAACAAAAAAAAACAGTTTCTAATAAGAACAATTTTATTTAGATTTCTTCGGTAAAAGTTCATTTTTAAAATTACATTTTGGCAAGATTTTTCAAATTTAAATTCATCTATGTTGTCTTTGAATTTGTTCTATTTAGTGAAATAACTGTGGTTTATAAGTCATATATACATTCATTTACAGATCATTACTATTACTGTAATTTTTTCATTATTTTGCTTGTATTATGTAGTTTGTACATTGTGTAGAAAATTATTTGTTGCTTTTTAAGAATTTTGTTGTAAAATTATAAACCGTTGTTTTTTGTATGGCGCATAATTTTGAATACTTATCATAGAATTATAGCATCAGATGTGTAATTGTTGTTAATATTGTGTTAATGTTTATGCTTTATTAATTAACTAATTAGAAGATTTAAATAGAAATATATTTTTAATTGGTCAGTTAGCATAAATTATATCATAAAAATTAAACTATTATTTGTATATTATTACCTTTACTAATACTTTTCTTCAATGTATGTTTTTTTTTTAAATTACATTGTGTTTAAATTTTATAATTATTTAGGAAATTAGTTGACTAATTAGTTAATTTATACTTGTTTAAAATTTCATGCTTATTGCCATTTTTAAGCTATTTTAGATTCAACATGTATTAATATTAAATTCAATATCTGCTTACTTTTAACTAAATTATTAATATGTTTTTGCAGACTAATATCCTTCTTTTACCACAAAATACAACTTTAATACCAGATTTTAAAAACATTAAATCGAATTCTGACATTCTTATTAACAATTGCTTGTTTATGAGTTGTGAATCTTTTATTTACTGTAAATATTGTAAATCATGCGCTCCTGAAGAATTATTGATCGTTTAGAATCATTATTTAATCTACAATTAATCAAAGTAGTAAGATGATATATGCATCTTAAAAGTTATAGATAACTAATTTCCTAAAATTACAGACAACAGTGGATGAATTAGTTGCAGCAACAGCATATTTTGATCTGTTTCTTCGTTCTGTAACGGAACCCGGTCTTTTGCGTTCACTGGTTAGATTTTTGCTTGAAGATAATTATGACGAATGCAGAATATTGGATAGTCTTATCCAAAGGATATCTTCTAGATCGCGGGTACATTTTTTATTTTCATTACTGATTATAAAAGATAACATTTGTTAGATATAATACATAATAAGGAATCATAACAGCTCTTTAATCTTTTATTTTAGTTGTGCATAGTAACATTGGGGCTATTTGAAACTTTGGTCAATTTAAATTGCGAAGACATTATGTTAGAATTATGTTTAGGCGCATTGAGTCCTTGTTCTCATGTAATGCTTTCTCAACGCAGAAGGTTAAGAGATATAGATCCTTTCGGACGTGCGGCAGAAAAGTTTCTCTCTTTGACGCCAAGCTGTTGTTCACCACTTACATCTATAAACCCTCAATTCAATTCGTTACCTAATAGCACAACAGTTGAGAAACATTCAAACGTTACAACCGACTCCTTGAAATCATTGCCAGCATCTATAAATTATGGTGTTAGATTATCGGACAGTCTGTATGGAAATTATCATGCATATTTGTGCGATGCTCGACAAAAAATAAGGGCTTGCCGAATCGCCTGTTCTAATTGGTCGTATCAATATAATGGGGAACTACCGAAAGATAGTATTACTAGCAGTGCAACTACTTTAATAGACGACAGTACATTATTAGACCAATGTCAGAAGAAAACGGAAACAACTAAAGCATTGTCGTTAGAAACATTAAAGCAATCATCGCTTTTCAATGAAGTTAGCGAAAATTCATTGCCTGTGGACAATATATTACTTAATATCCAGTCCGTGTTAGACGGAAAGGATTTAAATGTGATAGAAAAAGATCTAGAAGTAGAATCCCTTGCAGCAACGGGTAGAGAGTTATCGTTGGAGGAACAAGCAAAATTGGATGCTGATATTGCTGAATTGTTAAACGAAGATGTTGGAATATCAGAATCTGTGAAGGAGATGTCATTAATTGATAAAAAAGAACTTGATAGCGGTATTGATGATTCAAACACCGCTATGAATTCACTTTTATCACTAGGGGAGAGTAGCGGCTATGAAAGCTTCGCATTTAAAAGTTCGTCGCAATCGACACCTGATAATGAGCCTAGCGAAGATCGAATAAGCGAACACGACGAAATAGAAATTGAATCAAACAAAGAGCAAGGTATATTTCTCCATAACATAATGGAATCAAATTCAATCACACCAGAGGAATTAACAGCGAATAAGCAAAATAAAGAAAGTTACCGTCAAGATGTATTTAACGGACAACCGAATGTCGGCATATTTTTGGACGTTCTTTTACGAAAACTTGAATGTATGACAAGTAATAATTTATACGTTAATTTACATTTAACCGGGCTTATCAGTAGATTGGCAATATACCCTCAGCCCCTGTTACAGTCATTTCTTTTAAATCATTCCCTGGTATTTCAACCTAGCATTAGGTCTCTTTTTCAGGTTCGTAATTACATATTTTTATTACGATGGTGTTTTACAAATAATATAAATTATACAAAAAAATCGATTTTCTTCAGGTACTTGCATCATTGAAACATAAAATAGATCAGTTTCTCTCGCAACACAATAATGTAGAATTATTGGTAGAGCAAGCTCGATTATTTTTAATTAACCGTGAAGATAAACTAGTGAATGCAAGAAAAAATGCATTAGAAGCTGCTGCCCATTTTGTGCCTACTAAAAGAAATTCTTTAAGCGGGGAACCATTTTCAAGAGGTATGACCTATTTTTTAATTATTAGGGGTGGGTGGGTATCCGAGTCGCGGATCGGGTTGAGTCGGGAACTGAAAGCTTGTGATACTCGGGGATCCGACTTCGAAGTTGGGTCGGGTAGTGCTTGGGTCAAATCAGCAACCCGAAAATTTGTAACATTCGAGTACCCTTCCTTCAATCAGATTTTACACTAATCCTTATTTGATTAAATTGTATTTACAATATTGCTACCATTGTTGATGACAAAAAAGCAGGTGTAATTAAAGTATTCAATCCACATTTACTTCACGACGCGATTAATGCAGCCTGTATGCGATTCGGTTAACCTTTTGTTGCGGAAGACGTATATATACGCTCTAAATGTGTATCAATATCTACGAAAGGCGTATATATACGTCTAGTAGATGTTATATAATATAACATTATATAGTATAACAATGTTTGGGGTCAATCAAAGAGGTAAATGAATACTTAAATAATTCACAATTTGTCACAGTTGTTTATAATAAAGTAGTTTGCACACAATATGTTATAAACTGTTTTCTTTGTTTGTGAATTTTTAAAATTGAATTTCATTTACATAGAATATGAAAACATTTACGAATCTGAATGAATTAGTGTAAAATCCGATTGAAGAATCACCCGTCCTGCGACATAATATTCGGGTACCCACCCACACTTACTAATTCTTTAAACTTTAGATTTATAATTTCTATTTCGTATTTATACTTTGCCGATACGTATATAAAAATTAATATCATATTACTGTTAATAACTGCCATGCACTTTGGAAGTGTTCAAACGATGTAGGTATAGTTATCACCTATAATTGCAAATCATACATAGATGTCACATTTTGAAATCGTACTTGAAAAACTGCATTTTTAGGTGAAAGCAAGAGATGGAGTCTAACGTCGTCTTTTACACAAATGCTTAGAAGATCAAGTGGTAGTTCTGGTCCAAGCAGTTTAATCAATACAAATCAATCAACTGGTACGCCAGAAAATCAATTGGAAGCGATCGGACATGGATCCGGATACCGGTAAACATTTCTTTATTCCATAATAAATATTTAAAATAGAAACAAAAATTAAAATGATTAAAATAAGGGAGAAATTACAAATTTAAAAATAAGAATTACAAAATCATAATAATACTACAAAATTGTTCATCAATTAGGTACTACACGAAAACGTCCTGGGAATCCCCGAATGAAGTAAGTCCAGTACAAAACGTGATCTTATGCGCAGTCATATTAGACGAATGGCTAAAAGAATTAGCCGCTATTACACAGGAACATGCCATTATGTCTCTCACAAGTAATTTGGAGTTTAAAGTTTAATATGTAAAACGAGTAAAGTACACAAATTAAAATTCAGTTAACAATAGAGTAATTCTATTCAAAATATTTTTTCCTTCTTACAGGGTTTTAATAAAGTAATATGTGATATACTGTTAGATTAACATATAACAAATCATATTATAGCGTTTAAAATGTTTATCTAAAGTTATTGAATAGAATGTAAAGATAGTATACAAAATATTGCTACGGATACGAAAATAATATCTATTTTATTTTGCAATTGTAGATAAAAAGACTAATGTAATTGATTTCAAAAGTTCTAGATTTATACGTTTTTTTTTTCGTTTGTTAATGTTGTCCATTTTAAGTAATAGTTATGTTGGAATTGTGTTAATAGAGAAGAATATTAAAAATTTTATTTAATAGGCGCTTTAAAATATTGATTATTAATATTTAAATAATATCGGCTGAATCTAATCGCGAAGACTGACATTTAGAGCAATTTCCTATACGACGATATACACATATTACATTATTAAACAATTTAATAACTTTCTACTATTGTAAACCGAATCAGTTTATTTGCAATTACATTTAAATATATGGAATAATTCAAGTTCATAAATAGTTCAAAAATATATACATAAATAAAGAAAAGTGCCAAGTAATTGCTTTAGTATGCAATATAATATAATTAACACTTTGGAAATTGTTCCAAATGTTTTTAAAACTTAACGATCAAATAACCATTATGACAAATTAATTTTATTTAAAAAAACGAGTGCCGCGCATGAGTATATTTATAAATTTTGTGCTAACTAGCAATGTGTAATGTATGATAATTACATAGCCTGTTTTTATTGTACTTAATTTAATACATGAGTAAAATCATGTAATCACCGAGTAATATATATCCACAAATATAATTTAAAAACTTAACAGCACAAAATATTATATAGATATAAAGTTATATCTCAAATTATAAATTTTTAAACATGCCGGCTGAATGATTCATAACTGGCTATAAGCCCATATCTAAACATAATTAACAATTTGAGATGTATTAATTTTGTCATACATCTTCATTTTTACTGCAATAATATTGGATGCAATGTGAAGAAAATATTTGATTACATAGTTTTATATTGATAAAATATATCAACTATCAAATTTTGGTTGAATGTTGATTAATTTAAGCATAAAAAGCAAATTAACTTCTGCAGTGTTCAAAGTAAAATTTAGCATAATTTATTTGCATTATACTATCGATAAGCAAATGGAAATTAATACTTGCCAATAATGTAATATTATTGCACAATTATGAAGTATCTGTTGGTATATACATAAGTAACATATCAAAATTTAATTATTAATGCAAGAATTATTCTAGCTCAAGTTTTGTTAACATATATTAGAATCAAGGTCAATATGGGTGCAATTTTTAACGCATTACCATAATAAGAAGCAGTTAATGACAGTGAAAGTGCAATACGTGTATTGAGAAAAATTGTAACTGTATATTCTGTTTATCATTGAAAAATAACGTATTTTTTGATCACTTTAAAATTTATATTTAGTATAAAATACTTGCCACGATGTGATATTAAACTAGGCTATCGAAAAATTGTCTTTATTGAAATATATTGTTTCGTTTCAAACATTGATATGCATATTGCTTCAATTAAAGATATTTACAATTTTGTATCAATATAATAAAGTGTGCTTCTAATGTTTGAATATAGTGCATGTTGCAATAATATCATTTTATTTAATTTACTTCAAATGATATTGACTTTACAGTGTTTTAGTACTAACAGCGCCTTAATATTGAATTTACTAAATTTATTTATAACAAGAATGTTAATAATTCTTGAATACGCGCAATAGTAAAAAAAATGTGTAAACGCATATTTCGCTTTTCAGTGTAAGAATTTTACCATTAATGTACTTTACCGAAGACATGCAGTATTTTCAAACAAAATTATGTGCTTGGCGATTTATGGCAAATAATGTAATTTAATATTTATTATTATTTTATCATTCACTTTATTGTTATGTTTAAATTTGTTGATAGATTTAAATAGTAAAGTAGTTTATCATAACTATTAAAGAACTTAAATCATTCAGAATTGCATGTATGTATATAATTTCAACGACATACTTTGTAAATGTTCAAGGTAGTAATTTTCTTTATACAATTAAATTTCTTAATTCCATATATGGCTGTCAATTTATTTCAAAAGAACATTTACCGTCCCTTTGAAAACTGTGGCATTGAATTAACTAAGTCCTCTCGTTATTTTATAAAACAATAAAGTGAACTTGAAATTATATATTTGCATTTCTGTTTAATTTGAAAATATATTATATATTTTGTTACAAAATAGTATGTTACAATTTGTAGTAATAAATTATACCATTTGCAAGTTTTTACGAAACGCTACGAAAGCTTTGATTTGTTACATATTGATTTCTTTCTAATAAGGCAATTATTGCTACTATCAGAATTGTATCATACAAAATTTAGTATATGTACAAAATTTAAAAAAACAATAATGTTAATTACACAAAGTGTAAATTGCAAATGTAACATAGAACGAATATTATTGTGTTATATAGAAAATGTTTTAATAAAAAACTGATACCAAAATATTTGATTGTGGCAATTTTTACAAAAAATGTTCTCCTAAATCTTATAAGATTATTTTAATTCTTATGTTTGTATATTTACATTTTACACGTATTCTATATTTATAACTACAATAATCGAAATGTATTTTTGTATGTTATTTAAAACGAAATTTCGAAATGTTAGATTTATATTACATAATATTAATATAGAAATAGTTGCTTTATAAAATATCACTGTATTTATGCTTTACTGATACCTTTTCCAATATTTTGTATAATTAGAGTTTAATGTGCATTCATTAAAAATAAGTTTTAAGAAGAGAAAAAATACAACTCCTATATTTTTGTAATGTCAATCAATGTAATACACAATATGCAATAAATTCAACTTTTATTCGACATATTTGACTTTTATAATTATAAGTACAAATGAGGTATGCAATTTTATTTTTAATTATACTGCTGTTACTGTATTCATATTTTCTGTAGAAATTCTGTAATAATAACAAATTCTACGTAAAAATTGTTATTATAGTTATAATTTCATGTACTAAACGATTTTATTATTTATTTCTTCCTATAACTTCTATAATTCCTACTTGGGTTCTTTAATCAATTTATTAAGATTATATATACGGTGCAACAAAAATAAAAAGGTTGCAAAACAACAAATCAATATCCTAAATTTTTTAGCGTGCAATTTGTTATGGTACGAATTATCAACTATTTATTATCAATATATAAATTATTGATACGAACATTCTACTTTTCTTTTAAAATTATTCATGCAATTAATAACGTCATTTACATGTAGGGATTATTATTCTATGTTATATTTAATATCAAAAGAAAAATGTACAAAAACATAATTGAATATTTTCAATCTGCAATGTTTTGAGAGAAATGCTTTTCTTAAATATAGATATCTAATTATCGAAGAATTAAAACGGAATTTATATACGCCCTATCGGAAAGATCCAATCGCATTGTCTCTTTGATCAACAGCTAACCGATGATGCAGTGTGCCAAAATTGCAGAACCAAAAAAAGAGAGGCTAATTTTAATCAGGAATCACTAGATTGTCGATGCTTAACTTCCTTAACTTTTTCTTCCATTTAAATTTATTACTTCCAAAAATATATTCATACAGTGCTTATGATAAAGTTGTCTATATGTATAAGTACATATATCAAAAATAGAGCTTTCTATCCGCATTACTACAACATACTGTATATCATTAAGTAGAATTTGACATAAGCGTTGCAAGTGTGATTAATCGACATGATCTCATACTTTCAAGCACGTTAATGTTATCGATGTATGCGTTCCAATTATTATCTTATTCATACGATAATATTATTTTCATTTATTAACGCCACGCCTAGATTAGGATAAAAACGTATTACGTTAAGTGCAAGTTGAAACAGTAATAATTCATATCACGTTTTCCTATGTTTAATTATATTTTCTTTGACTTCATTATTTAAAGTGGAATACTTGTTGAAGTGCCGAAGTGTAACATAACGTACTAATATAATTTAAATTAATATCTCGATGTTAAGTTAAAATTAATGGCTGTTCATAAGTGACACGATATTTGTTAAAGTATAATATTATAATTTCAGCACGTTCGCGTACAACCCATAACATGGAGAAATATACTGTAGTATCTGACATATCAGTCGTAGATGTTTACGATATTGCATCAGAAATAGGAAAAGAATGCGAGAAACTCATAGATTCGTATGGAGTAGAATCTGTGACGAATCTAATGCCAAAAGTAATACATGCGTTAGAATTACTAGAAAATCTTGCAACCAAAAATGAAAGGGAAAATACTACAGTCCAAGAATTACTGTCAAAGATATCACAATTGGAAAATGATAAAATTGGGAAAGCTGAAGACAGACAAAGATTTGAGAAGGTATTATATTATTTCTTACTCCTTTTTTTGCTTGTTTATATAAGGTTGCATTAATATCTTTGGTCATGAATTACCATCAGAGATTTGCCTAATTGTTATTAGTATATTCTACAAGTGTAAAGAAATAAGAAATGTTATACAAACATGAGTCATTTGATGCCTTATTAAAAAATTATAACAAAAATATGAAATACAAAGGGAAGTATAATTCTAGACAAGAATAAGTTAACAATTAATACAATCATTAATTATTAATACTCCATTTTAAAACATTCATTGTTCTTGTCAATATAATACCAGTGGCATTGAAACGTTGAATTTGTTACTTTATGAAATTTGTTTTGATTTCACTTTATTTCAATAAATAAGTTCATTTATCATACTACCATTATTTTATTGTGTAGAATCAAGTTTTTTTACAGTATGATTCTAGTTCAATAGTTCGAGAATGTATAAATGTTATTTTTAAAGAAATATGAATAACTTTAGAATTTGCCAAGAGATTATTAAAATTATTAAAAATTATTACTTTCCCATCAATCCAATATTTTTATCATAACTTTTTAATGAAGCTTCAAATGACTTATAGTTATATAACATTTTTGTTTATTTATAGTTATATAATGTACTAACAAAGTTTCGCGAAAAAAATTTGGTGTCCTACAAAAATTAAATAAAATTCTCTATATTTTCGTGTGGACTTATTGTTTAGTTATTTAAATACGTTTAATTATCGTATAGGAACTGGAACAAATTGAAGAGCATTGGCGACAGGAATCGCGTGATCTAGTAGAAATGGTAACAAGATTACAAGAAGAAAATAGACGATTATCAGAGGCTCTGCAGGAATCACGTAGTGATAGTCAGTACAGCAGTAAACAAAGTACTAACCACCTTCTCCTACTAACACAATGCTGAAAATACCCTGTTACATGTATACTTCATTAGTTACATGAACGTATTTTCAGCTTTTACAGCTAGTCAAGAAGTTGATATAGCAGTGTTGCAGCATTTAAGATCTATGATTGACAAACAAAGAGATCAGATTCGAACAAGGGACAAAGAGCTGTTCCAAAAAAATATGGAATTAGAAAATGTAAATTGGTACTTATGTTCGTATGTAATTTGTGGTTAATACAAATTGTGATTGAATATTGCTTTTGTGATACATAATATTATTTTTTATGTATTTATGATTTCCTTTAATGTGTGCTTTGCTTCATTTAAATAATAATGATAATAATAATATGCTACTTTATTCTAATTTACTGTTTTATTTTGCATAGCTAACGGCGCAAGTCGAGAAACTGGGAGTTGTCGGCCGAGAATTAAAACGAAAACAGCGTCAAGCGCAAATGCAAGCACGTGGCTTGGTAGAAGAAAGAGCAGATTTCTTAGCTCAATTGCAAGACCAAAATCGTGAATTAATAAATCTTCGATCACGCCTTGGTTTAGCAAAGAAAGAAAATGAAGACTTAAGTAAATTGCAAGGTTATCCAGATTTAACAAACAAGGCTGTTTATGATCTAGATGACCCTGACAGGCCAAGATTTACCACCGCTGAACTGAAAGAAATTTTACACGAACGAAATGAATTAAAGGCTAGGGTGTCAGACTTGGAAGATGAGCTAGAATTATATCGACCGAAATCTGAAACGTACGTTTCATATATATGCAATAATAATATGACTTGTTATACCGAGTGATTCTTCCCCTGGTAGACTCGAAAGTAATGCCGCCGCCTAAACACTATAGCGACAACCTCGTGTCTGTGTATGCGATCTGCTAGTGAAGAACCCTACTTCAATTTTGGGACTTGGCTTTTCAGTTCACGCACACAGCAATTTTCGCTGCAGTAACAGTCGCCGTTGACTCGCCGATGACAGTGACAATAGAATCGTCCTCTAGTATGTAGTAGACTGCGATATTCCTTTCGAGTCTACTGGCGGGAGAATCACCCTGTAATATAGCGGGTCGTTTAAGTACAGGCGAAAATTTTTACGCTTATTTTCTTCGAAACGAAGTGGTCGGTTTACATGAACTCTTGTTACATGAAGTCTTGAAAAAGACTTGTACCTGCAAGTACATCAATATACAGACTTTAATACCAGTATATCAGAATTTTCTTGGATGGTTTGAATGCCTAAAACAATAAAAAATTAGATCTGGATTTGAGAGACCCATAACGTCGGCTACAGTAGTTAAAAAACAACGACGGAAGGTTGACGGTGCAATGTTCAAGGAATGATATTACCTTTTTCTTTTATAGGGTTGAAGATGATAAAGATGCTCCTGTTCAAGGTCCTCTTCCTTACGAACCCGATGATGCACCCTGGAAAAGGTCAAGTGAATCTGGAATTCGTAAATTGTAAGTAATCGATAGACGAAATTTAAGAATTCTAATTTTTAATAATAATAACAATGTCTACTTTCCAGTTTCCGGAAAATTTTCTCCGAATCTAGCAGTAGTTTTTTAGTTGGTAGTAGTCCACGCAGAAGTCTTTCTAGTTTATCAAAAATGGCTCTCTCTGGAAATAGTACATATGATGAATCCGTATAATGGTCTTTCAACAAATAATTCTTGATGTCTTCTTACAAGGATGAACTGACCATGATGTTCTTATGTTCACTTATCACATTTTATTTGCCGATACATAAAAGTAACTCACTTTTTTCAAACGACTGGTTACAATAATTAAATGACTGGATAATATGAATATAAAAATATAGACAAAAGCACGAATTTTCACGTATGTACAACATTACATATATTTACTATCTAAAATGGTCTAAAAAGAACTAAATATGTATATATATACACACACATTCTTATGTTAATAATTACATTGACGTGCCTCCAAAGTGAAAAATGTTGATAATGACGCATATACTAGTGTTTCATTACTTTCATTGGTAATATATGGAATATAAGTGATGACGTAAAGTATAGTGTTAGGCGAAGTTACACAATTTCTTTAACTTGCGCGGGAATACAGTAGCATTTTTTTATTATACATTTATAGTTAACGTGAAGCAAATGTTTTTACATATAAGCAAATTCCATTTTATCTTGTTACAGTTTGAAATTTCATAATTTGTTCTTGCATTTATTATGTAATAATTATAAGTGCATGAAATTTCAAACGTACTGACAAATGGCATAGAGATATAATACCTTTATTGATACAAATTGTTTAATGTTATCGTGAATACAAGAAATTGTATGGTCACAAAAATGAATGATTACTTTTTTAAATATTTACATTTTTACATTGTTGTTTTCGAATTTTTAATTCCTCTTGCTTTATTATGATTCAGAACGTTTCATGAATTATTTTCTACTAAAACTTTAAATATATTTGAACAACATATTTTTTGTACAATTCTAATATGAATTTCAGTATTACAATGCGTTTATTTTCTTTTATAATTTGTGCCATTAAATATAAATGTGAAAATAAAGGTAAACATCATATTTATGTAGATTGTAAATAATATTTGAAAATCATAAACGTAGATATATTTAGCATAATATATTGTGGATTAACAAAAAAATATATTATATATATAATATAATATTATATAATATATATATGTATAATATTATATATATATATTATATATAATGATACAATAAATTATAATAGTAGTGTTAATGTGAAAGACATCTATCACATAAAAATCATTCGCATTCAATTAATAAAATACATTGATAGTAGTGACTTGCCATATTGATCCATAAATTAAAATTACAAAAGAAAAAAATCAAAATAATTATCACTAATATTGACTTTAGTGCATTTGAATAGAAACACTGACTTGGAAATATCATTTGTAAATATTCTAAGTTCAAACTTTAAAATCTCTATCGAATTCTGACATATGAAAATACAATTAATTTAGTCATAAAACAGACAGTTTAGTTATTGAAATTCGTTAAAAGTTTCCAACATTTTACAAAAGCTTCACGCTTTTTGAATGTTACGACATTAAATAAAATGAAATAAGTATTTGTGAATTGTATATTTTTAGAACAGTAAACATACAATTAATCAGACCAGTTTAAATTTAGCGACATATATCAAATGAAACTGAAAAATTAAGAAAGAACACATTATAACTTAAGTTACATGTAATTTTAAAACATGTTTATAACTTAAGTTATATGCTTCAAAGTGAAAGATGATACTTATTTATCTTACAATAAAAGTGTTTTCCATTCAATTATAATTTGTTAAAATTATTATACAGAAATCTGGTCCTATTAAAATGTGCCTACTAAATAAATGTATTTATCTATGTTGCCAAAGTTTGAAAAAAATATTCATGAAAAAAAATGTATTAATTTTGTTTAATTTATCAGATGTCAATCGAATTGGAGTATCTTTAAAAGATTCAATAATCCGTGAATCTATCATTTTCAAAGTGTATACATAGAATTTCAAGGTAGTGACCTTTACAATGTAAAAAGAACCAAGCTAAATAAAACTACTGTATATCTTATATTATAAAATTCTGAACAGATTATTAGATTATTAAATTAAATATATTACTATCACTATACTATAGTATAACAGTTTATAATTTTTAATTTTCGTAGGAAAATATTTATATATGTATTATACTGCGTTTACACATGATTAACACAAATGAAGTCTATATAATTTGTAGCACACACAAAGTGAAGATTAATGTTTGTATTTTCTACTGAAATACCGTAATAGTCGAGGGAAAAAGGAGAAATCCATTTCAATGAATTTATACATATATACACTGTAATATTTATGATGAAAATTGAAACTTTAGAAATACAGTTCAATACTTGTGTTATTAATTTTGTTCTTACGTTGTTGAATAATTAGTAAAAATGTCGTATAAAACACGGAATTAAGAAAAAATAGTAATATAGAAAAAGAAATGATAAAAGTGCCAAAGAAAACGAGGAATACAATTATTAAGATAGTGTACATATCTATGGAAACCATTTTATGCATTATTTGGCAATTTATTTATGCTCTATTACTACTGTTAGTAAATTCATTAGAACAGTTGTAATACTTTTATCAATACATTTGTAAATGTTATTAATATGCAAATTTGATGCCTTAACATTTATAGAACTGAAGTATACTTTATTGTAATCAGTTCTTTAAAAATAAATGATTATGTTCTATATATCATTGCGTTTTTTTGATAATTCAATTTTATGTAACATATTTAACTAATCGCTGTTTATGCGTACTATTAACTTCCCCTTACAGATAAAAACAATTCTAATTAAAAAGGACATAATATCGTTAAGTACATTCAACAATTTACAGTGGTGCAAGAGGACTAAGGCGATTGAGGTAGAACTTTGATGATAATTCGATTCGTGCTGTATCTCGAAAATTTTATTCTTGAAAAATCAAATTCTAAGAACGATCTCCGTTTATTCTTAACCAACGTCCCGCTACACCATTGATCATTGATCTAATTACGAGAATTCATTTTAAGATACATAAAAGATGAAAGTATTAAACACATGATGGCATATAGCAGGGAGTTTTAACCTAGGGTTCGCGAGCCAGATGCGACTTCTTTTCCGTTATAATAAACCGACGTGTATAAAATATTTTGCGCGTACGTTTAAAACGAAGAAAAAAATATAAAACAAAGATACTTTCCTTTTTATAAAAATTACAAAATAAATTAATATTTATAGGATACACAGTTGACTAGTATGTTATAAATCCACGTTATTCAAGTTAGCTGCGGATCCAGTTGGCAAATCGGGCGGTACAAACTTACCGATAGGTTGTATCGCTTGCCTTTGTTCTGCTAATTTACGCATTTCTTGCCTAAGCTTGCTTAGAATCGCATGATTCGGCTGATTGACTGCAGCTTTGCCTTGTAACAACGTGATTTCTTGTTCTAATTGTTTCTTTTCTTTGAATGATTTCACACTTCGAGAACCATATAGCCTTAATAAGGAACCCCAAGATTGGATATGAGGATGCATAAGTTGCAAAATGGCTTGTGCTGCTCGTTGTTTCCCATCTTTTTTGTTACGACATACCTAAAATTATAGAGTGTTTCCAAATGTATATTATGGTCCAAAGTAATATTTATAAGCTATACAAATATTAAGTTTAATTTTATTCAATATACGGGAACAACCCATTAGTGTACAAAAGTAATCAAAATTTCACTGTCGATATTCACAGGATGAAACATAAATGACATAAGTTAAAGATAGAATAAATCAAAATTCGATAGAATTAGAAAAAATAAGAAGAACAAGAATAAATATTATACAGAAGAATAATTGTCCATATCTTTTAAGTTAATCAACGGCCACTTGAATTATCCACATCTCTTAGCTTGATAAATTTCTATGCTCCTATATTTCAAGAACTATTTATCCACATAGATATTCGTTCGCCATGCTTGCTGACTCTGACCTGATTAGTCGCCTAATGCACCACTGTGAATTTGCTTTTACTGATTTAGACTTTTTTTCCTAATAAGATCAATTCTTCAACTTGTAAAAAATCGGAACCAATAACATGTCCACTGTTTTGCTTTACCCAATTCTGTCTTGTTATTTCTTTCGTATTGTACACAAATGGAATTCGTCCGGGAAATTAACAAATAAATAAATATTAAATCGTAAATCAATAAATTATAATTTTACTTACGACAGTAGCTTCGTGTTTTCCAACACGCATTGTAAATTCATTGCGCTGGTGCTTTAACGTATTTACAGAGTAGTTAATGTGCATATCACCAAGACCATAATTTCGTTGAAGGCAAGTGATTAAAATAGCATGTGGTGACGGTTCGGTGGTTTTTGCGCAAAATTCGGCGACTCGTGGATCGATGATCGATATTTCATCGAAGAATGATAAATCCGCATCAGAATTTGCTCTGGATGCTTTGATCATTCGGCTATTATTACCAGAAGCTGTATCCCCGCCATTATCACCAGAAATTTTATCTCTCATTTGAGGAATCAAAATTTCAAGAGTTTTTCGAGCAGCATTAGCTTTTGCTTGCTTTTTACTACTACCAAAACCGCTACCATACTCCATATCATTTATATAAACAACAGCAGAATACGGAGTTGCTGCATTTTCTGAAATTAATTGTTCAATTTCATAAATTTCTTCCTTATATTACAAATTCTCAAATACAGTCGAACCTCGGTAACTCGAATCTCATGGAAAGAATGAATATTTTCGTGTTATAGAGGTTTTCCAGTTAAAAAGGTTCGAATTATCGAGGTTCGACTGCATTACGAAATATAAAAATTATTTTTAACTTAACTTACCTAATTCTTTAAACTTATAAGTTGGTTGTTTTTTAAGCGCATGCTGTACATATTCGTGAAGTATACAAACATAACTTTTCCCTGAGGGATTCATTATCCAATGTTTTGGTGGTCTTTGACCACTGCTATCATCTCCAGTATTACCACTACTACTCCCTGCTAGACCAGAACTGCTAACAGGAAATGTTATTAATTTCGTTCCATCGGGTAAAGTAGGTCGTTCCAGTTGTTTGCGATGTTTTTTATTTTTTGTAAATTTTCTTCTTGCAGACCATGATCTAGAGTAATAACAATTAAATATCTGTATTAAAGTGTGTTAAAACGTTGTTGACAGGAGAGACAAATTCGCGTCTTTTGCTTCTCAAGCATTAGTGACGGGAAACGCGAATTAAAGATGTTTCTGAAAAGAGGGCACATACATCTTCAGTAAATCGTATTGAATGAACTGCCGTACGTCTAAAAATATTCTCCTAAAATTTAAACATTTCACCAATTATGATAAATACAATTTTTTTCTTTGCTAGCATATGTTTGACTTCCGTTACGTTGCCCAGAAATCGCTCGTCATTTCGGTTTATGGGCCCTTTTTTTAGAAACATCCTCAATTGTTGTCATGCATTGTCAAGTACTGGTAATAAATTAACAACAATAATTGCATAATAATTACTGTATAGAGAGCATAATAGTACTGATCAAATTTTAATAAATCATTGTATTGTACGAAACATTGTTTTGAGTAGTCACATGTTTCCCAAAAAAGTGTGGGACCCAATGCGATACATTTCATATCATACCATTGGCAATGTGTTAGTTACTCTTGTGGTATCATAATTACTTTAATAATATTTGACGTATACTTACTGAAACCTCATTACTTTAATAGCTTTAAAACGAAATAATGATTGACAGTAATTTCTTAGTTGTCCGCTATCTAACGAATGAGCAGCCCGATTTTCTTGTATTGTTTCAATTTTTGCACTAGGAAGACTGCAAACTTCTGCATTTGGATCACGTTCCTTTTGCTTTTTCCTTTCTTCTTCTTCTTCGCAAAGAGCTCTTTTATATTGAAGACAAGGTATTGCACTAACAGGCACTTCATGTTTCCTTACACTGCCAGGCCCAAGGAAATATGGTTTTGCAAGGGTACATACTCTGCTCTGTTTGTGTAAATACAAAGGCATTCCACTGTTATGAGTTACCTGTACCCAGCCTTCCGGAAGCACATCAAAATGATTATGTCCAATTTCTGTAAAGTTCAATTAATCAAAACAAAATCTTATATTGCTTTAAACGTGTACTCAAAACTTGAAAAGTGTATAAATTCGATGAATTCGATAATTTCAAGATCATCTCTAGTATATTCCAATAAAATAAAACGTATATAAACTGTTATTTAGATCGTTAACGAATTTTTCCGATTATCCAGATTTCTGATTACTCAGATCGGACCCGCTATCGTTTCAGCCAAATAAATGAGGTTCCATTGTATAGTTACGAATATAAATATTATAATAAAGCTTTTTTTATAGTACAAAAACCTTTTTTATATTAAACATTCACATGCTTACCATCTAAGACAAGCTTTTCTTTTTCTTCGTATGGTACATTATCCTTCTTGTCTTTTCTTTTGCCTTTAAATTCTTCTGGTAAACCTAATGGTAGTACATAATACTTAACTAAAAAAATACTCTGCAGCTGCATGATCTATACAAGAAGTACAAAAATAAACAAGTGATCTCACTTCTTTTTTATTATGAATCTTGACATGAGTGAGTTATATATTTTGATGTTTTAAACTTTAAATATATTCTTATAAATTTCTTCTACATTAATATAAATTATACTATATGCTTATCCATATCTTTTATACTTTACCTTATAAAAAAGACATAAAAGAAAACTTTATTTTAATATCTGATCATTTTGTAACATTGAAATTTACCTTCTTCAAGCATGGCTTCAATTTCTTCATCAGGTACATCAGAATCCATACTTTCATTGGTGTCAGAATCCATGTCAGAACAGTTCTGATCTGGATGACGTTCTAAATCATCCAAAACATCAAACTGTCTTAAATCATCTGTAGCTGTAATACTGTCTGTAATAGATTCCATAATACAGTCTTCAGTGATAGAACCATTATATATATTTGTATCATCAGCAGATGCAGTTTCTTCCTCTATTACATCACTACAATGACTATCTGACATTCTACTTTGGTTATCAGTATTTAGATCTGACATGCTGTATAGATTATCCAAAACTGATTCATTTATGTTTTCACTTTGAGAAGCCATATTACATTCATGTCTTTCTTCAGGAACTTCTTTATCCGTGTCCATTATATGTATAACAAGGATCTGTTAAAATACTGTAAGATCTAATAATCAATAACATAAAGTATCAATTATAATGTATATTCTATGTCTAGTAATTTTTGTATTTATCAAATATTTAATTCATTCATATACAGTGGCAAGAAAATAATTTTCAAACATTATTATAGCAAAAGTTATCATTTGAACTTAAAACACAAACTCTGTATATAATAACCCATGGATTAAATAATATTAGCGCGTCGTATGGCCGCACCACTTTCACCAATGAGGCCAAAGTCCAATCAATTTGAAACCACTTTGACAATGGCAACGAAAATTGGACATTTGCATTAGTGTTAGCAGTTTGGGGCCTATTATACATCCATGAGTACATATTGCACAAATAATACATTATATTGTTAGAATATTGTAGAACATAGTTGACACAGTTGGTTGGCTCTAAAACTAGACAGGAACAACATTGAAAAATTGAACCTGTTACTAGTCAGAACCTGTTACTACTCCAAATCATACACTGGTGATTAAAAAAATTAAGTTTGTTAAAGTAGCATACAGAATGCTCCTTAAACTAAAATAATATAAATTACATGTAGATTTAACATTTTCGTAATAAATATATACTAGCAAAATTAAATATTTAGAAGATATACGTAAAACAATTATAAAAGTATTATAGTACAAAATTTTCAAAATTAATGATGAATTGACTCAAGTATAAATATATACTAATTATCTATACCTTGTTTGCATAAAACACATTATGAAATATATAGCAAATTATTATTATGATGGGACCTCTAATTTCGTTATATCTTATTTAAAATATATTCGTTTAAAAGTGTTCCATGGATAATCATGTGAATAATTATTTCACTATAGTAATGAATTATAAACATGATAACAAAAGAGCTTGAATTTTTTGTATGAAAAAGTAGTAGCAAAATATATCTATGACCTTTATGCTTAATACATAATATAAACTAATATTATAATACACCATCGTTAATTTCAACTCCATAATAATACCTTTATTTATGTATATCACAATATTGTATGTTTCTGAAAATTATAAACACTAATTCACCAACGATTAAATTATTGTTGGGTTAGGTAAGGTTTATCTTAAATACTTTCTATTTACTGGGATTCCCCTAATATTTGTAATCTTAACATAACTTTGATCAGTCTTATTTAGAACACATAATCATAAGCACTTATTTATTTAAAATAAAGATGTATTCATTTTATTCAGAATCTCAATTTTATTTTACGTAATAACACAATTAAACGGAAACTTTCATGATGGTTAATATAAACGTAAATCAAACGCTATCTTCTGTTACATCGAAGAAGCTACTCTTATTCAATGCTCGAGCACAGACGATCAGGCGTCTGGAAGCTGAGATCATTGACTAAGTATAGGATAGACCATTGACTAAGAACAGGATAGACCACTCATCCAATAAGTACTTTTCTTTATCACCCGGATTGCGGTCTCATGAGCCTCCAAATCGTTTTCATTTTTACCTTTTCGATTGTCTAAAATGTATAACTTTTGCGGTTGCTCTTACATTTTGTATATTAAAATACTTTAGAAGTGTTTACATTCTTGGTCAGATAATATAACGAAAGATATTCTTTCGTTTATTTCGATATCTTGTTCTTAGTCAATGATGAAAGCATTGACTAAGAACAGGATAGACCACTCATCCAATGCTTTTGTTTGTCACACGGTTTTGGGGCTCATGAGCCCCATTACCATTTTCGTGTCACGTCCAACGTTAACGGTTAAGCATAGAATAAATGTGCAGCGCTGCAAGTGATAAGAATTAAAACTATAATATCCGTAACAATTTAAATATGGTTGGATATACAGTTTTATATATACGTTCGACCATTTACAATATCGGCGAATTAAAAAGCGTTAACAAATCAATCTCATGGTGTATCTCATATACTCTTTAAATTATTTTAATATTACGCTGTTACGTAACGAAATGTTTAACGTATTGTATTTATTGTTACAATAAATTCCTCAGAGCGCAAACGTATAATAAAGATATAAAAATTAATAAATCTTATCATATTGTACTAGAAAACTAGTGAAAAATTCAGAAAGGTCTCTTCTCACGCGTGATCCGAAGAAGGGGAGTCACGTGACATCTCCTCGCCTATATAAGCAGTGGAAGGGCGACGCGCACTCTTATTGTTGCAGGTGCTCCCGAAGGGATCGGATCGAATCTGTATATCACAGATTCACTTTTTAGCTAGATGATGACCAGAGATAACCACTGGGGCTAACCCACCACCCACCACCCACCACCCATCACCCAACACCCACAACCCACCACCCACCACCCACCACCCACCACCCATCACCCACCACCCACCTACTACTAATTTCTCTTAGACTCAAGATTAAATTTAACCCATTACATTTGATACACATATATCTGTGCATGTATGATTGTATTGCAGGTACTACCCACTAACTTTTATTACGTTATTCTATTTATTTTTCATTTTATTTATGTTATTCTTCTCATATTTTATTCTGCTATCATTTTACTTTGTTTCTGTTTCGTTGTATCAACATTCTGTTCTATTAATTACGTTTGTCTTCTAATAATTTATATATTTCATTCTGTTTAAATGTTACTCTGCTTACATTTTATTCTGTTAACATTTTACTTTATTTCTCGTTTCTTGTACCTACATTCTATTCTATTAATTACTTTTGTCTTTTATTAATTTATTGCGTGGACTACTAATTTCACTTTAACAGATTAACTTCGTCACGAAGATTCAAGAATTTTAAGAAGAATTTTAACAAGAAATCAGCGAAAGAAGATTCATCGCGGGATGCGTGCGTCTAATTCTAAGTTAGAATAAGCTACGTACATTTAGTCAGAGTATTTTGTACCTCGATTACTGTGCATGCATTTTGTTCTAGGATCGCTCGACAACTTAGAGCCAAAAAGCCTTAACTTCTCTTAACTTCTCTTTCAAAGTACATAATATCTTTCATCCCATTCTTGCTCGCGTTAATCAATTTGCAATCGCTGGATCCCTTCGAGATTCTCGCCACGCACTCGCTCTCAAACAGCTGCGCTGTTCGAGGGTAGTCATGGACAATCGAACTGTATGCTTGGTAAGTCGTTCTGTCATACGATCTCAATCTCATTCCTAATCGCAATCGACGTTCGTTCGCGCCTCGAATCGTTGAAATCGCTTTCGAGTCGAGGTGCAGTGGTGTTTGCGATGCGAGGATCTGCAGCCCCTATCGAAGCAATTCGATAGGGGTGCAAGGCCCTGTAGGCTGGATCGTACGCATCTCTGTCTCGGGTACGCAGTGCGGCCTTCTGTTTGCTGCTGGGGTTAACGTAATGTTAACTTTCTGTTAGACGGCATCAGTGGTCATTATGTACTGCCCTCGATGTAGAGGGATTCTTGCGATCCGACTATTAGGCTGTGCTGGATCCTCTGCAAAGCAACGCAACTTCACCTCGGTCTCGAAAACGATTTCTTTGACTCGTGTAAGTCGCGTTCGAATTTCGCTTTCGATTCGGGTGAGTGCGAGTCGCATGACAGAGCGCTCGAGTATAGAGTTTTGTTGCGCATGCAAGTGCGTTTCGTGACTCGTTGGTTCTTTCGAGAGATAGTAAATTGTGTTTGCTTTGCTCGCGATTTTTATATTTGCTTTTCATCGCCCACTTCCGGGCGAATGTTTAAAGAATTAGCGTTGCGTACAGAGTAAAGTAGAGTTTAGTTTGCCGTATTAAATTCCTCTTTGCGAGACACGAACGTTTTAACAAAGTGTCAGTAGAGTCTCTTGCTTTTCGTAATATGGCTCTAAGTTGGAAGAGCGTATCTTAGAAACAGAATACATCGGTAGGGTTACAAATAAACAAATTATTTTTCGCGCGAATATTCAGTAACTCTAAGAAATACTTTAAGAATAATCTTCAACGGGAAGTCATCGAAAGAAGATTCATCGTGGGAGGCGTGCGTCTAATTTTAAGTACATATAAGCTACTTATATTTAATCAATGTAAATTTTGTACAACGATCGCTGTCCAACTTGCAGCCAAAAAGCCTCAACTTCCCTTTTACAGTACATAATATCCATCATCCCATTCTTGCTCGCGTTTATCAATTTGCAATCGCTCGATCCCTTCGAGATCCTCGCACGCACTCGCTCTCAAACAAGCGCGCTGTTCGAGGGTAGTCATGCACAATCGAACTGTATGCTTGGTAAGTCGTTCTGTCATACGATCTCAATCTCATTCCGAATCGTAATCGACGTTCGTTCGCGCCTCGAAGTCGTTGAAATCTCTTTCGAGTCGAGGTGTGGTGGCGTTTGCGATGCGAGGATTATGCAACCCCTGTCGCAGGTACTCGATAGGGGGTCAGGGCCTGTAGGCTGGAACGTAAGGGTTTGGTAACCCTATGTTGCAGCTGCAGTAGTTTCTAGGTAATGCTGGCTCTGTACTTTATTCCTGCCATTAGGGTTTGGGGCACTTGCGATCCGACTATTAGCCTGTGCTAGATCCTCCGCAAAGCATCGCAACTTCACCTCGATCTCGAAAGCGTTTTCTTTGACTCGTGTAAGTCGCGTTCGAATTTCGCTTACGATTCGACGTGAGTGCGAATCGCGTGATAGAGCGCGCGAGTTTGAGTTTTATTGCGCATGGGAGAGCGTCGCGAAGCTCGTTGGTTCTTTCGAGAGATAGTGAATTGTTTTTACTTTGCTCGCGATTTTTATATTTGCTGTTCGTAATATGGCTGTAAGTTGGAAAAGCGTATCGATACTTACATCTAATCAAAGTAACGTGTACCTCGATTACTGTGCATGTATTTTGTTCTACGACGGCTACCTAACTTGGAGCCAAAAAGCCTTAACTTTTCTTGACAGTACACGATATCCATTCTCCACGCACTCGCTCTCAAACAGGCGCGCTGTTCGAGAGTAGTCATGCACGATCGAACTCTATGCTTGGTAAGTCGTTCTGTCATACGATTTCAATCTCATTCCGAATCGCGATCAAATTACGTTCGCGCCTCGAGTCTTTGAGATCGCTTTCGAGTCGAGTTGGAGCGGCGTTTGCAATGCGAGGATTTGCAGCCCCTATCGAAAGTGCCCGATAGGGGACCAAGGCCCTGTAGGCTGGATCGTAAGCATCTTTACCGCGGGTACGCAGTATGGCCTTCTGTTTGTCGCAGGGGATACGTCTTCCGTTCAGACGGCATCAGTGGTCCGCTACTGCCCTCAAAGTTTAGTTTCTTGCGATCCGACTATTAGGCCGCTATTTCCTCCGCGGAGCAGCGCAACTTCATCTCAGTCTCGAAAGCGATTTCGTAGACTCGTGTAAATCGCGTTCGAATTTTGCTTTCGATTCGGGTGAGTGCGAGTCGTATGATAGAGCGCGCGAGTATAGGTTTTTGTTGCGCATGGGAGTGCGTGTTTGCTTTGCTCGCGATTTTATCTATTTGCTTAGCGTTGCGTATAGTAAAGTAGAGCTTAGTTTCGCGCGTTATATTCCTCTTTGCAAGACACTAACTTTGTAACAAAGTGTCAGTAGAGTCTCTTATCATTCGTACGTCGGCTCCAAGTTAGAAAAGCGTATCTTAGAAACAGAATACAACAGTAGGGTTAAGCATCGTTGTACAGTTTTGTGAACCGAAATCCATTCTATGTTCTCTTAAAGTTTCTTCGAGAAACTTTAAGGGCGTAGAATGGCTATCGGTGGGTCTCGGCGCGTAGTCACCTCCTCGTGGTGAGACCTGGTAATTGGCATCGTTTTCCAAAGAATGAAACGTCTTTCGAAAACGATACCAAGCTAAGAACTACGCATTAACGTGTAACCTTTATATTTTAGTTTATATTTTACCTTAGACTTTCGTTTACATGCTTCGATCTTAGACTACATCTTACAGCTACCAGTTTCCAAGAGTGATCGACTTCGATTTCCAAATGCATGTTACACGTATCTTTGACTGTGTTAATATTTTGCAGGCTGTGCATTTCTACTTTAATATTGTATCAATATCGATTAGTGAACTGTGTATCGTATGATTTAGACTGTTATGAATATGATCTACGTTGAAGTTTTGTTAGTTTTGTGCTCGTGTGACTTAGTTTGTCGTGCGTGCTGATAGCATTAAGTATAATGAATCATTAAATAGCATTAAGTATAGTAAAGCATTAAATAGGATTAAATATAATACATATAAGATTTGAAATATAGTAATCTATCGATGGTCTTCGTTTCGTATCGAAGGAATATTCAGTTGATCGTAATATCAATCCAAATATGTATCTCGAAATTCGAATGAACTGCGTGACACGCGCCGCGCAACCGTATAGCGTTCCCCCACTCTTGGAGCTCGGGGTACGCGGCGCGTCAGTAATATTTCGAGTTTCGTACAGGAAGGTTGCGTATACATAATCGTACGGTGCGTACCTGCTCTACCTCTATTTGCTCCATACCATTTCCCTCCATCCTCAATCTAGTAGCATTGTTTAATCAACGTCGTGTCATTTATTGCTAATTCGTAACAACAAATAACAAACGATTATTAACTTAACAATTCTCAACGTTTCGATACCTTGTTCTTTTTTTCTTTGTTATTAATTTACTTCCTCCCCTTCCTTGAATTACTGCTGCCTTTTATTTTAACTAATCTATTTTTTGCATTGTTCTTTTTGTTACAGATACCTGTTTGGTAATTCGAGAGGCTAAAGAGGTGGATGGTAATATTTACGTTGCGCTAACACGTGGTAACGTACACATGGGTTCATACTTATTAATTTTTTTGTTTGTTCATACGTTTTGTTATTTCGAGTCATTTATATTTCGTAACCAACGTGCACGAAGGGAGGGCAGAATTTAGAATCATTCGTGTTTTTTCGTTATTTTTTTATTCCGTTTCATCGTGGACGTGTTAAAGAATTGTTAACAATAGTACAGTTACTACACGTAGAGTCTTTTTTCATTGTATTTCGGTCGCGAGTTTCGCTATGTAGTATATTATTGGTTTCTAAACGCGTTTCCTATTTCCACGAATCTGCTCGAGTTGTAAACACGCAAAAACTGTCGCCGGAAACGCGCCGCGTTCTTCTCGCCCCACTCCGGTGTTTTGATTTCGAACTTTTATTTACGCGAGCATTTGCGAGAATTTGATGGGTGGGGGGACACGCGGCTTACGTTTAGGAAGCGCGAGTTGAACGAACTTTTTGATTCCAATTCGTAAACATTCGTTGCGT
This sequence comes from Eucera pruinosa, assembly GCA_028830335.1. Lineage (NCBI taxonomy): Eukaryota > Metazoa > Arthropoda > Insecta > Hymenoptera > Apidae > Eucera > Eucera pruinosa. The sequence continues at coordinate 7,864,011 of JAMYCR010000014.1, read as the reverse complement.
ACATTTACAATACACGCGTCGTACATACAAATCATAGAAATATAATTCTAGAATTTCATTTCATATTGAGATATTAATATCGTTTAATCATTTCAGGGCAACGGTATTCGCAAACAGACGCTCGACAAGAATAAGAATAATAGAATACATTTCTTGTGTTGCGTATTTTCTTACCCTTCCCCCCTGCTACTAAATAAGCATTTCTTTCAGCACGTTGTGATCGCGCGCAATGCGATCGTAGAATCAGTGCTTGCCGTCGAACGATATTTGATTTGCTTAAGAGCACAGCTGCTCTAATTAGATTCATTTATAAAAATTACTCGCGAAAGTAGAGTCAGTGTTTGCTCGCCGAATATATTTACGCGGTTGCCTAGTCTTTTATTTTCCTTTTTTTTTTATTTAAGTAATAGAATTCGGTATTAGAGTCACTCTTCGGCTGTTGGCAGACGATCTCGCTGGGCTTCTGAAGTCCGCCATGTAAGTATCTTTGCAATTAACGTTTATCTTCACGAATTAAGAGATATAAAATCTATTAAAAATTTGTAGACTTCCCGGTTGCTATTTAATTTTTGTCGAAGTAAGAAATAGACTGATTTAAAAATATAGAATTTGTTAAACTTGCACGTCTTTAATCTCAAGATTATCAAATAATCGATAAGCAATATCTCGAAGAATAAATTGTAATCTTCTCGTTCTCTTTTCTTTGTTACAGGTCTTCCACAGATCTTCTTGTCCTCTACGGACCACAGGACATGGCATCGCAGCTTCACGGCCTCTCGACATCATTTTTCATAGTGTTGACTTCAAGGCTTCACGACTCCACGACTTCACGGCTTCGCTAGATGACGATGGCAGCAGGTTGTCATCCGCCTGGCTGCAGCAGATGACAGCGTAGTCGTCTAACGGTGAGTGGCATGCGCTTTGAATTCCTCCGGTCACTCAATCATGCCGAGGACGAAAGGTCCGAATCGGCACGGGTGACTGGTTGTATACGTAGATTTTGCATAAACGAGTACAGTGACCACGGGTATACGATCGTATACACGTGTATCATTTTTATTTCTTGTATGTATTGTATCTATTAGACGAGGCTAGGTCTTCTTGCGCTCGCGATTTTAAATATTTTCATATGCTAATAAAAGAATTCGAGTCAATTGTAGAGTCACTTAGTAGGAACTTCTTCTTAAATATCGATGCACTTAAAAGTAGAGTGAACAGAAATTCCACAAAGATATTTATTAATGTGGAATGCTCGTATATTTGAGCACGTTATAATTTTTAGTTATATTTGTAGATTTATTCATTGCATAATAGTATGAGGAAATGTGTTTGCATTGCTATTTGAGTACACGCAGGTGTACGCGTAATATTGTATCAGAGTTCCTTGCTTGAATCGTAATTCGTAAAAGAATTGAGCAATATATTGCTTCGCGGTTCACAGTAGCTTCAATTCGATTTAAGATACAGAGACACATTAGATTTTTCTTTTCTCGTACAAAAATGATGCGAAATAAAATGCGTAAGAAGACATCTCGCGATGGGTAGATTTCCGAGTCGAAGTCGAAAACTTTAACGCGATGTTATGTTAAAGTTACGAAGCTTTGGTAAGGGAGTCGCCCAAGGGATTGCACTTAAAGTTTCACGTTAGAGTCCCATGTTCTATTTTATCAACGCGTTCTTAACTTCAGTTTAGAGTCCCTTGTTAACATTTAATATTATTAACTTTAATTTAGAGTCACTTGTTCGCGTTTCTTATTCTCAGCCTCGCGTATTTAAATTCACGTTGCATTAAAGTTTTCTCGCTTTCTTGTTTTGCAAGTAACGTAGCTTCTTTTCAATGTAACGAGTAGAGTCTGTTTGCTTTAAACGCATTGGAAAAGTAGAGTCACAGTCCGTTAGCCGATTACGAATGCCGACAAGTTTTTTAGCTAGGATTTTCAGCGTCGGTTCGTGCCGTTTTGCCGGGATCCCGCTCACGTGCTCAGGTGCTACTTGAGCGGGTGAAAAGCACGTGGCACGATCATTGTTTTTTATTATTTTGCTATTTGATATTTGATATTTGTGTGGCGGCTGATCGTGGGTAGCGTATCGTGCGCGACGTCGTTTCCACATTGTGGGTGTGTGTGGTTAGGCTGTGGACTTGCGTCGTTTTTTCATAATCTTGATTAACTTCTCAGTCAATTTATTTTTTAATACAATGGTACCAATAGTCTCCATTATATTTGCAATAATAACAATGAACCATTTATTGCAAAGACAGCACACGGTTTTCGTATTGAATTCTTTGATAAATGCTTAAAGTATATTTTGCAATTTTCTTATCGAATTACATGTTTGATAAATGCTATCAATGTGTATCGTTTACAGCTTTGCTATTGAATTACGTGTTTGATAAATGCCTAAAATATATATCAATTTACACGTTTGCTGTCGACGTACATTTCTTTGCGAAATGCTCGAAGTATATTGGAATCGTTGCATACGCTTGACATCATATAATACGCAATGGTCGCTACCCACGTCAGACGATTTCAGGATTTTTGTTTAATTTAGAGTGTGTATGAGATGTATGTTGAACTCGGGTGTCGGAGGCGTCCCGGGACGTTACTCCCTAGAGTAGGCTTTTGCACCCGGGTGGTATGCGTGTGATCCGCTGGGTGGGGGGTGGGGTGTATTCCTGTGTTGCGTGCCTGTTTGCCATTTTTTAAATATAGCATTAGGTAGGTAGGTAGCATACTTTCTGGAATGTGTGTTAATTTTAAGTAGGTAGGGCCGGGCAGGTTGACATATGGTCTCGGGTCGCGAGTTTCATATTTAATGGGGGGTGCGCGTGTCAACCTGTTTCAGGGAATCTGATTTGAACATCGACGGCGAGCTGATCTGACCTGGAGAATGCAGGTCATTTCCGGTCTTTGCCAATGTCGATCTTTCGAATCCGGCGATCTTGAATCGTCACGCGGACGCGGCCGCGATCTGCACGAAACGAACGTATATACTCAGCTCGAGGTTCGACACGTTTGTACGAGCAAGGATGCTGAGAATTCTTAGATTAGTTTCTTAGAATTCTTAGAGTCGTTGGTCGTCTGCGTGCTATTTAACTTCTTCGATATGCATTTTTATTCCATTTTTCTGAGTCTCTTTCTGGATTGCTTTTCGAGAACCTCGAGCTTAAATTCATGTCCCTGCGGGCATGGCGCCCGAAGAAAAGAAGAGGCCCGACAAACTGTCACGAAGAGGGCAGCAACGAATGGCTGTTCATTTTTTCGGTTTACGAAAGAATGGATGGTCATTACTCTTGTTACTTTGTCACTGTACTCGTTATTAGATTTGCATGCGTAGTGTTTTCAATTTCCACATCTGGGCTCCGCGTACATTTTTATACGTAGCGTTGCGAGAACGTACGCATGGGTTGACATAGCGTTGCGGACCAAAGAAAGCGCGAGGTGATATTAGAGTTGCGAATGAAAAAGTCACGGGTTTGCATTAGCGTTGCGAAGATACGATTATCGCGATTGATTTAGCGTTGCGAAGTATGAAATGTTGCGCGTATTATTAGCATTTCTTAGTGTCGCATTCCACAGTTTCATTGAGATTAGCATCGTAATATATTTGATAGCGTTGCGATAATATCGATCGCGTCTTCTAATTGTAAACACCTCGATTAATCGGAGCAGCTTCCGTTACACGAAAATAGTAGCTTCCATTGAATGAATTAAAATGTTAGAGTTGCGAAACATTTGCATCGCGCGTGTTTAGCTTTGCAGTTAGCGTCGCGCCACGAAATGATCGCGTTTTGCACGTAGCGTTGCGTATATGATAAAAAAGCCCACGATGTTCCATTGAGAAAGTGGAATTCAGTCATCGATGGACCATGGACGAGTCAACGGCAGCCGTGCATTGGGCACGCTGTACTTTCGCTATTAGTGTTGCGCTTTGAAGAAGAATAGGTGCATAGATTAGTTGTTATTATTTATTAGCGTTGCGTTACAGGGTCAACGAAGCGTCCAGGGCTGGACGCTTGCGCGACGTTGTCTTTTTCTTTCCTCTTTGATTGAAGTTGAGTCGAGTAAAGTAGTCTTTGCAGTAAAACGAAGCACCTTTCGCGATTGATTTGTTGAATTTGCTATTTGATTAGTAAACGTAGTATATTAGCGTTGCGAGAAACAAACAATGTTTCACTCACGCGTTCATCGGGTTTACGAGTGGATGATTGGTATTTTTTAGTGGCCCTTCTGGCTGCTCAATTCCGTTTCGTTTAGCACTCTTTGGGGCTGCTCTTTTTTCATACTTCTATTAGCGCCCTTCGTGGCGGCCTCGCGTTTATATTGCGCGTTGTTCGTCGAGCGTTTGTTATAGAAAAATACCGTTGCAAAACCTACATCGTTGCACCCTCGCGATTAGATCTCGAGATCTAATCATCTTTCTAATCGTTAATCATTAAAAAATTACATTTCGATGCCTGTACGCGTAATGCCACGTAAATGTGCAAAGCATAAGTTAATCGTTTCACCAGTATAATGTATCTCTATGTCGAAAACTAACACCGTACTACAGCAAATGTGTCTCTTATTTACGCGAAATGTATAACGTATTGTATTCATTGTTACAATAAATTCCTGAGAGCGCAAACGTATAATAAAGATATATAAATAAATAAATCTTGTCGTATTGTACTAGAAAAATTGCGATAAATTGAAAACGGTCCTTCTCACGCGTGATCCAAAGAAGGAGAGTCACATGACCCCTCCCCCCTTGCCAATATAGCAGGGAAACATCGCCGCGCGCTCTTAGATAGCTACTCTTCCAAGCACTCAACCTCTCACCAAGTTTCAAGAATTTTGGATTCGTAGTTTCCTCAAAAAAAAGTTCCTACACCCCCCACGTTCTTTGTTTCGTAACTACGCTTGCGATCGTGAAAAATGGAGAGCCGATGATTCTGGAGATAGAGGAAAATGTGCCCTTTAATTCGATTTCCGTTTCACGTCGATATCTCAACTCTTTCGCGAGATATGGCCGTTTAAAGTTTACTCTTATGGATAGTGCGCGCGGAGTTACGAATGACATAGTAAACATAGTAAAACTGACCTGCGTAATACTACGAATGGTGAGGTGGTTGAGAAGTAGGTCAGTTCGCGGAGGCCGAGAATAGCGGGAAAAAATTAAACTCGTCTTTAAACGATGATATCTCGGCAACCGAAAGTCGGACTTAGGTGAAACCAAAAGCATTTTAAAGGGGAAGGTTCACCGATCATGACAATGCAGGGATTTTGAAAATGTTCACGCAGCTTTTCTAAACGAAGTGCTTTTCTAAAGCACTTTTCTAAACGTATCGAGATTGGGCGTCTCGATGCGTCACACGAAATTCTTTATCTTTTACGACTCGACGCACGTATCCAAATAAAACCGATTGACTAATAACCACTGCACTCCGCACTTTCATTTCTACCAGTTTCGTCCGAAGGAAACGATTAGAAGCCAAGATCTAAGTAATTTTCTAATCCTATCGAGATCGAAGATTTGACGCGTCACACGAAATTTCGTATTTTTCACGAACCGAGGCACTTATACGATTGAAACCTTGGATTATTATCCATTCCACTCCGCACTTTCGGTTTTTGGTGGTTTCGATCGCATCACGGGCTTAGTTTCCGATATCTAAGCATTTTTCTAATCACATCGAGATCGGAGTCTTGACGCGTCACACGAAATTTCGTATTTTTCACGAACCGAGGCACTTATACGATTGAAACCTTGGATTATTATCCATTCCACTCCGCACTTTCGGTTTTTGGTGGTTTCGATCGCATCACGGACTTAGTTTCCGATATCTAAGCATTTTTCTAATCACATCGAGATCGGAGTCTTGACGCGTCACACGAAATTTCGTATTTTTCACGAACCGAGGCACTTATACGATTGAAACCTTGGATTATTATCCATTCCACTCCGCACTTTCGGTTTTTGGTGGTTTCGATCGCATCACGGGCTTAGTTTCCGATATCTAAGCATTTTTCTAATCACATCGAGATCGGAGTCTTGACGCGTCACACGAAATTTCGTATTTTTCACGAACCGAGGCACTTATACGATTGAAACCTTGGATTATTATCCATTCCACTCCGCACTTTCGGTTTTTGGTGGTTTCGATCGCATCACGGGCTTAGTTTCCGATATCTAAGCATTTTTTTAATCACATCGAGATCGGAGTCTTGACGCGTCACACGAAATTTCGTATTTTTCACGAACCGAGGCACTTATACGATTGAAACCTTGGATTATTATCCATTCCACTCCGCACTTTCGGTTTTTGGTGGTTTCGATCGCATCACGGACTTAGTTTCCGATATCTAAGCATTTTTCTAATCACATCGAGATCGGAGTCTTGACGCGTCACACGAAATTTCGTATTTTTCACGAACCGAGGCACTTATACGATTGAAACCTTGGATTATTATCCATTCCACTCCGCACTTTCGGTTTTTGGTGGTTTCGATCGCATCACGGACTTAGTTTCCGATATCTAAGCATTTTTCTAATCACATCGAGATCGGAGTCTTGACGCGTCACACGAAATTTCGTATTTTTCACGAACCGAGGCACTTATACGATTGAAACCTTGGATTATTATCCATTCCACTCCGCACTTTCGGTTTTTGGTGGTTTCGATCGCATCACGGACTTAGTTTCCGATATCTAAGCATTTTTCTAATCACATCGAGATCGGAGTCTTGACGCGTCACACGAAATTTCGTATTTTTCACGAACCGAGGCACTTATACGATTGAAACCTTGGATTATTATCCATTCCACTCCGCACTTTCGGTTTTTGGTGGTTTCGATCGCATCACGGACTTAGTTTCCGATATCTAAGCATTTTTCTAATCACATCGAGATCGGAGTCTTGACGCGTCACACGAAATTTCGTATTTTTCACGAACCGAGGCACTTATACGATTGAAACCTTGGATTATTATCCATTCCACTCCGCACTTTCGGTTTTTGGTGGTTTCGATCGCATCACGGACTTAGTTTCCGATATCTAAGCATTTTTCTAATCACATCGAGATCCGACACTTGACGCGTCACACGAAATTTCGTATTTTTCACGAACCGAGGCACTTATACGATTGAAACCTTGGATTATTATCCATTCCACTCCGCACTTTCGGTTTTTGGTGGTTTCGATCGCATCACGGACTTAGTTTCCGATATCTAAGCATTTTTCTAATCACATCGAGATCGGAGTCTTGACGCGTCACACGAAATTTCGTATTTTTCACGAACCGAGGCACTTATACGATTGAAACCTTGGATTATTATCCATTCCACTCCGCACTTTCGGTTTTTGGTGGTTTCGATCGCATCACGGACTTAGTTTCCGATATCTAAGCATTTTTCTAATCACATCGAGATCGGAGTCTTGACGCGTCACACGAAATTTCGTATTTTTCACGAACCGAGGCACTTATACGATTGAAACCTTGGATTATTATCCATTCCACTCCGCACTTTCGGTTTTTGGTGGTTTCGATCGCATCACGGACTTAGTTTCCGATATCTAAGCATTTTTCTAATCACATCGAGATCGGAGTCTTGACGCGTCACACGAAATTTCGTATTTTTCACGAACCGAGGCACTTATACGATTGAAACCTTGGATTATTATCCATTCCACTCCGCACTTTCGGTTTTTGGTGGTTTCGATCGCATCACGGACTTAGTTTCCGATATCTAAGCATTTTTCTAATCACATCGAGATCGGAGTCTTGACGCGTCACACGAAATTTCGTATTTTTCACGAACCGAGGCACTTATACGATTGAAACCTTGGATTATTATCCATTCCACTCCGCACTTTCGGTTTTTGGTGGTTTCGATCGCATCACGGACTTAGTTTCCGATATCTAAGCATTTTTCTAATCACATCGAGATCCGACACTTGACGCGTCACACGAAATTTCGTATTTTTCACGAACCGAGGCACTTATACGATTGAAACCTTGGATTATTATCCATTCCACTCCGCACTTTCGGTTTTTGGTGGTTTCGATCGCATCACGGACTTAGTTTCCGATATCTAAGCATTTTTCTAATCACATCGAGATCGGAGTCTTGACGCGTCACACGAAATTTCGTATTTTTCACGAACCGAGGCACTTATACGATTGAAACCTTGGATTATTATCCATTCCACTCCGCACTTTCGGTTTTTGGTGGTTTCGATCGCATCACGGACTTAGTTTCCGATATCTAAGCATTTTTCTAATCACATCGAGATCGGAGTCTTGACGCGTCACACGAAATTTCGTATTTTTCACGAACCGAGGCACTTATACGATTGAAACCTTGGATTATTATCCATTCCACTCCGCACTTTCGGTTTTTGGTGGTTTCGATCGCATCACGGACTTAGTTTCCGATATCTAAGCATTTTTCTAATCACATCGAGATCCGACACTTGACGCGTCACACGAAATTTCGTATTTTTCACGAACCGAGGCACTTATACGATTGAAACCTTGGATTATTATCCATTCCACTCCGCACTTTCGGTTTTTGGTGGTTTCGGTCGCGTCACGGGCTTAGTTTCCGATATCTAAGCATTTTTCTAATCACATCGAGATCGGAGTCTTGACGCGTCACACGAAATTTCGTATTTTTCGTGCACCGATGCACGTATCCGATTAAAACCGTGAGATTGTGGTTTGCTACACGCCGTGGTTTCATTTTAGGTCAGCCTCGAGGGAAAGAAACGATTACGAACCGATATCTAAGCATTTTTTCGTGGTATCGATAATTGCGTCTTAATGCGGCACGCGTCGACCGTTACTGACCGTTACTTAGTCGTTTGCCGCGTAAAAATTGCGAATGCGCAGTCTCGTGCAGTTTCGTGCGCGCGCAGTTTAGTTTTACGTTTAACTAGGAGCACGATTGTATTGGACGACGAGAAGATTATTGTCGTTCATTGAACGAAATATTTTAAAAAAGCTAGGTTACTGTTTCATTTATTCTAAACCTAATTCTACTATTAACTCCTTCTCTACCTCATCCGTACTTCGAAATTGTTAGCGGAGAAAAATAGACATCATAACAATTTTGCTGTACAATTGATTCGCGGCATTTTCTCGCGCTTGTACGTCTAAATTTTTTAACGCATTAAAAAAATACATTTCGATGCCTGTACACGTAATGCCATGTAAATGTGCAAAGCGTAAATTAATACGTTCGGCAGTATAATGTATCTCTTTATCGAAAGCTAACACCGTACTACTGCAAATGTGTATTTTATTTACACGAAATGTATAACGTATTGTATTCATCGTTACAACAAATTTCTAAGAGCGCAAAATAGCGCCCTTCTTTAAAACTGCTCTTCTCTTCAGACGACGATATCTCGGCAACCTAAAGTCGAATTGATGTGAACCAAAAAGTGGTTTAAAGGGGAAGGTTCACCGATTATGGTGGTGCAGGAATTTTGAAAACGTTCATGCAGCTTCAAAATGGCGGCGAGTTAAAGTTTGAAACGTTTTAATAGATGTTTTGGGATTGGTCAGGAACGAGTAAAACGTGCGCTTCTCTTTCGATAATCATATTTTTCCAATAAAAAGTAGAATTTAAATGAAACAAAAAAGATTTTAAAGAGAAAGTTTCCCTACTTTTTATACGCTAAGGTGAATGCAAGAATTATAATAACTATGAGTACTACAGAGGGCGTATGAAACACTCGGATTTTTTTCGAGGTCGGTATTTCAGAGCATGTGACACGAAGTCCCATATGATGATAGGTCTATCCTGTACCTCGTCTGTGATGAAACGTTTATTTTGTTGCTCGTCTGCGGTAGACGGGATTTTGTGTCCCACGTTCTGAAATACCGACTATGAAAAAAATTCCCATGCTTTTTACGCCACCTACGATTTAAAGCGATGAACGCAGTAACTATGATCGATTAGATCATTCGAAATGATAAAAATCGCTAATGTGTCGGCTCAATAGGTATCTTTTATTCCGCCTAATTAAAATAAGTTCAAGTTTTTGTTTAGAACAAAAGAATCATAGACTATAAAATAAATAGCTCTATATTCCTGGGACTCTCTCCTTTAATTTGGAACGCCATTCGTTCAAATCGGACGTCCAGAAATCGCAAAATTAATATTTATAAAACATAAAAAAACGAAAAAACCGACGAATTTGCAAACTGTAAATAAAATGTTGTGTATATAATTTCATTTATTGATCTACTACATATGATTACAGTAGGTAATAGTAATTTTATAAAGCAACTTTTTTTGTCACAAATAACTGTAGATTTTTGCTAGCTTATTCATTTATTTAACATGTATGGATACACTTAAAATGATTTTAAAAATAACTTGGATACAATTACATAAATTTCTTTCACAGGTACTATCTTTTTTGTTGTAACATATTAATGTGGAAATTCTCTAAACTCATCTAAATGAAAGTCACGATTGTTGTACGTAGTTTTGTTTATGAAATGACAGATTTATACAAAAATCTGTCATTTTAATTTACTTTTAACCCTTTGACTGCGGAGCACTCCAAATTTAAACACTCACTTCGTACGGTATACTTTTTCGCGTTAAACTTTTTTATTCGCTACACCCTTTTACCGAAGGAAATTTTTCGTGACCCTCTCGTCAAAGAGCGAAGTGGAGACTAGGTAGAAATTATTTTCACCCTCTAATTACAATGATGTGTGCATTATTTTGTATATTTTATGTATTTTTCTATATCATATGAATTCTATATTTTTTCACATAGGTAAATTTCTCATTAATGCATTAAAATCCGCAGTCTGATCATTATTTTTACTTACTAATATTTAAGGATTTGACAGATAAACATTATAAGTTGAAGGGACACCCTTTATGAACAATTGTTAAGATCTTTGCAACCAATAGTTTAAGAAGCTCTGCTCTGTTGTACCAATTAATTATACAACGTGCAACTAAGTTATCATTTAGTTATTCTTTTTCGTGTTCATCTCAAACACTGATGATTCTATTGGTGTATGATATAATCTTGTCTGGTTTCTTGTTTTGTTTAGTTTTCTAAGTTCTTGTTTATTATACAATTTCCAGACGCATATATGCGTTCATAGCAGTCAAAGAGTTAAATTACAACATTCGTAACTTTGCAAAAATGTACGTGTACCTACCTATACATACATGACTATTATTCCTTTCATTTTATGAGTTACATATTCCACTTAAAGCATTGTTTGCGGAAGTATTTACAGCGTTATATTTACACGATAGTTAGCACCCTATATATGTACAAAGAATCAATAGAAATGTACCTAATTTGTTTGTTAAATATTATTAACAAACAATCGTATCTAAATTTTTCTATTAGTATAATAGGTTGTAACACGTGTAAAATAATAGTTCAAGGCAAACTAATATTTACTCCTAACATTTTAATATAGAGTATTTCAACATAGAGTTTACTAGGACAGTTACGAGTAAAATTTTTATTATCTGTTACCATATCAAATTAAAACAATTTTGGCAATTGAATTTGTTGCCATAAAACATAAAATTTATAACAATTGTAATGAATAACGATAATACGTAATATATGTATAGAGGAAAAGACACAATGGAACATCCAAAGACGAAAGAGTTCACAAAGCTTCTCAGTGACGTTCACACTGAGATCGCCCACATTACTGCCAACAAAAATCCGCTATGGACAACAGAAAACATCCAGCGAGAGATGGAACCAGAAAAGATAAGAAGGATGAATTACTGGATCGAACTCTATCTCATTTGGCTAACTGTTCTTAAGCAGGGAATGTCTAGGTATTATCATTACAATTATGGCCACTTGTCATTTCTTGATCAAGAACTAAATAAATGGAAAACTTCCTTTATAGCTAGCTTCCACTTGAAAGCGATATATTGTCACTTCTCTCGTTAGGGTAATCTGAATAATACCTCAGCATCAGATGCGCTCATTAAATTAACAAAGATCCCGTTTCCAAGAAGCGATATAGAAGAGGAAGTAGCAGACTACTATAGAGAAGTTGTTGAAATTTTAGAACATCAAAGATCTCAAGAGCCTCCCGTAGCAGAGGAGGTTGATGAGGGCGCAGATGAGAAACCAGATTCTGATGACAACTGTGAGGTGGAGAACGAAGAAGAAGGCGAAGTAGAAGAACAGGAGGAAAATGGTGTTCACCCCGATAATGATGAGCAGTTACTCTCCGAGTTCGTCCATGGAACAAAGAGGCCTCAGCATATACTTTGCGGAATTAATTCTGTTATATTTGAGTCTATAATGACCAAAATTAAATCAAGGCTGGATTGAATTAAGATACGGAGGATTATCAGTTCGACAGTTTTGAGTGACTTTGTAATAAATCAGAAACAAAGCTAAATGCAGAGAATATGATTGAGGTAAAGCATTTGAGGATTATCTCAGAGAACTTGTCGACGATAGTTACTACGCTGAATACCCAAATAGTGTCACTCGGACAGATTCCTCCTGCCACAGCGTTACAAGAACCCACTTTCCAACCACCTGAAGAAGATCCAATGCTTTCGACTTCTCACGGAGTCGCAACTACAACTGCTAAGGGAATGAAGATTCTCAGGATTAAGCCTTCGGACTACTAACTTATCCTAGACGTAATATATGTGTACTCGTAAACTAAGCTGCTGAAAAATGAAACTGCATGCTTTAAATGTTTACACAAAATATTACTATAGAATATCCTAATGTTCAATAACAAAACTGTTATTTTCATTAATTATTTAACATTATGAGGTAGTTATACAGAAATAAACGTGTAATAACTCAGATTCCATTGCATTCTTCTCTCCTTGAAAGTCAGATCATCGTCTATCCGCTCCACTTCCCCTTTCAGTTTGTCTTTGTTTCTCATAATTCTCATTTGTTGCTGTAGTTCCGTTACTTGTACTACAATTATATTAATTTTATTTCCTACCTCCTTTATCTCTTCTATTTTCACCCTTTCCCCTATCTTATCTAATAGCCTCTTCACCACCACTTTATTATAAAGTTTTTCCTTCTGTTCTCCCTTTCTTTACTTTCTCTCCAGATTTCTCATTCTTCCACTTTTCATATCATTCCTTCCTCCTTTTGCTTTATTGTACCATTTGTCTCATCATCCAGCTTTTCTATCTTTTTCTCCATCTTGCGATGTTCCTTCTCCCACTTTCTCTCTCTCTCGCTCGCTCGATTACTTTCATATCTTCGTTCAGATTCTTTATATCATTTTCCCGTTTCTGTTGCTCTTTACTTTTGCTTTCCTTTACTACCTCCATTTCCACTCATTCCTGGCAGCTTTTTCTCTCTCACCACCACTCCTATAAATCACTCTTCACTTTTTACTCACAAACCGTACTTTTACATCCCTTACGCTTTTTTACGCTTACTTAAATCACTACCGGAAACGGACCTCAAAATAAACGTGTAATACAATATCCCTTCTTTAATTAATTTTTATCTTATGCAATTTGAGCTTAAACCCAAGTAATTCTGAAAGGACTCCTGAAAGGGCAGATAACAGTACCACTTTTGTAATTGTGTATAAATAGGGATTAGCTGATAAACCAGATATTTTAAATGGACATTCAAGTTCCTGCAAAGTATACATTAATTATATAACTTAATTATTTTACTTTATAGATACAACAAAAAAAAACTTTATATAAGTTTATAAACTTTATATATGGAATGCGTGAATGTACTACCTTTATCAATTCTGCTGCCAATTTGAGTACATTATTTGCTACCATAAGCTCTTCTTTCTTATGCGGCTTTTGTTCTATTTGCAAGTATAAGTTAATCTAAAAATAAGGCAACATCAAATATAATATAAAAATATGAATTATGTATAGAAACATACATAACATATACAATTTGTTTGTTCAGTTCGCTTTATTGAAATTACCTGTTCAGTTATCAGGACAGAAAGGTTTCTGTATTTTTTATTAATTTTTGTACCCAATGTCATAAAACGTAATATAAATATTCCAAGAGAAAAGCTCCAAAACAATGCTTCAACGTTATAGCGGGAATGCAAACTGTCAAGATCCTACAATATTAGTTATATTAATTGTATTTATAGTCAGTCACAGAAATCTATCTGAGACATTTTATATATTTTTGTACCTTAATTAACTCCAAGCATACAAATGATAACAATAATAAGGTAACAATGAAAACTGCTGATACTATTACATCTACGGAACGTTGCGGTCCTCTTCTCTGTAACAAATTAAAATAATTTTTAATACTACAAATGTATTAAGAAGAACTGCTATGGAAGTAAATACATGCATTATTTCGTTTTACCTTTAAATACGATCTAACGCTTAGCCATAATTTTATATTGCGTACTTTGTTCAATCGAAAATGCGGTAAATCAGATTTTCTGGCACGTCTTGACGATGTTAAATGGGAAAATAATTTTGCATATAAAAGTCTTTGCTTATAAGTACGTTCTGCGACTGCTAATAGAAAAAATAATAAAGATGACAATATAAGTCTTTCAAATGCTGATATAAGCACTACTGTACGTTCCCTGAAATCAATGATCGAACAATTATTCATTTTTCAAATAAGCATTGATTCTAATACATTTTTGTGTGTTGCTTATTAACCCTTTAACCGCAGCGCGATATTTGCACGGTTCGACAATACAAAATGGGCACACAGTTTATGGGTGCAAACCAGATATTCCTGTATAGCGGTTACAAAAAGTATTTGTACACCATCGTATTTATATTGTCATTCAGGTATTAATTAATTAAGTCCAACTAAATTAAATTTCTCATTATTTAACAATAGTCTTATATAACTATAAAAATTTGTTATGGCAAGATTAAAAGCTAGAACTTGATTAGAAAGTGCCTAAGTAAACAATGTAAATATGTATATATACTTTTTATGGCCACTGTATATAATAGTGTGTGTTTTGTATTTACCAAAGAGTTGATCCAAATGCCAAATCTATAATTTTAGATAGAATATCGCTATATGTTTCCAAATTGACATAAGTTAAGTCATTTGGTATCAAGGAACTAGTTGCATTGCTACTATTGTCCATCCCAACATGATCACTTAATCGTTTAATGGATGGTATTAAAGATAATACCACGCTAAGCAATAGACCCCCGTAAAAGTAATTCATACTCTCAGGCATTGATTCTACCCTAGCAATAATAGCAGAACTGATGTCCAGCACTGACAGTTCAGCCTTTTTTATATCACGTCGTGTCCATATAGTACATGAAACTGAAATATATTAGATTTTTAATTATCGTTTGCTAATCACATCATAAACTATGGTTACTAAATATTAAATTTGATTTACATTAGATTGTAATTTGTTCAGATTGCAATTATTGTAAGTAGCTAATATACATTACCACGATCATACGAAGCACAATTAGAACTAAGCATTATGGAGGGTGGTAATTCGAATTCCCAAGAAAATGGATGTTCTATAAATTCTCCATAATTTTTATTACTTTCACTATGTAAGTCAGATTCCTCAAGTTCCGAACTGTAAACATTTTCATTATTTAAAAGTTAAGTTTATATAGAAATATAATAGGTTGAACATTCAAAAGGTTGAAATCATTATCAAACTTTTAAGTTTTAAAAATGTGTGAAATTCAACAACAAACAATATATTGTACTCAATAATTTTAATTAAAAAAAAAGGAAATGATGTATGGTCACAAAATTTTCCATAGTAGTGTGTATAATGATTTGTGTTAATCGAAGAAATAATATTGTGCACTATTTTTGTTCATCGATATATAAAATTAATTAACTAAAAGTTTAAATAAAATAATTTTACAATGATATTTAAAGTATCACCTGTAGCTACATTCATCACTATTTGTTGTTACTCCCATCCATTCTGTAGCAGATGTGGTAGCTTCTGTTAAATGATTTGTAACTGTTTCTTCACACTCTCCTTCTTCTTCACTTTCACATTGTTGCCGACCTTCTCTTGGTCCTAATCCCATGGGACAATGATCTTTATCCTTTAAATAATAACTCAAAATTTTAGTACGTTTATATTTTTCTAGAAACAAAAAATATGTATGAAACTCACATAATTATCCAATTAGATGAAGTACATTATAGAAAACTTTAAAAAATGTATGACAGCCAAATGTGAAAAGATTTATCAATTCAGTTATAAATACAAATGTTTTCGTTTAGAGATTACAACATTTATCATTTGAATACCAGATTTTCTTGAGCTAACTTAAAAATAATTCATAAACTTGTACAGTGTTGTTTGAAAAGGCATGTACCAATTATTTAGGAACATAATTTAAGTACTAAAAGTTTATTCAAATATTGATACATAAACAAGGTACGTTTTAGAATTATTTGTGGATTTATTATTTAAATTATGAGTACATATGCGTATGAAACAAAATATAAATTCAAATACATAAGTAGAAATACAAAATGATTGTGTGTTAGGCCGTGTTATATTTATTGTATTAAATGTAAATTACAATTTAAATAAATATACGAATTTTCCTTATCTTTCTTAATATTATGTTATTAACCCTTTCATGACTAATAGGATGTACATGCCCTAATTGAGTGCACAAAAATCAATCACAATTTAGCATCTACTATAGATCAAATGATCTCCAGATTGTAACAAAAACATTCTTAATAAGAAATAGTTTAGTAACAAAAGGGTTAAAATAATTAAAACTAAGTTACTAATATAACTTGATAACTATTACTTGATAACATGAGAATAAAATATGGGAATGAAAGAAGAATATACTTACCACTTTACTAGAAGTTTCTGGTTCACTATTCGAAGAATTAGCTTCTGTCTTCAACAAATCAGGTGCTGCGTGGAAAGTGGAAGACAATCATTTTAGCTAATAGGCCATGTTATCTTTCCAACAAAGATTAAAGCGTATTAGCAGTTCAAAACAAATAATAAATCTCCAATAATTAGTAAAGTAAATAAAAACAGTTTTAAGTGAAAAGAAAAGAAATTTAAATAAAGGATTATACAGGAAGCCAATAAATATAGAACTGCATTATTCTAGGTAAATACAGTAGTCCCCGCTTCAGCGTCTGCAGTCGGAAGTGAATTCGGACGCTTATATGGAGAGGTAATTTCTAAGGAAATCAGGTAAGGGAAAGAGATGGAATAGGTGTGAGCGAGAAAACAGTACTCGATATACGTGCGAATGCGAACTCGATCATCAAATATATTAGCTAATGTCTTTCTTCTTCTTGAAGCCTCTTCACAATGCCCGGTTTTCGTCATACGGTTGAAAATAAATATTACGATTCTTGTTCTTTTGGTTCAAACAACAACGAAGGTAGGTATGCGACATTTCATTTATTTTTGAAAACTGGATGGTGAACTCTGGACAATGTGAGAAGGCTCTTGCTAAGGTGGAAGGTTCAAAACTCGCTTCAAAGTCCCATTTTCGACAATTTATGGGAATAGCAACGGACGCTAAAGCGGGGAAAAATGTAGGCGTTAAAGCGGAGACTGCTGTATATAGAATTCCGTATTATATACTAGAAATTAAGTATAATGTACGAAATATTTGAATAATATTTGCTACAAATCAAACCTGAAAATTTTGTTTGTAAAGCTTGTTGACTAGTAGAATCTTCCAACCAAGGAACACGATCCTTATTGTTTTTAAGTAATCCATCCCTTTTTTGCTTCTGTTTCTCTGCTGTTGCTCGCGTAGGACCTTTATCATTATCACTGGATACATTTCCATTCAAACTTTCAAATCCGTCGTCATCTTGATGTACATTTTTCATATTTTGATCTGGAACATCATCTGTAACAGAAAAGAATACATAAAATACATAAAAAACACGTAACAAATAATAAAACAGAAAGTTTTAGTACAGTATATAATATATTAACTTGATTGAGTATGACTAGCTGAAGCTTCATTTACTGGAAGAGGATTGTTCACAGCCACATTCATTGGCTCGTTATCACAGGATGTTTGAGCAGTCACAAATTCCTATAGAAATAAACTATTATTCATATATCATTTTGAAACTTATTTTTGTCGATTTCAAATAATGACTTGTAATTACCTGTGACCGACTAGCAGTTAAAGAATTTTCAATTACAACTTTCTTAGCAAATCGTACAGATGTTAGTACTTCATCACTTACTGTACTTGCTTTTTCAGATGCTGTATCTTGAGATGATTTGGAATCTTCATGCAAACCTATAAAACGTATAACAAGGACAAATTAAAATATAATACACACACAAAAATTATACTACACAATAGGGGTGTGCGGATACCCGAGTAGTCAGGTCAGGCTTTTTTTTCAAGTTGGGTGGGTAACTCCACTCCTTCGGGTAGTTGCACTTAATAATATTTAAGTTATTTTAAAGTTCCTACCTTACGTTCCTACCTCCTATCACTCTCTCTTTCTGTAATTAAACATAATTTTGTACATAACAAATTCCTTTTACCTCGTCCTAAAAATTTCAGTTCTAATCAAAAGTATCGGACTACCCGAAAGAGTCGGGCTACCCAAAACAATCAGAGTACCCAAAACAGTTGGACTACCCGAAAATTTACATGTGTCGGGTACCTGCCCGAGCTGGCCCGAACCCGAAATTCCGAGTACCCATACTACACAAGCTTAAAATATACATGTACTACGAAACTTACGTATGTTTGGTCTTGTTCTTGTTTTACCTGTTCGACATCTAGTGTGTCGTAAACGTCTACCCACTTTTTGTTTATTCTGACCATCAGGTACAATTGATCCAGAATGGGTTGATACAATATGAGAATGGACAATGCATAATGTCAACATCATAATAGCAGGTATTAATACTTCCGACGTTGACACGATCTGCAAATATATCTTACTTATGATACATATATGTGTACATGTACATATATTAATAAGTATTTCATACATCACTTTCATTGTCCATGATCATTTGACAAAAATATATACACATATTGATCAATTGCAAACTATATAGTAATAGAAATAAAGTAAACATTTTTAAACTAGTCTGTTGTATCCACCATTTCCTACACAAAGGAAGTAATAATAGACGTTGAAGTGCCAAGCAAGCTACTATTGACAATCCATGCTTTGGCTTGGCTTTTGGGAAAGAAGAACCTGCATGTATTAACATTGTACAAGATTAAATAATCATAACATATAACATTAAATAATTATGAGAATATAGATTACAAAATTAAATAGTTTAGTATATACATCAATGAAGTATAGGATAGACTATTCATTCTTATATGAAATCATTCAAGGGCTACCTGATCTGCTTCTTACAATTCTAGTGTCACATGCGACATTATTAGATTAGTCTAGAACAAGACAACAGCGTTTTTAAAACGACGAGAATTACAAATTAAAATAAAACCCAAGTCTATAATAATGTGTATATATCAGAGGTGTGCCAGGTACCCGAAATTTCGGGTCTGGTTCGGGACAGGGAATTATTTTGGAATCGGTCTTCGCAAAACTCGAGTACCTGTGAATTCAGGTACCCGAAAGTGAATTCGGCATCCTAAATATTTGTAATATTCGGGTACCCAAATCTTAACCAGTTTAGGTAGTAGTCTTGCATAAGGAAAGATTGTAAAAACATAAATATGATGGAGAACAGATAACTAGGTAAACGCGAGTAACTCCTTCGACGAAGATCTTTCATGTGCATGACTCTTATAATAAGATTCGGGTATCCGAGTGTTACAAACTCTCGGGATCCTGACCCGACCCGACTTCACTTTCAGATACTCGAATTTTTTTAACTTTCGGGGCCCAACCAGATCCCGAAAATATTCGAATTGTCGAAAATCTCGAGATTTTCAAGAACCCATGTCATTTTCAAAATTTTAACTATTTTCCAAAATTTTGGTATTATATAGTAACAAGATATATGTATTATATATTCAGGATGACAATCTGATCTAAAAATGATTTCCATCTTGTCTTGACACTAATATTTTTGGACTATCGCTCATTTCTAAAGACCAAAGTAATATTCAACAAAATAAATATTGACACAGTGATTCTCAACATTTTCAGAAAGCAGTATTGGACTTCATTCATTTATCCCTTTATAACAAGAATTTTATTTATTTTTACAATGAGAAAAATTATAATTAAATCAGAATTTTCATTTCAGTCTAAAGACCAGGAAATAATAATTGCTGTATAAGTGATTGATAAGGATACAATGATAAAGAAAAAAAATGATACATAAGATAAATGTCAATAAATTTAAGTAATATGGGTACGTAACTTTTAAGTCACGTGACATTGTAAAGAATTAACTTCATCAATTTTGATAGTTAGATTGAATATAATTCTTAAAATCACTCTAAATTGCAGGGAGCATAAAAAACCTCTGCTTTTTTACACAACTGGTATTTTAGTTTAAAATTTATGATGTTTCCTATAAATGAGTGGTCTATCCTATACTTAGTCAATGGTATAAGTAAATCTAGATTATGTTTTAATTCATTATTACCTCGTACAAGATCTACATCAATAAGTTCTGTTTTCAGTTTTGCTGTTCTCATTGGAACATGTGTAAGCCCTCCAAGAATATGTTGTTCCACAGTCTTTTCCCATTGTTGCTTATCATAAGTACCAATTTTCTTTTGATACCTGAAATATTAAAATTATGCACGTATTGTATTTAAACACGGTTGTTATCGACGTGTAATTGCTACAATGTAAAATTTTTTACCAATAAATGAGCTCATTCAGTTTCATTTTTGTCAATTGCTATCGCAATCGTACAGAATGACTATTAATTTTTAATCTTAACCAATATTCGACGATGTTTGTTAGTAGGTTTAAAGAAAATGTTGCTCCCATAATATACAACCAACGTTATTCACAAGTAACGTTTTCAGTCAAGATATTGCAACGGACGAGAAACATAAAATACGAACATTCACGATGCATTTAATAATTTTACGCCATTGCTTAGAAACAAAGTGTTCGAAAGATTCCTAACGATTATTGTGACACTGAACTAGGAAGATTATCTTCGATTGATTCTAATTTATAAACATTTACTAATATCTTTGTACAAAAAAATTATGATACACTTAATCCTTTTCTATTAAATTTGTTCATGTCGAATCTGAGACAATAATAATCCTAAATTCCTTTTTAAACAATATTATGGAAAATCTAACAACCAATCCTGTAATAATAAGCAAAGAACAATAGCTCTCATTGGTTATTGACTACAAGGACATTTTATTTCTTTTTTTAAATGATTTCGAGGTTTTATTTTTAAACTAATTCGTTTGAACATATATTTTCTATTATATCTTTAAAATTACAGCAAAATAATCAAATTTCTAAATTTCTAACTTATTAATATCTCTCTTCTGTTGTTACAATTCTTTTTTAACAAATTACTTCAAAACCACAATAAAAATCTAATTATAGAAGTTCGAATATTTTACTAATGCTTAATTTAATCAATATATATTACGTTAAAATTAAATTTATATTTACTATTTTTACATTTCTAAAATATAATTTCTACTAATATTATAATAAATGTAAAATGCATGAACACAAATTTTAGAGAAATGAATTAATGTTATGTAGATTAAGTAATGCTGTTGCGTGGAAATAGAAATGTTTATAACGATAATTAAAATTACATTAAAAATAAAAATATTTCAAATTTGCATATTTGTGTGTATGTTGTTATTGTTAGATAAATAAGCATAATTAATGTATACGTAGATGTTATTTAATGACGTTCGGCAAATATATAACTTTACATTATAAAAACTGCATTTTCTAAAGAACGTCAAAGTGCATATGAACCTGGATTGCCAGGATTCTGTGGCAACTAGTAGTAGAAACGGGGAACCGTTCGGGGTAGAGATGCGTCATTACACATCTTGCACGCTTGCACACATCCATAATACTACACTACTACTCTTGTTCCAACCAATGGCATCATAGTAGCTGCAGAGTGCCGCAGGGACCTGGTAAGCCAGGTACGCGCAATGTAGGGGAATGTTATGTATTATGTACTTTCTGTGGTACTTACGTATATATCATCATACATACCAAGCAGATGCCGGTTTTTAAGAATTTTTAATATCGTCGTTGAGTAATGCCACGTTTAAAGAAGAATCATTTTACTTCACATTTGCATTTATACTATGATTAGTAATGTTTGAATGAACTAAAAACTACGATTATCCATGAAATTTTCGTAAAGATGTTTCTTCTCAATGTATGGTTATATTTTGGTCTGTTATTTTTGGTAAGCGGATTACGTGAGTACGAGAAAAAGGATTTAATTGCTCTGAGAGAAGAAGTACGATCTATGTTTGATCATGCTTATTCGAGTTATTTAACATACGCTTATCCTTACGACGAATTGCGATCATTAAGTTGCGACGGATTTGATACATGGGGTAGTTTTTCATTAACGCTTATCGATGCTTTGGATACCCTCGCCGTAATGGGCAATTTTTCTGAATTTCGACGCGTGGCAGAAATTATAAGTGCCAGAGCAAATTTTGAAGCTAATATTAATGTATCTGTGTTTGAAACAAACATAAGAGTAGTTGGAGGATTACTTAGTGCTCACCTTTTATCGCGTAAAGCAGGCATTAATTTGGAACCAGGATGGCCTTGCAATGGTCCACTATTACGCCTTGCAGAGGATATGGCAAAACGTTTAATTGCAGCCTTTGACACCCCAACAGGAATGCCATATGGCACTGTAAATTTAAAATATGGAGTTCCTGAAGGTGAAACAAGTATTACATGTACTGCTGGGATAGGTACATTCTTGTTAGAGTTTGGAACTTTGTCCAGATTAACTGGTGATCCATTGTACGAAGAAATAGCAATGAATGCTATTAAAGCACTACATTATTATAAGTCAAATATTGGATTAGTAGGTAACCATGTAGATGTATTAACTGGTCATTGGACAGCTCAAGATTCTGGAATTGGTGCAGGTGTTGATTCCTATTTTGAATATTTAGCAAAGGGTACTTTACTGTTTCAAGACCCACTGCTAGCAACAATTTTTCATGAGCACAAAGCTGCTATTGAGAAATATATACGCAAAGAAGATTGGCATTTATGGGTTTCTATGACCAAAGGTCAAGTAACCTTGCCAGTATTCCAGTCTTTGGATGCTTATTGGCCTGGAGTACTAAGTCTGTTTGGTGAAATTGGAGATGCTATGAAATCATTGCACAATTATCATCGTGTCTGGAAACAATTTGGATTCACACCAGAGTTTTACAATATACCACAAGCTGAGGCTGGTACTAACAGAGAAGGATATCCATTAAGACCAGAACTCATTGAATCAGTTATGTACTTATATAGAGCAACAGGTGATCCTTATTTGATACAAGTAGGAGTAGACATATTAAGAAGTTTACAACATAGTGCTAAAACCACCTGTGGTTATGCTACTATCAATGATGTTAGGGACCATCGAAAGGCTGATAGGATGGAATCTTTTTTTTTGGCAGAGACAACCAAGTATCTTTATCTCCTCTTTGATCCTGATAATTTTATTCATAATTCTGGACAGAAAGGAGAAGTTATTGAAACGCAATGGGGTCAGTGCATCATAGATGCAGGAGGATATATTTTTAATACAGAAGCACATCCCATAGATCCTGGAGCACTGTATTGTTGTCATAGAAGTCAACATTTATTTTCAAATGAAAAAGCAGCATTACGGAAATTCATTCCTGTAAATGATCAGAGAGAAAAAGAGAATGTAGAGTATAATAAACTGCATCAGAGGGATATTAAACGTAACAATGATGATAAAGAACCAGTTGAAATTGTAAAATTATCTGACATAAGGCATACTTTTACAAATGAAATAGAAAGTAATATCAATGAAAGTCCCATTAATCCTGTGTCACCTACGAATGAGAAAGGAGATAAAACTGTGGCAATAGAAGGAGAAGAAAATAAATTGATCTCAAATAATCCAGAGCCTGAGTCTTTGAAAGTGCAAGTTGTTGCACCCCCTTCAGGCATTTATAAAGTTGATGACAGTGAAAATATTGACACTTATGAAACCTATGCTACATCAGAAGGACATTATACTACTCCTTCTGTAAGAAATAACACAGAATCCCTAATTAAACAAAATAACATCAAATCGAGATTTGAACCACAAATATTACTGGAGAACATTAGAAAAAGGAATTTATATCCCTCAAATGATTCTGCAAGATTGAATTATCAGCTTTTATCTTGCCAATCTCAATCATTCCTACAGTGTATATCAATTATAGGAGAATTTTTTTAATGTTATTTAAAATATATATTAAAAGTACATATTTACTGTTCTCAATATCTTTTGTTGTTTCTTATTTTGTTATACTTTAATACGAGTTGTACCTGTTGATAGTCTATATATATATATATGAATACGAATTCATCTCATTTATTTTTTATAACTAATAAAGTTACGCTATAAGTAATATACAAACAAACGTTTGAATGAAATATAAATTGAAATGTATTAAACTATTCCTCTCATAATAGATGTGTTTTGTAATATTTATACTTTCATGTAAGTAAAAGTACTTTTAATTGTTTTTGTTACATAAAAACAACTAATTTTACTTTCATATAGATTACTGTAATTCTGTTTACAATCAATTCTTTTTAAAGTGCAAAAGATTTAAAAATTTGAATCTTCTAATCAAATAAATATACTATACCCTAATCGTTAAAGACCCGCGCTTTTTATAATGAATAAGTGGCAATTTTAGGAAATTTATTAAAATCGAACGGACGCTAATACTAAGTATAAAAAACACATTTCTTTATTTCTGATTTTTGAATTATTAATGTATGATTTGAAAAATGTATAAGTACTTATAATACTTCAATTAAAAAAGTTCGTGTTTTAACATGGCGCTGCGGGTACCCGGTGTATAGTGTGTTAATATATATCCAATAATTTTGTGTTGGTACTACTATCTTTGCTTCACGCATGCGTACGAGAAAGTAAAGTCTGATAATTTAGTAATATTTGTAGGTATATTATTAACTAAAAAAATTTGTTTTTTGTTTAATGAATAAAAGTTATAAGTGAAAAACTTCACTTTAATCAAGCGAGCAAATAAGAATCTACATCATATTATATTATATGTTGCGTTACAGTGTTCTCTTATCCTATCATAGTGTCCGTACGATTACCAACAACAAAAATATTAAATGCTTCATTCTTATTTGTATATTGCATGCCATGTACAACTATAGATCTTATTAAGAATATTGTTAAATTTAAAGTCGTTTCATATGAAAACATAAATTAAATAATCAAATTGATATAATTAATTTAAAAAAATATATTTTTATACATACTTCATAAAATTTGATTTATGTAAGTGTAGTTACCAGATCGCTCTCCCTGTTTCTCTAGCTTTTATTGAATTATAAAGTTACTAGATAGTTATTAAATGGGAACAATCCAGAACTTCTCAGGAATCCCCTACATTCATATAAGCGCTATACGCAGAATTTGAACCTTTGCCGATGTATAAATACGATTTTCCATCCGTACTTCGTCACAGTTATTCTTCTAAGACTCGAAGTTGAACGTGCTGGAAAGAATTGTTCGTTGTTACGAATTCAAGTAAATTGAATAAAGGTAAGTGAAACGTATTTTCTATGCTAATGAATTTCAAATTGCTTTCAATGGATTTTTTTTATTTTTAATTATCTTATGTGTGGACATTTAAAAAAACTATTTTATGTGTGAATAATTAAAACTATAACTATGATATAAATTATTTATATTCAAAATTATTCAAATTGTTTAATGAAGACTATATATATATATAGTCTTCATATATGCATAGCATTCTTATTTGCATAGAACTTCATTCAGTGTATTTGGTGTACAAATAAGTTCCCGTAAATTTTTCGAAAATATTTTTATTAATGTAAAAAACGATCCAATAATTTCAGTTGCAGTTTTTGCTGTAGGAATCTCATTTTTTTATCCCTCGGGCAGCGTACAGAAACTACAGCGGAAAACTGATTTGTCTCTCGTTTGCAAATAATTCTCAAAATCTTCCGTTCTGGTGTATTTGTGACTAGTAGACTCGGATCACTTTACGGTTTTTTTGTGTTTGAAATAATTGTAAAAGATTCAGTTTTTGTCCCCTGTTAAGATTTACAATATGGATCTTCCTTTTCCTTTTTTATGTGTGAAATAAGCGTCTAAACGTCTTGCACATGATTCTTGGTCACATAAGACGCTATTCTCCATTCTTCCTTTGTGATAATTTCCGTCGCATGCAAATGATTCGAAGCGATGATTTTAGTCATCTCAAATCATACAATAAATTTGAATCAGTTTGTCCACAAGTACTTGCAATTTCTCGTTTCATTTTCTGAGCTCTGTATATTTACATTAAATCAAGTAGTCGATAAAAATATATTCATATAGGTAAATTTTGATTTTGAAATTGGAAACGAAATAAAAACACATAAAGTGAATTAAAGATAACGAAGTCTGTCAAATGTTCGTACCTACGTTTCTTTCCTAGAAATTACTGCTTTTTTTTAGGGGGGAGGGTGCATTCAATTTATTTCATACTCATTAGATACCTCTTTTCATTGCTCCATTTGATGTTACACACTTTTAATTGAAGGCAGTATCTTGAAACAAGATGATATCGATATCTCGATCACTGTTTTCTGATTTGTGTACATTTTATGTACTTCTTTCGCCCCCTTTTTTTATAGATGGACAAAGCTGCTCAAGATAATAGAGCAAACCAATGCAATCCTGACCACAAGCCGACTGGGCCAGGCCATAAAGCTGGATATCAGGGCGCAGGAACAAAAGCAGATCTGGATAATCATGCCAGACAGATGGATCCCAATAATCCACGCCTTCGAAAATAAACGACCTACGTTTTGCAATACAATCGTCAAAGAAACAGAATGTATCTTGACATTATAATAAATATGCATTGCTAGAAATACTTTTTGTTTAATCTTTTCCACAAATTTATTTCCTATGTTTTCCTAGATTACAAATTGAATTTCGCGTAGGTTTTTAAACTATAAATTAAGATTTTCACGTGTTTTCTTAGATTATAAATTCAATTTTTTGTATACTTTCTTAGATCATAAATTAAAATTATTAAAATGGTACACGCTGCAGATTTGTGTAGAATGTGTACAGCGCTGTTTAAAAGACATAACTGTTATAAGACAAATTTAAAATTTATGCTATACAAGTTAATATCTCTAATTAAATAATTTTGATTACGAATAATTATTATGAATGATTAGGATTTTTTCTGGTTTACCGATAACCAATGTAAATGTCTCGAATTCTATTTAGATTACCGATGACAATTATCAATGACCACAATTTTATTTTCGTTGCCATTTAACAATATGGAGGGCAAATACATAGTTATATATATTGTACAGGTGTATATAACTTCTACAATTAACTTTATTCTGTCAATGAATACTATTACCAGTAATGTTAATAGCAATTAACGCGATCATTAACTATAGAGATCATTTTCGCCCTCGATATTGGCGTGCGGTAGCCTAATTAAAATTTCGGTTATCGATAACGGTTACAGGTAACCAAATAGATAGTAATGAAAAGAGTTAGAAATCAATATTTTTTGTGGTTTAATTTTATGGGAAATTTCCTTAAAATTTAATGATAATTTTTTTTCGATAAAATGTTTCAAATAACTGTTGCTTTAGATCTCTGCTTATGAGTATTGATTGCCAATAAATGAAATGCTATTTTAGAAAAATGTGAGGAATTCAATTTATTTCCATTCTCGTTACTTCTTTATGTATACTTTGCATGTCTATTTGATTATTGTATTATATATACATATATAAATGCAGAATTATCGACGATCGTGAAATGACATTTAACGCGTTAATTTTATGGTAGCTGGTTGTTTTATCCAAAATCCCCAAGTAACGAATTGTTCTCCATCTTGTTCTTTGCTTGGGCCTCGAAATACTTTTATTTTTACACGAGGTACTTCATCTGAAACTAAAGCGATTCAAATATCAATATCACGCATTAAATTAACATCAATAACTTTAAATAAAACAAATTATTGTTATTGTATAATGGCAGAGCGTGTTTGCAACATTCCCGCGTTTTGTTGTCTCGCCATGCCAGCACACTTGTACGATATTTGCCGATATTTTGGAAACGTAAAGGATCAGGACAACATTTTGCTGACGAAATGCAAATATAACGTGTTGGCAAGCCTTTTTCGTAGTAAACATAAAAATCTTTATCTTTCTTTATAAACTTTCTAAGCGTTTCATATTGGATACCATTTTTTCAAACTGCCTAATTTTACCTCTGATAGTTTTTCTACTATAATAGCAAATCATTTAAATTGTTTTACGCTTAACAATTTGAACATTATTATGTACTAGTTTCTCGGACCAATCGCGTTAGTTTTATTAAAAAAGACCAATTTCCCTATTCTTAGAAAGCTTTTAAAATCAGGTGTTCCATATTTCTAACGTTTACCGTATGTGCAAAGGAAAGAGTTATTAAAAATTGCGCCCTTTATAACATATTTAAGTTTCACCAAAATCAGCGACGTCGCCTTTATTCTGCAACTTTGCCAAAATACCATTAACTTAAACAGTGTTATTATTTGAATAGTATTATATATTAAAAGTACTTTAATTTGTTCCTTATATTTGATTTATTTTCTAAAGATAGTCGCAAACGCGATTATAGAATCATTTTACGCAGTGTAACACTACGTGCCTATACATACATGCATGACGTGGATAAATTTGCACCAATTTTTACATAATTGTAAAAATACTAATGTTGTACATATGTCTGTTAACATATTCAACCTTACCAATTTCCTTACCATCGTCATGTATAAATGCTTTTCCTGTATTATTTTCAGCGTTTGCAAAAGTTGTTAAAGTAAGAAAATAAAGTAAACAAATAATTTTGTGAAAAGATAGAAGCATTTTTATTTATACTAAAAATGTAACATTACTAATATTAATAATTTCTGACTTATCAATAGTTTCATTGCGACTGATATAATGGACGTTTCCGAATGGAAGAAACCCTTTATGTAGTGATGAAGAGTATTTGGAGCATAACGGAGCCACATCTTTATGGTTTTCAGATACTTTCGTTTATAGAGAAAGTCACTTTTTTTCTACAAGTGACAGTGAAAATATATATAAATCATTATAATGAATAGAGATCTTAGATCACAATGCTATCAATAAAATTTATTGTTATTTGCTTTTAATTAATTCAAGTTTATGAAAAACAAAGAGGACATGATATTGAATACATTGAAATTATCGCCGTTGTTATTGAATATATTTCGGGAGAGAATTTTCAAACTAAAACAAAAAGCAGACTTACATTTATGAATTCTTACCTGGAGAGTATTCATAGGAATTTTAGGAACTAAATGAAAGCAAATGACGCTCGTGTAAAATTTTGATAATGCACTTTTTTTAATTGTCACATTTTATAGGTATATACATATAAATTACATATTATACATGTATAAGTATACAATTTATATATATATATATACGCATGGAAGCCCATTTTACATTGTTCTGTAATATCTATATGTTTTATATTTAACTACAACATTAATGAGGTTGTTCTCGACATGTCACGAAAGCTTCGCGCTTACGTAAAAGCGCTTTAAATGTGTTCAATTTTTCGATTGAATATGAGAGAAATATAAAATAACTGGTAAACAATCATTTATGCATCGTTATGTGTATCTATTCTGCACGCTGTTAAATAACGATGATTGAAGTTTAAAAAAAATGGGTGAACGATCATATTTAACGCGCCTAATTATCATACATCTTTCATTCATTTTTAATCAATCTTTGATTAATATTTTACATTATTCAATAAAAGAGGAATGAATAAAAATTGATTGATTGATTGCTTGATGCCTTAAATTTCGGTCGTCAATCTTATACATTTTTTTCTTAATTTTTGTGTTTTAAGTTAAAAATTAATACATTCTACGACCGCTCTTCTCTAAAGTAGAACTGAAAATTGTAGTATATGAAATGTTCATATGAAACTTTTTATCATTTTTCCAACACGGATTAAGAGTTCCAGGCATTCTGATATACTGTTATCTTTTAACTCATCGAATCTGTTATAGTTAAACACTTTAATCAATGTTTTGCATAATATTTATTGCATTTTATTAAAGAAATTTAAATGCTATCCTAGTGAAAGTTGCATGAAGTTGAACTCTTTAATTAACAAAATTGAGTTCTCAAAAAGAAGCACTTTTATTTCAACTTGAAAACGAACAATTCATACAGTATGTGTTATTTAATACCTTTTCACATCTTATTAAATTCATTTATAAAAGAGTGATGGTTTCTCATATCGAACCAAACTGAAAGGATATCAGTCACGGAAATATTTTTAGTATAGCAGCGTTTGTTACCGGATGGCGAATATTCTACGCCTTGGAAGGCGTATATTGTCTATATATGTATGTATGTATGGATATATCGGCTACTCAGCGGTTGCAAGATAAAGGTATTATTAGTAAATGAATATCTTTCTAAATTTTACAATTACATTTTTTCTTGATCTTCAAATAAGATTCGTCAATTATGTTAGGTGTAACAATGAATGATCCGCTATTTCCTGATTTATCATCTTCGGTAGTGCAGTATCGATTGATGTTTCAGGTTAAAATGGATCAGCTTACAATTTAAATAAAGCCACAAGTTACTCGCAATAAATAAAAAGGAAGGTGGCATTATATTCCAAGTACATATATACTATAGTTTGTACCTTTCTCTTATTAAGACGGTCAATGGATTATTCATTGGTACAGCTAATATTAAAATACGCGCAGTTTTGTTCAATGCATCCATTTTACACGCAGAAGATTGTGTACACAAAGTAAGAATAATTATTCAAACCTCTTTTCAACTGCACTCTTTCAATTAGAAACTTTCTTCCGCAATGTTTTTTAATTGTAATTACAATTTCATGCGCGACATTCTGTCTAATTTTATCTAACGTTTGTTCCTTTTGGTCGACAATTATAATCAAAGCTGTGTTGTACATTATAAAATAAAAAAATCGATACTGTACATGATACCGACTTCTTCTTTCCTCTTTATAACAAGGCAATTTATCTACGTGATGGTGTAAAAAAAAAGACGATTCCTCGAAAAATGATAAAACTAGTTAAAATGATCTGCGGATGACTTTACTTATACATTAAATTTGATCATAGCCTTAACAATTAACGCTTAACTTCTATAACTCTCAATATAACGTTTAATATCATTGACAAAGATTTCTTTCGATCAATAGATCGTATTACATTAATTATTATTATTATCTTGGAAGACATCATTGGAAGACTCTTTTCATAAATATTATCGTATCTCATTTAAATAACACGTTTCTGCGACTGCGAGATGTTCTGTTTTTTTCCTTATCCCCGATCTGTCTAGTTAAAGGAATGATAATTTACAATTATTGTAAAAGCTTGAAACAATTGATTCTTTGAAACAAAGAGAATTGTAACTCTTATTTCTACTAAATAATATTAGTATTATGTTACCGATATGTTAAGGCTAGTCTCATTATAATGATACTAACATAATTCGTGTGTCTTTCTTTCTTTTCGGTTTTTCATTTCGATCGATTCTCACTGTTTTGCTCCATTAAGAGATCCACTAAAAGATAACAAAACAATGACCACATTAAATTCTTGATTATAGTCACACACAATACTTTCAACAATTACCAGGTTTCTTACACATAAGCATGTATGTATACAATAACTAGGGGTGTGCGGGATTCAGAAAAGATTCGGGATTTCCGAGAATATTTGGGATTCCGGGTTCGGAAAAAATTCTTATCTCGTCTCGATTTTATTTGGTTAGCCGAAAAGTTCTGTCGTAATTTTCATTTTTTAAAAAAGTTTTATTCAGGACCTAAGAAATAAATTCTACCAGTATTATTATTATATCATTTGCACTATTCTTTCTTGGGTTGTACTGCATTTTTACGTTCACAGCAAGACTATAATATATTGTGCTGCAAATATATCTTATTTTCGTCTAGTTCAAGGCTATATTAAACATGATAAGTACAATGAATCTTTACGGTTTTATTTTCAAATGATACTTTGAAATGTCTACTTTCAAATCTTATTTGCGTTTGCGAACTTATCGGCATATTAACTTATATATCACAATATTAATCCCACGTTGCAAAACGACTAAAACACTTTCCCGTCAACCTAACATATTTTCGGATTCTCCCTGATCTCTAAAAATCATGATAGTATTCAACGAAACGGATACCGGAATGACCTTTGGAATCTCGAAATTCTTGGAAGTATCGAGAATCTTGAAAATGTTGGGAATCATGGATATTTTCGGGAATCACGAAACTTTCGGGATCTCGTCCTGATGCCGAAAAAAATTCCCGATCCGATCGAAATCTCGCACACACCTATTAATAACACTAACAACTACAATGAATACAAAAGTATTTGCACATTCCTATATTTACGAATTGAATATGTTATTTCTTGCTCTTTTTTAATTATTAATTTAATTATTGACTAGCACTTAAATACCAAGACAGATGGTACAATGTACAAATACTTTTTTTTTACCCATTATTTACTGGGAAACATTAAAATTTTATTATATAGTGAGAACTAAAATTTAAGTCAGTTTGACCACCGACAAAGCATAGGATAGACTATTCATTCTATCCTATTCACACGGAATCATCATTACCATTTTAGTCTCACATGCGACACTACTAGTTCAAACTAGAATAAGACAATAGCTTCTTTTGAAGTATTTTTTGATATAACCGATATTTCGATATATTTCGAAAATCTTTCAACTTCTAGCCTTAAGTGATTCACCCTGTATATGCATTATATATCTTCATATGCATTGGAATTCTATCATTTATCCCATTTTATAATGCGAACTTGATTTACTTTTACGACAAAAGAAATTATAATTAAGTCCAAATGTTCATTTCAAACAGAAGACCAGAAATTGATAATTACTGTATAAGTGACTAGCATCAGTACACCGATAAAGTAAAAAAATGTTGTAGTACAGTGATATACAAATATAATAAAATTCAACAAATTTAAGTATTATAGAGGATAAACTTTATCAACTTCGATTCTTACATGATCAATATTTCAGTTTGAAATTGATGATGTTTCCTATGAATAAGTGGCCTGTCCTGTGCTTAGTCAATGGTTTAACGACACAACTTTTGAGAGCATCTCGCAGTTTCAGCGTAACTATACTGCTTCAACTACATTCATATTGCTTAAACTAACGTGTGATCTATGTGGCCTGCAGAGGCCTCGGAAGACGTTGGATTAAATAACTAATTGTACTCGTCCGTACATAACTGGTTACATATGTATTTGCATTCACTTACACGACGGGGAGACGTTAGAGTATGCTAACTTGTTGTTAAATAACATGTTGGCAGCTAAGATCCCGAAACAACTATAATAAGAGGGGGGTCGTCGCACCCTCTTTTACAGGTTGCGTGACGATTAAATACCACTAATTGTAAATTTAACAACACCGAAACGCCTCCTCGGCGTGGCATGTAGTCAACATGTAAATAGAAATTACAAGATCCGCAATGTGATTATAAAATCCCGAAATCTGCGTAACAGTAGTTAACTTGTACGTACAATATTCACCGTGTGTTCGCTTGTAAACGCATTGTGGAAGACATCGATCACTTATACAACTAACAAGATATTGTCATGTTTACTGCGCTCTAAATAGTCTAGATGTTGCCTAGAAAGCCCCTGAATATCGACGATTTTTCGTGCTAAGGAAAGGAAGACGTCAAACTGGGAGGAAGTCGTAGGACACATGTCAAAGCCGAAATTGCACGCGAATAGATTTTTCTTTTCTCTTCTACAATTCTTTCCTCTTAAATAGATCATTTGCTAGATATGTGTAAGTTCTGGTTGAATAGAAATATACAATCTCAAAATGCCTCAAACCTTTTGTATAGTTCTCGATCAAACGAATACTGTGTATTATATCTATTTGAACGAGCGAAGGGATACATTTTTTTTCCTTTTTATAGAATGTCCCTAAGCGATGACATGCAACCATAATTATTTTTTTTTTCTTTCTTTCTTTTTGTACGATCAACGTCAGAAACGTTCAAAACCAGCAAAAATATAGACTATCGTTTTGATCGATTACGTTCGTGTTCTCAAGGGATTAGTGGATTGCACTGCAGCTGCTGTAAGCGATATGAGTTTTGTACAGCGTACATTCGATACACGTGTTCGATAAGGCTGTGCAGATAGCAACTGAATCTTATCGTTAATGAGTAACTATTCCAACCATTCAACGTGAACGTAAACGCTGAGAGTCAATTGACGCAAGCTGCAATTCGATGATCCCCTTGAGCAGTGGTGTATCTACACGTATGTATATGTATAATAACATATGTATCTGTTTCTCTGGAAGATAAATGAAGATCGAGGGAATTGAACCACGCGTATGATCGTTCAAAACGGAAGACCGATTTCAAAGGCGTTGATTAGGGCAGAGCCCGAATCGTATACACCGATCACACCAAAGAGTACCCCGAGAGAGATTACGAAGCAATCGTACGCGACTGCGCTCCATTCCATGGAGTTCCTTTTCAATTTCAAGTGAAAGTAGCAGGGCCATATAAACGATAACATGGTTCCAGTGAAGGAACCAATGAAACCCATGAGAATACTGAAATGGGGAATGAAGATCGCCATAAGAATGGTAAAAACGATCACGCCAACCCTCCACGCCAGACCCCAAACTTTAAGCTCGCGATCTACAGTCCATATCGTAGGAAACATCGTTTTCGGTCTGCCTCTAAAAAATGCCTTTTCGAGGAGCTCGCAAGCTGCGTAGTATGGCAAGGGATAAGAAAGTACGGCCTTTATGACCAGAGAAAAATTCACCAGACCCTTAAAACCGGCCGAATGTAAATTATTCGTGATCACCTGCTGCGTGTCATTCTGAAAAGTCAGGAAACAGATCCAACCGAAAAGGGACTTGAACGCGCCAGCTGCGATGTGGCTCCAATTCAACATCCAATCGAACTTCGACCGATCGATCAGATTGCCCTCCAATGTTGGTAAAAATATCTGCGAGGTGTAACTGAACACGATCACGCCGAGAGAAATCGGGAAGTTCTCTCGATCGATCGTCCACTTCACCTTGGACCAGCCCCAATCGCCAATCTCTAGGAGACAGTAACCAACGATGATTGCATTTATGAATAAATGGGACATCGTGCACCAGAAACTCAGCACCGAGACATGCTGCAAGGACTTGAGAAAACCGAGAGGCAATAAAAATATTCCAGTCAGCATCATCCAGCTCCTAGTATCGATCGCACCTTCAGGAAATGTGCCTATCATTAGGTCACCGCAGACAACCACGTACAGTATACATGTCATCAATAATTCAATTATCTGAGCGATGTTCACCGCTCTTGCGCCCCACGTTGGTCCGAAACATTCTTTTGCTATAGCTACGTACGAGTCTCGCACTCGTACGCGTTGACCAGTGGTGGTGTCAAGTTCGTATAAACATTCAACGAGTATCTTGCCGGTATAACAACCAATGTGCGCTATACCGATCATGGCAGCAATAGCCCAGTAACCACCGCGTAACACGGCGAACGGCAAAGATACGATGAACATACCCTGAAACAGGAGTAAATGAATCGTCTGTTTGGTTGCATGCAATTTATCAGAATTATTATAAGTATAAAGGGTATAGCCGGATAAGCAGGTCAAGAATGCTTTTGAACCAAATTAGACTTTTGTTGCATCATTCGATAGCTTATGCAAAGAAAACGATTTATGCAAATTTTCACCCCTCTAACTTGATCTGTCTTTTAAGAACTATAAATTTCGCAATTTTCTACCACCTATCTTTATTATAAATACCCCACTTTGCCAAAATGACCATTAGACTTTGATAACTAAGATATAAATAAATAAATAAATAAATAAAAGATTAATTCAGAATAATTAACCATCTCATTAAATTAATCATTAAAATAAACAAAAAATAAATTGAACGTACATTAGTAATTACATTGAACACAATTACATTAGCAGGTAATTAACGTATATTAAAAAGAAAGACGTAAAAAAATTATACAATGTACTCTTATATCCACTAATTTTAAAACAACTAAAGACGTAATGACGTAGTAGCATATTTAAAAACAAATGTGAATATTTGAATTTGTATGTTATACATGACAAACTGCTACAGAATTCTGTTAATGCTCCCTCAATTTGCGGTATTCAATTTCGTGGCAAAAGATACTGAATTAATCTGTGCACATACTGTAGTATTACACAATAGTCAAATAAATTTGTCATATCATAAGTTATATGGATTACCGGTTAAATAATTTTCTGTTCATTTAAATAATTTTTTTTAGGACGATAGATGTAAATATGCTTCATTAAATAAATAGTACCTGTATAGCGTTTGTGACGTTCCATGCGGCTTGCCATTCGTTAATTTTTACTCCAGAGCCACCAAATTCGCCACCACCTTCATCGTATTCGCTAAATTCACCGCTACTGACACTTCCGGTTCTAATCTTGTCCCTACAATATTAAATTGTACACGTCAGTAAGAAGAGAATATTTTCTAAAAAATTTTCTTTTTTCAATAAGCTTTAAATATGTACTGCAATAATCATTATTTATTTGCATAGTATTTTAATTTTACTTGAGTAAAACTAAATTTTCGCTTTTCATTTGCTATACAAATATTGGGTTGACCAAACAGTTTTGTCGTATTTTAAAGACGTATAGAAGCAAAACTTTATTAAACAATGTATTGACTACCTTTTTTCACAATTTTCTGCTATATTAAATAATTTTGTCATTCTATCCTTGAGCAATTTTACATTTTTTTCGACAAAGAATTCATTTAAATAAAATTTTCAAGTTTCAAATTTTCAAATTTTTTTCCAATAAAAAACCTTTGTAAGGGCTCAAAAATGTTGATAAGTTTTCAATATTAGCCTATTATGTTATTATTCGTATCATTTCCCTAGATGATAATACATTTTTCGTTTGACAGCGGTAATAAAAAATAATGCGTCAAAAATATTTTATTTTCTTCCAATTACTCCTTTTTCTTAACAAAGCATAAATATAGTTGTAACAATAACTTTTGCGTATTTTAACACACGTATGAAGATTTTCGTGAAATTGTGTTTTCAGTTTATAAACTTATATTGTTGTATAAACACGTGGAAATATGTATAATCATTCTTCTAAAATCTGTCCAATTTTAAATAATGACCAAATTGATGTTCTTGGATTCGTCGAAACTTTTGTAATTTTTTAAATGTTTGAAATTTAGAAGTGTATGTAGACTGTTATGACTGAATGTAGGTTTCGATAATTTCGAATCATAAAAGTAGCGTAAAACTTCGAGTTCTCGGGACTCGAAACAGTTTGGGCTTTGATGCGTTTCGAGGTTTCGAGTTCCCATCCCCAGTAACAACGCAATAGTCTTAAATTGCTTTTATCTGTTCTTAAACATACCCGTTTCGTTGATAGCTGAAAGAGTCTTCGGCTATGGCTACGTTGTTCTGGTCCCGATATGCTTGATCTCCATTCATAGTCATCATTTCTGTGTTATCATGACCTTCTTCGAACGATTTAAATTCTCCTTGTCCACTTTGTCCTGGACCTGTCTGCCGTTGACTTGGACCGCGAATAAGTTCCATACAGGGACTGTTTTCTGGCCATTTAGCCTTCAATGTTTCCCAAGCAACGTTCATTGTTGCTCCCAAAGATGGTATGTAGAATCCTCGAAAATTAGCCATTATTTAATTCGTTGCTTCTGCAAATAAAGAAGTTGCCTTTGCAATTCTCGTTTTAAATCATTCCTTTAGATTATAAAATTCTCATTTGAAAATTCACCGCTGTAACTACTTCATTCTTACTGTAGAAATTGCACGAAAGCTGTAAATTACTTTAGAAAAAGAAATATTACATGATAACTGTTATTATGATTAAAATGGAATAATTCAAGTCAATAGCGATGTAAAGCATGATCGTTACATCACAACAATTCGTTAATGAATTCGAATTAAAAGTCGGAATATGGAAAACAGAATTTTCAAAAAATATCTGTACGTAGTTTAATAACGTGAAATTTAAATATTAAAGTATTTTGACGAAATAAATGTTATATTTCTCCAAAAACATACAGTGAGTCTCAAAATTATTGGCATATAGGCAAAAAGGTAACAGATTGATATGAAAAACCTCTTTCAATATTATTGTTTTATTGAAAAAGGCATATATTAAACTTTGAATTAATATTTAATCATATAAGTGGAAACAATATTGAAATTTCTATTATTTTTGTTATTTTACATACTTCTACTGTGCCAATTATCTTGTGACTCGTTGTAGCTAAAAACATTACAAATATCGATACGGAAATACCTATTCGCTATCATCTGTTGCGGACAAGTAATATCCTGCTATAAAACGTGATAATTGTTGTCATTATTAAATCTGGTAAAATCCCATTTAATTTACGTTTCTTTAATTTACGGTGCACAAAAAATGATCAAACTGCAAACACAACGAAACATGTCGAAAAATCTTATTCAAAACGGACATTATTTAATTCTCAGATAGTTTAGAAGCTATATTAAAGTAAAATTGTTGTAAAAATACGATAGAACAAAAATATAGCAAGGTATTCTCAAATACTTTGAAAGCCACAATATTTAAATAAACTTTATCGTATACCTATGTCTTGAAATGAATAATAAATTGAAAATAGTTATAAACAACAAAATTTGCTGAATTACTTAATATATGCAACTATTGGTACCAAGATATTTGTATTTACATTATTAACACTAGATTTACGGATACTGATTGTGTAATATTAAGCGGATATAATATATTAAACAGATTTCCGAAAAAATAGATACTACAAGGTCGGGAGAGAGAGGATGTTGAAGTAGAATAACTATTCGTATCATTACACCAACCAAAGCCACTATAAATTGCTTAAAAATAATATTTATAATTCCTGTAACTTTAAGCATGAAATTGAAAATTCGTCAAATTGACGGATTCCGTAAATCTTGTTTCAATATAATTCTACACTATACACCTACATACGTTGTTTTCGGAACTCATGAAGCAACCCTTTCGCGATAATAAAAGTTATTACAGTAACATATAACACAGTATATACAGGTCATTTTGATCGCCCGAGTGAGAAGAATGGTCAGACATATAGCTTGACACAATTCCATTTAAACTAAAGCTTAACAATGAAATCCCTCAGATGCGTGTAATCAAACTTCACGTGTTTAATGAACAACATCTTGCAATCATTTTCCGTGAATTTCGAATCGATTTAATCACTCGCAAATTTTTCAACAATGATACTGATATCTGGTGTGTCCCTTACGAATGTTCGTCCCTGATTTCCTGCGCTCTCGAGTTCGAATTTCAATTTTCTTGCTTCACTTACCGAATGACGAATAGAATTTCGTCCCGCAATTTTCAGGGAAACTTAGATGGCTTTTGAACGATGCCACGGTAGGCGCAACTTCCTTCGACGCGAGTCCGTTTTCGTTATTTTTTGGTTTCTTTGCCAGGCGGGGCGAAAGGTTTAAACTAAAAAGGATCCAGCAGCAGGTCCGAAGAACGGAAATACTTGAAAATAAAGGGTCGAAACCGTCTAACTACGTGGGCTACGACACCGCATGGTCGTCTACGGTCTACCGCGATCGTCGAGTCCCTAATCGCGAGCCCTTAATCGCGACATAGACTACGGGGTTGGCGTGTCAGGGGTTGGGAGATCAGAAGAATATGGCCAGCATCCCCTAAACGCGCAAGCCTCGATCGATGTGGTCCACGAGACATCTCTCGACACGTCAGTACTGTAGGTAAAAGTTGCGTCTCCCCATGTGTAGCAAATTAGGGGGAAATGATTGGCGAACGCGATAAATAAGCTCATCGGAATTATTATATGCGCACCTAGGAATCTGAATCGATGTAATATCTCTCAAATATTTAATGTTGTTTCATTGATAAGAAAAATTTGACAACGGTTAGAGGAATTGATTTTTTCTGGGTACTCTAGAACAGAGCATTCGATAAGACGAAACTGGTATCGAAACTTTCAAAGAAAGTCGCGATTTGGCTGAGCGCTTTTTGAAGTGTTAAATTTAAATTGTACTGGCCGACGAATACAAATTTAGAAGAACGTTGCTTGAGTCGTATCATTTACGTTATTTTATACAAGATTTATTTATCTTTTCGCAAGGTTTTAACAAGCTTCTTTATAATGTTACGTAAAATATGCGATCTAAAAGATCGGTTGCTTAAGTCGTGCTTATCGATTTTCATTTTTATTCGTACGTTCTTTAAAAACAGAAATCTTATTAACAGATATATTTACATCGCCAATATCTTTTTCCTTCGAGAAGTAAGTTTTCTAATTTTGCAAAATAAATGCTCCCAACAGCTCCCCGATTTCGCATCGGATTCGTCCACGACGTTTCAACCCCCCGCGGTTTCCCGATTTCGCATCGGGTTCGTACTCGTCGTCAATAATCATAGCGATTCCTGGCTTCTCGCTTCTAACTAACAAATTCGTACCGTTTTCCTAAAACAAAACTCCGCGGTCCTGGCTTGTAACATTAGCGTATAATTTTGGTTTCTTATTTTTACAATTTACGCAAGATACGATAACATTTTTTAAATAGAATTAAATGTTTAAATCGTGTACATAAAATT
The DNA here is from genome assembly GCA_028830335.1 of Eucera pruinosa. Classification (NCBI taxonomy): domain Eukaryota; kingdom Metazoa; phylum Arthropoda; class Insecta; order Hymenoptera; family Apidae; genus Eucera; species Eucera pruinosa. The sequence continues at coordinate 7,823,055 of JAMYCR010000014.1, read as the reverse complement.
TGTGTAGATTGGCATTTTTTTTCTTACAATTATACCACATTGAGAATGTAGGTGAGAATTTTAGATTTGTTTGCTTATTGTTTAATATAAATGAGCGTATTTTAAACAATCAATATTTCGCATTTGCATTTTCATTTTTGCTGCTTGCAATTCTCACGGAATTATTCACGAAAAGTAACCGGAGTATGTAAGTAATACCAAATATAATATAAGAGGTTTGATAATGAATGTATTCATAACGAAGAATATCAACATATCAGTGATAAAATTTATCATGACCACGATAATAATAATGAAATTTAATCAGTCTGCATTAATCGTTCGAAGATAAACCACTTCCGTTTAGACAGACAAAATTGGCGATCATGGAAGCTAATCTTTTTGAATTTGCAGCATTTGTTGATAGTCTTAAAAATTTCAAATTAAAATGTGTATACACTACCTAGCATTCTTATTAATTAGTATAAGCTTAAAAATGTTTAGACTATACTGTGAATATAATTATGATAACTAGATTACGAATCTTCATGTATTTGTAGGAAATTGAAATGTAGAAAAAAATACAGAAGTATGCAAAATATACACAGTAAAATACACCCTATAATGTTTAACACTAGATTTACGAAACCTGTCAATACAACGGATTTAAGATTCTATACTTACAGTTACAGAAATTTTAAATATTATTTTTTAGCAGTTTGTATTAATTTTGATTAATGCAGTGATTGAATACATATCGTAATTTAAATTGCGTATCTTTTCTGATTAATTTAGAGTATGTGTAAATAATATATCTGTTTCTCAAGAAGCGCGTCAAATTATACGATCAAAATTCATAAATCTAGTATTAAAGAATGAAGCCAATTTATACTTTGATTTCATTCCTTTACTTCTCTTGATAAAAACTCGAATTTGAACAAAGATCCGCAGTATTATGATAACACATGGGTAATAAATGATTCTTTATATTAAATCATGTTGATTTTATTATTTTCTCAATGTTCCTGATATTTATTCATTTACTCATATGTATACTTTTTGTGATATATAATTTGCAAAAAAATATGAGGGATTAAGTGAACGTGTTTTGTAAAAACAATGTATTATCGAGAACAATGTCAAATAGAATATTAAAGTCGTATTGTAGTTGTATATACTTTATTATGAAATTACTTTGATTCTTATATTTATATTAGTTTGAACAATGAACATATAACTTTTAAAATTTTTTTGTAAAATCAATTCAAGGAAAAATTGTTTTGAGATCTAATGTTTAACATGAACAATCGGAAATGTAAAACTTATAGTGAAGTATAAACATCGAAGACAAAAATGTCACACACTGGTTCGTATTAAATTTAATGAGATTGGGTTTTCAAACCAGTCTAATACTTTATAATGTAACCAGCATTTAAAATTGACATGAATTGCAATACATTGCAACTAAATGTACAATAAGAATTTGTTTTATTGTGTTATTATGCTATAAAATTAAAGGTGTCAATAAAAACAAATGTAGTTTTTAATAAATAAAGAAACCAACTTATTTATTATTTATCTTAGGTATTTTACTTTTCACAGTGATAATTAATAATCAATATTAACTTTACAATTGTTTGTGTCCCTGCGTTTTGAAATTCAAATCATAGTAACATCCAAACAAGCGTTACACGCATACAATATGAATACTTCATTATAATATATTGTATACAAAATAAACGCTAACCATTGGATTCAATAAATCTGGTAACAATACGAGGCCATGAGATCACAACAAAAAATGCTTCTAACTTCTACTATAAGGATATACAAATTGATGAATGTATATGACGATTACAGTAGAAGGAACTACAGTAAAAGTTCAAAATTTTCTACCAGTTTTCTACAATACAAAGCATAATTGTGTTACTATCGTTCTGCAAAGTTCTGTTGTGGTTTTAAATTGCGCCTGACACGTTTTACCAGCATTAACTAAAGATTTCCGCTAAATTAAGTCGATTTATTTTTCAGTCTTCCACTTATATGTATATGGTGTATATATTTTTTAAATGAATACATATAAACCAGAAAATATGTAATTTTGGACAGTGTTTTAACATTTTGTATATGCAGGAATGACACACAGGTATATTATAGTAAATGTACAAAGAGGAAGTGTTAAATTTAACACCGAAGTCGGAGGACTAATAATGTGTCGCCGGCTTAGGCTAAGAATACAGCTAAATATTTGTCTTTAAATAATACAGTCATATATACCAAATTTTGTACTAGCTAACTGCCCACCAAATACACGTAATACCCACAAATTTACATTAAATTGCACATAGTGACAAACAAAAAACACACAAGCGAATGCCATGAGATACACATCTCTTTCGATTTTTAGGTAATGTTCCACAATGTTCACATACTGTACAATTAGCACTGTGCAAGTAGTTTTATCGAAAAAGATACTTTTGTTTTACAAATCTAACAAATAATCTGTAACACAGCTAGGATATGACAGTTAAAAATTGATTCTTTCAAATATCAATTATAACTTTTGTGTACATGTGGAAGTTAATTTGTATACATAGCAATAGGATGTTCAAGTGATTAATTTACTCACTGACATCCCTTTGTGTTTGATGAGAATCACTATCCGAAGTTAAACTTTCAATAGCACTATCAGGTTGTGAAATTGTTTCAGAACTCCTAGCCATACAGAGCTTATTAGATTTAGCTTCTGTACGGCTGGACTTAAAATTCTGATCTAAATTCGAAATTGAAGTGGAATGTAATGATACATTAGACTGAGTAGAGACAGGTCTTTGACACGAATGCAACATTAATTCTGGCCCTCCACCATACGTGGTTAAGAAAAACTGCCAAAGCTCTTCTGGTATTTGTCCATAATCTGAACCTATACATAATTTTCACATTAAAATAAATTACAAATGCAAAATAAACTTATTATTATCTCGAGCGTATTTTAATATAATACTTACCAACTTTAAGGATGTTCTGACCATTTTTATTTATTACAATAGAATTATTATCAATTGGTCCAGGTGGTTGAGTCTCTTTACCACGTACAAAACTTTGCCACTGACGTAACCAAGCCATAGCTAATCCATAAATAGCAGTAGGATTATCAGAATTATGATTTAATTGCTGAAATACTTCCATCTCATATTGTCTCCTCTTCTGTAATGATTCATACTTCTCTTCACAAGTTGGACATTCATACAAGTGTGTACATGCTGGACCCCCTCCAAATCTGAAACATTGTTTTAATTAATAACATATACTGTAACTGGATATAATTTCTGAAATATAGTTTAAATAATACTTACGTATTGTATAAATATTCCCAAACTGCTTGTGGAATGGGCATACTAAGTTTATCTACAAGTTGTGCTCGAACAGGATTAACACCGCCGTGCGGGCAAAGAAAATCAGAATTATCTATAGGTCCTGGTTCTGAAAACGTGTTGAAACGATTTATCCATTGTCGCGACACAAAGAACTTCAAGTCAGACACTTCTCTGGATGAGATTTCCATCAATTCCATAGTTTTATCACGTAATTGTAACATTTCTGGTGACCACTTCTTATAAAATAACACATAAGCTTCACAATGCTTTACAGTTTCTGGTGAAACTTCTGTGACACATTGATCGTCGAATTCAAACCATTTATTAACAATAGGATTTAACGCATAGCAGGTATAATGACCACCACCTGCTGTTCCATGATGACAAATAACTGATATTAAATCATACATGGTTACTTTGGATACACATTCTTTATGCAAATATGGTCGCATATCTAATCCTTCTAATGGAAATGATACATAATTTGCTATTTTTGAACTAAACATTAATTCATGACGAAACCTTTTTAAATGGACACACAATATTTCGGGTAATTCTAAAACTTTCGAAAATTTAATTCCATTGCGCAGCTTGTTACACTTTTCACAACTATACATATTGTCTCCTTTAAGTTCATCTGCGCTAAAAAATGCAGAAAGACAATCGTGAAGACTGACAACTGGCCCCCAAAACCAAGACCTCATCCATTGCAAGAACCATGACAACCAACCAGACTGATTAGTCACATACACAACATCTGAACATGGTCCTGCTTTCTGGGGAGTTAGAGGTCCTTGATGTAACATATCAATATGATCTCTACTTGGAATGGGTAATGATAAATCTTGAAAAGTTTCTACTCTTGTTGAAATCCTATCACAAGTAAGACATTGTACGCTACTTAAAAGTTTACCATCAAATATATCACTAATGATACTCCGCATTTTCATTTGTTTCTTAGTTCTATATTTCACAGGTGAGTTTTGTGTTGATCTTTGTGGTTGAGAAAATGGTTGATCCACAGTTGACTTTTTGATGCTTCTATTTGTAAATTTACTTCTTAATTTCTCTGACTGAGATACCCTAGAATATTTTCTCTTTGTGCCACGTTCACCTTCATCACTGAGAGAACTTTGTTCACTTACTCCAGAATCACAAGTTTCGTATTCAGCATCAGATTGGCTAGAACCATTCCCATCAATTTCAGTTTCATCTTCATCAGAAGACTGTTCTCCTAATCCTTTTAATCTTAATGAATTATCACGATCATCTTCGATATGTTCTTTCAATTCTTCATGTAACTGGTCCATGAAACACCTTAAAAATTCTTGAGTATCATGTTGATGATATCCTCTGAACATTGGATGAACTGTTCGAATACCAGTCAATATTCCATGTGGTACAACATATCCTCTTGTCTTTCTATTCCACATGTCTCTAACAAGGTTCAAATAACTTAAGCTTAAACCAGGCTTTCTATCTTTGGACATATAGCCCACCATATGACCACAATCCAAAAAGAATTGCGTTAAAGGAGGTACATTTGATAAAGCTTGAAGTGCTGAATTCATATAACATGTATTGCCAATGTTTTGTAAACCAACAAGACCTCTTGGCTTCCCAGAGAAATCTTTGCTTTCATCAGAGTCTGTACTATCTGGAGAATCACCAGACTTTTCATTAAATAATCCATCTTTTTCATAATTCACTCTATTTAGAAGTTCACCATAAAACCTGTTGTTTATAAAACAAAAAGTACTATTATTTCCTGACAACTTGTTGCATGTCATTCATAATTTTCATAATATTCATAATTTTAAGAAGATACTTGAAAACAATAAACACGTAAGTACTTACTTATCCAACATAAGCCTATTGAGGTCGTCTGCTTTACAATCTACACTAAAAGGTGCATCACCAGCATATTTGTTACTTTGTGCTTTTATATCCACCTGAGTAGGTGACAACGGCGGCGATGGTATGTGCCTGGTTATAACTTCTCTTTTACAGGAGTAACACCATATACGATTTGTAGAAAGATTCATATGAGCACAATGATTAGGAAATTTTTGGTTGTGTACAGTACTGTGATCCAAATGTGTTTCTGGACATCCGACCCAGCGGCAATCGGGAAAAAGGCATAACCACAAATTAGGCCCTTCCGTATCACATTCACTGCATTTTTTAAATCTTTCCTTTTGAGACACAACAATCTCAATAAACGCAAGATCACCACGATTGGCGATGTGAGGACAATTCCACGAAATTAGTGGCATTTGGATTTTGATGATTGCCCTGTTAATTATTATTGATCGTAGGACGCGAGATCGCGCGTACACTTTAGTTTCTTACATCCGTCTAAAATTTGGCTTACACGCGACTCGAGTAATGTTTTAATCATTTTCTAACCTGATCGGGACATGTCGTTCTTGGTAATCGAACATTATCCACGAAAACGATTGTCATTGGAGATAGTTGTGTTGAGAAAATTAACTATTACAATCGGATAGCCAATGTAAGAGAAACAATATAGGTTGGTGAACATGTTACAGTCGATAATCGATTTTAAACTATTTACAATAAATCGTATGTTGTTCTTTTACTGATCTTGTTGAAGTCAAGTTCAAAACTTGGCATTTATCGTGAATTACTATATTTAAATTGTATATCTGTATTGTAAGGGTATATATTTTAAATACAGTGATATTAATCGTGATATTTATCTGAGAATGTTCATCACGATAGATGTCGCATTATTAGACAAAATGTTAGTAGGTGAACAAACCTAAAGTTGACCACCGCTGTGTATTTCTCTTAATAATCTGATGGAATATAAGTGAAAATTGCACATGGATTATTGACGTAAATCGATAGATTTTTAATATTCTAAGTGTATTTTCATAGTATAAGTAAACGGTTGATCAATTTTTGTGCAAATATACTCATACTGGTAATTACGAACAGTGTATTATCATAGAGTTCAAAGAATTTTTAAAGTTAACCTATAGGATAACCTGTTTTCTATTTACCACAATACAGATATTGACAGATGTAAATTTTTTATAACTAGTAGAAACAATTTATTATTAATCAAATTAAAGATTTAGTTTAATTGTATCGATTAAAATAGAGCACATTGTATTGAGTTGGTAATCGAAATGAAACGAACGTAAATTGTACATTTCAGCAGTAACAATGGTGTTATCGTGTCGATTTTATAAAGAAAAATATCCAGAAGTGGAAGATGTAGTTATGGTGAACGTTCGCAGTATAGCTGAAATGGGAGCATATGTACATTTATTAGAATACAATAACATAGAGGGTATGATCCTTCTTTCTGAATTGTCAAGAAGACGTATTAGATCTATCAATAAACTTATTAGAGTAGGAAAAACAGAACCGGTTGTTGTTATCAGGGTTGACAAAGAAAAGGGTAAAGTATATAGAAATTTTATATTTAAAATATTTTTGAAAATGTTCTTACCTTTTATTTTATTTAACACTTTTTCTTTTAAATTATTCAATATAGGTTATATTGATCTTAGCAAACGACGTGTATCAGCTGAAGATGTAGAGAAATGCACAGAAAGATATGCAAAAGCAAAAGCTGTTAATTCAATTCTGAGACATGTTGCAGAATTGTTACATTATGATAGCGATGATCAACTGGAGGAATTATATCAAAAAACAGCTTGGCATTTTGAGGAAAAATATAAAAAACAAAAGGCTTCTGCATATGACTTTTTTAAACAATCAGTTTTGTAAGTATAAATTATACCAAAATATAAAAGAAGGAACATGATATTATTTGCATGATAATGATTGTTGCAATATTGTTACTTTAGGGATCCGTCTATTTTAGCAGAATGTGGACTAGATGAACATACGAAAGAAGTATTATTAAATAACATTAAACGAAAATTAACTTCTCAAGCAGTTAAAATTAGAGCAGATGTGGAAGTAGCTTGTTATGGTTATGAAGGAATTGATGCAGTGAAAGCTGCTTTAAAAGCTGGCTTAGCTCTTTCTACTGATGAACTTCCAATCAAAATTAATTTAATTGCACCACCATTATATGGTAATCATGTTTATTTCTACAGATCCTTTTTGTATGTGATTATTAAGTGGACCAATGAATAATCCATCTTTTGGTTCAATTCAATGTTTATTTTTGACAAAATTAAATGTGTACTCTGTTTTAAATATAGTTGTTATTGTTTTATAGTACTTTGTTGTATTTCTCGGATAAGTTATACAATTATTGGTACACCTAATATATTAGGTGAGAGCAAAAGTTGTAATGGATTTGATTATAAATGAGTAAGCTATGTTAATTTATGAAAAGTAACTTATTTAACCAATTAGGTAATTTTTATGATTTCCATAGGGTCAAGTTATGAAATTTTAATTTAAGCTGTAATCCCTTCAGTCCAAATTAAGAAATTCGAATCCCCTAAATTATTCAAAATATTGATTATACCATGTACTCCAAACCCATCCAAATTTTTGCACTTAACCAATGTATATTACATTTTCACATTTAATTTATTTCTAGTCATGACAACATCTACACCAGAGAAGCAAGATGGTTTAAAAGCATTAAATGATGCCATTGAGGCTATACAAAGTAAAATAACATCACTAGGAGGAGTATTTAATGTACAAATGGCTGTAAGTTACATTGATATTCATTGGTATAAATAGATATATGTGTCCCAGGTTTTCTTCATAAAATTTTATGAATATGTTCTATGAGTATAAATATAGGTCATTTGATACCTTATTAAACAGTTATAGCAAAAATATGAAGGAAAGTCTCATAGGAGTCTACAACAAGTTGACAACCAATATAATTATTAATACTTCATTTTAAAACATTTACTGTTCTTGTTAATATAATAGTGATAGTAGTAAAAGGTTGAATTTATTACTTTACGATTTCAGTGAATATATATTCAGGTTTATAAGAAAGCAATGTGTGTTCTGAAACTTCACGAAAAATCGGATGTCATTATTTTATTTAATCGATTGTATGATGTCCAGTTCTTTTTACAATATGACTTTAGTTCAATGTGTTGAGTGCTTATCAGTGCTACTTTCATAGAAACATCAATAATTTCAGAACTGCCAAGTACCATTGCTTTCCTACCAATCCAATATTTTTATCATAACTTTTTAATGAGGCTTCAAATGATCTATGGTTATATAACATTCTTTGCTTATTTATAGATGTAGAATATATTCACAAAGTTTAATGGAAAAAGTTTGGGACACCTTGTATGTTTGAACTATGTATGTATTACATTAATATGTTAATCTACAGCCAAAGGTTGTTACTGCAACTGATGAAGCAGAACTAGCAAGACAAATGGAAAGAGCTGAACTTGAAAATGCTGAAGTTGCTGGTGATGATGATGAAGAGGAAGTGGAAGGAATGGATGGATTTAGTGGAGGTGAAGAGCTAGATGATGACAAAAAAGCTGGAAATGATTCCCAAGAAGAGGAATAAACAATAGCATAAATCAATGAATTACATGTTTTGTTAACTGACAGTTATTCTAATCGCGACATACTTCTACAAGTATGCTACCACATTGCTAGACGTTATGCAGATATTTCAAATAAATACACAACAATCAATGTATTATAATTCATAAATAATTTTCTATCAACTTCATAAAATAAAGATTGATAATGTCTAAATTATTGCTAATACAGAAATTTTGTATTTTCACATTAGCAATACTTTTAAAATCTGCTTAAGAACTTTTAAAATTTTAATCTTTTATACGTTTATAATACATGTTAATTGTAACATATTCGCATGTTTGAACTTATTAGAATATACACATACAAATTGTACACAAATATTTAAATTTTCACATTTTTATTAAAACTTTATACAGTTTTATTCAAATTGCTTATTCATTTGCAATCGTGACTTCCACTTCAACACCAGGCTCAATGGAAATACTTGTAATTTGTTTCACAATTTCTGATGGTGAATATAGGTCAATGACTCTTTTGTGAATACGCATCTGGAATCGATCCCAAGTTTTTGATCCTTCACCACAAGGTGTTTTACGAGTGGTTATCCTTAGAATCTTTGTAGGCATACGAACTGGACCCTTAACCTTGAGTTTCTGTTTGTTTGCTCCATTAATCAACTCTGAGCAAACTGAAAAATACACGTTATTTAGAAAATGTACGTAACAATAATATAAAACAAAATATAAAAATTCATAGAACAAATTTTACCTTTCTCGAGAGCGCGTACATTTCGAGAAGTTAGTGTAATCCTAATCCTGTGAATAGGAGTTACTTCTTGTCCTGGTTTCTCAGGATTGTCAACTTTTGTACTTGCCTAAAAACATTGTTTTGTGGGTTACACTTATCGGTATTAAAAATACTAATAGTTAAAAGCAAGAAGTATACATGAAGTTGGTATAACAAGCCGCATGTTCAAACATACAGTTAACCTAACAACTCAGACTTATTATACGATAACTTTACAATTTAACAAGAAAATTTGATCCAAAAACTTATTTAATGTGTAGAATTATTAAAATAATCACGCACCATTGTTTAATTGCCTTCCTGGTCGAGATGATCAATTTCTTTTCGAATAAAACTGATCAGCGCTGAACCAGTGCTTACACACGTTGCATGTGCTAAACAGAAGAGATAGAAAGGAACAGAATTTCCGGTTATGTGAATTCCAAACAGATAGGATGAAAGATCTTGGCTATACTTTCGCACGAGGATTCAAAATCGTTGAGATATTTTTACATATTCTGGTGAATTTTGAGGTGTAGAATCGAAAAATCATAATTTTAATGTTAGAAATGCACGGAATCAAGAATTTTGATTGTTTAAAATTACGATTTTTACTAGTTATTTTGGTCGCCATAATAATTTCTCTAGCAGTTCATCCAATTGAAGAGTTACTCGAATGTTAGTTTAGTGATGCATAGTGATGTCAACAATATCAGATAATGTTGCTGACTGAATGATGACTTCATACTGATCATGCAATGATCATTTAGACGGGATGCAGCGAGTTTAAAAATTAAAATTACAACCATTGACTAATTACAGGATAGACCATTCATTTATAGGAAACATAAATTATGTGCCTGGTAGACTTGGATCAAACTTATATAAAAAAAGATTGTACAAAAGTTTATTAAATCGAATGATTAAAGTAGTACAAAATAAAAGGGGGTCTACTCATTATTAACAATCGAGAAAAAGTGATAGTTCGGACTAATTATGTAGAAAGTAGAAGATGAACAATTTGAATATAAATTACAAAAATTGTTTGTTCTAAAATTTACCGTTGGTTACATATGCTTAAACGTTGTTTTCATTAGAAGTTTCCATTAGATTATGGTGCAACTTCAGATGCATAAAATAGTATTATTGCACGATTGGTACAAAATGTTTTTCCGTGTATTCTAACCAATAAGAATATCGTTACTTCCCCTTCGGTACTTTTACGTTAGTGTTGTTTAACCACTTGAATCTGAAGTACTCCCCAATATTGTTAAACGTAGATGACTTCAAGTGATCAAATTGCGCTGTCGCGTCCTTTGACACGCTTAACCGTTTACGAAAACGATTCCGCTACTTTTTTGCTGACATTTTGATCGTTTTACCATGCGAAATATTTACAAAAAATTCAGAAAGTTACGTCGAAGGCGATACATTCGCACTTAGTAATAATTATAACGTGAATGTGTGTGAACTTCAAAAACTAAGATAGTGCCGTGTACCCATCACATATATTTGCTTTATTGATATTTTGAGTGTCACAGGCCTTGTGGTGCCTATGCATATCTTGAGGTAATGCGTCCTCTAATAGATATAGTATTCGACATCTTTCGTATAATAATGCATTTTAGAATACTTCATCTCTGCAAATGTGCTAAATAGTAGTACTGTTTACGTCGTTTTCTTATATTTATGCACGAATTATAGACATAACCTACGTGATGTTTCACTGTAATTTGCTTTAAAATACTCTTATCGTATTTTAATATAGGTAAATATAAACGAGCATGTCACTTTATTTTTTAATTAACTGATTTAAGTCATATTTTTGTTATATGATTTATATTTGCGATGCATATGTAACGGTTTCTATTTATTGTTTGTATTTGTATAAAAATTGCAATGGTATACAATTGTGAAAAGTATTAACGCGATAATAACATAAACTGTGATGGCTGTCCTTTGTTCTGGCTAATTTCATTGTTTTTCTTGGTTATTAATTTTGTGTTTTGTTACGGAGAAGTACAATTGTTGAAGCAGTGTTCAAGAGTTACTATTGTAGATTCCTATACATATGGAATTATAAATCATATTGTGAAGTATAAAAATATAATTTTAAGGGTAATTAAATACAATTTCTTAGAACATTATCTTATGTTATTAAAGTGATTTCATTGAGGCATTGAAGACAACATTTTCAAAGTTAAAAAAACTGTTGCTAATGAAATATGTAATGTTACAGAATTTGGACGGTGTTCTAGATTATTTTAAGGATATAAAGTTTCTCATATTTGGTTAAACCATTTAGCAAACATGTCAGAAATAGTTTACCCGCAAGGGTGCAGATCTGTTACAGAAGATCTGGGTCCAGATGAACTTATTAGAAGATTAAAGGTATATCTGTCGAATAGAGTTGTTTCTTATGTATATACAAATATATTTTTTTTTAAATGAAAAAAAAATAATAGGTAAAATAAGTAAGATAATTGATAATAAAATTTATTGAACAGACTTTAGCTCACACATTACAAGCAATGGGCCAAGATGAAGGAATGTACCAACAGTATATACCACTTGCTTTACATTTGGCAGAAGATCATTTTTTAATGCATCAAAGTAAAGATGTGCAACTTTTGATTGCTTGTTGTATTGCTGATGTTTTAAGGGTTTATGCACCTGAAGCTCCATACAAAGACGCAGAGCAGGTAACAATTAATTATGTTTTATGAAGCGAATCTTTTTATGTGGTTATTTTCATACTATATTTTTTATAGATTTCTCAAGCTTCATTTAACTGCGAATTAACTTTTTCTTATTATAGGTCAAAACAATATTCTTGTTTCTGATTAAACAATTAGCTGGTTTAAAAGATCCCAAAGATCCTGCATTCAAAAGATATTTTTATCTCTTGGAAAATCTGGCATATGTGAAATCCTTTAATATGTGCTTTGAACTGGAAGACTGTCAGGAAATCTTCTGTGCACTTTTTTCTCTTATGTTTAGGATAGTAAAGTAAGCATAGTGCATTTATAAAGTATAGCATACTTGTAAATCAGTAGCAAGTATTAAATCGTTTTGTAATTATTTTAATTTCAGTGATGAACATTCTGGGAAAGTCAAAAGCTTTATGTTGGATGTATTATGTCCACTTATCACAGAATCAGACATTGTTAGCAATGAACTTTTAGACATTATACTTATGAACATTGTTGAGCCAAACAAAACACAGAAGAAAAATGCATATTTACTTGCAAAAGAACTAGTAATTAAATGTAGTGATACATTAGAACCTTACATTCAAGCAGTAAGTAGAATAAAATTAAAATATTTTTTCCTTTATATATTTATTGTGCAGGCGATTAGAAGCAAGATTTCTTTATGTTTTGAATTTATAGTTCTTTAACCATGTGTTGATCTTGGGCAAAGAGGAAAAAAGCTTACAAATCTGCAAAAAAGTGTATGATTTAATTTACGAGTTAAATCACATATGTCCAAGCGTCTTGTTGTCCGTCCTTCCACAGTTAGAATGTAAACTGAAATCTTCCTCCGAAACGGAAAGATTGGGAGCTGTAGCATTGTTAGCAAGAATGTTCTCTGAAAAAGGATCTCAGTTAGCTGTACAGTACACACAACTGTGGCGAGCATTTTTAGGAAGGTTTAATGATATCAGTGTATCGATTCGTATTAAATGTGTGCAGTATTCAATGCATTTTTTACTAAATCATCCTGAACTGAGAAAGGATATTACTGATACTTTAAAATTAAGACAACACGATGCAGATGAAAGTGTTCGATACGAAGTTGTTATGGCTATAGTGACCACTGCCAGAAAAGATTTTGAGGTGGTGTCAGACAGTGAAGATTTGTTAGAGTTTGTTAAAGAAAGAACTTTAGATAAAAAGGTATTCTATTTCTTACATAAGTCATGTTACTGAATCTGTGGTTGTGGTCTGAAGGCAAAACCTCATAAGTCACATGTTTCTAAGTCACTAACAACTATTTAAACTTTTAGTTTAAAATCAGGAAAGAAGCAATGACAGGATTAGCAATGATATACAAAAAACATTTGAATGACGCGGACGTACCACAAGCTACGAAAAAAGCTGTTACTTGGATAAAAGATAAAATATTACACGGATATTATATGGCAGGCATGGAAGATAGGCTACTGGTAGAAAGATTACTAAACACTTGTTTAGTACCTTACCAACTACCAGCTGGTGAAAGAATGAAGAAATTATATCATTTATTAGGTACAATTGATGACCATGCATCAAAAGCGTTTGTAGAATTGCAAAAGCATCAACTTGCGTAAGTGAACTTTTATTTTTTAACACTAATTTGTATGTACTTTTATTAATATTTCTATGCATCACTTTATACTTTAGCGTGCGAAGAGCAGTGGTTGAATGGTTAGAGATTGTAAAGAAACCAGACGCGATGGTAGAACTTGTAGCTAAAATTCATCAAATATCTCGCTTTCTACCAGATCCTATGAAAGTGCAAGAATTTTTACAGAAGTTCAGTGCTCACATGAGAAAAGACTCGGCCTTGTTACAAGGAATGGAGACAATAGTCCAGCCAAATGTTTCTTGTAAGGAATGTGCGGATACAATAAGTATGGTTCTTAAAAAATTAGGGCAACCTGTCATGACAAATTTGTATTACAACACGATAAAAATGCTGTTAGAAAGAGTGAGCTCTGTAATGATCGACGAAGAAGCAATTAGGGTAAATTTAGATGATTTATCATTAAACTGCGGATTTTTATACGTTTATCGGAAATTCAACTATTGTAAAAAGTACAGGATGCACATAATATGCAGAATTATATAAAATATCCAACATAAAGTGCATATTATTATATTTAAGGGATGGAACTAATTTCTATTTAGATCTCATTCCGCTGGTCGTGTTTTCATGAATATGAATTTGCATAAAAATCCGCAGTCTATTTATTATTTAGGGTAAATGAATTTGTGTTCATATTATTTACATCAATTATGTTTTACCAGGTTTTAATTGGATACGTATTAGATTGTTTGAAAGGAGGAAATGTAATAGAAGAAGTTGGGCTTAATCCGAATAACGCAGGTGAAAAAGGTCTGAGGTTACTCGTGGTACGTTTATAATTTTATTTTAAAATGGCATTTGCTCTATTTGTGTTATTAATTCATCTCAAGTGTACTTCTACTTTTTACTCTTTTCCAGATGCTTTCATTCGTATTTGGTCCACACTTTCTCCATAACGACATTCTGATGCAACTTGTTCAGCTTTTGGAATTAGAGGACGAGATGGTAGCACCATTGGTTCTTTCGATTTTCACATTTTTAGGGAAATATAAACCGTTGTGTGATGTTGCACCAGATATCATGAACCTTATGGTCCCGATATGTAAAAATTTCGCAGAAACGGGAACACCGAAACAAGCGAAACAAGCCGTCAGGTGTTTATTTGTTAATATGACCAATATACATGATACCATTTTCCCTGAGATTATTGAAAGAATTAAGAACAGCCTTACGCCAACTTCAGAATATTATCGAACATCTATAGTTACATTAGGTCATATAGCTTATAATTTACCAGAAAAGTATCAAGTACAAATAAAAAATATGGTGTCTAGAAAGGTAAGCTCTGCCTAAGCACTGTTAGCTCAAAATTAGTTCAAGTTACTTGCATTAAGCTCTTTTTGTTCAACTTGAGTGATGAATTTACAGATAGTCAAGGAGTTGTTAGTAAAAGAAAGTAGCGAACAGACTGCTGATACTATTGAAGGGGATTGGTGCAGAGAAGATCAATTACCTGAAGAAACGCGTTGTAGATTAGAAGGATTGAAGTGTATGGCACGTTGGTTATTAGGATTGAAGACTGATGTACTCTCTGCCCAAAAAACGTTTAGAATGCTGAATGCATTTGTAGTAAACAAGGGAGATCTTTTACAGCAGGGTCGTTTAAGTAAAGCGGAAATGAGTTGGTTACGATTACAAGCTGGTTGTTCGATGCTGAAGATTTGTGAGCAGAAAGGTGTTGGCGATCAATTCACGGCGGAACAATTTTACAATTTGTCTCAACTCATGGTGGTATGTTTTCATAGTCTACAATTCACTACTAACATGTTCAATGGCAGACTGAATTTTAGCGATTTTCTGTTCAGGCCTATTGAGTTGTTCGGAAAATTCATAGCATTTTCGTTAGCATTAAAATTAAATTTTGTTATATATTATACGATTGGAGGACGATTATTTATTACCAATCTTTGTTAAACGGTGAAATTTGTAGTTTGGACAAATGCTGTGTTTAATTGTATGTTTTACGTGCGACAATGATAAAAAGAAAACAAAAATAAACATTTTTACTTTATTCAGCATGGAATGTGTTAACATTCTTTTTTCTTCTAATAAACTTTGCGTGTATACAAATATAAATTTTGTACAACATATTAGTGAAGAAAGATTGATTGAAAATGTTATGAAAACGTATCTTTGCTATAAATTGATTTATAGGATGAAGTTCCACAAGTAAGAGAAGCTTTTGGTAGCAAATTACATAAAGGACTTGGAAGAGGGATTCCAAACAAATGCTTGCCACTGGATTTTATGGGTTACTATGCACTCGCAGGCAAAGAACAAGATAAAAGGCTAAAATGTGTTTTAAAAACTTATATGCAAACTGATATAAATAAAAGGAGGGATTACGTTAAGACGTTGTCACTGGGAACAGTGGAACGGGCCATGGGTAAGAAACTAAATAGTAAGCCATTATGGAAATATTGTTTAATAAACTTTTTTTCTGTTATTAAACATGTATCATTAAAAGGAAAAGCATTAACTATTCTGTTAAACTGTTACTACAGGTCAACTGCCTCACATTCTTCCTGACTATATGTTAGTATTTGCAGTCCCTATTCTTGCACATGATCCTGAATTTACGAGTCATCTGATGGTTAGTCAGTTGAAAGTGATACAACAATGTTTGTGGTTTATATTGGAACCACTTATAACCAAGAACGAATATTATTGCTATGGATTTTATAAAAATCTCATAGAACGAATGAAAAGTCACAAGGATGCTTTAAAACCCGAAGATAATAACATGAACTATGTAATTATTTTAAATTTCTTTATTTTTTATAAATTAAGTATCGCGAGAGTTTACAATATTTACCTGTCTGTATTGCTTGTAGAAATTGTGGGCTGTTTGTGATCTGGCTATGAGTGTGATATATACGAAAACAACAAATTTCGATATGAAAGAATTCCCAAGCGAAACACGAATTCCCACTATGTACTTCAAGCGGGCGGATGAATTGCTAGCTAATACTAGGAATTATTTACCTGCCGAAATGCAAATAAACATGGCGAGTCCTAAGGGGAAGGGTTCGCTTCATAATACACATTCTGTCAGCGAAAGACCACAACGTAGGGCCAAGAATAAACAACAGAAGGAAGTGGGCATTGGGCCGAATGAAACTGATGCAAGGGTAAGTTAAACTATATGTAACATATAAATATTATTCTATTAAAAAATTTGCATATATATGATATAATTTCAAGCTGCAAATTGGAGAAGTGGAATGTATTGACGCACAGGTAAAACTGTTTAAAATATATTTATGTTGGGTATACGTATATTTTCTATTTTCTAATATTATACAGTAAGACCTTCTATAAAGTGAAAGATGCGTACCGCGTTATATAAAACGGTAAAAGGGTGCAAAAAGTTAGAAGTGAAATAACACTCTTTTTTTTTTAATATACAGTAATCTCCTCAGTTTTAAAAAACTGGCGTATATTATTTATTTATGAAATATTTTATAATATGTACGTGTGAACAATTGATATATATTTTCGGATTAACCAGAGATTTGGTTCCATAGAGGCCGGTTAAGCGAAAGTCTGCTGTAACAGGAAATAATATGCATTTCACTTTATTTAACAAATTTTAAAACAACATGACTGTAAACCATCTTGATTTTATGCATAAAATAAGTTAAAATAAACGAGCAGATAAAACTGAAATCTAATCACTCAAAATTTAGGTGCTAGTTTAACTTTTTCGTCGATCAAATTTTCTTCAGTGGCAAAATTCGCGTATTCTCTATCCAATAATGTACTTGCTTGTATTACTTATTTAAAAAGCAGTCCACTTTTATAGTTATTTTCCATATTTTTATAATTTATTAACGTGTAATAGCTGTTTTTCATATTGTAATATTAATATCATCATCTTTAGTATTTCTAATACTTCTAAATTGAAATTTCTTTAACATTTCGTACTAATTACATATTAACTTTAAGTAAAACGAATTATTTAATGACTGTACCATTGAAAGAGTTAAAATATGGAATTTTTTAATCGCGTTGTACAGGGCCAGTAATACAATTTTTAGTTGGCGTTATAAGGGGTCCTACTGTATTATATTTTATATTTTACTACTACAAATAATGTATAATAAATGAAATCTATTTGCAGCCCGCAGAAGCATCAGAAACTAGAATTCAATTACCTGGTTTAGAGGAAGAAGTAAGTGAAAACGAGTTTGTAGATGTAATTTAATATATAATAAGAATATGATTTTTCAGATTGAGGAACCGCCAGCGAAGAGGGCATTAAGAGAATCAGATAAAGTAAATAAATAATTAAGTGAATGGACAAGGGGATGTTAAGAATAAGGGAAAGACTTAAGGGACGTGATGATCATAAGAATTAAAAAATCTAAAGATACTTTACAAATTAGAAAACAGAATATTTTGGTTATGTACAACAATTAATAAACCTGTCGTTCGCGTATGTCTAGACAGTAAGATGTTAAGATAACGATACATTAACGTCAAATAATTAATACGTGTAAGCTTACAACTCAACAATTTTTTCGAGTTGCATTGCATTCGTAAGGAAATTTAAGAATTTAGTATTCGTTCATTTGGAAACTGTATTCGTTTTAATTCTGGAAAAGAGGAAAAAGATTTTTTTTTTGTTTTTTAAATTTCTCTATGTGTTACAAAAAAGCAATGGCACATTCGATGAAAAAAATACGATCCCTTAAAGTTGATGAACGTATAATCAACATCTTTTTATATAAGTCTTGAAAAAAAAAATATTTCCCAAGCAAAGGTCTTTCTTCCTTGTGAAATGTCTGACAATTGTTGTATTGTTCACTTTTGCATTAATGAATAACTGTTTATACTGTTTCATGCGAATTTCAACGAATATCGATCATTGTACACAAAATTTTTGTAACAAACTATTCTCAAATAGTAAAAATCCATACATAATATCATCGAACATAATTGTAGTTTTCGATAAAACGACCATCGAAAACCACTCCTATTATATAAAGTATGTCGAAATATTTACAACTCATTAAATCTTTATACGCAGAAGAGAGCAACATAACGTTGTTGGGTTTCTCTGTAAACATCGTATTTTAGATAAAAGGATGTGTGTCAATTGGCTTTGTGATCCAAAGTTGTTTGTTTCTATTAATCTGATTATTATTATTATATTATATTATTATTATTAATATTATTGTCTTATTGCTATTATTATTATTATTATTTTATTGAAAAAATTACATAGTTTTGATGACCATTACCTTCCGAGAAGACACGTATTTTCTCATAAAATTATCTGTTTATATTTTAATTCTAAAATTAATTTAAATGAGAATCGGTCAGCGCACGGCCACTAATTATTAATTTATTTCAGACAAGGTGTCCTTATAAATACTTCAATAGTATCTAATACATGTATACATATAAATATACTTCGACAAATAGTGCGCATTAATATAAAAATTGTTCGTTAAAAAATTTTTGTTATACAAAAGTATCGAGAATGCACCATCAATCTAACAATCGATTGAAGTTTATCAATCGAACGTGACGGGTATTCCTGTATCACTGTCATTATTGTATATGTATTATAAACTACTTTCGTACCACTTTCATTCAGATTTGTATCCAAAAACTTTTCCGTACTTACGTCTACATTTAGTAATTATATGTATATTTTGAATGAAAAATTATACATAACTTCATACTCTTCGTTCGTACTTTATAAAGTGCTCGAAAATATTTACTGTATTTATAATTATATCAATATATGAATTATTTTTATTTTATATATATCGTCCAATGTTTTAAAATGTATACGTATAAAATGTTTTATTACATAAATATTTCGTTACAAAACAAATAAAATGTTTTAATAAACGGATTGAGAATTTTACTTACGAAAATTAATTACTATTTAAAATTAAAAATGGACATTTTTATTTGTCACAAAAAAAAAGTTAGAAAAGAAATTGGATACAAATTTGAACAAAATTCGGATAATTTCAAATGGGCCTAGGTTTTATAAAATTTCCTTTTTCAACGTTAGAATTCTTAGCATTAAGCATTAAAGTGTATTAAACCTTAAGATGAGAATGAGAATTGTGTATGAGGCTGTGAATGGTGATGAATGTTTGATCTTATTATATAAACATTATAGAATTAACACATACCTATTACCTCTTCAGTGGAATTACAGTACAATGCATATTTTGCAGTTTTTATTTTTCTCTTTCTCTTTCGTTTTCTAATATTCTCAAAGATTAATTCTTATTTTTCATGTATGAGACATTGTTCATAAGTCATCATCAGTTGTGCATTGTTACTGTTTTAAGTTTACAAAACTTCATTTAATCTTTCTCCAAATATTTCATAATCTTTCAAAACTATTTTCAAATACATTGCATTGTATTTTAAAACATTACCATTAAATATCTACGTTTTTACAAATATTTAATTGCATAGTACTGCAATTTTTTCAAACAGGTTATAGACTATGAAGTATACATATTCTGATGAAAAAAACCAATTAATCAGTGCTATTCATCTGTCAATCTGTGAGAAGTAAGTGACGCATTGTAACGGTTCTATAATAAAACAAATTAAGTAAAATGGCATGTATTTAATAAGATAGTAGTTACAGGTATCAAAATTTCATTCAACGTTTTCTAAAACTTCTCTTATTATCCTTCTTTCCTACACTTAAACTCTTTGTGCCTTTTCTTTTACCTTGATTCTTTTTAACAGTCGCGCTAAAACAAATAAAATAGTTATTTGTGAAAGTAATATTATAATATGTAATATTTCACTTTTATCTTATTCTAATAAAGTATGCTTACTCATAACGCATCTTCTTTACAGCCTTTTTACTTGTATCCGTTAAGTCAGCAGCAAACGAGGATCTCGAGCGTTTTAGCGATGCTAGAATATAATCAACATTGTTACAAAAATGTGATCTTTAATAGAAATAATAATTTGTATATACTTATACCTTTTTTGTTTCCTGCAAAGTTATCATTCTCTACCATCGTTCGAATTTTCTTTTGTTTATTCTTCTTTTTAGCCAATCTCGCTTGATACGCTGCAATTTTTTCTAACTCCTTTTTCGCTCTATCTTCTGCAGTTTCTTTTTTAGGTTCCTTTGGTTTATTCTTTTTCTTCTCTTCGACTAAATTTGAAGGCTCCCTGCTGTTTTGCTTTTTGTTCATCTTCTTCGGTTTCGGTTGCTTTTCGGTTAACAATAGTTTTTCTAAAAATTTGCAACGCAAATTATTTTGATATCGATGACACGCACATATTATAAGTGAAATTTTTTATAGCTATAAATTAGGATATGAAAGAGGAATTAAAATAACCTTTTTCTTCTTTCCTTTCCCTCTGAGTTTGGAACCACGTTCTTTGAACACCTTTACTATCGTCATTCTTTAATAGTTTCTCGGCACGATTTGCTTGATTTTCAATTTTAGCTATTTCTCTTTCGTTTCTTTCTTCTTCTAAAATCTTTTCCACATCTGGTTCGAGAGACTGTAATTTCTTATTATATTTTTCGATTATATCAGGAGGTATTATCCGATTTTTCACCGGATTCTTTGCATTTTTAATAATTTCCTTCACTAAGGAACGTTCTTGTTCTCCAGCTAATGATACCGACACTCCAACACGACCAGCTCTTGCAGTTCTCCCGACTCTGTTAAATATATCATACATTACCTTTGCACATAACAAATAATTATAAAATATGAATTAAATATCGATACCTATGAATGTAATGTTGCATAGTGGCTGGCATTACAAAATTAATTACGGTTTTTACCCCACTAATATCTAAACCTCTTGCAGCAACATCTGTTGCTAGTAAAACATCTATTTCCTCATTTTTAAACTTTGCTAAATTTTCTAGACGTTGCGGTTGCGTAAGATTACCGTGGAGTTCTCCGACCTAAGAAATTACTTTTCTCTTAATTGTAGTATGAATTGCAATCTACCTTAACATTTATTAACCCTCGTATAAAGAATGCATAAAAACCATTTGACTTCCAAGGGTTAAAGTAAACATTTTAAATACCTTAACACCTATCAGTCCTAATAAAATATGTAGCCTGTGAGCTTGTTTTTTCGTTTGTACAAAAACCATAACGTGATCGTGAAAAGTTCTACAAATCAGAGCAGCCAAAATTGCTTCTCGGTCTCCTTCTCTTTCTTTTCGTATCCTACGTTAAAAAATATATAACGTATACGTAAGTTAGATAAGTATACGAATACAATCTATCAATTGCATAAGATTTTACCGAATAAATTCTTGACGCAAATTAAATGCAACATCTTGATTACTATCTACAAATACTTTAACAGGCTTATCTAGAGATACAGCTGCCAAATCTTTCACTTCCTCAGTCATAGTGGCTGAGAATAACATTGTCTGTCTGGTTATTGAGCATTGTTTTACTATGTATTTCATCTGTTCTGCAAAGTATTCATCTAACATCCTTAAATAAAATTTATACAATTCTGTTTTATTTATAATATGAAAGAAATGTGAATTAAATGATTTCTGGTAATTTACCTGTCTGCTTCATCTAAAATAAGCACCTCAATGCTATCTAATGAAAATGATGGTGTGTTTTTTATATGGTCAATTAATCTTCCAGGAGTAGCTATTACAATATCCGGATTCTTTCTTAATACAGTTTCCTAAGGTAAATGCAGTAACGCACACAGTAAAAAAAACACTTATTTGCATAGTATTCATCAGCTAATATTAGATTGATGCATATGAAATATCGTTTTCCCAAGTTTCAAATTAATATATGAATACTATGCTTTTAATTTTGTAAAACTGTTAATTTTAGTGAATCGTATTAAAGAAGTAGAAATTAGTTGTAATGTAGATACGTGTGTATTATAATAAAATGTGAAAAATTCAGTGTTTCACGTCATTAATAGATCAGAATATTTAAACAATTCCTTATAGAAATCCAAATTAAGTAAGTATACCATGAAAACTAGAGAAACTGGAATTTGAAGAAAATTGTATAAATAGAGAAACAATTGATGGTTGATTAGCAAACTTTAAGATTAATAATTTTTCACTCAACAGGATTTTTATAATGATATAATAATGAAACTAGTTAATTGCTGGAGAAAAATGTAAAGAATAATATAAAAATTATTTTGCTAAATCAATTGGCAGTGCTTTGGAGAATTTACTTATGCTTAACTTCTTTCACTTCGAAAAAACGACGTTTCATATGCATCCATGTAATATTTCAGTTTATATCATAGAACATTTGTATACCTGAACTTTCACATCTAAACCACCAACAGATAATCCTACTTCAATTGTTGTAAATTGAGATAACTGCTTTGTGACTTGGTACACTTGAACGCCAAGTTCTCTTGTTGGTACAAGTACAAGAACACGAGAAATAGCAGGACCATCTAATGGTTTGTATAACAATCTTTCTAGAGTTGGCAACATATAAGCTGCAGTTTTACCAGTTCCTGTAGCAGCACAGCCACATATATCGCGACCCATTAACGCAACAGGAATCGTAGCAGCTTGAATAGGTGTTGGATGCACAAAATTCATTGCTGTGATTGCCTTTAAGAAACACGCATTATGAATCAGCATATAAAAATTAATGCGCGATTAAGATTAAAATTTTAAGTTTATGTAATCCAATAAATGTATACTTTACTTTTAATAAAGGACGTGATAAATTCATTTGATAAAATGTTGCATGAGATTCTGTATTTGAATATTCTTCAAAGTCAATTGTTTCTTCATCATTTTCGTTAGCAGCCTTCCTCTTTTTACCTTTCTTTTCTTTTGTCTTAAATATATCTACAATGTAACAATATTTATATTTTTGTTTGCAATCAACTTTATATTACAAAGTAATCAATGATGTTACCCTTTTTAAGTTCATCTTCTGATAAAGATATTTCATCGTCTTCTTTTTTAATTTCAGTTGAATTTATATCAAATTCATTGTCTGTTTCACTCTAAAGAAGAGAAGTATACATAAAATGCAAATATTTAAAGGGAAAGAATACTTAAATGTGCAAAAAGGTACAAAATGCACGCAATATACAAATATATCAAAAATATTTAAAGATATAAAATGAAAATGTGAATATAGTCTAATAATATTTAAATTTTTGTATTAAAAATTATTGCTGTTTCTTTTAATATTATTAGGTGTATCAATAAATAATCCACTATTTTTAAAGGTTGATGAACTTATTCTATCAAGAGAATAAGCTTCCCTCAAATCAGAATTTATTACTTGTTCAAAAAATGTAGTAAATAACAGCAACAATATTTAAGATCAAGTACTTAATTTTGTTAAAAATAAATGCCAAATTAAACAAAAGAAGTGGATTACTCATTAGTATACCTAATAAATCTTGTATTAATAAATGTTATGAATTAAAACAATTATACATATATATGTACTTCATTTTCAGGTCCTTTTCTGATCTTTTTAATTTTATCGTCGAGTTTCGTCTTCGCTTTGCGCTTTATATATTTACTCAAATCATTCCATGTGTCTTTATTATAATCAGAAGCATCATTTACAAATTGAAAACTACTATCAAAGTCTTTATTTTCTTTTTTCTTTTGTTTCCTAGGCTGAAACTGTATACAACAGAAATTAATGTTTACGAATAAAGACAATTATACAATATGTAAATTGTCACTTTTTATTGTAACAATTATTATTATAACTTATTCGTTTATTTATATCTTACATCATCTTCTACATCAGAATTTTCAGAGAAATCTGGCACCTCTTGATCGTCTTCAATCGTTTTTATCAAATCACAATTGTTATCCATTTTCCATAACAAATATATTACAAAACCACGTTTATTCGTAATACATACTATTTGTAATAAACCACGTGGGAATAACACATTGAAAAGATACACGGTGGTTTGGGTTAGGTACGAGTTAGGTTCAGGTTAGGTTCATAGGAAAGTACATTTTTATCTATATAAAAATGTTTTTCTCATAAAACAACATTACATATTTTTCTCTTTGGATTCTTTAATTATACAAGATAAAACGAACTTAATAATAATTTAATATAAAACAGCAATATATACAAATTCGGTATATAATAGCATCATTTAGCATTTCAATAATTTCAAAAGTATTTCATGGGGAACTTATAAATAATGCGCAAAAAAGTGCAAATGCGTAGAACTTGCAAAAGTGTGCCAAATATCTAAAGTAATTTAGAGACTTCACAAAGTTTCGATTCAAGATCTATTTATTCAATTTTTATTAATAAAAAAATGATGTATTTATTATAATTAGATATTTAAATTTAAAAGATAAATTTCCTAAAATTATTTGTTTTAAGATTTCAGTTCTCTCAACATTCCAAATTTGATTGAGATTTGTTTTTCGCGAATCTAAATATTAGGTTTCGACCAATCTCTAGATTATGAATATTAGACATTGATATTTATCAGAAAATATAAATATTATTCTAACAAAACATTTGTTTACTATTATCTAATACTTATAGTAAAGAGTAAATATAAATAGTAAAATTTATTTATCGAAAAATATTTTAGTAATTTTTCGAACACTTATTGGCAACATAACGAAGCTATGGCACAAACGCAGCAGCTGTAGCTGTAGAATATTGGCGCGAAAAGCGGCGTATTACTCGTTCCCTTGCTCTTATGTTGAAGTTGTTTAATCGACTAATTTTTACGTGAATGAATATTTGGCTATCATGGGTATTTTGGGTTTAGCAAAGCTAATAGCAGATATAGCACCAAGCTCTATCAAAGAACGAGAATTGAAACATTATTTTGGTACATGGTCAATCAATAATTTGTAGTAGTGCATTACTTGACCTTGATTGCAAATATTTATTTAAAAGAAATTCTTTGGACTTGTATATTTTTTATTTTAGGTCGTAAAATAGCCATAGATGCATCTATGTGCTTGTATCAATTTCTCATTGCAGTTCGCAGTGAAGGTGCTCAGCTTACCACTGTAGATGGTGAAACAACAAGGTACGCATTGTGCATGGCTGAGAAGATTTCGTCTGATCTTAGACACAGGAAAAATGCATGCTTTTATACCTCTGTGTTTATCTATCCCTCCTTCTCTTGTTATTGCTGTGGCCAATAAGAAAAATAAGCATGATCTATCTTTATAATTACGCCAAAGAATGTGAGATCATAGTCAAACAAACCCTTATCACTTCTATGTGCAATTTTTTCATCCACACCAACTATTTTATTATATTCTATATCATTTATGAGTGAATCAAATGTAAACAGTAAAAGATAAGCTTTAATCTCAGTTGCACATTGGATAACACTTATCATTATTATTATTATTATTATTATTATTATTCACACTTTATCTACCACTCATGAATGTAATATATAAGCACCATTAATCACTTTGTCTGAATATAAGAAACTAGTAGCAGTTAGAATATGATCTAAGCAACATTATTTATTTACATTATTTGCACTCATTTCAAATAGTAACAATATAAGATTTTTTGGGAAAAAAGTAGATGTAAGAAATAAAGCACAGTCAATTTATAGACTTCCCAAAAAGGACAGTTAATAGGCTTCTAGTAGATAAAGTGTTAACAGAAAACATTGTGTTAAGTGTAACTTTATTAAAAATAAAACAGGGCTAGTACTGCTTTTTTGTTGTCAGAGAACACAAGTATATATTAAATTAAATTATGTAAGACAATAATTCTCCTAAGTCTCACATATTGTAATATAATGTTAACTAGAGTTGTGTGAGATCCTGATCAGGATGGAAATTTTTTTCGTAATTAGGATGGCATCCTGAAATTTTCGGGATTCCCGAAAATACCCGGAATTCTCGAAGATATTCGCAATTCCTAATATTTTCAGAATTCTGGATACTAACGAGAATTTCGAGAAGCCATTTTGGTATTCGTTTTGTTAAAGACTGATGATTTTTGGAGATAAGGGAGAATCCGAAAATGTATAAAAATCGGGACGAGATGATAACGTTTTTCCCGAACCCGTAATCCCTAACTTTTTTTGGGATCCCGCACATCCTTAATGTTAACGCATAATTATATAATTTTATCTAATTATTCAATACTTTTCTATATTATAGTCACTTAATGGGCATATTTTACCGAACTATACGTTTAGTAGAAAATGGAATAAAACCTGTATATGTGTTTGATGGAAAGCCACCAAACTTAAAGGGTGATGAATTAGCCAAAAGGGCTGAAAGAAGAGATGAAGCACAGAAACTATTGCAAGCTGCAGAAGAAGCTGGTAATTTTCAATATTTGTTTCTTTAAATATATTTTGAACCTTTTCTTATTCTAGCCTATTATGTAACACTTGTATGTGATTCTAAAGATTCTTGTAATACATTTTTGTAGGGAACGTAGAGGATATGGAAAAATATAACAGAAGATTAGTAAAGGTTACAAAAGAGCATGGAGAGGAAGCTAAGCAATTGCTACAATTGATGGGTATTCCTTATGTTGATGTAAGTAAAACAAGGTACGATTGCTCGTGAATTTTACTCTGTTTTACTTCATTTTTTTTTTATAGGCTCCATGTGAAGCAGAAGCACAGTGTGCTGCTTTAGTGAAAGCCGGTAAAGTGTTTGCAACAGCTACAGAAGATATGGATGCACTTACATTTGGATGTAATGTTTTACTCAGACGATTAACGTTTAGTGAAGCTAGAAAAATGCCGGTACAAGAATTTCACCATGAGAAAGTATTAGAAGGTCTTGAATTAAGTTCTGATGAAGTATGTAAATCTATACTTCTGTTTCTTCTTTTTATTCAGTTAATAGAAATTAATTTTTATGTATTTGTTTTCGTATAAATATAAAACATAATTATATAATGTTATATAAATATAATTTTTTATATGAATTAGATTTTTTGCAAGTTAAAATAGTCATGTTGTTGTTTAAGAATTAATTTTTTTTTGTGAATTAAGTATTTGTTACTTCTGTTTATCTATAGTTCATTGACCTTTGCATAATGTTGGGTTGTGATTACACAAACAGCATCAGAGGAATTGGACCGAAAAGAGCTATTGAATTAATTAAAACGCATCGTTCATTGGAGAAAATCGTAGACAATTTAGATACTAAAAAGTTTACACTTCCAGAAGATTGGAATTACAAGCAAGCTCGATTATTATTTCAAGAGCCAGAAATAATGGATCCTGATTCAGTTGAAGTAAGGAAATGCAATGTTCTGTACCTTAATATAAGATATTTGAAACTGTAGTACTTAAATGGTAGAAAAATTAGCAGGAGTAAAACACGTATACTTTACGAAAATCAAAATTATTAAGAATGAATAATAACAAATGTACCAGCTTAGAGATGTCTATATATACAGGGTATTTAAACAATCATGGTACAACCGGACAAGGGGTGAGTTTACATGAAAAAATAAGCCAATAATAACGAATAAAGTTTTGGTAATTATTTTTTGAGAAAATCGACAATGAAGTTCCATCAAATACGTATACTTGAAAAGTAGCGGGAGTATATTGAACGAAGTTCTGTGCACTTAACTACTCTATTCGTATTCGTCAACAATGTTACAGCTTGTTAGGAATTGAACTAACGTTTGAAGTTCAATAATTCGTTTATTTTACTCAACTAAAAATTCTTGAAAATGTTTTCCATTTCGTCGTTTGTTTATAACTAAAACACGAAGCCTTAAACGCGATTTTGTTATTCTTGATTTTCATTTTATTTTGAATACCCTGTATATGTATATGTATGTATTATAATGTTTCAGTAACTTTATTACCACATTGTTAATCTTCAATAGTTCAACCGTTCAAAACGAAAAAAGTAGTTTTATGAAAGTTAATCTCTTTATTATATCATTGAAAAAACACGCTTCTGTGTCACTCTACATAGAATTGTTATAGAATACAAAACATAAAATTCTTTATGACAAATATTCAAATATAGTAAATATTAATTTTTTTTTTTACAAGTTGAAATGGTCAGATCCAGATGAAGAAGGTTTAGTGAACTTCTTGTGCGGTAATAAGCAGTTTAGCGAGGACAGAGTAAGAAGTGGAGCAAAAAAATTATACAAAGCGAGAAATACATCCACTCAAGGAAGATTAGATACGTTCTTTAAAGTGCTGCCGAATCCAAATCCAAGTACTCCGAAACGTAAAGTAAGTACAAATAAAAATTTGAAAATTACACATCCCATTTTTAAGCTATTAAATTCGTATTATATTCTAAAATAGACGGAAGAAAAAAGTGGTCCGGCTAAAAAGAGCAAGAAAGCTGGAACTGGAAAATCACGTGGAAGGCCAAAATAATTTGGTCAAGACACTCAGAATTTGTAGATATTTACAAGCATTTCGTCTCCATATTTTTACTAATACTCAAGTCTCGATCATCTACATTGCTCAACATATAAAATGCTTATAAATAACTTTGCGCGTGTTAAACATTTTTGTATTTATTTGATAAAATAGATTATACACATTCAAATATAACATTTTTTTACTTTACACGTGTATATATATATGTATATACCACCCAGTATTTGTTGTTCAATTATTCCGTTACATACTTTTCCTACATTTACATATGCAAGTAAATAACGATTTAAAACAGTACAAACTGTGCAAGTATGTATATACAGTACTTTTATTACAATATTCGTTCAGTCTTTGATTTCAGCACCAAATGTACTAATTATATTTTTTCGTTAAGTATGTAGAATTTATTTTTGTGTTGGATGGTATTTGGCAGTGATTAGATGATTGCTGATATTATTTATAATATATATTGATAAAAGAGACTGCGATATATTTATATGATTGAAAACGTTCCTACTTAAAATATTCAATTGTCACTGAAATGTTATTATAGTACTACCTATAGCATTGGGATCTAGTATGTGATGCAATGCTTGTTCAATATTGTGAGGCCCGTATACCCTGTCTACAACTAACTGTAATTGATCAGCATCGACTAAATCGCATAATGCTTGTAAGTACGTTGCATTAATTTTTGACCCTTCTTTCCATTGGTGCATGTTAAATCCAAACATGTACTGTAACGAACATGATCAGCCATTAGTATCGAATTTTTAATATAATTACTAAATATTCGGTCGTTGCATAATTTCTATCGTATTTTCCGGTAAAATTTAAGCCACCAGAATTTTGGAAACACGTAAAATTATAAACACAATACCCAATAATGAATAAAGAATTCAACACAAGTTCTGCTTGAATTAGTTTAGCGACTATTACGAAATGTTGAAAATATTAATAAGAAATACGACAGAAATTACGCAATGATCTAACATTAGGCAATCCTGAATGTTCTCGCGGATTTCAACTTTTTACCGTAATATATGTTTCTTAAAACTTAAACTAAAAATGAAGAAGGATACTATTATACTCAATATTTTTTTCACCATCATAAAAGAAGATATTGTAGTTGGAGATCATCTGAATGTTTTCTTAACATAAGTGTTACGTTTCTTTCTTAACGTAAGTGTTACATATCCGCGGAAATTTTCAGAATGATCCAATACATAATTTTATGTACCTGGATTAATAGCTTTATTCGTACGCAACCACCAAATATGCTACCAAATATAAAACCTAATGAATCGGACGTTAACTGTTCAGGAACTGTAGAGACATAAGAACCGTTAGCCAATAAATGATGCCTTAACACGCGTTCATCGATTGGTTGACCTCCAGTATAAAATATAGCATCGAATCTACAAAACCATTTATTGTTTCATATTAAGTCCAGGTAAATTTAATATACTTTCTATTAGACAACTACTACATTATACATACTTGTCATGTAATTGTAACTCTTTCTCAATATTCGAACCTTCTAATGGTATAACATCATCTGCTCCTAAAGCTTTTGATACAGGAACTGCATTAGGTCTACACATTGTGACTACATGTCCACCCCATAGCTTAACGAGTTGAGTTAAAATGCAACCAACGGGAGTATTCCCACCATATATAAGTACTCTATAGAATATTAAATTTCAAGATGTAATTCTTACATAGGGTGTCCCAGATTTTAACGGCCAAACTTCATCACCGTATTTTTTGGGTCAAAACAAGAAAAAGTGTAATATAAA
Source organism: Eucera pruinosa (assembly GCA_028830335.1). Classification (NCBI taxonomy): domain Eukaryota; kingdom Metazoa; phylum Arthropoda; class Insecta; order Hymenoptera; family Apidae; genus Eucera; species Eucera pruinosa. Next base: position 7,791,929 of record JAMYCR010000014.1, on the reverse strand, counting down.
AAAATGTCGTTTAGAGCTTTATTAAAAAATTATGATACAAACATGAAATAGTAGTGAAAATAGTAATACCACGATACAATGTAAGAATACACCAACTGTTTACATTTGGTCTATCATAATCTAAGCTATATTTACTTTTAAGTTCGTCAAACATTATGAGCGTAATTTTCGTTAATACTATTAGCAAGTTGTTGGACTTCAAAATGCCTCAGGTATTTGCAAATTAAGAATATTCAGATGTTCACTTCGTTTATGGCTTCTGTAAAAGGAATGCTGGAACTGCTGTGAGGGAGTAACAATGCAATTCCCTAACAGAAGAATACTGCATTGCTGTGTGTTTGTAAATTGTCAAGACCAATCGTAATTGTAAATATTGAAAATATATTCTCACATTGTATCATACTATTACTATTTCATATTTGTATCATAGCTTTCGAATAAAGCTCTAAACGACATATATATGTGTTTATATAATATTTTTTTCTTATTTAGACCTAAAAAATACACCGACGAAGTTTGGCCGTCAAAATCTGGGACACCCTGTATACAGTTAATTGTGTGCATCGATTTAAAGTTATTTGTACCGTTTTCCCTTTGCATTGCCTTCTTCAATCGTAGACCTATTAACTAAGGCATCCCAGGCTAAGCATCCACTGTAAGGAAGGCTTGCAGATACTTCGAAAGTAAAAAACTTAGGTCTCTTAACTGCTTGGGTTTCTTGAACAACTATATATTCTGCCATTGTACCAGGAGCCCACGAAGGTACAGCTAAGAATACTTCATCCCCAATATCAAAATTAATAACATTTTGTCCTATACCTACCACTACTCCAGTACAATCTCTCCCTAATGTTACTGGAAGATCTCTGTGTTTCTGAATAAATAAATAAAAATTTGTTAACGATTACGTACACCACTAATATTGAAAAGTCTTGCATGTTTCTTACTCCAGAGTTAAGAAGTCTTCTGTAAATTCTGGAGTAACCATAACAAATTTTCGTATCAACAACATTAACTGAAGCTGCTTTAACTTGTATCAGTAACTCATTAGACCTATGAATCATAGGCATTTCTACATCTTCTATCACGGATACACCCTATATTTGTAACAAAAATATGTGTTTAAATTATGCTGTTTTAACTGAGGGTTTAAATCGAACATTAAAAAATATTTCTACAGAAGACTAGTAAAGACTGCTTATTTTTAGACTGCGGATTTTTATGCATTTCTAGGGAATTTAAATATGCAAGAAAGCACGGAATGGACGTAATATGTAAAAATGTATAAAATATTTAAAGTAAAGTACAAATAACTGTGTATTTTGAAATGTACAATAAAACAATTCTCCATTTAGATTTCATTCCTTTAACTATATTAATAAGAACGTGAATTTGCATAAAAATCCGAAGTCTACTTGTTTTAATACAAGTGCATCAATTGTTGTGCACAGTTTTTAATTTAATACAATACCTCAATACCAATATAATGATGACATATAATAGCTTTTATATGATGCATATGATGAGATACACGTCCCCAATTAACTCCAACATAATAACCAATTACAGTACCCACAACTAAACCAGCTAGACAAAACGCAAGTTCTCTTCTAGATACTAAGGAAGAATACATATTTTATTATTATTGATATTTTGATTATCCTGCCATACTAATATTATTTCACTGTTTCAATATTGTTTCAAGTAATATTAAATTATTAGGTGTACCGATAAGTAATCCACTTTTTTTGAATGGATCAATGCATTTTTTTTATCAAAAGATGAAACATTCTTTTGAGCAGGAATTCATATCTGGCCTCAAAAATTTTGTAATGCATTACAAAATAATAGCAATTATATTTAAAACAGGATAGCTGTTTGATTTGTTGTAAAATAAAAATTTAATAATGTAAGTGTAGTACTCATTGGTACAGTTACTATAATACTTTTTACATAATTTTGATACCTTCATTGTTAAATAAATTTTCTACTTGTCTATACAATCCTGTGATATTAAAATGTGCATTATAATACTGAAATTGCAATTGTTTGCAAGCTCTTTCAACCCATATAAGTATATGTCGTAAAATGTCCTTAATATTTTGCATGTTCTGATCATTGTGTAATTTATAAAAAAACTCTCGTGCTTGTGCCAACCATGCTGTAACCCATTGTTGTCCTTGCTGTGCAACTAATGAAGTTTGAATCTTTCCCAGAAAAAGTTTAATATGTAATATTGAAAATGAAAAATAATAATATGTAAATTTAAATATGAGCTAAACTTTCCTAACTTATAAATAACTATATGCTAATAGTATTTTATCCAAATTTTAATAGAATATGATCTATGATCAGTAGTAATATAATTTATATAAAAGTACAAGGAAAAGATGAAGTGTTTTCTTTTAACAACATTAACTAAGTAAATTTATATTACTTAAAATTTGTATGTTGTACGAATTATGATAAACAAAGTGTTTGAATATTTTTGAAGAGGATATAATTACCTGAAGTGCTTCAATTTGATTTGATAGATGGAACCATATTTCATCCATGATTTTGTAAACTTGATTGATAATAGGAACTTAATATATCATTTTATATTATAGACTATTAACAATGCAATTTTGTGCACAACGACCGGTTAGGTGGAAATGCAGCGCGATAGTGATAAAAATAAACTATTAACACATTACGTATAACTCGAAATAGATATCAAGTCTCTGTATTAAAGTATGACTGCTTGGCGACATTGAAAATTGTAGTTTTTAGACCGCCGTAATGCGTGTTATGTAAACGTCATCGTCGCCTGATTACTGAAAATTATACAAGGACTGACTTCACTCGTTGTAACATTGTTTTCTATTAAATAACACAGGTTAGTTTAACTCGTGCGAATTTGGCGCAAATTTATTTGAGTTTTCTTATGTGATATAACAACGGTTGTGCAATTTTGTCACGTGGGATAACGCTAGTGCTAGCGAAATCTTGCGGACAATCATTAAAAAACAGTTTGACTTTAGGCAAAACAAAAAAATAGCACGTAAACAAAGGAATTGCCTTACAAAGATAATAAAGAAGTATTGTGTGTCTACCGAATTAAAAATATATTTCCCATTAGTTTGTGAATATATATACAAATTGCACAATATTAATATTCTGACATATGTAAATTCCTTACAGTATCAAGTGATGAATAAAATTTAACAGAAACATTTGAATAATGTTTATACGCAGCTTGATTATGTATGAAAAATTTTATAGCGTTTCCTAGAGAAAACAATTTGAATATATTTCACAATTATTTTATGTATACGTATCCCATACCTTACTAAATTTATGATTAATTTCTTCGAATATTTTTCACAATAATATATTTTCTTGTAACTGTTAAAACTGTAACGACAGTACAATCAGTACGTCTCATGCGTGTTTACGCAATTGCTCATTACCAATGACGGATTCTGAGCAGAGAGGTATTTTAAATATCTCGAAACACAGACAATGTTCCTTTGTGTTTGAAACTAACAAGTTTCATCGATAAATATGTTCACGACGAAAGATAACTGTTCAACTGGTAAAGTCATTTCTATTATTAATATTCGTATAATAATGTACTATATGATTAATTTTCAAATAACTGCAATAGTTTTGTGCTTGCATTTTCTATATTTTGTCTTAGAATAGATATAGTTATATAATAGTACTGAATATTTTTATCTATCACATGATTTTGGAGATCTTGAGATCCCTTTACCATTTCAACGTCACATGCAACATTATCGATTTGGTGTAGAATAAGATAGCAATCACAGATACTGTACCTCGTCTGTGTAACAATGATAGCAACATTACCAGTGGTTGGAATTAAGACTAAATTTTAATCTGAAATGACAAGGAATATTCTACCACACACGAGTTACAGAAAAGACCTTCCATCATTGACTAAGAACAGGATAGACTTCTCCTGCAATGCATTTGTTTGTCACACGGTTTTGGGGCTCACAAGCCTCATTGCCATTTTCGTGTCACGTCCAACGTTAACGACTAAGCATGAAATAAATGTACAGCGCTGCAAGTGATAAGAATTAAAACTATAATATCAGTAACAATATAAATATTGTTGGACATACAGTTTTATATATAATTTCGATCATTTACAATATCGGCTAATTAAAAAGCATTAACAAATCAATCTCATGGTGTATCTTGTATACTCTTTAAATTATTTTAATATTACGCTGTTACACATGGCATGAACATGTGACACGAAGTTCCATAAGATGATAGGTCTATCCTGTACCTCGCCTGTGGTCAATATCATCAATAAATGTATAACGTGTTAAATTTACGGTTGCAATAAATACCTTATATCAAAGTTTTGATAAAAGTGAAACGATTAGAAGACGAGATGCAAGCACACTTCTAAACATATCGAGATCGGCGTCTCGATGCATCACACGAATTTCTTTATGTTTTGTAAACCGATGTACGTATTCGAATAAATCCAACTGATTATTGACCGTGGCAGTCCGCGCTTTCATTTTAGACTAATAATTAACTATTGTAGCCCGTATTTTTATTTTAGACTGGCGCAGACAAACTACTAGAAGCTAAGAATGTTTCCTTTCCCCTTCATAGGTTGGGCTTAACGGTTAGTCGTTTCCCGCGTAAAAATTGCGAATGCGCAGTCTCGTGCAGTTTCGTGCGCAGTTTAGTTTTATGTTTGACTAAGAGCACGATTGTATTGAACGACGAGAAGATTATTGACGTTCATTGAATGAAATATTTTGAAAAATCTAGGTTATTGTTTCATATATTCTAAACCTAATTCTATGAATTCCTTCTATACCTAATCCGTACTTCAAAATTATTAGCGGAGAAAAATAGATATCATAGCAATTTTTCTGTACAATTGACTCGCGGCATTTTCTCGCTTTTGTACGTCTAAATTTTTTAACGCATTAAAAATACATTTCGATGCCTGTACACGTAATGCCACGTAAATGTGCAAGGCACACCCATCTTTAACACTTCATCGTTTTCAATTGAATTTGCGCTCGACTGCCCGCGTCTCGTTCTGGGGCGATCTGATCAACGAGCGTTCTGGGGTGTCTTTTAGACGAGATGCAGTTGAGCGTTCTGTGGTGTCTTATAGCCACGCGGCGCCATTTAAACGCGGGCAGTCGAGCGCGAGACGCGGGCAGTCGAGCGCGAGACGCGGGCAGTCGAGCGCGAGACGCGGGCAGTCGAGCGCGAGACGCGGGCAGTCGAGCGCGAGACGCGGGCAGTCGAGCGCGAGACGCGGGCAGTCGAGCGCGAGACGCGGGCAGTCGAGCGCGAGACGCGGGCAGTCGAGCGCGAGACGCGGGCAGTCGAGCGCGAGACGCGGGCAGTCGAGCGCGAGACGCGGGCAGTCGAGCGCGAGACGCGGGCAGTCGAGCGCGAGACGCGGGCAGTCGAGCGCGAGACGCGGGCAGTCGAGCGCGAGACGCGGGCAGTCGAGCGCGAGACGCGGGCAGTCGAGCGCGAGACGCGGGCAGTCGAGCGCGAGACGCGGGCAGTCGAGCGCGAGACGCGGGCAGTCGAGCGCGAGACGCGGGCAGTCGAGCGCGAGACGCGGGCAGCCGAGCGCGAGACGCGGGCAGTCGAGCGCGAGACGCGGGCAGTCGAGCGCGAGACGCGGGCAGTCGAGCGCGAGACGCGGGCAGCCGAGCGCGAGACGCGGGCAGCCGAGCGCGAGACGCGGGCAGTCGAGCGCGAGACGCGGGCAGCCGAGCGCGAGACGCGGGCAGTCGAGCGCGAGACGCGGGCAGTCGAGCGCGAGACGCGGGCAGCCGAGCGCGAGACGCGGGCAGCCGAGCGCGAGACGCGGGCAGTCGAGCGCGAGACGCGGGCAGCCGAGCGCGAGACGCGGGCAGTCGAGCGCGAGACGCGGGCAGTGTTATTATTAAATGGCGCCGCGTGGCTATAAGACACCACAGAACGCTCGCCTGCAGCTTGTCTAAAAGGCACCCCAGAACGCTCGTTGATCAGTCCGTCACAGAACGCCAGAGGCCAGAACTTAAAGTCGAAACATAGTCAAAACGATGTCTAAACGATGACGAAACGAAGTCAAGTCGATGTCGAAACGAAGTCAAAGCGATGTCGAAACGTAGTCAAAGCGATGTCGAAACGTAGTCCGAACGATATTAATACGAATTCAAAACGATTCTGCTCTGTTAGTTCTGGGTCACGAGAAATCGAAATGGATTCCAATGATGCTTACACCCCAGCAAACAATTGGGCACCAAATCGACACCAAATTGGCACCAAATGTCCCTAAAATTCTACAAGGTTTGGCACCAAGACCCGATCCATCTGTGTCCATTTTACGCACGGGTTTTGGTGCCAAACCGTGTACCAACCTATGACACCAAATTAGCACCAAATACATGCCAACTTTGGTGCCACGTTCTGGCGCCAAATTAGGGCCAAAATCGCACCAAATCTTGGCATCATAACTAAAAGCCAAATTGGCACCAAAATGACTGAAAATTTGGCTCTTTCGATGATTTAAAAATGGCGGCATTAAATTAGCTTTTTAAATAAATTTAAAAATATTTTGGAAATAAATAAGGTATACAAGTTATTAATTTACAGTTCTTTATTTTTTTTATTATTACATTAACAATATAATTACTATAATAAACATATTACTATATCAATAATATATGTAAACACGAATACTTAGGTTAATTTGATTATTACCGCAGCTCTGTCTCAATTTTGTTTTGTTATAGTCCTTGTATGGAGGTGAAACCATGTGCGTTTGCATTCCAAATGATGATCTGCTTCACATCTCCTTCCCCATCATGATCCGATGAACCATTAACATGAAAAAGAAAATCAGACAAAATTTATTAGTATTACTGAGATATAAAGTAACAGATATATTAATTACAAGAATGAAAAAAGTAATTTATGCGTACCATAAATATGAAAAGTAAAAATACTTCCTGTATGAAGTCTGTCATAGTCTTCCATCTTCTGGTTGGATATACTAACAGTATGTTAGTGCATCTGACACTGCTCCATCGTTGTAACTGTCTTCCAATGCGCTTCCTTCGGGGAATTGCGTTCTACAACATTTAATGAAAACTTCATGCAAAAACACATCTGCAAACCTTAAATATATTTAACGAATGGAAACTTTGAAACCAGTATTCGTATAGAAGAAAAGAGAAAATGCTTGTACACATTTTGAAATTCTGTTACCTTGTACCTTGAATATTACAGATATCTTAAAAATTCCGCAAGGCAATAATTCTGAAGATTATTTGGTCTTGGAAAAATAGGTGAAAGAAAGACTAGAGCACAATTTAGGGGAACGTAAATACTTACTATCTATTTTTCTACATGTACGGTAATGGTAAACGAGATTCTCGCGATCGTTCGTTTTACGAAAGACGATCGTCACAACAGCGTTTGCACGGGTAATGCTACTACTAGATGCGCTTCTTGGTCAAAGTTCTTGGTACTGTGGTGTCCAGCCGTACTACAAGACTTGGTGTGATTTTGTAGCCCATTTAGTATCAAGTCGTGCTACAAGGTTTGGTGCGGTTTTGTAGCCAATTTGGTGTCAAGCCGTGCTACAAGGCTTGATACATTTTGGTATAAGCCTTGGTACAAGCCTTGGTGTATTTTTGGTGCCAATTTGGTACCATGGTTTGGTAATCAAACATTTGGTGTCATTTTGGCACCAATTTGGTGACGACACTTATACCAAACGTTGGCAAAATCTTGTAATGCCAGACTTGGCTAACAGGGATCGTATTCATTTACTTTTTATTTCACTTCCTATTGATACATGCGGTATTAAGTACTCATTTGTTTTATTTGTATAATTTAAATACCTTCTGTGAATAACTAATTGAAAATATATATTTTTTCAGAATATTTCAAATCTTGGGGTGCAAGCGTCATTGGAACCCATTTTTATTTCTCGCGACACGATCTTAGCAGTGTCTCTATCCTTTACTCTGCCACAGTCTATCTGTTTCTTTCGACTCTGACCAATCATGGCTCGCGGCAATAGTTTCCGCGGTACAGTACCCTCCATAGTATCTATAGATGCCATCCCGTCGAGAGAATGTTAAACAAAAAATTGCCATGTTCTCATGACAAGTATACTCGACATAAACATCGAACGATTCAAAGGTTTTGTACAAATTTAAATAAAGTGCTATCGAATACTGTTGATAAACTATCGATGCTGTGACTATCGATAATTTTTTACCACTATTTGTTCGCCATGAACTATATATGTGAGAGACAGACTATCAGTATAATTGTTTCGGACGCAATACGTTGCGTTAGGCTGTCAGATCGTTTATGCGCAGAGAAGTATGGTTTGTCTGTGATATAGCGATGTATCATAACCACGCTATGTGGTTTTTCACAGAGGGAATATAAACTGTTAAATAAAGAATATTAATATTTTGAATAAATGTAAACATACAATGGCAGATATAGAAATACTTAATAGCGTTATACGCACAATCGATAATAATACAAAGAAACCGGAACAATTTTTAAGGTAATTTCTTTTCCGCTGTTTTTCTAACCTAATCTATTTCATTACGGAATAATCAGTAGATGATGGATATGTATGCATTTATGGGAAATTTAAAAATGCAAATAATTACAGAATGCATATAATTTGCAAAGTTATACTAAATATTCAGGGTACAATAGAAATTACGATATTTAGTAGGTGAAGCAACTCTAAATTGAAGACCTTGCAGCAAGAGGGATGCAACTCCATTTGTTAGTATTTTTTAGTTATGATGTGTAATATATGTTAAAAAGAAATCTGCATCGTTTGGTGCAACTTTCATGCAAATCCGATAATAAATGGGCGAGTTAATGCAAATTTTGGACTTGCTCTCATTACTGATTTTAATAATATGAATACACAAATAAACAAGCAACAAAAATTTCTAACATATTTTTCGCATATGTGATTAAAAAGCAATACTAATTCAATAAATCGTATTCTCTATTGTGCATAGTTTAGCAAAAAGCAACCATGTTTTGCATGCTTCGGTGCAAGTTGGATATAGCACCAGATTTAAAAAATTCACCAAAAATACAGATAAAAACTTATCACCTCAATAACCACTAATTATAGTGCTTTCATATATGTACTTTTCAGTTAGTATTAAGTTTGTTAATGTTTAACAAAGTCATCATTTTTATAAACAATATTTTTAGTTTACTCAATAAAAATGGTAAAAATGGGCTTGCATTCCCCTTGCTGCAAAATCTTCAATTTAGCTCATATTTTTAATCCTTTTTCGGATTATGTGGACTATAGAGGTCTTTCAAAAATTTAAATTCAAATTCAGCATGTTTCAATGGGTATTGCTATAATTATTCAAGAATTTATTTAATTCTGTGTTGTTTCATAAAAGTTTGAACATTGCTTCGTATTTAATTTATACTTATTAACTTCGTAGTAAAATTTAGGGGTGTGCAAGATCCCGAACAGATTCGGCATTCCGTGTTCGGAAAAAAAATCTCGTTTCGTCCCGATTTTATATTTTCGGATTTCGCTTATCTCCAAAAATCGTAAAAGTATTTAATAAAATAAATACCGAAATAGCTTTTCAAAATTCTCGCAAGTATCGAGAATCCCGAAAATACCGGGAATTACGAATATTTTCGGGAATCCCAAAACTTTCGAAATCTCATCCCGATCGAGATCCCGCACGTCTCTAATAAAATTAAAATCTAAATTTGGATGTCCAGAGAAGGGTTTAAAGTCGGTAGTCTAATAACGATATTAATTTGGCTTATAGCGTGCAAAATCAAATTGCCTTAGACATAAAGAATTCCATAAAAAATTTGTACGATTTTACAAAGAAACAATCGCAAAGAGACACGAATGCTTTGCCAGAACTGGTAACAGAAGGTTTCGACGAGGAACAGATCTGGCAGCAGCTCGAATTGCAAAATGAAGGAGAATTTAATCATTTAGTTAGCAATGTTTCAAAAGCCTTGTCAGAAAGTAGAAGATTAACAATACCAATTAGCACAACTAAACCTGTACGAAAACCTGAATCTGTACAAAAAAATGAAGAATATTCATTGGAAGATGAGAAGATGCAAGAAGAAATCTCCGAGGATGAGGAAGAACTGAAAAGTAGTTTAAAAAAACGAATGCAGGAGAAGAGGAAACGCAGAAAGAAATCATCCATAGTGGATGACAAGTTCTTTAAATTGGAAGAACTAGATGAGTATTTAACGAAAGAGGAAAGGAAAGAGAAACAGAGTGAGAAAACTGGGGATGGATCCGACGACGAGTCTGTAGATTTGTTTAACGACTATTCCGATAACGATGAGAAAACTGAAGAAGGAAAGTTGCTGAAATACGCGGACTTCTTTGATAGTCCACAGAGCGAAGACGAGGATCCTAACAATTCTACAAGACACAAAGACGCAAATGACGAAGAATCGGATAACAATGAATCATTACATCACGGTAGTGATTTAGACAATGAAATGGATATCGATAGCGAAGGGGAAGATAAAAAATCTTCCAAAAAGAAAGTTACCTTTAATCTCACGAACGATTCCGATGAAACAGAAAGCTTAGAGAATAAAAACACCAGTATAAAAGACGACACTGTAGACGAAGTTAAATCTACTTTAGAAGTAAGGCAAGAGAGACTAAAGAAGAAGATCGAGAAATTGGAAGAAGCTGCACTTTCCGAGAAGCCTTGGCAACTTAAGGGTGAAGTAAGCGCGACGAACAGGCCGCCGAATTCGTTGCTGGAAGAATTTGTAGAGTTCGACGTGACGACTAGACCTGCTCCTGTAATTACCGAGCAAACAACGCTAAAACTAGAAGATATAATTAAGCAGAGGATAAAGGACAAAGCTTGGGATGATGTAGAAAAGAAATTCAAACCTGTTGAGACTCCACTGGAGTACAAGAAGAAGCTAATCTTGAATCAAGAAAAGAGCAAAGAAAGTTTGTCTCAAATATACGAGAACGAATATCTTAAACAGAAGGAAGCATTGAATCCGGACGCAAATGAAAAAGAGGAAGTAGTACCGGAATTGCACAGAGAAATTAGACACATGATGGGTTCTCTGTTTTCTAAATTGGACGCTTTAGCCAATTACCATTTTACTCCTCGACATGCTAAACCTGACATCAAGGTGGTCAGTAACATGCCTGCGATTAATATGGAAGAAGTAGCTCCAGTGGGAATGACCGATGCCGCTTTGTTAGCTCCTGAAGAAATTAAAGCGAAAGCACGAGGCGATCTGATCGGTAAAGCGGAGCGTACCAAAACGGATATGAAACGCGAGAGAAGACACAAGAAGATGAAACAACGAGCTCGACAACAAGATATAGAGAAGAAGGATAAATTGAACGCGTTGAAACCTGCAGTTGCCAAACGATACAAGAAACGAAAGGCTGCAGAGTTGGCGAAGAAATTGAGCAAGAGTAGAAATATTATACAGATGGACGAGACCAGTTTCAAAGCTCCGAAATCGTCCACAGCCTTCTTTAATCAGCTCCAAGACGAAGTGAAAAGTCAAATCAAAGCAAAGTCTAGCGCGGATAAAAAGAAAAAACCAAAGGACGTTCTGTCTGCGGTGAAATTGAAGTTGTAATTTTTGTACAAAATTATCCAAATACATATTAAGTTGTTGTATAATTCGTATTTTTTTTATTTTTTACAAGCTAATCTCTTTCTCTCTTTCTCTGTTTTACAAGTATATGTTTTTAATGATACTTCTTTCAGTCTAAAAGGGATTGAAAACTGTTATCGTATCGGTTATGGCTCTCGAAACAGTTACGAAGAACCGAAATGATGTTACAATTGTTATGGGTGAAAAAAGCTTGCAATCAATATCGATTTCCGGGCATTATTCGAATCATTTCCGACAAATATTTATCGTAGATAATTATCCAAATAAATCCTGTTTAGTCAAATATTCTATCCGCAGAATAATTATTTATTATCCATAACAAATTATTCTCTATCCGAATAAATTATTCAATTAAGTAACAAAGATTCATTCGAATAAATAACGATGATTTATCCGAATAATTTTATATTAATTATTCAAATAGATCTACCTGAAAGTAATATGTTTTTTAATTTAACGTTTGAATAAAAATTAACTGTAAAAATCAATATGATGGGGTTTCAAGAAGAAAGTTTGAGAAAACGTTTTACGTCTTGTCTACATATTTTTACTTCACCGATCTCTGCAATATAATATAATATAATGTAAAGAATTTCTTATCCGAATAATTTTCCTATTCGAACTTTCCTTATTCTATATTTTTTGTCGTCGTCCGATTTCCGAATAAAATTTTGCCTATCTCTGTGCAATATTATATTGGTTCTATAGAACAGTTATAACATCGTTTCGGTTCTTCGTAACTATTTCAGTCAAAACCTTGTATAACAGTTGTTAACAATTATTTTTGGAACCTTTCCAATCCCTGTGTTTAGAGTTAAAAAAAAAAAAAAAAAAAAAAAAAAAAAAAAACGAAGGGAATTGCAAACAATAGAGGATGAAGGATCACAAAATGCTTCAAAGATATGTTTCGAAGTTTAATCAATTATTTTGCGTTATACATATTGATGCCTTCGTCGACTTCAATATGTTAATTATTGTCAGTAATCGTAGCTACTTTCGACATAGGATGATTAAAAAGAATTATACGTATAATGTAAACTTTTATATATTAGTGACAAATGTTCCCAATTCATCATGATATGCTGCAACTTTTCCTTCGATCTACTTAATAAGAATTTGCTAGACATGTACATCTACAATGCACTAAATCACACGTGGTTACTTATAAATGCAATTATGTTTTTTTTTGTATGTGTGTAACATTATCTATATTTTCTTTAGAAATATCTAAAAATGGTGTTTGTTGTTTTTTTTTTTCGTTTTTGTTTTGTTTGCACAGAGAAGCAAATGGTGGAGATTACATATAACTTTTTTTTGTACATCATTGTTGTTATCGAGTTTTCAAACACAATGTTTCTTTTTATCCCCCGTTCAGCGTCGTCGACTTTGACAATTGCACTATTATTATAATTACAAAGATCTAAATTAAAATAATTAAGCTAATCTTAGAAATCTAACCATAAGCTGGTATTAAAATTACCATTAATTGATGATTTGTGTAGGTTTGATTGAGAAATTTTTAAAAATACTTTATTTGTTCATTTTTTTTCTTTCGTTTTTGTTTCATCTTATCGTTTAAAATGCACCTCTTTGAACGTTCGTTGAAGTGCGCTAGCTTCGAAATAAAATCGCTACGATGTAAAAGAGACATTACTCCCTATTACTTATCAATAAGCACAGATGAGGCGTTTAAAATCCTATAAAAATGTAAAGTGACAATAATCGTACAAAATACATGCAGTTTCCTATAACGTATCCTTTTGGAATTTTTAATATTTAATGAAGCGTCGCATTTTTTTTGTCTTGAACAATTACAAATCTTACACGCATTTTTGTTTTCCGTTTTTTTTTATCCCAAATTTTATACATATAATTACATTCATTTAACAATAGCTCAATGAATCCTAGGCCTTCCTATTACCATACCATTCGTGAAACTTCATTGTACAATTTAAATATAACTTACGTCACTACAATTGCGTTCCATTCTTTTAAAACAGTGAAGAGAGTTCAAAATTCGTTTCCTAATTTACAATTTAATTCGATTTCCCTCTGTATGTTAAAATCAGATCAACAGAAGAAATTAATAAAAAATAAATTATTCCATGATCGTTCGTTTATCGAGTTACACAAATATCAAAAGGAAAAAAAACAACAAAAAAAATGTTTAAAAATACAAATTCTAATTTCCTTTCGAATGATCCCTCTTTCTTAAACTGTCGTATCAAACGTTAATTACTCGTAGCTCGTTAAAAATCTCATTCCTAAGCCTCGTCAATTATTCCATCTGTGCGTATTATAAGTTCCCACTTTTCGCATTCTGTTTTCCCAAACACGACATTTAATGGCACTTTCGCAAAACCATATATATCCACGTATCTCGAAGAACAATTTCAATTTCGCGCAAGCTCTCGGTACGTACACGATCGTTAATAAAATCGTACCGCGTATCGATAAAATAGAAACATCTAGCAAAAAAAAAAAGACGGAAATACTAACAAGTTTGGTGATGATTAAGTGAAACTATTATTTAAGTAGTCGATTCGATAAAAGTTTAACGCGGTGAGGTGCTGACTGGCGAACTCTCGTATCGTAATTAAATGCTGAAGTAAAAGTGCGATTTACGATGCTCGGAACAACCCCCGGGACTCTATCAATGAAATTCTCGAACCTTAAAGCTTTCTTAAGGTAGACGTTTGTCGGCATTGCTGTTTCCTTGTCGCTACTCGAAATTAGTATTGAACATATTTAACTCCTCGAAACCGGACGCTCCACCCTGATCCTGCAGCATCTGTAACATGTCTGATAATTCTTGGGGTTGCGGAGCGGGGCCACCTTGAGACGGATGAGGGGGTTGTGCTTGTGCAGCCACTTGGGGATTAGATTGTCCTCCGTCTTGCTGTGGCGCTTGATGTTGCTGGCTTTGCCATCCCCACATGCCTGAAATAAATTATTCATTAATTCATTTGTACTTTTTTTTTTATTTAAGATCTATTAGATGTACAAATTAATTCAAAGCCTTTATCTTCCATTTTATTGTCCATAAAATAATAACCCTTCGGATACGGCACTGTTTATCGACGTATCCAAGTCTGTGTGACATTTTATACGTTGTTGTTATCTTAATCTGATTTCACATTACAAATGAAAAATGTAGAAAATAACTTTTTGGTATAATAATAATATAGATTAATAAATAGTATATATAATAAAATAGAGTACGTGGTACGCGGAGTATTTGAAATCAAAGCGAGTGTTTGAAATCAAAGGGTTAAAGAATAAACTTACCGGGATTATTAGGTACAGTTGTGACCGCATGGTATTGCGTGGCTGGTGTCCTACCACCGGTACTTAATTGAGTATAAGTTGGTCCATTCGGTGACCTCGAAGGACTTAATTGATTGTACTGATAGCCTTCTGTTACTGGTTGCTAAGTCAGGAAAAAATATTGTAGCTTTAGTTCTTTGAAATTGGGCAAAGTACAAGAAAACTTTATTTATCTGAACTCCACTTATTAGAACATATCTTTTGTCAATGCCTAATTTCGTGAACTGTGACTGAGCTCCTATTAATCTGAATTAGTGCTGAGTACTACATACTCGTACATACTACAATATGATTCATGTACCTATATGAATTGTTATATACTCTCCCGACTCAGTGAACAAACTATAGATTCATTGTACTGGATTATTGCTGTGGATCTACCTGTCTTCCAATAGCCCACGCTTGCTGTACCGGAGTTGGTGATGTGTTAGCTGGTTTCTGAATTCTACTTAAAACGGAAGATGACGCGCTTTGTTGACCAGGCGAACCATAAGCTATCGGTGATTGCGTCGTCTCGTACCCCTGATAAACGTTTTGTGTACTGGACGGCCTAGGCTGCTGAGGACCTAATAAATTTATCATTAGATTAGTATGAAAATTTAATTCAGTAGGCAGTGATTAACACGTTGACTACCACGCGTGTTTTGTATGCTTTGTCGTGGGGGTCACAACAGAATTTAACATGTTTCAATACAATATAATACAAATGTTACACGATATACTTTTTTCTATAAAAGCAAAATTTCCAATTTAACTTATCGTTAGTTTTCGATATATATCAGTCTTATATCAGACTTATAGATTAAAATAGGTCACTCCAAGTATGTTTCAAGGATGCCTTGCAATATTAATAAGTAGGAAAAATCGAGACGAGATAAGAATTTTTTCCCGTATCCGGAATCCTGAACATTTTCCTATTAATAGAACTACAAAATGAGTTATTAGAATGAAGATAAAAAATTTGGAAAACGAAAGATTTAAACAGATAGTTCAGCGTGTTAACTCTTCAAGTGCTTAGTCTATACGTCGTACGGACAAAACGAAATTTGCCTGCACTGTTTAGTCAGTGCATTATAAAACATTATAAAACAGATATAAAAACATATTTTCATATTATTTACGATAGTTAGAAGTGATTTCGTATATACAAAAGATAGGTGTGTTTTTACCACTTTTTATAATTTTAATAAGTACTTAAATGGTTCAGAAAGACGTACTACTACGTTAACCGCACTCAGCAGCTTTTACTTTTGAAAAGACATACTACTACTACGTTATAGTGTTTTAATGTATCGTTATGTCCTTAGATTTCTTTTTATATAGTAGAGGGTTTCTTCTACCCGTAAATAAATACAGTATATATTACATTATATTATATTATCTGACATGAAAGTATTAATGGTTTACCAGCTGTAGCAACAGTTGCCGGGTGCTGCATCATATGATGCCCAGAATAGAGAGGATCCCTGGTAGGGTGTCTCTGAAGGGAATAATCTAGGCCAGGTTGTCCATAAGCAGGTACAGCTTCATTTTCTGTCTGACCATCGCTACCAGGATGGAAGGACCTTGAATATCATAACAGAGGTGTCTTGATCCACCTTTAGTTGTTCAGCTTTAGTTAACGCGTTCACAGTCTCCTTAAGTCATACAAACATAAATCCTTTCCGTGACGCGTCGATCGATTTTCTAAATACATAGGAGGTGGACACTGTGAACGTGTTATGTTTCACGAATACAAACAGTCCGCGACAGAAAGATAAGTTCAGTCATTTTTATTCATTTAACGCCTCTTAGCCTTCACGCAATTCTTCGACTTTGCTTCCAAAGTTTATAGATCACAATAAATATAATTTTTTCGTAGCTTCTATGGTGTTGTAGTAGAATTTTATAAATACGGGCATTTTTAACGCGAGAAAAAGATAGGTTCATCTGTATTATCATTTTAATTAATGTGTATATTTACTATGACGTTAAACGAATTCAAACATTTCGACTGGAATAATGTCGTATAATTTTCTAATAATATTTTGCTCAATGTTTGCCCAACAGCCCCCAACTGCAATTTTTAATTCACTTTTTGTTGAAAATTGTTTACTATCATCGTATAAACTTCTCGTAAGCAAGCCCTATATTCTATATATTATATTCACATATAATGATCATTTGTTTTATAGTCTTGCTATTGCAAGATTATTAAAAAAAAAAGACAGCAAACCTATCTTTCTGTCGCAAAGAGATGAAATCAGTAAAATAAAAATATTCGAAGTTCGGTATAACGATTCGTACTTGGCATGTGTATTTGTGCAAACGATGTATTCAACTTCGTCATTGTACGGATTTAAAAATGCAAATGCGGATGTCCTCAACCACACCCAGTCGCGATTTTTGGCTCGAAATCTGTACATCACGGACACCACTTGTCCCTTCAGTTTCAGCACTGCAACAACAAACAAGCGATCATAAAAAAATAAGGAAGATACGTACGATTCTTTCTAGTTAATTTTAAGAAGCCTTACCTTGCTCGAAACTTTCTCTCATATGCGTCAAATCCTCCGGGTGAAAGAATTCATAGCACGGGTGACCTAAGAGCTCCGAAGGTGTGTAGCCTAGAATTCCACCGACTCTTTGGTCCACGAAGGTGAATTTACCTTCTGCTGAGTGACGTGAAATAAATTCTGAAACGTACATAATTACAATGAATATTTAATAGCGAATAATAAGATTTATTATTTTTATACGGTAAAGGAGCGCAATGCTTACCATTATTGCTATTGGAACCTGCTAAATCGCTACTATTTGGTGTGCTGGTGACCTGTAATCGCCCAATGGCAACCAGGCAGCAGTGGGTGCTGACATTATCTTCTGAGACCACGCCGTCAGGTCCCACTTGAACACCAGCAGCCTCTCTGTCAGCAAGGGTCACACCTGGTACACATGGAGGAACAAAATCACCTAAAGCGTAAAACGATGAGTCAGTATGGTTCCTCATAATCTATCACTGACTATGAGTTACATGCTGCTACATTGAATACTACGCTGCTGATTGAGGAGCTTTGTGGAAAAAGGATCCATAAGATAAAATTTGAATCGGAAGTTCATGTATTGTGCGAGTTAATGATAAATACTATGTTAAACTCAATTGCTGCAGTATTGAAACAAAATTTGAATCGGAATGTCGCGTATTCCGCGAATCAATAATAAATACAAAATTTAGGGGCAATATTTTACTGAAGAGGACTTATTTAGATTTATGGGTCCTTTTTCTAGAAAACTTCTCATCTACAATTAAGCTGGATGGAGTTTAGAACACAAGACCAAAATTTTAATAATAGATTTGAACAGTTATTTCGTTATGAAATATATGTAAAAAATTTTGTCTATTTTCTATCCAACTTAAGATTACTTTAATTTTTAAAAACATTCAAAAGCGCACAATGAAAGCTATCATTAATTAATTTGCAACTATGATACGAATCAGAATGAAATATAGATTGTCTCAAATGAAGCAGGCCACCAATTTATTATCGTTTTAATTACAACGTCACAATTTTCAAAGCTAGTAAAAATTTGATATTGGTAAGCTAGATGTTTCCGCCTCTTCTTAATTCGATCTAAAATAGAATGGGAAAGAAGGAGCGGCATGGAAGGCGGAAACGCGCGAAAATGGTTCGCAGAGGAGCCCGTTATTATGCATCGGGGGCCGCGATAAGGCATACGAATTCCGCATCGGACCCGTCTCGACACAGTTTATCGGTATTCCAACCAGTCTGTCGGCTGTTAGGTCAAGACGATTCCATTCATTCTTTATAAACCGATCATACTATCCGTGCTCGCCACCGAGTGCCTGCCCCCTTAATTTATAGTACAAACGTCGCTATCCTCGTGTATTCTACGAAGCCGCCGGCTTCGTTCATATTCTTGCTGCACGCCGACGTCTCCCTCGCTTTAAAATAGAAAGTTGGCGCTATGTCTCGCGGGCGGCCATCAACAGCGGCCCCGTTATACGTCGACGGCGACGTACATCATCGTTGCCAACGAAATCAATCATTGCAACCAGTATCAAACTCACCGTTTGGAGGCCAACTCTTGATGTATCCTGTACAATGAACCACGGCGTAATTTTGGCCATCGCGAGCAGGTGGGCCAAGGGAGTTCCTCTGTTTCACGTGGTGAAGACCGTGGGCCGCTGCCATGTCACCGGTTGTCTGCATGTTTCCCACTTTCATGCGACATATGAAGCCTCTTCTTGATCCCATGCATAGTCTCATTGACGCTGCGGTGGTAAATCATGTATTATTATTTCTGCAATTGCTATTAGATACCTTTTAGTTAACACGTTCACTGCCATGTGGGTCACCGGTGAACGGCGATAAACTAAAGCATTCAAATCAAATGATAATCACATTTCTAGAAATTTCATTGATTTTAATCTTACAATAGCAACATATACTTTCGGAAGTGTCGTAGAAAAATTAAATAGCTATATTTTTTAATACAATAAATGTGACACATAAACAATTATAATATATCCTGTTGGTACAAGTAAAATCGCCGTGGTAGTCAACGTGTTAAAGGTATTAGTCTTAGAGTATTAATATCAATTGCAATGAATTTATTTGGGATGATATTAATATAAGGCGTACTAAATTTTTGTATATTTCATATTTCAATCATTTTGCACATTCATGTTTTTTATTCCTTTTATTTCTTTATATCTTTATTTTCCATTCCTGATATTTTTATTTCCTTTGCACGAAGTATTTCCGGTACCTAATGTTGTTTACAATATGAACTTATGTATAAAAAAAATTGCAAAGCTTCGAAACCGTTTAAAGAGGTCAAAGAAATATTCCAGAAACAATGAGTTTATATGCAATATTCTTCGCACTATCGTAAATTTAGAAAATAATTAAGAAAAGGACATTGATGTATAAAATACATCAAATATTGGGTTTATTATATTAAAAATCTTTACTTACACTGTCCTTCTTTTTTCACCGTCCCAGTTTTGAGGTCCAGCACTCTGCCACCGTTTTCCGGTTCAGCGCCGCTCAATTGTTCCCTAACTTTTTCAGTATCATCGGGATGGACCTGAGAGTAAAGACTGGTGCCATACCAATCGTTTTGGGTGTAGTTTAAAACAGGCGCTACCGAATCGGAAACGTAGATGATTCTTCCGGTATTGCAACTGACGACGAATAAGAAACCATCAGCCGCTTCTAAGATCAGGTGCTTCAATTCTTGATCGGTGAGAAACGAAGGCTTGTACGCACCGTCCGAGCTGGTGTTTCCTGTTCCTAACACGCAATTTATATTTCTTCTTTATGAGTGTTCAGTAAAACTCTAATTCGTGAAAATTAGAGGATAATATGTTTGACGATTTTTCATCAAGACAATTGTTGCAATTTTCTGGAGGCACTCTATATTACTCGTACTACACTCATTTAATGCAAAATGATAATATGCAGTATAAATATTCCCTTTAAGTTTTTATCAAATATCATTGTGAACTTTTCGAAGAATTTAATACGCACAGTGGTTGCCAAAAGCTTCCGGCCAACGTGTAGCTTTATTATATTAATAAAATGACGAATATTTGATAATAAAAGCCGATAGTACAAATAGATCGCTTTATTATAGCTTATAAATTGTCACTTTGTTAAATTGCTTGTGAGCAAAATTTTATTATAGTGTAATTCAAATTAAAACAGAGTTATAGCTTATAGACACTGTACATTTAAATGTATGTTAGAACGAACAAATGCTACAACAATCGAGCTTTAGAACGAATTAATTCATTACAGGTTACCCTAGTGTAGTTTAAAGGAACGTGTTTTCATTTTCTCTTACGAAGATTGGATTTTTACATCGGGTTTGATGTAAATGGATCCTATATCAAGGACTCTCTCTCTGGTCTCAGTGAGTGCACGTGTAACGAGGAACACTTTTCAAGGGAAACGAATGCTTGTCTGCGGATACGTGCTACTACTTTTCTACGTGTAGATCGCACGTTCCTTTCGAACTTTGTCCACTTGGGCTTCCCCAAAGAAATCCTTTTCCTCCCTTCAAAATAAAGATACCGCATTGAAGTATCAAAATCCTATTACAAAGACCTATATAAAATTAAAGGAAAACTTAGGAAGGAAAGAGGAAAAAGGATCGTGATACCAGAAGTAAGATTTAAGCCGTGATCTAATCCCAAAATGCGCCAATCTGAACTAACTCAACGGCCAGCGTTTGAGAAGAAATAACTACTTGATCCTGCTTTCTCGAAACATAACAAAATTCTCAAGACACCCACGACTATTAAGACTTCTAAGACTGTGAAGACATTCAAGACTTTCAAGACTTCTAAGACTGTAAAGACATTCAAGACTTTTAAGATTTCTAAGACTGTGAAGGCATTCGACTTCGAATTATATTCGAAGTTATTCGAAATTTTCGCCATGTTACAAATTCGAAGCAATATTTATGACTTTTTGACAAGAAACATTTGAAATGCTTTGTTGTTTGAAGAACAGGAAGGAACAACGAAGAAGAATACGAATTTAACGCGATGCAATACGGTATTTTGACGACTTCTGTATATTCTCTGATTAAAATCCGCCATAGCCGAAAGGGTTAAGACAAGAGAAGGAGGAAAGGGTAAGAAGAAGCGGGAAGGAAAGGATGATACCGAACCACGGTACCAAAAATGAGGACGGGGCAGCTCGGCAGCGTAGGTAACTATCGAGGTGCAAGATCGGAATTGCAAAGCGGACAGGATCCCGCGAGCAAGAGGCGGCAGAAAGAGAAAGAAAGAAAGAAAGAATGAAGAAGAGAGAGGGTAGCGATGCGATCTTTACCTCGATATACGGAGAAATTCCGGGAAGAGGTACTTTAACGACTTCCAAACAAGATCTATGGAAGACCCCGGGTGACCTTCGTTACCATTACCTTCCACGTAAAGGAACGTCTTTCGATGGACATTAATGCCGCTGCGATTCTGCTACTCTGTTTCCTTCTATCGAAAGAAGATGTGGATGCTCCCCCCTTGGAATATAGTGCAAGTGTCTAGCTAGTATACCTACTGTATCTATCTCTACATAGCATACTTAAATTATCTGACACTCGAGGCTTGATCCTAGCAAAGGGTTATCCATCTTTATTTTACGTGCATGAAAGATTGCTTTTGTTATTATAGTACAGAGAGTTCGGCTATTATTGGACGATAGACGAACATTGGACAGCAGTCGTATATTTGAAATCCAAAACAGTTACAGATTGGTCATACCGTGAAAACTTAGAGAAACATTAACCTTTTGACTGCTAAAGGCGTATATATACGTCGCACAAATTTTGTATAATATAACGTATGTAGATTAATTTTCTAACTTATCGTTTCAGAACAATAGGTGGAGGTTCAAGTTAACAGCAATCTAACATTTTATTATCTTAAAGTTCACAAGTAACTGTTTTGCACGCGTAAACTATTTGCACATTTTTGATTAACGAACTATGCAAATATCGTGCAGCAGTCAAAGGGTTAAAGGACACATGAGACAATTGAAAGAGAGGACTAAGTAGATAAGAGGACTGGGAAAAATAAATATAATTAGAGCATTGGTGCCGAAGAACACAAACGACAAGACGGTTTTCGTGGTTTGCTGAGGGATTTATGATGAAGATTGGATTCAATGTTCAAAGTGTAAAGAATGAGCTTGTGATGCGTCTGTCAATACTCTGGTGTGTTCAGATGATTATACATGTGAGCATTGCATATTATTTTGCGGTTTTCCTAAGTTATGTCACAAATCTTTGCTGCGTCCGATAATAGAGGCCATTTTGAAGTTTCTTTAAAAACGTATACCAAAACTTAATGTTAATTATGATAATGTTGCTCATTTCGTTCTTTTATTTTTAATTTTAATAACGTTAACTTGAAATTAATGCCAAATATTGTAACAGGAATAAAACGTTATTTCTCTTAATTTATATAAAGAAAAGCTTAAGTTTCCGGTAATAGGAGAGTTCCCCTTAAATCATTGGTAGGGAAGAATGATGTGGTATAGAAGTATACTTAACAGAAGATTTTCCCTTTTATCATTGTTAAAGTATTTTTTTCAGATTGGTTTCATCTACAGTGTGTGACAAATAATGATAACTGGAAGCAGATATCGTATAACAATTCTAAGAAATAATCTTCATCAATCAATCACCTGACAGTAATAAAAATGCAATCGAACGATGAACCTTCTCTTTAATTAAAATTTACTGTAACTTTAAGCCACTCCTTTTTGTGTGCATTTGAGGGACTGATAACAAAAATATCCTTATCAATGGACTGTAGATTTTTATACATTTATGGAAAATTTTGACGTTCAAACAAGAGCAAAATCCACGTAATACATTAAAATATACAAAATATGCGAAGCAAAGTGCATCCTAAAATACTTAGGGGTTAAAACAAATCTCTACTTGCTGTACTCTATTCCATTTGTTGTGTTTATAAAATTATACATTTGCTTAAATATCCGGAGTCTATTTTTCAAAGTTAAGTATGATCATGAGATCAGCAAGCTTACGATTTAATTGGCCACAATTTCTTTGCAATATAATTACAGATAACACTCGCAATAATTGTATAATATTACGAATATTTTGTTAAAAATATTCAATCGTAGAGAATAAAAGTTAATGATCTTAAAAGCATTATACGCTCCTCTGGAAAGGGATAAAAATTGACAATGGCTGTTTTTTTCATTAACCCTTCACTTTTCTCATGGATCACTTACACACCTATATAAATCGAAAGCTTCCGTTTCCTCATCCGCTCTTCTATAAACCACCCCTATGAGCCTTGGCACACTTAAATCAAAAACTTACCAACTAAAGCAGTGCTGTCAAACTCATATGCAAATACAAATCACCGAAAACAGTTTTGAACAATCTGCGGGCTTTAGATAATGAAAGGTCATCCAACAAAATTTTAGTGAATAAAACGGCGAATATACAACAGATAAGCATAAAACGATATTCTTTACAATATAATTAGCAATGTTTTAAAAATGTATTTTATGTTTTCCTTAAATTCCACTTTATTATATATACCTATAGATATATAGCTATATATTTTCAATTGACGATTTCTAATATATTTCAGATAGCTCGGCTTGTATTTTGCATGTGAAGTGCATCTACGTTGCGTAGATATTGAATATATTTTGCATATTAGGACATATTATACGCGCATAAAAATCCGCCGTTTAATTATAACATTTTTCAATCCCCGATCTTACACCTGGTCTGTGCTTCTAGTGTTAACAAAATCGAGGGCCGCTTGTTTGACACGGCTGAACCAAAGCATTGAATCGATACACTCGATAATAAAAAAAAAAAATAAGAAAAAAAAAGGAAGAAGAGAAAGAAAGAAAAGTCCGAAGAAAAGTGTCTCTCCCACGTCTCACGGTGCACCCATGGGTCAGCCGAGGGGTGGGTGCGTGTACGCGCGCGAACGAGCTACGTATCCCGGAGGTGCCTCTCTCTTGCCAGCAGGTAGACGACACAGAGAAGACACAGGCAACGACGAGCGAGCGAGACCAAGAAAGAGGGAAGCTCTACGGTTCGAGCAATTTGTATTCAGCGGCCCTGTTGTCGGGAAAGAGGAGAAGTGGCTATAAACAATGCGACGCACCACCAATACTTAGCTGGAATCACGGCACGCACACCGATTCAGAAGCTTGAACGAGGATAGACAAGAAGATTAAGAGAGAAAGGGAGTGAAGTGGCTAAAAGAAAGAGAGAAAAGGAGAGTCAGGGGTAAAGAGAGGTCGTATGAACGCGTGTGTGCACGCAGTGAAGAAGGGAGCCGGGGCTAAAGGGACAGCCGACGGGGCAACTCCACCCATTCTTGCACCGGAAGCATATATCGCGCTTTCTGCATTCGATATGACCAGCGTACGACGAAACCTTCGGTGAATTACGACCGTTCCGGTGTACCGTGGCCGGATGAATTCTCTCTGTGGAAAAAGATAGCGATGAGAGAACCGGCTGACTCTGGTTTAGGACATCCCTCGAAGTCTTCGAGATCTATGTATTGAGTTGTCCGGAAAGTTCATGACGAATTTTATATTGAAAAGGTGTATTCGAGTGAGCATTGTAAGAGTACCACTAAATGAAATTCAATCTGTGACATGTTAATAAATAGGTCTTCCAAATAAAACAGTTTTGGGTAAGTTTCAACCCTGCCACCCTATTATTAGGGTAGTTACAGGCGGAAACGTACGTTACAGTTTAAGCTCCATTTTTTTCGATCTCGCGCATGAAAAGTTGTAAGAAAAATCTGAGATGCTTTCGCTAGTGATATATACATTTTGAAATTGTCTCAGATTTTTTAACCGCAGAATCGACGTTTAAAAAATGTCGAAAAGCCACGTGTTTACGGAAGCTTTTACTTGACTGTGTCTATATTTTTATAGTTAACTTTATAGTTATAATAGAAGCATTTTGCTACCCCAAAGGCCTAACTTTAACTAAACTCGGACAGCTAAACTAAGGTACATTTAGATCTACGAGTTGCATATTTCAAAAAAAACATTGTGAAGTACAATATAAATATAATGCGGCACGAACTTTCCGGACAATTCAATATTATAGAAAACTTGGCATGAAGATCCTTGAAAGTGGAAGTCTGGGTTCGGTGCAGCAGTGAGTTTTTGGATACTCGAAACTTTAACCTTTTGAGCGTTGTAGTTGATTATTAACCCTTTCACTGATGAGCCCATACGCGATATGGGCGCTTCTAGTAGTTCCAGTTATTAATCCAGCGAAGATCTCTTATCAAGTTTCGCGTAAAATACTCGCATTTCTTGATAGAGTACAACAAAGGGTTGTATATATTACTAGCGTTACTATTTTCCTATATTTACGGAGGCGTATTTTTATCACCAATTTAAAATTGATTAGGAGTAGCAACAATGAAGTTAGTCGCAGAATTGTTGCAGGCAAAAATATACAATTTGAACCAGTAGCAAGCTGTCCGATAAGGCACAAAGTAGTTCAATGCGAAACGTGATGATTAAGCATCGTCGATGTTTGAGTTATCCGGCACGAGCAGCAAAATAACTTTGGCAACGCGATCTTTAAGCTTTGACTCGGACCGATTGAATTACGCTCCGTACAGCTTTACCCGATT
This sequence comes from Eucera pruinosa, assembly GCA_028830335.1. Lineage (NCBI taxonomy): Eukaryota > Metazoa > Arthropoda > Insecta > Hymenoptera > Apidae > Eucera > Eucera pruinosa. The sequence continues at coordinate 7,765,720 of JAMYCR010000014.1, read as the reverse complement.
CCTTCGCCGCTATCGATAATAAAAGCTTGAAAATATCGGTCTTCTCAATTCTAATGCACTCTTTACTGCTCAAAAAAATGGTAAATTAACTTTTACTTTTTATAATCTATAAACAGATGATGAGAAACCCCACTTAAAGTTTTCACATTTTCGTACAATAATATCTATTTGCCTAAATATTTAACACGGTTATAATTTTTGTATCATTCAAGCCATTTCATCTAAAAAATTTCTAAATATAAACACAGTGTGATCAAACAATTTGGGGATTTATGTAACAGGTAGCGTTAGAAGTGACATAAAGGCGCGGCATTTTAAAGTTATCGTTCTTCATCCTTCTTCTAAATGTATTCTAAATATCGGAACAATCGAATGAATAGTTTACGAATAGTCTCTACGTACTGCATGTTGAGAATTTTCGCTTCTTCGATTTTTAACGATGCTTAATTTTTTACGAGCAGAGAGTGCGCATCATGTTTTGCTTTAAAACACTCGGAGGCCATTAAACTGTCGCAAACTGTAACTTTATCATCAGCAGATTTTTTCCTTTTTCCACGTCCAAAACAAGTATCGAAAAGGAAACGTTTCGTGACACGGGAAGAAATAATTTGAAATCGATTCCGAAGATGCATTTACAAGTTGGAAAAAGCTTCTAGCGGTGTACACTTGCGGAAGGATTCTACTTTAAAAGAGATTCATTGTAAGCTCTTTTACACATTTAAGTAAACAATTTAGAACAAAAGTCGCTGAACTTTTTGATCACACTTATTCATCTCAAGAACAAAAATAACAGAATTGAAGCGAAAAAAAAAATTGGCAAAGAAAGGCCAGAGAGTGAAAGAAATCTTTTCATTTTTGGACTGTAAAATTGTTCCTTGAAAAGTTCTTCAGCTTTTTTTTTATGTAAAAAGAAATTGAACGAAAGACTCACCTCTGAGGTTTCTCATATGGGCGACCGCCATCCTGAGAATGGTCAATTTGTCCGGTTTCCTGGCGAGGGCTGAACACGTCGGCACCATGTCGGACAATTCGGTGATATAGGCGGTCATTTTGTTCCGCCGTCGCCGCTCGATTTCGCAATGATTCTCCCTGCAGTAAGTCGCAACACAAAACCGAGGTAATTGCATAGTTCACCATTAACGTAATCAGACTTTCAAAAAGCCCATAACATTATTCGATTAATAACAAAAGTGTATCAGTTGACAACGGTTTATCGATTAACGAGAATATGTATATCAATTAACCCTTTCGCTACAGACTCTTTAAATTAAAAGCATTCTCGATGCTTGGATCAGATTGATTTTTATTAGCAACAGATTTACGGACATCGATGGTATAATTTGACCGGTTTTATGACAAATAGATACGTTATATAGAAATACTCGAAGTTAGAGAGTCGGGGAAGGGGCGGAATGAATTAGGTGAGACTGGGGTAAGTTGTTACAAAACAGTTTGTATTCTTTTCTGTCTAATGCAATATTTTGAAATTGAAATATATAATCCATTTCAACGAAAAGTAGCTACGTATGCTGGTTGTTTATAATCAATTCACGTCTCGCCGTGGTAATACAGTTTTCATGTGTTCGAGAGCAGATTTTTGCAGCGGTTTCAATCTTTTCTGTTGAAAAATTCAATAAAGCCATGTAAACCAGAGTTATCGCACTGAAATTAACTAGTGTTTCTTTAGTTACAAGTATAATACCACGATGTTAGCTGGGGTTAGTTGTTACACACGATAAGGGGCATGTTATTTATCTTTTCTCAGAGTTAAAAAAAGATTCACGAAATGGATTCAATGTTGGTAGTATAAAAACTGGGCACATGAAAAATGTACAAAAGTTAAGAGTCCGTGTTACGTGCGTGCAAAACATGTATCGTTGAATAAAACGGACGACAATTAGGGTATAATTTTCCTTTAACGATTAATACTTTCTAGTTCATGACATAAGGACAAGAACAAATCGTTGTAATTTCACTTATTCTCTTAACAAATTGCAAATTAAATCTGTTCAAGAATGCTTTTCTTTTTATGTAATTGCTTCGAGTTGCTGGTGATACGAGTGAAAAAAAGCTTCCAGTGCAAAGGGTTAATTTACATTAATTGTTATTTTCCCGTTTCTATTTAGCGTGCAACTATATTGTGGTAATTAACACAAATTTCTTCAAGAAATTGAAATTGTAACAACTTCCTCCTTATCGTGTAACAATTAACACTGCTGTATTGGCACATTGATACAAGAGGCCCATCTCTAGTAACAGCCTACCCCAGTCTCCCCCTATACATTATCGAAATGCTTTTAATAATATCAACTAGTTGGTGTTTCGAATTTGGAATTATTTTTTGGGTGATAAGGAACGTCACCATTGAACTGGAGCTGATAATTTTCCAGATGGAACACCTGGATGGGTATGGTCCTTCGTCTGCTGAGCCTGAAAGCTGTTCGCAGACAAAATATAATGCATTGTTTCTCGGTTATCTTTAAATATTAACATTTATCCGATTTTCATACCAATAAAAATTGTTTCTTATCTATGGTTTTAGTTTTCGCTTGCAAGAGGTCGTAGCAAAAGAGTTAATACATAAAAACTGGCATCGTTTACTCGTAAGCGCCAATAAGAATTAATCATTCATGTCTCTAATTTAACAATTAGAGGCTGTCCAATAATTAGGACTGCGAATAAATAATTATTAGCGCTTACTACGAGGATACGATGTCGGTTTCTATATTTCAAATAAATTATTAACATAACGTAACGAATTGTTTGGAATACGTAAATCTTTTTCAGAAAAGCATGCGCCGTTGCTAAATGATTAACACTAGAACTACCGGCAACTAAAATATACTTATTCGCACTAAAGAAATAAAAATGACAGACGATTGAAAAAACTATGTGATGCAACTGAAATAAATCTTTATCTATATTTTGTACAGAAAATCGCGGAATGTCGCTGAAAAATGTGCCGCTGTAAATTGATTATAATATTTATGGTAAATTAGTGACCCGTTATTTTGACGCTTTTGATAGTTCTAGTGTTAAGAACCAATTCTTTTGTCTATAAATTTACAACTACATTACTTTCAATACGTATAATTAGCCTGCGGGAGGTTCATGCATTTACGAGGAATTTAGATGTTCAAAAAAGTATGCAATATCGATGGTGTACAAAAATATCCAAAATGAACGAAGTAAAATACACGTTATCATACTTGGAGTGTTAAATAGCCGCCTATATTTAACCCTTTGCACTCGATTGACTCCGCTATCGAGACACGCGTAAATTTGATCGAAAAGTACGGTATAAGTTTCCTTAATTCTAGTTTCGCCAATTCAATTTTCATCCCTTCGAAATCAAAGCAAATTTCTCCTTTTCGAAATAGATAACACATTAAGTTCTCACAAGGGTACGAATAATGTATTGAACTTACCGTTACATTATATTATTAAAAAAGGTTTCGAGTGCAAAGGGTTAACCCTTTATTTCATTCCGTTCCCGATTGGGAACTTAATTTCAAATGTGAAAACAACATTTTTATTCCTGTATATGTACGAAGTTCCCATTTGGGAACAGTCGTAAAATTCAATAAATAACATTGTTTATGTTATTTATTTATTTATTTATTTCATTACCGTATTAACATTTAAATAGAACAACAACCATATATATTGTTTTGTAACTCGTTACAAAAATTCATGCAATAGAGTTAAATATTAAAGCCAATGTGTTTCGGCGTAGCATGTGATTCGCAGTTTACATCGCTGGATTCTATTTTATTGCGACGGGTTTACCAAACGGCATCCCAAACATTTGTATAAATCATTTTCTTTTTTGTTACTATTTTTTCTTCCAAATTTCAAGAAATTTGAAAACAAATAAAAGAAAAACGTTGGTCTTGAACGGGTTAAGTCTCGCTTCTCTTGGTTCTGTTTATAAAGATACGAATTTGCATAAACATCCGCAGTCTATTTATAATACGCAATATAGTAACTATACTTCAGGGTCTATTGATATTGTATATGAAGGATTTAACCATTTATACGAGAAATTTCACCGTGACCACGATTCTGTTAATCGCGTAGGCGCACGGCGCCAATCGTATGCGTGTTTCGTTACCATAATTTAGAGGCGCAAAATGCACGATATCGCATTATGCGATTTTAGACGTTGAAACGTGTGGATAATGGATAGACAGACGCGACTTTAACACACGAATCATACTGGCAAGGTAATTGAATAGCCACGAATGCAATACGCTGGCAATCATTCGAAGACTTCATAGACCGACTGCGGTACGCAAATGAATTTATGATTTATGCGAATGTAATTCCCTTTTTCCAAGGTATTTTGTTTCAAGATCGCGTCAAATTTGTGTTAATATTGTTCGCGTCTCAGTATAATCGATGCAATTAATTGAATCTTTGGATACGTTTTCGTAGGTTTCGTTTTCAGGATTCATTTTTTTAATTGGTACGATTTCACTAATTTATTCATTTGTTTCAATTTATAACTACATTTAACCATTTGCGCTGTCAATTATTTGACGAGTACCCGTGATAAACCCATCTGTAACAATTTGCAACGATTTGATACTCGAAATTATTTCCATTATATAAAATTTTCAAATCTATTTTTATCGTTAATGCATGAAACGTACTCGTGACAATTCTTAATTCACTGCATATTTTTTAATTCGCAAACGTTCACAGTTTTCAGTAGATCCAATAATATCCAATCGATGTGTATATTACGTTTCACTTAATTATTATTCTTCAAAGCGTCGAACATCCAAAGTTTCGCATTTCAAAACCTTTAAAATTTCCAATATGTCGAATTTCACTCTTCAACTTCTCAAACCGCCAAATTCGCAATGCGTTAAATTTCCAATGCTTCAAAATTGTCGATGCTTTGAATTCGCAAAGCCTAGGATTTCCAATGTTTAGAATTTCCAATGCTTTTAACTTTCAGAGCATCGAATTCCCAACGTTCCAAATCTTCAAGGCGCCGAATTTCTAAAGCTTACCTAGGATTTTTGTCCCCCGATTGCTCTTAGCCCGACGCGCTGTGCGGCATAATGAAATTACGAGTATGCAAGATGGTAAGAAAAGTGAGCATAAACGGGGTGAACATTTCCATGGATGGACGACGTCATTGATAAGGGTGTTCGTGATCAATGCCGTCAATAAATTCTGCAACGATGCCCCCATCGAGAAAGGGGTATCGGGTGAAACCACAATTTCAAGACTCCCCTGTTATTACCGCTACCAAGAGGGTAACCGGCGCGAGTAACGGCGCGCGTCTCTTCTCCACTTCCATCGTATCGGTAATTGTCGGCGAGCAATCGTAAATTTAATGGCATTTAATTCCTGATAATTTCAGTCGAACGTACCACGCAATTCCGAACGCACGCGAGCTGTGTTAAGACTTCGAAAATCGAGACAGTGGAATGTATGAATATGTATTTGAAACCTCATTTCTTAATGGGGCCACGAAAGATTCCGCTAAAGAGGTGAATCTTCGATCATTATCTTCTTTGCTGCTGAAGATAAATTGTTATCCTTTCTTTTTGCCATTTTATTATGTTATTTGATCATTTTTGTGTAATCTTGGTATTAGCTCGGTTTCTGGAAGCATTACATAATAAGTTTGAGTATTTTGAAGTTGAGGGGTGGTAATGGGATGAGTTAAACCCTTATTGCTTGCTAAGATGTCGGAGATCGTAACAGTGAAATGCACGAATGTATTGGAAACCTCATTTCTTAATAGCACCACGAAAGATGCCACTAAAGAAGTGAATCTTCGATCATTACCTCCTTTGCTGCTGAAGAAATTATGGGCGGTTCAGGTCATCATTTTGCCAATAATGAAATTGTTTAAAAATTGCAGGTCATTGAAGTTTACAGATTTCAGCGACTTTTACGAAAAGTACCTTCATATGAGTATTTTTATCTCCGAAACTATTAAAAATACGAACTTCATTTTTTTTCGTTTTAAACGCAAAGATACGACCCATTCAGATGAATTTTTCTTAAGTTGAAGAAGTTTGTTTTTAATACTGCAAATTGCAAATAAACTTTTATGTTGCGAATTGAAGGTCAAGGTCACGATTTTAAAAATCCGAAAAAAAATACTATCGTATTCCTTGAAGCTTTCTCTATAAAATAAGCTTGCCTCTACTTTGATATGGCTATCTGATAACGTGTAATATAATAATTTGGATATCCATGTTGCATTCGTTGAGGGATAGTTGTACCTCGTTTGTGTTGGAATATCTCCTATAACAAAATTTCTCGGCTTTTAGTGGGCCGATTTCGATGCTCCTTGGGTTGAATTAAAGGGAAAAGTTCCGAGAATATTATCCTATAGTATTTTGCAACTAGCCCTTGCAGTCCACTTGTTATAAACAAATATACCATGTAATGGTAGATTACTCAGACAGTATCTGAAGAAAAATATTAATTTCTCAGCTTCTAGACGTCCGATTTCAATACTCCTTGGTACAAATTAAAGTGTAAGGTCCCAAGAATATTATCCTGCAGCCTTTTGCAAGTAGCCCTTGCAGTTCATTTGTTATAAACAAATATATATCGCGTCATGGCAGATTACTCAAAAGGTACCTGACAAAAAATATTAATTTCTCTGCTCCTAGACAGCCGATTTCTTATATTATATTATACGTTATTATATAGCCGTATCAAAGTAGTGGCAAGCTTATTTTATAGAGAAATCTTCAAGGAATACGATAGCATTTATTTCGGATTTTTAAAATCGTGACTTTGACCCTCAATTCGCAACATAAGAGTTTGTTTATAATTTGCAGTATTAAAAACAAAATTCTTCAATTTAAGAACAATTTTTCCGAACAGGCCGTACCTTTGGAATAAAAACGAAAAAAAATGAAGTTCGTATTTTTAATAGTTTCGGAGATAAAAATACTCTTGTGAAGGTACTTTTCGTAAACGTCGCTGTAATTTGCAAACTTCAATGGCCTGCAATTTTTAAACAATTTAATAACTGGCAAGATGATGACTTAAACCCTCCACAATTTTGCACAGACTACAACGTATTTCAATTTGAACAAAATCCCAGACATCGAGGGAAAAAAGTGATCAGTTTGGCGTGGAATGACCCAGTAGTATAAAAGCAAATAACTGCAACCCCCAAAACTATAAACTTTCGTCTAGCTTCCCTCCCATAGTCTTAAAAAATTAACCAGTATTAAAAATTATAATTTCTATTACAGACATTCAAATATATAACTCTGGATAATAAAGAATTACCAGAGAATATCTATGGATGTCAAAGTTCTTGTTTTCTCGTTCGCGTAACTAGGCTGTTGCTAAATTTTGCGCTAAAATTCGCGACGTATAGATTGAAGGCTATTTAAAATACTTGAGTGAACTCGTTTATTTTCTAGTCTTGGATGTATCCGGGATGATTCTCTCCTTGGTTAAGCTATCGCAACTCTCTCTCGGGGTAGAGAACTTCCTTTTGTGCCTACTCGCGAGATAAGACCCTCCATCTCGTTCCAGGTCCATCAGGAACTATTACCTCATGCTTATTCCACCTTCAGATTCCCAGCTTCCCCCCACCCCCTCATACAATCCGACTTTAGATGCAATCATCTTCCACCCAATTCCCTATTTTTTCCTTTGTTAAATCAAACATGATTATAGTTAATCTTTTCTGTCGCTTATTTTTTGATATTTGTATTGTAAATAATTTCTAAATTTCTAAGTTGCATCTTTTGTATTTGACAGATATATCAAGTTCGACGAAAATTGTATTATTCAACGGATTCCAAAATACCGCGAATGTACGAATTGTCATTTTTCAAGTAAAAATATGTATTAAGTGTACCAATAGATAATCCACTTCTTTGGTTAAATTCAATATTTATTTCCACGAAAATCAAATAGCTACCGTGTCTTAAATGCAATCATTTGTCGTTTGCGTAACACTTTATACTTGGTTTACATTTACTTTATAATTTAAAGCTCTATCTTTTGATAAAATATTATGCGTACCAATGAGTAATCCACTTACATTGTTACATTTAATCTTTACTTTAAAGAAAATGAAACACCTATCCCATCTTAAATATAATTATTATTATTCTGTAACAATTTACGAAATTCTTCAGGTCAGCTATGAATTCTTGTTTGATAGAACGTTTCACTTTTTGGTAAAACAAATTTATCGATTCATTTAAAGATAATGGTAATAAATTCATCAAACCATTTGAAAATAATGGATTACTTATTGGCAGATCCAACAGAATAAACAATTATCTCATTACTCAATTTAAGTTCAAAGTAAGAGCTGATTATAACGGGAAGCTACACAAATTTTACAGTCACTTGTGAATTTCCATAAACTGTTGAATGATACTTTTATGGTATCACTCTGTTTCGTACAAGGATCGATATTCTTTTAACCTTAATTTATGCAGCTCTTTTTCACGTTCCTCTATGGTTCTGCGTTTTTTTGTAGAATGAAGAAAGGAGAGTCTGAAGTGAAATATTGCTGAAGTTGACGCGAGGCTGATGTCTTCGTGTCGTGAACATTGACCTCTCGTTAAGTTCCGCGTCCAGGACGTCCACCCCGTCTGAAACGTCGCGACCCCATGCCGGAAAAATCTATCCCAGTTTGTTCCATATAATAAAATCCGTTCTAACCGAGCCATTACTTTGAAATATTATCCGGAGCAAAATTCTTAATAAATCTTTCTCTGAATCCTTTCAAAAATACACAAAAAAATCTCTAACAACTTACACCGTTACCCTGTTCAAAATGTTATTAATTAAACGCACTTTATACGTCGTCAATCGAAACACATTCTACGGTATTTATTTGAATTTAAATGTCAAAAGGTATTTAAAAAAAAAGGATTGTACGTTACTTCGCCAATTCCTCTACTTTTCGTTTCGTAGATTTCGTCAACTTAACAAAAGAGTGGCTCAAACATTCTTCAACATCGCGAAAGGAAGTGTTCCTCCAGAACGTTTTAAAAAGATTCAAATCGTTACTGCAGAATATTTTGAAGGATCCTTCGAAAAGTCCTTCGACATTCCAGCGGGAAAGTTTCTACATCGGAGGACCTTCCATTTCGTTGGAAGTCGATGGAGAATCGGTAACGTTGCCCTCGACGACGTGGGGCCCGTAGTCGAGGGCCGCTATTTAAAAGAGGCCAGGGCGCTTAAAGCGCAAGTATAAAGCAGAGTATGTACCCGTGCAGGACAGTAGAAGAATACGAGGAGAAAGGGGGCAGAAGAAGAACGCGATCCAACACGAGCAAGACGGAGAGAACCTCCTGGGTCAAGGGTCAGGCGTTCCGAAGTTGCCCGCTCGCTCCGTGGGTCCAGCGAACGCTATACAGGGTGGCCGCATTTAGCATTTCGCGTACTTTATACGTACTCGCGTCTCTTATACAGTAGGCTCCCGTACAAAGGACGATTAATACTACTTATTATTGTAATCCTTGGCTAGGCTTAGGATGGCTTCCGGTGTACAATGTTTAACTTTTTACAACTTGCTTTCTTATTTCTTTAACTCTATAATTAATTATTAATATCTACATCTTATGGAGCTAATTGATCCTATGCCCTATCGTATGATCTTATAATCTTATAATCTACCCTTATAAGTCTTGCAGCCCTCTACGACTTGGCTGTAGGAACTGAAAAGTATAAACTATCTTCCACTAATTTCCTTTGGTTCTGTTTTGATGTTTCTTTTTCTGTTACTCCCTCCCGCGCGTCCTTTAGTCCAAAGAACGATTTATACTATCCGACGCAAAATATTTGCGGCACGATTCGGTGCAGGCAAATGCTATACAAAAATGTTTCCCTGAATCGAAGCTTGCCATAAACGTTTTGTACCCGAATCGAAGCTTGCCATAAACGTTTTGTACCCGAATCGAATCTTGTCATAAACGTTTTCTACCTGAATCGAATCTTGTCAGAAACGTTTTGTGTCTGGATCGAATAACATTTTGCAAGCGTTTCTACAAAGCGTATATCAATTTTCATTTCTTCGAAATGTACGACACAACATATTAAGTTATGTTAATAGCCAGAAAAGTGTATCGAGGCTGCTGTTATATCGTGCATATTATTAAAAAATGGTCTGGAGTGCAAAGAGTTGAGAAGGTGGTCACTAGTTTAAATTATTAGTTATTAAGTTATTAATACTTCAAATTATTTGCAAATTATTAACGGCGCTATTTACAAGAAGCGTTAAGGGAACACGCAAAGAGGACCCTAAAGGGGCACCGAAAGCGCGCGAAAATGGTAAGCAAGATGCACCCACCCAGTATATCGATCCGTGCATTACGATGATACAAAGTCGGCACTGAAATACACGTACCGCACACATAAAATCGTTCTAAGGGGGAAAAAACGAGTTCCCCGATACACGTATAGCCACAAATACACAGATAAGAAAGGAGATCGCGAGGAGATCGGTCGAGTCATCATCGATACGCTCGGTATTACGAGGCAATCCTATAAATGACAACGTCCGCCAGTGAATTATGGATTCGTCTAACGATCGAGTCCTCCAGCAGTGTCGTTAGAACTTACAGGCTATCTCCAGTTGAAACAATGAAATGAATTATGAATCGATCGAGGACCGTTTAATGCGATCTTATTCGTTACCAAATATATTCCAACCGCGGACGTATGCTAACGAGCCATCGACACGTCGATTGATTTATGCCAAATCTTATTATTCCGCATTCTAAGCGACCGGATATATTCCATTCATAGATACAACGAATTTTTTGTATCTTTTTATTCGCGAAAAATTCGAGCGCATTCAAAGATTCGTGGATTTACGTATCGCGTATGGGCTACAAAAGTTTATGTTTATATTTAGTCAGTTTATGTTTATACTGTTTATAAGAGTTTACTTTGTATGGATATATTTTACATTGCTATGTATTACTTGTGTACAAGGGGATTCAAACCCGTAAATATATATGTATATATTATTATTATATTATTAAAAGTGACACAACTCAAAATAGTAAAAACTGTTAGTGAGCTTACGAACAAATTGTTAATTTATTTATATATATACAAAATGGAAAAGCCCTTTGTTTCAAACGAGAAGTGTAACAAGTGTCTGATGTACGAGTACAGTGAAGAAAAAATACTACAAAATAATACAGAAATCGAATTCATGAGTTACAGGCAAAAGTATTTGGACACTGGACTTGTGATGATTAAAAGTTTTATTAACTTTATTATGTTGATATATATTCACTTGCAATGAACATTGATGAATTTTGTTGAAGTGTAGATTGTGTGTGATGTGTCATAGATGAAAAAACTTCGTAACGGATTAATGAAAATCGTTAAATATTGATCAAATTATTCTGATAAAATCATCAAATTAGGACATTGTAGCACCTAACAGAAAACATACAATTCAATGAGAAGGTTTAAATAATAATAAAAAGAAGTTAAGAAGCACTCTTTTAAGATATGTAAAGAAGTCTATATCCTACTGTTTTTCGGTCAAAAAAACGCATTTTTGAGTTGTAATACTTTTGTAGCCTACGTTCCAAATGTAGAGGCGAATACGATATTTCTATTTTGTGGTATTCATTACTTAGTTATGGAATTTTTGTAATGAAGATTTTCAGGTATTTTAAATTTAAAAATTGACAAAATCTCTTGGTTATGGAGATGCAAGATTGTCATGGGTCAATGGAGATGTTATCTGCTCGCAAAATAGAGCGCTATGATTGACGTATTAACGCAGAAATTCTGGTGTAATTATTCTTCAGATAATTCTACAGATAGTGTCTAACTTCTTCTTGTAACCTCTATAAAATTTTCCTAATCTTCAAATTTGTCCAACTAGATGTTCTAGAAACACATTTGGTGCTCTTTATCTTCAACATTTTTACCTTATCAAAATCACATATTATGAAATTAAAGTTATGGTCTTTGTTAAAAAAGAAAATTCCAAAATTTACCAATAAATGGGAAAAGCTATCTAAAATCTAATATTTTTGTTTAAAATGCAACATAATCACACTATTGATTTAATCATTTAATGTCGAAAATTGTACTTCGAAATATTTAAAAGAATGTTAATAAAAAAATTCATTTCGCTTCTTCTTTTTCCAGAGTGAAAATTATTGAAGAAAGCTGGGTTAGGTTTATCGAAAAATGTCGCCAGCTGTTTTCCGCGTTCGGTATAGTCAGAACGGCACATAAACCGACTCATAAAATAATAAAACGTTGGAATGGGCAATTTCGTGTCGAATATGCGACCCGTTGAGTGCCGTTTAAATCATTCTCAAAGGAAGATGTTATAATCCCGTTCACTGTCGAACGATAAATTTTCCTCCGCCTCAGGTTTACTGCCGTGCAACCATGAGTTCATCACTGATGCTTCCAATGTGCTCTTTTCTAACTCTGCATTAGCAACTCCTATACCTACAAACTTTTTAATTAATTGCAAAGGAAGTAGAACAATTTTCTAAATAATATAATTTAATGCCGGTAATTATTGAGAAGAATTTTGATTACGCGAATAATCATTTACTATTTCTATTTTTTGGATCGAATTAGTCTTTATTTAAACCGTTCTTTTAAGTGGTATAAGTCCAATTTTGGAAAGAAAGAAGTTAAGGCCAGTTTTAGTTTTATATGGATGTTTTCTTTTCCTATTTATTATATCACGGTGAATGGTGTACAATATTCTCATAAATTAGTTAACAGAAATTTAACAGTAAGATGTTATTGCAACCCAAAAAACCTCGTGTTTCTTTAACAATCATATTATTTTTTATCAGAGAATAAAATTTCACATGTTCAATCTTAAATACGTCACCCTAATTCATTAACATGTACTAATATTTTTAAACCAATTCAAACGCAAACCTTTAAATATCTCGAAATGAGAATAAATTTATGTACACCACTTTTTTAAAAAACGGCTCATTTATTAGGATGCAAGCATGAATTCATAACTGATGCTTCCAATGTGCTCTTTTATAACTGTGCATTAGCAACTCCTGTAGCTACAAACTTTTTTAACTAATTTTCAAAAGAAGTGGAACAATTTCCTAAATAATATAATTTAATGCCAGTAATTGTTGAGAAGAATTTTTATTACGCGAATAATGATTTCCCATTCCTATTCTTTAGATTCAGCTAGTCTTTATTTATCTTTTCATAGACTGCCATTAACTATACGAGCAGATTGTCTTATAATTCCATTATGCTTGCAAAGAACAGACCTGAGATTACGGATAATGGAAGACTGCGAGGATCGGATGACTGTAACCAGCTTGAAAATCATTTCCATCAACGAATTCAAACTTTTTTCATCGTCTGAATAATATTTCTCTATTATCTTAGTATACTAGAGCACCAAAGCCCCTAAACGTCTTCGAAAATTCTCCTTAAAAAGAAATTTATTTCGCATTACGTATCAGTATGAATTTAAAGACTGTGAATTTTAAATCTTCACTTCACGACGACCTCTCAAAAGTTGACGCACGATTTTTATCTATTTATCTATTTATTCATTCATTTACGGGAATAAAGCTTTCAACACACATAACTGATAATAAATCAGTAAATGGACAAAGTAGCAAAGCTTACACTTAAGATTATAAAGCCAAGAGTCAATCTATTCGAGGATAACTAACGTTACACGCAATGTAGATACAGCGCGAGATAAAATAATGAGTATTACTGACAAATACCAACGGTAAGTAGAACAGAGTAAAGAAGTATGGTGTAAGAGCAAGTATGCAAGTTGCTAGAGAGTAGTGGACAAAAAAAATTGACAAGATCAGATCTAAACTTGGAATAGGGAAAGGGATTATTGGAATGCAGATTTTTATGCATTTATGGGAAATTTAAAAGGTATAAAAAGGTACGGAATGTGTATATGAGGGTCATTCGACAAGTAAAGAGACAAAAGCTCTAATTCAAATAATACCTGAATAAAAAGTATGAGACTTTTAGAATCATTAGCTGGCATTCCCGTTAGTAGCTTAAAACAATGATCTAACTTTTTTTAATCTTAAATCTCCATGTTTCTATTTACAATCTGTCTAGATGGCAATGAGTAAATATAATATAACAATTGGTTTAAGAATAACATGCGGCTCACTTCACCAGTGTGAAAGAGCACTAATTAAGTTTCATAGTTATGATTTTATTACGCACATGCGTACACTGATCGCAAAATGAGATTTGTAAAGTGTCTTCTTCTTAGTCGTCTCGGAAGTAGTTTGTAGCATGACAACGTCGTTTTACTGGGGTAGTTAGTTAGCTATCCGTTTTTTTGTGTTTTTTGGTAAAGCAAATTATTTCATCTTGAACTGTAGCCATTTTCAATTCCTCACGAATATTCTCATTCTTAACCCTTTGCGGACGAGAAGTAATGACACTCGTGCGAGTACTTTAGTTTTGAATTCCACGACTTTGAGATTTCACGCTTACGAGTTCCAAACCATTTAATTTCCAACGATTTCAAATGTTTATTATTACGTTAAGTATTCATTGCATTAAGTTTTGCGCTTTAAAAGTCGACATGGTTTCGTAAAGCCAAAAAATGATCAGGCGACTATTTGTCGACGCTCGTCCGCAAAGGGTTAATATACCAGGGAGCGTTTATGATTTGTCTCAAACAAACTGATCTACTAACTGTTTCGATGTTCACGATCTTTGCAAAAATTCGCAGTCTAACGATTATTAATATTTTTAATTATTCTAGTAATGCAACTAAACTTTAATGCTGCACTGTTTTATCGTATTTTGATTGAGAAGTATAGCTTGTCTCCAGTCATAAATTCTGTTACAAAGCAGTAGATGGCTTCTAATGGAAACAAAAAGTATCAGCATGTCGGCAAGTAATAGTTTTAAGATATTTGCTATACCACTGAGGAAATAATAGAAGCCAGTCTGACTTCGTATTTCGTACAATTAAAACCGTGTCGCTGTAATTGTTCTGCATAAATACGCAAGTAGTGTTGGTCAGGTTTTGGACCTTTTGAAACCGTTATAGATATCGAAGATGATCGTGTATAGTGCTATAAAATGTTACAATGAACATTTTGGTAGCTCGAAGAAAGGTGCTCGACTGGCCGCGTTGTTTGAGGACTTGTATCAAACCAAAGAATGGTCATTTAATATAAAACACTTGAATTTCTTTCGTTATAACTAGACCACGGATTTTTATATAAACATATACTTCTACGAATAGGTAATAATACAGTTTAGTTACTGTGTCCTAAATGTGTTTATTTCTTTTCGACTTCTCCAAAAAGGCTTTATTTCAACATTAGAAAGCAATATAGATCGGAGGATCTTGAATAACTAATGTGCTTTTGCTAAATTTTGGACAAAAATCATAACATTTAAAAAAACTGCGGAATGAGTGGGCAGATTCAGATGATTTTGAAGTATGTTATGCGAAACGAGATTCTGAACAAGTTTTATCTGAACAATAATTGTCGCTCATCTTTAGCTTCCGAGATATTTGCAAAAATTGTGCAAAATTTGAAACGTCTTCTAGGAATCTTTTTCGTTTGTAATTTTATATAATATGAATTTGCACTCCGTTCTTATTGCTCCATAATATATCCTAAACTATGCAAATATTTGAAATTTAAAATGTATAGGTAGACTTTTGTGACTGGCTGTATATCCATAAATTCTAATTAACCAGAGACTATAACGTTCCCTGTATTTTTACGATCACCCAATACACTTGTAACGGAACTTATGGCAGGTATAAGTGTATAAATCCCCGTGGAAAGTAACCTCTTCGCAACGCTCGCGGTTTATAATAGCGATTGGCCGTGGCCACCGAAATCGGTACAGGAACACGAGGAAAGAAAAGAAAATGGCGATGAAGGAGGAGGTTGCGCAGCGGGAGAAAGAGGATAAAAGGGTTGCGAGCCTTGCGGCGGGAGGCGGTAATTGCGTTATTAAGTTAAAAGTGAGGTTCCCGAGCGTTCGCGACATCGCCGCCGCCGCAACTTTTCCATGAAACGCGTACGTACGGTGGCCACGGCTGTAATCAGTACTCCCTCTAGTTTCCCCCGTGCCGGGGCGAATGTAAAATACAGCGGCCGGCGCAAATACCCGGTTGCAGAACCTCTGTCCACCGCGAATATACCCTTGGATCGGGAATTACGATGCCGAGGAGGAGGCTGCTTCGGATACTTCCCTCCGAGGAGTATGATGTCTTCTTTACAAGTGGTAGGATTGTGGGTGGTGGTTCATCCTTTTTACGAAGCATCCCTTGTTTCTTTTGTACGAAACCATCACGTTAGTGGTGGGACAAATTCAGGGACATACTTGTGAACATCAATTCGTATCAATTCCCGAATGCCCTGATATGCTATCGAAGGCGTATCGAAGTAATTTGTACGCGGTATTGGTAAACATGTTTGACGTCGTCTCATGCAGTAACGATCCAAAACAATTACATGGCACTCATGGAGATATCAATAAGGCAAAGTGTCTATCAGTGGTATGATCAATGACTTGTTGTACGGGTTTAAGCAATTTCAATAGTCAAAATAAAATAATTATCTAATTCACATCAACGTGAATCTATGAATTAATTTTCGAAAAGATCGGCGAATTACAGTATAAATAATGAATATGATAGAAATAATATGATAGATAGTAGAGGATAAAACGTTCATCATCATTGGCTTATGTTATTACATGTTTCACGATACAGATTTTGTTTTAATCGTATTCGGGCATTCGTAATTATATTTAAATAGGTATCAAACTTAATACACGTGCGACGTATCGATACAATTGTTAATTGTTTCAATATACCTCAAATCGTTTGCAAACGTATCGTACGTGAAATTGATACGCAAATATCAATTCTAAACATGAACGTTTCAAAAGTATCAAAAACATGTCTTAATCCCATCACTATATCGCACGACTGGACTGCGGATTTTTATGCGTTTATGGAAATTTTCGATGCGTGAAACGGCACAGAAGACATGAAATACGCAAATATATAAAGTAAGGTCCCTCAGTACCGACCATTAAAGTTATCGAATTTGGAGAAGAAATTCCGGGATGAACTGTTTTTTCAAGATGAAAAGATTTCATGAAGACAAATAACGGACCCTACGTTAAAAAGTCGATTCGTAAAGTTTCAAATAGAAGATTAAAAAAACATTATCCGATCGATTTCAAGTGAAGCTTATGTCTTCTCAATGGAAAAGTGTTTTGTGTCTTTCGAAGTGGTTTGACTATCCAATTACGTATGTTGATAACACTTGATTATTGCACCATTTAGTTCCAATTCCTTTTGTTTTAAATGCGCAATTACCTTATTCTAGTCTAAATGATTAATATCGCATGTGACATTAAAATGGTAAATGGGCCAGGTAGTCCCCGGATGATTCTCTATGAGAACGAAGAACAGTCTATCCTGCGCTTAGTCGATGCCAAAACCTTGCTAACCCGTCCGAAACTTATTGCACTGGCCGTGTCGAATAGTTCAGCATAATATCCATCGCTCGGCGTATATCATTTCGCGTATCCAGACGTGTCAACGCGACTATCGCGTCGCGAGATCGAGATGCTCGGTGTCTTCGCCGCGGACGGGACTTATGCGAACGGTGCGCGCGTATAAGTGGCCTGTGTTCCCACGCTGGAGCAGCCTGGAGGGCTTCCCATTCCGCTATCGACTCACATTGGCGGGTATCATGTAGGTATGTATGTATCTTCGTACTTGCCCAGCCATGTACAGGGTGTACCGGTGGAACATATTGGCCCACGATTTCGTGAGACGAATTAACAATGTCCTCTTCACCGCTATCAGGAAACAGGGACCCTGTATCTCTTTTTCTTTCACTTTGCTTCTTGAGAAACCAGGAAAACGTGGACAACACAGGGCGATGGTCTCTGATTTTTGGTGTGGCATTCGTTTAAAGTGAGATTTCGTAGATTGTGAAGCGATTCGAAGAAGCTTGCGAGTGTTTCTCTAATTTCTTTTTAATAACATTGTGCATTCTTTTAATTTCCTTTAAGTATTTGTGAACATTCCTCTTACTTCCTTTAAATGTGCGTGTGCGTTCTTTTAATTGCATTTAAATATGTGTGTGCGTTCTTTTAATTTCGTTTAAATATTTACGTGTGTTCTAATTTCCTTTAAATATGCGTGCGTTCTTTTAATTTCTTTTAAATATGTGTGTGCATTTTTTAATTGCCTTTATATATTCGTGCATGTTTCCCTACCTTCTTTCAAATATTTCTGAATATTCCTCAACCTTCTTTTAAATGTGTGTGCATTCCCCTAATTTCCTTTAAATATTTGCGAACACTTCTTTAATTCCCTTAATCTCGTAATTTTTATATAAATGTTTGCAAGTATCCCCCTAATTTTTCTAAAAATTTATGGGCACTCCTTCAATTCCCTTAATTTCCCAATTCTCGTATAAATATTTGCAAGTATTCCCCTAATTTCCCTAAACATCTACGAATACCCTTCTAACTCCGTTAATTCTTTTTACAATTAATTACCTCTGACTTTCATTAATTGTATTCTTCTTTTTTTACTTTCTCAACGTTCCACAATTCTAATTCCAATTATTTTTTGTTTTAATTATAATATTAAAAATTACCCTTGTACTTCTTAATCTTAAGTTTATTTAAAATAATTGATCTGTCGATAAATGAAATTCTAGTTAAAGGTTTTGAATAGAGTACCAGTTGTTCATACCCAGTATACGAATGCTCGTTTTCGCAAAAATCTCCGGGGTCGGGAAGGACGCATTTTCCCGGCGAAAAGAAAAGGGATGTTTAACCCGTTCACCGACCCCTCTCATTTATCGTAAGACGAAGAGCATGCACGTTACGTCGAGCCTGACACTCACCTCGCAAATCTTTCTTTGTCCTGTACATTCTCGTTCTCCAGCCTTCTATATTTACACCCGCTGGGATCATCCTCGTCGGATCTGCAAAGATACAAGCATTTATGATCATTTAGAACGATCTCTAATTACAAAACAGAGGTGCAATTACCGCTACCATCATGCAATCTTAATAAAACAGAAATAAATTGATGCCATAAATTCCAAAAGAGCACAGGTTCAACTACTAACCTTTTTGAAAATTACAGTTTTCCCTTTGCCAATTTTTGTTAATCGAGCTGCTTTTATTTTTAAGTGGTATAAGTCTAATTTTTAAACAAAATGAATTAAAGTTAGTTTTAGTTAGACATGGATGTTTTCTTTTAAACTTTTAAATATCCCAGTGCGCGAATAAATCGAGTTATACCTTCTTCAATTAATTTAGGTACTCAACAAACGTTATAAATAATTTACTGTTTATGTCATTGTCCAAAATTATGCAAATTATTATAATCATTATGCAAAAAGGCGTACACTGCATAAAATATGCAAAAATATACAAAATATTCCAAGTGAACTGCATCTTATAACATTTGGAAGATAAGACCGATCTGTATTTGGGTTCCATTTGTTTACTGATATTTATAATATACATATAATAATCTTTATTTCAACCTTTGCCCTTGAAATAGATTTCGATTTTTACACCAATTTTTACGTTACACGTCATACATTTTATATTTTGCTTATCCTATCCTACTTCTACGCTGAATACTATTATACCTAAACCAATTCAACACAAAAAGTTTGATTTTCGATCTTAAACAGAAAAAATCGTTCTTTGCTCGTATCGTTGGTAAAATTATTTGAGCAGAATGAAGAAGATATTTATAAAAGTATGAATTTGCATAAAGATCCACAGTATGGTCACCACAGTTACAAATTTCCTTTGCGGAATTGATTGTAAATTTTCCTGGAATTAATTTAAAAAAAGAAAGAAAGAAAAATTGTTTCCAGTTGAGCCTTTCTAATAAAATCACAGACCACTTTCTCCGATACTCGGAGCACCTTTTCTGAAGCAATTCAAGTAATTTCCGTCGGAAAAAAATAATGTAATGCAAGTGTCACGTGGCAGCGAGTTAACGTGATTAATAATCATCGACATAAAAAGCCTCGTTGCGCAAAAAGCCACGCGAAAACTTTTGCTGGCTCGACCTTCGTCCATGAGGATCGGCCAGTCGAGGTCCATCTGCCGTTCAACCGATCGAATATTCTACGAACGTCGCGAATAAATGTCGCGTCGTCGATACGCCTGAGTGTAATCACTTCCGGATTACCAAACGCGACGCGAGGTCTTACAAAATTGGCTGTCGCCTATCCAACTTCCCCAAATCTGGAGCGTTCGCGTAACAGTAAGCGCGAATAGAGAATACTCTCTCATGCAATATTCACGGCTGTGCTTTGCTCTCTATAATTCTACGAGCTCCACGTGTTCAACTTGGAAGGATAAATGGCGGGTTTCAATATGAATTTTATTGTAACTAATTACTTTGAAACGAAAGAGTAGAGTTATCCGCGATATATTAGCGAAGATTAATCCCTTGACATAGAAGATAAAACGAAATCCGATGTACACCGAAATAACTATTCAATTTGGTTCAACCGAACATTAATTTAAACTTAGAAACAGAATGGGATATTTACGTTGCTAAATATCATGTGGTAAAGTTGGTGTACCATATTAGCAGACAACAATTAAGCAACATTATTAGATAATAAAGTAGGTGCTCACGGGTTTGAAAATTTAATAATTTTTTGATGTCTCGGAGACGTCAACATCTACAATGGAACGTGAAACAAATGACATTTCGCAAACGTCATTGTATGCTAAATGGTTAGTCTGGTATCTAATATGAGGTCTTTTTCCACTGAGTCTCCCCATTTTATTGTTACTGGAAAAAAATATTGGATTCTCCAAAGATACTGAGGTTTCTATAACCATCTACAAGAAGCAATAATGTCGACTAGTATAAAATGATTTGGGACTTTTTGACTACTGAATGTAGTAAAGGACAGAAAAGACTTTGATTTAAATACAATAAGGAACTAGAGAAGAAATCAACTGACGCACAAATTCTATTCGCATTAATGAGAATATGGTTGATGCAGTTGTTCTGACCATAAACAGTTCAATGGGTCTCAAGTGAGAATAAGATACGGTTTCTTATGAATTTCCCATAACCACGTAACACGCTCGTGGCACAAATTATGTACAAGATAAAACAAATTTCGCAATATTTATAATAAAACTGTAACTTCACTTACGAACCCTTACAATTTGTGAGTTATCGTAGTTCGATCTTTCACGGAAGGACACATTTCTGAATCAACAAAAAAACTGCGTACCAATATCAAAACCTATGCAATAGGAGCATAAACGCCATAAGAGTCAAACGAGTTGACTGTTGGCGATGGTATAGCGAAGCAAGAATATAGGAAGAGTTGTAGAAGGCATCGTAAATCCGTCATTGGCGTCTCGTTACCCGGCGTCAGCCGTGTTCCTCGATCTTGCGATGGTATTAAGCACAGGCTAGAAAATTATGCTCTCATTGGCCATGCTAGTACACATAGAAATCGTCAGTCTATTACAGGAGCGCGGCCGCGCTGCGCTGATGTACGCCTCTGACCCTGAGTGAAAAACTTAGACCCCTTCTTCCAAGCCAGACCCCCTCCATCCTTTTTTCTATTTTTTTTTGTCTTTGCTCCGGTGAACGCTATGCCGAGCTACAGCCAGCATCTGCCTCCCACCATGCCGTTATGGGTCCTGGAGACAGGGTGGGGGTGGTGTAGGGCCCGCAGCCAGTGTATCCGGGTACAAGAAGGCCCCATATTCCTTCGCTCTCCTTCTACCCTCTCTGCTCCGTGTGTGTCTGCCTGCTTTGAACCTCTTTTTCTGGTCTCCTTTTTGCTACGAGTCGAGGAGACTATGTATAGCGAGACGAGGAAAGACGATAGGGCCCGGAGACTTATGGAGTACATAATGATGCGGCCCAGCGGTATTATGTCGACTTAACAGATACGTATGCATGCTTGGTAGGCAGAACGCGGTGTCCCAGGACATGGACCTGGCTTGGCCCACCGTAAGAGTCGGTGGCTTTTGGCAACTGACACTGGGGGGATTTTGGGACTCATTGAGACGTTGATGGGATGTCTCGATTGCTTGGGATTTGGTGGGTCTTGGGAAGGAAGAGTACAAGTTGCTGAGGAGTTGAGCAAGGCTTTTTTTTGTTAAGGATTTTTACTGAATTCAGGATTGTCAGTTGACACTGAAGGGGTTTGGGACTCGTTGAAACGTTGATGGAATATCTCGTGGAAATTACTTAGGATTTAAGGTGGGTTTCTTGTGTAACGGGTTTAAAAAAAATCGGGTTTTCATTGTTTGCATAAGTCAGCCGAAAATGATTCGTTTAGGAGATACTCTAATATTAACATTGCACTTTTTTAATTATTAAATGAAAATGTGTTTGTATGATTACGGGTTAAGTCTTCTATAATTTACTAGTACTTTTATGCGACTATAAAAATTTGGTGTCATGGAAATGAAATGTAGAAGCTGATTTAAAAAAGCGCCTGCTTGAAGACCAAGTAATTATGTACAAATAGGGTATATGTACCAATTACTTCCACTTTTATCGCGTAACTTTATTCAACTATTTTAGAACGTCTTTAACTTAAAAATCGTTTCAGTTTGAAGCATAATATTGTTCAACCGCTCTTTTATTTATGAACATTCTTTTACATGTGGGTATAATGAATTAATTTCTACTTAATTGAAAATGTACAACAAAGTTCAATATCCGTATTACTGTTATTTGAAAAGTTGTCATTTAAATAGAAACACGTTTTACGTATGTATATTAGCACGTCAGTTTGTGTAACAGATATAAGATGTATAGTAAACATATCGTCTTTACTGAATTATGACACGACCCATACTTTGCAATTACATTCGTCACGTTTTAATGTTAAACAGCACATTTACCTCATAATTAAACGAATATACAATGTCTATGTGTTGTTACGCAAACCGAAGTCCAAATTTAGTATCAAAAGTAGTTTATTTAGGATTCTTCATTCACTACCTTGCTATTAAGTAAAAGAATTAAAGTGTAGGTTATAGGGGCACTGACAGTAATTGAGAAATCTACCCTACTTTTTGTAGCCACTGTGTTGTTGAGTGAAGATATTGGAAAATGCTCAGTCCTCCCTGATCAATTTTTCTTGAAATTTTCCACTAGTACTCGGTTGCTAGGGACACTTTTCATCGATCTATTGCTCATTTTTATGCTTCAATTGTACGGAATGATTTGGAGAACGTGTTGCAAGCTACAACAGCGACATTTTGGATATCGATCGTAGAACAAGGTGAAAGTGTCTAGTGATTCGGAGAAGGGAGCGCGCACGTGTAGATTTTGCAGTCAGATCACAAATCTCCGTATTTCTTGGATCTCGGAGCATTCGATAATTTGTAGCCGCGAACGCCGTGGGAATGGAGCCTCGATTCCCGATTTTTATCTCCTTTATCTAAACACTAAATCATCGGAAGCTAACGTTAGATCCTTGTGTTAGAAACTAGAAGTTATTGCCTTTGCTACCCCTGCAACTTCTGTACCACTTTAACTCACTGCAACTGCACCAACCTCCTATTTTCTTCAACTTTTACTCTTATTTCATTAACTTCCTACTTGCATGCTTCGTTGGCAATTTTGTTTCTTTGCATTTTGTATGTCCTTTATTGTATTTTACGTTGAATTTAGCCAAGCTTTAACCCCTTTACAGTGTAATAAAATAACGAAGTATGAAAGAAAGGCGATATAAAGAATGTGTATTTTCTCCATTGTAACATTTTTGTATTTTGATTGCCGAGTACAAAAAATACGTATTTTCACTTATTCGTACGTAATACATCTTAACCCTTACACACTGTAAACCGGGATCAAACCCCAGCGTTTTTAATCCAAAGCCATACACATCGTGTCTCACTTAAACATAATTAAAAAAGTAATATACTTAAATAAACTATTGCTTAATTTTTACATTTCATCCTCGATTTAGAATGTTTGGAGATACTATCACAATTTTTACAGATTTTCTCAGACCCACTGAAAAACTTATAGGGTTAATATGGCCACCGTTTACAGTATGGGGTGAATAAAAAACGTTTGCAGTGCAAGGATTAATAATTATGTTACGTATAATACAACTTAACCCTTTGACGTCAGGCGTAGGATATCGCGCTGACCACAGATTTAAGCACGATAACGCAAACTACTTGTGTAATTAATTTCACTTAATAATCCACAATCGAAATAGTTTCATTTGTGTTATCAGAGATACAACTTTTCATTTTTGTGTTAATCGTAAAAACGCGAAACTTTCCTCTTTTTATGCCCATCCTCAAAGGGTTACGGTCTGAAATTTGTAACGCCATATTCGACAGCTTGCCCTAATCTATCTCGTACTAAACTGCGAAAGGGTTAAGTAATTTTAACACGAAAGTGTTTATCAGATGGGGTCGATGTTTTAAAAGTGTCCGTTACGGAAGTGACGTCACAGCTGGGTACGATATGTAACGGAAGTGACGTCACAGTTATTTGACATGATGTACTGTAATTCTAAGCATTCAAATATTTTAAAACATGTATGAAACGACCAATAAAATAATATACAGCTAAATTGTCTTCATTTATTACATCCAAAAAAGTTAAATGATTTCAGTTAAACACTTTCGTGTTCTGGAAGTGTACAGCAGTACAGTTTTTTACCATTCAAATTTCACGCTTCTAATATAGAAAATGTTTCCCAACAAATGTCCCCTGTTTAAAAATCGAATATTTCTGCCTGATTTCACTGCACGATTACCTAATCGCATAAAAAGCTTCCAACAGAAAACACGAAGCTTCTTAACGAGCTTGCCAACACGCGAATCTCATCCCGGCAGCGCACGACAAAAACAACAAATAGCTTCGTTAATCCGGCAACAGCACGCTCCCTCATCGACCATTATCTTGCGTATAAGGATCGTAATAATGTCTTGATAACCCTTCTACGCCGCTTTTCTGCTCCTTCTTCCTTCTCCTCTTCTTCGTATCCTATCGCGTTAATGAGATGCGCCGTTACACACGCTGCAATCGATCTTAACACGACGCGAATAGCAACGATAGTCGATTAGCTTGGTCAGGGATTTCGCGATTTCACCCTTCCCTTTGGATTGCGCTGGATGAACTTGCGACTGGTTAAGTCGAGGTGCGAACAACATATTAACGTGTTAGCCTTTGGTCGGTCAACTCTGATTAGAGATTGCGTTACCAGCGGCGATACCGTAAAAAGAATTATCGGCGGTGTTAATCCTCAAGCGTGTCTTCGGAACTTTTTTAAACCTTTGCGTTTTTTTTATTTGGGGGCTGTTGTATATATTGTAGGAAAATTATCGTACGTTGTTTGGCGAACAAAACTGTATTAATCGCGTATTTATTAATATTAATAACACATGTAGTCTTTCGCTTGATTCATGCGTCAAGTACTTCATCTTTTCTTCACGATTCTTCACGATTTTCGTGGTTTGCTCAGAGACTTATAATGAAGACTAGATTCAACGTTCAATAAATCTGGTCCTATAAAGATTAAAGACAACTTCTGTGTTATTTTATTAAAAAAAGAAAAGAAATACAGTGTATTCTTTACTTTTCTAGTTATTAATTTATTCTCCTTTTCTGTCAGTATGTTGCAGGCCGCAAGTCCGCAGTCGAATTATAGTACAGAGCGGATCACGAAAAATGACCGTTTTCGAAAATGGTTCGAGGACCCAAAACGTTTTGGAACCATTGTTCGGTGCAATACTTCCTTCCCTTATTTTTCGATTTTACATTGTCATCGAAATTGCAGAGCATGTGCTTGTGATGCGTGTAACGATATTCCGGAGTGTTCAGGTAATTATACATGTGAGTGTTGCAAATTATTTTGCAGTTCTCCTAAGTTATGTCACAAATCTTTGCTGCGTTTGGTAATAAGTGACATTCAAAGTTCCTTCGAAAACGTATACCACAGTTTAATGTTAAAGATTTAGGAACTAGGAACGCAACTTTGTAACTCGAATGTTGAAGCAAGAATTGAGAATCTGAATCTAGGGTACGAATCGAGTTCCTGTCAGCTAATAAATCCAAATTCTTCACACCCCATTATACCAAAAATCTACCGTTTATAAAAACGGAGCGTAACTATTCCCATTTTCTAAGTTTTACCTCGTTAACTCGTACGGTACATTACCTACCCAACTTCATTAAACTAAATTTATGCACGCTAAAGTCCTAGCCGACGAAAAGTCCATAATACGAATAGAAATTGTTGCAAAGAATCTATAAGATAGACTGATAAAATGAATGTAGAAGCTCGAAATAACCGGCGGAAAAAACAGCAAAAGAAGAGTCACGTGATGGGGTGGCCTCGCTGTTCAGGTTACAGTGGCGCCTTTTTGCATTTTTCCAACTCGACACCAGAGTCACGACTTTGACCCCCCTTTTCTGCTTCTTGTCTGCGATCGTCCTCGTACATTTACGTTCGCCATTCCTCTACGTCCACGTGTGCTACATCCACCTAGGCTCCTTCCTGTAGTCCGACACTCGCGTAGTATCTACAGGCAAGCCGTATACCTTGGACAAGCTTTATCTATCTAATAAACAGCACTACACAAACCTACTGGCCTTATGAGATTTAATTACTAAACCAGTAAGAATTACTGTAAACCAGAAACAAATTCCCCCTAAAATACTCTAAATAATATATTAGGTGTAACAAGTAGTCCACTATGTTTAAATAAGTCAATAAGTTCATTTTATCAATAATTCAAATAGGCACCTATAACTTCCTTGAAAGATGGCGTCAAGTATTATAGAATAGCAACAATGACATGTAAACTAGAATAAGTGTCTGAATTTGTTTAAAATAAATGCTGGCTTGAATAAAAAAGGTGGATTATTGATTAGTGCACCTAATGTATACAAAACACACAGAGTTCTATCTACTTCTCAGCTATATTTATAATCAATTATTTTTATCCACGAGTTATCCATCTATGACCCATTAACGTCTTAAAAATTTACAACTTTGAAGTAATTTAACATCCAAAAACCATTCAGGACATCACTCCGGCAACACTCAAACGATTTTGTCCAATTGTTAAGCATTTTCCTAATAAATTCATCTTCGTCGACGATTATACATTTTACCATCCACCAATATTCCAAAAATTCACAACTCCCAAATTCGATAAAGCCAAAAACTCAAATTTTATCTTTTCAACAACTCAAGTACCCAGGAAAAACTCTCCAAAACAATTAAAAGCATTTCTTAACACATTCATCTCCACCGACAATAGCACCTTTTATCGTCTACTAATGTTTCAAAAAATCCACAACCCCCCAAATATCTCAAAACTTCGAGTAATTAATAAACGCCAGAATTCCATTTCTATCTTTCCAAAAACTTTAACATTTAAGAAAAAAAAAGAATCCTTTAAAGCGTGAAAAGAATTTCTCTAAAACTCTCAAGGGAATTCTTCAAAGCACCGAAGAGTATTCTCGAAAGCGCTAAAGAGAACTCCGCGAAGCATTCGGAAGAATTCCTGAAGGCATGCAAAGGAATTGCCGAGAGCACCCAATTAGCCTGAACTTCGACACCCCATGCATGTAAGCCAGGGTAGCCATAGCCTAAAGGGAGCCAGAAGAGGCGAGTAAAGTAGAATCGACGAGAGTGGAGGACAAGGGAGGTCAGATAGAGGCGAGGGGAAACGTTGAACGACGTTGACCAGGAATCTAACACCTAGCCACTAGGTATAGTACGAGTTTTTTTTCATTAGGAGAGCGGCGATCGAGCAGCGGCGAGTGTTCGCATATTAAAAGGAAAGAGCCAAGCTATTGGCGGGCCCGTAGAACAGGCCCGGGAGGCGGTCCATCGTTCTTCGAGTCCGGGACTCTTATCCGTTCTCCGCCGACCTTATTGGTCACCGCCTCCTCGATCGCTCCTACCGACCCTCTTCTTGCACGCTGCTGTGTTTCTTGCTACGAGTTTTCCGCGACCAACGATCACAGCGATTCGACAAAGTACTTACTAACTTGGACAACGACGGTGGTTGCCTGCTTAGGCTGCTCCGAGATTCATAATCGTTTAGGGCTTTTCGAGCGTTGGTTGTTTTAGAGGGCGAGGAGCAATTAACCTAGGATTAGATATGGGTTAGGTTAACTCGAAATTTAGGATCAAAAAGGGGTTATTGAGTACTAGCTTTTACTGGGTATGGGCTGTTTTAAAGAGGCAGGAGTAGTTAAGATAGGACTAGCTTTGTTTTCGATTAGTGGTAGGATAATTTGAAAATTCGGATGGTTGGGTTTTTTTCAGTATTGACTGTTTTAGAGTGGGGGCAGCAGTTAACCTAGGATTAAGTTTGGCTTGGGTTCAAGTTAACTTCGAATCGTTAAAATAGCTTAAGGTTTTTTAAGTATTGGTTGTTTTAGAGGGGCGAAAAGCAGTTAACCTAATATTAACCTAGGATTAGATATGGATTAGGTTAACTCGAAATTTAAGATCAAAAAGGGGGTAATTGAATACTAGCTTTTACTGGGTATGGGCTGTTTTATAGAGAGGCAGGAGCAGTTAGAATAGGACTAGATTTGCTTTCGATTAGTGGTAGGATAATTTGAAAATTCGGATGGTTGGGTTTTTTTCAGTATTGACTGTTTTAGAGTGGGGGCAGCAGTTAACCTAGGACTAGGTTTGGCTTGGGTTCAAGTTAACTTCGAATCGTTACAATAGCTTAAGGTTTTTTAAGTAATGGTTGTTTTAGAGGGGCGAAAAGCTATTAACCTGATATTAAGTTTGGATTAGATTCGGGTTGGACTAACCCGAAATTTAGGATTAAAAAGGGGTTATTGAGTACTAGCTTTTACTGGGTATGGGCTGTTTTAAAGAGAGGCAGGAGCAGTTAGAATAGGACTAGCTTTGCTTTCGATTAGTGGTAGGATAATTTGAAAATCCGGATGGTTGGGTTTTTTTCAGTATTGATTGTTTTAGAGTAGGAGCAGCAGTTAACCTAGGATTAGGTTTGGCTTGGGTTCAAGTTAACTTCGAATCGTTAAACTAGCTTAAGGTTTTTTAAGTATTGGTTGTTTTAGAGGAGCGAAAAGCAACTAACCTAGGATTAAGTTTGAATTAGATTCGGAGTGGACTAACCCGAAATTTAGGATGAAAAAATGGCTTTTGAGTACTGATTATTTTAGAAAAAGACAGGAGTAGTGAGGTTAGTCATAGCCTTGGTTTCGACTAGTGTTAGGGTAATTCGAAATTTAGAATGATTGGGGTTCTTTGAGTATTGGCTGTTTTAGAGAGGAAACAGCAGTTAAGCTAGGACTAAGTTTGGGTTAAGCTAATCCGAAATTTAGAATCATTTGGAGATTTTTTAGCATTCGTTGTTTTAGAGACAGAAGAACAGTTATGCTAGAATTATGTTTGGGTTAGGCTAATCCAAAATTTAGAATCATTTGGAGTTTTTTTGAGTATTGGTTATTTTGGACAGGAAACATGGGCTAGTTTCTAAGTACAGTTTTAAAATAATATAGCGTGGTATGAATGTTGATTATTCTGGGAGAGGAAGAATAGGTTAGGCTTGAATTAAGCTGTGATTCAATATTTAGAAATGTGAGACTGGAACTTCTATAACCATCTAGCAAGGAGCAATAACCCCAAGCCGTATAAAATGATTTGGAATGGGATGGTGCAAGTTAGATTCTCGACTTCAGATTCGGAATCATTAAGGATTTTTAAAATATTAATTAGTTTAGTAGAGGAAGAATGGATGAGGTTCGGATTAAGCTTAAATTAAACTCTATCTTATCTTCCTGCTCTAGAAAGAAGTGTTTGAGCTAGGAAATCATTCAACTGAATAGGGAAATTTGATCTGCTGGAAAGTTTAGATGCTTCGTCTACCGCGAAGATCCTATAGATTAATAATTATTTCAATGGATTTTTGATCACTTAAAAGCTTCAAAATTTTCAGTGAATTTCTACTGCCAATTAATATATTCTGCAGCCGGTTGCAGCTCTGACTAATAAGATTAATAATAATATCGTAAATAACTTTTCACTAACACAAAAATATCTCTTATACTCAAATCTGAACAATACCACTTGCCATTTTACCTGTTGCTCGAATCCGTATAAAAAAAAAAACCCTCACCCCCGAAACCAATGAACACCAATCACTCGGACACCTCTTTTCACCTTCCTCAACCGAGGCGAATTAACAATCTTCTCTCGAAGCTTTTTGTACCTCATACAATAACACAAAAAGCAAAAGCAGAGTAATTTAACTCAATCCGGTTCCACTTCGTTAACCGCGAAAGGGTTAACTGAATGAAATCACCAGGATACGAAGAGCAGAATAATAAAATTACACGAAAGAAAGATAAAAGGAAACAATTAAGACCAGGTGTGCGCGCGCGTGAAGGGTAAATATTCACACTGTTTGCCAAAAATTTCATTTTCCGCTAATTCACGGGTTGTGCGCGACAAAAGATACAATGGGTGATGGAGAACCGAGCGAGTTTCACGCTAGAATGGAACGAAAACGACAGGAGGAGAGGTCGAACATTCTCACGGCTGAGGAAACCCTTATTGTTGCGTTTGGGGCCCGTGCTGGGCTCGCCTCGAGCGGAAAGTCACGCGACCAAAACGCAAAAAGGAAGAGGAAATAAGAGGGAGATCCGCCTAATTGCCGGCCAAACGTTTGCTACCCTTGTTCATGCACCGTATAACTGCTTCATCGACTCCGACTCCGACTTTTTCCCCTTCGGTTTCTTTCTTTTTAAGCTGAACGTTATTAGCGCAGCGTTTAACCACCATTATGCAGGTTTTTAAAGGTGTTTCGCACGATTCTACATTTTTGATGCGAAGCTTTTCTCATTTAATAGTGGATGGATGCATTCTTTAAATCGTTAAAGGATCACACGAGCCAATCGAATTATTGTACAATAATTACATTATTAATATATAAGTAAGCTTCCGCGATCGATTTTGGACAAGTTGAAAGTGCTTATGGATGAAATCGTGATTAAGACAACTTAATCTGTAATTTTCAATCGTTTGCATTTCTATGAGACAGAAAATTACTATTGTATCGGTTAATCAAAAAGTATTGTGCAAAACGTTTGGACATTTGTTTGGTACAAAATAAAATAATTGTATGGGGCAAGTGATAACAGATGGCGAAAAATGGATCCTTTACGATAATAATTCTAAATAAGAATGTGGACAATTATTTACACATGCGCCAAAATGATCAAAATGAATAATGAGATTTTCAGAAGCATTTTTTAGCAACGAAAGAAGTAAAACATTATTTGGCCGTGATATTTATATGTTATTTGAGAAATTACTTAAGGTAGTACCTTTAGATTACTATCTTTTTATATTAATATGTATGTACAGTTAATTACAATAGTTTTCGGCCTCCTTGCGAAACTGAGAAAACTATATCCCTTTATTATTCATGTTATTTATGTTAAATGTTTCATGGTAACATTTCATAACTTTATTCAATTAACTTTCCATCAGTATTAATCATTATGTAAGCAGTCAAGTATTCCAGTATCCATTTCTATAATTTCCTTTAACAATTTTGTACATTCCTGCAAAGATATATGAACATCGTTCTAGATTCCAATTCTTTGCATAGTATTCTGACAATTTACGCTTGTAAGGTAAGAATTTATGCTAAAAATGTTTAGTATCAAACTTGAAACAATTACGAATACTTTCATTGATCACGCAGGGGTTAATAAGAAATTTCGAATTGTCTTTTTCCTTTGTTGACGCGTAATTTAAAAAGGAAGATATTCAAATGTAAAAAAGAAGAAGTATGTGTTTTAGAAAAGACCGCAAACATTTATTTGTACGCCTAATAATTGCTATTAGAATAATAATAAAAGTTGGAGAGAAAAATTGCATTGCACGATGCGTTATTGTTTAATTCCGTAGAGAAAGAAAAATTCTCAGGCTAAATACGGTATAATATATAGAAAACGTAAGCTATGGCGATCATAGCCACGAGCTGTCTGTTTAATGCCAGCTAGCTTAACGTAGTACGCGTCGACCAAACAAAACCCGGTGCTCGCGGAATTCGTCACGTAGTAGAGATTTGCGGCCGTTCGCGAATTCACGCGGCCGATTACCAGATCATTATGTTACGTAATGTCCCAACCACCTGGAATTCTTCGCCTATGTTGCCCGTTTTCGGAACGCTATAGCTACGCTAAACGATCATTACACTTTGACTTCCAAAGAGAAACACAAACGACGACGTGTAAGTGGGCAAAATTTCGCCAGCGTTTTCAAATTCCATTAAGTCGCTCATGAGAAATTTTAAAGGTAGCAATTAGATTCGCTAAATAGCATTAATGCAGACTCCGTAGAGAGAAGAAACTTCGATGTTCCGCACACATATTCCAAATCCGAAAAACCCGAAGATTCGATGTTCCAAATTTCAAAGTTACAGAAACGTAAAGTTTCGAAGTTCCAAGTTTTTAAATTATAGACGATATTCATAAAATTTATTAGAGGAATATTTTGACAAGTTATACGATGCCCCGAAAATTAGAGAAAAATTGACGAAGTTGTGCACAGTTACCTAATATTTTATATTTCTATGAAAATCTAATTCTACAAGCTATTTATGATAGTAAAACATTAATTAGAGGGTTCAGAAACTAATCAGTGTAAGTCAATCTTTCCAATTCTGTGGAAATAACTTTTTAGCATAAAAAATTTCATGTGACATAACAATTACACCATTATGTCAAATTTTCATTAAAAGGTAATAGTTTTCATATTGACCATAAAATTATTCGCAAAATTTGTCAGTGGACAAGTCACATGCATTGATATACAGCGACTGAAAAAAGTACATACTCATACACTGTGAATTCTCGACTTTTATTGAAAATGTCTTTTTTTAAAACAACATTAAGTTAAAACCTATTTATGACTATATCTAAATCCAAATGAATCGAAATATGGATCACTTCATTTCAAAATTCTGTAGAAAAAAATGTTTTCAATGGAAACTAGAAATTTGCAGTATAATAGTAGTACGACTACTATTTTGGGTTACTGTAGAACTACAGATCGTCGCGATCATATTTTCCAAATAAAAATCATATTTCGAACGATAGTGAAAGTTAATATTTTTCTTACAATCCATTTTCTAAACAATCGATCGTCTCCGTTCGCATATTTCGTGACTTAGACTGATTAACTTCTGAGTCCTCTAATTAGTACTGCGTTTCGAAGATATTATTAAAATTCTAATTCAAGAAACGTTTGATTGAAAGCTAACAAGTATCTAGTGATTTATGAACAGGTGTTTTCATCCTATACTATTTTAAGTTTGTTCAGAATTTTGAAAAATATTTTTGATGCATTTGATACATTTTCTACGCTATTAGAAAAGAAGGTTTACTGAAGAGAAGTCGTTGAACCGGATGGACAGACGACGAGGAAAGTGTGTTTCGAGATTGAGGCGGTCGCGCCTATTATTTTCGTTCATAATTAACTGCTTATTAGTAACGCTCGCTAAACGCACCGCGTAATGCATATTTATGTCATACAGGCGTGTATCAACACGCATCTTCACATAAGCTTGCTGCATGTTCGGTAAAAATTAACGCATTAGAAAAGCGATTATTTCCCGTGTTCAACGCTAATTGAAAAGCTGACGTGTATTTCTTCTTAAGTACCCTACAACTCAAAAGAAGTTTCGTTTAATGACTTAATTCAATGACTACCACCTCGCGTACGAGACTCAGTTTGCTTGAAATTTATTGGTTGTTTATTTGAAAGCGAAGCTCTTCCATTCATGAAAATTTTATTACAGTCTTTATTAATGGCCGTGTTAATGAATTATTAATTAATTGGAGAGTAGTTATGTAGAAGTTTAGTGAATTATTTTATAGACTATTTCAAGCAACTTACGAGGAGTTAATTAAGAAAACAGTACACTAATAACGATGATTCTGTGGTGGGAAATTTAAATAATATGCAAAAATATACTAAATATCAAAAGTAAAGCACACTTTACACTATTCACATGGTGAAATGAATCGGTATTTAACATCCACTTCTTTATTCGCGACTGTAAAAATATAAATTTCTATGAAGATCCGCACTCTAATGATTGTATAAGGTAACCCAATACTAGAAAATAAAATCAAAAAATGCCCCCTAATCGCAACTTAACGTTCTCTTATCAAGGATATCTCTATCTTACTCGTTATATAGTTATCTACTTTCCAACAATGTTCATAGATTTACCAATAGAATGCAGAAACGATCCCTAATTGCAATCTAAGATATCCTTCTCAAACTCAATCTAAGATCCCCTTTTACCTTTCCTATCTCACCTCTTATCTCCTTATCTACTATCCACCAATATTAGAAGATTCACCAATGAAATGTAGAACCGATCTCTAGTCGCAATCGAAGGTGCGCTTATTAAACTCAACCCTTTTCCTAATTCCTATCTCGTGTCTCATCTATTTATTCACTAATGGCTATTATTCGCTATTTAACTATTACGTGCACTATCTATTTGCTCGTACTATTACTAATACTATTAATACTATAATACTATTAATAATTACTATACTATTAGTATATAATACTGTATGCTAATATGCTAATACTATTAATATACTATAATTACTAGTACTATTTAATATTTACCAACATTGGAAGATACACTAATAAAACGTCAAGACAGTCTTTAATCGTAATCTGATACACTTGAACCACTCAAAAACTAAACTAATTAGCCACCAACAATAAATTAAATCTTTGAGAAGATTAATACCAATTACTCGCCTAAAAAGTGATAATAAATAGACTATGAATTTTTACGCATTTGCGAAAAATTTAAATATCCAAGAAAGCACAAAATGCACGTAATATTCAAAAATATACAAAATATTCAAAGTACAAAGTATTGTATTTCGAGGGTGATAAAATCCTCCCTTTAGGTTGCGTTTCTTTAACTTTATTAATAAATGACTCTGCAAAGATCCGTAGTCTAATAATGAGCAATAAGTAAACTGTCGACGTTTATGTATTTGTTGAAAAATTAAATATGTAAAGATGTGTAGAATATATACAAAGTTAAAAATTATATAAAACATTCAAATTAAAGTTAAAATATTTGAAAGACGAAACTATTCCCTACTTAATATTCATTTGTTTACTTCAATTTCAAAAAGAGTGAATTTGCATGAAGATCCACAGTCTAATAATAATATTCGATCAAATTAAGATATTTCTAAAAAAAAGAAGATAGAGTCGATCAGTTTGACTTCCGAGAGGCTCGCTTATGTACCAAAATTCACTCCATTCACCACCCTAATCTGGTCCCTATCCACCATCCAAAGAACCGTCAATTAAAACGCTCGTTAAGGAAGCCCTGGAAAAAACCTCTCGCGATACTACGAAAGAACTAACGACAAGAAACAGAAACAGATCGCGATCCGTGGAAATCGAATCATTCTTATTACCGTTTCAACTTCACGGGGATATTCGCTCGTAAAAACCGACCAAGATCCCCGGCTGTTATATCGCGAAGGCTACGAAAAGATTTGTTCGTGACGCGGGTATCTGTAAGAATGTCCCGTACCAGAGTTGACGAAGAGGAAGAAGAAGTCGATGGAGCGTGACTCGGTCGGATTCGACGAAAGTGAGAATAAACCGGCGAAGATAATAGGCAGACAAAAGAAAAACCGCATCGAGGTTGAAGGAGAAGGTGGTAGAAGTAAGGAAAAAAAGTCCCTTTCACGGTTGTACCACCATGCTACGGCTGCCCTTTCGATAGATCGAGTTTTTACCCGATCGTAGAAATGCCAGGCCACTCTTTCGGGGCCATTTTGGTCCAACAAAAGAATCTTTACGCTGCTATTGTCACCGCGTCGCTTTGGAACTAAACGATTTTCTATAGCGTTTCTATTCTTCTCTCCACTTTTTCACACGTGCCTTTTGTTTTTGAGAAGGTTTCAGTCTTTTTTTAAACAGGGGAAATTTGGCGAGTTTGGAATTGAATTAATTTCGTGGTTGCAAGGTCGAAACGATGCAAGTCGCATATTTTCACTTTCCAAATATTGTTATTCGAAGTTTCGTAGCTAATTATTAACCTTTAACGCTTGGTATGTTTTACGGGTGCATATAGTAGCAACTCGGTGCAATATTAGGAGATTTACTAACAAATTAATGTACAGAGTGTTTTAACACTAAATTTATGGAACTCGTCAATTTGACGCATTTCAGATTTCATACTTAAAGTTGCAGAGACCGTAAATATTATTTTTCAGTAGTCTATGTTAACTTTAATTAATACAATGGTAGGAATATGTATTCTAATTAATCCTTTCCCTCCTCAATCTTCTAATTTTTCATATTTATATGCAGTATAGCTATTCTTCCGGAAGCCTGTCAAATTATGCCCTTAATATTCGTAAACCTAGTGTTAAGTGAAAACCGATAAACTTTGCCAATATATTTGGAAAATAATTCTAACAATCAGTGTAAAATATTATTTTAACCCTTTGCCTTACGAATTTTTCAGAGACTGTATCTTGTAACATTAGCTAGTTATTATTTTAATACCGTATCAAATACAGAACATTGAAATATTAGAATTAATATGGACTCGATAATCCCCTATCTTGCATAGTGAAATAGAAATTGCAATTGGAACTAAACTTTATTATAGATACAGCGTGTCTTCGTTCCATTTAAGTTATAGTATTCATCACGAGAGTAACTCGTCATTATATGACAAATAAGTGGGTTAAATAAGTGATTGTCATTAATCCTTAACTACTATTGTCAATCTGTGAGACCACTAATAATAATTACTTATTCATTACTATTTTACTTTTTGCATGATTTGTCACTCTGGATACGTTTCAATTATAGTACAATGTTCACGTACTGAAATCGGAGCTGGAAAATAGAGATAAGTGAGTATTAGCAATCTTACAGACGTAAGTTTTAATGTTGTAAAGTGTAGTAGTTAAAGGTTAACTAAATATATGCATAGTATTTTTAAAAATTTACTTATATTTAACCTTTCTACTTAAAAAAGAAAAGAAACAGTTGATATGCATCAACCTAATATCATAACTTAAGACAGCAAAAACTTAAGTCTACTTCTAAGATATCCCACTGAAAGTGGTCCATAATTTGTACCACGAGTGTAACCCATTTTTATAACTACAATACTGCGAATGTTTATGCATTAATGATAAATTTAAATGAACAAAATAAGGTAGAATGCAGGTAATGCACAACAATGTAGGAAACTTTCAAAGATAGCAGCTTTAATACATCTGATTATTTATAGTGTTACACTATTTTCTTTTTCATACCTCGAAAATAAAGACAAATTGACCCATAGTGTATATAACATTTTTTTATCAAAATCTGTAAAAATACTACATTTAAATTCCAATCAGTTCGCTCTCTTATTCATTTTCCCATTCTAGAAAAAATGACACTTTTGTGCTTACACGAATTTTGTGAATAAAATCGCGCAAGTAAATTACCATTTCTAATTGTAAATATTTGTTTAATTAAAAGCAAGAATAACAATGATAATTTAGTCCGAAGAGTTTTATAATTTTCGTAAGTAATCTGAAGAAAAGGAATTCAAGCAATTCGCAGATATTTTAAATGCACTTCGGGATTAATCTTATCAAATTCGCGGGAACGCGTGTTGCTATAAAACGATGTATTGCGTTGATTGAAAAACAGTCACGGAATAAACATTATAGCCCCGTGTAGAGTACCGGGGCTGAAGTATGAGGAAGTCGTACGCACAATCGTTTTTCAGTCCTTTTGTATATATAATGAAGTCCGACGTTGGTTACGCAAGACGTTGTACAATAATGAAG
Organism: Eucera pruinosa; assembly: GCA_028830335.1. Taxonomy (NCBI): domain Eukaryota; kingdom Metazoa; phylum Arthropoda; class Insecta; order Hymenoptera; family Apidae; genus Eucera; species Eucera pruinosa. The sequence continues at coordinate 7,727,820 of JAMYCR010000014.1, read as the reverse complement.
CAATTTACTTCCGCCAAAACGTGACATTATTTATAATCCGTATCGTCGACGTGTTTTGGATTTCAGTGGAAAAAGTTGCCGATCTTGTAACAACAATCTTATACGCAAGTGATTCTCGAAATTTTTCGTTCCTTTCGATGCTAACTCACGTGCATTGGGAAAATTGTATTATAGTTTAAGCTTTACCATACTTAAATAAAATAATACTCATCTTCACAGCAGAATGTACGTTTACTGACTAAAGTTAAGAAACAGAATAATTATTTATGCACTTTTTAATATTCTGCATTTTCTGGCATACATGGATTAAAATTAAGAATAGGATAAATTATCGTTTATTGATGGATGCGATGTTATCGTTTCGTGCTAGTTTTAATTCTAAGCTACGTATTAGGTGCACAAATTAATTTTGAACCTTCAGGGTGTCGTAAGATTTAATATTTTAATGTTTAACATTTGCAGCATTTTCAGCATTTGTGAAGCAAAATCGTCACTTGAAAAATAATAAAGTAGCGATTTCGAATTGTTGAGGCTTACCAAGAGTTTAAAGATAAAGGCTTTGAATTAATTGGTACACCTAACATTTCAAAAGCAATTATAAGCAATATACAGAAATTCGCAAATGGTTTTGTTTCTTAACTTTCATCAATAATTATATATGAATGAAATTTTATCAAAAAGGTGGTGATGCGATAAACTATTAAAAAAATCTTCAAAACATTGCAAAAGGTATTAAAAGAAAGTTATAGCCCGCAAAGAAATGAGTCCAACGCAGTGAAAAATTGAGGAAAGAAAAACAGGGAAAAATAATTCTTCCTACCAATTTTTTAGCAGTTTGTTTTAAAGGAAATAATCGTAAACCATATGTTTATTGCTTTAGGTATTAAAAAATATCGAAGACTACTGAGATTCACGGTACAAAAATACCTTTAAAAAATTATTTATCGGCGTATATACTTTGCTGTTTAGAAAACAAAGGAAAAACAAGTGTAGAATGTTAGAAGCAACAAAGGAACACGTTATTAGCAACCATATAAGCTTTCGAATCTACTATCGGGCCCGCGATATTCGCGTTTCCGTCCACGTGGTGGCGTAAAAGCGATTTTACGACGGTCCACGGTGTTTTTACGCGGGTTTCGCCGATAATCGAGCTATCTCGATTCAAAGGTAGCATCGTCGCTACCATTCTCGACCAATCACCGAACTGAGCGAAATTATTACCGATACGTTCGAATTGTTTTCTTACTGATAACACTGTACGTGATAAATCTCATGAAAAACTCGACATTCTTATTATTCTAGTCATTCATCGTATCAAAGTTCATTTAGCCAATTGGAACACTTCTTTCATATCCTCTCGAGATTCAGTCCTCTTATCTTACATTTCTTTAATCTTAGTTTTGTATTGCGTCATTCCGACCTATGGGTACTATTATTTAATATAGCGACCGCGATATTATCGGAGGAAAAATTGAGGGAAATCGTTTGGAAAAGTTTGAAAAAGGGAAACGGATTTCCAGAGGAATGGAAAATGGAAGGTAAAACGGCGATATGGAATTATTATAGATACACTTTTCGATTTGTAGCTTAATTCATTAATTAGCTGCATATTTCCGAAAAGTTTTATATTTAGTTTACACAAAATATTCGGCCACTTTAGATATTCACCAAATTAAAAGCTCTCGAGTGCAAAGTGTTAATAAGATTATGAAACGTTATTTTCAAACGCACATTATAAAATAGGGGAATAACAAATGGATGAAGATCCTTAAATATGTCCAAGTAGCCGAATATTTTCGTGAGCAAGCTATATTTGGTGTAAAAATTAATTCGGTGTTTTTACGTTTTGAAGTCTTGAAGATTTTATAGACTTTATACCGTCATTCTTTTTGTTAACTGGGAATTGATAAGTCGCCTAAAATGGAAATTGAATAATAGGAATTATTTCGAGCATCAAAATTGTATTTGATCATCTTCATGAACACACGTTGAATTTTGTAAAAAGGTACCGAATTAATTTGTACACCTAATATTATACTGTACGCCATACTTTGAACACTTGATATATTCTTCCATATTTTGTTCAATTTACCAAAAATGCATAAACATCGATATAATCTAATCATGACAATTAAAAGTGTTCAAACATAATTCTCACGAAGAGCTCTAAAATTTCCAAATTCACGTGAAAAATCCCATAGAATTTCTCTTCTAAATCTCATTTCAGTTTGCGTCTACCGATCAATAAAAATTCGCTAAAACGATGAAAATAATTTGTACAGCGATCGGTAGTTAGAAATCCGTATTACCTTCGCGATAATCCTGATTGTCCGCGATCTATCTGGTATAAATCGATGTGGTAATGGGCCGATAGAAGAAATTCCCGAACGGGTAACCGCAAGAAGTTTCCCCCGTGGGCTATTGATTTAAGGGAATAGCGAATCCATGACCGCTAACACACACACACTCGGTTCTCTCAATTTCAATAAGCAATTGCGAGAACAACGGTCACGATTCCAGTTGGAAACTAGACCGAACACGACGCAGCAGCCTAGCCTGGAATTCTTTTATTGTCTCTTTGTCGTTACCACTTTTTCCTATCTTTTTCTTTCTAACCTTTCTTTGTTTGCATTGTTAACTATGCAGAATGGTCATTTACAATTTAGAAATCCTGTTCGAGTATTGGACCACGTGTTTTCCCAATCGACAGTACTGTAGTTGGATTCCTGAGTGCTGTACCCGATTGCAAAGACGAATGAGTTATCAAATAAGTAAGTAAGAGAATTTAACCTCTCTTTGCGGTCGAAGTATTCTCGCTAAAAGCACTTTTACCATTCTTGTCGTAAGCCGGAAAAAATGTTGTTTTTTTTTTTATAAGAACACGATAATCCGTCTAAGCAAAATGAATTCGTTTAAATCGGTGATGAGCAACCTTTGTTCTTTCGTGGACCAAAATTAAAAATCTAATACACCATCTGGATCACAATGAACGTAATATTAAATACTTACATACGACTCGTTTATAAGCCAAAGTGATTAATTCCACTTTTCAATTTTTCTTAATTTTAATGCCGAACTTGTATTTAAAAGAAACTTACTTCACAATTGGGTTTAACATCACGTATTGAGAAAAATATTTTTGATCAGACAATAATAAACGGTTTATAAAAATAATAACGATTATTCCAAGAATACATTATTCCATGTCTATTATTATATTCTATAAGAATAGTATATAGTATTTATTTGGATTTAAATTTTAAGAGGAATTTTAAAGAAGAACGTATATTTACTTTATCAGTGTCACTCTATTTGATTTTGTGTAGTTAATCGATTTGGCAAACGAACGGCTCATATATTAGTCAAACAATTTGAATTTATAGAATCGGATTTGTTATTCTCCACATAGATTATTATCACTGGACTGCGGATTTTTATGCAAGTTCATATTTTTATAATCACATTTAATAAAATGGATCTCACGTAGAAATCTACTTCTCACTCTTAAAAAAAAAAAAAAAAAATAACGCATGGTTTACTTTATATATCTTGTATATCTTTACGCATTACATGCTGTTTGGGCTTACAAATTTAATTTTCCCACAAATGCATAAAAATCTGTAGTCTACTTATCACTTCTATATTTCACCTAAATGGAAGGCGGACCGCGAATAATTGGAGGGCCACGGGTTGCTCATCGCTGATTTAACCCATTAAGGACCAACGCGTTTTTACGCAGCATTTTATTCGCAATTTTTTACTAAACCAATTTACAACGCTGAATTCCGTTTTTCATTGAGATATTTTGTAAAAGCATCTCGGGGATCTGCGTAATAATTTTTTATTATTATTTCTTGCTTCGTATACGTTATACAATTTTATAAAGCTTGAAAATGATACAAATAAAATATTGCGTTAACGCAACGTTGGACCTTGATGACTCAAGTATATTAATTTATACATTTTTTAACCCTTTATAGACCCATGTAACTTGGAAGTTGCAAAGCATATACTTATTTATATTTTTTAATGATATTTTATTTAGTAATTATTGTAGAGTTGTTATTAGACTACATTATAATAATATTCTACAATAATGCTGTATCTATTCTATAATTCGATTATAATATTCCGTCGGTATAAACCGACACCAAGTGATTTACATATAAGAAGTATTATTCCCTAAATTGTACATCAAATTAATGAAATTTTAATCAACTATAATTCTTTTTGTTCAAACAAACAAAATTGCGGTTATAAATAGCTAAGCAATAGTTGATTAGCCTACATATTTCATCATATAAACGAAGATGACTTTCATAAATATATTGCTTATTCCAAAAATATCGCGACTGCGAAGAGTTTAGATCTATTGGATATGGTTGAGCTATCGCGTAAATTTTAGAATCAATCTAAAACTATTAGAAATAGATCTAATAAATATATGCCAAAATAAATTTAGCAGTAAGTAATCGATTATCTACATCTTATATTCGGAAATGGTTTAAGTTATTAGAATTTCAAGTTTACATAAGAATCTAATCTAATATTGAAAAACTTAGTTATTTATATGATCAATATCATGTCATATGATCGTAAGAATTTAATATTAAGTATACCAATGAATAATCCACTTTTGTTGTTAAATTCAATATCTATTTTTAAAAAGATCGAGTATCTATTCTATCTTAAATGTAATTGGTTTTGTTCTCTAATATTTACTAATTACAAAACAAATTTATCAATTCATTTTTGTATTTCGGTAGAATATTTTAAATTTATTATAGAAATAGTGAATTACTTGATGGTACACATAATATTGCATCAATATAATATAAAGTTTTTAAATGAGATTCATTGCGATCAGTAACTCTGATAATTTCATTTGAAATTAGAATATTAAAATTTAAACATTTTTTTATCTCAAAGTTAAAGGTGTTTCTTGTTAGATTCGGATAAGATAATAGTAGTTTCTAGAGATTTCGAATTTATGATGCTCAATTTAACCCTTTCGTGACTAATGAATGCGTTCCGCTCGAGTGCACAAAAATTAATCACAATTTTGCATCCATTACAGGCCGAACAACATGAAACAATGTAACAAAAGAATTCCGAATCAGAAATAATTCGCTCGCGAAAGGGTTAAAATAAGCTGATCTGCTTTTTGTAAAGTGGATGGATTAATAAACAAACTGTGTTTAGGTTTGTCTTCGGCGGGTAAAGAGTTGAAATTTTCATGAAATGAATCACTGGGAAAGATAGAGGAAATGATTCATTTGACTATTAAACGTAATTTGATACGATAGCCAGTTCTTTGTTTAGAATTCGAGTATGCATTGCGGCAGTTCCTCCTTTGTAAAGAAAGGTTGCTACTTTTCTTTTTTGTTCTTTTGAGCGCTAGGGCTTTTTAATCACAGAGCAAGGTACACCAACAGGCAGCTTCATAAGCATATAGGTCAAGAATTCACTTGGCCATCTTCCTGTGCTAATTATAACTATTCTGTATCGATTACTCCGAACCACGCGCTCCTTTTTCCAAGAAACACCAATTTTCGCCACAAAAAATTCTACCCTTCTACACTCGGACGCAACCAGTTCACGGAATTCGTACTATTAACTCAACTTTCCGTAACAAAATACAAAGTATGCCCCTTTCCGAAACTATAACAGGATTCTAATCCTGCGTGATGAACCAGCAAACCAAAAATTATTCAAATCTTCGATCCTAAGATCCTAATTTTCTTTAAATTGCCCAGCCAATTTATCATCGATGGATTGCAGGATTTTTACGCGTTTATTGGAAAAATTGAAATGGGTAAAAAGATACAAAATGCACTTAATTGGTAAAAATATGCAAGATATCAAAAGTAAAATACGTATTATTATGTGAGGAGGTAGAGGCAACCCTGTATTAAGTTTCCATTGGTTTAATTGTTCTAATCAACACTAGAAAGATAAAAAAGGGATTAAATATTAAAAATTTATTAGTCTGCCAGTACAGATTATCTAAAAAAAATTATTTGTTGTCGTTTATGTCCTCAAAATTAGTTGACTAATATAAAAGAAGCATTTTTGGTTTTGTAAAGGTATTATATAATAGTATTATTTAATCCTTGGTCTTCTAGTTTGAGACTCGGTGTTTCTAAGGTTAAAATATCAATTTGTACAAATATCCGCTGTCTAATCCAATGTTTCTCAATCTATGTGGCCCAATAACGGACAGCTTTTAAGTTTTTAACGAGCCGCGAATTAATTGTTTCAAGCTGCCATTAACTCTTCTTTGGATTTCCAATTCAATCTCTATAGTTTAAGATTCTTCTTAATTGCATCACCGTGTTAATAAATGCAAATCAATTGTTTTGCAGCATTAACCATTTCACAGTGTAATAAAACGAAGAACAAGAGAAAGGCGATACTAAGAATGTTTATCTTCTGGGTTGCAACATTGTTGTGCTGTGATTGCACGCTACAAAAGCCACGTAATTTCACCTATCCATACGTAATACATCTCAGCCCATTGCCTTAAAATCACTCGTGACACTCGTGACCAAACGTGTACACAAAACGGAACAAATACCTGCAATATCAATAATAAAATTTAATTTACTACCTTCGATCTCGTTTGGAATTTTTATAGTTACCATACGAAATGCAAATATTGTATAATATTTTAATATTTCGTATCTAGTACAGCGTTAAAGCAAGTAATGGCTTTTGTTAACAAGTGCAGCTACTGAAAAAATTCGTAAGGCAAAGGGTTAATAATTATATTACGTATAATACAGTGCAACTTAAGATGTGACATTTCTACTGCCGTATTCAACAGCTTATCCGAGTATCTCTTGTGTTAAAATGGGAAAGGGTTAACAAATCAAAAACACAAGATTAAGTAAATTTTCAAATAACTGTATGGACAAGTGCAGTTATTTTTCATAATTCCTTGTAATCCAAAGAAAGGTTAAATATTATCTTGTACTATTTTCTTCATATCTTATGTAAGAGTTTTTAATCAATATAATATAAATTATTTGACTGCTTCCTATAGTTTCCAAGCAGCTTGTCTTACTTAAAATCATTAGTCTTTCATTTTCCCCATAGTTCAATATGACATTGGAGTATATGTTACAAATCGAAGTGTGTCTGAACCGCTCTCAATAGAAATGTACCGTATGTTATTTTACACATGAAGAAATGACTGTTAAATATATATAATCTTCCCCATTTATACAATATGACTGTAGACAATCAGGTTTTTAAAATATTTACACTATGCCATTACGGGCGATGCCATTGCAAACAAATATTTTTGATCACGCGACAAAAAGATCGAGGAATGTTGATCAAACCATCATCATCAAAGTAATCCAAAGAAACACAAAATTCAAACATCGCTGCCTTTAAATTAATGCGAAGTTTAAGATAACAACACGCTAAACTGCTTTAACTTGAATCTCCAATTATTACTATGAAATAATAAGTTAGGTAATTAATCCACTTATATTGTATTATACAAACTCTATGGGGCGTATATCTACGCCTTTCGCAGTCAGAGTTAAAAGACTCGGTCTTTATCATTGTATTACGTTTTATTAAATAACGCCTTAACACTAACCGTGCTGACGTTTTACAGATACCTATTCAATAAATCTTTCTAAGTGAAAAAAGAAGCAAAAAGAAAACCAAATGTGAAAAAGTGGTTAATCGGAGAACGAGAGAATTGTCATAAAGTTAATTGTACGAAAGGAATAATGAATATGGAAGTTAACCCTTTGCACTCGGTTGGCGCCTTTACGGCGACATATATCAATTTTTTCGCAATTCAAGATTCATGGTTTCTATTTATTTCTACTAATTCGTTTTCTATTTATTCCGAAGCAAAGCAAATTAAAGACCATCCTTGCTATTTCCCAAGTACAGGATAACACTTCAATTTCTCACAAGCGCCGATAGATAGTATTCAAATTACCGGTAGATCATATTATTAAAATTGTTTTAGAGTGCAAAGGGTTAAAATAAAATATTTTAAAACCGGCCATTTGACCAGGCGTGGTACGGTTCGTGTTAATACAAATTTTGAAATTGATTTTCTCGAAATAAGATTTGGGCGTACGTGCCCTTTCCCCATTCGATGCCTCACATGAAACGGAGTGCGTATATTGCATATCTGAATCGACAACATTTCAAAATGGCAAAAGCTTTACCTTCGTCTTTTGGATTGTTGCGCGTCCCCATGAGTTTGTTGCATATGATGGGGCGAAAGGTTGGGTCCGTAGGACAGCAGCTGACTTCCGGCGCTTGGGCAAGCCGGCGGAGGTGGCGGGGGTGGTGGGCCCAATTGGTAGCCGACGGACGCGGCAGAGGGTATGTAATGCGAGGGGCCCGCTCCCGGGCCCAAACCAACCCCATACCCACCGCTACCCGTCCCACCCCCATACATACCGCTGCCACCCGGGTACTCTATTTTGCCGGTCTTTCTGCCACTATGATAAAACCACGAAATCTCACTCAGAACTCCTCGCAAACGTCGAAGTTTAGTTCATACGGTGTTCATCCTGATTGCACTGATTCGACGGACGATGACAAAGGTTTATGGGTAAAGTTTGAAGTTTTCGTTGCGGAAGATTCAATATTGGAATGCACCGTGTTGGATTATCGTCGTTCTTCCTTTAGAATAACGTACAAGTTGAGATTTTGAAGATACTTTGAGTGGAAGTCACTTTTTATAGGGAAATCTTCTTGCCTTTGATCAGTGGACGATTTTGATTGATTTTGAGATTTAATTGTTATAGTATTTTGCTGTGTTCATCTTGAAAATTGATTCGATGAAAAATTATAGGAGTTGTAGATAGAGTTTGATTCTGCTGGAAATATTTGGAGGATTCTGCTGGATGTTAAGTCACTCCTTTGCGTTGAATTAAATGTTGGAACTTCGAAGTTATATTGAGAAGTTTCTTCTTTATCGAGTGATACTCTTAAGTATGATCAGTGGATCATTGAAAGATTTCGATTAGTTTAACAAAATTTTGATCACAATTTTCTACATTTCAAAAATATTTATTTCTGTTCTACGTAGATTGTACAAGAAATCATCTAAGTAATTGCTCGCTTTATACGAGTCTCTCAATTTCTAGTGATTAGATAATTAACAGAAGATTTAGTGCCATCTTTCTGTGAGACATTATCTCTGTAATAAATTAGAAGCCAAGATTTTTAAGTTCTTTCAAGTAAAGGTTCCTCTTTTATGCGATAATCCTCTGCGTTGCGTCGTTGAAGGCTTTATAGCACTATGACATCTTTCTGCGTGAGATTTCCGACGTATTTCTTCTGCTTTCCGTGGAGATTGTACAAGAAATCATTTATTCGATTCTAGTGCCTGTAGTTTCAATACTATGTAATCCCAAACGGTTTGTTGCATTAAAATTCCGTCTGTAATATCCCAGTTTATGGAGAATAAATGTCCATGGTTGAATCTTATGACGGCTGCTTATGGTAGAGTAAGATGTTCATCATCTTGCTACCACCAGGCTCAAGATTCTTAAGATTCTACGTGGCCAGTTTAAAAGAAACTTCACTCCATGTATTCCTCCTCTCGTTATCGCGAAATCTCGAACCTCGAGATGGCCCACAGATTGCACAGGAAGTGTCCTCAGGGATTACCTGGATCTCTTCGTTTCTACCACAGTGCTTTCGTACAATAGTAATACAAAACTAGCCTACTCTCAGCTTTGACTTATCGTCGGAACACATCCTCCTTCGAGCTCGACGATGGAAATCTTCCAAACTTTCGGCAATCTATTACACATTATTCTCCGTATTTATCTTACAAGATTTTCTTCTATCAGAATATATCTTTCTTATATTCCTACAACTTCACAACTCCAATTGAATATTTCTACAATACCAAAATTCCAGCAACGCATCGCACATTATTTTCTATATTTTCTCCGAGAAGATAATTCCGTTTTATAAGAATATTCCTTTAGGTGGTTTCATCGTACAGTTTGCAAAGTTTGTCGTTGGAAATGAGTGAATAGCTTGCATTGAACGCAAAGGTGGTCCCGATAGGACAGGGACCGTTCGTTCACCTTGGTCAGGTTTATCTCCTCATCTAGTTCCCGCGAAGATCTATGCCCGACGAATCTTTGATACTTTACACCCTGTTCACAGCGACGTCTGCCAGATATTCCAGGCCTGTTGCTCGTAGATATCCTCGGTTCTTTCCACAGATCCAACAGGTATTTTATGGGAGACGCGCGTTGGAATTATCCGCGCATCGCCATTTTTCCAGCAAACCGTAAAAACCCCAAAATTCTATTACCTTTGTTGTTCACCAAAGTACGTATCTTCCTTTTCAATAATTGTCGCTGCGACTTTTGATAATTACTCGTAAGATTGCATCGCGAGGTGGAAAATTTCAGTTCACGGTTTTCTTTATTAATGCGTTAGAATGCTTAGGATTTTAATTTGGTTACTTCGATTTCTGAAGTGGGTATGATTATTGCGAGATTCGGGGGGCAACGTGGACGATGATTCGACGGAAACATTGTTCGATATTTTGGCGCCGGTTTGAGAATTCACTCGGAGACAGGATCACTTTCACGCGAGTTTAATCGGATTAATCTAAGCACTCGACTAGCGTATGACACCCATTGTTTCAGGTATTTGCGGTTCTAAATTCCTGTTGCTATGTTCAAAGAAACCGATCTTCTCAATCAATTGCAACGCCTTTCCCGAATATCGATCATAAATCGATGTGAATAAAAACTGCAGTTCCATTAAAGCTTTCAGTTCCACCCAAAGCAATCCCACCTGGAATTCTCCACGAATTTCACATCTCTAAACACTTCTCTCCAACTCTGCTTTACGTTCCAAACTCCCGCCGACGAATCCTACAACTCAAAAAAAAAAAGAACTCTGCCGCACGATTAATCCTCACGAACGAAACCTCACCATCACACTTTCACGACGGAATTTCGCGACGAATGGAATTTCCATTTCTAAAAACCGATCATTTCTTCCGTGAAAGGATCTCCGAAGCTATTAAATGGTCCGGATTAACGGGTTCCAGGTGGAAGAAGGGAGCCCACGGCACGTGCGCGAGAGTTGCCGCGGTAGAACTCAAGAGAACGAGGATCGGCGGGGCTGAGATCGATGGTTCGATCGCGATCGACGGATTTGGTCGCGTGAAACTGAACGAAAGGAACGGTAGAACCGAACAACGCGGAAGCACGTTCCTCCTCGGACGGATGGGTCGCCGACTAGTCACCACCCACAACTCGCCAGTGACTGATTCCACCATAGCCGCATAATGTGCCGCTGTGCTATACCCCGCTAAGGACTATCACTTCTCCCACCAGAGAGCCACGGAACACAGCCACCGTGTAAAGCATGACTTTTAACCGGGATGCATCGTCCTCGTTCCCCGCACGATACACGCTTCTCAGGAGCTGGACAAGGATCTCGAGGATGCGGAGGATCACTCCTGCGATGGACGGGTTTCACTTAACCCTCGCCGATGGACCGTTTGATATTTTTACAGGTTTCCTTTTCGGCTTTTATTTTCGAAAACGCAGACTTTAACCCTTTGCAAACCTTTTGTAATAATATGATATTATAACAGAGACTCAAATACTATGTGTTGACTTTTATGAGAACTTAATGTGTTAAGCATTTCGTAAAGAAATAAATCTGCTTTAATCCTCGCCGATGGACTGTTTAGTATTTTGGCAGGTTTCCTTTTCGGATTTTATTTTCGAAAACGTAGACTTTAATCCTTTGCAAACCTTTTGTAATAATATGATATTATAACAGAGACTCAAATACTATGTGTTGATTTTTGTGAGAACTTAATGTGTTAAGCATTTCGTAAAGAAAAAAATCTACTTTGATCCTCGCCGATGGACTGTTTGGTATGTTGGCAGGTTTCCTTTTCGGATTTTATTTTCGAAAACGCAGACTTTAACCCTTTGCAAACCTTTTGTAATAATATGATATTATAACAGAGACTCAAATACTATGTGTTGACTTTTGTGAGAACTTAATGTGTTAAGCATTTCGTAAAGAAAAAAATCTACTTTAATCCTCGCCGATGGACTGTTTGGTATGTTGGCAGGTTTCCTTTTCGGCTTTTATTTTCGAAAACGTAGACTTTAACCCTTTGCAAACCTTTTGTAATAATATGATATTATAACAGAGACTCAAATACTATATGTTGACTTTTGTGAGAACTTAATGTGTTAAACATTTTGAAAAGGAAAAAATCTGCTTTAACCCTTGAAGAATGGCATTCGTACGATATAGGGACCCTAGTTTCTTTTTACGATTAGTATAAAACGATTAATATTTATTTAAAATAGAGAGAACTATTTATTGGCGATTATGGGACGCGTAGTTAGTCTACGTATCTTATAAATAGTGAACTAAGGTAGGAGTATAGTGGGGTACATTTGTTGAAATACAGAAATCTTTTCTGTTTGCGCGAGAAGAACAGAAAAGCTCGCCGTACATAAAGGGTTAATTTTGAAGAAATGAAAATTAACTTGGTGGAGATAGAATTAAAGAAACGTAAACTTTCGCATGTCTCCTTACCGGCATTAATGGAATGCCAGGGGTTAATACATTGGGTTGTAACATGTATACTGTTTATCACAAAAAATGTCTATTTACAAATTTTAAATGTCTAATCTTCACACGATTTGGAACATGTTTTAGAATAATAAAAGTGGTGCAAAATTTCGGAAAATATAATGTTATAGATGAGAAGGATTTCTAGATGGTATTTTATAAACCAAGCGTCATTGATTCGGGTAAACTTTGGCAATATATAACATCTGATTTTGAAATCTTGCCAAAAATAACGGTATTCATCGTTTTTAATAAAACCAACGCGATGGAAAGAAGAAATTAATACGTAATCATATTTAATTCGTTAAATGTGATGAAATTCATATGACTTGAAATTATAGCGAAATAATCATTCTTTCGTAATATATCCAATTTAGTTATCAGACGAATGAATGTTTTTGAAATGGTCCAACTATTTGTGTTTTTGTTAATCTTTGAAATTTAGAGGTATATGTAGACTTTTGCGACTGACTGTATATTTATACCATTCCTCCATAGTTTCTGAAACCATTTATTTGTAAATTTAGAAGTAAACTTAATCACTTATCTATGCATAATTCTAATCGATGAGATTCTTCATAGATTTCTCTCTTGTAGAATTCTTGGAATTTGAAAAACGACGTGAGAAAACGAGACGCATATGTGTTACATCTGAATAGATTCAGAAAATGTGGATTACTATTCTTCTGGAGAATATTTAGAATTCGTATGATTTTTGTTGGGGTTTTTTTTCTTTGTAGAAAACTTGGAATTTGTATGATTTTTGTTGGTTTGCTATAGAACACGTTTCGGCAAATTATAGCCTTCGAGCTAAATCCACTCAGTTATTTATTTTTGTACAGCTCGTGAGTTCGGAGTAATTTTTTCAAAAAAAGAATTCCGTTTATCTCGTTAGTAATTAATAGACAGCGGATTTTTATGTATTCATGAAAAATTGAACTATGGACAAAAATACACGATGCATATAGTATGCAAAAATATATAAAATATTCAAAGTAAAGCACAAGTTAGAATAATTAGAGGGTAAAACAACCATCAAATTACATTTTATTCCTTTAGTGTTATTTGTAGAAATATGAATTTGCATAAAGATCCACAATATATTTATTAATTATTACAAATACTTGCAGTTATAAATGCACTTCAATTTCGTTGATAAATGACTCGTGAAGACATTTGTTATTTTCCAAGTATTTACTAACATAAATACAAATTAAGTGTAAAATTTTAATTTAAAATTTAAAACACAACTAACTTCAGTCTTACTATTTGGCTCGTAGAACTTCAAAATATCTAATATTTAGCCTTTCACAAAAATTCTTTGCCGATCCCTACTTTAGAAAATCTGAATTTATATAATTTCTATTGGTATTTTATAAATGATATTAAATTTTTACGATTTTTATTGATTTCCTATAAAAGATCCAAAATTTTGGTAATTTATCTCGGTCTTTTCGTGGAAGATTTGGAATTTTCTTGACATTTTTCGACTTTCTCTTAAATATCTACAATCTTTATAATTCTTGTTGGTCTTTTGTAAAAAGCTTGGAATTTTTAAGTTTTTTAGTTGTTAGATTTTTAATGACTGTGTAATACTTGTTGTATTTTTCTGGAAGATTTGGATTCTCCAATTTTATCGATAATGTTAACTTGTTGTTAAATTAAAAAAGTTTTACAAAGTTTGCGCGCCTTAAGACGGTATTCTTAAGAATACATTAAAACCTCATTAAAGTTTCGAATTTTTCTGAGGGAAACAATCAGAATACCTTGATGGAAAATTTAGTTTGTCTATTGTATTACCTATTAGTCAGATGAAACGAATTATTAGAATAAAAGGAGCCTGGCTAATAAGAGCGACCGAAGGAAGTAAGTTATTACATCGAATTGTTGCTGTAGTTACCGATTCAGATAATGTATATTTTATGTAATAGACATTTATATAATATCTGTGTATGCTTTTCTTTATATGCAATTTAAGTAATATTTTATTTTGATTTCCGATCTTACCCTTTTTTTTTTTATTTTCTTTACATAACTTCCTCTTCCAAGAAACACAACAACAAACTTTATTCAAACACAAATAACTAACTTCCTGATTGCTTTTCATTCCAAACAATTGTAGAATTTTCATTTATAAAATTCCCCTACAATCTTATGAAAATACTCAAATACTTAATACATCAAACATAAAAAAATTATTAATAAAACACCACTAAATAATATTAATATTAACAAAATTTTCAATTTGCAATTATTGCGGTGCCTCTATTTTTACTTAACCATTTACCCCTAAATATATTAAATTTTCTGATACAATATGTCAAATACGCTAATATCGTAATATTGAATATCCTATCTTCTAATTATTTATAAACAATTAATGTGCAAGTTATTCACATTTTTTTTAATAATACTCGAATACTTAATATTCAGAAGGTAGAATAATATTAATAGTATATTATCAAGAAAATATTATCAATAAAACACGATTAAATAGTATTATTAACAAAATTCCAAACTTCCTCCTATTTTTTTTAGACATTTAGCCTGTTCGTGAAGAACAATGTAATCTCCTAATCATTTATAAGCAATTGATGTGCAAATTCCCGTTTCAAGGAGTCATTTCAAGGCGCCGTAGCGTTCGAGAACCGTTTACAACGGAGGTAAAAGTATGCAACGCTTACGATAACGAAATGTTTCTCGCGCGATGTCGCAACCATTGGTGTGAAGGAATATTAGCGGGCATCGACGGCCCAGAAATTGTATTCAAGCTCATTGCCGTCACTATAGCGTTTCTTGGAATCGCTTTAATCGGCAACGACTAATAACTTGGCCTAATTACAATATATGTTGACCAAAAATTATGCAACTTTTAAACAGTAAAATATTTTTAAAATAGTTTTTCTATAAAACATTTTCTTTTTTTATTTTTCTTTCATTTTCATATTTCATTATTTAATATTTGATTCTTTGAATAAAATTGGGCAAAAAATTGCCAAAAATACCTTTCCGATTTAAGTAAATTTTAAAATACTTGATGATGCACTGAATTGTTTGATTATGCATGCAATATTTATGTCTTAGGTGTACAAATTAATCCGGAGCCTTCAGGATTTCGTAAGATTTAATATTTATAAAGAAAAAAATCTAAGACAGTTTTAATATTCAAAATTGTCAGCATTTTCATATTTATGAAGCAGATTTATCACTTGAAAAATAGTAAAGTAGCAATTTGGTTTTGATAAAGATGCCTAAATTTAACAACTAGAACTACCAATGATTAAGGTGTAGTTATTTATACTAAAGAAACCATCGCAATAGATATTTCAAGAAACATATAATTCATGAGAAACAAATCTTTATACTTATCTATTCTTTATAGTTATACTTTATACTTGTTAACTTTATACAAATCTTATAAAAAAGTATAGAAACTTTCCAAAACTGCAGCATTATGAATTTATACAATCTTTACAATACATTACAAACAAATCATTTTGACCAGTTCAGTAATTCTGGTGTTGAAGACAAATGCTCTGAATTAATTTGTTCATATGTTTGGCAATTAAAAAATTGTGGGTCATTTTATATAGACTTACCCGACGTGTGACATGCCAGCAGTTCCACGCTTCTGCGTCATCTTGCTTGGGTCACTCCCTGAAAATATAAAATTTTCACCATGAAATTTCCCTTTTATAAGAATGTCCATTTTTATGCAAATTCAGAACTTTATGAATAAAATTAAGGGGACCAAACCTAAATAGGGCCTTGTTTTATCCTCTAAACATTATAATTTGTATTTTATCTCTAGCATTTCCTACACTTTCCAAAACCATATACATTCTGTATCTCTTCTAATAACTTATTGAACTAAAAATTAATACATATATATATATACATATATATTTCTAATTCCAAATATTGTTTCATTTACAAACTAATCCAATTTTAAATTCTGTACATAATACTAATGAATCTTTAAACAATAAAAGTATAAAGTTACAGAAAAAACAGTTAGAAAAATTTGTCCATGTTGTTATAATATATTTCAATTTTACGGCAAGTGCACTTACTCTACTTTTATTGAGTATACTCATTATCACTTAAAAATAGTTAAGCTTACAGTTGCACCCATTTAAAATTAAGTAGAAGAGTTAAAAGAGTAAATATAGCGTGAAACTCATTAATTTCTTTGTAAAAAATTAAATTCCATATTTATACTACTTCTTATTACTATTATTTTGACACTCTATCACCAAAATTAATAATAATTACAATAGTTAAAGAATACATATGAATATTAATATTAATCTAGATTAAAAGAATTCTAAATACTTGGATTTATTTCCAATCATATTTCACCTTGCAAAAGGTTTATAAAATACAGACAAATATTAATATCAGTATTAATAGATTAATAAGATATATTAACATATCTTATCTAAAATGGATTAATAATAATTATTATTAAAAGGAGTATAAATTCTTTTATTTATTTCCAATCATATTTCACCTTGCAAAAGCAAAACTATGCATGTGGCACTTTCACACAGGCTGTCGAAGCAAAATCATTACTTAAACATGAAATGAAGAAAATAGAAGCTCGCACGACGGTGGAGCAAGGAATTTGTATGTTAAGCGCGGTAAATCACACGGAAAACAATTTGCATATTATAATAGAAAAGCGTCCCACTTAGAGGAAGATGCAATGATGC
Source organism: Eucera pruinosa (assembly GCA_028830335.1). Taxonomy (NCBI): domain Eukaryota; kingdom Metazoa; phylum Arthropoda; class Insecta; order Hymenoptera; family Apidae; genus Eucera; species Eucera pruinosa. Next base: position 7,710,481 of record JAMYCR010000014.1, on the reverse strand, counting down.
TCTAAAAGTCGCACGAAAATCATCGCCTTAAAATTCCCTCTCACATCGTCTCCCGAATATTTCTGCACTTTCTAATAACATAAAAATATTTTTTCGAACGCTTTTCTATAAAATATTCGCGTGTCCATTAAATTGGCCAGGTGAGAAGATGCTTTCAATGTCAAACACAACTTCGATACTTACCTGGTATGGAATGGGCGATCGTGGATACAGTGAACATTCAGGTAAAATTTGTTCGTTACACCGTGAAACACAAAAGAGGATGTAACACAACCAGTGGAACTTTCACGCGAATACCTCGCGGCTAATGCACTTTACTTAACATCAAAACTGGGTGTTTACACTTAGCAGTCGCGCCATTTTGGAGTTTTACTCGGAATTTTATTTTTCCTCGGCCTTTCGGCGCATCGAGAGTCTAAATTGCCCCCCTCGAACGCAGCGCAATCTGTTAGCCCATTCCTACAAACGTTTCGCGTCCAAATCTATATGTCACCTATACGTATAGCTGTATCCACACATATATTAGCCATACTTCTGATTTTTGTATCAAATATTCCAATTAAAATCATCTTTACACCCAAAGAATGAGCTTCGGTCATTTTCAATGCGTATCGATTTCGTTTTTTCTACCATTAAAATAGCAAGTCATCGTTTATGCAACCTATTTTTCGAGGATTATTTATCGCCATCGGAAATGCCGATCGAGGACAATAATTGTGTCGATTAATACTTATCGACGCTAAGTGGGCTAATTGAAACGGTAATTAATTGGAAAATATCTTTTTAAACGTTAATTACCGAAAGGTTGCACAATTAAAGTGGCACTAATAGCGCCATCTGCGAGAATTTTTATTCGACCATAGTGTATACACCGAAACGCAGTACGGAAAGTGTACTCGAAAATTCGTAACGGATATTGCCAACGTTAGACCGCTATTTGATACAAAACAAATTCCAATCGGCAAATTACAATTAACATAATTTCATGCATAAAAAAGTAATTCATACAATAATTCCAAGCTAACCTATTTAATTATTCGGTAACCAATAACTGCGTTACAAAATATAATAAAAATAACCGAATAAATTGTCGGTCATATTTGTTACGCTTATTTACTAAGCTAACATAAGAACTATTTTTATTATGAATCAAAGAAGATATACAGCGAACAAATACATTTTGATGAAAATTTGTATGTAACCTTGTTATTAAATTCGTCGGTAATTATGAAAGTGGCGTAAGTCATAAAAGAAAAGCGGAAAAAAGCTTGCATATTTTTGTGATGTAAATCAATTTAACGCGAATTAAGTTGTAACTTCACCCTTTTTATATTTTCGACTTACATCACTTTCATAAACATTGGCACATATATATATGTATATAAAATGAAAAAAATGTATTTTATAAAAGTCGTCAAGTTTAGATTAACTGTATCGCCCTCATGCGAACGGCTCAATGTAATTCGAAATACGACGCTGTAGCGCCGGTATACCTGTATCTAGCCTGTATCTACTACGCAACTTCCGCTAACTCGCTGCTGAGCAAAATGGACGCCTTTGTGTCTGTTTTCCTCGTATTCACACTATAAATACTGTTTTCCCCGCGATGCACCTCCTTTGACATGGCGATGTTTACGCGGTGCCGTGAGAAATGCAAGTGAAAATCGTGTCGTGCCGCGAGTCGAAGTGCATTCCTTGGTGATCGTCGAGAAAACGCGTCCAACCAAATAGGCCACAACCACGGATGACAATTGAGTGAATATCTTTCACAACGAAAAACTTTTCCGAACGGGCTCGCACGTACGAGACCGTTGTTTTGGCGGACGTGTAATCATCGACGATTTCCATGCGTCGAACGACACGGGGATCTTGGATATCATATACGCCTCCCGCCAAAATTCCATTCAACTGCTCGCATTCTGCAGTATAAATAATCGCTGTGCATAGCTGGGTAAGGCAACTGACACAAAACTTCCAGCGAAGTTTGTTTTCTTCCGTCAAATGACATACAATCGCCGCAATTACCACCACTGACCATGGCAATTCTATTATTTAGCGAAATTGCATTCACTTGGGAGGTTTCCAGCCTGTAGCATCATCACCTAAGGCCATGTTATCATATGTATGATGTTGGATGGTAGATACCCAACGATTGGAGGTAATAATACCAGCTTTACTTGGTGATAGTGATACAACCATTCAATGTTAGACTTAAGCTGAGGATGAATTCATGCGTGTGAAATGGTTAGAATTATTCAAGAAAAGATGCCTTGCAGAAGAAAAAAAATGACATCTCAAGTTTGACATTACACATGTGAAACGTTGCTTTCAATTCGCTGGATGGTTTTCGCTGCAATCTTACAATGAACCTGTTTCAACGTGTTCCATTTAAGAAATTAGTGTTACTGCAAGGGAATTTGTGAAGCAAATTGGATTAATTTTGAAAATAATTGCAGCTGTTGACAATATTTTTGTTATGACTTTATACTATGCATACATATATATGTCTATATATATATATGTCTATATATACAAATATGAGCAGCTATAATGTAAAATTATTTTTACAATTGCTATGAATGAAATAATGTCCTACATAATTCATAATTGTAAAATAATATTATTTTATGAAATTTAAAGCAGTTGTTTGAGACATTTTTTTAAATTGGCTTCTAGAAAGTCATTTGATGGTACTCTAACCTTTATTATTTTACAGAGATTAATATTTTTGTGATATTATTTATTCTATTTAATTGTACATTAAAAAATTAATATGTTATTTCTCACATGGAGCAATTATTTAACAATGTTATAGAACATAGAATTTGTGAAATGAATTCATGTGAAATTAATACAATTTCATAAAAGTGTGTCATTAACTTAACATTATATAAATGTGAACTAGTTTTACTTTAAATAATAAAACTTTTATAATATTAATAAAAAAATTGAAATAATTCTATTCATTTAATTTTTATATAAAAGTATCCAGTTTTTTAATAGATCTTTAAATTTATATGTATAAAATTAATAATTTGGATGTAATTATATTTCTTATTACCTGTTTGTTTCAGAACAAGAAATTGTTACTAACAATGGACCGCTTGTTGGAGGATCCACGTGCTTCATCAAAATTTGGTTGATACTATCTAGTGCATCATGGGAACTTAAAAGAGACTTTGTTAAGTTCCCAGTATATGCTTTAGTGCTAGTGTTCTTTAACAAGCATTAGATACAATTCTGTTTTAAGAGTGAAAGATATCTCTCATGTCGGAATGCCTTGAAAATGCAAGTGTAAAGATTTTAACAATGATTTATTTAAACATTTGTGGAAACAGTGCATTTAGACATGTTCTGTTGATTTATATTTATCATATACTGTAAACAAAACATTTTCTAATATGTCAGTGCAGTGTTTGTTACATTGGATAATTCTATGAACCTCAGAGTACATGTAAGGATACTGGACCTAATTTTAATAATATTTTTTGTCCAGGCTGTAATGCCAGAACAAGTCAAATTCAAGATGAACGGGGTTATACCGAGTGTGCCAATTACAACTCTCGCTGGTATCGCGAGTCTCACTGACTTGTTGCCTGAAATGCCCCTTCCGACACCGTTGCCTCAGACTTTAACTAACAAATCCCTTTTATTTCATCCAAGAGTGGCAGAGGAAGCACAAATATTGCTAAGTGTTCGCAATGAAAACTTAGTGCCACAATTAATATTATCTTTATCTCAAACGTCGTCCGATCATATTGAACTGAAAGATAATTATGCGAGTGCAGAACAGCCTTTGGAAACCGAGCAAAATACTCCGGAATTACTTAAGGCAATTTTACAAATAAATCCGCATGTGTTTAAGGGGCCTCAATACAATTCACCGCGAAACTGGACCCAAGGCACACCTATGATGCACACCAACCAAACATCCGCTAATTATGGGCGATTCTCTCCATCCTACTCGAGTTCTTCGGGGTCGAGACAAACGCCGCAAGGTAGTCCAGCTCATCCTGCTGCTGCTAGGACAGTGTTACCTCCGCCTGCCGGCATAAACCCTTTACCTAACATGACTCCACAACCAAATATGTATTCTCCCGCACATATGAGTTCCCCCGGTACGCCGTTAACAAATCTCGGTAACGTAACACCTCAACATCACAATATGGCTGGTATGACACCTCAACATAATATGCATATGGCATCTCCTATGCGTGCTAATATACCTTTGCAACAACATCAGCCAATTAATATTCAACAGAATATGTATGATCCTATGATGAATCAACAAGTACATCATCCATTAGGAACACATCAACCAATGGACATAGATAGTACGGTACAAGAAAACCAGCCGTTTTTACTTGATCCAGTAACAGGTCTTCCCGACATTGATATACCGATTGAAAATATCGAGGCAAAACAGGGAATAGATAACGCGACGCAACATCTATTATCCACCACGCAAACCACTTATCCGACCATGGATACTAACGATATAGTCAACACATTGAACGCTACACCAGCGCCAATAATACAACACCAACAAAACAACAACTCAGAAAAGGGGGTCAAAATTCCTGTTACCACTCCAGAGAAACTAAAGGAGCCGGTTGTTATGTTGGATAGACTATCCTTAGCGGATCAAGCATTGATGCAGAAGAGTCTAGCCGCGTTCGCCGAGAAATCTCCGAGTCGAGCTGCGAAGATGGGCCTTTCCAATCGCGAGGAGGCGAAATCCGATTCGGAGAGCGAGGAAGAGATCGGCAAGAATAATAAATATTTCAAAGCACGCGCGAAAGAGCGGCAAGTTCAAAGAGAGAAAGAGAAAGCCGAGAGGAAGAAGAGCGAAGACAAGACGCGTAGACGAAAAAGGGTACTAGACGACGACGACGAGGAAGATAAAAAGGATGCGCTTACACATTCGAAGCCAAAAATTCGTAAGATAGAGAAGAAACTCGTCCCTGTATTGGCTAAACTCAGCGTGGAAGAGCTGATGGAAACCAACACGTATCAACGTTTCAATACGACCATAGAAACGATATTTGAGAACACAGAAGATGTAGCGACCAACACGGAGTTAGAAGACGACGGTGATGTGCCTCCAGAATTGTTAATTCCTAAATATCAGTTACACGATTTATGCACAGAAGCAGCCAAGCTGAAAGCGTTAGGGGCGATGGAGTCGATTCCAGCGGAGAGATTGGTTAGACTATTAAATATTTTGGAGAAGAATATTCGGGACGGAGCCAAGGTATCTCCGCTGGCGGATCCGGACGACGACGTCGAAGAGAGTCGATTATGGACGCAATTAGCCATGGAAAGAGTACAACGCGCCGTGGACGCATCTTTAATCGCATTGCACATCATGACGTCTAGTAACATGCCAAAAATGGTTTACCTTGAAGACGTGATCGACAGAATAGTCCTTTTCATGAAGTTTCAGTTGCAAAACACCATTTACCCTTCGTTCGATCCGGTTTACAAAATAGACACGAAAAATAAGACTGACAGTTATAATTCTAGTGGTCGTAAGAAAAGGGGTCACATGAAAGAGGTCCGCGAGAAGAGCATACTTCAGGTTTACAATAAGATGCACGAATTGGTAGGTCTACTTGCAGAATTATTGAATATCCAAGTCTTAACGGACACCAGCGTCTTACATGCTTCTACATTAGGTGTAGCGCCATTTTTCGTTGAATCGGTTAGCGACCTTCAGTTGAGCGCTTTGAAACTCGTCACGGTAATATTCACGAAATACGAGAAGCATAGGAGATTATTGTTGGACGATATTTTAGCATCCATAGCACGGCTTCCTAGCAGCAAAAGAAGCCTCAGGACTTACAGGTTAAACTCCGAAGATCACATACAAATGTTAACAGCACTGGTGTTACAGCTGATTCAGTGCGTTGTTGTGCTATCCGACAATATAATTCCACAGCAGAAAAAAGCGCAGGACGAGGAGGAGAAGAAAGAAGAGAAAAAGCCGAACTTCGTTGACGCGGATGTCTTGATCATCAATAAATACGAGACCGCCACCAGAATAGCGGGAAATTTTTTAACCGTATTTTTAAACAAATGTGGCAGCAAAGGAGAAGAGATCGATTACAGGCCATTGTTTGAGAACTTTGTTCAAGATTTATTGGCCACGGTGAATAAGCCGGAATGGCCAGCGGCGGAGTTACTTTTGAGTTTGCTTGGGAATTTATTGGTGGGCCATTTTTCCAATAAAAGCTCAGACATGGCGCTCAGAGTCGCGTCCATTGACTATCTCGGCGTGGTGGCGGCTAGATTGAGAAAAGATGCGGTCAGCTCGCAATGTAAATTGTCTACCATCGACCAGATTATAAAAGACATTAAAATCGAGCAGCAAAAGGACTCTGATTACGATCAGGTGAAGGACAAGGAGATAATGGGTCTGAGCGAGGACGAAGAGCGGATGGTTTTTTTACAGAAAGTTCTTCTGGACTATTTAGCCGTAAACGGAACCAAGGACTCCGCTTTAGGCTACGCTCGCCATTTTTATCTAGCGCAATGGTACAGAGATTGTGCCGTAGAAAAAACTCGAGTGTGTCAAACGAAAAATAGCCCTAGCAAGAAGATGCACAAGAAGAGGGTGAAAAAGAAAAATAAGCACCACTCGAGCGACCAAGATTCCGAGTCCGAGTTGGACGAGCAAGACGCGGATGAAAACGACAATAACGAGCAGAAGAATTCGGAGGCGTACAGAATTATAGAAGAGAAGAAGAAATACATTGTAAGTAGAATAAGGCCGTGCAGCACAGGCACGAAGCCGGATATTCTTCAAACGTACATCGATTACAATTCAGCGGAGCTGATATCTCAGTATCTCGCCTCGAAGAGGCCCTTCTCGCAAAGTTTCGATAGATATCTGAAGCAAATTCTGCACGTGCTTACGGAATCCTCGATCGCGATCAGGACGAAGGCCATGAAGTGTCTAACGATGATCGTGGAGGCGGATCCGAGCGTGTTGGCGCGGGTGGACATGCAAATGGGCGTGAAGCACTCGTTTTTAGACCATGCGACGTCTGTCCGCGAAGCGGCGGTCGATTTGGTAGGGAAATTTGTACTAAGTAGGCCCGAATTAATAGATAAGTACTACGACATGCTGTCGGCGAGGATCCTAGATACCGGCGTCAGCGTGCGTAAGCGCGTGATCAAAATTCTAAAGGACATCTGCATGGAGTGTCCGGACTTCCCCAAGATCCCGGAGATTTGCGTGAAGATGATCAGACGGGTGAACGACGAGGAAGGGATTAGGAAATTGGTGATGGAGGTATTTCAGAATATGTGGTTCACACCGGTCAGGGAGCGTCCAACGTTGGATTCGGAGTCGTTGTTGAGGAAGGTGATGAACATCACGGACGTGGTGGCAGCTAGCAAAGACATGGGTCTGGAATGGTTCGAACAGCTGCTGGTTAGCTTGTTCAAGCCTAAGGAGGACAAAGACGATAGTACAAAGATGCAAACCGAGCCCCCGAAGGCGTTGCTGACGGCGTGCAAGCAGATCGTTGACTGCTTGATCGAGAACGTTCTTCGCTTGGAGGAAACTAATCCAGAAGAAACGGAGAAGTCTGAGAAGAAAGGATCTTCTCAGAGATTAGTCGCTTGCTTGACAACGTTATATCTATTCGCGAAGATACGGCCGCAGCTGCTGGTGAAACACGCGATCACGTTACAGCCTTATCTGAGCTTAAAATGCCAGACGCAGGGTGATTATCAAATCATCAGCAGCGTGGCGCATACTTTGGAGTTGGTAGTGCCGTTGATGGAGCATCCCAGCGAGACATTTTTAGCCCAGTTGGAGGAAGATTCGGTAAAGTTGATCCTGCAACACGACAGGTCGGTCGTGGCCAGTTGCTTGTCCTGCTTAGGCTCCATAGTTAACAACGTGACCAGGAATTTTAAATTAATTCGAGACTGCTTTAAGAAATATTACGGACATCTGACTGAGTACAAATCCTGTTACGAGAAAGATCCCACCAATCCTATGCTGTTAAAGTATCGACCGTTCGTCAGGAGAGCTCTCTTCACTGTTGGTTTGTTGCTGCGACACTTCAACTTTACGGATCCTGAGGTGATCGAGGGATTGGCGGAGAACATAAAGGATCAGGTGTTCGAAACATTGAATTATTTCGTGCACTTGGACAACGATGACATTCGACATTTCACTTTGTCCGCAATCGGTTCCTTATGCATTCGCCATTACGAATTTATGTTACTTCCTGAGTTAAAGGAGCTGTACCATCATCTTCTCACGTCGGAGAATGCCTTGGTTCACATGAGGATTCAGGTGCTGAATAATATCGAGGTATATTTGCAGGAGGAAGACAAGAGGATGATCAAGCAGGACATGGAGTGGGCGAAGATGTCCAAACAAGAGAATCTGAAAGAAATGGGAGACGTTTCTTCGGGAATGGCCAGCACGGTCATTCAATTATACGTGAAGGAGATACTGGAATCTTTCCTGCACGTGAACATCAGCGTACGACACGCGGCGCTGAAGGTGATTCAGCTAATTCTGGCGCAAGGTTTGATTCATCCTGTCCAAATAGTCCCTTATTTGATCTGCATGAGTACGGATTGCGAGAAAGCGGTCAGTCACAGTGCGGACAAGCAGCTTCAAGATATCGAGAAGAAGTATCCTGGCTTCATCCACATGAAGTCTCAACTAGGCATCAGATTGAGCTTTCGTCTACAAAAAATCTTGCAAAGCGACACCACGGTAAGAGGAATGCGGGTAAAGGACGGTGAATTTCCTGGCGCATTAAACGGTTTCCTGTACACCATTCTGAGGAACACGAAACAGCAAAGGAGAGCCATCGTTCTATCTTTCCTCAAGCAGTTCGACGAGTCTGCGAAAACAAGCTTATCGCAGATGCTGTATTTGGCTGACAATCTGGCATACTTTACATATCAAGTGCAGGACGAGCCATTGTTCATCATCCACCACATCGACATCATCATTTCCATGTCAGGCACCAACCTGGTGCAGTCGTTCAGGGAGGCATTGCTGCCTAAAGAGGGGAGCAATCTACAGCAGCAGCATCACCATCTACAGATGCATCCACTCATAGGACCAGACGGACAACCCCGACCGGAACAATTGCTATCAGCTCTGGAAGACGAAGAAGATGACGAGGAAGACGAGGACGCGGTACTGGCGAGGTTGCCAGGTGACACGACGTTGCTGAGAGAGTATATCACCGCTAGCCAAGGTTTCTTGTTGCTGTTGACTTTAAGGCAGCACCTGAAAGACCTCTACGGCTTTTCCGATCAGAAGATCGGCCAGTACTCGCCAACGGAAGCGGCGAAGGTGTACGAGAAAGCGGTGAACCGCAAAAGCAACCTGCTGTTCAAACCAAAGGCTACCCTGCAGAGACTGAAGGAGGGCGTGAGCAACGCGGAGCTCGACGCCGAAGGCAGGAAGAAGCTTGTGAAGGAATACTTGGACTTCAAGCAGTTAATGCTGAAGTTCGATCTGGAGGAAGCGGAAGAAGATGGTAACGAGGGAGACACGAGCGGAGGCGGCAAGCATTCTATGGATACGTCGCATAAAATGGCGAACTCCGAGGCGGAGAGAATGGCAGACGGAGCGGGGAATCATCAGGTTGCGAATCAGTACCAGAGCAATCTGAACTCGTCGATGGAGCATCCGAATAATTCGGTGAACTCGATGGTCGCCGGCGGCCCGATTCCGGCCCCCATACCAGTGCATACGACGCCAACGGCCATGAATCCTGCTTCTGCACCCCAAGCGGCTGCGCCGCGTGTGCCCAAGCTGACAATACACGCGCATCATACGGAAGGTGTGAAGGAGCACCGCAAACATCGGGCGCACAAAACGGAAAAAGTTAAAAAACACAAGAAGAAGAAGAGGAGAAGAATCTCCGACAGCAGCGATAGCGGCGAGGACTATAGTGATCCTGACTTTCTAGTGTGAGTGCGGTGGTGTGTGTCCGCGCCCGTTGTGTACATATTACATACTACGTACGAAAAAGAACTATTAAAAATACGAGAAATGACACGCACTGCGCGTGGTTGGTGTGCGTGCTCTTGTGTGCGTGCGGCGATTCATTGGTGCGTATCGTGTCGCCCGTGAGGGAAGTTAGCCGTTCTCTTCTGTTTTTCTTTTTTTTTGCGTAACGAAGAGAGAGAGAGAGAGAGAGAGAGAGAGAGCGGGGGGGGGGGGGGGGGGGGGGAGAAAAATTATATAAGTTATATATGATACACTGATCTTATATGAACCAGTGTCGGACGCTCTGAATTCGCGACGAACTTTAACTATAACAATGGACTAAAACTTTTTAGCGAAACTAAGGAGAAAAAAAAAAGAAGGGAAAAATGGATGTGGAAATCATGTGGATTGTACAGAGGACGGTGGTGCTCTGCGGGTATGCGTGCGATCTTGTCTGCGACGATTGAAAGGGAACGAGAGAGAGGGAGAGAGTGCGAGTAAGAGAGAAATTTTAAATATTTCGTCTCACGAGACGAGTCCTTAGGATTATATCATGTTGGATAGATCACGTGGTGGATGCGCGTCTAAAGATTTCTCAGTCCATGTTGAACCGTTCGAGATTTCGAGGTATCTCATTCACATGTCTGAAGGCAGGAACTTGGTTCAGCTTTAAGCCAATTCTTCGACTCTATTTGCTTTTTTTATTGCCGCTTTTCAAACGTAACAGTTCGTTCCTTCTTTCTTTCTTGACGGAAATCTTCGAAATCGTAATTGACATTGAACGGAAATCTTTTCGGTTTTCAATGAATATTAATATATCGATATTAATACTGGAAAATTGATTAGAATAGCGATTCTATTAGAGAATCCTCGAACCAAGTTCCCGATTGGAGAGAGAGAGAGCCCGAGAGTACAACAGAGTTTTGTCACGGAATGCATCACATTTTCGTTTTTTTTTTTCGAACAAACGTTGTCTGTAAATAATATTGAATAATAACAGCAACATTGGTACGAGATATTAGTATTCTGTTTACAAAGAAGGGTAAGGAAAGATCATTAGGGAGACCATTAAATGCGAGAAGATTGGAAATTAACCGAGAGAGGATTTAAAGGGTAATCGGAGAAAAATTGATACTTTTCGTTTTGAACTTAACAAAAATGGAGAACGTAAAATAACAAGCTCGGGGAGAAACACGCAAAGAGGTAACACTGGAAGAAGAAAGAAATTACAAGTGAAAGAAACAGAAAGATAGAGAAAAAGATTCGTTTAGACCTGCTCCACAGCATGTACAATAGAGAAAAAGTGTGTAGTAAGAAAGGATTTAAATAAAAAAAGAGGAAGAAAAAAGAAACACATTGCCTATGCATTATAAAAGCGAGAAAGAGAGAGAGTGAGAGAGAGAGAGAGAATGAGACAGGGAGAGAAAAGATGAGTGCGCGAGAGATAGAGAGAAAGAGAAAAAAAAACTCGTTGTTTGTAATATCTGTACATACAAATTTCAAGTAAAGTATCTTATTTTCTTACAAACTATATAGTGGTGACATTACGAAAGAATACTTAAAATTTTGTTGTAATATTAAGTATTTATTCAGAATTCATGTTGTCCCAATATAGTTTGCTTTATACACACTCACTCAACACTCTCTCACACACACAAACAGATCGATACATACACACAAACATATACAAACAACTCGTCTTTTGGTGTAATTGAAAAAAAAACTATCGTTTTTATACAAGCTTAGGAGTAAACAAAAAACACAAGAAAAGAAAAAATCTAATAAAAGTGCAGAACGAAAAGAGGAAAAGAAGAAAATATAAAGAGGCAAAGAAGAGAAAGAAATTGAACGAAAGAAACATCCTCTCGAATGGAGAGCTCGGGAAAACGAATGAAATCGTTGAGGAAGTGGGGTAGGGGAGAAGAACGAAAATCAGAAAAGGAACGACAACACGACAAGAAATGGCTCAATAAAAAAAAAAGAAAGAAAGAAAAACATGCGAAGGAAAGAAGAATGGGAGATCTTCGACGGATCACGCAGTTTATAGCGTCTCGTTTCCTCCGTGATTACGTCACATGCGAATTCGACTATCCAGTACGAAGCACCACGGTGCTGAAATCCCATAAAAAAATCCGTGATTCGAGAATCGAGCACTTGTGATCTCCAGCGATATTTAAAGCGAGGTGCATTGCTGTTTTCATCGCGGTATAATTCGTCTTTTTTATACGTTTATAGAAAGCTCATTGGTCGTCATCAACAAACACTAATCGAAACGAGCAATTCGAGACTAACTCGTACGTTCTGAATAGTCGAATTTTCTGTAACATATATTTAATACATTTGCATATACTCTGATCCCAAGTCTGCGACTTGGTTAAACACGAAGAAAGAGGGAGGAAAGGTTTGGAGGTAAAAAATCATGCGATTTTCGAATCTTGTGATACCATCGTCCACGCGCATTCTTTAGATCGCTAGTTTGAACGTTTGTAAATCATTAGGCGGAAACGGAAACACGGAGGAAACGGGTTGCACGAGCTGGAAGTCTTGGCGAACGAAAAGGCGGCGACGGAACGAACGAGGGAAAGAGAAAGAGGGAAGGGGTTTTTACTTTTCACGTGGATCATCCTTTCGTCCTGCGAGAACGTTACCATTTTACGATCATCGTCATTGTTGCATTTACACTTGGTCGTTCATTTCTCATGGAACACACACACGTAAAAAAAAAAAAACGAAAAAACGATAAGAAAAAGAAAGGAAGGAAGGGAAAAATTGCTGGCTGTTCAACGGATCTATAGAGATCAGTCCGCGGAATGTCAACGAAACGAACGCAAAAAGCAAAATGGTCTATTAGGTGATAATACGCTTCTTTCGTTTTAATCTCGATTTAAAGTAGCACTTTATTGGGGCTCAGATGTACATTCATCTATATCTCATCAATAAATCTGGCAGCAAAAGAAGTTTGATATGGAATATTCATTCGATTAGTTGTTAAGAGTCAACTATACTAAATCCGCAAGAGATGCACGCGGATTTTGATTCCCGAACAATTTAGTTCCTTTTTCTTTTACCATTAAATACTCCAACGATTCGTTCACGGGAAGATTGATTGTAATTTATAAATAGAATTGTAATTATTGAAGATTGATTATCGATTACAAAATAGGAGAAGAATGATTATTATCAATTCGAGTGCATTTCTTGCTCTTAGATACTAATAGAAAGAGAAGGTTCTCAGAAAATCGTCGCGAACCGTTAGACATCCGAAATCAAAGATTCAACAGGAAAAAGATCTAGAGATATTACGAAACCGATTATCGAAAAATAATATTGGAATTCTGATTAATTTCAATCGGAGTATTGAAAATAGTTCGAGCCTCGCACGAATCGCTCCCTTCGATCGGGTTCCCTTTAGTCTTAGAGCCTAATTTCTCATCGAAAGGCGAGATCGATCGCGATCTGAAGGATCCCATGTCCGATTCTTTACCGTCCCCTAACCGTGTGCAATGCTAGAAATTAGAGAAAAACTCGTGGTAGACTATCTATGGCGAGCGTGTTGAAGTTTTCCAATGTGGTAAACTGGCCATATTTACGCCGTTCCTATTACTATGAAAGCGATGTGTAACCACGCGTGGCCATTTTTTCTATTCAATTAGAGGAAGAGGTGCGTTCGTTAGAAGTGGCGTCGCGGACTTATTCGATGGATCCTGGTGTTGTCCGATCGATCGAAGCAAAAAAAAAAAAAAAATAAAACGATATAAGAGAAAGAAAGAGAAGAATAAGAGGCGGAGATGGTGGAGGAGAGTGAAAAAAAGAAAAGAAAAGAAAGCATTCGAACACACACTTGTTGCGCCCTTGCAGTTTGCACAAGGAAAATGGAGGGGGAAGGGGGGAAGATATCGCATGGTATCGATGAACAAATATATAGTTAGAGGGGGGCAGCGACTAAAATTAATCGTAGATGAAAGGAAGGAAGGAAGGTCTCGAAACTGTACAAATGTTCAAGCCTGTATATATTTATTATATAAAAAAAATGAAAAAAAAATAATTGAAACTGGGTCAAGAAGAGAGAGCGTGAGAAAGCGGTGGGTGGGCGGGGGGGGGGGGGGGGGGTTGTCCTCGAGTTGTCTAGGAATCCTTGTTACGATGAGGGATAATAGAGAATGAGAGGGTGAATAGAGTGTGTGTGCGCGAGTGAGTAAGATGGAAGAATGATCGAAAGCGTGTTGGATTACGACGGGAGGTTTGGAGCGTTTCATTAAACACTTTATTGTTCGTTGTAATAAACTTCTAGAGAAGAAAAGGTCTTGTAATAAACATTATTGAAAAAAGGGACGAATTCTAAACGATTATATTTCTTTGTGCATATATACATATATAGGCTGTTATATATATGTATGCACACTCATACTTCGCAGGGATGAACTCGGAGGATTATTAATGGTATGGTGTTTAATTTATGGCGAGCCCGCGGGAAATTTGGCGTGAATTGTAAAATTTTGCGAAACAGAGAGAGAGAGAGCGAGAGAGAGAGAGAGTAGGATGTGAACGAAAAGCTAAACAAAAAAAGGAGGAAAATGGACAAAGAAAAGTGACAGAGAGAGACAGAGAGAGAGAGAGAGAGAGAGAGAAGAAGCGAATGAAAGAATTATAGACACCTAATCGATTCTCAGATCGAATCGTACTCAGCACAGTACGAGGCACATTTGTATTATAACATTATATATATATTGTATCACCTATGTTTTTGTATTTGGTAATCTAACGAAAGACGAAGAAAATCTACAAAAAAGGATATCGAATTAACGAACAGAAGGTTAATAGAAAGTATATTATATATTTGAGTAAAATCGTCGAGAATTGGTGTTATCCACGACTGAAACGGAGGGCAAAGGGGAAAAATCACATCATACTTGATTATTTTTTTTTCCATTTTTTTCTTCTCTACATTTCGCTTTTTTTTTTCTCCTTTATGTGTGTTCGGTTTCTGCGTTCGATACACATATACGCTCAGGAAGGGAGGGAATCAATTAATTATTCGATTAAATTAGTCCTGGATAAAGCCAACGCTCGTTTACTCATAACTTATTATGTACATCGTCTGAAGAAAACCGGTACGTTCGTAAAAGAAAAATAAACATAAGTATGTATTAATCGGTTCTTTTATTCTCCCCTTGCCCTCCACCATCTTGTTGCACTCGTCCAAATACCGCGACTGATATCGATTCGCGGTTGCAAAGTACTTATCTCACAGAAATTAAACTAAATAGTTGCGTCGTGTTGTGCTGAGGTCGCGTTTTTTTTTAGAAATCCAACAATCTTATGTAACAATTTTAACTCTTCGCGAACCAAGCGAACAAAAGTCGAGGCCGTGAACTATGTAGGTTTACTTTTACCCTGATCTTTATCCATTTACAAACACGCGTAATTTGATACGAAACGGAAACGCCTCAATCCCAGATCATTCGCGTATATTTTAAAAATATTGCAGCAGTTTTAATCCTCTGCAATCGAGGACTCCGAAACGATACCATTTAAAATTGTTTACAAACTCGAGAAATCCGCTGTGGAACACAAAGAGAACAATAAATCGCAGTAGCTTCATTTATTTTTTTAACCCATTCCATACGAGAGGAAATTCCTCGCCAAAGTAAACCAATTTTGATAACTCCCGAGTGCAAAGGATTAAAATCGGAATTAATTTAGCCCCGTACGGTTCACGGAAGGTTAATAGAATCTATTTGTATTTGTATAAGTCGAGTATTCGATATTTCCGGCGAGTTTCACACTAATTTGCTCGAGGCAATAGGCGACAAGTAGCACAAACGCTATTTGTATTCCAAGGTTTTAGCAATTGTAAATAAAATACAATGGAAAATTGCAACAATGTTGGAGTACGGTGATTCGAAATGGATCGATCAAAAAATATGTATAAAGTCCTCGTTTAGTTTGCTTTCATTGCATATCGTCGAGTCCCTCAGTTAGGGAATCTTTTGGAAAATTCTTACTTTAGAAAAGATATTTTTAGTAGTAGGGAAAGCTACCCAATTATTGACACTTGAAAATGCGATCATAAATGAAAGTTACATAAAAAAAGTGGCCAGAATTGATTGTTTTGATTTTTTTTGTAATTGTCATATCACCTAGTAAAATTTAGAATTGGGAGAAGATAAAAAAAATGATAACACAGAAACTTCATTTCCGTGCTGAATATCATTGCAATAAACATACATTTCGGATACGATTACCTTAGCAAGATTTAAACAAAATTATTTTTCGAAGAGTCTTTATAACGCATTGTAGTCGCTTATTAGTCTCTTATAGTCTCTTATAGTCGCACAAATTGAATAATTATTTGACGGTTTTCACTATACTAAAAATCTTTATTTTTAAATCGGTGTCAGGATTAGGATGGTTTACCCTATATCTTTTCGCGAATCAAGTACAAATACATCAAGTTTTCGTTCTAGGAAAGCGAGTCCGAAGAGTTTGGAGAAGTTCAAACGTGACCACGAAGTAAGTACAATTACTGTAACTACATTGATTATAATGCAGAATATAATGCAGCAATTGCGTTGAGCATTCGTTATTTTATAGTGCATATGTTCGATTGATTAATTTATTAAAATTGGACCCGGTAAAAATTTAGCAGAGGAATAATGGGAAACATATCATATATTCGTTAGCTGTACAAATTTTCGTGTTCCTTTGGGAATATGTAGCCTCTCAACCCATTCGCAACCGATGACGTATTGGCACGTGAAAATCAACGCGGGCTATTTCCGACGATGACGTAGTAATACGTCAAAAGACAAACGGGGCTTTTTAGCTGCGAATTATACCGCGGATTCTTACGCATTTATGGCAAAAATATAGGGAGCATATAACATGCAAAAATATGTAAAATATTCAAAGTAAAATACACGTTGCTACATTTGGAATGTGTTACAAACGTTTACTGAAGCTCCATTGCTTTAATTGTGTTACGAGCAATACTTTTTTTATGTTCAAAATTGTTTATTTCATTTTACTGTATTTTGTAATTAATATACGTCACTGAACAACAAAGCAATGAGACATTCCAGAGAAGCAGAATAATAACTTGAATCTTGAAGAAGCAACTTAATTTGTTAACATCCACTGTTTACAAATTGAGTCAGTTTATGCGACATAACCGAGGTTACGAATGGGTTAAGCATAAAGCAAAATTTTCCTGGCAAATCGCTGCCCTGTAAAAATTCGTCGCCTTAGGCTGTAACTTATTTATCATATATCTAAATCTCTGATTTGAGGGGTTTAAATAAAAAATACCGTACGGTTTATGAGTGTAAAAATTGTATACTGATATACATATAAGTACTTTGAATCGCGTTAGCTATCATTAACGGTAAAATAAATATTTTACGAGTAGAATAAATTAATACGACGATACGATCGTTTATACTAACTTTTACATTTTTTAATCGACACATTTCTTAGTAGATTTTTAAATCCTCCGACTCTTCGTTCCTCCAATGGACACATCTGTAATACCATCCATATGTAAATAAATAAACGGTTTAATAATTTATCCAGTCACTTACATTCTTGGGATATCCTTAATGTACTGAAATTCATTCGCGAGCTTCGTCCAATCTTCGCTTTTACATTTTTCCCTCCAAACCTTTGTAGTATCCAGCAAAGTTGAATAATCTCCAGTTTCGACGAGTTCTACTCTTTTTATCTCCACCGACTCGCTTTTGTTCGGCTTCTTCGAACGTAGAATCAGGTCTTTCCTCTTTTTAGTGAATTCTTTGTCTTGTTTTCTAAAAGAATCATTTCTGCGTAGCTTAATTCTTTCTATTTATAGTATTACAGTTCGTTAATAATTTTATTAACCCTTTCACTACGATTTCTTCGAACATAGAATTAAAAGCATAGAAAAGTGCAACTTTTATTGATACGAAAACAGACCAAATATAAATATATATGTATTTCGCTTATTTGTCTACTAAAATTTCATAGAATAAGCGAAAATCAGCATTCATGATTTCGAAAGTTTCGAGTTTCAAGAATTTCGGAGGTTTTGAGACTTCGCAAAGTTTCAGATTCGAGTTTAACAAATCTAAAAATTAAGTGTCGAGTTTTAACCCATCTCTAGAATCTTTTATTTTTTCTTAAATAAAATTAAGTTACAATGAACTGCAAGTTATTTAAATTTTGCAGTATAAATTTACATTTAATTTTTTACGCCACCTAATATTAATGGCTAGGTACCTTCTTGCTTAATTTCACTTACCTAAATTCCTTAATCAAAGTTGCGTCGTATTTGTGTTTTTCTTTCGAATCATTCGACTCTTTCAACACGTTTTCTAAATATTTCTTCTGTTTATATGCCTCCAAAGCTTCCTGAATTTTCTCTCGACGCTTTTTCCTTCGATTTTCTTCCATCTCCCTTTTCAATTTCATTTGCAACTTTATTTGTTCCTCATCCATCGATCGTTTATTCTCCCTTTCAATTTTCCATTGTTTGATCAATTCTTTCTTGTCGCTTTTATTCGAATTGGCACTGGTATTGGTACTTCTTGCTTCGGATCCGGATTCTTTCATCTTTTTCACAATATTAATCTTGCTTTCTTTAACAATTGCAAGATCTGGAAAATCTGTGTCCGCATAATATTCTTCAAGCTCTTTGCAAGCTGCTTCTTTCATATTTTGCTCTTTTTGCAACTCTTTCTCTCGACGCCATTCCGTCACTTTTGCCTTTTGTTTCTCGCGTAAATCTTCATAGTGCTTGTACCATGCTTCGTGGTTCACTATAGCCTCAGCAGACAAATCCGGACACTTTTTCTGAATCGCTGCGACCAGCGCTGGAATATTTTCGCACTTTCTTCGCATCTTTATAAAGAAGAGATGATCTTGTGCGCTCCAATTTTCCGTGTGCCCTGTTAGCAATGTTAATTATCGTATCACAGCTGGTCGTCCTTTGTATACATAATATTATAAACGTAACAATAGTAAATTGCATGGGATACATGTAAGAAACAAAACATTAATTATACGACGCTTGCAAGATTGTAAAATTATTATATAGGGGAAGAATATTTTGGAAGAGAGAGAAAGGGTTTCAACCTTGTCGTATTTATGTATTTAAAAGAATACGGCAAATCTTACACACCTTTACATTAATAAACTAATTTAATAAAATAAAATTAATAAAATAAACAAAAACAAATAAATCTCAAAATAATTTCTAAATAAAATAAACCATCGTTTTTAAAAATGTTGCTACTATCCATTTTGCCCTACTAACAATAAGGCGGACAAAAGGAACAACAATAAAAAATGGCATATTAGGTATTATAGTCATCGCAAAAGTTGAAACCATGATCCAAGTATATCGAACACTCTTGAACATTGAATCCAGTCCACTAAGGACTTGAAATTTTTCAGCATATTTTTATTTTCTTATTTACGAATGATTTCAAACCATTCTGTCTTATTCAAAAGAAATTTTTTTCCTTTGCAGAAGGAAAACATATGTTATCCATTTTTACCGGTTTCGTTTTCCCCGCCATGTATATATTTATTGATATAGATTTAACAGTTTTATAACATCATATTTATTCAAGGTGTAAAGGAACACGGTTTTGTAGCTCTTATTAATTAACAATATTATGCACTAATAGGAAATAAGTAGCATCTAAACAGAAATAACATAGCAAGCCAAGTATTTAGCTCGATTATCCCGAAAGTCTGCATCTCCTACTTAAGTACATTGTTAAAAGATTTAATTATTTACATGATTGTGTTATTAGAAGTTCGCAATGTTCCGCAGCTGACGTTTAAAAGTGTTTCAAAAAGTTCTTTCGTTACCTGTTACTGCAACCAGAGCATGAAAATCGTCCACATCTTTGTATTCTATTTTTCCTCTCCTATTTTCCGGGTTAGTTTGGCAATTTGGTAAACGAGTCCTTTGAGCTTTTTCATATCTATATAAATTAGGTTCAAATTCTTCTAATTCAGCGTCTAACGTCGCTCTTTCCTCAATTAGCGCTTGCATTGGGCAAGATTTCTTGAAATCCTGCATTTTTTGCGAAAGTTTGATCAATTTTAATTTGTACGTGTTTACATCTATACAAATGAACACAAACAAAAATATTTGTACTACATTAAACGATTCAAATTGCACAGTAGAATATTTATTTACCTAGCTTTTGTATCTCTTCCGGATTTTTCGCAATACGTTTCGCAGAATCCATTTCGGATGCAATGTCGTTTATATTTTTGTACATTCCGTTCAAAAAATGTTGCCTGCCAAATATTGAACAATTTCCAATTAATTAAATTTTAACAGGTGTAACGCAATGATTGATTAATTGTTCTTGATTAATTGGAATTCGTATTGCGTTAAGTAGTCGCGATAAAATGGCGCTTTACAAGATTTACCTTTTCAAAGATAATCCTCTGTGCTCGTTCACGATATCTTGCAACAAGTTCGAGTCTATTTTCATGTTCTCAATCGCGCTAATTAGTCCCCTTTCAAGAATGTCTTCCTGTTGCCTCAATTTTAACAGAGGTTTCATGTACAAATTTCTCTCAGCGGAAGTTACTTTCTTCCTCGACGCGACTCTTCTTTCACCAGCACTATTTCCGCCACTGCCACTCATTGGCGTAATCAATTATATCTAAGTGGCCGCTAATTTATCGAGGAATTGCGCTCAGTAACCCTTTGAGTGTGACATTTAACGTGAAAGTACTCGCATCAAAGTTCTGAACGGTTTTCGATTATAGCGTTAGTCGACTGTATAGTATGCTATGAGTTTCCATAGCAATACCCCATGGCCATTAAACGCGCACGTTTATCGTTGCACCTGCTTCATACTTAAAACTAAATACATCACACTCGCAATAAATGCGGAAGGTTTTCAGATACAGTCGCTCAGGAAAGTCTTCGTACGCCTATCCATTCCAATATACTTACAGTGTCTACAAAAAGTATTTAAATATCTACATCTTTTAAGCAGGCGCTTTTCGATCAGTTTCTACAATTTCATTTCTAGGACAGCAAATTTTCTATAGTCGCATAAGAATACTATTCAATTATGACAAACTTAACATAATTAAGCGTAGGTAATTATTACCTAAATATCAAAATAAATTCGATGGTGTATCAATACTATTTCTAACTACTGTACACAAGTACATGAATTTTGAATATTTAATTTACCAAAATATATCTTTCTCCTCTTTATGTGTGAAAACCTCTTGTTCTACGAAATTTTTAAGGATCATACTCAAGTTTAAGACAGGGTGTTAGGATTAGGTTTGCTTTCAACTTTAAGGGTTTAGCGATTTTCTAAACGTCCCTTTTGCCGTGCACTTTGCGCAACGATCGAACAACGACCGTTTTGTAAAGGTTCGTCAAAACGATAATGTATTTGTTAAAAAGTTGTTTAAAAGGAAGATGGGTAGGATCGTGGATAGGGCGGGTCTCTATTTCTTTATCGTATAACTCGTAATCGTATCACGCAATTGTACGATACACGTATTAATTGTATTGCTAACAATAGCGAGCGAATTGGCTGCGCATAGGCATCTTGATTTTTCCGTGTATTTAGTTGAAGGCGAAAATTTAATAAAAGTCCCAAGAATATTATCCTATAACCTTTTGCCACTGGCCCTTGCAGTTCATTTGTTACAAACAAATATATCGTGTCATGGTATCTGAAGAAAAATATTAATTCCCTGGTTCCTAGACATCCGATTTCAATGCCCCTTGGTTTAAATTAAAGGAGAAGATCTCAGGAATGTAATCCTCTTAGCAATTTGCCGATAAACGTTGCGGTTAATTTTGTATAAACAAATCTTTCCTATTTTTTGCAGCTACTTAAAAACTATACATGGGAAGGCTTTAAAGGTATACCGAGAGCATTCCTTGGACTTTTCCATTTAATTTGAACCACGGGTGATCCAAATCGGAGGTCTAGAAGCCGAGAAATTACCATTTTTAACGAACTGTAAAAGTTTTATTCGATAAAATTTGTCCGAACAATGAACAATTCTTGTTAAAGAAAAAAATTAATTTCTCCGCTTCTAGGCATCAGATCGGGACAAACGGCGACTCAAATCAAAGGGGAGTAGGTTTCAACTCGATAGTACTTCCGGTTTAGATTTTATAAGCGTTTATTTCGTTTAATTTGGAATAACTTGTAAGTTACAAAGGGAGTCGCTTTTAAACATATTAGAACTTATTACTAAGCTTTAATTTGACTCAAGGTTGGTAAGTATAGGACGTTTAGAAGCGAAGATATAAGCATTTAAAAATGAATTCTTTTTATGATATAGTTTGATTCTAATGATTTATCCTATATTTCTCTTGCGATTTAATGGCTAAATTTAGTTTCAATTCTAACCGCTACTAATGTTAAAACCGTATTTCGTGTAAAATCGGTAACGTCGAGAGTGACGCGCGAATGGTAACAGGGCTCGCGAGTCCTCGAATTCTGGGACAAAAATATGCATTCGGTGATAGGTCTATCCTGTTCCTCGTCTGTGGACACAAATTGCCGTAAGATGATAGGTCTATTCTGTACCTCGTCTGTGGTATTACATACGTATAAAGAAATCATAGCAATTTTGTGACCCTTTAAACGTTGGTAGCCAGCAATGTTTCCCGCCACTCAGCATTAATGAGGTTCTTACTATGTTAATTGGTAATTAAATTTGTACTATAAACATTTTATTGCCAACTATTAGGCTCTATGTAGGATTATATAGTGGATAAATATAGTAATAGGAAGAATAGAATCGTAAGTGATCGATTTATTCCGAAACAATGACTTCTCTACTTGTTGAATAGATCGTGACGTTAAATAACCCTAAACTTTCAAAATACTGGTTAATACTAGTTTTTATATTAACAAAATTCGTAATTCTGTTTGCAAAATGATCTTTTTTGTTAAGAATCGTTAAATTTACATTTATGGGAAGCATTTAAAGTGAGAACGAAAGATACTCGATTTATTCGGAAATTCAATGGTAGAATAATGTATATTGGTTAGGAAAAAAGAAAGTTTTAGAGCTTCGATTTATTATAAATAAATTAACAATATTTTTCCGTATAAACTTTATTTTGTTCAAAATTTTTTAATCTAGGGTGTTATATACATCCAATGGTAATTTTTATTTTCAGAAAATTAAGTAGCAAGTGGGGTATTCTGTACGTTGATTGGTTACTTCATAATTGGTAACAAAGTTTAGACGAGGGGGCGTTAGTTCTATCCTGGAATTTGAAGTGATAGGACGTGTCGCTAATTGCTCCAATTTTAAGGTGCGCAAATTTAATTTTTTTAATATTTAATCGTTTCTCAGACATTATTATCGCTTTCATTTACTGTTATGACAGTTGATTTTTACTGTCGATACCTTTCTGGTAACAAGTTTGTTCAAAATCAAGCGAAAGTTTCGTTCGAATTTGGCGCACGCTTTCCTTCCCCTTTTTCTTTCGATTGTGTTAAAACTTCAACATTTCTCCGAAATATTTCAATTGTAACTGTTGCTCTGCTATGCAATAATTATATTCCATTAGTATATTCTATTAATTTGTTGTTAATTGGCTTTCTTACTTCGTTACAGAATTTTGGTGGCAATTCGAAAAAGGCCGTTGAAGAAACGCAATTGCGATGAGACGCCATGACGCTTGGCGGTTTTGATTTAAAATTTAAACGGAGCATTGCGAAGAACTGAAAGCGTTTTATAATCTCTTACGACGATTAGGTAAGCATATACATGTATTTTTATTCCTTTTTTATCAACACATGTATATTTTATTAAATGATCAATGATCATCGGGCTAGTTAAGAAATTTTTTCATTTCGTTTTACGTTGCGATTGCAAATGGAGTCGTTCACTTTTGGCGCGAAAGTACAGCTAGAATATCCTCGAAATTCGATCATATTTCTCGCTCTATAACTTACGTAAAATTAATAGATTTTCGAAATAGTTTTTATAATTAAATCGGCGAAAAACATACATTATGTTTATATGTATATGAATTTTCGAATGAATTTTATCGACATGCATTTTCTCTTTTGTTGCAGATTTTTGGTAACTTTCTGCTGAGTTTTTGGGTTTGATTCTTCGAACCGTGTGAGTACCTTCCATACCTGCTGCAGCTAGCTCAGCTATGTTTCTACGGTCGGTGAGTCGCATGCTTTTGGGTATTTCTGGTGGTTGTATTTTTATTTCTTTCTAGAAGCACAGTGACCGCAAGTGTGTTTTATACCTGTGAATAGTAACATTTTCTTGCGTTTTATTTATCAACTTAGCGATACAGTTTATATATGTTTATAGCTGCTTTACACGTTCGGTAAAGTAGTTTTGACGATCTTTCTTACTAGATTCCTTTTTTTTACCCAACATCGAGAAAACCCTCCATTTGAAATTTCTCCAACTCATCTCTTTTCTCTTTAATTTCCTTTTGTATTAAAAAACAAAATCTACAGACTCCATTAAACTCTTAGGAAGTTTCCCTCATTTATTATTACAAATGATATCAGCGAAGTTGTCTGATAAAATTATGTAGACGTAATAAATAAAAACGTGTAGGGTTGAGACGTAATAATCTATATTAGGCGACAAGTATTAAGTACACGAATTAATTTGATGCCTTTATGCTTACAGTGTTAATGATTTTATTCACTCAAAATAGTCGTCTGTTTTATTACAACGGAATTTATAAATCGCTTACGATGGAGATTGAATAATGGAAATCTTTTTGAGTACCAAAAGTATCTTTGATTTTCCATAAATACACATTGAATTTTGTGAAAGGGGAATGAGTTTGTTTGTTCACCTAATGATTCACTATTTCAGCAACAATTTTAACATACGATTTAAATTCAAGATATAGTTCTAAGATACAAAACTGAATTGATGAATTTATTTTATAATGTGTAAATACTAAAGGGCAACACCAATCATATTTAAGAGAGGATAGATGCTCGCTCTTGTTAAAAATACGTATTTAATTAGATAACAAAAGCGGATTATTCATTGGTATACCTAATATATATGACATATAGGACAAATGTATAATGTGTGTTATAAGAATTTAACACCAATCATATTTAAGACGGGAAATGTACTTGATCTTGTTAGAAACAAATATTTAATTTGTGTACAAATGTGGATTATTCATTGGTACATCTAATATATATAACATATAGAATAAGTGAATAATGTATGTTATAATAATTTAACACCAATCGTATTTATAACAGGATAGATACTTGATCTTGTTAAAAATAAGTATTTAATTTGAAAACAAAGGTGGATTATTCATTGGTACATCTAACATATATAACATATAGAATAAGTGAATAATGTATGTTATAATAATTTAACACCAATCGTATTTATAACAGGATAGATACTTGATCTTGTTAAAAATAAGTATTTAATTTTAAAACAAAGGTGGTTTATTCATTGGTACATCTAACATATATAACATATAGAACAAGCGTATAATGTGTGTTACAATAATTTAACACCAATCATATTTATAACAGGATAGATACTTGATCTTGTTAAAAATAAGTAGTTAATTTGAAAAGAAAGATGGTTTATTCATTGGTACATTTAATATATATAACACATATAGCAAATGTGTAATGTGTGTTACAATAATTCAAAATCATATTTAAAACAAGATAGATACTTGATCCAGTTAAAAATAAATATTTAATTTCCGAACAATAATTTGGTACACCTAATATGTATGTGACATATAGAACAAATGTATAACGTTTGTTGTAATAATTTTATAATTACACTCTGATATCATTAATTTTGCAAAATGTATTAATCGATTTTTCTTTGAGTATATTGCCTACACCGTGGCGTCGTCTCGCGGTAGCTCACGATAACGCAGTTCCCTCCCATGCTGGCGAACCAACGACTACATTCACGTTGCGGCGAGGCATTTATACGGGTGAACAGCAACCAGGCGCTTTAGTCTCTCCTTGGGACGCGACGCGTTAGTATGGGGTATGAACGCACCCCTAAAGGTGTGAACCGTGGTACCGTGCATTGAAAACAAACGCCGTGACGCGACTGAAAAAGTTGCATGATACACACCACGCTAAACGGACGTATCCTCTGGCCCGTGTTATCGAATCTTTTGTCCAAGCGGCGTTCTACCGTATCCAAGTGAGAACTGTCAGTCTGCAAATGTCCGGTGAATCGATCGTGTAACACGCGTGTCGTCCGATGAGAACTGGCGGTTTCGTCAACGACAGGTCCACACGATTTCGGGATTAAATCGTTCGTCCATGCGACACTCGTCGTCGCCTGTGCCTGTCAGGGATACGTGAAGAAGGTTTCTCTTGTTGCACACGGCAGTAGGTGAGTGTGAAAAATGCTACATACGTATGTGCAATCACTCACGAATGTTTTCTTACATCCCTTAAAATTTCGAATATTTTTAACCCTTTCTCGGATTTCCAAATCTAGCTTCATAGTTTTAAGTTTCTTTTTAACCCTGCTACGGTCTTTAAGATTCTATTCAATTTAATTACTGTCTTTCCCCTATAGAAAGGTTTTATAATTCTGGTAAGCAGCATCTTCAACATAGACATTGATATTTAAATTTAGGAAAATTAATAACAAGTTTTGCATATCTGCTTCAAAACTGAGAGATGCTTTAGTAAAATAGGAACATGTTAGGGTCGAAAGTGATCCGCAGACCGTAGCAGGGTTAATTTAATCACCTCGCTGGTAATTGTAAAGTAACTAACTTGAATTGAGTAGATAATGGAAGATTAAGTCAATTTTCAAATTACTATATCGATATTCATTGAAACATGCAAAGTTTAAATTTTCGTGTGACCTTTACAGCTCCCATAATTCGAAGGGTTAAAAGAGGGTGTCGTGAGGTCGAGCTTTGAATTTTCGTATATTTTCCTATAAATAATTGGAAAATCTTGAAGGAATCTTGTAAATAAACAATCGCAGTGGCTATAAAATATTCCAAACTCATGTGTATTTCGAAATGGATAGATGCACGATGACCTTCGCGAGTGACGGTATAATGTTTGGGGTTGTAACGTATATTCGTTCCGTTGTCTCATGGGTTTTCCCAAATCCCGAGAATCCTACAAGAAAAGAATCCCTCGGCTACCACAAAAACATTGAACAAAGTCGTCGTTCAAAACATTGCACGGATAATTGATTCAGCTTACCACCCACCGAATATACAAACAAATGGTTTTAGGAACAATCGAGATACGCGACGAATATATGTTACAAGCCAATATATCGATTCATTTGAGCGAAATTGGACTCTAGGGAAGGGGATCGATCTCATGGGTGTTATAAAGGGCAAATCTGTGGTTAGATGGCAAAACGTAATACGTGCAATTTTCCAATCTTACTGTATAGCAATTTTAAAGGTTGTTTAGCTACAAAAAATTGCGATATTCTTGAAAATGCAATTTCTCTCATTAGTGATCGTAGAAATTGGTTGTTATTTCTAGTGTAGCCAATTCATTCATATGCAAAGTTATATAAAGGAAAGCACATACATACCCCAATTGTAATGAAAGGTGGACGTATCGTATTTTGCAATCTGATTACGGAACTATTCCATTATATGTGGATCTTTTGTACTATCAGTTAACCTTCAGTAGTATTAAGCAACTTCAAGATTACACCACTCTTTATCCAAATTTTATTATTTAATCCACCACATTCTACTATTGTATTTCATTTTTTCTTATCACTGTATCGATGCTAAGCAATCATATAGCGATTATTAGACTGCGCATTTTTATGCATTTATGGAAAATTGAAATGTTCACGAAAGTACAAAATGCACGTAACATACAAAAATATCTAAAATATTCAAATTACAATAGAAACTGTAATATTTAAAGGGTAAAACAACCTTCTGTTTATTTCCTATTTCTACAGACTTAATTTTAAAAATATGAATTTGCATCAATTTCAATTCCCTTCATCGTAAAAGTTTTCTATAAATTTATCATAGTATCATGATACGTTTGCATTCGGCACCTAGCTAATAATTGTCCCGCGTTTTTTTGCCGCGTTGCGATAGTTCGATAGTAGAGCCATCAGTGACGTAGCTTCGATTCGATTGGACTATCGTATCGAAAATCGAGCTACGAGGGGCGGTTTTAAAATAGGTGCAAGAATTTGTTCTACCGAGATTCTTGTGACGCGTGAACTTTCGTATTTCGTGATTCACTCGCGTGACGTTTGACGTTTGTAGCGGAATTAGAGGCTAGTTCGATTCCGTAATATCGTAATGGGTAACCTATGCGTAATTTATGTAGTAATTATATATGTACGAAGTAATGCATAATGAGTAGTCTGCGCAATACAGGGTGTTCAGCATAAAAGTGCAGCTCAAACATACAAATTAGCGAGATAAAAATATCACGTGTTCGATTGTTTGCATTGTTCGATCGTGTGTTATTTTTCACTCTCAATGGAGCAATATTTTCGTCAATTTACATATATATCTTATAAATACTTTTGTAACATTGTTGCCAATTATGATAGTGATACATTGGCTACAAAAAGTACTTGTACATTTTTACATTATTCAAACAGGCGTTTTTTTTAATCAGGTTCTACGTTTTATTTCCGTGATATCACATTTTTATGCTCTTTTGCTTTCCACTCCAAAACTTTTTCAACAACTGCAATAACCGATAATTCTAACAAACTTTTCTGGCTCTTGTGAGAATTTAAACTGCTATGTATTTGAGAAAGGTGGGAAGTTGCCTTTAACTTGCTTCATTTTGAAATAAATGAAAACTAAATGGGCGAAAACACGTAAAACCCTTAAATTTTCATTTCTACGAAAATTTACGTAAAGGGTTAATTATAGGGAATCTAACGTAAGTGGACCTAATTAATTAGTATTTATATATCAAAATGAATACGACGGTGTACAAATACTTTTTGTATCCACTGTATATGGTTTGAATATAAGCCCCTATTTCATATTAACCAACCACCATTTCATTATTATTAATATCCTTTTAACTGCGAAAGGCGTATATATATATACATATATACGTCCAGCAGATGATACGTAATATAACATAAATCAATTTCCCAATTTACCATTATACAATAATATTTTAAGGTTTATTTCATTGACAGTGTAACATTTTATTATTTCAACCTTCTCTTGAACTATTTCGTAGATGTAAAACATGCACGAATTTCTAATTATATTAATTCTTCGTAGATCACTCTAATATCGTACCGCAGTCAAAGGGTTAAACGCCATGTATTACACCTATTTAGTTATTGTTTTAACGGCGTAGTTTTAGATTAAACACCCTATGTATGTAACGTCAGAGGAGCGAAACGCGCGTGGTCACAGATTATCGCAATTTTGGTAGATTGTGAATGGTTCTCGTTGAGTCAGGCATAGGTCAGCGATTTTTGTTTTATCTCGGTGCGTGAGATGCGTGATAAGCCTGTTGGCGATGGCCACGCGTTAAATATGTAACTGTCGAAAAAGCCACGCTCCAGCAAAGATGTCTCTGTCAAACAAAGTTTTTATTGATTTAGCACGGCAAATGTTTGCCCTCGCGGTTATGCGTGATTGCTCGTCAAACAGTCGATTAGGTGTTGCTTGTTTTAACATTCAGATAATTGTTTTTAACGACAAACGTAAACTTTGCTACAAGTAGCGCAAAATTAGCTGCGATTTTTTTATTATCCATTGGAAGCTAATTGTAAGTGGCGGGAGATACTGTGGAATTTAAACTTCAATTTGGGTAGTTCGTGCAATTACTACTTCTTCTGGCAAAAAGTTTTCGGGCAAACACGATAATATGGAAGCAACTAAAAACAGTAAGGTTTTTGGGATGCAAAATGTTATTATACGAATAAAAAATATACGGGCAAATTAAATAAACTTAATGTAAAATAAGTGAGAACGGAAAAAGAAACAGAAAGGGTATTCGATCGATATAAATATTGAAAAAGGTATTCGATAATATAAATCTACAAAGAGATAAGCGATACTTCACTTAATATTTGTATTACCTAATATTTTCTACTTACTATTTTTATGTTCACGCATGATTGTTTTGATGCGTTGTGGAATTAATACTATGAAATTCCTGTAATCTCTAGATGGAATTTCTTATCACGATAATTTTACTATTTCTCGAAGCTCATTTTCACTTTTAGGCACAGTATCATTAACTAATTTTGCTTCGCGTTGTCTATAAATCCTTTACTAGATTCTATATTTATATAAAGCACTTTGCACCACAAGAATCTTTGCGTTTTTAGTTAATTTTATATTATTGCGTTTGACCGAAAACATTATTGCTGGGGGTAGTATTTTCTTTTATAGTTATTGCATTGTTTTAAGCATCAATAACGTGGGTTTTGTTATTTATCGTTTAACGTTATTTGTTATAATGCCATTGTTCTATACTGTCTTTCGCTATCGGAGTATTAAAGATTATTTCTTATCAACAATGATTAACTTTCAAGTTCAGCTCTTTAATTGCTCGATAATATTCTCAATAATATTCGTATCTTTCGAATTCGCTTTTGAAACGATTGCACGTTCTCGGAGAAATATATAAAAACTACAAGCTTTATAATAACTAGGGGAATTATAATAATTATTACTAAAAGAAACAAAAAATCGTTCGAATATTTAGCGTATTCTTATAATCGTTTCAATCATAATTAATACAAATAGAACATTTCGTATCTTTAATGAGTTACTGATGTCTATTTTTAAGTTATTCGATAATATTAACAATAATATTCGTATCTTTCGATTTTACGTTCGCAAAAATCGCACGTTCTCGTAGACCATATAAAAACTACTAATTTTATAGTGATTACAGGGATTACAGTAATGAGCAATAAAAGTGGAAATAATTTTGGAAGAACATTAAGCTTATTCTTATAATCGTTTTAATCATTATTTATGCAGAGAACATTCCGTATCCTTAACGAGATCGTTATTGACGTCTATTTTTAAGTTGCTTTACCTTAAAAGTCTTAATAAATTTTCCGAGAGCGCAACGCTGACTCACCTGTGTCCTTAGTGCGTTTAAAAACACACTTAAAAGGCAAATGAGGCGATTAACGTATCAGTGAATAAGCTAGGCGAACAAATAAATCCTCCGCATAATGACACTTCTTTCGAACAAATGCAACAACGAATGATGATCTTTACACTGTGCAGATAAATCGCATAGATTCCCATATAGAATCGTCAGACATTGTCTCGTCCGCGATACTTTGTCGCGATAATGCAATCCAGGCTTGTTCTCGTTGTGAAAATGATCCTCATCGTCGGATCGCTTATCTTTATTGTTATTTTCCAACTATGTTTGCATTTGCTCTTGGAATTGTATTTTATCTAGGAAATTTGCTAATACATCTTCGCATCTTTCGATTGACTCAGCGATACTTAATAAATTAGTTTGTTTTATCGCGAGACCGATTTATTTTATCGAGTATTCGTTTGTTTAGGCTTCCCTTTGTTTTTGCCGATTCGTTCTTAATTATAGTAGAAGAAAACGGATAAATATTCGAAGATTACATAAGTGTCGCTGGTTTCTGTGTTACGTACAAATATTAAGGTCGTTGATCATGAAATGGCAGATTTAAGGATAAAACTGAAATTACTAGAACGTTGTCAATATTGAATTTTATTAATTAAAAGAAGCTTCAGCAGATTCAACGTATTTAGAAGAGTAGAAAGAATTACTAGATTTTGTGTAACATTCTGTAAGTTTAGCATGTATCTACAAGTTATTTCGATAGATAACACGATTCGTTTTAAAGGCTTGCTTTTACTTAAATTTCAGTTCCAATTCTTACGTCGATGATTCTTTTTATCAAAATATTATAGCGTTTCTAAGGGAAAGAAAGTATCTGTTCCAGTTCAATAGAATCTCGAATGTCCAAACGAATTCCATTGCCTATGTGTCCTCATTCGATTAATAGCTTTTACTTTTACGAATGACCTTACAGTGAAAAGGTTAAATTATAAAAATGAATAATTAATATCCGCTTACATCTGCTAAAAGAAAATAATACTTCGAATCGTGTATATTTAAAATTTAGCGTCACGTTTAACCCTTTGCGGACGAGTGTCTGCAAATAATCGCCGCTTTCCTGGTTTTTTTGGACGCACGTTTACTGTTAAAGCAGAAAGTTTAAATGAATATCATTGATATACGCTTCAAAGTTTTGGGAATTTGTTGACCTGGAATTCGTAAGCTTAGAAATTCGTAAGGCTTGGAATTCAAAGTCAAAATACTCTTTTAAGTTTTATTATTCGTCGTCCGCAAAGGGTTAATTGACTAATCAATCGGTAAATAAATTACCTATAACGATCGCGTCTGTCAGGTATTGAAATCTCCCCGGCAGTAAATATATTAATCATTCGCAAACATCCTGCTTCGACTACCACCTGTTTCCCCTAATTCATCAATATCTCCTCGATCATCGTTTTCCAGCGCACGTGTCTTCTTCCACGTATGATTATCTGCATCGATTGCCCGATAATCCAAGCGACGACTAGATTTATTCAATTTCTATGGTGAAGTTAGAAGTCAGGTTCTCGAAGTTGCTCGAAGATCAAGATTTCGAAGGTAAGACAGAGGTTCTCGGTGAGATTTCGCGCTTCTATACGTGGAAACGCGAGACCAGCAGTCGAGATACTCGGCTGATAGCTCGATGCGGTCAGATACGCTCGCCAGATGCACTTTTGCGATAATCGGCGACTCGAGCGAGCGCATCTTTCGAAAGCTGCGCTTACCCTCCGTGAAACTCGCCTCTAAACGGTTGATGATGAATCATTGGCGCGGGGGCAATTTGTCGAGTCTTTGACGCCACGGGAATTGGGATGTATTCGTGCAAGATTAAAGGCTGAGAATTCTGAGCTTTTTAGATGGAACGTTTGGAAAATTTAACAGCATACTCAGCAGAAAGACTTTTTTTCAGATTTAGAGGGAGAATTAATGTAGAGAAGAATGCAAAGGGTAAAAAAACATTAAAGAAAATAGTAGAACGTAGAGGATAAAAATGTTAGAGAAAATAGTAGAATGCAGAGGATAAAAAGATATTAGACAAAATAAAGAGAAAATTAGAGTGGAAAGGGATTAAAATTTCTTTTGTATTATTTATAATACAACGCAACGCTACGAAATTATAGTCTGGAATTTTTCTGTTTAATCCTCGATCTTCTTAAAAATCTGAAGGACTATTTACCCTGTTAGTTCAATAACAATGAAAATTAACATCCTAACTGCAAGCCTACCTACAACAATAACATAATCGCGTGAGATTCTCGTCGGGTTACGGTGCACAATAGAGAAAGCGGAAGAGATTAATGGAAACGGAGAGTGAAAATTATAATAAATAGTGATAATAAGAAGAAAGGAGGCGCCGGATGGGTTTCAGACGGCTTCACGAAGATGGATGCTACACACGGGGACAGAGGGAGGTAGAGAGAGACAGAGGGACGGGACATTTGCATATTATGTCTTGATACACAGGTTCCGGGAATGCAAATAAGGCGGTTAAGAAAACTAGTAGGCAAGCGAGCGCGCGTAAACAATGGCGATGAAAATATTTGCGCGGCCACAGGGGAAAGTTGCCGTGAACCAGTGACGAGAAATTAAATCTACGGATTCGAATCTTGAATCTAATAAAAAAAAAAAACTCCATCCGATTATACAATAATGCGCAACGACATGCAAAATAGGCTCGATAATCGGTAGAATATTTCTGCTTTTATTTTGCAATACGATTGCATTGAAAGTACGTTTGAAAGAATTAATTCTTACGTGAAACGTGATGAGGGATACAGGAAATGTAAGTAATTCCGTTTGGTGGGAGAATTTTATCGAAATTATGGTACTTTGTATTAAGCAAACAAAGTGTTATCAGTAGATCGTGGATTTTGTGGCATTTATGGGAAATTCAGCTATGTTAAAAAGTATGGGATGTACATAGTGCATTCAAAATTATAGAAAATGTCCAAAGTAACACACGCCTTATTATATTTGAAGGATGAAACTAATTTCCATTTAGGTTCCATTGCACTGATTGTGGTTCCAAAAATATCCGAATCAGCATAATGATCCTGAGTTTAATAATAAGAAAATACACGATAATTGTTCCATTAATACTAGAACTATCAGCAATTAGAGTATATTTATTTGCACTAAGGTGATTACTATACTGCGGATCTTTATGCAAATTCATATTTTCATTAACAAATTAAAGAAAATAGTACCTAAATGGAGGGTTGTTCCACCCATAAAATACAATAGTGTGCATATTACTCTGAATATTTTCTATATCTTTACCCATTACGCGCATTCAGTGTCTTTTCATGTCAGTCTTCGTACGTCTTATTGCTTCGTACTTAATTTTCGATCCCTTGTTAAAAAATTCGTTTCGAAGTATATATATGCAAGTACATTACTTCTGTAACTTTGTATAATTAGCAACGATCGAGTAAATATACCGGATAATCCGAATTCCACTGCACTTGCATTCTGCATCTTATCAATCTAAATTTCCCCCATAAATGTATAAAAATCCGCAATCCTAGTCATTATCCCGATTTTCGGCTATTCGTCTATTCCGATAATCCCAGCCCCAGTGTATACAATCCTTGTAAAAAATTAAAATTGAGTCACTTTGACCACTTAGCTAGTCGATGAAAAAGTTAAGTTTGGTTGTGTAGTAAAACTGCGTAAGTATAGCAATCTATTCAGCTATCGTTAAATCTAAAAAGGTGCTCAGCAAGTTCCAGCAGGGGGCAACCACGGTTGGCGTGTGCGCGCGTGAGCTCGTTCCGACGAGTCCGGTTAAAAGTGAATGGAGAAGCGGCTCATTCACAAGATTTTCCGTCGAGTGGGCCGGTCAGTTTCGCCGGCGCGCGCGTGCGGACGCGGTGCACGCGCACCTGGCCGCTCGTGCGCACGCACGCACGCGCAGCCGCGAAATTTGCCAAGCGACTAGCGTTCGCGCTTGCGCAAGCTGCTCGATTTTGCACGCGCGAACCGAGGCTCCTCTTCGAACACGAATTCCACGCGTGCCCTCTCGCCTCCTCGGCGACTATTTTCGGCGTCGCACGCCTGCTTCTTCTCTCGTTTTCCTGGCATTTGTCAGCGAAGAATGCCAGTGCCCTTGTTGCTTTCTTTTAGGGTTAGCGAGTCGAAAGTTTTAAGGCTAGAAGGGAAGAAAGTTTCGGGTTGAATTATCGAAAGCTTAAGGGTTACGTGCAGAACGAAATCTAGGCTTTTTTTCGTATAAATTTTTTGATGAATCGTATAATTTTTTAGTTATATTTGGTAAATTATTCTAAACTTCTCTTTTATTCTCTTTGTTATGTTGGAGGGTTGAAAGTTTTCAAGTTCAAAGGCAAGAAGTTTAAGAGTTGTCCACCTGATGAAGTCTAGTTTTTTTTTATGGGGTAATTGTAGGTTTTGGTTACTTTTTCCAAGCGTCTCTTTTATTTTTTTTAATGTTAGAGGGTTGAAAGTTCTAAAGTTGGGAGACTATACGCTTAAGGGTTTGTTTCAGTGCAAAATGTAGTCCTTTAAGGGATTTTTTGGAGAAGTATAATGCTTGGTAACTTGTTCTAAACTTCTTTTTTATTTGATTTGATGTTAGAGGGTTGAAAGATTTAAATTTGGAAGACTAGAAGTTTAAGGTTTACTTGTAGCCCCAAATATAGTCCTTTAAGGGATTTTTGGAGGAATTATAATATTCGGTAACTTACCCTAATTTTCTTTTTTATTTGATTCGATGTTAGGGGTTGAAAGTTATAGAGTTGGAAGACTGCAAGCTTGAGGACAGCTTCCAGTGCAAAATGTAATCTTTTTAAAACTTGTCGAGGTATTATAATGCAGTAACAATTTAATTATTTGCATTATTTAGCTATTTAGTAGTTTAATATTCTGGTACTTTGTATTAAGCTTCTTAATTTTTTATTTCGAAGTAAAATTTAGTTCTTTGTATTTTTTAGTAATATATTTCGTTTAATAACTTTGCTCTTTGTTTTAATAAGCTATTAAACCGTTTAGTGTTCTCTAAAGATTAACGCAAAATCATTCTGTCATTCGAATATTACATAGTTCTAACTTTAACAGATAAAATACTTCCCGAACAACAAAAATTATTTTCTTTTGCTATTTTTAATAGACCTTTCTTGTTTTCATCGACGAGTTCTATCAAGCAAACCTAATTATAACTAATAAGAAATAAAATTTCTTTCGCTGAACTTAAATAATCACTTAAAGCAGAAAAAAACGAAAAATCGTATGATCGATGACATAAGTGACGTTGTCATTATCAAATCATTAGTATGGCAGCTGTAAATCTGTTACCCGTCGACGAGTTTCTTAATATTTATCACGGGCAATAATTTATAGTCGAAACCTCTTTCGCAGTGGCATTATCGGTGGAAAAAATACACTAGTCGGTACATATCGTTAACATTGGTGGATTCCATAGTCGCATGACGACTAAATTCGTATTTGTTTACCAGGCTCGTTCGATCAATCATCCGGCAGCAACGTTCCAACATGGTCTCTTATCGTGTCACTGAATATTTTAACATTTTACCAGGCAATTTTTATCTCCCGATTTCAAGCTGTCGAACACCTTTCTATTTTAGAGTATCTTGTCCCCTCTGCATTTATAATATCTGTCCATTTGGATTGCGGCCGATATTTTGTAGGAATATTTCTGTAAAATTACTTTCTGTAGATTTCTTCCGTAGATTTAGCGGTACATGGATGTAGACGGATATACACACACATAACTACGTTTATAGGAATAAAAATGTGGAAAGTAAAAATATTTCTACTGAGAAATAAAAATGATATTTATAGGAAGCAACGGTTGGAAAGTGGTGGAATTTCAAATGAAATTCTTAGAGTTATAAATATAAAAAGAATGGAATTTCTATGGAACTAGAAATATTTTAAGAAAGTAAAAATAATGTTTGTAAGAAATAAGCGAAGGGAGAAGCAAACTTTAAAGTTGTTAGGTATGCAAATGAATTCAGTGGCTGTATCTTAAAAGGTTTGATGGCTATCAATTTGAAAGCTTTGCTAATAGCAAAAGATCGTAAAAAATAATGGACATTATTTTGGATATTAAAGTCTTGTCTGAATCGTTGTAAATAATAATTGAATTTTGATAAAAGACACCAAGTTAAGTTTCACATTTAATGGAATTAGAAATACCAGGTCTAGTAATTAATGTTGTTTTATTGGTTAACAAACGCACGATACGAAAACGATATTAATTATTACTAGACCTGATTCTTACGATTAAAAGAGAATTCCTACAAAAATTGAGATATCTTTTCCGTAGAAGTTGGAACTTTATCGAACAATAAATTCCTGTAACCAGTTCTAGATAGCATAAAAGATTCATCGAACTATAAAATATTTAATAAAATTAGGACCCATTCTCAGGGAATCTAGGCTTAAGCCTTTGACAGAGTCGTTAAGATGAAACTTACGATTTGAAACTTTTATCCTGTACTCGCCTTGAATTCTCCCGTGTTTCTTTCAATGAAAACGGAGTCATACTAACTGGATCGATAAAGATCTAAGCTGGTCGTTAAGAGTAAGGACAGCTTTTGCATAATCCGATTCACGAGCGAGAACTATTCTCGGTGTGCGATACCTCACTCGGAATTCACATTTCCCTGCATATGCGACTGCGCAAATTGCACTTGCCGCTGCTTTACAATTTATAAGATAGTTGTATGCAATTGTCGAGGAATCACGGCGGCTTTCTAACAAGAGCAATTGAATTTTGCAACTCCGTTTCGGTTAGAGGAATTGCGAGTAATTTAGATTGACGACTTAGATTGATGGGCTTGCAAAAGAGTATTGGGTGCTGCGTATGTTCCATAGAATTGCTTTGGATTGTTACGAGTTTCAGAGTAGCTTCGGGAATAGTAAATGAAAGATTAAAATATTTCTTTTTACGGTACCTTTTGGATCTTCGAAATTTCCAGATTTTAGAATTATGGATGAGTGTTTGGAAGTGTGGATAATTGAAACTTTCAATGCTTTGGAATTTTGGGACGTCAAAATGTTGAGGCATTGAAATTTTGAGGTGTTTTGAATGTTGGGTCGTTGATATTTTGAAACAGGTAAAATTTTGAGGCATTGAAAGCTTAGAGTGTTAAAATTTTGGGATTTTGGAACTTAAGGGCATTGCAATTTTGAGACTTTGAAACTTTAAGGCGTTAAAGCTTTAGGGCATTGAAACTTTAGGGCGTTTAAATTTTGGAGCTTTCAAACTTTGAAGCTTTGAAAGTTTAGGGCGTTTAAATTTTGAGGCACTGAAACTTTGGGGCGTTGAAACTTAGGGGCACTGCAATTTCGAGGCATTGAAACTTTAGGGCGTTAAAACTTTGGCATTTTGGAATTTTGCAGCGTTAAAACTTTGGGGCATTAAAACTTTGAGGTGTTTAAATTTTGGGGCATTGAAACTTTAGGGCGTTGAAATTTAGGGGCATTGCAATTTTGAGGTATTGAAACCTTAGGGCGTTGAAATTTTGCAGCGTTAAAACTTTGGAGCATTGAAACTTTGAGGCGTTAAAACTTTGAGGCGTTAAAACTTTGGGCTATTGAAACTTTGAGGCGTTAAAACTTTGGGGCATTGAAATTTTGAGGCGTTGAGACTTTAGAGCATCGAAAGTTTATGGGATTGAAACTTTGGAACGTTCCAAATTGGGGATACCGAAACACTGAAATGTTAAAACTTCGGGCCTTAAACATTTGGGACACTTTGAAACTTTGAAAGTTTGTAATGTCGAACCTTGGAACTTTGAGTGGTTGAAAGAAGAAGCGCAGAACGTACGCGATATGCAAATATAGATGTGGTATCTAAAATGGATTATAATATGTAATCCACCTGTTTCCTGATATCTACATAAAGGCCGAAGATCGATCGATTTTCTATGAACGAAAGGCTGAAAACGGGAATATAGGAATCGGTGCGTGTACTATGACAAACGAGCGCAGAAATGTTTCGGACGTTATCACAGTCCAGTTGATACGGACTCGAGATATCCCTTATCCAAAGCCGTGTTCCCGCGTTCTATGCCATTATGATGCAGGCATTTGGAGAGCGTGGCTCGAGCCTCTGGGCGATTTGCATTCGCGGCACATGCCAGCGACGTACGTCGAAACAGGTTCATTTTCTCGTCGCGAATGAATGAAATCGTTCTCGGTTACGACACACGCGGGCCTGTGATCACATTTTTTCTTCTTCTTTTTTTTTTTATCTCGGATCGTGTTTTCATTCGAACTTTGATTTATGATTATTAGCTTGCTTCAAAAATAGTACGTTTTTTTTTATTTATCTATTTTTAGTCCACTGATTTTTACGAAAGTACGAATAGAGTTTGCGATTGAGATTAAACTTGTGGTAAATGAAATCATAAGCTGCTATTTGGTTAAATTATTTCAAAACAACACGAATGAATTAGTTGAACTTTATAACTTTGTTTTCAGAAATATAATGATTTATCGTAGCCGAACAAAATGTAAGCTTAGTTAAACCGTTTATAATAACTAAATAAATAAAATTACAGTTAATATAATAAGATAAATTGAAAGACAACTAAACAGATAACTGAAGACGATAAAAATAAGCTTAAGAAAATTTTCAAAAATGTATATAGACAAAATATTATATTATTACTAGTTTATAATAATATATTTTCTAGTAATATAATATTATATTATTATACAGATTATTATTAGATTCTAATAATATTATTGGATTGACTAAATTAATAAAATTCCATATGGATGCAATGCAGCGAGTAATTGGAAATTTCTGGCAAATATTCTAGCTTCGATGGGAAATAGTTGCTGTAAAAAAAATATTTCTGTTATTGCAGTGTTACTTCGAATATGTGCGTGTCTGTCTTTTAACCCTTTGGTTGCTAGTGACTCGTGCGTGGGTGGAAGTTTTGAGATAAGCCGCATAAAGCATCGAATTTCTTGGCAACTCGCGAGTATTTTATGCAGAGTACGCAGATAAATCGCTCTGGTATTATCAAGGGTGGATTTTAAGTATACGCTGAACATTGTTGTAAAAGGGGTGATGGTTGATATCCTGCTATGTGGAAGATTACGAGACTTTAAATACGTAGGCAAGAAGAATTGGAATATAGTATGTTATCCGAAATACCTCGGATTTAAACGTGGATTTTAAGCATTACGTTTCAGCCAGTTTTTTTTTACAATCTTTTTACTTACAATCGAAGAGATACTTATATAGCAAAAGTTAAAGTGGAATTTTGTTATGCTTTAGAATTGAATCATTATCACTTCTACCCAAAACTCTTCTTTATATTCTTTTTTACTCCAATGATATATAAGTCGAATGTTAAGAGAAACTAACAATTCAAGCTAGTTTTAATTAAACATGGATGTTTTCTTCTAAACCCTTAAATATTTCAGTGCACGAATAAATAAATTTACACCACTTTCAAAAAAACAGCTCGAATATCCGCAACTATTTTATTTTCATTAACTAAAATGTTTTAAATATCTACCAATACCACTTTTTTAGAATATTTTAAAACACTTCACATTTTTCACAAATATTTCACTTTTCAATCAAAATTATAATACTCCATAACTTTTGTAAAGTTCTAAAAGTGATACAATTTTTTGTCCTTCCTGTTTTACCAGTTTAAACGGCGAAACATTTTGCAGAGGTTGAAAAACGTTAGTTAGGATAATTAAGCTAAGTAGGGCAGTACAGTTTATTCATTATTGAAAAGAAGGTTCATGAAGTGACAAAGGCAAGAAGAAGGGACTATTATCCAGCATTTTGCCTCATTTTCTGTTTCTATTCCTATCTATTCTTCCACTTCGCCGAGTGGCGTGCATACACTTAACAAACTCTTCTCTCTCTCTCTCTCTCTCTCTCTCTCTCTCTGTTCACGGTGCACATCGCATCGTGCAGCGAGATATACCGTTACAACGAGCAAAGTACACCTTTAAAGTACGCTCACGTAGGTAAACTTACGAACTGGCTCTTTCATAGCAAGGGCTACGCACCTTTTGATATTCCGTCCCTTTCGCGTCGTTCAATGGAATAATAAAAACCCTACGGGCACGACTAACCCCTTCCTTCAATCTTCATACTGGTTTCCTTCAAGCATCCGCGGTGACCAGAAAAATTACGTATAATAAAATATGCATGTACAGCGTGATAGAGTAGTCTAAAGCACATAGCTTCTTCACCAATTTCTTATGTTAAATTTCGAGCAATCTTTTACTGGAATTTTCTTGCGGAGTGAAATTAATACTTAATGAAGATTGTAAGGTGGGTTTGTATTGTAGGATGTTGCGATATTTTATGAGAGATTTTTTTTAGGGGTTCTTTAGAATTTTGTGATGCATTTTTGGTGGTTCTTTATTTTATAATATTAGGATTTTTGTAATGTTATGTATGTAATACTTTGTAATATTATTTGTATAATGCTTCAAAGTATGTATTAGGATCTTTACAATATTATTTATATAATTATAATAGGTATTAGGAGTTTTATATTATTCATATACTTTATAATATTATATTTTATTAACTACACTTATTAGATTTACTAATTATATTTTGTAATATTAAGATTATTTATCATTATCAGAGGAGTAGAAATAATATTTTTTAAACACGTTTACATGTTTCTGTATTTTGATATATTCTGATATGTTTTAATCGTGTAAACATAGCATTTTGTAAAGTATTTTTGGTGGTTTTCTATTTTAAAGTACTGTAAGTAGTATTTCATAATATTTATGATAGAAACAAAAACATTTCACTTAATATTTTATTTACTTTTGCATTTAATGTGTGGTGATTTTTACTTATGTATATAAACAAATAGGAGTAGTATTTCTTTTAATTTTATAATCATTTATCCACGTAATATAAAGTACCAAAAATAAAAGAAAAAGAAATCATCCACTAAAATAGAAATAATTATTAAGTACAGAAAAATTTGAACAGGTCTAAACGATTAGCAAAGTGTCTCGCTTTGTCAAATTGGCTAAAGATTAAACTTTTGCAAAGTTGTACGACAGCAAATAATGCATATTAAAATATTAAGTGAGCGTATAAATTGGAACTGAGAAAATTGGCAACGGTGGCATGATAAATCATGTCATTTGAACGGCTGCATTTTTCTAATCGCTTTAACTGACTCAATAACGGCATAAATATCACGATTAGCCACGGCTAAATCGATAATTTCTCGAGAGTAAATGCGATCGAATCGAACGGACGCGCAGTTAATGGTTATTTGCTCTTTTTTACAATCCATTAAATGTCAACCAGATCTCTTTTCTTTTTTTTTTACCCTCTGCCTTTCTGTTCTATGCAGCGGACCTCTCCAATTAAGTAAAGTATCGGATTCTGCATAATTAGTTCCGACTGTGAGTTTACGTAATCCCCTCGCTCGACACGTTGTAATAATAATCTTTATGGTGTAATGCCGCTTTGCCGATCGTTCGAGGTGTCAGAAATGAAAAGCTGACGTCGGTTACGCGAGTGTTAACTGTCTAGAGTCTAGCAAAATTATGAACATAATTCAATTACGGTTTCGCAATAGATACGTATACAACTAGATTGCGGATTTTTATGCGCCTACGGGAAATTTCGATGTCACAAAATACGCGTAATAATCGAAAATATGCAAGATATTCAACGTATAGTATGCGTCAAAGTATGCAGAGGATAGCATGATTATTTGGATTCCATTTTCTTATTATATTTGTAAAAATATTAATTTGAATAAAAGTTCGCAATTTAGATATATGTACTAAAGTGTACCATGTGCATTGGGTAAATAAAGTTTCATATGCTTATTTATGTAGTAGGTCATTGTATTTGATACCATTATGTTAAACAAAATTTGAAAAATATGCAAAATATTCAAGCTAAAGTACGCATTACAGTATGTAGATGGTAGCATGATTCTCTATATAAATTCCATTTCTTTTATTGTGTTCGTAAAAATATTCATTCGCAAAAAAGTCCGCAATTTAAATATAAGTAAAGCGTACCATATACAATGACTAAACAAAGGTTTTTATACTTATTTATGTAGTACGCCGTTATATTAAGCAAAATTTGGAAAAGTATTTCAAATAAACAATTATGGTTGAGGTATTATTAATAGATAGCGGGTTTTGATGCAAATTTATATCTTTACAATTAAAATTGAATAAACGTTTTATATTATCATTTCTATGGTATTACGAATATTTTGTATATTAGGTTATTCCTTTAGACCTAAAAAACAACCACATTATTATTATTAGTTAGTACATTTAATATAATTCTACTAAGTGTTTCTAATCTAAATTAATAGTTAATTATTTTTCCTGAATGAAGTATTAATCTCACACAGAAGAAGTTGATAATCTTTATTATAGTACAGCTTCCAAAGGAGAGATAACCTTCGCGATCCTCTCTCGTAATGCTTCCATAACACCGTCGTTCAGCTTGATCGCATCCACATTTTCCTTTTACTTCGGCCGTTCTATCATAATAAAGACGTATCGATGTAGTACGTAGTGAAAATGATAAAACGAACACGCGTGAGAACGGTTGTTGGGCTGGTCTTACGTGTAAGTAGAACACTTATGGTTTCTCGCCATTGTTTCTCCCTAGAGATTCGAGGCTCCTGGAAGTCGAGTAACGAGGTTAATTGGAATCGTACAAACGAATGAACGAGTGAATGAATGAACGGGTATTATGAATGGAAACAAGGGTTCGAGGTAATTGAGAGAGATTAATTAGCATTTCGTTACTCTGTGATCTCACAGCGGTTTTTATTCGCTCCCGCCTTTTCTTTCTTCGTGTTAAATTAGGATTTTACAATTGCAATTGTGTTGAATTACAATTGTATGGCATTAGAATTGTGTTGAATAACAATTGTATGGCATTAGAATTGTGTTGAATTACAATTGTATGGCATTAATTGTGTTGAATTACAATTGTATGGCATTAGAATTGTGTTGAATTACAATTGTATGGCATTAGAATTGTGTTGAATTACAATTGTATGGCATTAATTGTGTTGAATTACAATTGTATGGCATTAGAATTGTGTTGAATTACAATTGTAT
Organism: Eucera pruinosa; assembly: GCA_028830335.1. Taxonomy (NCBI): domain Eukaryota; kingdom Metazoa; phylum Arthropoda; class Insecta; order Hymenoptera; family Apidae; genus Eucera; species Eucera pruinosa. The sequence continues at coordinate 7,666,303 of JAMYCR010000014.1, read as the reverse complement.
GGCATTAGACTTGTGTTGAATTACAATTGTATGGCATTAGAATTGTGTTGAAATACAATTGTATGGCATTAGAATTGTGTTGAATTACAATTGTATGGCATTAGAATTATGTTAAATTACAATTGTATGGCATTAGAATTGTGTTGAATTACAATTGCATGGCATTAGAATTGTGTGCAATTAAAATTAGGTTGAATTATAATCGGCTAAAATTATAATTGGGTGGAATCAGAATTTTACAATTGGAATTGTTTAGAATTAGAATTGTTATTGTGTTAGAATTGTGTAGAATTAGAATTGTGTGGAGTTAGAATTGAGTAGAACTAAAATTGGGTACAATTAGAATTTTAGAAATATTTAAGACAGCAAATTTTAATGGTTACTTAAATAGAATTATAATGGGGTAGAATTAAATTTGAATAGAATTAAAGTTCGGTAAAATTAGAATTGTATAGGATTAAAATTGGGTACAATTAGAATACTAGAAATATTAGAGACAGCAAATTTTAATGGTTACTTAAATAGAATTATAATGGGGTAGAATTGAATTTGAATAGAATTAAAGACAGGTAAAATTAGAATTGTATAGGATTAAAATTGAGTACAATTAGAATACTAGAAATATTAGAGACAGCAAATTTTAATGGTTACTTAAATAGAATTATAATGGGGTAGAATTGAATTTGAATAGAATTAAAGACAGGTAAAATTAGAATTGTATAGGATTAAAATTGGGTACAATTAGAATACTAGAAATATTAAAGACAGTAATCCTTAATGATTACTTAAAGAGGATTATAATGGGATAGTATTAAAGTCAAGTAAAATTAGAATTGTATAGGATTAAAATTGTGTACAATTAGAATACTAGAAATATTAAAGACGGCAATCCTTAATGATCACTTGAGGATTATAATGGAATAGAATTAGAGTTAGGTAAAATTAGAATTATATAGAATTAACATTGGGTACACTTAGAATTCTAGAACTATCCAAGCTTGCAACCCTTAACGGTCATTTAAATAGGATTAAAATCGAATAGAACTAGAGTTAGGGAAAACTAATATTCTATAGGACTAGAATTGTATAGAATTAGAGTTGATTAAAATTAAAATTGGATAAACTTTTCAATATTTCCGGAGATTTTCGACAAATATTCCGTATGAAAATTTATTTTCCTTTCACTATGCATTGCTGCAAACATTCTATTATTTTAATTATCCAGCTGCAAATAAGTATACATTAATTACCGATAATTCTAGTGTTAATTTCTTTTAGACCTAATTCACACACGAGAATCATTCATTATTTCGTGTAATGTATTTACAGACTCAGATTAAAATATTACGATTTAACGATTAACCTATTAACGATCGATCACAAAAGCATTGAGATTAAAGAAAGAAAAGAACACGAAAGAAGATAGAAGATAGAGTAAATCAAGCAGTACCCATAAATTCATAGATCATCCATAGATCACGATGGAGGAAAGTATGAGAAGGGGCATAAATCGATCCGTTTATTGCGCGAGTTGCCTAGGTAACGAAAAAAGAAAAAAAAATCACGACCGATGCGCGCATGCGCGCACGCTACCCGGAGGAATTGCGACGAGATAGCGATCATGTTTGCCACAACTTGTGAAAGTGTTGCTTACGCGGGTAGGTGTATGGAAACGAGCATGCTTCGTTTTACAACGCGATACACTTCCTGCATCCTCCACTCTAAGCCACCTTCAACTGTCTTCAATTGAAATTTTCCAACTACTCGCATAAGTTTCTCAGAGAAACCCGTCTGTGTTTTACGATTCTCGTAAACCGACGAAGCTTTTCACGCGTGTCGTCGTCGACACTTCCATAGAGAAGAGAAAATGTGTCTCCCGTTAGCCATTTTGTTGCCGATTGATGCTTTTGAGAAACTTCGATATTCTCGGAAATCTATAAAAGAGATCTTTAGGATAAAAAACTTAAGCGATCGCCGATGATTAGGAAAAGGGTAAAAAGGATTTTGTGATCGTTTGAAATAATAATAATAATAGTTTGGTAACGGGATAAATTTCCCGTTTAGAATACAGCGTGTAAATAATATAAGTAAAGAAAATTACTGATTATGAATAGGTACAGAGAGATCCATATTTTTGAAAGAAGTTTAATGATTTAGAAAATTTGTTAACGTTAATTGCCACGCGATTCATGCAGTTATGGTTACCATAAAATGTATTGCGAAATTCATGGATGGAGCAGTGTGCGATTATTAAATAGATGAACATGATTGTTAACAATTGCGGTTACAAATTCCAAAACGCCAGAATTTTTATCAATTTTAAAGGAAACAAATTGCTCTTTGACTACTTTCTTTAATTTTTTAGTTCGATTAGTGAGATATTAATATATAAATATTACAATTCAATTTAAGAATATAAATTTGAGGGTGTAAATTACCAGGTTATTTTAAATTCAATCTAAAAATATAGTCTACGAAGCTGAGAGTATAAATTAAATATAAAATATAAGTTTGAGAGTGTACATTCAAAAGTTCATTCAAATTAGTATATTAGTATATCAATTTAAATGAAATTAGTATAAAAGTGAATTAGGAGAAATAGAAATCGTACATTTGGGGCTATAAATGTAAATTATAAGTTTGAAAGTTTAAATTTAATTTGATTGTGTAATCTTAGATATATAAATGAAATTGCTTAACGAATTTAATTCATTAGTTTCGATGATTATCCTGGGTATCGTTAGAGAAGTAGCGGGGGTGGGGGGTAAAGAGTAGTTACTTCAAAGCAGGGCTAAAGGGAAGAAGTTATAAAGGCGAGGTTGAAGACTCGTGCGCGGACATCGTTGATGGTGGATTGCGGGCTAGCAAAAGGTGACTGTAAAATGTCACCCGTCTCGTGTTTCCCCAGGATGCAATGCGCGTGATTTACTCCTCGTTTACACCGTCCGCCATCCTACAAGCTTCTGCACGGGATCCTCGTATACCTCGAGTACCTACAGGTGTTTTCTTTTCAAATGGCAAAGTGCGAAGTTTCTCCCTCTACCTCATTTTCCATCTGTGAAAATCTTCCTATTATTCCTCTTCCCATTACTTCATCCTCTTTCAAACAGCTCTTCGATTCTTTATTGCTCGTTAAAGCATTCGAAGGACAAGCGAAATAAAACCTAAATTATTCGTCTATTCGTCAATTTCTCTTTCCTGTAAAATTCAGGTCTATAATAATGCGTATAGAAGTATATCTTCATACGTATTGCACGTCTATCATTTAATCCTCTATAACCCGAATTTAATTTACTTTTACATTGGCATTATAGAACGTTAATTTCGCCAATTTCGATGGTCGAATTGAATCTAATTCTTAAGATAACCGCTCTAAATCGCAAGAGGCGTAAAAAACTGTGGCGGCTCTCCTGCACCCACCACTAGAGGGACATACGAAATAGGTTTTCTCGAAAGTACTCGCTCCAACTACCTCGTCCATATATATACCGCCTTTAACCTTCCTTCCAATATCCCAAGACTAAGGCAGGGCCTGCTAGGAACCCACCAACCGCCAAAGATAAATTGTATGTGAAGTGCCATAACAATACATTTTTATTATAAACATTATTTAAGTCCGTAATCTATAAGGATTAAGTTCTCTATTTTGTTTTTTTTTTACAATAGCAAGCGATAGCAATAAGTGCAACTCAATATACAGCTAAAGTTAGATTGCGAGCGCTCAATACCAGAGCCACTAATCTAGTTATAAAGACCTACGTTCTGTTAACATCTTGTAAACTGTTTGTGCGTTGTTCATAGTTTATTTTGTACCTATTTGTAAATAATTTGTCTTTTTTTTGGCACAAATAAACGCTCGTTACAAAAAAAAAAAAAAAAAAAAAAGGGCCTGCTAGGAGGTAGCCTTACTGATGAGTCCACTAGCAGGCCTAGGACGAAACGCAACACCCTTCCTTTTCCTATTCTATCCTCTCTCTACAGCCCCACAAAACTTCTGTTCTTTTTTACACGACTGGTATTTCAGGTTGAAATTTATGATGTTTCCTATAAATGAATAGACTATCCTGTCCTTAGTCAACGGTGTAGTATCTTTGCACTTCAACGGTTCAAATATATCAATCACACCCTTCTCCGGAGGTATAAAACCAAACACATAATTACAATTTCCATGGAACACCTCGAGGGATCCATTTAGTAGGAACCGTAATTTGCAATTAAGATTTAACGGATCGTTTTCCCAGGCAGGAAGGAATGCAAAGCAAGTGATTCAATGATGTGTCGCCGGGTAGTGTGAAACACATTGCGGACGAGCAATAAAATTTCGAGGGATTTGCAAGACAATGGCTAGCTCAGCTGTATCGTTCACTGCCCCACAAACTCTCCCCTTAGCGACCGTTACCGGTTAAATCACCCCATAGAACAGGCTGTCTCCCCTGCGCAATGTATCCGAACTCATGCCGTATACCGTTTGCAACTCCCATGCTTACCCTTATAAATCTCTATTGCTCTCATAAAACGATGATTCCTGATTCAATGGACTACCCGCATGTTTGTCCCATTCGAAATGAATATTCGGCTTTGCTACGATGGTGAACATGATCGCTGTGAGAAGATCACGGCTTTTTATTTAACGCGTTCACTATCAAATGCATCACACGCGGTACACATGAAATGAGTTTTATTAAAATAGGGTTCGTTTAAACGTATATTTATTATATTATTCATATACAATATAGTGGATTTTTATGCAATTTCATATTTTTAATGGCACCCTTAATAAAGAAATGTAAACGTAATAAAGACTCCTTTTACACTCTAAATACACAAATTTTTGTTTTATTTTAAATCTATATATTTTTACATCTTATATGCATCTTGTATTTAGTTTCTTTACACAGTCGAGTTTCCCATAAAAACATAGAAATCCGCAGTCTGTTAATCGATTAGTTCCATTTCTATTAACCTTTTTCGCTACGGCAGCTTAAAATTGAGAACTCAAAGCATAAAGGAGAGTTCCTTTAATTAACGTGAAAATAGTATAAATATAAGTATTTGGATGTTCCATGTGATTAATTATAGTGCATCATTGTTGCATAAATTGACAAAATAGAGTAGCGTACTATAGAAAAAGTATACGTATGCTTTGAACGAATGATTGCACAATTTTTCGAAACCGTATATATATACGTCTTTCGTAGCGAAAGGGTTAACTAGTTTCGTTATTCCGTATCGATAAAAATCATTAATTTTAGAATTCTCTAATCTCTGTCTAGACTGATAGTTCAGATAAACGCTCTTAAAGCCGCCTCTCCTACAACTCACCCAATCACCGAAAACAAAACAAAAAATACAGAAAAGGAAAAAAGAAACCATTAAATACTTCCCACGCGGAATTCGCAAAGACTAATCCTAACCCGTAGAGAGCCCGTAATCGTTCGCATTCAATCTATCTCTATCAACCCACTCGAATCCATAAACCAATCTATAAATAAAATATGTACTGAATTAAACATTCATAGTCGATCGATCCACTTCCATTTCCAGTTTCAGCGGGGGGGGGGGGGAAAAACCACTGTTAATAACGTGCAATCGATTGGTGTGTTTCAGGTATCGAACAGGCAATATGTCGGTGCTTTTGGAGGCGAGGTCTTACAGGCCTTTCAAGTCCTCGGAGGAATATCTGATCGCGATGAAAGAGGACCTGGCCGAGTGGTTGAACGCGTTGTATCCGGAGCTAAGAATCAACGTTGACAATTTTATGGACAGGCTGGACACTGGCGTCGCTCTTTGCAAAGTAAGTGACCGTAGAACGATTTATAGATTCGCAGAAATGAAAGCTATACGGTCAACTATAGGGTATACAGTTGGTAATCCCCGTGCATTGATTGACCTTTTCCGTTGAAAAGATAATAATGAAACTGCCGACTAAAGATTTAGAATCGCTACGCATTCCGAGAAGTATAAAAATGACAAAAAGTGGGGGAGTTTAGACGCGTGTTATCCTAACACTGGATCACGAAAGTGTAAAAGTTACGATCTCGGAATAGAAGATAAGAGCGCGAAGTCATCTCATACTATTTTTGTGTACATCGATTCGGTAAATTTTAAATTCAAAGAAGTATACGTCTTCAAAATTTCACTTTAATATCTCAAAAATTGAAGAGAATGCAGCATTTTAAAGTATAGGTTGGCGATAATCTCGATATGCCGAGCGAGACTTTATTCTCGCTACATTTTTGCCAGGCTGGTTTACTTTTGCACGTTACTTATTCATAGTTTGAATTTGATATTCTTCATCAGGTTTTAAGTGTACCGATATATATTAGGAACAAAGGTATAGATAAATAACGAATTATTTATTAATAGTAAACGATTAAACCCTTCTTACTATACCTAGAATACTCTAATATTAAAAGCGCGTAAATTAAATAAATTTCAAATGCAAACCCTTTAACCCTTTCGCAGTTTAATACGAAAGAGACTCGGGCAAGCTATCGAATATAGCATTATAAAATCCAGATCTTAAGTCGTATTATACGCAACATAATTATTAAACTGTGTTACGTATGAATAAGCGAAAATACGTATTGTTTGTATTCGACAATTAAAATACAAAAAAATGTCACAATAGAGAAAATAAACTTTCTTTCTTTATATCGCCATTCTCTTATTCTTCGTTACTTTGTTAGTCTGTGAAAGGGTTAATACCTCAAAACAGAAGAAAATATGGACTTACACCACTTTCAAAACAAACGGTTCATATGTGAATAAAATATAGTCCGAAGTAGGTGAAAAAGATCCAGAAAAGATCGTTTGGTATGCAGATGGGAAATATCGCGTTATTTTCAAAACACGGAATGATTTATCGGGCAAGTTGAAAAGTCATCGTTTGGCCGGAGCTTCCCAGAAGCTTCTTGAAAATTCCATGCATGAGTAACGTTAAAACGACGCGTGCAGCAAGCGTGTACACGCGTGTACAGTCGTGTGCACGCACTCACACAGTGTCGAGTTAAATGGAAACGCATAAAAGCTATAGGGCACGTAGTTTGGTCGCGGATCGTGAAACAGAGGAAGAAGGATGCGTGTGACGTCCACCGGAAGCTGTTGCTTCAACGCCACTTGAATTACGAATTAAGTCGGCGCGTGTTGGAAACGCCGTGACACGACGAGGAGCGAAAGAAACGAGCTCCTCCTTGCCCCTGTTTTCCTCTTTTTCTCTCCTCTAACCCGTTACAACGGGAAAACGTCAACATTTACTCTGTTCAATCCTTTTTTAACGTCGCGTCGCGCAGGAAGTTTTTAATGATTACAGAAATCTTCAGTTCTAAATCGAATAACATTTAAACTTGAAGGATCGACGTATTATTATACTGATAGAAAAAATATTGTAGATATTAATCAAATAAGGTAAACGTTAAATAGTACCATTAATTAATTAACAAAAATTTAACTAAAGTGTTAGATGTTAAAATTCCGATTGAAAATAAGATAATTCCATTTTTTTAAATAATTTCTAAAATGGAAAATGGAACTTTTAATCTATAAGTCCAAAAATACTCTAAATTATACTTAAAAAGGAACCAGCTAACATCGTAACAATAATAGATAAATATTATGGTAACACATATGGCGGTCTGAGAATTATAGTAGTGTAAGCTAATCTTATTGTGTACGCAGCTGCCGTTCATAAAATGGTGTTCTGCTATTATTATTATAAAAGAATTACGATTATATTATTACACTATCAAATATTACAGCGATTCTTTAGAGTATTATTTCCTATTATTAATATTCTATTTAGGGGATGGAAAACGTGATTAACTCGAATTCTCAAAGTTTTTACTTATTGCAATTGCAATTATATTATTATGCTATCAATTATTATAATATATATTTATAGTGTTATGTCTTATTATATTACAAAATTAAATGGGCGATAATTTTAGGGGATGAAAAGCATGACTAATTCCAATCATTAAAATATTTACTTACATACTTATTTTAATTACAGTTATAGTACTATATATTATCACGCTATCAATTATTACAGCATTATTTCTTATTATACTGCGAAGTCAAACCCGTGATATCTTTAGGATATGGAAGCCATGATTATCTCCGATTTACAAGATTTTTACTTACACCACTATAATTTTCAATCCGCTATGTCTGAAATTAGCCCGCAAGGCAGACGGTAGCCAACGAAACCGTGTAATGGGCGATTTTTGCGTGAAACACTCCGGTTAAATGAATTCTCTACGTGCGAAATAATAATCGGGGCTCGAATCGCGTTATAAAACTCGTTTGCAACGCGCGCCGCGGCGCGATAAAGTGTGGCATGAGGCGAGAATGTCGTCGCGGACATTCGAAGCGGAGGCGATCATTAGCCGGATTTGAACGGGCGCGAAAAGCGAGAAAAATGGCGGCTGTCGAACTGGAATGGCGATTATTATTAAACTGTACCGCGTTGTTAAAAGTTATGTCACGTTAGGCTAGGGTTACAGGCGAATAGGCAAGCGCGAAATAATTACTAAAATTGCCGGTGTTCGCGCACGCGTGTTCAGGGAAGGGTGCTCCAGGAATCTACGATAAATTTTCGCGGAATTTACAATCGAGATAAAGGCGAATTTGCATCGAGCGAAAATAACTGGTCGCCGTGTCTGTAATGGCGGCGTAAGTTAGCCAGGTTTATAGTCAACCGAGACTAGTTTAACGACACGCGCCAATATATAGTGGTCGCCAAAATGTTTTCTAACGGTTGATAGAAGTTGTATCTTTTAGTTAGATCGTGTCCCGCATGTTAGTTTTTGATGTTTTCTACTCCAGGAGCTGGTACTCCAGGGTGTGTTTAAGATGAATGGATTGATAGGTTTGAATTACCGATTGAAAGGTTTGGATAAGAGGCGCGGATAGTGTAACCACTATAAAGTATTCCATTTTTATTACTGCGGTATGTATCGTGATAAAAAATAGCGGATTATTGATACAAGCAGTTAAAAATCACCGCTTGACGTAGACGACTTCGACTCTATTGAACTTTCTACGCGAAATACCAACGCGGTGATACAGGTGATAAACTTGGTACGAGCGATTTTTAATTTAATCCTTTCAATACTATAGCCGCATCTGCGCAGTCAATTTTAAACGTGATACGTCAAATTTATACATTTGGATCATTTAATACAATGAAACGCGAAACAGTTGCGAATAGATAAATAGATGATGATTTATTGGAGAAAAATTTGATTAAAATGGTGGACACGGTGAAGTTTCATATTTTAATTCAACTAATTTTACAAAAGCGATTCGCGATGTGTACATAGTTTAACATTCTCATCAATGCTGGTTTCTTTTCTGAATCAATTTTTTCAGTATACATTCAATTTCTTGGAAATATTATATAATGTTCCTGTTATTGTTTCACTAGAATTATGAACAGGAATAATCAGCAATTTTATGTGGTACAACTTAACACATTATTTACCGGGAACCGATTAATAAGGTTTCTCCTATAAATCTTATAAATCTCAATAAATCAGCTTTTGGTTCCCTATATTGTCAATAATAATTCAACCAGTAGAAAAAAATCATACTTTAAATCTTTATTTTAATTCATATGTTTCTATGAGATTGAAACCATTCGGTATTATCGAATTGTAAGCTTAAATTGGCCGGTCTTTTATGTCTCAAATCCGGTGAATAATGTGTTAATTGTCTTTCATAATTAATTGTCACTCCTAAAGTTGATTCATCTCGATACCGATAAGTTTAGATGCTTTTGGATTTTCAATTCTAGATCCCAAAACCTGGAATCATAGATTTTAGATTTCGAGTTTCGGAGCCAAAAACCTGGAGCCCAATTTTAAAATCTAAATTCTCAGTCTCGAGACTTTGGAAGCCAGTCCTTGGACTTGGTAGTCCAAAATTTGATCGACTCCAATTAAACAGAGTGGCGTCTGCGTCGATTATCCGGAATCGCAAACCGTACCTAATCATCGAATTAATTTAAAAACGATGTCCTACGGCTCTATTCGCTTTAACGATAAACCCACGATAGCTAATTACCATGGAGCAACGGTATAAGCTAATCGAAGCGGACAATCGAAGCGTTCTACCGGTGTGCCCAACACGATATCCCCGGCTTTGCCACTGTCAAACTAAATCCTGAAACTCGAGCCATCGGAAGCCGGTGCTGCGTGTCGAAAGAACACAGCCTGTATCTCCTATGTACGATCGTGTGTGCCATTGAACGACGCCGATAGAGTAGTCTCTCGCGTGTCGGATTGGCTGTCGGCGAGTCTAAGCAACGAGTAGCGACTTAAGACTTTCACTGATCTACGAGGAATCGAATCACTGGAACTCGATTCCTCGCTACTTTGTTGCACTCGAGCCGCGTAAATTCGATTCTCGATTCAGTTGAGCTTCGATCATCGATCAGGATTCACGCAATCCTTTAATTTGACGGATTCCACGTTTTACGCTTGAGTTTACAGAAATCGTAAACATCAATTTTTGGTAATTTGCAGTGGCTCAAAGTAAAACTCGAACACTTGCATTTACATGTATTAATAAGCGATTGATAAGCGTGTGAAAGTGAACAGTAATACGTTAACAAATGAACTATGTTCAACTAAGAAGAATGAAATGGGAAGATAAACAAGAAATCATAGATTGAAAAGATCATTTAATAAATATATTACGTTCTTACGATTTTAGCAAATTCGGAACACGGAAAGAATCGATGGTTTTTCAACATAATATTAAGATCATCATTTGAAACACGTTTCCTTTTTTTACTTTGCGAATATTTTGGAAAGATAATCAACATCTGATCTGATCTTTAAGGACAGCAAAATTATTACACATATTTACATCATATACATTCGAAACCGTTTCGGAACCTATATGAAACCTAAAAAATAACTGTTACAGCACCTGTATCAGACCTGACGCAAGAACTTGAACTAAAACCGATATAGTCCAAAATTTAAGTTCATCGTAACAGTTATTCGGAATAAAAGTTCTCCTATTAACTGTACCAAGAACGTAAACCTACGTTATAACAGTTTTCGAATTCCCAGTCGAGACAGAAGGGACAATCTAGTAACGGTGGAGTGGCAAACTATTCCACCGTCTTCATCCTTATTGAGAATGAGAAAAATTGTGTCAGCCAAGGGGAGAGAACAAGCCGTATTCAGAGCACCGGGGGTCCTTATCGCGTCTTGCCTCGTACCTTATTACGTCCCTCGCCCTTCCCTTCTACCTTGCCTCTCGTCACGGCTCGTAAAGTCGACGTGGTCGCAAAAGGTGGCTCGCGAACAGGCCTCAGGATCGGAAATTCCATACAGCTTAGGCCGAACGTTGAACACACACACACAAGAGAGAGACAAAGAGGTCTTGTAATCCTTTGCTGGCGCAATGGGGGCGCGTACCCGATGTACCGACTCGATTCCCTCTCTGTCTGCTCCTTTATCGCGGCTGCCTACTCTAAATATTTCTCTGGCATGAATTTATAACGACGACCGACGCTAATAACGAGCCACGATACGATACACACAAGCGTTTGTTCCATTTGCCTATGGTAGTTCGCAGACGGACGTGGGCCACGGTTGGGTGAAATGCTCTGGGTGCCGTAGAAAGTGAAGGTGCTCATGGGTGTTGTAACTTTGCAAATTGATTTGGCTGTTGAATTAAAATGGGAATTATCAACACGTTGACTGTTTTTCATGTTACCACAGCAATGCAGGGTAGATGTACCGCGTACTGCCACATCGAGGTTCGCGCGTAACTTTATTTAACTATTTTTGAAAATATTTAACATAACGATCGTTCCCGTTTGGAGCACAATATTGTACAACATCGAGTTTATTTATGAACATTTTTTTTTATGTGTTCAATGTAATAAATTAGTTACTACGTAATTGTAACGGTACAACAAAGACCAATGTCCTTCGTACTGTCACTTGAAAACTTTTCATTTCAATAGAAACACGTTTTACATATATTAACACGTTAGCTTGTGTAACATTTCTTTTTGAAACACGTGGTGATTTATCAATGACATTAAATACAGCAAGCTTCAAGCTTTATAATTATTTAAAGAGAGCGTTATTTAATATTATTTTTATTAACAGATGGCTAACAAATTTTGAACTACAAAAAGATCGGCCATTAATTCATCGATCGTGTGCAGTATTGGGCAATTTCCCTTCTAAATAACGAATAAAAATTGACGAATAAGTTTGATTTAGTTGTCGTTCGTAAATAAAACCACATAAGTTATTGCAAGATCTCATAACCATGTTAACACGTTCATACAAAATAATATTAAGATGGGAAGTTATGATATAAATATTTCATGTTTAATGCAACGTGATATTTTACAAAAGATTATCGCTAATTTATATTAATCAGTTAATCAATTTTTAAACATAAGTGATGGTGTGATACAATTCGAGGCACGATGCAACGCATAAGGGTGTATCACAGTTTTCACAGTAGAACATACCACGATTTTTTCCGGCACCAATAAAGTACTTAGAGACGTTTAAGCGATAAAGAAGATTTGCTAGAAAAGTGAAACCGCGTTAACACGAGCACGGTCCTTAAAGGGTTAATCGTAGAATTGCTACCATAGAATGTTACGTCAAGTTTTTGCTCCTCAATGCTCGTCGTTAAAGGGTTAAAAGAAGCATTCGCTGTCTATAGTCTGCCTCAAATGAATCGCCAGTTAAAGTCAAAGAGCTATCGCAAGTGCATTCCCTCCACTTTCTACGCTTTTACTTTCTCTGTCTATTGCACAAACTTTCCAATTTTTATCCTCGAGAGTATCAATAATTAAAATAATAATTTCACCGTTTTCCAATCTGATGGATACAAAGAAAATAATAATTGCTCGAAAGAAAGTTGTTGAATTGGTGATAGGATGGTTGCTGGTAAAATAGGAAGCCGCTGAATTCTAGACACGGACGCTTGTCCAGCATTGGATTAATGAAGCGCAATTGTCGACATCTGCTTTCCTTGTCCCTTCTTTCGCGGTGAATTAGAATTTACGGCGGCTCCATCGAGGTCTCGACTCGCGTAACTCGCCTGTCCCCCTTTTTCAACTTCCAAGAATCGCTTTCCTGGACGAAGATGATTTTTTACCAATTAGCAGTGGAAGAAACTCGAACCGCGCCGCCATAATTGGGATTAAACGACGTTTGTCCTTACTCGATCGACTCGCGCGAATCATGCAAATTAATTGTGTCACGCTTGTTAGAAGCAAAAGGGTAGAGTGGAAGGTTGCTGTTGCTGGATTTTCGACCACTTTTCGACCATAAATCAGTCCAATCCAATTTAAAAATAATCTTTCTAATTTTAAATCGCCTCCTTTATTCTCGAGATGCTATTTCGGGATTTTTGTTCATAAAAGAAACACGTGAATATAAAGTATACAAAATTTCGTAACACATTACAGAATAACAGCAATAATATTTAACCCTCGTGCACTGTTACGGGTCAATTAGACCCGAAATGAAAAATGGACGTTAAATAACTTGTTTCTAAAAATAATACAGTGCATATGAAATTTATGGATTTTTTTAAGAAATATTTGAGGAATAAAGTCAATATGTAAAAATGCATATCATTAAGTTATGTTTGCAAAATGTGTGTTATTTTTAAATTGATCTCGACGGTTTTAACATAATACTTGTTCGAGCAGTGCATAAAGGTTAAGATAGGGTAGGTGTTTGATCTTCTTTAAAGTCAAGATTGAATTTAATATAATAAGTGGTTTACTCATTGGTACACTTAATACATAGCTCTTTCTTTAATTCTCCTCCTGATAACCAATTCAATTTCGCCTCTTCATCTTTTTTATTTCTAACATTATGCACCCTTTGCATACATTCGTCTTGCACTATCCTACTCATACCACTGCATACCAGTATATATTTCAAATTCTCTTCTTTCCTTAAGTTACACACAATGAGTACTCCATTAATAGTATTAAATATATTATATTATAAATACAATTATTTTTATAAAGCTTTTGATAAAACAATTACGTTTTCTTCGACTAAAATATTGCCCAAAATATGATCAATCAATTGATGAGTTTTCCTCCCAACTTAAAGAGTCCTTTAAATTCTTTCATTCAATATTTGCAACATATTAGAAATCGTCTTGAAAATTTAGATTAACTTTACTTTTCTAAACCTTGAGAAAATGGGTCGTTGAAAAGAGTTCTCTTTTTCCCCCTTCCAATTTTTCTTAATCACATTGTTCGCAAACGTCCTTTCTAAACTTTCGCAAATTTTCTACACGGTAAAGAATTTTAGAAAGTAAAAATTTCTTTCCCTTAAAAAGAGATTTGGGAATTTTCTCTAGGAAAAAAAATCTCTCAACCGTATCTCGTTTACAAAGATTTTTTCTTTCTCAAAATACGAAACACACTTCGACCATTCTGATGAAAATTCAGTGCACGATGTTCGCGAATAGGAGAAAAAAATCGTACGAAGAAATTGCAAAACATGGAAACCTTGTTGGAGGAATCCGTAATAAAGACACGTGATTGTGGCGAATCACGATACGAATTGTGGCACGCGTGTGTTTTCTTATCTGCCCCTGGATCTCTTGTTTTGCACGTTTGCAGGTATATCTAGACCATTTTACATATATTTACATATAAGAGGACATTCAGTGAACCGTCCTTGCCGGCTGATTATCTTTTTAGGAAGGCCAAGCCATTTTTGTAGTAGGCAAGGTCGAATCTAATCGAGCAACTATTCTTCTCGTCAATTCCTATCAACCCTTTCAGCAGTTTATCGAATTCATTGGAACGTGTATTCTTCTTAAAAGACTAAATTATGAACTTGTAGAATAGTAATTTGGATAACGTAATAGAATATAATGCCATATTCTGTAGTATTATAAAACAATTCAACATTTATAGTGGCCATAAAAAGTATTCGTACACCACCATATCATCTTAAGGTAAAAGTCTCTAAAAGCCTCGTATATTATATTTTACCTTTGCTTAATAATTTAATCTTTCATTGAAAATTGATTATATAGAATATCTCGTATAGGAAATTTACATATAAAATTGTATAGGACACTTCAATTAAATCCATAAATATTTTAAGTCACCGAAAAGAAATATTAAAATCATTTTCAAAATTAGCATTCAGGTAATACGAACGTAATTAACACCGATAAAAGAAAAGAAGTCCAAATAACGCGTACAATTTTTAATTTCAAAAGTAGCGTATCTTATTTATCTTTCTCGCCTTTTCTCCAACTTAAACAATTTTAAGTTCCTACTTCAACGAATTTAAAACTGTTCCCATAAAGAACCCTGTTAGCAATTCCAATGCAAATAACAAAAAAAAAAATGGTATCGTATCCTGAGTGTTAGACGGAAGAGCTCGACAACGGGATTAAAAGGCGAGAAAAGATATGCAAATCCTCGAAAGTCCTAGACAGCCATGCTCCATCGCCGTGGACGTCCCGATCTATTTCTGTCGGTTGTTTTTCCAGTGCACTGCGTAGGGCTGCGCGTTTGGAACTCACAGGGGAAGAATCGGTATATTTAGACATGAAAAAAGCCGGATGGAAGGACGACCGTCTGTTTATTTTTGGTATTCCCCAGAAAAAAAAGTTCGGTCGGCTAGACCAGACAACAAATCGTTCCGTCTCGAGTCCCACCCTCGAAAGGGGTGGTCGAAGCAGAAACACGCTTCGAGGAAATGCAGACAGTTCGCTATAAAATTTGTTACACTAGAATTCCCCTTTCTTTTTTTATTCACGTATTTCCCCCTTTTATTTCCTTTTGTTCCTCTTTGCGCTCGCTTTACTATTTTTCTCCCATTGCTTCTTTAATTGTGCCCTTCTCTTTTTCCCTTTCTACTGCCGTTTCCTGTTTTCTTCTTCCACTTTTCCCCCAATTTTGGTCTTTTGCTTTTTTATTTCGCTGTGGTTTTCTATTTTTCCTCCCGTTTCTACATATTTAAAAAAGAGTTGGGAATATTTTCGTGGTTAACCAAGATATGTGATAGGCACGTGCGAGTTTGGAACTCTGTTGTACGGAAACATAATCAGTAGCATAAATGTTCGATCTTGAATCGATTTTTACGTAGCGATTTTCGATTTTTTTTAATTGATCTTTGGTTGTCTGATTCCGGTACGAATCGATTGTTTTATATTAGGCGAAGTTTGCACTTTTTTACACATCTAAATTTCCAATATTATATATAATATAAAAAATCCAATAGTAGCAGCAGCCATGTTTTTATAAATATCAACAATAAAATAAAATATCTACCTTTGTTACTAAAATACTAATTTTGTTTGTTTCATTTTTCTCTACTATAAACGATTATCGTGTCAATTAAAATGAGTCCAACATCTAAACGCAAACTCAATTGGAATACTAGTTAAATAAATTTAAATCGTGACAATATTTTTATTGTTTATATAAATCATTATTTATTTACGTTTCAAGAATTTCGAATCGGAAAATTAGCACATTGTTTCGAATTTCGAGAACTCATTTATATTATATCCTCAATAAGGATAATAGCTGAGATTCTAAGCTTTCATTGAAGTGTTGTGGTTTATTGGATTTTTCATCGGATAATAAGATTAATTTATTAGAAAAGTCGCACAGTATTTACTAAGAGGAATTTTAATTAACGCAGGAAGCAATTGGCCGACAGACATATTGCCGTGCTTGCTCTTTCAGCGGTTGTTTGTTATCAATCTTCGTTATGCTTCGATAATTAAGATTAATCACTGTGATATATGGCAACTGTATTGGCGTGCAACTTTTTGCGATCAATCGACGTCCTACTTGGACATAATAATAGGTTAGTGAAATCGAAACCGAATCTATCTTGCCTCGGATCAGTTTTTCTCTCCCTGTCAATTCTTTTAATCGTTAATAGTATCATTACATAGCGAGTTTCATAGCTTAACTTGTACGTGTAAATTAAACATAAAGATTGTAGTCGACATCAGTTGCAGTCATAGAATTTATAAAATGCTACAAAGTGTATAGATACAACAATTAAGTTTAATTGGAATGATAAGAATACCAGATTGTCTATCAGATGGATCCCGAAATTCTGATTAGTCTATTAAGTAGAATCAAGGTTAGTGTTAGCTCCGATGTTAATCTACTAGATTAAGTGCAAGCTTTTCAAAACACAAAGCAGTGGTTTCTATTCTAGGGAAAATCGCGTATGCAAATGTCCCGTTTCGCTTTCCCGCGAATGCAACGACCACTTTACACAGCATGAAGCGCACTTTCCATCGGCTAATCCGTCTCGACGGTCGTTTGAAGCGGAGCTCGTTTCAACGATTCAAACGCCGTCACACAAGAGCATTGTGACGCGACGCGACGCTTGGTGACACGATGACGACGTTTCGGTTGACAATCGTCGCTTGGTTTAATCTCGAGATAACAGGGCTTTACGTCGGCCACCACGTTGTAGGAATTAGTGTCCCGACGGTTTCGTGGGTCAATGCAAATTAGCGATCGATAGTGCTTTACGTCTCTGATAGAGGATAGAGGATTTTACGTCCAAATACGTTTAATCTGACTTGTTAAACTTAACGTGTGCGACAGGGAGTTGGAAACGAATCCCATTGGGAGGGCGCGTGAGCAAAAAGAATGTGTGCCTGTGAGTTTCCTATTCTTCGCTTCTTGTTACTTGGTCAAACAATACAAACACGTGATCTACTTTTATACTAGTTACTGGGAGAAGCTTGTGTGCGGTTTCTTTCGCAGAGATAACGCGTTGACTATTGGCAGGCATCGATTACAGGCGATACTGTTACGTTGACTGTTGGCGCGTTGACTATTGACGGGCATCTATCACCGACGTATTGAATACTGGCAGATGGTGACTACTTGCGCGTTGATTATTGACGGGCATCGATGAGTAACGCGTTGACTATTGACAGGTATCGATGACTAACGCGTTGACTACTGGCGTATTGATTACTGATGCATTAACCACTGGCAGCTGTTGTCTATTGGTTTATTGACTATTGATGCGTTGATCATTAGTGCATTGAATGTTGTCACTTTGGCTATTCACGGTTATCGACTACCGGTTCCTTGACTACTGAGGTGTTGATTGTTATTTGACATTGATTACTGGCGCGTTAATTATCGGCAGGTGTTGATTACTGGCGCATTGACTATTAGTAAATTGACATTGACACATTGACACACAGGCATCGATTACTGACGCGTTGATTATTGGTTCGTTGACTATCGACGGGCACTGATTACTCACAGACATTGACTACAAACAGCCGTGTAAGCAGACAGGCATCGATGACTATTAACGTGTTGATTATTGGCGCGTTGACTAATGGTGACCATTGACTATTGACTGATTGACTATTGACGGACGATAATTACTAGTGTGTTAGATACTGGTGTATTTATTACTGCTATGTTGATTACTGGTCCTTTGACTAGTGATGAGAATTGACTGTTGCCGCGTTAACCATTGTTGGCCACCGTATACTGACGCGTTTATATTATTAACGAACGTCGATTATTAGCACATTAACTACTAGTATATTGACTACTTGTAAACGTAGACTATTGACGCGTTAACCATGGTTGGCCATCAAATACTGCCGCGTTGATATTATTAACGAACACCGATTATTAGCGCGTTAACTACTAGTACATTGACTATTTGTAAACATAGACTATTGACGCGTTAACCATTGTTGGTCACCAAATACTGACGCGTTGATATTATTAACGAACGTCGATTATTAGCGCATTAAATACAAGTGTATTGACTACTTGCAAGCATTGACTATTGACACTTTTACCATGGCTGGACACCAAATACTGCCGCGTTGATATTATTAACGAACGTCGATTATTAGCGCGTTAACTACTAGTACATTGACTACTTGTAAACATAGACTATTGACGCGTTAACCATTGTTGGTCACCAAATACTGACGCTTTGATATTATTACTAGTGATAGATATTAACTACTAGTGTATTGACTAGTTGCAAGCATTGACTATTAACGTGTTAACCATCGATGACTGTCGTCTACTGGCTGGTTGATCAGCAAAGCCATTAGAACGGTCAGTTAATTATACATCTGCTGGTTCTTCATTGTCATCGAGATGAATCAAACGTATAGTCGATCAGACCACATCATAAATATCTATTTACCGGTGGTATTGGTTTCGCTATAATATATTGCGGTGTTCGACTGGTTGAAGGCAGTTTTCCCACCGTGTGTCGGCTGTCACGGGGCAATCGACATCAGCTGGCTATTAAGTAATTGAGCGCACAATTGCCTGGGCAAAATAATCCACGGCGTAATTAATGACTGCATACTTATTGGAGATAGTGTATCGTGGCCTCTTGTTGGATTAGCGTAACGAGATAACCACGTCCAAGAAATAATATTGTACGCGATCGTCTGTGTGGCAATGCATGAATCGATGCAGTGGAATTGCGCAGTAGATCAGGTGCTTTACCTGTTTCACTAGAATCTTACATTTGCACTTGATTAGAGCATGCTCTGATTATGGCAAATTGTTGTTGTACAGATTAGGATAGATTAAACCACTTTTAGCTATTTTTCCATGTACCGAGTGCAGCGTGACTCAGTTTCACACGTTATTGTTAGCTCATGCTTCTGTAAATTATCGTGGGTAATTCTAGGTTAGTAATACTAAGCGTTAGTAGAAGTTCCAATAATGATTTTAATCTTATTAGATACTTCTATACAAGTTCTTGAAACAGTGGTAACTGGACTGCGGATTTTTATGCAAATGCACAGTTTTATTAACGAAATTAAAGAAGTGTAAGCTAATTAATATGTTGTTTTACTCTCGAAATATAATAAAATGATTTTTATTTTTGGTATCTTGTATATCTTTGCCAATTATGTAAATACTGTACTTTTTTACATATTTAAATTTCCCATAAATGCATAAATATCCGCAGTCTAATGATAAACCTTTGACAATTCATTAAAAAATTTGGAACAATTTTAAATTTCAAATAAATATACATTTTCGTTAGAAAATTCACTGTTTCTTACTATCAAATTTGATCAATCTCAGGCTCACAGACTCAAACTTGATATTTTTTTTAACTTGAAACCTAAATTTGTCCCTATGGTGTAAGATTCGAGGTTATTAAACATTTATTGATTGTATTATATAAAATCGGTAATCATCTAATGCTAGCATACGTAGGTAATCAAATAATCATACAATAAAGGGTTAACGCGACTTCGATGCAACGTTTGACTAATCAACCGTGTTATACCCTTACGTTGCAATAGCTAAATTTGAGGCGTGCAAAGATGCAGCTGCCAGGAGTGAAAGGAAAATGGAAGTTCGTGGGATTCGCTCCAAAACGCGAGTAACGAACCCGCTAATAAGCACGGCTTCCAAGCGTGAAAGAATAGTATGTAATTTCTCCGAGTTACCAGAGAAAATCATTTGCATGGTAGAGCGAGTTAAAAAGTGGAGGTTTTCTATTCTTACCGAGGACATCGTGTTTCCTCTTTTCACCTTTTCACGGGCTTCCCAGAAACTTATATATTTTCCGACTCTCCTTTTCCCATGCGGAAAAGAAAAACTTTCAATTACAGTTAGCTATTGTACGGAGGGTAATTGCGCGTGCGCGGAATCACAAAAAACGGAAGGAGTTAGAACTTCCGCGACACGGAAAAAAAAAACACACATACAGATGATTCACGACATTTGTGTCAGGTATAAATTATATTGTGAAACGTGAAAGTTCTGGCATTATTCGTTGTCGTGCGATATAAGATTGATGAGATTAAACGCGTGCACTTCTTCCTTTTTGCGTGCATCCATTTTTCCAGTGATATTTCACAAGTTAGGAATGATTAGAATCCATTGGTTTTCTTGAATGCAATTCTGTCGGCAGAAATATTACTTCGATGATTTTTGCATGCATAAATCATTACAATATTCTTTCACTGTCAGATCTTAATAATAATTATACTTTTTGGAGCCACCGCAAATGTGCTCGTATTTTTCTTTTTTTTTAGAAAAATTATAATACTAGTTGCAAAAGTCTGCGATAACTTTCTCCAATATTCGTTTGTTACAAAGTTACGCATTTTTAAATATATTGAAATATTTGTAACAGTAATAATGTTTGTCAATTTTTGTCGTTTTATAGAAGAGCAAAAGAATACTCGAGGCTCTTTAATTTTTCTTTACGACTTCTTCTTCACTTCTAATAAAATTGACGAGCGATTTGCACACTTAATGAAGCTATTAGATTGTTCAGAAAGTTCATAGCGATATTTACGGGACACTCAATGGCAATTTATGGACAGTTACTATTTTATTAAGTAATTTTGCGTGCGGTATTTGGTTTCTGGTAATTCTAGCACTATTAGGAAATTCGATAATTTCCATTTCCAAGAAATTCGCATCTTTCTTCGAAATAAATGTATTCAAGTAATTTTCCGATAATTAACTTTTGTCGCTCGATATTTAATAATTAGCAAAGTGTTTTTTAAAGCGAAATACATAAATTGGTATTACTAACGCATACGTAAAATCCTTGGAAATTTTATACCTTGGAACGTGAAAATTTCGAAATTGAAAATCCCCGCGTATAAAACCAAAATACTGCCATAAGTGTTATCGTTTTCCATCCTCAAAGGGTTAATCCTCCGCAACGGCGATCATAAATACTAATACCGCGTTGCAGCGAAATGGTTAAACGACCCAGTTGCTTAAAATTTCCCATTTACCCCTTTAACCTTCTTAACCCCGGTGATGAACTTTAGAACTTGAACCCTGCACCAGGCGTCTCACCTCCCTACCATAAATGCCCTCAATCACGCGAGGTACCCCCAAGAGGGTTAAAAAGGATCGAGCACAGGCAGGTTTACAAGATTGCCCAAAGTGGCAATTATACTGCACAGGAAACAGAAGTCGAATACCTGGGGAAAAAGTAGGAAAGGGGTTGCAAATGAGAGTCACTGGAGCGTGGAGAAGGAGGAGAAGCGCGCAGAGAAGAGTGGAGAGAAGCTCCGCATATGGTAATATGGCGGACAGATGAGAGTTTGACGGCAGGATGTCACATTATGTGGCCTATGACCCCCTCCACGAGCCCGCGTGTGTATACTGGCCTGGTATCGTCTGGGATGCGCGACAATCGTGGGCAAACGCGCTTAATGAAAATGGCTGGTGCACATTCAACATCGTAAATTAGAGCGAGTTCGCAAGAGCACAACACATACGCACGGGGAGGGAGGGAGACGTCGTTAACCGTAATGCCGCGGAGAAAAGCGTAACGCGACGCGGTTTATTTTATTTGCTCATCACGACCAGCTCACTGGCTTCCTCTTTCGTTCCCTACCAATCATCATCATTTCCTTTTAGTTAGTTGTTACTTTTGCATTTTTTTTTACCGTTACTCTTCCTTTCATCTTTCTTTTTCTTTTCCCCCGCGAAATTGTTTCTTCGTCTGTTAGGAATTCGAAATTAAAATTGGGATTCGAAACTAAAATGACGAATAGGGAACAGTTTTTGTTAACGCTAGGTTTACGGACATTGATTGTATCATTTGATAGACTTCCGGAGAAATAGTTACAGGCACTGTACATAAATTGTACTGTTAGAAGCTTGAGGAGGGAGGGAATCAATTATAATACCTGTTCCTATCATTGCATTAATTAAAGTTAACATAAACTACTGGAAATATTAAAAGTTCACGTATCCTTTTGCATACGTATTGCTAAGAATATATTGTTTAAAAATATGCAAGAAAAAAATCGAATTGTTTAACTCCTCAGTTGCGTATGAAAACTAAACTTCTGATAGTAATAATAGATGATTCTATAAATAATTTACAAGTATTATATACATATATATACATATGTAATATATACAAAATAAATATTTGCCAATTCTTTTCTTTTCATCGTAACAACGCGATAGCAACTAATATTGAATAAAAACAAAAATGCAAGGGCAGCGTTCGACGCATCGTGTGCGTCGGTTTCACTCTCGAAAACTGAATTATGTCGGAATAATTGCTTCACAGCTTTTACGGTATATCGTTAACCGAAGCATATGGGTGGGAATTTAGGACAAGCTTGGGGTTCCAGACACTGGAAGGGCCCGTATCTCGTAGTCCCGCGCACGTGGTGCCCATAAGGCGATGGTATGCGAGCGGTTCCACGTCTGGAGCCGTCCACACTCGTAAAAATTCTATCTAACAGCATCCGGTCGGCTGTCCCGGCTCGATACCTCCTCGGGGATAATATAGAGATTAGGCGAACGTGTCAATGGCCTAACCAGCCGCTGTTTCGTTCGCCTTCGCGGCTGGAAATCCTGCAAACACATCTCGAGTGGGCACAATCGTTTTTGTCACGCTTCCCTTTAAAGGAAATCGATCAGTTTTGCAAAGTGTCGTTCGATAATTCCAACTTAATTCGCTTCCTCTTTTTCTTTCATTTTTAATTGGTAACCATTGACATTGGCTAAGAATGTTTGTTATTTTACTTTTATTAGTGGTATTACTATTATTATTTCTATTTATTTGAATTCCCAACGTAATTGGTTGAATTAAATTCAATGTTTGGGTGGTTGGTGATTATTTCAGATTAAAGTTTGCAATTAAAGTTCCTTTTTAAGTGGTGATTATGGTCGTAGCTTAAAAAAGTTTCGCGTTTCATTTTTATTATAGATAGTTGATTATCGTTTTTGTTCGGTTTAGTTGAAACGTAATTACTCTAATTTTATTTCAATTCTGTTATAAATGTCTGGATGGTTAATAATTATTTCAGTTTAAATTTTGTAATTAAAGTTTCTTTTTAAGCGGTGATTATGGTTGTAGATGAAAAAGTTTCTTGTTTTATGCTTATTATAGATGCTCCATTATCATTTTTATGCAGCTTAGATTAAACGTAATTACTTTAATTTCATTTCACATTTTGTCATAAATGTTTAGATGATTCGTAATAATTGTAGCTTAAATTTTCCCATTAAAGTTTCTTTTGAAATGGTGATTACCTGTTGTAGCTAAAAATGTGTCTTGCTATATTTTTATTATAGATACCTCATTATCAGTTTTATTCATTTTACTTTAAACATAATTACTTCGATTTCATTTCACATTTTAGTAGAAATGTGTAGACGGTTGAAAGTTATTTCAGCGTAAATTTTTGCAATCTAAAGTTTCTATTTTGTAATTTCGTGGAGTGAGAAAAGATGATGGAGTGTTTGTAGGATTTGTTTTTTTAGAGTTTCGAGTGAAATTGGGTTGCTTTCGATTTGAGGAATGGAGTAAAGCTGTTACAAATCGATCTGTGTCGTCGTTTTCGGAAATTCGTTAAACACATAGTCGAACGGAAATTAATTCGTGGAACAGTTATGTCCTATTTCGATTTCGCGACGGACATCGTTTCTCTTTAGTCGTTTTTAGTATTTTACGGAAGTTTCATCTCAGCTTCGGCGTATAACTCATTGTAATTTACTCAGCAACAATTCAATATAAAATGCGACTATAAAATACGTACATTTCGTACAAGATAAATTTAAATGATACGCTTTTGTATTACAAACGTCTACAAATCGTAAGAGGTAATTTAATATTCTCAAACTATCACCTCTAATTTTATTTTAATCTTATATTTATTTAATTATTCTATACAGTAAAAAGAAACTACGACTTTTCAACCCTTTCACTATCGAATTATTTTGTTAGAATTTACCACGTATTGGATCTGTAATAAGTATTAAATTGTGATTAATATTTGTATTTAATCCTGCCACAATGTTTCGTACAAATTCATACTAAGCGCGTTTTAGAAAATATTAGTATAATCTTGTATTATCTCGTCAACTTTTTAATGCTACAAACCAATTAGTTTGCACTTATTAACGCAGCGGTAGAATTAAGAAGAAAGTTGAACATTGGAACTAAAATTGGAAATCCATTTCTTTATTTATGGTTATGAAATTATGAATTCGCCTAGAGATCCGCAGTCTAATAATTAAAAATAACATTGTTGCATATACTTGTAGGAAATGATATTCTAATTTTCGTTAGAATATATATGTATACGACTTTTCTAACAAAGGGGTTAATAAAAGCTAAAAGGAAGTAAGAAATTCTATATAAGGGACAGAGGACAAAGAATTGTTAAATTAGTTCGAAGAAAAGCTTGGAGAGTCTACTGTATTCTGTGTTCTCGTCGTGGATTATTGAAATTCATGGTAGCGTATCGAGGCAGGAAATGAAGAATTACGGAACAATCGATCAGCGTCTGCCAGCTGACCTCTTTAACTGCTTTATCAAGTCGCCTGTAGTCGGATTAACAGCCAGAGGGCTGGCAGATACGCGCGGCATGAATCGTACGAGAAGTTTGCTCAATAGAAAACGGACCCGCTTCTGTGTAATTGAGTTTTGAAATGCTCCAATTGCATAACTCGCCGCTCCATACGTTGCCCTTGTTCTTAGAAATTCAATCTCATTTTATTCCATTCATTAGACACTCGATAATCAAAGAGCATTGAACTTATTATTTTTGAAGAACTTTTCTAACCCAAGGAAAAGTTATTTCATTTCTAAAATTAACAAAGAAATATTGTACGAGAGAGAATCTTTTACTTTTTATTTTTTTGCTACATTTATAAACTATTTTTTGAGAATTTTTTAACATAAAGGAAGGCAACCTGTTTTTTAGAACTAATAGAAAAATATTGTACGAGAGAAAATCTGCTTTTCCTACTTTTTCTTTCTTTCCTCATAAACATAGAAAAGAATTTTGACTAACAAGAGAGGAAAATTTAATGTTTCAGAAGTATTTGGAAAAAATTGTTTAGAACAAATATTGTTTTAGTAAATATATTTCTTATTTAAATATATTGTTTTATATTATATTGCTTCTTTTACGCGATATTATTTTTATATTTTCATTTATATTACATCATTATATTAATTATACTTGGTGAAGAGTTACTGAAGAAATTAATTTAGACGTGGAGTAAACTTGCACAGAATATAATTTCACCAGAAGAAAGAAAAAGAAAGGTGTGGATAAATATTGCTTCTTTTACGCAATATTTGTTTATTTATTTATCTAGTTTACAGGTTAGCTCCCATCAGGATCATTGAACTTAAGGCTTATAATATAAAGAAATGATAAAGATATAAAGATAACAGGATAATATAAAGATACATAGGAGAAGAATACAATAATTAAATACATAAAAGGACGCTTATTACAACAATTTATACAAAGATCTTTTAAACGACGTAATACTACTGAGAAAGTTCAAAACAGTGCAACATGAATGAACTATACAACTATAGTTAATGTATTAACTATATAGTAAATATATTAACTATATTTGGTGAACAGCTATTGAAGAAATAAATTTACACGTGGAGCAAATTTGCACAGAATAATTTTACCAGGAGGGAAAGAAAGAGAGAGAGAGAGAGAAAAAAAGAATGGTGTGAATAGCACGATTATCAGAAACGTGCAAACCTGTTTCATAGTTTAACAGATTAAATATGAACAACAGGTATGTGTTACGGTGAAAGTGAGATGAGAAGGCATTAAATCGTCGTAACATTGACCTCGTAAGGCGTCAGAATTAGCGGACGAAACGAACAAAAGGATCCGACAAAAAAGAGCAAAAAATAAAAAAAAAAAACAAGCAAGAAACTCGATGAATAGTAAAAATTTCGCAAGCCACGACTAATTAACACGCTATGTTATACCGCAACCTATTTTTTTCTTCTTCTTTTTCCTCTTTCTTCCTCAGCAATAGGAACACTGAATACCTTCTGTTGCGGTGGAAACCACATCTGTCGATAGAAGTTTCGTTTCATTGTAGACCGAGTATAAAGTTACTTATAGTCGAGCCCTGAAACGTTAATGGAAATCTCTGGCGATACTGGATATTTTATGGCCACTGTTGACCTTTCTGGCGAAATTTTTTTTTTTTTAATGTAGCTAGTCGAGTCGAAGTGGATGAGAATCGAGGACGGGAAACGCGACACTCCATTCAAGTAGAGTATAATCTGGGTTGGGTAATTTCATTTCGATAAACGTGGATCTTTTGTTTGAGTCACATTCCAAATATTTGTCATACATAGTTCACGCGCGGAGAATTTTATGGGGGTCCAGCTTTAGAATTTGCTTAGGCGTTTTTTAGTATAAAACTTGGGGGGGGGGGGATTTTATTTAACCTTAATTATTCTCATTTAGAGTGTAGAGTTTCTTTAGTAAGAATGTAATTATCGATTATACGAGTTACACGTAGAAAACAACGAGTGTATTGTTCAAAATACAGTAATATTATTTTATAACGTCTAATTGTATTTATACATTTTAATTCACATCAACTATAAAGCTAAGACAAATTGCGATCTCAGTATAGTAATTGTGGGTTAAATTGCCAGGTTAAATATGTATCGTATTATGTAACGTAAAAGAAAGGCAAAGTTCAGCAAAGTTCATCATAATTAGTACCAATTAATTTCAATGTAATTAGTGAGAGAAAGATTGCTTAAATTGGTTCCCATCAATCAACTGCCTTTCGAAGTGTGTTTCAAATAAAACGTTCAAAATAATATATAGTTATCGGAAAGAAAATTAAAAGAAATTCAATATTCTCTAACCTTACGATGATAAGTTACACTCGTGATTGAAATTATAGTTTAATTTGAATAAAAACACTCTGCATTTCTCAATAAACTTCAACTTCAATTCTATCTGTAATTTCAGTTTTTATAATTGAGTATCGTAAGTACAAATTACGTACAATATTTCAATGTTTGCGTTCGACGCGATGTTAAAGTAACTAATAGCTAACGTTACCGTAATAAATATATTTCAAAAATTTATAAGCCAAGTGATTAACGGGTCACGAAATTAATTAAACAAATAGCTTATCTTACCGTGTCTAGATTTTTAGTCAAAACGAAATACCAAGTGCGGTGTCAAAGGGTTAAGCTTGGTCAATTAATTTATCGAGGAGAAACAATGGAAAATGTTCCAACTAAAAGTCTTATGGGAAATGCTAGCAGCGTTAGGCTAACACAGTGGAGATCAGCATATTTATCTACTTGCCGCTTATTTGATTGGTCATGCACTTTGCTCGGTCAAACTATAGCTAACTAAGTACTTTACTAGCGACTCTCACGAGGCCACACGACTGACATTCACCGGCACGAACGGGGCTCGCTGCCGCTGATTAAAGAGTCAAACAGACACCAGCGATAGCATCTTAACACCCGCGATACTAATTGTTCCATTAATAACACCGTACAGCCTCCTTCCCCGCCATTTAACATTCACGTGAACGATAAATACTGCGGCAGCCATCGAGAGCCTCTAACTTCCCCGCAATATATGTGTACTTTTATCTTTAACTACGAGCTGTTTAAGTAACCAGCTGATAATTGCATATCGAGATGATGTAAATGAACTTGCAGTAATGCTATGCCTAATAACAGGTTTCGGCCCGAACCACGCATAAATTCTATCGTTTAATGGCGTTCCCTGGTATCACAGGAGACCTATTATTCCCCTTTTCGATTTTTATTTATCCATTAATTAGAAGTACACCGGCTTATCACCTCGTGAAATCATGCGAAAGCGATATTGCTTTGTGGGAGTATTCCAAGAAGAATTCAATCGTTGGGCTTATATACAGTGGCTACAAAAAGTATTTATTTTTATTTATTTATTTATTTATTTATTATTATTAACGGGTTTCTTCTTATATACGATTAGTGCTATAGAATTGTTACAAGAATATCATCTATTTGTATCGTTACATGTAACCAAGACTACAGCAACTTAAAAACATAACAGAACTTTGTATTTGTTACACTAATAATGTATAAATTTGTGAAAGGAAGAATTGTTTTCGTAGAAAAGTCAATATGTACCACATCTTAATTGTAAAAAGAACTGAAAGTGCCAGAACTTGTTTATTTTCAAATTTCTTAATAATATTAGGATATAGAGAATATAAAAAAACCAAAAATATATTTCTTTGATTATAATCTTTTCATTTTCCATTGTAAGAATTTAGTTTACTATATGTCGAGTAAAGTATTGTAAAATCCACGATATTTCATAATCGTATCCGTATCCAATTGAACGAAGCCTGCATTGGTAAAAATTTCCTCAATTGTATAATTGATTGAATTTAACAGCATTTTCCTGTTTACATGCTCGTCACTGTAAGCAAACCAAAAAAAATACACGCTTACATAAAAACTTCGATGCAAAACGCAGAAGTTAATGTTTGGTAATATTAAGCTACTATTTCTAAAAGTTATTGACCTTAATTATACGTCGGTACATTTATTTATTATTACGCACGTCAATTGTGATAGGTGAACGAACACTTACGCGTCCGACTGTAATTCTCGGTATCGATAGTTCGCGCTGAGAATAAGGGCAGCCATTGTGTCGTTCAGCGAACGAAGACTTTGAAACGTGATTTTTCTGTGATTTGAATGCACGACTGATGAGGGTGAGGGGATTCGGAAAAGAACCAATCAGTATTCTAATTTAGTTCGCGATAGTTGAATGCGCTCGGTTAACCCTTTCTCAACTAACGTTGCAACGCTGCAGCATACTGGACTTATTTCGTCATACCTCTAATTATTTTTGACCCTAAAGGTAGAAACGCATTCGTGTCACGTCACGCGGTATCACGTGCAATCACATCATGTTTTCGACGTAAAAATGTGACGTGATTATAATTTCCTTCCAAACGGATTCTTGTTGCCAAGAGAAGCCAAGGGAATGTGCAGGATTTCATTTTAAGAATTTCACGCGTTATCACGTGCATTCACGTGACGTGTCGTAAACGTGTTTGGCTATAATCCCCATAATTATCCACACTTCGATAGGTGGGATCTCATACTTTTTAGTAGAATAGATATAACAATATTCATTTTCCTTGTTACCGTATTTGGCATCTGAACAAATGTTTAAAACACGTAGGAAAAAGTATTGATATACATACGTTTTAGAGTAACAGCGAACGTTCAATCAGACCGTGAATACTGCACTATGGAATAAAAGTAAAACATAATTTATTAATAGCCCCACTACTATTTTACACAGTGATTTCTAAATATCGATAATATTTCGTAAGATGTCATAAAATATTTCTTTCATGTTCAAAATTGTTTATTGCATTTCACTGCATTTTGTAATTAATATATGTATATCGTATATATAGAAGCGAATACAATAACAGTTTGCATCTCGACTCGTGAGCGACTTAATTCGTTACGCTCATCCACTTTTTACAAATTGAATATCAGTTTGCGCGGCACCAAGCTTCGGTTACGAATGCCTCAATATTTACGTTCGCGATTAACCCGCGTTCGTGTTTACCCCGCTCTCCATTGTATACCCTAATACTTACGTAGTATTTGACCGGAGCATCGTGTTTACCGCTTCTTCACACGTTTCTAACCAGTACCGTTTTGTTCGCAGCACGCGAACAACGTACGCAAGTCGGCGGCGGAATACGTGGCCCGGCGACAAGCGAGAAAGATCTCGATGACACGATCGATGACCTCGTCGTTGGCTTTGCCGATGAGCCAGCTGAGCGACGTGGCCTTCCTTCCAAACGCGAAGGCCGGCACCTTCTTCGCGCGAGACAACGTGTCGAACTTTATCGGCTGGTGCCGGAACAGCCTCGGCATCATCGAGTGCCTGTTATTCGAGACCGATGACCTGATTATGCGCAAGAACGAACGACACGTAATCCTCTGTCTATTGGAGGTCGCCAGACGGGGAGCGAAATTTGGTATGCTGGCGCCTATGTTGGTACAAATGGAGAGGCAGATCGATCGGGAGATCGCTGCGGAGAATAAAGCGGCGAACGGTGCACACGGGAACACGGCGAACGAGGAGAGCGACGATGAATATGCCGATATGCAACAAGAGGAACCGTGTCTCATTTATGGACCCCAGCCGCAGATCGTCACCAACGACCTGAAGAGTCTGGATGAAATGGTGAGTCCATGCTTTTGGTTTCGATACTCTGTTGAATGTAAAATGATGGCAATGGGGATGGGGGAGTTGACTCCCCGCGAACCAGGTGAATAAATATCGCGTCGTACAAATAGGACTGGCATATCCGTATGGATTACGAAGCTAGGACAAAGAGAATTAAAACTCCGGAATATTTTCTGGGCGCTTCCAATTTTTTTTTTTTTAGATCTGGCATAGTATCCTAAAACAAAAGTTTCGGTAAATTATAAACGGGAAATAAAGAGTGTTTTGGCTAGACTGCGGATTTTTATACATTTATAGGAAATTTATATGTACGAAAATACTGTTGTCAGATTGCAATGTACATCAAATTTGATCCCTCGCTTTTCCAACGATTATTCTTTTTACAAATACTATTAGAAAGGTGTAGCCATTTTAAACGCGGTATCTACTTGTTTTATAGACGTGCGCATTTTATAGGGGTCGTGACTAAATGGATCTGGCAATAATTTTATTAGCAATTCTAACGAAAGACCTGCTGAACGCGTTTGTATTGTATTCACTTCGTTAATAGGCATTTTGGAAACTCGGATTTAGAGAATCTTGTCAATAGAAATATGAATATTTATAAAGATCCATAGTCCAGTCATGTCAATTGTTTCGTTATTTTGAAATTATAAACGCTCCTAATGAAGTTAAAAATGGAAAACACCTTACAATATAACTATTATTATCTTGTTTCTGCAAAATACTGCAAGAAATTCCTGTCGACTGCACGTTCAACAGAAATAACCGCGCGCAAAGTTCCACTTGCATCGCGCGTAGTCAATAAAATAGAAGTTCTTAGCTGGCTGCAACGATTCGAGTTAAATTAGGTTCGCCGTCGCAGGTGGCCCGACTCTGTTTCACATAGGAAAAACCCTATTCAGTAGGTTTTCGAATTGTATGCGCGCATAAACGACAGTTTAAATGTCGCCTTGATAACTCTCTTCCGCTAGCGACTCGTAAATCGTATTAGCATGACGCCGGAGCAAAAACCGTCCCGCTACCATTCCGCTTCCAAGCGTTTTCCACCTCTAAACGGATTAAACCGCCACTAAATCAAATGGGTAAACGTTACACGTTCGCGTTACGTGGGTAGAACAAGCGTAATTGCCCGATCTCGAGACCGATTTCGTTTTCGTTCCATGCCGATCGTAAATACTTTGCGTGCGTTACGTGGGAATCGGCCTTTTTCTATCCACTTTCTGTCCACTTTTCACTCTTACCGTTTGGTCGCGCGTCTTAGGGGTTAGATAGAAGTTTCCCTGAATGATCGCCAGCGGAATTTATGGTCGTATTGTGCCACTCGCGTACCGACTACTCGTGTGCAGACTATACGATACTAGGTAGGGTACATTAATTGAATTCTATGGTTGGTGTTATTGCCTCACTTGATGGCTGACTATACGCGTAGAACAGTATATTTCATATTGTTAGTAGCAACTCGGTGGCTATTGTTGGTACATTAAGTGTTTCAAATGTTCGGTCACTTGGAAGTTTATTCAACTCTTTGTGGACGATAGTTTTTAGTTTTTTTTGGACACGTAACTATTTATTATTTCTATATTTAGTATTAAATTTGTATTATTATTTAGTATTTAATGTTGAAATAGAACGACTCAACGTCATACGGGCCAGCGTGGGCCCGCTAGAAATCACGTCGTCATGGAGACGTGTTTGTCGCAGTTATCTGTTTTATTTTGCTTTCCTTGCAGACGCGACTGTGGCCGTTCAGTTTCATTTCTTTGCTAGACCTCGTCGCGTGATTATCTATTGTAAAACCTTTTATTAAAATATATAGAAGTTTATTTCTGAAAAACCAATTATATTTCCTACATTTAAATTAAACAATTGTAATTAACATTATTAACTCAGCCACGGCGTGGTTTTTTCTCGTTCACGAAAATGGAAGAGATTTCAGTGAGAGATTTTAGTAAAGTTACTTCGTTATGCTATTAACTCTTTGAGGCCGGGATTTAAAGAATTCTTGTTTAGTTATTAACAGCAGTTTCAAGACGTTAATAGTGTTTTTAGTTATCAAAATTAGTCGATAGTAGTCATCGATAAAATCGATAGGAATAAAAAACTTAATTGCGATTGTCCAACGCTATTGAAGTATTTGCAATTTTTCATCACTCGAATAATATTATAACGATTCTAATGTTCGGAAGAATCGAAGATAAAATATGAATTGAACATAATGCAATAGTGAATTCAATATTCCGACGATTTCTTCGTACTTTTCGAGTAAAGGTAGCTGAAAGGGTTAATAAAAGATAAGTTACCAAAAAAGGATCGATTGATCTATAGGTTCTTTTACCAGAAAACTTTTCAATTACCTTAGATTAAGCTTACATTGGAAACGTCTTGATTAATTCGCCTTGGCATGCTTCGTAAATGTAATCATTAGAGCATTCTAGGCGATAGAAATTCCATTGATCGTGAAACACATGTTTCTCACAGATTGGAAATATTTTCGAATTTTCCCAGCAGTTAACCGCATTCTGGTTGGAAAATTAAAATAACAAAGCTGTCCTATTTCCCTTGCATCCTTTGTGTAGTTATCCGCGGTATGCGTTTTAATACACGCTTAGGCATTCGAGGGATTTAACCGCTCGTTGTTTGAATATAGTTGACCCTATGCTCGCGCCGCGCTTCAATGGGAAAAGAGCAATCTGCTGATACATCTTCGCAAGAATTCATGCACCGGCGCCAAGAAATCTGACACGCTGCGCCTAACGGCTTCCCAGATTAGCAATAACCACATTCGTCAAGCTTTACACACCATACAAAGAAACTTAACCATTTTGGTTAATTGTAGTTACACCCTTAATAACTTCTTTCCTTCATTCCCCATTTCACGCACGAATGGTGTAACTTCTCGCGGTGTTTAACCCTTTCATCGCGGCGGATTTTAATCAAAGAACGCAAAGGAATCGCCAAAATATTGAATTGCATTATTTATTTGTTTATTTGTACGGGAAAAGAAAGCCATTAACAGCTACGATACAATGCCAACGCGATAAAAAAACGACAATTTGCGGACAAGAAGTGGGCGAAAATTTTACAATTTGGATCGACATATATGTTTGATTGGAATAACTTATTGGTGTATATCGTAAAAGAGTATAAAGAGGAATTAAAGAAATCTAGTTCGGAGCAACACTTGTTAACGATTTCGCATATTCGATTTACGGAATTCGAGGAAATAAATCTAGTTCAATATCTACATTATTCTAAATTCATATTCATCTTTTGATTCTTATTTGCATATCATTGTATTACTGCTATTTTTTGTCGTTGTGAGATCAATTACATAATATGTCGAAGACAATCGATAATCGGAATATTTAGTTACAACCCGTATCGTTTTAAATGCGCTATTGTTTTATTCTAGTCTAAATTAGTAATGTCACACACGACATTATTAGATCGGGCTAGAATAAGACAACAGCGTTTTTAAAACCATGAGAATTATAAATAAGTATTGCGAGAATCAATTGTTTTCGATATAATTGATTTCTGAAACTCAGATCTATAATAATATACCTATAATATATGCATATCTTTATATGTATTGGAATTCTATCATTTATCCCTCTATAATCCGAGGTCTGTTTATTTGTACGATGAAGAAAATTACAATTTAGTCCAAATTTTTACTTCAACCTGAAAACCAAAAATTAATAATTAATTTATAATTGTCTGGCATTAATGCAACTATCAAGAAATAAATGGAAATAAAATAAATATCAAATATGATAAAATCCAACAAATTTAGATATATAAATGTAACTTTTAAGTCGCCTAATATTACAGATGATTAACTTTATCAATTTTGATAGATCGAATATAATTCTTAAAATCACAACTCTAAATCGTGAAAGGCGTAGAAAACCCTCCGCTTTTTTAACACGATCGGTATTTCAGTTCGAAATTTATGACGTTTCACATAAACGAGTAGTTTATCTTGTACTTAGCCAATGGCATTACGTTATATTTCTTACGCATTTCGGTAAAAAATGTCCAAGCGTACGGTGTAAGTGCATTCTGGGTCGAATTGAGCCATACGCTATTGTGTGACAATAGTATGTGTTTAGGTGTGTCCATAAAAGTTCACCATAGAGTTCAGGGTGTTTAGCGGAGGGAAAATGTCCGGGAATTGGCGGATACACGGTGGAGAACCTCGTGGCGATAACGTGTGTCGCACGAGGGGGGATTTTCTGCGTCGTGAAATGCCGTGCGATCGCGAGCGCGCGCCGTACATCGGCGTTTGTTCTACCACAGTCGGCGCGAAAAAGTCGGCTCGAGGTGTTTTCCAGCATGTTCCAGCCGGAACTAACGGCGTCTGGCTGCTTTAATGCGACTGAAAGGCCGCGTGTGCTTTCGAAAGCGACAAGAAACGCTCGTTAATTTGTTCCACTGGAACGAATGCAGGCCTTGCGTTCGCCATTTTACCAGCGCGCCACTTTTCTTTTCAGTCGAATCCGCGCGACGTTCTGTTTCGATACATCACTCGCGTTTAAACGCGAAATAATACGTACCGGTTGTACAGGGCGACTCATGAATCTATGCGAGAAGCGAAGAAAAATTGAAATGCGAACAGAAAGTTTATTAATCCTTCGTTACTCCGTTGACGCCGCTGCGGCGACACGCATAAATTTTCACAAAAATTCAAGATTCTGTTTGTTTGTTCATTTGCATCGATTCTATTTTCATTTCGAAGTCGAAGCGAAACGAATTAACTCCTATGCACTGTTCGAATAAGTGTCATGTTAAAATTGTTCAGATCAGTATTAAAGTAACATACATTTATAATTCAATGATATAATACGCCTTTACACACGGAACTTACCGTTAATTCGCAAATAACTTTTAAAAAATCTATTAATTTCATGTAATTATTTATATGCATTGTATTTTTTTAGAAAGACATTATTTAATGTCCATTTTTAATTTCGGATCAAATTCACTTGTAACAGTGCACGAGGGTTAGAGATAAATTTTCCCTATAAAATAAGAAGTCATTTAACTATCATTTGAAAGTGTGCTCGAATCACTGGAAGTTAATTTCATTTAAAAAGCCCTGGAATGCAAAGAATTAAGTTTTAACCATTTACTCACGGCAAAATCTCGACTTTTTCTAGAATCCCAAAA
Organism: Eucera pruinosa; assembly: GCA_028830335.1. Lineage (NCBI taxonomy): Eukaryota > Metazoa > Arthropoda > Insecta > Hymenoptera > Apidae > Eucera > Eucera pruinosa. The sequence continues at coordinate 7,630,078 of JAMYCR010000014.1, read as the reverse complement.
GCTTCGCGAATCTCGATTTTTTCTAGAATCCTAATACGTATTTCTGAAGTTCAAATACTTTCGAGTTTCTATTCGACCCCATTCCAAACGAATATCGAATTCCCGACATTTTCAGGTTTTTACAGTCCTCTAATTTATACCTATCTTGACCTTCAAAAAGTCCCATGATTTTTTGAAAACGTCGATTATCTAACCACTCCCTTGCCTCTATTGCATCGAATAATCTACCAACCATAATCTACTACTCCAATCAGCCAACTCACAACTTTTGAACCAATCTATACGCATTTCCTTAAACTTCGTCTGAATCGCCAAACTTTTCGCTTCCATATTCTTCTATTTCCATTCCATCGCTCTTCTGGCGTAAAGCTTGTGAAGAAACCTGTACATTCGTCTGGAATCTCGCATTCGAGCCGCGTATTTCTGAACAAAGTAGAACTTTTTCGACGTTTATCGTTCGAAAACCCCTGGAAAGCCTCTCGACCACTAGGTTGCAAGTTGCAACGTTCCCGTTGCTGGTCGTCGCGCGATAGTAGCGCGGGGATTTGCATACGAGAGAATGGCGCGCGTGGCGGGAAACGGGCTTTCTTATGGAAGAATCGTATACGGAATCACAGCTGCGTGGCTCGTCCAGCAGCGCGATTTATCCGCCGGCATGTTCGTATGAATACAAACGGGCATTTCGCGGCAGTGTGACTGCGCGTGCGCGTTCCATATGGGGCACGGCGAAAGGGAAATCTGTACAGGTCGATCGGCTTCACGGTGAACCGTCCACGTGTATTCTTCCTTCCCCAATAGTGTTAGCTATTCCTATGGAGGTATATATATTTTATGTTATGTTACGTTATTGTAGATTGTATATAGTTTATTTTATATAATACAGCGATAGGGTAGATTAAGTTACTATTAGCATCGACGAAACACAGGATAAGCTATCCATTCTTGTATAGAATATATAAATAGCAAACGAAGACGAATCAATCCATAGTATATGTAGCATTTTGTGCCCAAAATGATCTCCCAAACACGTCAGTAAAGTCTATCAGTTGAGAACTGTGACAGCCTAGAGTAAAGGACTCACGTACTGTCACTGTTCCTATAACTGCCAATTGAATTCGTTTATTTAATAGCAAATTAATGTATAAAGAATCGTAATTAAACAAATTTTGCATACTAAATTTCGACTTCGGTTTACGTAACAACATATATAGACATTTTATATTCGTGTACACTTAATATTTATAAATAAATATTGGGAGGTAAATGTGCTGTTGAACATTAAAAGGTGACCAATATAATTATATTATTGTTCTTTTTTAACTTTATCTGGACCACCAGAATGTACATATGTTACGTAATACATAAAGAAGATTTAATTGCGCGAATTACTTCAAATGCAATGTTATCTTATATAGTATTAATTTTTGTCTTCGCTTTGCTATAAATTTACGACACAGGACTTAGATTAGTCTGACTCTGAAGCACAGAATTATTGAAATGAAACGTTTGCCTCTTTTACGACGTGCAAAGATTTGTGAAAAGCGAGTCGAATGCTTAAATATTTTAGTGCAGATAAGTTGCATCGAAAAAGATGTTTGTATGTGTTTATCTTTCGTTTCAACAAATTTTGTTCTCATAATAAATATAATGGTCTTTTATTTATAAACTTTCTAAGCGTTCCTTATTTGACTTTCTCCAATTACCGAATTTTACTTCTATTAACTTTTTGGTATAATGTCCATATAAAATTTGAATTATTTCACATTTAATCATTTATATTGGATGCCCTGATACCTATAAATATTTGAATATAGGAAAACTATGCAACATAACCCGGAAGTAGCCAAATTTTTATAGACTAGCAAGAGCCAAACAACGAGAGTAACTCAAACTGTGGAAGGTTAACCTGTGTAACCTAATTTTCAATTTTAAAAAAGCGTAATTGAATCGAAGGATTAAGGTTTCGAGGAAATTTTGACGGGAATCGGTAAATTGCGGGTACTTAAATGGATCGTTCAAGGAGACTGTCAATTTTTTACCATCGTTCCCACTTAACAACTCATTAACGAATCAATAAAGCCATTAGCGTTGAATTATAGCCAATTATCGAGTCTGCAGTGGGAATAATAAAATTCCATCGCAGACGCGATACACATTCTGCGTGATTATGGGGTTACGCAAGCGGTCTTGTTTACGCGGCCATTAATACTATTAAAGGTTCTTGCTCTTGTTTTATCCGTCAACGAGAGTTAAACTGTTGGTAATTGCTAGAAATAGCAACGTGCAAACTTACGCGTATTTTTCAATAATCTACCGCACTGAAATTATTCTAACACCCACATTAAAATATTAATCCCTTGCGCTACGATTATTGTATTACTTACGTATGCTAGCGTTGGATAATCACTGCTTTCTTATTGCGTTACGTACAACTTATTCGAATTTTATGGGCAAGTTTTATTCAGGAACGCTCAATATTATAACTCAAAGCCGAAATTATCGTTCAAATTATACTTTCTCGTCAGCAGTATCCATTTTTGTCGAATCTACGCTATAATTCACAGAACGAGTGTGGCTCGTTATTGTAGTGCAAGGGGTTAAGCAATGCAAAATGATGACCATTTCACCTGTGTGTGATACAAAGTATTATGTTTGGTTGTAACATATAAGGTAGATGTACCACGTACTGCCACTTTAAGGTTCGCGCGTAACATTATTCAACTATTTTAGCACGTCGTTAACATAAAAGATCGTTCCAGTTTGCAGCATAATATTGTTCAACCGCTCTTTTACTTATGAACATTCGAATATGTACAACAAAGTCCAATGTCCTTATCACTGTCACTTGAGTGTGTGTAACATAATTTTGACAACAATGAACTTGGGTTGGTCTGGTTCTCAAATACAGAATTATCAGTATGTTCCGTTATTAATAAATTGTCGATAAAATTCGTTATTTAATTATCGATATTTTACAAAGTTCCGTATTATCTACGTTTACCCTAAAAGTCTATTATACCAATGGTGTCGAGTTTTCTTAGATACGAACACTGCCTTAAGCCACGAGTTGCATTCAAGAAGGAATTAAGCCGCGAAAAATGCACAGTACTCGTAGAGTATCGATTAGAGAAAGGCTGACAAGCGTGCTTATCTTATCTGGACACGGTAATACACGCTGCGTTGGTCCTATTTATGGTGAATCATTGGAATAGCCTAAGCCAGGGTGAAGCTAGAATCGCGGAACAACCCAATGGTTTCGCCGTCTTGGCATAAAAATGGCGAACCCGTGAGATGAATAGCTATTAACTACAGCAAAGCTCAATATACAGAAATTTTTAATTTCCCCCCTTTTTTTTTAAATTGAAGTTTCTTCGAATTCCAAAATAGCACAAGTTCACTTTTTCACGTTATTTATTTGTTTACTCATTAAACGGGAATTAACCCTTTGGTACAAAAAGAAAAGAAAAGAAATCTATAATAAGAACCAAAGAAATTTAACTGTTCATATTTGTTTACATTAATGAAAATTCTCTTCAGGCAGTTGAATCGGTCGTATAGAGTATGATGCTTTTCCTCGTTTAAATGAGAATGGTTTCTAAGGGATAAGACAGGTATATTTAAATGAAAGTATATTAAAATGTTATAGGATAGATGCGCTAATAGATGAACACTTAACACTAAATTTACGCACATTAACAGTGTGATTTCACAGGTTTCCTAAACTATATGTAAATGTATTATATACAAATACACATAGTTAAAACGTCGGAGAGGGGCGGAATGAATTTCCATATGGATTCATATTATTGCATCGATGAAAGCCAACATTAATTGCTGAAAAATAATACTTGTGATTTTTGTAAGTTTAAGGATAAAATTCGAAATTCGTCAAATTGACGCGTTCCGTAAATCTGGTGTTAAGATCGAGTTTCAGGGATTGGTAGCATTAATGAGTATTCCTTAATGTCTAAACTTTCATGTAAGACATATAAGTAACTTATGAGAAATAGGAAGTATAAGTAATTGAATTAAAAAGTCAAAAATGTTAATTTCACCAGTGAATGAACATTGTTTCCCAATGAATAAACACTCTTAACTAATGAATGAACAATACACTTATTTTTGTATCGAAACACTTTCTTTTACCTTTCTTCTTTTTTTCTCTTGTTAATAACTTACTTTACCCGGTTTTTTTATTTGATGTTCATTCATTAGTACATTTACCGGGTTAGGTTCGGGTTAGGTTAGATTAGGGTAGATTCTACCCTACGAGTCACCCATACGATTGTTTCCTATTCACTCAGATTTATTTAGCAACATTTGTAACTCAGAAGAGGAATAGTTGGATTTTTATCTTGGATTGTATATTATTGTTGGATTATTCTATGGTCAACAAGCCGCAAAAAGATAGCAAACCAATTTGGGAAAAGTTCAAGGCTGATTGGACCTGTGTCGTTTCGCAACTCATGGCTTCAATTCGTTTTTTATTATTAGGATATGATTTTTATTTAAATATTTTAATCGAACTTTATCCTTGATCTTACGGTAACCTACAAAAGGCTTAGCTTCTCAAGTACCGTGCGATACTTTATCCGCTTATCTGAAATAGCGATTACTGGTAATGTCAATAATCTCAACAAATAATCCCGTACATATTTTTACTACTAGTTTAACCTTCAGACGTATAGTCTCGTAGTCCCTCGTGCTTATCGTTATCAACTAATCCCAACCTACTTAGTTTCTATTCAAACTGCATAAATAGCGGCGGCCAACTACTTAAGACCACGTGAAGTTAAAGCCTAATCTAAACGACCGATTTTTTTCACGTATCATCGTATATTTTGATGTATTTCTCCTATTGAATGCAACGAAGAATCTTGTCTATATCTAAGCTAAAAGTATTATACTAATACAAACTAAAAAGGATTAAAATAGAAATCAGTAATAATGTTGTTACTCTTCATTTTTAATAAGTCACTTCTTTGCAATGATCAGCCATTGACTCGATTAAACGTGGACAATGATTAATTGGAATCTTGTTGTAGTCCTCTTCGATAACGGTACAAAGTTCGTGTAAACTTTTTGATTTTGTAAGATTAATGTATTTTTTGTCACGTCAATTCATAATATTTCAATCGAATCAATGTCTGGACAGTGGCATGGTAAAGTTGTTACGCGTCATTCACCTAAACATTATTTCATTCTACCAGCTATCATGTTTAGAATCGTGGTCAGTCTATTGAATCCTGTTTTGATTTTACAAGAAGATTTTGTACCAACAACTAAACTATACTTATTTGTACCGAAGAATTAAAAAATGGCAGGCACTTGTAAAGTGATTAAATTACAATAAATTTTCATTTATATTCTGCATAGAAAATCACGGAAATATTCTAAAAATGTGCACCGTTACAAAGTTATATAATTTTTATGGTCAATTTGCAGCCAATCATTTTGACTACTTTGGTAGTTCTAGTGTTAATTTCAATACTTACGTAATATGTTCATATAGTTCACATTAATATTAGAAACAGGATTAATGTAATGTAATTAACAACTAAAACAACCGAGAATTAAAGTGCACTTATTTGTACCAAAGAAATTAAAACGACAGATGTTTGAAAAAGTATATATAATATAATGCAATGGCAATAAATCTTTATGCATTCTCATTGTAAAAATGAGGGCAATTTAACACAACTGTATCGATTTAAATTTATACAGCTTTTATATGAATTTATAAACAGGTCATTTTAATCATTTTTATACATCTACTATTAAATGTATTTCTATAATATTTATAGAACCTCAATCCCTTATAGTTAGTTTCTTACATTTTAACATTAAAGCCACCAAAACAGTAAAAATGACTGGCTGCAAAACCACAAAAATTATATAAACTTGCGACGATGAATTTTCTGTACTATTTATTTATTTATTTACTTTAATATGTGCCTTTTGGCTTTGGATGATTTCTAGTTACATCAAGTTGCATTCATTCTTAAAAAATCACAGGCTATTCGCACTTTCCTCTGCTGCGTCTGCTAAATCAATTATTTAGACTTAAACCTATACCTATACCTATTCCCATATCCATAAATATAGTTTTGCGTGAGATCAGCTTTCCTAACATAACTTTACACTGATTCATAGAAACTTATTCAAAACGCGTAACATTAACGTTAACCTATATTGTAAAACAACCGGTGAACGAACCAAAATACACATTTAATTTTCTGTACTAATTATATAATAGATAAAGATTTATTGCATTTCAATCAACGTACTTTTCGTAAGTACGTAAAAATCATTTTCATTTCTTTGGTACAAATAAGTATAAGATTTCAGTCGTCGGTACATCCATCAGAACGCATTACCAATTTAATATTTCTCGCGGAAAGTGCAAGTTGTAGGAAGTTCGGGTTAAATCTCGCGACAGAGTTAATTCAAAAGTTTTGTGCAGCTCCGGTCTAGACGTAACTTCCGCCCGTGATTGTTGGTGTCTATGGAGATTCCCATGATAATAACAAGCATGGTGGCCCGCAGCGAGCTTGCAGGGTGGTCTCTGCGGGCTATGCCAGCCGGAGCTTCTGCTCGCAAGCGCCGAAAGCTCGTATTGATCGCGTTTAGCCCATTTCGTATCAAGTTCAAGCGCAAAGTACTCAAGTTTTCCTCGAAGGACGAGCTCCTTTCTCCTCGAAGATATCGACGTCACAAATTGGCTCTGGGTCGGTCAATAAAGAGACTGAAATAGAAAGAAGTTCTTTCTTTCTCCACTTTCGCTGCTCCTTGGCAAAGCAATCGCAATTATTCGACAATTTAACTCTTTATTATAAAATATTCAATCGGAAATCGGAGAATTACGAATTTTAGTTATCTTTTTCTGTGTGACAGAAATATGTAAATTAGGGTAATGGGGGAATACAGTTTGTTAATAGATTGTGGATCTTTATACGTTTATGGGAACGAGAAGATACGAGATTAAGATAACATACAGGATATTATAGTATATTATAATATACTATAGATAGTATAGGATATTGTAATATAGTATATTATAATATACTATTGGATATTACAGGATATTGTAATATAGTATACTATAATATACTATACGATATTATGGGATATAGGATACTATAATATACAGGATATACAGTAACATGATATACTTAAAAAAGGCCACGTAATTGTTTTCTTTAGCTGCAATAGTGCAACAAACATTTTATACGAACTTCGAATTATATTAAAGAATGAATTCCCTATGAGAAGCATTTTTATTCCAGGATTATTTTTTTGGAAGTTTTCCATATTCTACACGAGCACACAAAACGAAAGATAATTATTTGGCCTATTTTAGGCGGGACAGCCTGTATAAAAATACATGAACTGTATTAGGTTATTTGAAAAGTTCGTAACGACATTTGGGAAATATTCAAAAGCCACGCAGGATAATGAATATATTTTAAATTATCGTATAATGTTGTTGGATTCCGGATTGAGGAATTAAACGCAGCTTCTTAGGGAGGCTCGAAGGTTTTTATTCGTAAGCGGTAAGTTCCGCACGCAAGTACGAACTACAGAGAATTGACTCGCGCTGGTTAAAAATGGTGATATATATACTATTGGAAATGGTCGGCATAAGGGCAGAGTGCAAAAGGGGCAAGATGAGTAATCGGTTGCGGGAAGCTAGCTGGTTAGGAATTTGGAATCTATGAGTCAAGATGTTTTTCGCAGGATGATTTGTCGTGTTTGTCGCGGGGCGATACAATATCTATGGTATCGGTGGGCTAGTCATGCAACAATGTTATACGAAACAATGAGTAACTTCATAGACTTTTTCGCTAACAAATTTTCATGTTTCTTAAAAATCGTGTCTACCAAACGATTTCCCTGTCTTGGCTTTTTAAATAAATGGTTAAATAAATCGTTTATAATAGAATCCATCGAAACGTTTGCACGCGACCAATACATTTTTTTACGTTTAATGTTTGATAACGCATTCGTGAAGATATCTATAATCACGAACTTTATATTTAACTACTTAATCTTTCTCTCACCGTTTCCAACTTGTTCTCGCGTATATTGGTAACTTATGTTTATGCAATCTTGACATTATAGTTTATGATAATCAAGATACAGAGGTTGCAAGTAATGATTGGTTTTTCGTGCAACACGTGCTAAGGTGAAACTGGACTTTGTATCGGTTCCGGTAAACTGTTGATCTTTCATTATCGTTTTATAGAAATCAAGGTTCTACATGATTATTATCTATTCATATTTTCGTGAATGATAACGTTTGACTGATCTTCAAAGCTACTCTTATCGAAAAAGGGACTCATTATGGGAGAGAGAATGTTGGCTCAACTTCTTTTCGATGTTTTTCTGCGGATATTTGGCCTACGCTTCATTTCCGGTGATAAGTGAGAGCCTCGGCATACATGTGGTCGGACACGTATGCCTAAATTTGCAGATATTTTCTTTTCCGTCTTCTAATGCCTTTTTATGAGTATTTATCCGTGGAAATATTAAAATTTCCCAGCTGAAAATTAAAATATCTTTGGAAAATGGTTAAAATGTTAAATTCAACTTATAAAATATCCTGCGTACAGTGAGAGTCAACATTAAACGTGTACTTAACGAAAATAAAATTCCACTAAAATTTGTTCACTGTAAATCATACAGTAATTATATTGTAATTTATCTATCGTAAGTAATGCTATAATTGTACTACTATTGCACGATATTCATTTATTTACTGTAAATAATACTATAATTATTTTTAATTTCATTTTTGATTCTCATCGTAAACTTGTGTGAAACGTAGATACGTATAAAATACAGCAAGAGTCAAAACTCAATATTCAATTTACAAAAGTAACATTATGGTATAATTTATTTATTCCAAATAACAACACAATTATACTATAACGCATTTTCTATATGTACTACTACAATTACATTATTATTACACGACGCTTATTCGTTCCCTATGAATAATATTATAATTAGATTCTAATTATCCTACAATAATTTCACTCGATCTCATTTTTGTGACGTGCATACTCCTCACTTTTGGCTCTCACTGTATTCGTCTACCGTTTGCAAGAGTGACCTGTGAATATTATATAAATCGATATTACATAAGAAGTGTCATTCAAGTCTAATTTTAAAAGTATTATCAAGATATGACGAAACATCTTTGCATGAGACATTGATTCATAAAGTAACCATTCGACGTGCGTAGTACGTATGTATATACACTGTACAACTACTCGAATGTTTGCCGGTCAAACAGTGAACATTTTCCGCTGCTTTTTCTAAATATAATGAAACAGCAAGACGGTCTTTCCGAGTAGCGTTGTTAACAGTGACGACGTGGTATCCTGCGTTCTGAAAAGTCGTCTGTATGATTCATTTGGACCTATCTCCACGGCGTCTAAAGTTAGCGACCATGCTCCGTATTCATTTCGTCATTATCGTAAATATGAATCTTGTTTGTCGCTTAGTCATCGAACCGAACTCTTTTTCGTTGCAATCCTCGGCGACTGTAAATCATTCGTTTCCAGTAACGCGCGACGTTGACAGGCATTCTTATGTAATTAGCCCTTCATCGACGAGCTCCATACACACCGCGTCGTATGGACCCTAATTTCTTTATTCTATTTTATTTTATTTATTTATTTCTACGGGCATAAAATTCACTTCGTATAAACAAAGATAACGTAAAGTGTATACAGTTAGTATAAAAGAAAATGATTAAGTTTAGACTTAAATACATTAATATTCCGAGGATAACAGTTAATATTTTGACAAATTTAGTTAGCAGATGTATGTTCATACATAATTGGCAAAAAGGATCGATTTGACTTAGATTGGAAGAGTGAAGCAATTAATAATTATTTAACCTGTCAACTGGGAACGACGAGTTAACTCGTCGTATGAATTACTAACATCCTCGACGTGTTACTTCATTTTCTCAGTAATTTCGTACTTTCTAAATTATCATTATATTTGCATCAGCAAGTAATTATTTTATACTTGTATTCGCTGCAATTAAAATTGCCTTAATCAATATCAATTGCTCTTTATCAATTTTGAATTCTGCGTATGAAGTAGATTCCGACTAAAAAATTACTCAGTTAAGATAGAAGAACCATTTATTTGTGATTATGCTGACGCGTAGTCGATCTTCGTGTTGAAAAATACAATATATTGGATTGAATTATTAAAATAGTGTATGGATTTTTTTTAAAATGCAAAAATAAGCTAAAATTCGATAAGAAGGATAAGAAACTGTTCCGTCGTTAAGAAATCAGATGATAACGATCAACGATGAGTAATAAGTTTTGACATAATTCGAAACTCTAGAAATTCCTGATAATTCTTTCGGAACTTGGTAACGTCTAGTAATTAAGAGTAGCCGGATGAAAGTTCAATTACACTTCGGTATCTTTAAAGCGATGGAGTCTGGAAACTCGACCCGCGGTTCCAAGTATGGAAGATTAAGTTTTAGACTTTTATTGGCGATTTGGAGGAATTTATAATGTGGCTTAAGCGAAGTGTATTGTGGTCTTTAAGTTACTTATGGATGCTAACTAAGAGACTTAGAGTACCATAGAGAATTCGAAGTTTCCTCCGAAGAATTCTTCGAATTTGTATACAGTTATCTAAGCTTCACCACCCAACCACAAACCATTTGCTTCTTTCAATCGTAAAATCAACATCGAGCCCTGTTGTATGTTACATCACAAGGTACCGGAACCCTAACTGATAAATTTCATATGTCACATAGGAATATGATATATATTTCTATAAAATTATAATAAAGTTGATTATCATATACATTTCTATAAAATCTATAATATTAATCTACTTTCCAAAGAATTTTTTTAAATTCTTCTAGAAGTATAATATCTCGCTTCCATTATTAAAATTATTATCAAACCCTGTTGTAATATGCATCACAATTTATCAGATACTTATCTAGTAAATGTCAAATACTACATACATGGAATTCGAACTACATTCTTCAATAAATCTTTTAACTTCTTTTGAATGTATCATATTTTATTTCTATTTATCAGACCATCATTAAACCTTGTTATATTGTAGTATATGTGTATCATAATCTATAAGAATCTTATTTAGTAAAGTTCATATTCTTGAAAAAATTCTTTTACTTCTTTTAGAAGTATATAATACCTTTCGTCTATTCACAAAACTATTATCAAATTCTATTGTAATATACAGGATAATTCTCACAATTTGGTCACCTGAAATTATTTGTTATAGGAAAAAATGTTTGAAATAAAAGTTGCATGGTACCAAAAGGAACATATCAGTAGGCTGCGGATATTTATGCAAATTCAAATCTTTGCAACACAAAACGATAAGAATGGAATCAAAGCGGGTCACTAGTTTCATTCTCTGAACATTATAACGAGTTGCCTAGTTTTAATATTTGCTGCATTTTTACACGTTACGTGTATCGTCGTGTTCTTTTTTGCAGCTTCATAAATGCATAAACATCTGCAGTCTAATAACAAGTTTGTCGTTACATTGCCTTTCTATCGAGACATTGTTCTCCGTAACAAATAATCTATAAGTTATTTAAGATAATCAAATTGCCAGACTAATGCTTTACATATATCGCTAAAAGAATCATAACTAGCAACCCTCGAATATGCCACAAAAATCAACCAATATTCATCAAAGAATACAATATCTTCCTTTTATTCGCAAAAACCACCATCGAACCCTGATTATCGTACAATTAAGAAAGAAACCCTGTTGCCAAGCGACGACGCCGTATTTGCGATATAGTGCCGAATGTAGGTCGTTGAAGTTAACTTATGCCCAAGACAGTGAGCTCTCGTCATTACTATCCGGTTAATTACTCTCGACTAGGAGATGACGCTCCATGTGACTATCGAAAGAAGAAATTACAGGAGATTCCTTTCCTCTTTCATCTTAACCTCCATCCTTAATCTTCTTCTTTTTCCCTTCGTAACCTCTTACAATGGGACAAAAAGAAGAGCCGTATGCGCGCGCGTTCCCTTTGATCCCGCGAGCCTGTCCGCGAGAAACTACCTTAAATGGCGTTGAAATCTCGAGCCAGGCGTGTTAGTTATTACGTGCAATTAGCCCGAGATAGCGCGGAGAGAAGGCTACCGAGCCGTGCAAGGTCTGGCTGCGGTCTGAGTCTTAGCTAATCACTGTTTATCGGCGACTTTCAACGGAGACACACACGTTCTCCAGGTACTCGGTTCGGTTCCCTGGCCTCTGGCGCGGTTTGAGTCACCGTCGCTGCTTTTGGTTGCACCTTTAGGCCGCATCGTTGTGGTTGTACAGCATTATTAACCCTTCACGCTCCAAAATGTTGTTAATAGTACGATCTAACACGTGTATATAGTTCTCGTGAGAATTTACAGCATTGCGTATTACGGAAAGAAGGAAAGTTGGCCTTAATTTGCTTTGTTTCGAAGGAAATGAAATTTGAACTGGCGAGAGTAAATGAAAATCTCATGTCTTGACTTTTGAGGAAATTTATGCGTGTCTCCGTAACAGCGCCAACGGATCGCAAAGGGTTAACAACCCCTTGTCTTACGATTGTTTTATTAGCAACGTGTTAATGTGCATCACAGCGTTAACCGATTACTGATTTACCTAGACTGCGGATTTTCACGAAAACGTGGAAATACTAAAGTCGGTGAATTTTTATAAATACAGAATATTGAAGCTAGCTAATTATTATATATAAAAGTATGTGGGAACCATTTTAACTGACCGAAGTATTCTTTTTAAATAATACTTGCGTTTAAAGTTTTACTTGAAAAACGACGTTTCACATGCATTATCGTAAACATAATTAAAGGTGTAATAGGAATCATGAAACATCGATTGCGATACTCTTCGTTATCCACGTATAATAAATAAATCGAAGTCATTCGTTATTTAGAATGAAAGTTGTCAAACATTTCGCACGATCAACGAAGTGTCATCTGTTTACTTTCCATACTTCGTAAAGATTTAGAAACTTAAACGATGAAAGCGAATAATGAATAATCGACTAACAACTAATTATTATTTATTCGCTATTATTATTCGAATAAACGGTTACCCGATGCCTAACGCTGCATTAACGTACGACTAAAATTATATTAACGTTACATAACAAAGGATTAATCATCCAGTTGCTCTAATTAACTTCCCCAAATTAAATTAAATTCTCTCATTTTTTCCCTCCTCACCATTCTGTTAACCCAGTTCCGTTGATTACTTAAAAAGTACGAGCTTAAATATGAAGTTACTCGGTGAGAGAAAAAAAAAGAACTAGAGTAACCTTAATTCTTTCGTCACTTTTTTCACCATGCTTCTTCACACGGAGTTCTCGACCTTCCCCCGACGAACACTCGAGTTAAAAGAAAATTCGCGACAGGGGAACCCGGTAACCCCCTGTGGCCCGTGGCCCCTCGAGCCCTCTCGAGCGTCCTGAAGCGGAATTGACGTGGTTGGCACCTTTCGCATGCCGTTCGATCGGCAACATCTAGGTTATTCCAATAAACTGCACTCGAGGTGCTTCTAAACGGCTTTGATTGCTGGCCCGAAGCACGGCACCGAGGGCGCGCTGACCAGAAATCAGATTTCACTGCGTAGGTCGCGATCATTCACCAGAAAACTACCGTCAATCCAAATTTAGCGATTTCAAATTGCTGGAGCGAATGATTCGGGTTCGAATCAGTCGAGCGCGAAATGCGAAAATTGATTGCAACGATGATTGAAATCAGTGTTTGGACATCATTTCGATAATATTTTATTTAAATAGGAATAACTGGTAACTCGCTGTGCCGTTCGCGAGCCGCAAATTGATTAACTCCACTTTTAGAGTTTTTTAAAATTTTAGTGACCAGATAAGTATTATATAATTATACATATTTCAGGTAAATTCTTTAGTGACGAAATAAATATCATATATTTACATATATTTGAAATACATTTTTTTAACAATTGGGCCTAACACCGCGAAATGAGAGAAATAATAATGAAATAATAACGATTACTTTAAGCATATATTAACCCTTTACGGTCGGACGAAATATTTAAGGAATTTTTATTCAATTATTAACCCTTTGAGAACGAAATCAATCGAATTCTTGTCCAATTATTAACAGCATTGTTTACTAATGATGTTAACATGAACATCTTACTTTAGAAATCGACGTGGGTCCAAAAAGTAAAAAAAAATTGGGCGGTTATTTACGACACTCGTTTAAAAAGGGTTAAACTTCATTTTTAAGGAAAAAGTATCTTTTTGAAAAAATAGCGCTTTCAGCCTTTTTTTTATTTCCATCCTTCAATCATTCATCGGTCCATTTAATGATGCATTTATTTTGTGGTATTTTTGAACGGGTTCAAATAATTTTCGTTTTCGGACTAATTTAAATAAATTGGGAATGTGTAACGCGTGTGGCCATAAGTTTCGTTTTCGTCGAAGGTTTATCGCGATACGAGGCGACTCACCAAGAAATGTTTATTCGATTGTGGTTCCCGGCTGCTATTTTTAAAACGGCACTCGAGGCGTATATACGATTCGATTCGAATCACGATTCGACAACGATAAAAAGGTGACGGGAGATAAAATGAATGGCCAGTTCTCAATAAAGGGTGTGACAAGTGGCGCTCTATAAGTTTGGATCATTGAAATTCTCTTTTCGTTGCTTTTCTACTCCCCCGTGGATATCGTTTAACATACAATGTTCCTAAAAAAAAAAAAAAAAAACGTATAACCGAGGCAATGACTTACTTTTTCTCGCGTGTTCTCTTACAGAATTCTAAACCATTCTTGAATAATAATAGATAAAGACAGCTTACTGTAGCGTGGTTAAAAGGTGGCGGACCTGTGTTGGAATATAATTGTTCCTTTCCACAATTCGTATCGCGATAAAAATTACAGTACAATCCGCTTATTATGATTGCTTTGGGACTTGCTGTTTTTAATCGGAATAATCGGCTGATAATTAGATCGCGAATCTTTATGCAATTATGCAAAATTTAATGTGCAACGAATTGTAGAATATACAGAATATGCAAAGTATATCAAATATTGTAATGGAAGAAAGCATCATAATAAGCGGTTTACTTTTAAGTAATTAAAGACCAGCTGCTCATGATAACTAAATTGCGGATTTTTATGCAATTATGGAGGATTTAAATTTGCAAAAAAGTACAGAATGCATACAATGTGTAATAAAGTATAATAATTATCAATCTTTTCTCGGACTCGCTGCATTTTACAATTACATTACTTTTTCTTTCATTTATTTCGTAGTAGTGTTAAGTTAGTTTTATGGAATATGTTATTTTATCTTTCAGTTGCATAACGAGGAAATAACTACTCGTATATTCATATAAATAAATAAATAATTACAGGGTGACACTAATCTCCGTGCAGTTTCCTTTCTAGATTTCTCAAACCTATTTATAAAGATACAAATTTGCATAAACATCCGCAGTCTAATGATAACGATAAACGATATCGTTATCCATAATATCAATAATCAGATTCCACTATTCTAATTTTCATCGAAACAAAGTAATGCCAAAATTCTTTCTATCTCGAACAATCATTTGTTCATTAGTTTGAATAAAAAAAGAAAAAGAAAAATGTTCGGATCCACGCGTTGCATAGAGGAAGAGAGGCGGGGGTTAAATAAAGATTCTAAATTGTAAAGAAAAAGTATCGAAGCAGCTGTAGCCTCGATAAATTCGACAACGTGACAAATTGGTCGTGTCTCTCGGAGAGGTGAAGGCGGAAATAAGTCGGGTGTTCAAGGCGAAGGGAATACGGGTGGACGCAGCAGAGAAAAGCCAACAGCTGAGGTACGAGCTCGCGGGACGTTGCGCCGCGACGTATTGATTGCAGAGACGCCGGCGCCGCGACGCTGGCCTCCGCCATAAAACCTGCGCCGCGTGGCGACGTATTTGCGGGAATTCACCTGTCCTCTGCGTCCCGCCGATACCAGCTCGAAATCGGTAACCAGAGAAATAATAATGAGGTGAAAAACTTAGTAGGTAATATCATTGACTAAGAACAGGATGGACCACTTATCCAATGCTTTCCTTTGTCACAGAGCCTCGCTCATGAGCCCCAAATCCGTTTTCATTTTTACATTTTCGACTGTCTAAAATGTATAACCTTTGCGTTTGCTCTTACATTTTGTATATTAAAATACTTTAGAAGTGTTAAAAATCTTTGTCAGATAATAAAACGAAAGATATTCTTCTGAAAAGTCTGAATTTTTAGATTATTAGTATTTCAGAGCGTGTGACACGAAGTTCTATAAGATGATCGGTCTATCCTGTACCTCGTCTGTGGTAATATCATCGATGAAGCATAGGATAAACATTGCGTAGCGTAGATGTCGCAATTACCGTCGGTATCCCCGTAATCGATGCTTTTCGCGAAGAATCGTAAACAAAGAGATTTTGATATTAAATTTGGACTTTGGTTTACGTGGCAGCGCGTAGACATTGCATATTCGTTTACACTTAATATTTAAAAACGAAATAGTAGGAGGCAAGCGTGCTGTTGAACATTGAAACGTGACCAATGTAATTATGAAGCATGGGACGTGTCATAAATCAGTCAAAGTGATACGTTCACTATATACATCTTATGTCTGTTACACAAACTGACCTGCTGATATATATGAGCCGTTATTTTTGAAAATGGTATAAGTCCATTTTTTCATACATCGTGATATTTAAGGGAATAAAAAGAAGATATCTATATTTTTCTAAAATTATTATTGACTCATTTTTTTCCAAAAATGGACTTATACCACTTTAAAAAATAACGGCAAATGTGTTAAACGTGGTTCTATTTAAATGAGGACTTTTCGAGTGACAGTAATAGTCACATTGGACTTTGTTGTACAGTTTCAATTACGTGGTAAGTAATTCATTATATTCGTCATAAAGAAATGTTCATAAATAGAAGAGATATTGAACAATATTGTGCTACAAACTGGAACGATATTTAGGTTAAGTAATTTTGAAAATACTTAACTTAAGGTTCGTGCTGAATTTTCTATTGAAAAGGTATATTCGTATAAGCATTGCAAGAGTACTATTAAATGCAATTCAATTTGTGACACGTTGTTAAATAGGTTTTCCAAATGAAACATTTTAGGGTAAGTTTCAACCCCGCACCCTATTATTAGAGAAGTTACAGGCGAAAACGTACGTTACGGTTTAAGCTCCATTTTCTTTGATCTATCGCAAAAAGAAAAGTTGTCAGAAAAATCGGAGATTCTTTATCCAGAGAAATGACGTAAAGTAACGATTTGGCTGCGGTGCAGGCAATTTGGAACACCGATATTCCAATAAAAACGAATAGATAACAAAATGATTTGCTCTTATGGTGTGAATTAAGGACAAAAATACGTGGTACAATATACTCAACTTACGGATTTTTACGATAAAAGATAATGAAAAATAATTTGAGCATTAAGGGGTTATGTAATGCGAACATATTGTGACTGTTTTCGTATTAGAATTTTAATTCGTCGCCAATTTATCAATTATATTTGCGATCTCTTAGGGATCAAGTGTTCGTTCGTTATCAAAGTAGGACGCTTATAGATGATCTGTGATTCGATTACAATTTTTTGTCTATCAAAATTGAATTTAGAGTAAGCCCCGTAAAATATTTCTACTTAGTTGATATTTCTTTTGCATTCTCATTTTTCTTTAGTTCGAAATTCGATTGAAATTATATAATTTGGTTGGGAATTAAATTCGCACGTAGAAAATACCCCCAAATATTTAAAAGAGACTCGATTATGTCGCAAAATTTATATTTAATTAGGCACGTGGCTAATGACCATGATGTCGATGCGATGCTAAATCCAGAGATGAAAAGAAAATTTTGTGAGTAAGTTTTGAGATCAAGGAGGTCTTTTATTGATCTGAAGAAGTCCCAAACTGGAATTCTGTATAAGGAATTTCCCGTCGAAGCTTTATTTACGGTTCCCTGGTAGATGCGTGGGTGGAGAATTCGGAGAAGCTTTGCGAAAGAAATTTCGCGTAAACACGCACGTTTGATAGTTTTCTAGAAGCCTTTGAGTACAGTTAACTCTCGAGGTACTCGTAAAACTGCATCGGACAATACCCATAAACGAACACAGAAAATAATCTCCGAGCGAAGAAAGGCTAAGTAACCTTCTCAATGTACTTCAAAAGAATCTTCGAGTTTTCTGTGTATTCCGATTAAAAATTTACCAAATCGAATAGCTTAAAATACCCAATTAATTTCTGCCACTTTTCCAATTAGAGAATAAAAAGATTTTAAAAATAAAAAATTTTAAATAATAGATCAAATTAAAAGTTTCTTCAAAGAATCTTCGAGTTTTCAACTTTTTCCAATTAAAAACGTACCTTAAAATATCAACTTAATTTTTGTAATCTTTTCGATTAGAAAATATGTAAACAGAGTCGATTTAATTATCAAATCAAATTAAAAGAAATTTCTCGAAAGGATCTTTAAGTTTTCCATCTTTTTATTTGTTGAAAATTGAAAAGTAAAATAGCTTAGAATATTAAATTAATTTTCGCAACTTTTCCAATCGGAAAATGAATAGAATTGCTTTAAATACCAAATTAAATTAATAGAAACTTCTAAATGCCCTTTTATGGAGATTCTTAGAAAGAAGGTGAAGGATAAGGCTTGATCTTACGATTCCATGATTTCCGATTGCATTTCATAACCACTTACTAATTGCGAGTATCGATGTTTTTCATTTGCGCAGCGTTTAGAATTATCGAGTAATTACATACATCAGGTATCGATGAATAGCGGCGCACCTTTAAATTCAATCGATTATACAACCAAACCGATCGTACGGGACATTTTCATACGATTTGCATCCGTTATCATAGCAAGCATAATTATTGGTATTCGAATGAAATCGGGGGAAAAAAATGTAATTACCTGGATTAAAGTATTAAAATGGAATTTAATGTATTCATCGTCAAAATTGATTTGAAGTAAATTGTGCATGTTAGGTTGACGCATATGAAACGTTGTTTTTCGAAGTAACAACGTTAAGCATAAGAAGATTTTTTTAAAATATTACACGTATATATTTAATTAAAATAATTTTTACGTGATTTTATACACCTATTATATAGCTATAAAAATCACCACGTTCGAGATTCTTGGATCTTCCTCCTAATTTACTGTCCAGTGAAAAATAGTAAGTCTTAAATTTTGCAAATTATTGTTTATATACTCCACTATTTATACAATCTTCTCCAAATCCTTGTTTCAATAACTTTATGATATATTTGCCAAATTTATACTTCCATGAAGAACTGCAAAAATATTCCGATTATTCATGATGTTAAACACTGAAATTTTCGTAATTTCAATATAACACACATATGTATATATTACAGCAAATTTCTTCTTCTTTAATGTGATTTATTATACGTAACCATTTTACAAAATTAAGACAGTTGTATTCATCCTCTAATCATAAACTTTGGTGAAAAGGACATTTTACGTGCATCAACCTAATATAGTAGAAGTAAAAATAATCGTAACACAAATTATAACTTTATCGTCGATTCGATTCGATTCGGTCTGCAATATGTGGATTTACCTACGAGTTGACTTATCAAAGTTATCGCGACGTCAGATTCCGATTATTTATCTCTGGATATCAAACGTTAATAAAACAAGCAAACATTTCTTTACGAGTGGTAAAACATTTTACACCGCGTTTCCAAATATAAACGTTTAAACAAAGGAAACTGCTCTTTCCCGGAAAAGGAAGTTTATACGATACGAAACGGAATAAAGAATAACAAATTCGGATTAAGTGCATATTCCCAGAGCTCCGATTTTTAAACTTTAATACTTGGAATCGTTATATTATTCTATTATTGTCCGAACTTGAACGTTTTAAAAAAAATCTTCTGTTCTCGTTCGCGCGGAATTTATCGTGTTATTTTATCTCGAACGAACGTTTAAAGGAGCGACACGGAATATATAATTTTGACGGCATGTTATTTTAATTGGAAAGCCGTCTAGCAAACGCATTAATTAACTCTTCTTTCTCTCGCACGGTGCGCATAACGCGCGAGACGAAGCTGCGGGAACGAGACCCATTGTACGGGATCGATCGATCGGCAATCATCGAGAGGAATGCACGGACAAGTACTTGGCGATGTTTTTCGCGCGATTCCATTACGTTGACACGGTGTTTCGAGGAAAAAAGACCTCGAGATTGAAGTGCCTCGACGTGCGTACGTGACTAGGGACATTTCGTTTTATTTGCCCATTTATTATTCCTTTTAATGCATTGCAATTTATCTTCCTTGCTATTCCTCTAATTGTGAATCTCGAAGTGAAAATTGAAGTTCGAGTTCGTTGAAGTAGCTTCGAGTTATAATAACGATAACGATGTTGGAAGACCGCGAGTGTTGAGTAAATATGCAATTTTACTGTTAACTGTAAGCAATGTATTTTCAATGCAGGTGTGTTAAGTTGTTGCATGCGAAATGACCGATTTTATGTGGCTCAAAGTTTTGCAATCATTAGTAATTAATTACAAGTAATATTAAATTGCGTTTACTGTACAGAAATGTAAAGCTTGAATCCAATGGATTTTTTTTTAAGTTTCCAGATATCTAATTGTTTAGATTCCCAAATTCTCGAGTCACCAAATTTTAGTTTCATGGGTTTGTGAGTTTCTTGATTTCGAAGTACTTACATATCTATGTTTCTACTTTTCCAAGTTCCTAAATTTGCAAGGTACTAGATTTGAAAGTTTCTAGGTTTCAAAATTTCCAGATTTCCAAGTACTTACATATCCAAGTTTCTAATTTTCCAAGTTCCTAGATTTGCAAGGTACTAGATTTGGAAGTTTCTAGGTTTAAAAATTTCCAGATTTCCAAGTATTTACATATCCAAGTTTCTAATTTTCCAAGTTCCTAGATTTGCAAGGTACTAGATTTGAAAGATTCTAGGTTTCAAAATTTCTTGATTTCCAAGTATTTACATATCCAAGTTTCTAATTTTCCAAGTTCCTAGATTTGCAAGGTACTAGATTTGAAAGATTCTAGGTTTCAAAATTTCTTGATTTCCAAGTATTTACATATCCAAGTTTCTAATTTTCCAAGTTCCTAGATTTGCAAGGTACTAGATTTGAAAGATTCTAGGTTTCAAAATTTCTTGATTTCCAAGTATTTACATATCCAAGTTCCTAGATTTGAAAGTTTCTAGGTTTCAAAATTTCCAGATTTCCAAGATTTTAGATTTCCATGTTCCTGTAGATGTCCAAGTTTTCAACTTTCCAAGTTTCTAGCTTTCAAAGTTTCTACATTCCCAAGATCCTAGATTTCCAGGTCCTTTAATTCTCGAGTTTCCCCATTCCTCAATTCTTTGATTCCCAAATGTCTCGGTTCCCACATTAAACAATTCAAAGCTAAAAATTCTTCAGTTACAATTATATCTTTGTGGACAATTTTCCTTAAAAGCAACGTTGAGTTCCATTTCACTAAAACACCGACCTATTTCTTCGGAACAGCGCATTAAAGTCGAGACCAGAGGCCGGTGAAAATCTTTGTTCCAGTTCAATGGCGCACACAGAGACACTTTTGTCCTTTCACACACACTTTTGTGAAAGTTTTAGATAAGGAAAACGCAGCCTGGCCTGCAAGCTGCATCGAATATCTGGCTTTTTCAGCTGGCAAACGATTTTCCCCGATCCTTTTCGTCTTATCTTTCGACTCCGATGAGTGTTTTCGATCTATGGTCTTGTTCTACCAGCTGCCATACACGCGTTTCTTATGTCTCTCAGCAAATGACCATGCGACTGTAAGCCTGGAGCTCTTCGGCAAGAAAACAGTGGATCTTAGAAACTTTTTGCGTTATCCGTATCATTTATTTTATCCACGTTAATCGAGATCAGGGATTCTTAATTTTTTTTCCCACCCAATCGCCGTCTTGCCTTAACAAATTTAAATTCAACTAAAAAAAGGCTTCACGTATTTGATTTATTCAATGTGGCATTTATTTATAATGCTTTCGTACTGAAATAATATTTGTTCATTTTAATCTTATGTCTTCTCAAGTGCAAATTTCAGTGCTACTTTTTTGTTCAAATTTTGTCCATTAGACGAGTTTATACAAAGCTAAGGATAAAAAAAGTGTATGGAAAATCCCTTTGGATAACTAATTTAGTTAAATACTAGATTTCGGGAAAATGTATTCATTTAAATGTATAGCCGAGACATTTTGAATCAATGTTCTCTATAAAATAGAAAGAAATTAGAATCGCTGTGTTATTAACTTTCTGTAAAAACAGATTTTTTTTTATTGGCAACACATGCTAAGTAAATTATTCACTTAAGTTAAAAAATTATAACTTTATGGGACATAAACCAAAGATATTTTTCAAACTGATTTTGAATTTCTCTGACAAACGTATCTATTTAAATTCTTATTCTAAAGTCTGTCACTTTGCATGATTTTCTTTGTGTAATATTTGTTTGCTAAAGCGTAAATAAATAACTAAACTAAATTCCTCCTAGACATTAAAAAATATACCATATTTTGTATCGATTTCTGACAGAGAAGTTGACTCGTCAACAAAAAAATAACAATTTTGCACCATTTATTCCAAAAATTGGCAAACCCTCAACCCGCTATTGAAATTGTCCGCGTTACTATCCGACAAGAGGTTAAATTATTAAATCTCGACCATCGTATCTCTTTCCATTAACCAGCATCGAATTTGCTGGAACCATGCAATTAAACAGAAATCAATTATTAGGAACCCGAGTTACAGACCACCTCTCAATTTAGAAGCAATCATAACTCGAAGAATAGACCCACCCGCTTCGTTTTCTCCTCTTTTCTCGCTCCAACCCCTTCTTTGAAACTATTCAGACGCAAGGAAGGCCCCAAAGGCGTAAGACGCGCTCGCTCGCGCGCGCACGCACAGGTAGAAAAAGAAACGGTGCTTCCTACTAATTAGGGCCACGGTGCATTGATAAATCGGGCCGATTATTAAAAGTCGTACGAACGCGAAGGCGTGGCCCGCCCACACAACCCTTTTCTTTCTTACCTTTTTCTTTTTGTGTGTTATCCTGCCCGAGTTGCGGTTTTGCGGCCGGCAAAAATCGCGCGAGCGGAACGATCCGAGATCCTACTCGCCTCTTCTTCTTCTTCTTCTACTTCTTTTTTTCATCCTTTCGCTTCTTTGCTAGCGGTGAAAAATTAAACGCGTGGAAGTAAAGTTTCTAACGCGCATATATTTAAAGAGATAAATTGGATTTTGGTCGGCTTAAGATATCCAATATAGGAATATTAACCCTTTGCGGACGAGAAGTAGTAACACTTGTGAGAGTACTTTAGTTTTGAATTCCACGACTTTGAGTTTTCACGCTTTTGAGTTCGAAACCATTTCATTTCCAACGATTTCAAATGTTTATTATTACGTTAAGTATTCGTTGCATTAAGTTTTGTGCTTTAATAGTCGACATGGGTTCGGAAAACCGAAAAATCATTGGGCGATTATTTGTCGACGCTCGTCCGCAAAGGGTTAAGATAGCGAAATTTTGAGAATTTTCGAGTCGTTGAAATTTTAACTATTTTTGGGTTCCTGAAGTGGCCTTCGGGAATTTAAATATTCAAGGATTTAGGGATTCGGGAAATGAAAAACTTTGGAATGTAAGAGTTTAGGAATTTGGAATTATAGAATTTTGAAGAAAGCTTGACGTGTAGGGAATTAGAAATTTGAGATTTGTGAATTGAAAAAGCTTAGGAATTTGGACATTTTGGGTAGTCAGAAAGTTTGGCGATTAAGGAATTAGGAATTTAGAGATTTATGAATTGGGAAGCTTCGGAATCTAAGAATATTGGAGTGTAAGAATTTAGGAATTTGGAAATTTAGGCATTTAGGAAGTTTAGCGTTTAGGAAATTAAAAATTTAGAGATTTTTTATTCGAAAAATTTAGTAATATGAGAATTTGGAAACGTGGAAATTTAGGCATTCAGAGAGTTTAGCGTTTAAGAAAGTAAGAATTCAGAAATTTATAAATCTAGGAACTTAGAAAACTACGAATCCAGAAATTTGTGTATCTGGAAATCCACGGATTCAAGAATTTTGGAATTTTTTGCGTCTGGGTATGTAAACATTTACAAACTTAATAATTTATAGAGTTGGAGATTTAGGGAGTTAGCAATTAAAGAATTAAGGAATCTAAGAATCTAAAAATCTACAATTCATCGATTTACACTAATGCGATGAACGAATATACAACGCTTCAAGAATATTATCCTTCATATAATCCTTCTAAAAATTTCAAGTATATTAAATTTCAAGAAGATATATCTTGAAGTATAATACCAAATAAAGCATAGTCTTCGTATTGGATCATATTAGCCCAAATAAAATAGCAAAGGTGTAAATTTACAAATTTATGAATTCTCGACTCACAAATCCTTAAATTCTATACCTAGTTCCTAAACCCCGGAAAAAATTCTGCTTGAACGCGAAACGAGATACGAACAAAAGTGAAACCCGAATGGTAAAAGTAGATGGGTTTTGATTCTATCTCGACCTTGAGCGGCACTCGATTTCACGCGAGCTACGGCGAAGCTTAGAAACGGAGCTTGTAAGCGACGTGATCGATGCCGTTCCGGCGATTCTTGCAGGACTTTCATTCTCTCCCCGGAAAAGAAGCGGTCGCTCATTTTCATGATCAAGAATTGCAATCACGGAACCGACCATAGATGATGATCGTTCTCTCTCTCTCTCCTCTCTTCCCACGAGCCTCCCCCGATCATCCTGGGAAGATCGGCTGCCGGCGATAACGGAGAGATAGTGATCAGGATCTCGACCGCGCGGAGGTTCCATCACTTTCTCCGCCGTGTATACACCGTGTTAATAAATGTCGGGGACAATTTTTTTTCTAGAACACAACGGTGACGTAACCGAGGGATCCTTTTGTCCGCTTGCCAAGTATCTTCTATCGCGGTCGACGTCGAGAATTTTTCTTTTACTTCATATTCCTGTACAATCTTCGCAATTCTCGAGACGGTACACTTACAATCGGTTTAAAATAGAAATTCTTGGTAGGAGTGTGCAAATGTTTCTGTACATTTTACACGAATTTTGGGATTCTTGATCCTCTAGAATCTAGAAGATGTTTCCGTTCACGCTTGTAAATTTGGAAGATAATATACTTTGTTTAAAATAGTGATTCATTTAAAATTGAGATTTTTATTAGGGATATGCAAATGTTTCCGTCGATTTTATGGAATTTTTAGGATTCTTAATCCTTTAGAATCCAGAAGATGTTTCTGTGCACCTTTGACAATTTCGAAGATAGTACACTTAGTTTAAAATAATGATTCATTTAAAATAGAAAATCTTAGTAGGAGTATGCAAATGTTTCCGTAGATTTTATGTCAATTTTGGCATTCTTAATCCTTTATAAAATGCTTCTGTACACCTTTTACAATTTCGATGATAGTAAACTTAATTTAAAATAATGATTCGTTTAAAATAGAAACTTTTAGTAGGAGTATACAAATGTTTCCGTCGATTTGATATAAAGTTTAGGATTCTTAATCCTTTAGAATGTAGAAGATGTTTCCGTTCACGCTTGTAAATTTGGAAGATAATATACTTAGTTTAAAGTAATGATTCATTTAAAATAGAAACTCTTAGTAGGAATATGCAAATGTTTCCGTAGATTTTATATCAATTTTGGCATTCTTAATCCGTTAGAAAATGTTTCTGTACACCTTTTACAATTTCGAAGATAATACACTTAGTTTAAAGTAACGATTCATTTAAAATTGAGATTTTTATTTGGGATATGCAAATATTTGCGTCGATTTTATAGAATTTTTAGAATTCTTAATCCTTTAGAATGAAGAAGATGTATCCGTTCACGCTTAAAAATGTGGAAGATAATATACTTAGTTTAAAATAGTGATTTATTTAAAATAGAAACTTTTAGTAGGAATATGCAAATGTTTCCGTAGATTTTATGTCAATTTTGGCATTCTTAATCCTTTATAAAATGCATCTGTACACCTCTTACAATTTCGAAGATAATACACTTAATTTAAAGTAATGATTCATTTAAAATAGAGATTTTGATTAGGGGTATGCAAATGCTTCCGTCGATTTTATATAAATTTTAGGATTCTTAATCATTTAGAATAAAGAAGATGTTTCCGTTCACGCTTGTAAATTTGGAAGATAATATACTTAGTTTGAAATAGTGATTCATTTAAAATAGAGATTTTTATTAGCAGTACGCAAATGTTTCCATAATTTTTATATCAATTTTAATACACTTAACCCTTCGCCGCTTAAATCGGTATCTCATACTGATCATGCGTTTACGCACAATTGTACAAACTTTATCTACTTCATTTTATGACTCACCAATCTATGATTAAAGCATCGATACTTTTTTTGGTATTGCCTCTTTTACGTTGCTATAGAATGCAATTATTACTTTCCTTATTAGTCGTTGAATAATTACGATGAAATTTAATTTTACGTTAAGCTTCTAACCAATGACTGTCTCTAAAGTGTTAATCCCTTAGAAAATGTTTTTGTACACGTTTGGCAATTTGTGAAGATGATATACTTAACTTAAAACAGCGATTCATTTGAAATAGAAACATTTAAAATAGGAATACGCAAATGTTTCCATCGCTTTTGTATCAATTTAAGGACTCTTGATCCCTCGGAAAGATTTATTAGAAAGGTTTTAACGGAAAACACGAGTTACCACAATTTTATGTGAAAGTAAATGGTTACAAATGATAAAATAATTGAGGAATTTCGAATGACGACGAGATTTAACCTTTGATGGCCTGCAACGATCTTGAAATATTTCTAAAAGTAACGAAAGAGTGACGAATCCTGAATAGTACTGGGAATCTTTCTCGTTTAGCCTTTTATTGGAAGATTTTCTGCGATTTCACACGCGCAAATGTGTTGCGTTATGGGGGCCATCGGCGTAGAGGGGCCAATATTGCCGATGGCAGGCAATAAGCTCGCGGGACGCTTCTCGTTTGTTCAACAACCTTTCGTACCCGTGTCGCGATGGTACTTCCGCGTGTCGACGTCTCCATTAACATAACAAGGAGTAAAGAAAACTTAAGGTTTAAAGACTAGAGAGGCATAGAAGCGAAATTAGAAAATTTTCCTTCTTCGATGTGAAATTTTTCCTTCTTCAAATATTACCTATATATCGCTATTAAGTATATACGTGAAATATTTGAAACTTCGAAACTCTCTAAACCTACAATCAGTCGCAGAAGTCTACGTACATTTCTAAATTTCTAACTCGAGTTGAAAAAATGTTTTATTTCGATTCACAGAAGTTTTTGAATTAACGAGATTCGAGTTTCAGAGATTCGACTGTATTAACCCTTGGCCTACAATAACGAGTTACGCTCGTTCTATGAATTATAGCTGAGATTCAACAAAACCAAATATTACCGAAAGTGGACTTTAATTCGAATTCAAATTTTAGCTTGGTCTTGCAAGGTTCGAGGTTCTTAAGTAAAAATTGCCAACCATATTTAAATAATTTGTAAGTTAAATGAAATTAAAACAGCAATCAGCTAATACTAGCGTACGTGTGGAAGAAAATAATCGTAGTGCAAGGGGTTAAGATGATGGAATCGATAAATATTTGACTTCTATTCTCCTATTTTCGTTTGTAAAAATATTTATTTGCATAAAGAATCACAGTTTAGTTATCGTATTAAGACTGCTAGAAATACTTAAGAGCGAAAATCCGTGACACAAATATATTACATACGATTATACCGTATAAAACGTCGTCTTATTAATTCTATTAGTGTGTCCATAATTTAAACTGAAATCGTTGGCGTTATACTTTGGCGGGAAACTTTACGGCAGCCATTGTAATTGACGCTAAATTACGAAAGAGTTAATAAAGTTAGGATACCAGAAGCAAAGGCAGAACAAAAGAAGGGATAATGGGAAGAGAGAAAATGAAGCAGAGGCAGGTAACTCGTTCACCACCTACGCATATGTACACATATATACACGCGCAGACAGAACCATGGAATTAATTCCTGCATTTTTCTGCCTACAGTTTCACCTTACTCGCGGAATTATTCCAGGTGGCTTTACTTCTGACTTCCGGTATAAAGTACAAGATTTGCGCCCCATCGTTTTTCCTTTCCCATTGCACCTTTTGCATTCTTGCGCAATGTTTGTACGTCGTATCGCGAATTAATTAATAAAATTCAATCTTTTGGGTGCACGAGTTAATTTACGGTGCGTGATCAAATTATTATGAACACTTCGAAATCATCATTTCTTTGAAGTTTGAAAAATTACGCTTAAGATGAAATTTGCTTTTATTACACAAAGCATTCGGATGTTTTTAGCAACGTGTAACAATGATTTTGTAAGCTCTATAAATTATTTCAAATGTTTAGATGTGTATATTCAACAACAAAATTAAAGAATCAATCAATTTTCGATGAAAAATTGCTGATATTTCAACTGTTCAATGCAAACAATAATTTTCTAATTTCTATTTAATGTGAGATAGTATAATAAAAGTTTGCAAATACATTTGTTTGCCTTTATTATTCATATTAAGGTTTGATTTAAGAGATGGTGAGCACTTATACAATTTACAAATTAACGTTAACAATAAGTTTTTGGGTTCCATTTAATATGGGATGGTAATAAAAATTTGTAAACACATTTTTTGTCTTTATTGTTGATTTTGGTGATATTAAGGGTTAACTTGAAAAATGGTGACCACTTATACAATTTATCGATTAATGCTAACAATAATTTTTTGGGTTCCATTTAATATGAGATAATAATAGAAGTTTGTAAACACATTTATTTGTCTTTACTATTGATTTTGGTAATATTAAGGGTTAACTTGAAAAATGGCGACCACTTATACAATTAATCGATTAATGATAACAATAATTTTTTGGGTTCCATTTAATGAGATAGTAATAAAAATTTGTAAACACATTTATTTGTCTTTACTATTGATTTTGGTAATATTAAGGGTTAACTTGAAAAGAGGTGAGCACTTATACAATTTATCGATTAATGCTAACAATAATTTTGTACGTTCCATTTAATATGAGACAGTAATAGAAGTTTGCAAACACATTTATTTGTCTTTATTGTTAATTTTGGTGATATTAAGGGTTAACTTGAAAAATTGTGAGCACTTATACAATTTACAAATTAACGCTAACAATAATTTTGTACGTTCCATTTAATGAAATAGTAATAGAAGTTTGTAAACACAGTTATTTGATTTTACTATTGATTTTGGTGATATTAAGGGTTATCTTGAAAAATGGTGAGCACTTATACAATTTACAAATTAACGCTAACAATAATTTTGTACGTTCCATTTAATGAAATAGTAATAGAAGTTTGTAAACACATTTATTTGTCTTTACTATTGATTTTGGTAATATTAAGGGTTAACTTGAAAAATGGTGACCGCTTATACAAATTATCGATTAATGCTAACAATAATTTTTTACGTTCCATTTAATGAAATAGTAATAGAAGTTTGTAAACACAGTTATTTGATTTTACTATTGTTTTCGGTGACACCTGTTAAGGGTTAGCTTGAAAAATGGTAGCAATCGTGAATAGAGGCATTTTCCACGATCGATACGATTGATTTTCCATTTACGTCAGTTGGAGGGAAAGTCGATTGAGTGTAGCAACGGAGAAAAATAATGATTTCACAAGAAAACGGAAGGCTGGAGTCGACTGTAATGGTAATGGTACCGGATAATTCCTCGTATCGGGAGTAATTACTGTTTACGCGATCTCCAGGTGTTCGACTATGTTACGATAACACCCGGAGTCGTCCATTTTTCATCAGTCACGGGAAACGGCGGCTGTCAGTGTCAGTGATCTTAATTTCAGCTCCCTGGAAATTGAAAAACTGATCCGGCTGTGTTCTTTCTGTGAAAGAAGGCCGAATAGGACAAGAAAGATACTATTAGAGATTTAATGCATACTTGCATCTGTATCAGATTTCTCCCCTATAGCCACAAAAAGAATTTAACGAAATTTTAAGGAATGATTAGGCATTGGTTCGATTAAATGTGGACAACGATCGACTGAAATCCTGTTCCACTCCTTTTCCATAACGGTATAATGCTCATTTAAACTTCTCGGATTTTTAATGTTAGTATATTTTTCCACGTCAATTTATAACATCTCAATCGGACCAATGTCTGGACATTGAGAAAGCTATAGCGAAGTTGTTACCTGTCGCTCACCTAAACATTATTTTTCTTTACGAGTTTCTATACTTGGAGCCTTTGTCAGCTAACCGAATCCTGTTATTTGGTATTTGAACATTTGTAAATGGAAATACAATTTCGCTTAAACCTTTCGTTACGGCATTCTATAATTAAAAATATTTTTACAACACAATTATGGCGGAATAAAGATAATTTATAGCGAAAATAGTATTGTGTTACAGAAAACGAATACGTATATTTTCACCAAACGATTGCTCTAGTTTTGAGGACGTATATATACGTCTTTAGTAGCGAAAGGGTTAATATGTTGATATTATACCAATGCATAAACGAAGACAATTTTTATTAATATGGAAGTAGTATGGTTACAAATATTTGAGTACTAAGTATCGTTTATTATATCGTAATGTACAAATAGATTTCATCTTCTAAATATAAAATGCAATTAACTTTGAATATTTTGTATGCTTCTGCATATTAATCGGTTATGCATCAATTTTGTACCTTTTTGCGGAGTTAGATTTTGAATAAATGCATAAAAATCCGTCGTCCAACAAGAGCAAATAGTTTTTGCTTCGTTATAAAACTAAAATACCGAACTTGGGTGGGTTTGGCGCTGATGATAAAGAATTTATAAGTACGTAACTCTTTCTTGGAGAGGATTTAGGAGTGATCAGGTTCGTCAACTGTTCTAGGTTCCTCTTTCACTGCGTCCTTTGTGAACGCGATTGCACCGATAACGAACCGTGTTCCGTATCGTTAGGTTAGCTTTTATTACGTAAGCCGTGGCGGCCTTGCATTATAGCATCATAACCATTCATCCTGTCCGCTCACCTGCAATGCGCCACGCTGTTTGTTTCGAGCGATACGCGAGCCACATTATTGCTGCTAAACTCACAAAATTATCACTCGAATCCTATTATCAATTTCCCGTATTTACGAACACCTATTTCCACGGATTTTTTTCGGACTTCTAGCCACGTATCTAATATTATCACGCTCCCAATAGCAGACTAGAAACTTAAGATTCGATCAGAATTATAATCAATTTAAGCTTGTGAACTTATTCGAGAGCATTCAGAAAATTAACTATTTGCACTCCGGTGGCGCATAAATTTCCCCAAAAGTCAAGACTTAATATTTTCATTTATTTTCACTTCTCATTTCCTTTAAAACAGAGTTAATTAAAGACAGCTTTTTTCCCCCCGTTTTCGAAACACGTAACACTTTCAATTCCTACGGAAACTGATACTATTAAAAATGTTTTCGAGTGCAAAGGGTTTAAAGTAACTATTTGAAATACTTGTTGGGTGATCGTTGATTATTTTTATTTTATTCGGGGCAAATATTTCTACACAGGAAACATGTAGCCTAGAAAGTTACCGAGACGTAGACAATTGGTGTGTCGCAAAGGCAGGCTAGAAGAGGTCGACGACGCGATTGACGTTATTAAAATCGACGTGTCGACACTCCTAACAACAAACTACAATAATTTAAAATTCAAGAAGGATTCCTAAGAATACCCATAACTATTTAAAGTATCATTATTCGTTATATTTGCATCTATAACTGCATTCGCAACAATTAAAATCCCCTTGGCCTGTATTAATTCCTTTTTATTGATTTTTAACACGTCGCGTGTAAAGAAAATCCTGATTAAGAAATTTTTCGATTGATAGAATAATGTAGAACAAACAGAAGCCATTGATGTTGTAATACATGGTTACCTTGATAACAACGATATTAGTTAACCCCTTGGCCTACAATAACGAGTTACACTCGTTCTATGAATTATATTTGAGATTCAACAAAACCAAATATTACCGAAAGTGGACTTTAATTCGAATTCAAATTTTAGCTTGGTCTTGCAAGGTTCGAGGTTCTTAAGTAAAAATTGCCAACCATATTTAAATAATTTGTAAGTTAAATGGAATTAAAACAGTAATCAGCTAATACTAGCGTACGCATGGAAGAAAATAATCGTAGTGCAAGGGGTTAACGTAGAAGTGTTCGAATCTCGATATCCTCCCATAAATTACCATAATTCTATAATTACCATGGGACAATCACATCCCGTGTGTCAAACATTCCGCATAGAAGCTAGTCCGCGTGAAATGAAATATTTGGAACAAGAAACGACGTGACGCAAATGAGCCACGTCAACAGGAACACTGTATATGCTTCTAGAATTCTAATCGACCATTCCAATTGATCATTTATCGTCATTTCCTTTACCTTACGTTGGATTTTTGCATAAATCTTTAGTTTATATTTCGAAACAATGCTAAACGTTTTGTTTCACATGTTTTTCTTGTGCAAATCTGGGGAAATAGCACAGTAAATTACAAACGTGCGTTCGATGACGCTCTGGCATTACCGAGAGATAGTGTTAAAAAAAAAAATGGTCAGTCCGCATTTCGTGCCACTGCCGTCGTTTACCTGTCTGATTGCTGGTTTTTCCCCACAGAAGGGTACATAAGTAAAATTTCCCTCGGCACGGGATATATCGAACCACGCTCTGTTACCAGTTCTGTACGAGCATTAAGAAAGAACGGTTGCTGAGTTGACATCGTCGCCCACAACTAAACCTTTATACATAGTTTTCTTTATTTTCTATTACATTAACCCTTTGCGGACGAGCGTCGACAAATAGTCGCCTAATGATTTTTTGCTATTCCGAACCGACGTCGACTATTAAAGCATAAAACTTAACGTAATGGTAAACATTTGAAATCGTTGGAAATTAAATGGGTTTGGAACTGCAAAGCGTGAAAACTCAAAAGTCTTGGAATTGAAAACTAAAGTATTCTCACAAGTGTCATTAATTCTCGTCCGCAAAGGGTTAATAAATATTCGCTTTGGAAGCAAACTCTGTAATTATTCAACACCTTAATTAACCAGCAGCTATACACGTTTACCTTAAAGTTAAAAAGGATTAAGAAACCTTGATTAACACTAGATTTACGGAACTCGTCACGTTGACGCCGTTTAGATTTTATACCTAAAATTATGGAGACCATAAATATTACTTTTCAGTACTTTATGTTAACTTTAATTTATGCAACGGTATGAATATGTATTCTACGTGATTTCCTTCATCTTCACGCTTCTACGTTCGAATATTTATATGCAGTATACACGTATTTTTCCGGAAGCCTGTCAAATTATGCACGTAATGTCCGTAAACCTAGTGTTAAGGTAACCAAATTGCCCGTTCCATTCTTTGTTTAGTTCAGGAAAGAAATTGGTGTGACGACAGAAGAAAAGTTATACTTGAATCTTTTTCGTTTGGCAAAATAAAGTCTTGTAGAAAATATCTTTATTAGTATAGGAAATTATTTATCTTCAACTAAATTTTCCGTAAATATCGTACAAAAATATGGACTATTGCAGCTATTTGAATTAAACATATTGTGTATTTAGGTAGAATTATTCTTGTGTAGACGAATAAATCTAAGGTCTAATTTGGGAATTTATTTTGAAGAAACAAAGGTGGCTACATTATTGGCATTGTGCACGCGTGTTTATTAATATTATATCTATCCGTACAAATTATTTTAACAAAACAGTTTGTCGATATAAACGAAACAAAATAAGCAATATTTTCTATGCTTAACATTACTTTACTATTCGGAAGTGAAGAAACGCGACGCAAACTCAAAAAAAGATACGTAAAACATATCCACGAATTTGTCCTTAATTTCCCAACACTATTTATGCATCAATCCAATAATTGGTATTATATAACTCATTTTTAGAAAAATTGTAATAATGTTTAACGCGTACAAAGGGGAGTCAACTCGTATAAATAATAAAATAAGATAAATTATGGATTATAACAGAAGCAAATCCTTCTTTTTAATAAAAGAAAAATCGATTCAATCGTGAAAGGGTTAACGACACCTTTTCGCGGACCACAAAATCTCTGTACAACCCCCCAACCATCGGATATCAATTTCCGTGTATTCCGCGATTGACGCGCGTAGCAGAAATGTGTCCACATCGCGTGGAGGAGGGTTGCACGGTGGAAATTTCAGGAAATCGTTCCAGCGAACATTTACGCAACCGTTGTAAATCATCGGCGGGGAAAAATGTCATCAACAGACAGAACAGGTGGGGAGGAGGCTATTGGCGAGCGCCAGGATGCCAAAGGATCCCGAAGCGTGCTCATACGAGTACACCGATCCAGCGATAAATAATTTTCACCGTTCCGCTGTCAAAAGCCCGCCAGTGGGTGTTCGCACGTAAATGATATATATTTATCCCGGCCGATTCGCCACGGCGATAACAGAGCATAATCAATAACGCGGGCGACTTAATACCGCCGCGAGAAGAAAGTTTCCCGTTGTACTTATTTTCTCTCGTGAATAACGGGGCTGTTTTTCTCGCCGAATGATCCTGAAACTATAATTGGTCGCAGTTTCATACGTTCTGAGATTTTTCCTTCGGAAGAAAGTTCATACGTCTATTTTGGAATTAATCCGTTAGAGACGATGCAAGTTTCTTTTCACGCATTCGATTGTATTCGATGCGTACCACAATTTAGAATACTACATTTGGTGAAAAGTTTTCGGTCGAACGTGAAAACGTGGAATTAAGAACAGTAGAATTTTTTAGGCGTAAAATGCTCCTCCGTAAATAACAAACATATGAGAAGATTGGATAAATGTAATATTAAAGAAATGGGGAAAGGAAAAGAATAAAAATAAACGTTTACTATTAAAAAGAAAACAGCGAGAAAAATAAAAATCTACTGAATAATAAAACGATACTTTACCTGATAGCTACGTTACTATTTATATTATTTTTCTTTGATAATCTCCAGCCTTATAAGGCAAGGCTAAAGTTAAAATTCAAATTAAATTCCACTCTCAGTGATATCTGTTTTTGTTGAACCTAACGATAAGCCATAAATGAAACGAGTGTGACTCGTTATTCTAGAGCAAAGGGTTAAACATGAACAATATTAATCCCCATTATTTTCGATAGCTTTTTCTTCTAAACTAAAGGAATTGCAAATAATTTGAAAGAGGAAGTGCACGTTGTATTTTTGCGATGGCGTGAACGAAATTAACAAGCGGCTAAAAGTCGATAAAAGTCGAATCCTTCTGAGGGATCTCTCGTGGAGCCGCGAGCGTTTGACGGACGGACAGATAGGGTGCTGTTCTGCTTTCACTTGGCCGCTTTGAAAATTGCGGCAAAAACGCAGATATCCGAAGGCGAGAGTTGCGCGTTAAAGCGCGGCGGAAACTCGCGTCCGTGTCACTTTTGTTCGTGTTATTGAATCGTTCGGTTGCAACACGTTGTTCCGGCTAATTTTTATGGGATTCAGTAGCACGCGTCGGGAAGGAAAGTACCTTGATTCGTATTTTCCATGGGATACATCTTTTTGTCCGTGGAGGATATCCAATATACTTACCAAATGTATTAGAGTCATTTTATTAGCTGTGATTAATTTACAGATTAGTTTAATTTGTACTTTGCTGTAAGGAAATTATAGGTGTTCGATGTAGGGGGAAAAAAGTTGAAATAGAAAAATAAACGCAACATTTTATGCGAAGAAACAGTTCTTAGGCAGTTTTAAAATATTCGGATTGAAGCAGGACTGAATCATAAAATATCTAATTTCTTTTTGAGGATTTTTAGTTTTGGGGATTGAAACAGGACTGAATAATAAAATATCTAATTTCTTTTTGAGGATTTTTAGTTTTTGGGGATTGAAACAGGACTGAATCATAAAATATCTAATTTCTTTTTGAGGATTTTTAGATTTGGGGATCGAAGAAAAATTAGTTCGGTTAAATATATTGCAGTTTTGTAGAAGGAAAATTAAATGTTATTAAACCGTATTACAGAGAGGTATTAAAATTTAATTATTATGATATAATTACATTTAATACTAATAATTAAATTTTAATACTTCATCGCTATACATTTGGATAACATTTAATAAATAGTTTTAATAATTTTTAAATTTACTTTTAGAAAAAAGTACATTTTGCGTAATTTGATTTTAGTAGTTTCTTTCAACCCTTAAAGTTAAAAATTTCCATAAATGGATACATTTCAATATTATTAATATATTACTAATAACGTTATCATTATATTTGGATATTGTTGTATTCAGATTTAATATAATGTAATTATAATACAACTACGTGCAATTACATATGTTTAGTAATTACAATAAAATGTAAGGGAAAATTCAATGTTATCAAAATGTATGGCGATGGACTATTAAAATTTGATGATTACTATTAAATGTAATTATAATATAATTCTATTCAATTTGAATACAATTAAATCCAAATACAATTATAGTATATTATTGGGTGTCAAACGTAATTATTATTACAGTGGTATCGAAATATTTCCATTTCTCGTCATTTTTAGTTTCAAGGATTTGAAAAATCAACTGAAATCAAACTAGTTATAAGTTCTAAAAGTAAATTGAAAAATTATAAAAGTCTTCCCCATTTCTTTTTAAGGATAATTGAAGCTACTTTGAATTGAGAAAATTTGTACGAAAAGTAGATTAAGTAGTAATGAGAATTTTTCACGTTTCTTGCAATAATGGTTAAAAATACATTTGAAATCGGAGAAGAAATTCTTTAAAGATAGTGTTACCCATTTATGGGCGTTTTTAGTGGGTAAATTGAGTGTTTAGCGAGGAGTGATGAAAGAACTGTGGATATTTTCTTAATCGAGTTACTTTCCAGGCTTTTATATCTCTCTTGACATCGCGGCTCAGATTAGAATCTAGATCTGTCCCACGTCGAAGTATATGTTGTAAGAAAACGTGAAATATCAGCCGGTCTGATTACGTCCGCAAGTCTAATTAGCCGAGTATTTCGAGGTCTTTGCGATCGCTCGAGATTCTGTAAGAATAGTTCGACATTAGCACACATTTTCCCATAAAACCATATTTACACCAATTATCTTCATTATCCTCTTTCTTTTATTTAACACTAGAACTACCAAAGCAGTCCAAATGACTGGTTACAATTTTTTTTTCTCTGAACACTTAATAATAAATTTGTTATTTTAATTATTTTTATTATTTCAAGACCTTTATTTTTATCTAGCTTACTTTTTCTTGTATCCAAATCTAGAAATTAACTCTGAAATCAAACTGAATTGCTTGCAAGTATTTTTCTTTGAATAGTTAATATTAATTTTGCTATTCTAATTATCGTTATTATTTCAAGATCCTTTTTCTCGCCTATTTTATTTTTTTCTTGCATCTGAACCTTAAAAATTAATTCTACAATCAGTTTTAATTATCTGCAAGTATCTTTCGTTGAACAGATAATAATAATTTTGTTACTTTAACTATTTTTATTATTTTAAAGCTTTTCTCTCATCTACTTTATCTTTTCTTTCACTCTACTCTAAAAACTTAACTCCAAAATCAGTCTCAATAATTTGCATGTATCTTTATTTCAACAATTAACAATAATTCTGTTATTTTAATTACTTATACTATTTCAAATCCTTTTTTATCTATCCTGAAATCGAATCTAAAAATTAATTCTAAAATCACTCTCAATCATTTGCTAGTAATTTCGTTTGAACAATTAACAATAATTCTGTTCTTTTAATTACTATTACAATTTCGAATCCCCCTTTTTTTACCTATCCTGAAATCGAATGTGAAAAATTAATGTTAATAATTCGCAAGTGTCTTTCATCGAACGGTTAATAATAATATGGCGATTTTTATGATTGCAGGTTCGAGATTTGGTGGAAAGGTGCACGTGCCCGACGCAGTTCCCCATGATACGAGTTTCCGAAGGGAAATATAGAATCGGAGACACAAAGGTGTTGATTTTCGTGCGAATTCTTCGAAGCCACGTTATGGTGCGAGTAGGCGGAGGCTGGGACACCCTCAGCCATTATTTGGACAAACACGATCCGTGTCGATGCAGAACCTGTAAGTGTAAATCTTTAATACTTCTCTACAGTTTTTTTCTTTCTTTCTTTCTTTCTTTTTTATTCTTACTTTATTTTGCGTCACTTTTGACGCCGTTAAGCGCGGGACAGATAAAAAAAATATGGGACATCGGTGACAGTTCAAACAAGGATGAGCTCATTGTCGTCGAAAATAAAGATGATCATCGGCGGTTTTCGATTTTCGTTACCGCCTGTCACGAGTCATCCGAAAGGGGACCCTTTTTTTTGCCCCGAACGTTACGACTTCGCTGATTTATGTTTGTTGAAACAGCACGAAACGATGATTTAACAGGTTTTTTTCTTGCGTTGCTATAAAAATTGAAGGAGATAAAAAGATTAGCGAGTTGGTAGTTGGACTTATGTAAACTTAATTTGACAAATTTAAGTTTCTTTAGATGACACTCTTGAATTAAAGTCTAACTTTGGTAAAAAAAAAAAAAAATGTCTATCATTTTGGACATGAATTGCAGCTCTTTTAATCATTAATAATACGCCATTCATACTTAAGTCCCTGGTCAACACTTTTATATTATAGTTACTTTAAAATAACACCTGAAGAACGCGACATAATAATAGTAATTATTATTATTATTAACGAGTTTAAGCCTTAAAGTATGGAGCCTATTTTTGAAACATAAACTAAAGTCACTAAAGTTCCCTTCGTTAAAAATTCACTAAAATAATATTTAATATAAATTTTCTGATATTGTAGTATTCTATAGTGTTGTTCAATGAATTTCGTCTCCACGCATTGAAATCACAGCTCTAAACTTATTAAGGGGGTCTTCTCATGTAAACAGCAGTATAAACACGTAACTTTTGTATAATTTTTTTCCGAAAAACTATTAATAATATTGGCTTAACCCCGTGCCTTACAATTTTTATACTACTGTACTTACATAAGTTACCATTAACAGATCACAGTTTTCACATTTCTTCGGAATATTAAAATATCCAACGCAATTTGTATTTAGTGATCCTTAATCATTTGAAGTGAAACTAAAACTGGAATAAAAATCACACTGTTTAATAAAATCCGTTTATAATTCCTGCCACGAGTGTGACTCGTCATTAATTGCTAATAATAAGCTTTTCAAGGTGTAAAAAGATATTCGTAAAGTACGATTAAACAATTTTTGTTTAGTTCTTTTCATTGCGAGAGTGAATTTAACGTAATTTTTATAACCCCTTTCGATTGTACGCGATCATCGTTGACGGTGCCTTGCAGTGTGTATAAAATTCATCAGAATGTAAACGACGTTTCAATTATCCTTTAACGAGCGTCCTAGTAGAACCGAACGAGAAACGTATTGTTTATAGCCGATTGTGTAACCCGTGCATTACACTCACGATACGTAAATACGTGTTTTTATCCTTTTTAATTATATTTTTTTTACTTTTTCTTTTATTGCAGCGCATCGCTCGATGATCTCAGCGAAGTTGATTCAAAAGGCTGGAGGGTCGTTCGACCTTGGAAGCGCGCAGGTGCATTACGAAAGGTGAGTAATTTTCTGCTTCTAAGGTGTCATTTATCTGTCTGCAGTCATTCATTCCCGTGCCGAGATTTTCTGCCGCTTCCTCGATAGAAGATGCTCGCGCCGCGAGAAATTATGTTGTATAGGCCTTAGAAAGGGAAGCCTCCTGGGCTTAAAGAGGCAGCGTACTTCTAAACATTTGCTTACGATGCGCGGTGAATCGTATCTGAAACGAAATATTCGAAATACTGCTTATTTTAGAAATATCCAAACAGTGGGAATTTTTATTTTTATCAACCCTTCCTGATATTTTGCATTACTTAAACATAAACATTATGAAAAATAAGAGGATACAAAATGGAAAACAGTAGCACCATATAATAATGAAAAAAATTGCAAATAATATGACTGTAATACAAAATTCGTAATATTCCAATGTAAAATTTGTAATCATAGCAGCGATAAAAAATTCCTAATACTCTGATAGAAAATTTATAATTACAGTAACTATATGAAATTCCTAATGTTCCAATATAAGATTGATAATCATAGCAGCTTTACGAAATTTCTAGTATTCCAATATAAAATTGGTAATCATAGCAACGATACAAAATTCCTAATATTCTAATATTAAATTGATAATCATAGCAACGATACAAAATTCCTAATAATTCCTAATAATTCCTAATAATTCCTAATAATTCCTAACAGCTGACAATTATTATGTCAATACAAAATTGCAAAAATATGCAAAAGAAAAATCGCTGCAAAGAGTAAAAGCACAATATAGCGTCCTAGCATAGTTGCCCACCCTAAACACGCGGTGAGAGGAATCGAACACGCTGATCCACAGATCACCTCCTAGAACTCGACGGAGTTCGGCGTCTAGCGTCGGTTCGTGCGCTGGCGTGATGCAGAATCAGCAATCGACGCAGCTGCACGCCGCGAGGAGCGTTTCCAGCAATCGGTCGCGATCTCCCACGCCCCATCAACCCGGTGGTAAGCAACAGCAATTGAGCGATGAGCAACGAAAGATCAACCGATCGAGGAGCCCGACGCCGCAGAGGAAATTCCTAAGTAGCCCTAATCATCAGGCAGATTTCGGCAAGCAACGATCGAGATCGCCGACACCTAAGGCTCAACTTAGGTCGTGTAGTCCTACGACCAAAGTGGATCATGCGAGGGGTGGATCCATTGTGGATTCGCCTAGTAGAAGCTTGAGTGAGGAGGCTCGTTCACCGACTCACTATGGAAGGCATCAGGAAGCTAAGGTGAGTGACGAAGATGGGGTGCAAAATATTGGATTTATCGACTGATGAATTATAGGGTGGACTACTTATTCATTTATTCAGTAAACGGGAATAAGAAAACCATTTGGCGTACGAATAGTGTTTCAGTCGTAGGTAGACAATTCACGAATCGATTGACGCTTAAAACAATTACATGTATACGAAGAAAATCTACGTAGGTTAACATTTACAATCACGCAATTTATACAGGGTATAAGAGGTAATGAATAGTCGTTCGATTCGTGATGTTTATGCAAATTCTATATCTTTATAACCACAATTAATGAAACGAGACTAAAAAAGAGATTAATTGTATTCTCTAAATATTATAACGAGTGTTTTACTTTTGTTATTCGATACATTAAATTCTCCATAAATGCATGAAAAACCGCCGCCCCATAAAACCAACCGTCTTTCTTGGCCCGAAATCTAAATTCGCCTCTGCATACGGGACTTTACGAGTTTAGAGTAGATTAAGACAACGTCGCTTTTAAAACGATGGGTATTACAACTATGTGTTGCGATAATCAATTGCTTTCGATATAAGATACAGATTAGTGAGTTTTGGAGCAATTTATACGGTAGTTAGAATATAAACAAGGTTCCTATATCTGTTTTTGGGAATATGATTGAGAATTGAGGATTTAGACGAATGTTAATGAGTTTGTTGCCATTTAGAGACTATTTAGAACCTCAAATAGTTCCTGTATCTTCTTTTGGGAACAGTATTCGCAATTAAGGATTTAAAATAATATTAGTGATAGTTTTGAAGCAATTTAGAGGGTAGTGAAAATATAAAAAGATTCCTGCTTCTATTTTTTGCGAATAGAATTGGAGATTGAAGTTTTATACCAACGTTAACGAGTTTTGGGACTATTAATCTAAGGAAGGTTTTCGTATCTTTGTTTCAGGATGCGAAGAAGGAGTTGCACCAAGAAATCCGCACGAAAGTCCCCTTATCCGAAGAATTCACGAAACGATACGTAGTGGAGGGTGGCGTAGCTCGAAGAGCAGTGGAGAAAGACGATACGCCAAGATACGAGCCAACGATCTACAATTACAAGTGTCGCGAAGACTCGAGCAGTCGTAGTCCAACGCCGAGTCCTCCAGCGATCAAAGAGGAACCAGTCCTGGAAACTTTCGGCAAGGACGTAACCGGAAATGTGCATTACGCCAAGTCGCCGCACGACGGCGAACATTCCGACAATTGTAGCGAAGTGTCGGACGAAGGTTACCGAAGTTTGGGAGCGGTACAGCCGACTAGTGGAAACGGAAATCCTGCAACGTGTACGCAAGGGTCGCCCACGGTTGCCGAT
The DNA here is from genome assembly GCA_028830335.1 of Eucera pruinosa. Lineage (NCBI taxonomy): Eukaryota > Metazoa > Arthropoda > Insecta > Hymenoptera > Apidae > Eucera > Eucera pruinosa. Next base: position 7,587,699 of record JAMYCR010000014.1, on the reverse strand, counting down.
TGTCAAAGTGAGTGAAATTACTTTTCCCTTTCACACTCTATAGATTAAGAGTATTTTAGACACGGCGAGCGTTGCGTATCTTTCGGCGAACGGCCGCACCGAGCCCGTTCTTTTTAGCAACGGGCAATTTATGGGCTGCCCTGAACGCGTGGGTTAGCACGCCTGGTTACGCGAATATCGTGTTGTAATACACCACGTCGCGTCGGCCCGGGTCGAGGCTGTCCCGGGAATTCGTGAATGGCGAAAGTTTTATTTCGGGGCAATGTATTAGCGTGCTTCGAATATTAGATCTGTGGAGCTGTAAGAATAGGAAAAGGAAGGGTGTTGCGTTTCGTCCTGGGCCTGCTAGTGGACTCATCAGTAAGGCTACCTAGCAGGCCCTGCCTTAGACTTGGGATATTGGAAGGAAGGTTAAAGGCGGTATATATATGGACGAGGTAGTTGGAGCGAGTACTTTCGAGAAAGCCTATTTCGTATGTCCCTCTAGTGGTGGATGCAGGAGAGCCGCCACAGATCGTTAGATCGTTCGAGGTTAACCTTTCGTGTATTCTTCCGCTATGATATGGGGATGAATGGTCCAGGAAGTGTCCTTACGAGACAATTTCGGACGAATGATGATAGTGTTATTAAGCGGCGGAAAAAAGTCGAACATCCAGTGATTTACCTTTGCCAATTTATGAGCGAAGATTTTTATTCCATACTGAATAGATCGACCTTTTCAATCGTCGATTGTTTTCGATGTTAAATGATGAACCGCGCGAGTATAAATAACTCTGGTCGGGTAAAAGTTGTCCTCGGCTGTCAAATGACAACGTCGAGTAACAGGAGGCTTGATGGAAAAGAAAGTGTTGGCTAAATAGACTCGTTTAGCGTACAGGTCGTTTCATAACAGGACGCCGAGTGAAATCGTCTCGACGATCGCGATAATCGCGTCCCGCTGCGAAGAAAACGCACGACGCTCGCGTGGCTTTTCGATCAAAGCCCCAGTCATTCAGTTTAATACGACGTATCAGGAGTGGAGACGAACAAAACGAGCTATTGTGTACTCGTGTGTTTCTCTCCTGTGTTTAAACTCTCCCGAGCATTCCGCGTACTTTTTTCCGTTACTTACTTTCCCTTTCCAAATATCTATTTGTCATAATTCGCTTATCATAAATTAATCCTTTCGATATTGATGTCGTCCGTCAAAGTTTCCGCACTAGTTACGAAATCTAGCTAAATCTAATAGCGTGATTAAACGTTCCTAGGTTCGTAGTTAAATATTTATTGGCTAAAAAAGTAACAATTTGCGAGTACGTGTTACATTTGAATCACTTGCGCCGGCAATTATTTAGCGAGTACACGTGGTAAACCCATCTATAGGAATTTGCTACTGCAATTTAATGCTTGAAATTATTTCTAGGAAATTTTCAGACCCATTTTTATTGTTGATGCGTAAAACGTACTCGTGACAATTCTTAACTCACTGCACGTTTTTTAATTCGCGAAATTTCACAGTTTTTAGTGGATCCAACACGTATAACACGTTATTCCAGCGCAAGTGGTTAAACTCGCTACTTAATTGTCCTGCATACCTTTAGCTTTCTGAGTGCCAACTTTGTTGTAGCGAAATGGTTAAATATCCTTTTATTCAGCGATATCTCTATCCTAATTTATTTTACGAACTTTTATGGCAACTATTAGATTTTCCAATAAATTCGCGCGATTTCCTATGAATCTAAGACTCTTATAGAACAGTTTGCAGCAATAAGCAGACAGCTTCGCTTTTTATATATATGTTATTCGGAAAGCAAAGTAGGAATATAAAGTTAGGATTATAGATTATCTTAAACACTGTAATGAAACAAGACGAATATATATGTTACAACCCAATACAATATATGAAAAAATTTGATCTTCCAGTTGGTATAACGAAGAATTAGCTCCAAGTAATGAGTATGCTAATTTTGCAATAAGTAGCGTTGCACGTTTCGCATGTTTCGTGTAATAAAGGGGCAGCTATTCGATGCAAAAAGGATATATCGATGAATTCAACCGTATCATATATTATTTACCGTTTTTGTTTGTTTTTTTTTCGAAGAATCCGTAGTGTAAAATTCTAAAATGAGACTTCAGATGTTAATACCTCGGAACGAGTGTTTATCTGGGGACTTCTATCTGAGATTGTCAGGCCTGACAACGGGGGATTTAATTCGCGTCTTAGCTCGATGGATCCGCGCGATACTGTCCCACCCTTTCAACTCTTTTGTACTCGACAGCGCGTGGAATTGCCTCGTGTGCTTGTTTTGTCCCATCCAGCCTCTCATCTACATTAAATCGTTGTGTCTTCGTCCAGAAGGGGAACTCTGTCTGTACATAATCTGGTCTGTTCTTGTTCGATTAGAATTCTGCATTCCGATGATCAACGTGTAAAAGGAGCAAATCCTTTGGGACGGAAATAGTCGAACTACTATTCGGATTTTAAGAAACGTAAACATGATAGTATTAGAAATGGGCGAAACATTTTATATATCAATTCAGAGTGCAAATGACGTTTACGCAAATTAGGAATTTTTACAAGAAATAATCCTAATCCAACTTTACAATACGCGAAAGAATTTAATATCGTTACTATCGAGAATAATACTTTGAATGTTTCGATTCAAAAACAATGCAAAACATTTAAGCTTCGTTTAAGTATATCCAATAAATAGACTGCGGCTTTTTACGTATTTAAAGGATATTTAAATTCACAAAAAGGTGCAAAACGCGAACATAATGTTTTCGAATATACTATTTCACTTTCTCGGAAATTCTTTATTTTCTAAAGCATCTCTGTATTCGTACCAGACACGCGTTATATTACATTTATATTCGCAACAATTAATAGTACTCTAAACAATATTCGCTCCCGTTTATTCATTTTTATTTCCGCGTGTAAAGAAGATTCCGACTGAAAAATTCCGCAGTTAACAACGGATTAATGGCCAGAAAACTTCGAGCTACGTAAAATCGTCCGTTTCACGTGCAACACGACCTAATACGAAAGCACTAGCGCACGGAAATCGTTGTCCGCGTAGTGTAAAGCTCGAGGTATGCGTCAAGTGCGTGAAGTACGGTATTCGAGGCAAAGCGTTATCGAGGATCGACCGCTGGCGATTGTTCCGTGGACAGGTTGTTGTTGAGGATCGCCCACGTGTTACGATACTCGCACACACGCACACAGTTATTCCTTTCATCGTGTAATCCTTCACAGCCAGTTAAATGTCAGGCTAGCGTCCGTGTGTTTGTGTATTTTGAATATTAATGAGCTACAGGGTGGTCCAAAATGTGTTGCGGCTGATTATGCGTTGAGGCTGCTGTGGAAAGAGAAGCCCTCGATTACGTATAGCGTTACGCGAGTTTTGTTTACGTTAGAAATCGGATGGGAGTAACGCTACCGAAGGTGACTACTGTCAATGATACCAGCTCCTTTTTTGGTTTGCTTTGTGGGAGGAAAGGGTTACAGGAAGGCGATTCTAAAAGGAAAAGTGATTATAAGACGATGGAAATTTGCTTGGTGCTTCAATGCTTGGAATTACCAAGGCCAGCAAAATGACGGTCACTGATTTAACATAAAACTTACGATTTTGCAGCGGAATATTTTTGAAAACATTTCGGGACTCTTTGTACAGAATATGGGTTAAGATTCAGTTCTGTTGCATCATCGGGTTAGATGTACCACGTACTGCCACTTTAAGGTTCGCGCGTAACTTTATTTAACTATTTTAGAACGTCGTTAACATAAAGATCGTTCCAGTTTGGAGCATACGATTGTTCAACATCTTTTCTTTATAAGATGAAGGTTTAAAAGATCTTTTCTGTTCTTTAACATCCTTTTATTTATGAACATTTTTTTTTGTATGTTCAATGTAATAAATTCATTATTACGTAATTGAAAATGTGCAACAAAGTCCAATGTCCTTCGTACTGTCACTTAAAAACTTTTCTTTCTCTAAAAAACTCACTCTATTTTTTTTTAGCACTTGCTAATAACACTTTACATATAATACAGTTAAAATCTCAAAGTTTAAGCATACAAAAGTTGTATCATCTTTTAAGTTTCTAATTACATATTGGATTTTTAAGTGTCTTCAATTTGAAGCGTTTTGCTACGATAATTATGCAACGTTTCAATTTTATAATACAGTTGTAACGATTATTTTATATTACAGTTAACATAATAATATTAATAATATTATAAAATTACAACATGAATTATTGTAACAAAATGGTTCAGTTATGCGAAAGGTCATTTGCAAGTTCCTTTTGGAAACACAGTTATAAATGCTTGAACCACTTAGCATGTTCCAATATTCCAAGATCCATAAACACACTTATCGATTAATTCTTAATGGATACTTAATTCAATCGACAAATTATTACCATAGGCTCACACTTAAATTACCATTGCTCCATTAGCGTGATGCAATTTCAATTTTTATATCTTCCACTTCAATATTCCCATAATAGTTTTCCTATCGTTGTCTAAAACTCTCATTTATTTCTCGATTATTCATTTCCCTACTTCGATGCTTCGGATAGAAAATATTGCGTCAAAAATTATGGCAAATAATCTGGATCGTGTCCAGGTTATAGAGAATGTGTTTCTTTCGGAATAGCAATCGCGAATATTGTTTTTGGCAACGCGAGGAAGATTCCACGGCCATTACGATGCTCGTCACGATTCCTTCGAACTGGTTCTCGCGATTTAAGAAGCATTTATAACCGTCTAATTGGCGAACCACGGCTAATAACTTTTTTTATGCCCAATAAAGTCACAATGTAATCGTTTTCTACATCGGCTGAAACACGTGCACGTACACGGTTTTATCGTTTATTGCCGTGGAATTATGCAACCCATGATACCTACGATTAAAAATTGAGAAGTCAATCATTCTGAAGAACGATGCGATAAAGATAAGAAAGTGGCGAATAAAATAGTTGTTTCAATATTTTTGTTTTCAATGGGCGCGAATACTGAAAATATTACGCAAGATCTTAAGCGAAGATTTTTTTTTTTCGTAATTACATCGAAGTTTCTTATAATCCGTAATTTTTTTGCCCAATTTAAACAAATCTTTCTCATTTTAAGTATAAAGGAAAATTGGAGTCAACTCTTTAAGGACCAATGTTGCATTAGTGCAACGTTTCATTACCGCAATTTTTTTTAGATTTTGCAGAATTGTAGAAATTAAGCGGAGAAAAAAATAGCGACGAAAAAATTGCCATTCGAATCCCTGTAATCGTGTTTAACACTACGTTTACGGACGTTACGTGCATAATTTGACTGACTTCCGGAACAATTCGTATATTGCATATAACTATTCGAAATTAAAAGGTTTAGGAAGAAGAGAGTCGATTAGAATACGTATTCATATCATCGCATTAATTAAAGTTAACATAAAGTACTGAAAAATAATATTTATGGTCTCTATAATTTCAAGTACGAAATCTGAAATGCGTCAATGTGACGAATTCCATAAATCTAGTGTTAAGAATTGCAATGTTGGAACATAGAATTCATCCATATAAATTGACTGAAAAAATTGCCAATGAAAAATTCTGTTAAACAGTGTTGGTCCTTAAACGGTTGAAATGGATAAGTTACTAAATTTCAACAAATCAGAATATTTAAAATTCAAGCAGCTTTAATTATGTACTTTATATAAAACGTAAGAAATTCCATTTTTTTTCTTAATTAGTGGCCTTAACGTCGTATTAACAGCTAGGTTATTAGCAACAATGTTGTTCAATTATACTATTTGGTTGATGATCTTGGTCTCTTAATTAAATTATATCTAATATCTAATAATTACATAACGAGAATTTGAGAAACTACAAACAAAACAATACACAATTTGTTCTTAAAATATACGGAAATGTATCGCGCGCAGTTTGTCAGACTCAATCGTTAACAGTTAAGGATTAAAACAGGAATGAAAAGAAATAATACCGATCGAAATAAAATCGCGAAAAAATTTGCCAGAAATGAATTTATTTCGTTGCATCGTTTAACAGATTAAAATCGAAATCCCCAGACGAAGTCGGTTGATTCAAAGATCCACGAAATATCGCAGGTGGGTCAGTTAATCGATTCAATCCTCTGTATAAAGAAATCAAACGCGATTATCTCGGCCATTCATTCTGTGCTTGTCCACACAGCGAGATTCGGCGACGGTTAAATCCTAAATAACGTCGAAATCCACTCGAGTTCCTTTAAATAAACAGCAAGATAGTCGACGATGCCCTCTCGTTGACATTTCATTGTGATCACACGCGGAAACTATGCGATTCCCTATTATGCAACCATGACTGCATTAAGTTATTCAAATGATGGAACGATTCAAGCTTTTTGGACGCGTAAACGTAAACCGAATACTTCTATATAGTGAATTCAAGAACGTTTTGGGGTTCAATTTGGGATCTAGTAACTTTCAGTTAATTAGTACTAATTAGTGTTAATTAGACACTTAACTGTTAGAGGCGGATTTAATTACAAGTTAAATAGGTTACAGATTAGGACGGTGGTTTTTGGGAAAAGTTTCACGTTAGGTTCTTCCACACGCAGTATAAAATCATACGATTCTAATTCATTTCAGAGTCATAGTAGAATTGAGGGTCAGTCAAGCATTATTATCACGCAAAACACTGTACAGTTGCGTTTCAAATTCAACGATATTTGGGAAGAATAAATCGATTTCGTTACCAAGTACATTCGCTAAAGTGCGGATCATACACGGTTAATACTTACCTATTAGAGACGGATTTAAGTATGACGTTTAGGGTGGCAATTTTTAGCGAAAATTTCGCTCGAGGTTGTTTTATACACGGTACAAAATTGTACGATTTTAATTAATTTTACTATTGATAGTCAGTTGATGAATTCAACGAATATTCATTATGTCTTATATACTGTACTTTTTCAACTAAAATGAGTATTTAGATGTGGGATAGTAGAAGTATGATAGCCTGAAGCAGTAAAAAGTTAAATCCGCCACTGGTAACTGTACGAATATTTTAAAGATATCTTCATACTTCAATTTAATATAATTTAATTCAATTCAAGAGCTGAAGTACAATGTATTATTATTTACTTTATTTACGAGTTTTACAAGTCTTTTCACATGCATTTTTATGCATTTATAGGAAATTTAAACGCGAAAAAAAGCGCAAAATGCACGTAGTACGCCAAAATATACAAAATATACACGGTATAATAGAAATTACAATATTTAACGGGTGAAACCATCGCCTATTTATATCTCTCTCCTTCGTTAATTTTAAAAACACAAATTTGCATAAAAATCCGTAGATACTTGAGTATCTTCTAATCATGTTTGCAATGCACTTATATAAAATATAAAGGGTGTGCATCCGTTAAAAGTAAGTTTTAAAGAAAAAGCTTATTTTCTACGAATTTGTTAAGAATTCTTATCGTTTATCTCCAGATATAATTATCACATATGCCAATAGGATATATATATATATACACACATATACAAGATACTATATATATATAACAAGATACCAATAATTACAATTTGATTATAGTAAGCGAATTATTTTTAGCTAACTTTCTGTAGATTAATTTGGGACCGTCTAATTATCATAACAATAGCCTATTGATAGCAATATCCATGATTATAATAACCGTATTCCCCTGTATTACTTTTTCAATTTTGATCACTATATCCCATCACTATACTAATCTTTTCGCGACATTTCAAAGATAACCTCGCCTTAAAACGAATCTTCCTATATCCTGCCGCAACATATTCACCAAATCCCGCAAATTAAGCGCCCTTCTTCGATCTCTGTTGCAGAGCAACCCAGCAAACCCGAGCCAGAGGAGAGATCCTGCGTGGAAACGGAGAGCATCGAGACGGGCCTGCGGAAGACCCGGATCGGCCCCGCCAGTCCTCTCCGCGCTTCCCCCTCGAGAAGCGTGGCCTCCTCCTCGGGAGACCGAACTCCACGCGCAGGTTCCATCGTCCGCGAGAACAGCAACGTATCCAGAGCTTCCTCCGGCAGTAGAACCCCCAGAGACAGTAACTCCAGCCCCGAAGGGAGCCCCTTGAAACGGGGAACGATCAGGAACAGCCTACGAAAACCACCAACAGGCAGCCTGAGCAAAGCCTCGGTGATAATCAAAACCTGTCAAAGTCCCGTGAGCGGTAGCAACACGTGGAACGGTAGACAAGCCAGGCAAAGGCCCAGCATACAATCGGACACCTTCCTGAACCCTCAATCGTCAGCTACATGCGCAACCACGCCAAGCTTCTCCAGGAAAAGTCCCGCAAGGCAAAGTTTACCCAGGCAAAGCACGAACGGAGGCATTCAGTACGATAGAAATGGAAGGAGGATCAAAACCACCACCGGATCTCTCCAATCCTCGCCCACGAAAGTGGCCAACCCCCTTCTGGAACAGATCCTTCAAAAGGTGGGACACTTGCAGGACGAGAGAGAAGTGGTGCAGAAGCTTCAGGATCTTTTGAGGGATTACCAAGCCCATGGTACAGGCGACGGTGTCGCGAACATGGAGTTCACCAGGGCGTGGATAGATGGTAACGGGACCGTGGTGTTGCCCCAGGACAATCAGATGACGGCTAGTCCGAGGAAGGATCCTAAGTCGGCGTCGGAGAGGGGGGGTTTCTCTAGGATACCAGCGCCGGTTTACAAGAGGCCGATGTCCGTCGCGTCCGACAGCGTGTGAAGTTTCTCGCCGCTGCCGAACAGCCTTCCGAGGATGATGTCGATGATGATGGTAGTTCGCAGCGTGTCCTCGAGGTCATCGGGCTCCTCGATCGCGGATAAGTTGGACTTAGCCTCGCGAGTGCTCGGTTCCTTGGTCGTGACGCCCTCGATTTTAGAGATTCCGCGGGTATCGGTCGCATTCCCACTTCTACGACGGTCACGTGGTCGCTGTCTCACCTTTTCGGTGGATGAAGGGTACGCGTGCACGCGCGAAGGCGATGTTAAAAGGTGGGGAGAATGCGGTTGCGTTGGAATTTTTGCTTCTAGCTAATGCAATAAGCTGACGAGGAGAAATTGCTTTAATTGATAATCGAGAAAGGTACGTGTTGTTGGATTTTCTTTTTTTTTTTTTTGAGAAATGGTACGCGGGGTGTTTCGGATTTTTTTGTCCGGGAAACTTTGGCGGCATATTTTGTAACTGTATATAAGCAGGAAATGTTATTTAATTGTAGGTCATTTGAAGCTTTGTTACAAAGTTGTGATAGAAATATTGGATCGATGGGGAATTAGTAATTCTAATGATCTTTTAGTAAATTCTAAAGTTACTCATATTTCTATGAAAGTAGCATTAATAAAGTCCCAAAGCATTAAACTAGATTTATACTTTGGAAAAAAACAGACGGCGCACAATAAAATAATGACGGTACGATAAGTCGATTTATTCGTTGAAATAAAGTGAAGTCAAAGTGAAAGAATTCAAATTTTTCACGCAATCGGAATTATATTTACTAGAACAGTGAGAGTTTTAAAGTGGAGTGTTAATAATTAATGATTATATTAGCTGTCAACTTACGTTTATCTTGCATTACATTTCCCTTCCTACTTCATATTTTTGTTACAACTTTTTAATACACCGTCAAACGATCCACGTTTCTATAACATTTTTTGTTTATTTACAATTACAAAACGTATCGATGAAGTTTCGCGGAAAAAAAACTGAGACACTCTGTATAAATACGGTATAATGTTCGCACCGTGTTAGGGTCTCGATGCAATAAATTTGGAGCTACATTTTTGCTCCGATATTTAATAATTTACAATGGTGTGTTACGTTGGGTGCTTGAGATTTTCTTTCGGGGGATGGTGTAAATAAATGGTTGGTTAAAATCGGCTGAAATCTGCTCGGTTAAATTGCAGCGATTGTAGATCCATAAAATACGTAAAATATTAGGTTGTCCGGAAATAAATTGTGGTTTTTATGGTTTCTCAAGTAATTAACTTAACCGACTACTGTATTACTTGCACTCAACTCGTGCGCAAATTTTCGAGCTATTGTATCTGAACCATTTTCGATAAATTTTTTGACCTTGTCATCATTTATGACAGAAGAGTTTTATTGTTGCTATAAAATTGTCGAAATCGACGTTGCACTGTACTTTCAGTGATCGTATCTTTGCCAAACATGCAATTCATATTTTATGCTGTTTCTTCTGTTTTACATACCACTTTGAACATATACAAAGAAAAATGTATCAATTACCTTCTGTTGCAATTTTATGCAGTAAACTAATAAGAAGTGAATTGCAGCAAGCAAAACGATTAATCGACTTACGTTTTAACTCTCTATAGTTCCATGTAACTTAAAAGTTACATCTTCGTACATTCAAATTCATCGAATTTTGTCTTGTCTGTTAATTAATCTTCTATTGTATTCTATTGTTTTGCCATCAGCAGTCGTGCAATAATGATCAATTCCTAATTTGCAAATTCACCTAGAAACTGTAACCAATTATAGTTTCTTTCGTCACTGAACTAAATAAAATTCGGTTTAAATGAACGAATGAGAAACGAAAAAAAAAACATAATAAAAACTGTTGCAAATGCACTGTAAAAAATAAACTCACTGAACGATAATACAGCGTTTACGCTTTAAGATCGTAAGCTACATCGCAAGTGTGAATGAAATATTTACGAGGATGCAGCGCAAAGTTTTAACTACGAAACCACGAAGAATCACAATTTATTTCCGAACAATCTAACATTTAAAATCCTTAAAATCGGAGATTATTCCAGCCGTATTAAAAAATCCCCGTTGAAAAGATCCCTATATGAAAAATATCCCCCGAATTCTCAAAACTTCTCAGGATGTATATTACTCGAAAAGTAGAAAAGCCACGTTTCCGCGTGCCGTGTAATCGCAGATCGAAGGCGTCCGATTAAAGGAGAGCTTAACGGGCCTTAACGGTACGAGGTCGATCAGTTAGCTCGTAGGAGTCACGTGTATATCGGGGTGGTGCTTGGATGGTGCTGAACGAGATGACGTTCGTAATGCAAATAAGATTATAAGGTGACCAAAAATATTACAGAAAAAAACGAAAAAAAAAAACAGAAAATAGTTACGAAAAAAAAAAAGATGAAAGAAGGAGGGAGGAACGGAAGACGAAGACGAAACGCGGAGGATGAAGAAGGTAGGTGTGTGTACGAGAGAGAGAGAGAGAGAGAGAGAGAGAGAGAGAGAGAGAGAGAGAGACTCGTCTCGTCGACGAATATAACAACGATTTCAATTGAACAGAACGGAATTCAAGCGGGCAATTAGCTGGTGTGCGACTCTTGCGTTAATGGCTTCCCGATCGATTTGCTTCCAGTCAGTTAATTGCACCCCGGCTGACAGCTCGTCGATTGATCCGAGACGAGAGATTACACTTTGCAACGTGGACACACGCGACGTCATTTCTCTTTTCTTGTCGTGGACATTTTTCTTTCTTTTTTTCTTTTTACCCTTTTAGCGTTGCGATCTATAGCCGGTTACTTTGCTCCTTTAATTTCTTTTGATCAGAAGTTAGATACTTTTTAGCAGTTTTTTTGTTGCGCAGTTGGTCGATAGAAGGGATTGAACAGAGTTATTTTATTCGGGGAATTTGAACCTTTTCAGTAGCCGCGTTAAATTTTAAAATGATATTTAACAAAATTTATTTACTTCTTTCTTGAAATTATAATTTATCGTACACTGTTACATTCTTGTTAGATTCGCGTAATTACGAGCATTGATAACTATTCGTATTTATAATTTGAGTTAATATATTTGTTTTCGCTTTTTTATAATTTCTCACTTTGGAGTTCTGAGATCATCTGCTTATCAAATTTTTATTAAACAATTGTTCGCATCAATTCCTTGACACAATTTTTTACTTTAAAATTTTGGTCAAGCTTTAGAGAATCAAAATATTGATAGAAGAAAACTTTTAATCGTTAATATAAATTACAACAAAATTTTCTGTTTATACTTAGATTCTTTAGATAACTTGAAATTGTAAGGACAAGAGAAGTTGATGAGTTTAATATTTAACCCTTTGCGGACGAAACATAATAATACTTAACGAATATTTGCCTAATTAATAACTACTTATCCTACGATCATTTTATTTCCTAAATATGCTGACGTTAGATAATCACTGCTTCGATATTACGCTATGTACAAATTATTTCAATTTCGTAGGCAATTTTTATTTGATAAAAATAATAATAATTATTCCAATTATTATTTAATAATTATTCCAATTATTATTTAATAACTGTTCCATTTATTATTTAATAATTATTCCAGTTATCATTTAACAATGATTGCAATTATAATTTAATAATTATTCCAGTTATCATTTAACAATGATTACAATTATAATTTAATAATTATTCCAGTTATAATTTAACAATGATTGCAATTATAATTTAATAATTACTCCAATTATTATTCCAATTATTATTCAATAATTATTTGATAATAATTCCAATCTTATGGAACAAAGCTGAGTTCAAACTAAATTTCACCCTCAATAGTATCCGTCTTTATTTAATCAACATCATAATTCACAAGAATTGTAAGACAATGGGTTAACGAAATTATTTCTCAATTATACTAGTCTATATTCTTACATTAAAAATCATCGTTCGTGTCCAGACAATCGAAAAATTTTGGACGTCTGTTTATCGACACTTTTTCGCAAAGGGTTAATTTAAAACAAACCAGAGATTGGATTACAGTTACAAAATGGCCACGAGAAATGAAAAATATCGTCGATAGTGTCCACTTTCCTTAGCTTAGCAACGGGTCGACGAGAATAGATCGTAATCTTTCAACGATCCGAATAAAAAGAAAGAAAAAAAAAAAGAAAAAGATCGTCGAGAGATGGACGAGAAGATCTCGAGTTTCGCAGTCAGAATTTCTACGTTCGATCGTTCACCACGGCCGCCGTGCCGCGAGAAATTATTTATTTATATAGTCTATCGGTTGTATTTATTGAAGACGATTTATTTACGCGTTGCGAGTTCGCTTGAGGGAGTAAGTAAAACGACGAGAAGAAGAAAAAGAATGGAAGGGAATTAAGAAAAAAGAAAAAAAGGAAAAAAAAGAAGATATAGAAGGGAAGAGATTCGATGGAATTTCTCTTCGCGGAATGCGAGAATCAAATTTCACCCCAGAAACACAGACTGCATTATTGTAGATAGCGACATAGCGTCGTCGAACAAAACGCCATTCCAATGTTTCACTGTTTTTTATACCAAACGCGAGCGTAGCGGCATTTTGTATCAAGTGTCTTGCGGGGAAAATGGCGTCCGAGCGGGGCGTTCAAATTCTCACGTGTGTCTGCTTCGCAAAAAAAAAGAAAAAGAAAAAAACGCCGACGAGAATTTTGCAAATTTTGCATGCGAATCATACAAATGCTACACACGTGGATGCAGAATCGTAGAATTATAAATCGTTTGTGCATTGCTCAATAGAATATTCTTTATGTGTGCGAGTGTTATTTGGCGCAAAAGATCGGAAGAACGAATTTCGAACGCGTTTCGTGAAATACAGTTGACTTCTGAACTCTGCGTTTAACCATTGGAATTGAGAAAAATTTAACAAGTTGCGAGCACTTCTACTTTTTGCGACAGATAAGTGCGTAACAAATTTTAAGTATAAAATAGACCAGCTTCTATTTTATATATTCATGATGTATTTAATTAACTTTTCCATACTTCTTTACAAGATCTTTCTTACTTTAGTGGTGAAATTCTGGGAGAGTAATCTACAAGTAAAATCGCTAATTTTCCAATATATTAAATCGTTGCATAATTTCTACTTTATTTCTTGTTGCATAATATTTTCAACATTTCGTAACAGTCGCTAAACTACTATAAATAATTCAATCAGAACTATTTACTATTTTAAACATTTTTCAAATATTTCTTAAAAAATTCTTACGTTACATTCTGGTTAAAAATTTTTCCCGAAAATACGATACAGAAATTATGCATCCTAATTCTATTATTAGTACCACCTAATATTTCTCTCTTAAAAAAAAAAAAAATAGAAATCGTGTATATAGAATTTAGCGCAGAGTTTAAAACTGTTATTCTGAATTCTGTCAACTGTACTTTCGGCATCGAAATCGCGAAAATACTTGGATACAGCGCAATGAGATCCTACTTATTGTTTGAATGATTTGGAAGCGAGACACACGGAAACGTAGCAAACTGAAGAAGTAGAAGAGGCTGAAATAGCTGAGGTAAAATACCGAGCGAATATTTTTTATAATTGTCTACTTAATGAATCGTTACGGCCTATGGTCGGCCTCTCGAAGTTTTCACGAAGTTTCGTTTCCTCTCGGAAGTTTTATAGAGCTGCGTCCCGCTGCACAGGAAATATCCATACCCCGCTGATTACGAATTAAGATGTACACTTCCGGCGATGGAAGAAAAGGCAGAGAAGTTTATTTTGTTGACCACAGAGGTTCGAGCAGAGATTGTAACGCGAAACGTGTGCTATGCACGTGGAAAATAAAATGAAGGAGAAGAATAAGAAAAAGAAGAAGAAGAAGAAGAAGAGTAACAAAATTATTTTTTAGCGAGGCGCGCGTGTTAGGTGCGCTTCCGGATGTTACTGTGGTCTCCGTAACATTCGAACGACGCGTGGATTATGCTTTTTTTTATTAATTAAGTCCCCTTTTGTACTTTTTTACTTCGGTTCGTGGAACCCTTTGCTTTTTGACTAAATATTCACGCAATAGTCTTAATTCGACTTAAATCATCAATGCTTTTTAATACAAATACTTTTGCGACATTAAAGTTGCAGCAATTTATTTTAATATATTATCTTATATTATCTTTCAAAAGCTACATTTTATCACCTAATAGGTATATTTTTTATCGATAATGATTTCGCAGTTTATCGGACGCTTGATAAACTTAGCGTAGAGAAAAATTTACGTTATGGTTTCAAAATGAAACCACTGTTCGCTAATTATTCACGTCAGGAAATGATACTGTCTCTTAAGATGTTATTAACAGTTGAACTGAATAAACATTTGGTTGAAAACTGAACACTGATTTCGGTCACTTACGATTAGGATTTAACGAATGTTAACACTTTCGCTAATTAAAAGATTCTTCATTCTTACGCAAAGTTAGTTTCTTATTAGTATGAAACTAGTATGGGCACAAATATTTAAATGCTTTGTGTATCGTTACACTTTAATCAGCGGATAAGAATGACAATAAAAATTGTATTGCGTTATAGAAAAAATATATGTACACATTTAACAAACGAATTAATTTAAAATTAATATAACTTAATTTTTCGGAGCGTATATATACGTCTATCATAGCGAAAGGGTTAATCATTAGAATTCTACAATTCACAGGCTGCGAATATTCTTGCGATTCGCCGTAAATGTTTGGACAAAGAAATTTTGTTCCAATATAAGATGTACCAATAAATAACTCACAGTTTCAAAATAAAGCCACTGTTTGCTGATTATTTACATCAGGAAATGCATTAAATCAGAAATCTACTTCAAGCTGTTATTGAAAACTAAATTCAATAAACATTTGGTTGAAAACTGAAAACTGACACTGGTCAGTTATCGTTACGAGTTAATGAATATTAATAATTTATATTAACAATTGAGAGGTTATAAATATCCTTGCAATACGCTGTAAACGTTTAGATAAACAAATTTTGGGCCAACGTTAAATATACCAATGAATAATTCACTTCCTTTGATAAATTCGGTGTTATTACTTTTAATAATATTTGTAATAATTATCCGTGCCAAGTATAATTGCGTCACACTTGAGGATATAAATTAGAGTATGTGACTCTCTCGTTGCACGGTTTTAATAGTTAAAGTGATTGGTTAATGCTGTAAGTTGCGCGGAGCGCGAAATACGCGGGAGACTTCAACGCCCGCATGAAAATCGCTCAAGAGACTCGCATAGTGATTTCAACGCTGGGTCGCACTATTTGCCCCGTCAGGCGCCTAAATCAGTGCAGCAACTGTGTGATTTCTGTCTGCATAGTAGCAAAATAACAGCAATTTAAATTCTATTTAAATTAACATTCAAATTCATTGGCCACATATTTAAATATTACGATCACATATTCGCAATACTTTAATTTTACAATATTGATAAATTTGTTATTATTTTAATATATTAAGCTACAAGCTGAGACGATGAAATTGTCTTTTTAAAAAATTAATGTTTATTATTATTATTATACTTATTGCAGAAACTGTGACTAATCTTCTTAACCCTTTAATAGCGTAATAATTTTACAAATTTTAGTCAGCAACATTTTTCTATCGTTTAAAATGATTCTTTGTGTGATGATAAATACAGAGAAACACGTTTTGCGCTTACAAAAATTTATAATAATATATTTATGCATGCTTGAGTCTCGCTTGGGATTCTCTGTTAAAGGGTTAACCCTTTGCGGACGAGAAAAAATAATACGTAACAAATTTCCACTCAATTACAAATCCATCACGAACATATTTAATAACGCTAAACGAATTTTCGCTGAATTATTATCGAAAGTGCATATTAGTGTCACTAATCCAAATTTGCTGCTTTGAAAACCGACATTTATCCATAGAATCGAAAAAGTTTCGGCGGCTATTTGTCGACGCTCGTCCGCAAAGGGTTAATAGTTATACTGTTGTTCAGAGTTTAGCTAGTCGAAAGATCACTCTTATGTCTTGTAGGCTTTTATACTTATTCGATTTTCCTCGTTGCATCCTCGTTAATCATCCAGTTATCTTATTTTACATCTGTTTACTCCATTCTGTGGTCGTAATATGTGTAGCAGTGAATAATCGCTCGTTTAATCACGGTTTTTGTCCGATTCAACTGTTGCCATTGACGCAAAATCAATGTTCATCCTGTTTTAAATGCAGCCACTGTTATTCTTTAATGTCGTGCGCCATCTTTCAAACAAACTACGGATTTCAAAGAAATTATAGTTAATCGAAGGGGAGCTTGATTATTATTTGATAAAATAATTAAGAGATAGTGGATCACTTGTTGGTACTTTTAATCGAATAATAACTCTTTCGATCCTTAAGTTCGTTTACTTAAATTGCCAGTTTGTTTAAGTGTATCTTACTTTTAATTAACATTGTATATAAAGTATACCTACTACTTATATGCATTAGCGTTACAAGGTAGTTTTTTCCTAATCGGAGGAATATGTTTTGTCTTACTTTATTCTAAAGTAGGTAGGAGAAACTCAAAAAGCAAAGGTTTCCAAATATCGTTTTACGTTTGACCTTTGGGTAATCAAGATTGGCAAGCTTTGCTTTTTAAACGTGAATCGTAATTAAGAATGCATTCATTCAGCCACGTTACAGCTTCTTTTCTTTTCAAATTTCTCAATTCATTTTTGACACACTGCAATGCCAAAGATGCGGACTTTTTTAAATCGCTCTAAGATTACCTATTAAAATAAACGTGTTTGTTATAATGCGGCTGTAAAAGAATGCTCGAAACATTTTTAACAAATCACATTGAAACGATAATCAATACCTAAGAATTTCTTATTGTTGGAAAATACAAAAATGTCTCTCACTTAACCTGCGGATATAAAAATCGTATTTCTAAGCATTTTCAAAATTACACAAAATTTCCCCTAAATACTACATTAAAGAAAATCTATCAAAAAAGACGAAACGAAATTGTTTCGCAATTATCTTTCGGTAAAATAAGCTGACATATCATGGTTAATTAATACCATCGATAAATAAACGATTCCGTAATTTAACTTATAGAATACTTGTTTTTTTGACGAAATTAAGAAACCTTCCAATGAAAAACGACTCGTCCGATAAAAGAACAATACGCCAATGCCCGTCCAAAGGTTTTCGACGAAACTCGGTCAGACTTTCGATACCCGATTCGACAAAGCGCCATTTCCTCGTTCGAGGAACGTTCGAAGTGTTAATGCTGTAAAAAAAATGAAAGAATAGAAAAAAAAGGGGACCACAGATGATTCCGGAAGGCACGTTACAAACAAAATTGCTCGTAGATTTTCACGGTTTCGAACACGCGCGGGTGAATAACCCTTTCGTGTTCCTTTTTAAGCCTAAGCTTCGTAACCCCAAGCAGGTGGCGCGGTTTCGACCGCGATGACGAGAATAAAATACCGATGATTACCAATATTAATATTATTATTGCAAGAATTACAAATCAATCGTTATTATTCTGATTACGAATGATTCTTATTGCGATGATTATTATTATTATTATTATTATCACGATGATTATTATTATTACGATGATTATTATTATTATTATCATCATCGTCGTCGCGGAAGACGATGATGATTATTATGATTATTATACGCAACGTTGAGTATGTTATGTTATATCATTTTATCTACGAGAAGTTGTAAATTGAAAGAAAAAAACTTGCATAAAAAAAAAAACAATAAAAAGCTTTAACAAAAGAATTCATTCCTGTTGTCCCTTTGCGTTGATGTTTGGTAATTTATTGAACTCGCGTGTTGAAAAATATTCGTCGTTACTCTCATAAGAATACTAAACAATTTTGCTTCACATTGTAGTGAATATTATTTTTTTCCAAAACGAAACAATTGTAGCTTTTAAAGACTAAGAATTGTTGCATTTTATCCAATGTTTTCTTGCAAATCTAAAAATTACTGTGCTTCATCGAAAGTAGCCTCCAAAATATAAAAATCCTTTAATCTAATCGACAATTGTATCTCCAAGATAAAATCATAATTGCATTGACAATGGTATTCTTAAAGTATTAAATACAATAAGTCAGTTTCAGCTTTGATTTCACGGATTCATTATTTTGCAAAAATGGGTTAAAAAGTTCCAAATCTTTTATGGTCAACTTAGTACCTAACTAATTATTATGTGCAGTGATATTTAAAAAAAAAAAAACGTCACCCATCTCGAAATTACAAAATCCCACAACCATGTTAATTATTTCACACGATAAATAATAAGACAGGAAATTGTGAGATAAATATTCAACTTTTATTACAAAGTAATATCCTCTTATAAATATTATTGCGTATTTTCATGTTTACAATTAGTTTTTGTAAGTATATGAGCTTCTTAGAAGCCAAACTGATTACCTCGCCTTTTCCTTATATTCCTTAAGCAAAGTAATGTACGAAGAATCGTAAACGAACAAATTTTTATACTAAATTTGGACTTTGTTTTACGTAGCAACACATACACACGTTCATTCGTTTACACTTAATATTTAAAACGAAATATTAGGAGGCAAATATTCTGTTAAACATTCAATCGTGACTAATGTGATTACAAAGTATGAAACGTGTCATAATTCAGTAAAGGCGTGACGTTTACTATACATCTTACATCTGTTACACAAACTGAATTACTAATACACGTAAAACGTGTTTCTATTTAAATAAGAACTTTTCAAGTGACAGTAATAAAGACATTGTACTTTATCGTACATTTTCAATCACACGATAATTAATTCATCACATTCGCCATATAAAAAAAATGTTCATAAATAAACTCTTATGTTGAACAATATTACGCTTCAAACCGAAACGACTTTCAGGTTAAATACGTTCCAAAATAGTCGAACAAAGTTACGCGCGAACCTTAAAGTGGCGGTAAGTAAATTGGTCCATATACCCTAGTCAGAATTATCATCTTTCTTAAATTACAAATTTTCCTCTTTTCATATTCTTTCTACGGGCCGTTCTGTATGCTTAACGAAGTAAATACTTTCTCCGAATACTTAAGCCTCTAAGCGCGGGTAAACACGCGCGTAAGGCCCGTTACGGGGCCCGATACACCGCATTCATCGGCGTCCTTGCCGCATATGGCGAGACGGCTCTCGTTCTTGGACGGCAGCAGCCACCAACAATGGTCCACACGACAGGAGACCACGTGTGTATATACACACGTGAGTCAGCACGCGTTCTATCTGTGTGTCCCCTGGTGTTGTCGGCTCCTTCGACTATAATACACGGGGATCTCGGAAGGGAGCCATTTTTAAAACGTCCGGCCGCAAGCCAGAAGATTTATGATGGGTCGCGGGTAGCCTCGATAATAACAGCGACGATTCCATCGGTGGAATCGTGTATGCTCGAGTATAATGGGCGACGATTAGCGGACGTTTTGTGAAACGTTAATGGTGTATTTTTAAATTAGACGCATCGACGGTTTTTCTGTTTTCTTTTTTTTTTTTTTTGATGTGTGTATGTGTGCGTCTGTGTGTGTGTGTGTGTGTGTGTGGATTCCTGGGAATTTCGAAGAGCATAATTGGGACTTCGGGGAAATTGGGGGAACTACAGAGTAATTAGGATTCTAGGATATCGGGAACAAAAGAGGAGGATGTTTGTAAGGAATTGGGGATTGAGATGTTAGAACTTTGGGATAATAAATAGAAGAGAATTGGGACCGTATAGTCCTGGAATACAGATGGATTAGAAGTTGGCCCTTGATATATTAGAATACGAGTGAATTGGGAATTAATGGTATTAGCTATAGAGTAACTCAGACTCTGGGTTATTAAGTAACAGAATATTGGAATCTTGAAGCATTGAAGCACAGCAGAATTGGAGCATAAATAAATTTAGAATTATAAGTATTGGGCGTAGACAAATTGTAACTCTGTAAGTCGCAAGGCAGAAATAATTCACATGCCAACATTTTGAGAAGAACAAGATTCTCTTTGTCCCTTTTCTTTTAATTCTCCATTAGTTTTTTTAGATTCTTGTAAATATTGTTAGAGATCTCTTTAATTATTAAATCGTACATTGGCTTGAATATTTTTCGATTGACTCGAGTAAGTTGCAAAAAAATTCGATCAAGAATTGGACTTATGCTATTTTGCAAATTATGGCTTGAATTGAGACTTTGCTAAATAATGAGCCAATTTATCCGAGCGTGTGAGTGAAAGGGTTAAACGCAAAAAATTAGGTTATTGAGATACTGAAATATACCTATCATGTGCCTAGAACTGGAGATTGAAAAGTTTGAGTTACTAAAACTTTCAAATTTCGAAGTTATCGGAAAATTAAGGGATTAACCTGTTGAAATATTATAGCAACGTTAGACCTTTAGAAAATTACAGCATTGTTGCATTAATATATCGCTGCATTGTATTTGAAAATTATAATTTCACAGAAACGATCAATCTCTGAAATAAATTCCTATTTCATTCGATCGAATCTAACCAAAGCGATATAAGTATTCCTCGTTAATAAATTACTGGCTTATCCTCTAGTCGTCAGAAGCGCGAGAAATTATCATGAAAATACGCAGCAGTCGATGCAGCGTTCCGACAGCGATATAATTCAATTCGCGTCAGTGTTCATAGCTACCAGGGCAAATTGTTTACCGGGCGCGCAATTGTCGATGCAAAGTAACCGCGGAAAAGTAATGGCCGCAATTAGAAAATCCACTTAAGCCCGGCTAATGATTCTCATTTAACACGCCGGATGATACGTACCCGTCGTTGTTCATTTCGCATTCCGCGCGTACTCCGCGGGGATCTCATGGAAATTGCAGCACGCGTTCCTACCGTGCACAAATCTTGACGCGTACACGCGTATTCTCGAGATTCCCGAACGATTGCATATTTAATTTACGGTAACGCAACCGCGATTTATGTTAGACGCGTCAACATAGATTCCTGGAATCGTTAAAGTGAAATTGTACTCGACGCAGCGTTAGATTACGATGAAATTAAGGACTTGGGTGTCATCGGATGCAGGGAAATAAAACTGAATAGAAAGAGAAAAAAAAGAAATTAGGATATTAACCCTGTTGAATATTTATTTGCTAAATAAATACAACAGAGTTTTAACCTAAGTATGTATTTAATTAATGTAGTTGTACAAAACGAAAATGCTGTTCTTAGTTTGACGGTTTTCTGCTAACTGACTAAGACTCGGAAAAAGGCCGAGACGCTCAGGGGGTGGAATGAAAGAGTGTCCTCCTCAGGTAGTACTGACCTTTGCAAGGGAGGGGACAGCATCAATGGATACAAATTTTCATTAAAAATACATGCATGCAATGCTTATTCTCAACAAACCCTTTGCGGACGAGTGTCTGCAAATAGCCGCTTAATCATTTTTTTGGGGGTTTTGCAGACGCAAGTCTATTGTTAAAGCAAGAAATTTAAATTAATATCGTTAATAAATGCTTCAAAGTTTTGGAAATTTGACGGTCTGGAATTCGAAAGCTTGGAAATTTAGAGGCTTGGAATTCAAAACCAAAGTACTCTTTTAAGTGATATTATTCATCGTCCGCAAAGAGTTAACCCTTTGCGGACGAGAAGTAGTAACACTTGTGAGAGTACTTTAGTTTTTAATTCCACGACTTTGAGTTTTCACGCTTTCGAGTTCGAAACCATTTCATTTCCAACGATTTCAAATGTTTATTATTACGTTAAGTATTCGTTGCATTAAGTTTTGTGCTTTAATAGTCGACATGGGTTCGGAAAGCCAAAAAATGATTAGGCGACTATTTGTCGACGCTCGTCCGCAAAGGGTTAATACTACCTATGTTAAAAGATTTTTAATAATAATAGTAAAGGTTTTTAATCATATAAACGTGGCCACAAACGTTAATGTTCTTGTGATGATTAACGACCAGAAATTGAATATTTTTATATTCAGTAATTGAAATTGAGTAAATCGCAGCAAAATACAAGATTAGCATACTTCCTTTTTGGTTATAGAATTATGCAAAATTATTCAACAAAATGACAATTGTAGCGCTTTTAAGTGTTCTACGAATATCGCTTTAAATTTTCCGAACAACCTAATATATATTTTTGTTAGTTTACGTCGTGTTGCGAGCTCCTGATGCACATTTTTTGCTATTGTGTTGCATCTGTTTGTACAATCCAGTGACGTGTTCTACTCTTTTAATTCCATTGTTTTATTGTCATTATTTTCTTTCGCAAATCTACGCCGAGGTAAAAGAATTTAAAAGCTCGATAATAAGCTATTATTACTATTATTAAAAAAAAATAATCTGACAAAATATAGTAAAGTAAAAACGTCGCAACTTTCTATTCAACTCAATAGAGGCGAATAAATTTCAAGCGTGTTTATCTTTGTGACACGTGTATTGAAGTTGATTGGTCGTGTAGTTTTTGTAAACTCGCCTGAAAATGGGTTCCACAAGAGCAGCCTCTCTAACGTTTCGTCGGAATTTAATATAATGGATACTGTAAGAAATAATAGGATGATAAATTGATAAAGAACGTAAATTATGATTAATGTTACGGCGTACGCAAAGGTGTTGTGGCGCTCGCGACGATTTGTCAACGTTCGGAATGTTAATGGCGTGGCTGGTATTATGTTTCGCGTTTTTTCTCTTTTTTTTTCGCATCGCCCATAATAAACGTTTCGTTCGCGAGGTGAAAGTACTCCCACGCTTCCAGTGATCTCAGGCCGAATTCACGTCGAGGATTTTCATACGTATGAAAATTCGCCAGAAAAAAGAGGATCCTCTGCGGGGCGTCGAGTTTCACTTGCGCGCTGTATATTATATTCGCGATTACGCAATCCGCTACCGGTCATCACGCGTTCATCTTAACGCGCGTTGCGTACAGCGGCTTCAAACCGTAAAAACGTAATCGAAAATTATAGCTTTGTTACGCGTTCCTTAGTCATCGTGAATGGATCACGATTTTTATGCAAATTTATATCTAGGTCTATCGGGTCGACCAAGAAGTCTGTTCGTGTTTTACAGACGGATAGAAACCGAAACTTGAATAAACGATGTATTGTCAACTTGCTTTCGACTACTTTTACAACGTTACAGGGTAAATCTTCTCTGTTCTCGTTAAAACTGTTGTCAAGAACAGTTCGAGTCGATCGAATAGTTATCTGAGAAACCAGTGTCGAGGAAACGTGTATTGATAGTGTGGCGTCAAGGCCATTTTTTACATTTTTCCTATTCTCTTCGAAACTGTCACTTTCACTTCCTGTCTTCAGTTTTCCTCGCGGTTTCGCGCGAGCCTGGACAATGTCCATCAACATTTGGCGGCCAGGCTCGCGCGATCCTTAACCGACTACCTCCGAAATTTTACCCGCGTTTCTTCACTTTCTCTTTTATTACCTCCTTAGGTTTTCCCGCGTTTTTCCAGCTTTTCTTTCCTTGTTCAATTCTAACGCTGTCCTTCTTTTCACCAACCTTTTTTAAGGACTTGCAAGTCCAGCCGCGAGAGAGTCTTCCGTTTCGACTTCCATGCTTCGTAGTTCAGTCAGTGCGTTTTTGCCCCCACGTCGCGTCAAGTAAAAAATAAAAACTTATAAAAAGTAAGAAGGCTTCAACCATTACTACCACCGCGCACCCCTTCAATAGTTTTCGTGTAACTCAATATTAGAAGCGACGTGAAACTATTGAGCGATAGCGCGTTAATATAGTCGAAAATATTGGTAATGAAATCGTGAATACAGAACTGTACGTTCAATTGATTACGCCCACGAAATGGACGAAGTCGCTCTGTCCACATCCTCGCGGTATGCAAATTTCTTAATAACCTCTCGGACCTGTCGCTTCTTCATTTTTCTCTCTCTTAATGCGTCGCGTATCTCGGTCGAGGTGCTCGGCCTAATTGGTGAAATTCTCGACAAATACAGTCGATCAAGTTTTAGCAAGATGGTATTCAACTGAGCGTACATTAACAGAAATACATAAAAAAGAATTTATGTGCCTTAAAAGTGGACGCGGTAGCCTAACACAGTGGAACTGCTACACGTTTAAACGCGGTTTATAACCTGACTTTCGAATAAATTAAGACATTGATGGCTCTTTTTCTAATCGATTCCTTGGAATATGGGACGGACCAGTACTTGACTGTCACATATTTCAAACCGCCGTATTTAAGATTATTATTATATACTACTCTGTAGTGTTTCGCTGGCCAATTAAACGAACGTGAAAGACTACGGAATGGTTCTCCTTTGGAGAGTCCGAAAATGAACGTATTTGGTATTTCTTTCTCCAAGAAACCAAAAAAAAAAGATATTAATCAGAAACTTTCTGCTACGTACAGTGAAAATTAAAACTTTACAAAAATGTAATTAAGCTGCGAATCTTACAAGCGAAAGGATACACAAAAATTCGTAAGTGACCACTTTGTTTCTTAACTTTTGTCACTAAGTTTAGGTACATTTTACAAAAATGCATATCGACGAAAAACTTCGTCGCATCAAAGTCTACCGTATCGAAAGGGTTAATGTCGAGCAATTTGTTTCACGACAGATAAGCCGCGTAACGAAGACGAGAGTTCGTCGTTTGCCGAAAAGACGATATTGTTAATTTGGTTGGAGTCGCGAAGAAACGCTATGTCATTTATGGTTGGTCTTAATAACATGGTTCCGGTACCGTCCCGTGGTTGGCCACGTCGCCAGGAAAAGACGAAGCTAAGTGGCGCAACGGTTATGATATATTAGCCAGTTAAGGGTTAAGATGTTCACCGTTTCTCGAGTAATATCGGACGACCTCCGGTGTCTGGCATGCACCATCCCTCCGCGTTCTCCTCGTGGGCGGCGTGCAGGTGCCTCTGGTACCTTTTACAAGTCGTCCCGAGCGCGTAACAACTGCCTACGCCCTTCCACCGGTGAACCATTGCACCTTCGAACCAACAGCCGCGGCTTTACGATCGAACATCGTTTCTTACCTCGCGTCGCGTTTTATGTTCCTTTGTTTCGACCGCGCTCGGAGCTTTCGTTGGTAGTTGAGCGAATAGCTCCTGCAGGAATGCGGTTTTCATTAATCGAAACCCTCTCTTGCTCGAGTATTAATGGGATTAGTAAAGGACTGGTGGAAATAGACTTTTCTTTTTTTTTTAGGGACGAGCAATGGCTTGGTTCGTGCGTTTCAACGTTGATAAGTTATTTCGGAATCGTTTTAATACGATGTTAAGTAAAAAGTGTATAGGGAAATTGGGAATTAGAATATTGGAGCGTGGGAGTTTTTTTAGGGGGGGGGGGTGTAATGAGGTAGATATTTTGGAATTCTAAGACGTGGAAGTTTGGGAGACTCGAATTCGAAGGTATTGGAAACTCAGAAGGCGAAATTTTAAAACATTCGAAAACTGAGGCGTTGGAATTTTAATGCGTTGGAATTTAAGACGTTAAAAGTCCCAAAAGTATTGGGATTTTTAGCGCTAGAATTGCAAAGTATTCGAAAACTAAGGCATTAAAAATCTAATGGATTAAGAGATGGGGGGGTTGAAAATTAAAGTATTGGCATTGGAAACCGTGGAATTGTAATGTGTTTGAGAACTAAGGCATTAGAGTTTCAATGAATTAGTATTTGAAGCGTTGAAAACCAAAAGTATTGGAATTTTGAGTGCCGACGTTTTCAAGTATTCGAAAACTAAGACATTAGAATTCTAATGGATTAAGAGTTGGGGGGGTTGAAAATTAAAGTATTGGCATTGGAAGCCATGGAATTGGAATGTGTTTGAAAACTAAGACATTAGAGTTTCAATAAACTAAAATTTGAGGCGCTGAAATCCAAAAGCATTGGAATTCGGAGCGCAGAAGTTTTAAAGTATTCGAAAACTAATTCATCGAATTCGTTTCCTTTATTACCGAATCCGTTTATTACCAGAAGAATTGAAAAAAATGTTAACTAGTGATAGAAACTATTTTAAATAAACTACAGTTTAACCTTTCTCTAAAATAAACATTAATTTTTCCCCGTAAAAAATCCTCATAACTAACCGGAGCACCTAACACATGTGAATCTACCAAATCCACATTATTTCCTTTCCGTTTTCCCCTAAAATCGCTGACAATAATAGAATCGTTCAGTGTTGCTATCCGTTACTTGCTAATAAAAAACAAGAAATGGTGCCACAGCGTAAGATTCACCGTGGATGTAAATGACAGAATTGAAAACGCATTTGTAAGCAATCTAATCGCCAGCGAGTACCCAGGGGAGGCTATCGACAATGGAATAGAAAGATGTTTCGCAGTCGTGAAAGAGTCACGGCGTGCCCGGCTTACCTAGGGACTATCCTCTGTCGTAGGTCTTCCAGCCGGAGTCTTGCTTCTTCGAGTAATCGACTTCCTTGCGCACGCGAACCGAACTTTCTCGAGGAGATAAGCGTGGCACGATTCCTCAGCCTATTATCATGTTAAGTCGATTAACCGCGGGTCGTTGACATCGATTTGTCGTAGGTCGGGAAACGTATTTCCCCGCGTCATACGCTTCGAAATCGAATTATACGATATTCCACGATGTAAACGAACGCGAGCTTCATGCTTTGATTAGATTAGTTGTCGATTAGATTATTTTATTACACGATAATCTTTTTATCGTAATATACACGAGGACTATTCGTTAAGTAAAGTGGCAAACGGTTGCAGAATTGCATTAACACTGTTTCGATTTATGCAATTCATATTTTATAATAAATCAGATTTATATTAGCCTTGTAACACGTTGCAGAAAATCTTGTAACTCTCTGACGCAAGTGTGTCGAATATGGTGGAATTTCTTTTAATTAAAATAAATCGGGTTTAACCGCGTTATATTGGATCGTCTCGTAAGTTTGTGTCAAATTTTGTACCAAACAAAACAAAGCCAAATAAAAATAGCAAAAATACTTCAAATTAAGTTGAATTTATGATCTAGCGATCGATAGATCCTTTAAAGAAAATCCTTTCTGTCAAGCTTCAACTCCGTATCCTAAGGGTGGTTTTAGGTGAAAACGTGATTTATAATTTAAGTTTGATATCTTTCATTTCATCGCGTGAAAAATTGGAAATACTTCAATCAGTGAAACACATGTCTGCGAATTTTTTCAAATTTTTTGGCAACTGGAAGCGATTTTGAAAAACTCAGAAGTGCCGATCTTTTATTAAAATTTCCAAGCAACTATGTTCCTGTAATTTTTTCAATTATTCCTTTACAATTTCACAACATTTCCCAAAAAGCAACATCACTGTTAGATAACCGAATTTACTACTCAACCTAATAGTTTCATTTCTATCCGTGCATCCGTAATTCCCTACGCAACAACCTAATATTTCAATTAGAGCTTTCGCCTCTTTACATAGCGAACCACGCTTGTGTATTAATATACCATCTACTAATCACAGAATGAACGTCTAACCGTACACGTTTAGAATCGAAGATTTTCCCCATTAACAATAAAAAACACGGCGCGTGGGTCCCTTAACCCTTTGGCTTATAACAACGAGCTACACTCGTGGTTTAGTCTATGAACCACGTACAATTAAAACATGCAGTATTTCGTAATGAATTTGAACTTATTTTATTTCAATTTGTAAGATTGCGAGATTGAGGATTACTACTTAAGAATTGCGTATAATATTTCACTGTTTTGCATTCGATGCAGTGTTATAGTAACAAATAGTCAATATTTCAGTGGATAATCTTTGAAAAATTCGTAAGCCAAGGGGTTAAACCAACTTCCATCTTCCAGCCGATCCCATGACTCGGTGGATTAACGATCAATAAACAATACCGAAGCTCCGTTTTCTCCGCGAGACTAATAACCACGCGCACCAGGAGCGAGTTTGAAAAAACTCAGAAGCGCCGATCTTTTATTCAAATTTCTAAGCAACTATGTTCCTGCATTTTTTTCAATTATTCCTTTACAATTTCACAACATTCCCCAAAAAGCAACACCACTGTTGGATAACCGAATTTACTACTCAAACCAATAGTTTCATTTCTATCCGTGCATCCGTAATTCCCTACGCAACAACCTAATATTTCAATTAGAGCTTTCGCCTCTTTACATAGCAAACCACGCTTGTATATTAATATACCATCTACTAATCACAGAATGAACGTCTAACCGTACACGTTTAGAATCGAAGATTTTCCCCATTAACGATACAAAAGACGGCGCGTGGGTCTCTTAAACCAGCTTCCATCTTCCAGCCAATCCCATAACTCGGTTGGATTAACGATCAATAAACAATACCGAAGCTCCGTTTTCTCCGCGAGACTAATAACCACGCGCACCGGGAGCGATTTCGCGTTGTAAATCGCACCTGGTCGCGTGCGCATGCGCGCGCACATGTTTCGCGCCAAAGGATATTGTAATACTTACCTCGAATCGTACCAGATGTGGTACACGCAGCCCGGACATATATTGAAATGCATGGGATATGCAAATAATCGCGGGCACACCGGTTACGATCCGCGTGGTGGATAAATCGCGCCAGATCATTGGCGGAACGGGACGCGAAAAACGCTTCTCCCACGAGCAGCGCACCAACTGGAAAATACGAGTCGCGGCTGGCTGCCGTTTTATATCATAATATGTTATCGCTGTTTACTGGGACTCGCGTGCAACCGACAGGTAGTAAACTCTATCGATTGCGGGATACCGGCGTTTCTTTTCTATCTCCACTTTTCATTTGTTTTCTGCTCCGCGACATTTTTCTGCTCCCTAGTCGCTCGATACTTCCGGGTTTATGTCACTCTAATGCCGTCGAGGATTCGTCACGCGTGCAATGCAAAGAGAAATTCGAGGATTTGCATAATATGGTGATTGTTAACCCTTTGCACTCCTTAATTTTTTTTTTTTTTTTGTTCATCTACCAACAAGTCAGATTTAAAGATTTAAACGTTTCAAATTATTACGGATTAAAAATTGAATTATTTGAAAGTAGACACAAGATTTAGAGATTTGAAATTATTTTAGATATTGCGTTGTATAATGTCGAGTTTAGATCGACATTGGCATCGGTGTAAAGAATGTGACGTCGAGCCATACTTGATATAGGAGTGCTAAGGGTTAATATCGCGCAAGAGCATCGATTAAGTTTTTAAAGAACTTTGAAAATAAGATTGAAGATGGGAATTCCAGAACAGGCAGAACTCCAACTATGATTATTGATGTTAGGTCGAACAATAAAATCACAAGGATATCAAAAGTTGCTTTTATATCAAACTATTCTTATTTAAACCGATGATTTTTGTTACCACATTATTAAAAATGAGTCATTATTAAGGAGCAGGATATTTAAGTATAGGACACGTTACAAGTTTCAAACTGAAAGTCGAATTGCGTAAAAAAGCAGAGGTTTCAATTAGGAATTAATTAGAATTTTATTCAATTCGACCATCGAAGTTTATAAAGTCGATGGGTATGAATTTTATTAGATTGTTCGGAAAGATCATAGCGATGTTTGAGAATCATTCAAAGATACAATGCAAGGAATTATTGTATCATTTTATTAAATAATTTGGCATATCTTTTGTGATTATTAGCACGCTTCATAAATCCTTTCATCGCAAACTTTTTATCTTTTTCAGAAATTAATTCTTTCGAGCAATTTTTCTCACACATTAATATATTAAATTTCTGGTCATTTATAAGGTTTTACAATAATTTTGCAATAAGTTATAATAAGATGCGGTGGATATCATATGATTCATTGCTCTTTTACCGAAATAAAGACATTAATTGCTCTTTCTTTTAACCAACTATAGATGCTGCTTCTCAATTATCGCGTTTAATCAGTACTTGTTTAAATTAATAATGTTATCACTTAACAAAACAAGACTTGTTCAGATAATACCTTTTCAATCTTATCAATTTCACAACTGAACTTAGGTATATATATTTAGATCTTTATTTCGGCTCCACAGCCATGAAATGTGGACTTGATTTACATTTTGTTTACAATTTATTTCACTTGCTCTTCTCACTTATTCTTTTCACTCATCCACTCATTCTCTCCTTTTATTTAACTATTCTAGTCTCCTATTCTATCTTAATTTTTGGTGTTTTTATTGCCACAACAGAACTTAGATAATATTATTGAAAACGTTACGAATTTTCCTAACCACCCAACAGATTAAGGAGTTGGAGTTCCAAAGTTTCAAGATTTGCGTCAGTAGAGTCACGAAAGTATCGGGGAATTAAAGTGTTTTAATTTCAAATTATTAGGAAACTATTTCGTACTATTCAAAGGACGATATTAGAAAGTTCGTTCACTTAGGGAGGATTAGAAATTATGCAAAATTATAATTGTTTGAAAGCAGGTTAGGAGAAGCTGGTGATTTTTCAGCGGCTACTAACGAGAACTGTTGCAGTGTGAATTATGGGTTGAAGGAGTTCGTACCGTGGGTATCTGTACAAGAAGTATTATAGTAATGCGTATGGTAATAATGCATTCGTATAATTCTGCATAAGAGGATCAGCGAGCGGAGAATAACAGTTATTATCATACGAACGTGGCATTAATCGCAGCTAATAAGTTCTTTTAGAGTCGATGCTCGTGTTAATCTTTCATCAGCCACAGCTGGACGACAGACGTTTCCACATACTTTTTACAGCTCAGTGAGTTTCTAGTTGTTTTGTATTGCGATAGACACCTCGCATACGCTTTAACCACTTTTCCGCTGATTGAAAAGTAGCCTTCATTACTGCGATATACACTTATGCGTCCGATACATCAAACACTCGAAGATGTAAAGCCTTAAAGAACTTTGAAAATAAGATCGAAGATAGGAATTCCAAAACAGGCAGAACTCCAACTATGATTATTGATGTTAGGTCGAATAATAAAATCACAAGGATATCAAAAGTTGCATTTATATCAAACTATTCTTATTTAGAGCGATGATTTTTGTTACCACATTATTAAAAATGATTCATTATTCGTCTCCGATATAATCATTGAAAAGACGGATTTTAAATAATCCACAAATTCTTCGTAAAATTCCATAAATCTGCAATTTTGAATAATCCACAAATTCTTCGTAAAATTCCCTAAAAGGCCAATTTTGAATAATCCACAAATTCTCCAAAAAATTCCATGAAGGGCCAATTTTGAGTAATCCACAAATTCTTCGTAAAATTCCATAAATCTGCAATTTTGAATAATCCACAAATTCTTCGTAAAATTCCATAAATCTGCAATTTTGAATAATCCACAAATTCTTCGTAAAATTCCCTAAAAGGCCAATTTTGAATAATCCACAAATTCTTCGTAAAATTCCATAAATCGGCAATTTTGAATAATCCACAAATTCTTCGTAAAATTCCATAAATCGCGAATTTTTAATAACCCACAAATTCTTCGTAAAATTCCCTAAAAGGCCAATTTTGAATAATCCACAAATTCTCCAAAAAATGCACACAAAGAGCCAAATTTTGAAGAGCCACTTTCAGTTCCACTTTACAGTATTATAAATACATTTATTATATAGAAAGTTTTCGAAAGTTCGTTTCCACCACTTTTATAAATAAAGTATTCGGAAGAGTTTTAAGAAAGAGTACGCCAAAACTTATGTCTTTTACTAATTTCGCTTATGAATTATCTAACCGAACCTACCGTAATCTCCAACTTTATTCGAAAGAATTTATGAATGTTAAGTTCGAACTGTTCCAAAAGATTTCGTCGAACGACCAGTATGAAAAAAGGTTTCGCTTTCTTCTTTCGACGGAAAGGCGATTAGGCGCGATTAGTAGAAGAGTGGAGGAGCAGGTACAATACTCTCGCCGGGCAAAGAGCTTCTTTCATTCATGAGTGACACGGGCACCCCCTTCGCAGAGTTGTAAATTCATGCGAGAGAGAAAAAAATGGCTTGTCGGGCAACGCGATTGCCGGTTGTTTGCGATTTCGTAGGCCTTCGTTCGAGCAAGGACCTCCAAGGCTGCCTGTTCTTTCGACCGATATGGCAAGCACGTAACCTACTACGAGCCTCATCCTTTACCGCCTGTCATCGGCGACCCTGACAGTCTCTCTGTTCTCCAAAGAACTACGACCTCTCCGTGTCCGAAACAACAAGTTTCTAGAACATCAAATTTGCCATGTTCTGGAATGTTTCTACAAGATTCGTATATTATTCTAAGTTAAACGTTTTTGGAGATTTCTTTGGAGATTCGTGGATCATTACGGATCAACCCTTTTCGGAAACTTTTAAAGAACTTGCGGATAAGTTTAAATTAGCCCATTTTGGAAAAAAATCCATCAAGAGGAATTATCAAAATTCTACCACTTTTTGCCTTACTAAAATCCTTCTGAACGTATTTATAAAAGCGTTCGAAACAGATCTTCGAAAGCTTCCTATACTATAAAAAAGTAGAACTAAAAGTGAAATTGAATATAGTTTTTACGTATTTAGGAATAATTTCACGGGATTAAATTTTACCCACCGAATATTTCCATACTTTATTTAACTCTTCCTTTAAGGAATAATATTTCTTCCATATTAAAATTCTTCCAAGCGCTTTATTTCTAGGATCAACCGGCAAAACGTGACACACGTCACCTATTACTTATCATGTTTCGTCGTTTGACCACAGTTTTGTCAAAGTTTCTCGAGGCGAATTCGGAAATTTCCCGTGTGCAATGAATAAAACTCGTGACGCGTCAGACATTTTCTAATGCGTTAATAAAGTGCGGTGACTTGCATAGCAGCGAGTTCACGACCTTCCAATTAAAACGTTGACCCGAGCTATCTGCTACTGAAAATGTAGTCGACGAGGGAAGCTGAATGGTCGTAGTGTGGTTTCGTGGAAAGCGTCGGCATCGTGGTTGCGCCGCGACGCTAATGAGAAGTTAATGGTGCGGCCCGCGAGCCTGTCTGAACGGCAGAAGTGGCGTTAGTTCTTCAGACTTGGCCAACAAGCTGCTAAAGAGGCCTTCGAGGACGAGTCTCATCGAGAAAGTCATCTACTCCTATGAAATGGTCGCTCAAAACCGGAAATGATAATGTAGCTAACTAATACTTCCAATAATTATAACCATACTGCGGATCTTTGTGCATTTATGAGAATTTTAAGATCCTACTAAATTCAATCATATTCTTCGTCCTTTAGAAAAGTTTTGTAATACTTGATGAAGCATCTTCAACATTGAGTGGATGTACCAATTCCTGTCACTTTAAGGTTATCGAGCAACATTGTTTAACTATTTTAGAACGTATTTAACCTGAAAATCGTTCCAGTTTGCAGTATAATATTGTTCAGCCGTTCTTTTATTTAGGAACACTTTTTCATATGTTAAATATAATGAATTAGTAACTACGTAATTGAAACAATACAACGAAGTCTTATGTCCCTATTAGAGTCACTTGAAAAGTTCTCATTTAAATAGAAAACATTTTTACATATATTAGCACGTTAGTTTGTGTAACAGATATAAGATGTATATAGTGAACGTATCGCCTATACTGAATTATCACACGTCCCACACTTTATAATTACACTGGTCGCGTTTTACTGTTCAACAGCACGTTTCCCTTCTGATATTTCGTTTCAAATATTAAGTGAAACGAATATACAATGTCTATGTGTTGTTACGTAAACCAAGTCCAAATTTAGTATCGAAATTTGTTTATTTACGATTCTTCGTACATTCCTTTGC
The DNA here is from genome assembly GCA_028830335.1 of Eucera pruinosa. Lineage (NCBI taxonomy): Eukaryota > Metazoa > Arthropoda > Insecta > Hymenoptera > Apidae > Eucera > Eucera pruinosa. Next base: position 7,553,311 of record JAMYCR010000014.1, on the reverse strand, counting down.
TATTAAATAAAATAATTCAAATGTTGGTTACAGAGACACTGACAGCAATTGGGACATACGATTGTAACAGAATCGAATTAATTCGCAAACTTTGCTATGAGGGATAATATCCGCCATATTCGATAGACGTTTTCTTAGGCAAACCAACTATTCCCCCTCTTCTAAACATAAATCAGTTCGTTAAAAACCACAGACCGTATTTATAACTGCGTACACTATTTAACTATAATTCCACATTATCCTGCCTGTATTAATCAATGCTCTATAGTAATAAAATTATTATTTAAACTTGAGATCTAGAATAAGAATATTATACAAATAAATGCTTCTGTAATTTTAGTATGCACAGAAGGTGCATACTACTAATAAGGGATTGAGTAGCGTAATAAGAAAAACATAGATATTGATACTTAAAATTAGTGACAAGCTTTTCACATCTGCGGCAAAAACTAGAAACTTTTTTAAAATAGGAACACGCTTGGGTGAAAAACGACGCGGAAGCTGCAGCAGAGTTGAATATATAAAAAATATAAGAAAGTCGTATTAAAATATAGAAAACATTGAAAGTAAAGTACAAATTATACTATTTAGGAAATGAAAAGCAACTGCTAATTTACATTTCGTCTCTTCAATTGTGCATTTGTAAAAATGTGAATTTGCATAATGATCCGCAGACTATTTATGACTTAATCCGACAACGTGCATTTAATTCCCGAAGAAGAATTATAACTGAACGATGTCGAAACCGTACGCCTTTCTTTCTCCTTTTTATTTCAATTTCGCAGCAGAACGAAATATGCTAATAAAAATGGCTATTGGTGTATTCTTTTAAAATTCATTTTTTTAAGGACACGATGATGATTAATAATGTGGGTACGCTTAAAAGACCAGATGATTTTAATTGTAAATGAAGGAATAAGTTATAATTAAAAAGGCACGGATCGATGGAGGATGGATGATTAATAATAATCGCCATTGCACGTCGACACATGCTCGTAATGAACCTTTATGCGGTTTATTGATGACGCAGTAAATTGCAGTGTCCCGAAGGAAGCTTTGCGCGTCACGCAACAAGGTTATACAGCGAATAAAAAATTAAACGAACGAAAAAAAGGAAGAAAAGGGACGAGGTTCGTTGTTCTCTTTTAGTTCCAAGAATATCTGATTTGCACATTCGCCTTCCAACTCGTAATTCACTTAAGCCTTTACTTATTTTCAATTTACACGACCAATTGTTACAAACTGTAATTTACTACTATACGTAAATATGCTTGGCCAGATTTAAAGGTATTGGTAAACTTGGCTATCGGAATTTCAAAGTATTCAGAAGCTAAAACGCTGCAATTGCAATGTATTGAGATTTGAGGCGTTGGAATTAGAAAGTATTGCAAAATTAGGGTGTTGGGATCTCAAAGTATTGTGATTTGGGGCGTTGGAATTTCAAAGTATTGGGATTTGGATCGTTGGAATCCAATGTTATTGAAAAATAGAGCTATTAGAATTTTAAAGCATTCGAAAATTAATGCTTTGGAATTTGAGGTGCTGAAATCCAAAAGTATTGAAAAATTAGGATTCTAGATTTTCAAAGTATTCAGAAACAAAAGCATTGGAATTCCAAAGCATTGGTATATAAAATACTGGAATCCAAAGTTATTGAAGAATTGGGTATGTTAGATTTTTACAATAATTCAGAAACAAATCTGTTGAAATTCCAAAGTATTGGAATTTGAGGAGCTGCAATTTTAAGATATTAGAAAATTGAGCTGTATACACGTAGTATACTTAAATCATATATACATACATCAATCATATATTTACTATACACTTAAATCGAAATCAACAACGTTCTCAAAGTTCTGTTCGCTGGTGCAGGGTTTGCCAACGTGGTGCGCGGTGCAATTCATAGAGATTTCAACAATTTCTCGAAGCAGCAAGGTGGCTGGAAATGATTAATACTCGGACTGGTATACCACGCGTTCCGAGGAGCGAGCGGAGGTAGCGAGCGAGATTTCAATGAATATCGTTGGCGTTGCGCGTGCAATTAGAATTGACAGACGGAACAATGGTACCGGGATCGCTCGGTGCAAGCGCACCGCAAGTAAGCACTCACTTACTTTCAGCTTATGGCCGAGGAACCGCTAACAAACACGGTGACCGTCCCACGCGGCAATCGGAATTTTTAGGCAACCGATCCTAAGCGTATCGTAATCTGGTCACCGGGGCCGGATGTCGACATCGAAGACCCAGTTTTCTATGGACTTCGGTGTGCTAATAACAGGTTCCCCAACAGATCGTAGGAAGCTGATTCGAGCGATTTTTTTCTTTTCCTCCGCCGTAAGACCCGGAACACGAAGGAACAAGTATCGGTAAAGGATTAGGAATATCGTAAATGGTATCGGAAACCGAGCCGATATTTTATCACAGCTTCCCCACTTTAAATGCAACTTTTTGCAAATCAAATACACCTTCTTCAACGATGAACCTAATTAACCCCTCGCGATACGATTTACTTTTATTACCTGCGTATGTTGGCGTTAGCTAATCAATGCTTTCGTATCGTGCTACATGCAAATTATTTTAGTATTATGGGCAATTTTTTATTTCACAACTACCGATATTATGATGCAAAGCTACAATTGGAGTTCAAAATTGCTAAACATTTAAGGTGCCAGGAAATATTCAATTATAACTTACTAATACACCTTTGAGATGGAAAACGAATATGAACAAAATAACAAATAATGCCTACGTATGTGAAACAAAACATGAACCATCTATTGGAAACAAAAGAACATATACCTATTTATTTACGACTCGCTACTAAACATTTAACATGCAAAATGAACGTAAATAGAATGACAAATAGCACATTTATATCTATAAAACGAAACATGAATCGTGTGATGTGAACTGGGGCATACACTTTTACATTTACAACTTCTTATCAAACCTTTAAGCTTTAGGGTAGATGTACCACGTACTGCCACTTTAAGGTTCGCGCGTAACTTTATTTAACTATTTTAGAACGTCGTTAACATAAAGATCGTTCCAGTTTCGAGCACACGATTGTTTAACCGCTCTTTTATTTATAAACATCTTTTTTATACGTTCAATCTAATAAATTCATTACTACGTAATTGAAACGGTACGACAAAGTCCACGGTCGTTCGCACTGTAACTTGAAAACTTTTCATTTAAATAGAAACACGTTTTACGTATATTAACACGTCAATTTGTGTAACAGATATAAGATATATGATAAACGTCGCGCCTTACTGAATTATCGCAAGTTCCATACTTTACAATTATTTTGTTCACGTTTCAATGTTCAACAGCACGTTTACCTCCTAATCTTTCGTGATAAATATTAAGTGCAAACGAATGTAAAATATCTATGTGTTGTTACGTAAACCGAAGTCGAAATTTCGTACGAAAATTTCTTTATTTACGATTCTTTATACATTACTTTGCTATTAAATAAACGAATTCAAATGGCAGTTATAGGAACAGGGGCAGTACGTGGGTCATTTACCCCATACGAACGTAAAATCAATAGCATTTCGACTTCTTTGGCTTTCCCTTCACTTCGTTTCTACTCGTTCCTGCACTCTTTACTCGCGAATCTATTTCGCGCGTTCCCGTCGAAGGGTTAAGAACACACGTAACAGGTATTTTTACCCAAGATTCTCTCCCATAGTTGGTAGAAATCTAATTGGTACAACCGGGGAGCTGAAAAATTGATTTGCACGACACGTTCGCTCTGTATCGTGTTTGTTAATTAACCGTCTGGCGATATCGTTCACTATTTGCATGCACTCGATGCGGACTGTCGTGTTGCGTCCTGATTGACGTCGATGATGCATGCCCGACGCGCCAGATAGACACGCCTCGATTTCGTCCAGCGATATAACGTGTATACCTATTGCCAACGTAATAAATACAAACGAACGCCAGACGACGTTTCCGTTTTCGACGAGCAGAGCACTTCGTGGCAGGACACTTTTCTCGCACGCGAATCTATCGCGTGCAGACTGTCCAACGTCTCGCATCGACAAATCATTCGGTCATGCTTGCCAAGAAGCGTAAAATGTATCCTGATCGAGTAATTGCTTCGAACCCCGTCTTCAATTTATCTTGGCGATCCGTTGCTCGACTAACTTAATCTGTAATGAAATTCTTCCAGTACCTATAATTTCGAATTAGGTTCGGTTTAACGTTATAACTACCAGGTCAGTTAGTAATTTACTATAAAAATTGTATCAACTTTCAGCAATGCATTTTTAATAATGTTCCAAGATTTTTTCTTTTTACTACATTTGAAATATGTATTTTTTCAAATTGTTCATTACTTTTATTTCTTTGATACGAATAAGTATAATTTAGTCGCTGGTAGTTTTAACCCTTTGCACACCAAAAATTATTTTAATAATATAATCCACTGATAACTCGAACACTCTTTTCTGGCTTTTATAAGAATTTAAAGTGTTATTCCGTACTTTGGAAATAGGAAGAGTGGTCTTTAATTAGCTTTGTTTTGGAAGAAATAGAAATTGAGTTAGTAGAAGTAAATAAAAGCTTAAAATCTCGAATTACGAGAAAATTTACGTATGTCGCTGTAGAGGCGCCATCGGAGTGCAAAGGGTTAATGTTAAGTTTGGGTTAGGTTCGGTTTAACCCTTCTTTGGATTATGGACAAATTCAGATTTAGTACGTTTTAATAGGCGTTGATAGAATTATTTGAAAATTTATTTCATTTTATAGTGTCTCGCTAAATTTTTAATAATGACACGCATTTAGTTTGCACTTATTAACACAGTGATACATTTAAAGGGATAAGTAAACTGTGAATTAAATACTGAATTTCTTGTAGTATTTGCCCAACATGGACAATATAGCAATTATGAAATATAGCATTAGAAAAATTTTTACCATTTCGTTTCACTTTAAATTAAATTGTACTTTAAGAAAGTCTAAAATACTTGAATTTTGTCGTACGTATAAATCTGCACGAACTTTTCTCTGCATCTAAGAGAAGTTAACCCTAAAATTGTTCTTCTTATTAATTGTCCGATAAGTTCGTGTCAAAGTACATGTTTATATTGAACTCCATAATATTTCTTAATTAAACACATCTTGATTTAACTCTTCAAATCCGATTTAAGCCAGTTTGCTTAATTTTCCACCCAATCACCATTTTAATATTCTAAAACAATTCCACGGTATTGAAACAAACACAACAGATTTGCTACTAATATTTGCAAATTTAAGTTTCAATTACCATATTAAAAGTTCCTCTTCGCTCAATTATAAACCATATTCCAACCAAAAAAAAAAAAGAAAAAGAAAAATGACGTAACCGAATTCAGTGAAGTTTCGCAGCAGGGTTAAGTTCGTACCGTTGCAACCTTAATAAGCTTCTCGAGTGGACATCATCATTATGATTATTAATTCAGTGGTGCGTGTGTAACGTGAAAGGAAGCGCAAATTCCTTTGGAGGCACGCGCGCCAGTTGCGGAACAGGCCGATTAAAGTTCGCCAGTCTATTTCTGCGTCACCGCGGCTCGATTAAATCGAGCTTAATCGTCATCGCGACACGATGACACGCGGCGTGTGTGCGCGCGAGTGTTGGCGCCGTGCTGGCATATAAGGCGAGCCGAAGGTCCCAAAGCGCGAAGCAATTCGCGCGAAACTCCGCGGAACAGGAGGATCAAAGAGGTACGGGAGGGAAAAAAAGAAGGTACACGCGGAAGTGAGGAACCTTGGGCCCGCCATTTCGGGACGTAGTCCTCGTGTCGCGCCGTATAAAGCCTCACCTGCTGCCATAATCCTGCCTAGAATTAGTTCTCGCGAGGGTCACCGTTGATTTTAAAAAAGGAAGCAATTGCGGAGCGATTTAACTTCTCACCTCTTACGGATTCTCCGTCTTTGACAATTTAAAAGCTGGGGTAGAATGTACCGCGTACTGCCACTTTCAAGGTTGGCGCGTAACTTTATTTAACTATTTTGGAACGACGTTAACGTAACGATCTCGTTCCAGTTCGGAGCATAGGATTGTTCAACCGCTCTTTTATTTATGAACGTTTTCTTTTATACGTTCAATATAGTAAATTCATTGCTACGTAATTGAAAATGTAGAACAAAGTCCACGGTCCTTCGTACTGTCACTTGAAAACAATTCATTTAAATGGAAACACGTTTTACATATATTAACACGTCAGTTTGTGTAACAGATGTAAGATATATAGTAAACGTCGCGTCTTACTGAATTATCACACGTGCCATACTTTATAATTATATTGGTCGCGTTCAACAGCACATTTACCTCCTAATATTTATTTATAAATAATAACTGTAAAACGAATATACAATGTCTATGTGTTCTTACGTAAACCGAAGTTCAAATTTATTATCAAATTTTGTTTGTTTACGATTCTTCGTACATTACTTTGCTGTTAAATAAAAATAGGCACACTGGCAATAATTGGGACATCTACCCTACTCATACTGTTTCCATATTAGTAAAAATTGTCTTCGTCTATGCAATCGAAAAGTTTTCAATTTTTAAGTGCCGTAGCAAGAGAATTAATTCTCTACCCTTTACGTAATGCTTGTTCAGCTTCTCTTTTGCTTGGTGGAATATTGGTATTGAAAAGGTGGAAGTTTCTTGAATATTATTTTTCCTATCGAGACGAATAGTGTCGGATGTGAAGCTGTGGCTTTGCGGGTCATATATTTCTAAGCTACGAAGCTCAGGATTTCAGGGCTTTAAGGTTTCTCGATTATTTTACGAAAACTGTAATGCAAGGGTCGGCAAACTTCTTAATAAATATCAAGTGTAAACGAATATACAATGTCCATGTGTTGTTACGTAAACCGAAGTCCAAATTTCGTATGACAATTTGTTCACTTACGATTCGTCATACGTTACTTTGCTATTAAATAAACGAATTCAAGTGACAGTTATAGGAACAGTGACAGTACGTGGGCCATTTACCTTATATCATTGCTTGGCGAGTAAAGATCTTTGCTGGTTAAAAATTACGGTGATTGCTTACAGGTTTGGTCTACCCACCGATTTCGATGATTTCAGGGTATGTTATTTTTTTCAAACAATGTATCATTCGTTACTCTTATGCGCGAACAGTGGTTTCAAATTCGACGTTAATGACACGACATGGTATACCTTTCAAACAAGTGTGAGGTCCGAATAGAATTATAACGTTATGGTTAAGAGCATTTAGGTTTAAGTAATTTAAGATCGGGCCATGCGGGACGCGAATGGTTTGCAGGCGAGCGACGATGACCTGCGGAACCGCGTCCCAAGCATTCGAGGATAGTATTGGTTAGGCTAAGTTTATTGTTTAGGTTTGAGGTGCGAATGAGAGAGAAAGAGTGAGAGAGAGAGAGAAAAAGAGGAATGGTTGGCGACAACGGCGTCCGTCGAAGGAAAAGCGAGGAGTGTGTTTTGAGAAGTCGAAGAGAGTAGAGACCTGAGCGGAAGCATATAGCGTAGAATAGCGTGGCATCGAGTAGACGTATTTAGGATATTTAGCGTGGCTTAGTTTAGTGCGATTTCGTTTTAGTTAAATATATACAGGGTGTCCCGTAACTGGTGGTACAAGCGAGTAGGGTGTGATTCTACGTGAAAAATTGAATCGAAAATTTACAATAAAATTTTTTCATATGACGCATTATTTTCGAAAAAAATAAGTTTGAAAATTTGTCGAGTAATTCGGAAACTAAAGGTCCTGTTCGATAAGCATAAGAAGAAAGTAAAATCGATGTAAGAGATATCATCGTGTTGTCAATGTTTGTAAACATTGCAAGAAGCACGGAAGTACTCTCCTACTCGGAACAGTAAGATAGTAAAATCCGTCGAACTGAAGCTGCTTCAAGTTCACGCGTACACGACAAATTTTCAAACTTATTTTTTTCGAAAATGAAACGTCGTATGAACAAATTTTATTCTAAATTTTCGATTCAATTTTTCACGTAGAATCACCCTCTACTCGTTTGTACCACCAGTTACGGGACACCCTGTGTATTACATTACATTATTCGCGACTTTGATTTTGCAAATCTTTCAATCCCACACAAGTACAATTTCATCGTAGGAAAATTTAGCAGTTTTGAGATAATTACAATGTCCCACTCAACATGTGTCCCTTTCATCCAACCTCTTCTCCACGTGACGTTGTGAATTTGTTGATGATGGTTTGACGACGTTTACGCGTTGCACCTACCGCTGAATAAACAATTTTTATGGATATGTAAGTTTCAATTCCCACAGTGTTATAAAGAGTTAACATAAAAGACGGCTAAAATCATAGTTAGAAATCGTAAAACACCAATTATGATATTAATGTCATTTACAGTACTACGTTTAGCATTGTCGTAGTTAAAAGGTTAATTTGTTTAATGCTACTTTATAACGAAAATTAACTTCTCCGATAATGAAACGTCCTATGCGCAGACTTTTAGAGCCCGAACGGACACTATTTTACGATTATTGCGGCAATTCATTTGCGAACGCCTATAATAGTTAAAAGGAGGAACTATCGCGCGAAATAATGGCACCATTTACTCGTTTTACGCGGTAATTTTTCAACCGTAAACTGGGAACCGAATACGTTTCCACCGCGGTAGATGCGATTCATAAAGCGAGCGGCATTACAAAATTCGCGTACCCTTCGCGCGAGAGCATAAATCTTTAGCTACGATCTCGCTCCAGAGGCGTTCCTTCGTGGCCGGGATGCAAAAGGCTCGCGCCTTCTCGTCGAACGTAATAAAAATTTTACGATAACTCGCTCGTTAGCACGATTTTACGGTTCGCGAAATCGTGCCGCTATTTCGAACGCTCGTCATCCTCGAATCCGTCGCGTATCCAATTTGTCATGGCACTTAAAACCGGTTCGCAACATGAAATTAGAAGCTATTAGCGCTATAAGGTCGCGTCGAATTTGATTTGTTTATTTATTCATACTGGTTGACTACTCTTTGTATACGTTAGACATTGTTACAATTTTTCTAAACATGAGTTAATACAAAATTAACTTGTTTTATAGAAGTAACATCTTAATAAATACGTAGGTCTCTCGAGTACAATCGTACATTGCACTTACGTCTAATTAATAGGCTGCGGACCTTTATGTGTTTATGGCTAATTTAAATTTGCAAAAAGGAATAAAAATATAGTATAAAGTATAAAATATAGTAATAATATCGTAATAAATATAGTATAAAATATAAGTATGAGAATATACAAAAGATATAAAGTAAAGTACAAATTGCAATACTTAAAGTGTCAAGAAGGGTAAAGTCAACACTTTCAGTTTTACTTAAAAAAATACGGATCTGCGTAAATATCCTGTAGTCTACTAATTAGTTCCGAAGTAATGGACGTAAGTAGATGTAGGTTTCGGATAATTGGTAAAAGTGGTCCCGTGGATACAATTTGGTATAGGGTAGACTAAGACAAACCGAATACCAAAATAAAAACTCAGTTGATAAAACAATCGACAGGTCGTTTACTTAAGCGCATGGGAGGGGGATAAGGTAACATAAATGATTGTAATATAATATAAAAAAAAATATTATAGCCCGAATTTATCTACTATAATGAACAAAATTAAGATGGATTACATTATTTACATATTTACGTATAAGAAGATTACATCTTCGCTTTTCACAATTTTTCGCCTATTACGTAAACATTCGTGAAAACAAAAAAAAATCCGCATTGTTTGCTGCGAGTTGATGTAAGGTTGATAAAAAGCGAGCAATTTATTACAAACATGGAGTTGCTCCCCCTCTTGCTGCATAGTCTTCAATTATCGACGAAGTTGGTTAATGATCCGATGCGGGGGGAAAAAGTTGATTTCCATATTCTTGAGGGAAACAATAAAGATGCCAATGCACAAAATTGCAAAGGGACGTTGTTTCGCAAAAATGAATAAAATACAGGCAATAATACGTCAGCGGGACGTGGAAAAACTCGTTTGCAAACAGGCCCGCTCGATCTCTGTTAGGCCGTGTAACCCGCTGTATGGTGGCAGACAGCCATTGACGTTTTTCCCTTTGCTCGTTGATTTGTTATTCGCCGCGGCACGGCGCAGCGTTGCGACAAGTGGAAACGGCGCAGACCGGTCTGCCCTGTAGCCTCGCGTCACCTCTTCTGGCCACGGTTAAAAGAAGATATTAAATCGGTCTGCTTCGTTCGGGAGTATGTTAATTAGGCGGATCGTGTAGCAGTGTAGCAGCGTGCGCGCGTCACCGCCTTCTTTTTGATCTGCTTTCAGTAACTTATTGCTTCACGGTTAAGGGGGTACTCGTGGAATGATGAATGCGACACAGCCGTGAAACACGCCGTGGGAAACGTTCAGCCGCTCGCGTTGTTTCGCCAAACATCCACGATTAACCTGTTAATTAGGGTAGCTAAATAGTCGTGGTCGAATGGCTGGTTTAGAATCAAATATTAGAGCGAGCGGACCGAATATATTATATTTACATATATACTTTATATACTGATATCTATTTATTTAGTGGTACACGGGAAAAGACCGTTTAATATACTTAACTTATAAATTAGTCGTAGGTAGACAAAAGGTGAAGTACTATTCGTCCGCGACAAGAGGGCACGAAAGTATTTACATTCCCGTTTTAATTACAATTTACTAACCTACCTACACGCACACGCCGTGTTCATTATTAACCGAACACGTTAAAGATCAACAGTGGTTTAATAACGAAGACGGCGTGTGATGATAGGGAAGACAGTAGACCATATCTAGAGTGAGGATCTAAAGACTCGTCTACCTTCTTTTCGTAGACGGACAATACTTGACGCTCGAAGCAAGCGAAAGACGAAAAAATATCCACTCCCCTACACGTGTTATTAATATTAATAAATACACGATTAATACAGTTTTGTTCGCCAAATATCCACGATTAACCTGTTAATTAGGGTAACTAAATAGTTATGGTTGAATGGCTGGTTTAGAATCAAATATTTGAGCGACCAGTCCAAATATATTTACATATATACTGATATTTGTTTATTTAGTAGTACACAGGAAAAGACCGTTTAATATACGTAACTTACAAATTAGTCGTTTTTAATCGTAACACTTTAACATAAACTTTACGTATAATTTCAGTGATGTCCGGATGATAAATATACTGTCAGGTTATTTTTTCCATTATTAACCCTTTATTAGATAGGAAAGTTTGTATAATTACTCATAATAAGTATACAAAATTTAAAGCCAGAAATTATGCAGCAACCCAATATTAACTTTTATCCTGTAAACCGAAGTCTAATTGGTTCCAGCTTTTTTATCCAAATAACTTAATCGTTGCATTGCTTGACTGCTATCATTCTATTTATTTAAACGTTCCAAAGCTAATCAGTAAGCCGTGAATGTTTGTTGTGGAAAAAAAAACAGACGGCACGCGATAAGCAAAAATGTATAAAATATCCAAAGTAAAGCACACGTTATTATATTTAGGGGGTGAAATTAATTTCTATTTAAGTTCGTGTTTTTAAAAATACGGATCAGGATAAAAGTTCACAGCCCGTCAATTAATTTGGACTCATCAATTCGGCGACGAAGTAAAAGGAAATTAAGCTGTGGAACTAAAATGGGGTCAATGGGAAGCGAGTACTATAATGAAGTAAGGCGGATACGTGTCTGATGACACGAGAGAAGATTAAAGAATGAGGAAGACTTACGTACACGATAAATTGTGCAAAGGATGCATGCGCGGAATGTGAGAGGAAACTAGATCGACTCCAATTTGCAATTTCCCAAATTACCATTGCAATTTTGCAATCTTTATTACACGGCGTTCCTCCGTGTCTTTAATGAAAGTTGCTGACGGGAATGAGGTGCAACAGAAATTTTCACACCCTCCTATTTACCGTAGGCTAATGTCATTTAAAATTGCACCTCGGTTAATCTAAGTTACACCTTATGTGGAGTGTTCATTACTTTTACTTTTCTATATTCTACCACTTTCCATTTCCCCCCATTTTTTTTTTTTTTTTTGATAGGCGATATCGTTCTTCCTTTCGATGTTTTTGACCACCTTTTATCTATTACGATATTACAAATTCTATTACAAATATCCTATATCCATTTCTCGATTTCCTTTCCGTCATATTTCCACGCCTCTTTTACTATTTCGACTTTTTCGTCTCTACAACTTCTTATTGTTAGTTTTTTTTATTATGTTACTGCTTGAATATATTAAATATAATTACATTATTATTATTGTGATATTATACTATTAAATATAATAGAAATATTATTATATTAAACATTATTAAATTATTATTGTGGTGTTATACTATTAAATATAATATTAATATTATTAATGTTGAAGTTTGTGAAGGATAGGAATGATTATCAACTATCTGAACCATCACTAACGCGATAGTATGCAACAATTATGGACACCTTGTTCTTGCAATCTGCATCAACATAGAGCAAGGTTGCTTCTTTTTAGGAAACTGTTACTTTTTAGGAACTGTAGTTTTCTAAACAGAAACGTGTCCTTAGTTTCATTTAATTCGATGCGGGTTACAAGACTAAACGTTTATGCTAAATATATTCGATCAAATGTTTCATAATGTAGCATAGCATTCTACTATTTTGAATCCACCACCGAATATTAAAGCACTGTTTCATTATTATGCAGATTTATTTTCCTCGCTGTTCTCCTTTTAATAGTAAACGATTATTTTTATTCTCTTCCTTTCCACATTTATTTAACATTACACTTATTCGATCTTCTCATATGCTTTTTTTTATTTGCGGAGCAGCAAATCGCACCTCAAAAATGTTAGTATTCTTAGCTCCACGTGTTCACCGAAAACATTTTGCCAATGGTAGTAGAATATATTATGTATTTCTAAGAGAGACATTGTTCGAATAACCGAACGACGCTAGTTTCTTCGCGGTGTACGACATTTACGTAGCAAAAGGATTGTCGAAGCTCTTCCGGCACGCTTCGTGGCGGCCAGCTGGTATGCAAAGTCGCGATTCGCACTCCTTTTTGTCGTTCTCCTTTTGGTGAACGCGCATACGCCGCAGGTCGAAAGTTCGTGCGACCGTGCTCGATTATTTTCAACCCGGAACGGGGCAGCCTTTAGAATTCCCTGACGTGTCCCATCAGCCGCGACCCTATCTTTTGCATCTCATTCATAGAGGGCAGAATCGAGCCTATCGATTCGATCGAGATCTGCGTTGCGCTCGATACGAAATATGACTTACAAAAAGCCACGTGAAAGAGTGATTCATTTTTTTTTTTTACAAATGAATAGATAACGGGAGAGATACTGCGAAGATTAAGCATTGAGTATCAGTTGAAGTGTGCGTTGTGATTAATCGTAGATTGGTCGGACAGTAGAATGCTTTAAAGTTTAGTTGGACTTAAATTTAATTTGGAATCACGTACAGTTTTGTAAGGGAACCTTAATTCACCGGTGTAATGTTAACTTATTAATATTAAATAATTCTTATATTGCTTATTAATAATAACCGTTTGCAGTCGAAAATTGTTTAGCTGTTTGTTCTACTAATAAATTCAGGACACTTTTGCGAGTATTATAAAAAGGGGAATGCATTTGCTTTCGATTTTGTTTCTCTCAAAAGAAATGAAAATTAAATTGGTAAATATGGGTGTACAAAATATCCGCAGAAATTAAAATTTATTATCGTAACAGAGCCAATGGAGTACAAAGGGTTAATATTATTTGTGCATGGACAATTATAATTTGCGAATGAACAACTAAACGTTAGTTTGACAAATTTCAAATTGTAATAGAAATCATAATTGTATAACCTAACCCGCCCGAAGTCCGAATCGTATCCACGTATCAGTTAAAAATCTTGTACACCGGTTTATCGGTTAAATTTGGTCGTTTCAAATGCAACAACCCGATAGAATGAAATTTTGGGGTCGAGTAGCAATTAAGGCCCAATTGTTTCACTCATAGCCAGCAGGTACCATTTCGCAACCGGTCCGTGTTCCCCGGGATATTTCGGAAGTGACCTTCGGTCGGGAACGACCGGTCGTGTCGTGAGATACGCCTTAAGCCATATACGGATTGGCCACGGTGGCGCTAATAGGAAGTGTATCCTTGCCAGGTGATCCGTTCGCGGCCTCCGCAGGCAATTCCGTTGAAAAAATCCTGCCATCTAGGGGAGTCCTAAGGACCGCGTTCGCTGGCTCCACGGTGTGTCCTCCAGTGCGGCCGGCGAAATTAGTCACGCGGTCAGTGCAGTGCGAAGGACGACGTCGATGACTCGTACTCGCGTTGTTTATGACCATTTTTTTTTACCTTTTTCATAGGTGCTATTCTTTCCTTTAAGGAGGAGGAAGATTATGGCACTTGCCTGCTACGGCAGGGATTGTTGGCATTTTTCCAACCCTTCTACTACCTGTTGTTTTATAATGGCTTTGTAAAGTATAGCGGCCACAAAACGTAGTTAACTCGTAGAACTCGAAACGTAGTTAGGGTAGATGTCCCGATTACTGCCACTTCAAGCTTATCTCTTTAAGCATCTTCGTTTAATTATTTTGAGAAGCTATTTAACCTACGAAACGTTCCTGTTTGGAGAACAACATTAGTTAACGTGTCCTTTATTTATGACGATTATTTTTGTATGTTAAATATGACGTGTTGATTCATTGGAAATAGATAACGAAGGCCAGTGTCCCTGTTACTGTCATTTGACAAGGTATCATTTAAATGGAAATAATCGTTACGTGTATTGGCAATTCGGTAAATCGTAAAATCATCGCCTTTATTGCATTATCAACATTTCCACATTCTTCACTTTCGGTACATTAGTTGCATTTTTATGCTCAAACATTCACCTCCTAATATTTATTTTTAAATATTAAGTATGGACACACGTGCAACGTCCATCTGTGTTGTTACATAAAAATCAAGTCCAAATTTGGTATTGAAATATTCTTCGTCTCCATTCTTCGTATATTCGTCCGCTACTAAATAAACAAATTAGAGTGACAATTATAGGGACATTGGCAGTAATTAGTACATCTACCTTGTATCTCACGATTATCACAGTAGAATCTGTTAGCACTGACTGCCGAAGCAAGAGTAGTATGACACGCAACGTGGTCAGACATACCCGAAATGCCTGGATGGCACTTAACTATGATTAGCCTATTGTTTCCTCATTCTAATAAAAGACGTCGCGACTACTATCGTTATATCACGTTTCGACAACGGCTAATTATAAAAGAATACAAAAAATCAAGACTATACAAGATTTCCAAAGTACAACGAGTATCATTTTATCTAGAGGATGAAACCACCCTTTATTTCGAATTCACTCCCCCAATTCTGCTAAGAAAAAGTAAGAATTTGCATAGAAAAATCAGCAGTCTAATTTTACGTTTGGAGGGTAAAGTAACCGGGACTCAATTTAGCTTTCGCTTCTTTAATTTCGTTAACGAAAGTACGAATTTGCATAAAAGCGCGCAGTTTACTAATGATACTTCACAGCTGCGAGGCTGAGCTCCGGGTCGGTGGCAAAGGGTTGATATTAGAAGAAAGATTTCACGAATTTGCAATGCAAAACGCGAAAGGGGTTGAACCTCGGATAACGGGACATGGTCACGTTTTAGTGGCCGCGTACGTATAACGTCTAAGGCGTCGCTCGCACGCCAACTTTAACGCCTTTCGGTGTGACTTTTAGCTACCAGGTATGTAAACCGCAGTATGAATTTATGTGCCAGTAATTTTTATGCTCGTTAAAGAGCGCTTCGTCGCGCCGCCTTTCCGTCGCGGTGGCCACGTCTCTGCTCGCGTAACACGCCGCTCCAAACAAACATACTTTACACTGCTATTATACCACAAATTGCGCCAAAAACTTTTCCAATAACTCTCACCGCGCTAAGCGTCTCTAATCTTTTTAAATATAAAAGATAGACACAGGACGGATTACGTAAGAGCACTGCGGATCATAACCAGACCGAAAAAAGACGATTCTTTCAATAAATTAGGGTAGATGTCCCAATGTCAGTGTCCCTATAACCGACACTTTAATCCGTTTTATTTAACAGCAAAGTGATGCACGAAGAATCGTTGATGAACAAATTTTGATACTAAATTTGGACTTTGGGTTACGTAACAACGTATAGACATTGTGTTATTTATTTACACTTAATATTTTGGTGCTACTATGGCGACACGCGTAAGTTTCTTGAAAAGTGCAAATTTAAGGTGCTTAATTAGTTTCGTTCATTCAATTTTCACTTCTTTCAGAACAAAACTAATTAAAGGCAGCTTTTCCGCTTCTCGAAAAGCATAACACTTTAAATTCTTAGAGGAGTTAATAGGTATAGTGTGTTGAAATTGTTGATTATCATTGTTACTAAAAAAGTTCCGGAGTGCAAAGGGTTAATATTTAAAAACAAATATTAGGAGGTAAATGTGCTGTTGAACATTAAAGCGTGGCCAATGTAATTATAAAGTATGGGACGTGTGATAATTAAGTAAAGGCGATACGTTTACTATATATCATATACATGTTACACAAACTGACGTGCTAATGTATGTAAAACGTATTTCTATTTAAATAACAACGTTTTCAAGCAACAGTAATAGGAACATTGGACTTTGTTATATATTTTCAATTACCTAGTAATTAATTCGTTATATTCAACATATAAGAAAATGTTCATAAATAAAAGAGACATTGAACAATGTTATGCTCCAAACTGGAACGATGTTTAGGTTAAATAAGTTCCAAAGTAGTTAAATAAAGTTACGCGACGACGTTAAGTAAAAGCGTGGCCATCTAGGCGTTTCGGGTATGTCTGAACACGTTGCGCATCATACCACTGTTGCTTCGGCAGACAGAGCTAACAGAATTTACTGTGATAATCGCGAAATATATGTTGAATTCGAAGTGTGGTCACTATCTATACAAACCATTATAAAACAACACACATAAATGCATAAAAATCCGCAGTCTAGTAATAACTTATACTTCACTTGAAATATTTTTACATATTTTTGCATATAATGCGCCAGCCTAATTTTTGGCGTATTTGAAGAATAAAGAGAAAAAATAAGGAATGTTAGAGAACAGTATTATTGGGCAAATCACGTTTTAATATTTAATCTACCTGTATAAGAACAAAGTTTAGTAAATTTAGCTATATTATTATATTTATATCATAAATCTTACACTCTAAATAGGCGTCAGAAAGTAAGTGAACAAAATCCTAATCGTTTTATATTATTTTAAACTCTCTTTAGGTTGAATTCACAATCAATAGAATAAAAGTAGACATTCTTTACCTTTTATTTGAATTTCCTATAAATGCATAAAAAATCGTAGTCTAGTTATTGGTTATTATTTGATACTTGGTTCTTTAAATCATCAGAGAGGTCAAAGTTCGTCTATTAAATGAGATTTCTACGTTGCACATACAGCAATGAGCATATAGAAAAACACTAATTAATTCAGCTGGTTACAGCATTCAAAATTTTGTTTCTATTTCTTTCAGTAGTATATCATTAGAAAGTAGCTTCTTCGTGGATTAAAATCTGTAAACAGGCAAGTTTGTAATTTTTTTTTCGTAGGTACCGTTTCCATTGAATTTAATAAGCAATTGACTATTCCTATTTACACTCGCGCCATTGTATATCGAGTTTAGAAAGTTCTGAAGGCTTCGAATAGGAACACCATGCTGAATTATTGTAAAGAAATTTTGTATCGATAATTGTCATTTATAATTTCGCTAATGGAAAGTAAATAGTAAATACTACATGAATCACACACGCATATGGTGTGAAACATACAATATGGATAATAAAACATTCTGATAATAGAACAATTTGATAATAATATAAGTAGAATATTTCGATAAAAGGGAGTTGGAATAATTTCTCTTCTGATAATCAAAGTTCCACCGTATAATTAAAATGAAGTGAGAACAAAGCGTCAAGAATCTCCCAAGTTTCTCCACAAACCATCAAACAGCTCAGGTTTAGGATATCATACTCTGAGTCCCAAAAAATCTAACGAGATAAAACATCTAAATCTAAAAAATCTAATCCAGTTAATAACGAAGAGTTTAATCCAAGAACGGATTTTTTCATCCACCTGAAACGTAAACCCTGACGCTTAAAAGAAATACCATACCGGAACTGTTGCTTGTTCGTAGCTCTCCTTAGAAACGCGGAAAAAACCGCGTTTGTTGCATTAAAGCTTGCATCAGCGGCAAAAAGTCGTGCTCATTACGTTGCGCCAAGTTACGCGTAGCTATTAAGTATCCCTTACAGCGACGCAAAAAGCTTCACCTCCTTCGTATTCAGTGCTCCGCGACGTGGACACCGGAGAAAACGTACGAAGGAAGAAAGAACGGCGGCGCGGCGTGTTCGAATCAAGCGATCATTTGGCGAGCCACGCGCGAGCCGCTGCAAAAAGTTTCCTCTGATTTCTTGGCGAATTGTCGTGTCAGAGCGTCACTGCGGCTATCATGTCGTCCCGCGGCGCAGAATCTTTGCCGCTTCAAAAAAATCTCCACGAACGAAGCGGGCAGCGGGCGAGGCAGCAGAAGGGACTCGACGGTTTTTCCTGCGGCTATTGGAAGGGGAAAAAGAAGCAGAAGGAGAGTAAAGAGAGTAGGAAAAAAAAAATAGAGGAAAGAAGGCGGCTCTGGTTTCTTGCGATCGGTGCCCTTCAATTACCCGAGTGTATTTTAAGAAACCGCCGCCACCCTTTTCCCGGAGCATGACTTTTCGCATTCCGCTCGATTAATGGATACACGCTGCCTGCGGAGAGCTACCTTCGCGGATCGTACCGTTAAATCGAAATAAAGGAAGCGAACGAGAGGATAGTGGAAGGGTGGAACGTTCGTCAGGGCAGAGGAGCGATAATTGGCACTCGCTTTAAGGCTCCTCGTGGCCGAGTCGAGTGCCATTATAACCCGTGAACCCTCGTGCATCGCGACAAATGAGGCGAAACGCCGCGGCGAGCCGACAGTCTGAGTAAAACCGAGGCTTCTTCTGCTAGGCTTCCTTGGTGGGCTAGATTTCCAGGATCCGACATTGGTGGTTCTTTGGCAATTTGGAGGATGTGTCCGATTAATTTATTTTGCAACCCATTGCACGCGAGAGTTGTCAAAACTGGTTCATTTTATTTATTAGACGGGGGAAAAATACCAAATTTCATACGAAATTAATAAATGCGAATAGTGAAAATAGAGAGACGAAATTTACGGAGAATAGAATTGTTTTACGATAGGTGTATAAAACATGGAGTTAGAAAACAATTTTGGCAAATGAGTGCAAAGGGTTAAAGATTGGAGGATAGATTTGTTGGATGTTTTTTGGAAGTTTGGATAATGAATCTATTGGAGATCCTTTGCAGGTTTGAAGGATTCTTCTGTTGGAAGATTTTAAATAGTTTCGATTAAATAGATGGAGTCACTGGAGGTGTTTTGGAAGTTTGGAAAACGCATCTATTCCAGGCTCTTTGGAAATTTGGAAACAGGACTGATGAAGATCCTTTAGAAATTTAGAAAATAAAGTTGGAGGTCCTTTGAAAATTTGAAAGATGACTTTGTTGTTGGTTCTTTGGAAGTTTAAAAAAAGTGTTTATTGGAGATCTTTTGGAAATTTGGAAGAGGAACCTGTCAGAGATCCGTTGGAAGTTAAAAGAAAAACATCTATTGAAAGCTTGTAGGAAGTTTGGAAAGCGGATTTGTTGGAAATATTTTGAAAGTTTGGAGAATGGATTCGTTGGAGGTTCTTTGGAAATTTGAAAGATGACTTTGTTGTTGGTCCTTTGGAAGTTTAAAAAAAGTGTTTATTGGAGGTCTTTTAGAAATTTGGAAGAGGAACCTGTTAGAGATCCGTTGGAAGTTAAAAGAAAAATATCTATTGACAGCTTGTAGGATGTTTGGAAAGTGGATTTGTCGGAAATTTTTTGAAAGTTTGATGAATGGTTTCGTTGGAAGCCCTTTGGAAATTTGAACGATGACTTTGTTGAGGGTCCTTTGGAAATTTGAAAAATACTCCTGTTAAAGCATCTTTGGAACTTTAGAGAATGGATCCATTGGAGGTCCTTTGGAAGCGTGAAATCCGTTGGAAGTTTGGAACATCGACTTGTTGGAGGTCCTTTGAAAATTTAGAAAAGGAATCTGTTTGAAGTTTTTAGGAAACTTGGAGGATAGATTTGTTGGAGGTCCTTTGGAAATTTGAAAGATGACTTTGTTGGAGGTCCTTTGGAAGTAGAAAGAAGTATTTATTGGAGATCTTTTGGAAATTTGGAAGAGGAACCTGTCAGAGATCCGTTGGAAGTTAAAAGGAAAACATCTGTTGAAAGCTTGTAGGAAGTTTAGAAAATGTATTTGTTGAAAATTTTTATAAAAGTTTGGAGAATGAGTTCGTTGGAGGTCTCTTGGAAATTTGAAAGATGACTTTGTTGGAGGTCCTTTGGAAGTTTGAAAGAAGTATTTATTGGAGATCTTTTGAAAATTTGGAAGAGGAACCTGTCAGAGATCCGTTGGAAGTTAAAAGGAAAACATCTGTTGAAAGCTTGTAGGAAGTTTAGAAAATGTATTTGTTGAAAATTTTTATAAAAGTTTGGAGAATGAGTTCGTTGGAGGTCTCTTGGAAATTTGAAAGATGACTTTGTTGGAGGTCCTTTGGAAGTTTGAAAGAAGTATTTATTGGAGATCTTTTGAAAATTTGGAAGAGGAACCTGTCAGAGATCCGTTGGAAGTTAAAAGAAAAACATCTATTGAAAGCTTGTAGGAAGTTTGGAAAGCGGATTTGTTGGAAATTTTTTGAAAGTTTGCAGGATGGATTCGTTGGAGGTCCTTTGAAAGTTTTAAAGAGAGAATTCATGGAGGTCCTTTGGCATTTTAGAGAATGGGATTACCAAAGGTACTTTGGAAGTTTGGAAGATGACTATTAAAAATCCTTTGAAAGTTTGAAGGGTGCATTCGTTGGAAATTCCTAGAAGGTTTAAGGATGAATCTATTGGAGATCCTGTGGAAGTTTGAAAGATACTTCTATTAGAGATCACTTCAAAGTTTGGAGAATACTTCCGTTGAAGTATCTTTGAAAGTTTAAAGCACGGATCCACTGGAGATCCTTTAAAAGTTTGAAAGAAGCATTCGTTAGAAATTCTTTGGAAATTTGGAGGATGAATTTGATGAAGTTGAACACCTTTTGAAAACTTGAAAAATTAATCAGTTAGAGATTCTTTAGAAAATCGAAAGACACATCTATTAAAACTACTTTGCTAGTTTAGAAGATTTCTGTGAAACGTTCGAAGAACACATTTATTAGAGGTCTATGGTAGTTTGCGAGACACATCCCTGTTTGAAGTTGTCCAAGAATTAGTAGAATACTCCCATTAGAAATCCTTCGGAAGCTGTTGAGAACTTTCACATGTTTGAAGGATGCACCTGTTGAATGTCTCCTAGAAGTTCGGAAGATTGCATCTATTAGAGATTCTTCAGCAATTTGGAACATTTATTTACACTAATGTTCGTAATTACTCGAACAACTTCAAGAGACGTTACACGTTATTTCAATAACTTAAGTATAAGTTACGTCTCGTCTCTCGTTCATCACTCCTGTGACTCTTGGTAGTTCTAAGGTTAATTACCATAGCCCGTGATCTTTCTCCTGAAATATGCTTTGGAATGCCACAAATAATCGTATCCTATGTGTCAGTTATACAAGTATAAACAAGTACCGTGGCATCTGAGTTTACGTCCTTGCAATTTCCCAAGCTTCTCTAATTTGCACCGATCCCTCCCCCCCTCCCGATGAAACCTTCGACTCTGAAATGATTGTGAGTCGTCAGGGTGGCGCGGACGATATTGCTTCGGCATGACGACGATCGAAAGCAGCGATCCATGGACTCGTACCGATATTACGAACAGTTTTGCGGCATCAAGGCCGCCTCCTTACTCGAGATCTTGTCTCTCACGATGACTCACGCCTAGGCCGGCTGCTGCCTCGCCGTGGCTCTCTCGTCTTCCTCTTTCTCTCTCGTTTGTGCCTCGAGAGCACGGAAAGAAGGAACAACGACGGGTAAATAGAGGCCGAGAGACTCGAACAGGGAAGGAACAGAGAGAGAGAGAGAGAGAGAGAGAGAGAGAGAAAAAAGTGAGAGCGGTTCTCCAGGCGAGCTTACACGTTTAACATAGTTTATAGACACATCGTGCACCACCCGTAGATCCTCTAACGTGGTTAGATCGATTATGAAACCGAAGCAGGAGGAAGCTTGATGCTCGGATGAGGAACTGGATCAAATCGAAGTAATTGCAGCCATAAGCAAATTCCACTTTTTAGACACTTCTCGCAATTTCACACTGCATTTGCTGCACGCGAAAAACCAGATACAGCTTCGTTATTCGATAAAAAGTATATCGCTGTTACATATATATTATCATTTATTTAATACGACCCATACGGGATTACGTGCGTAGTTTCTTGCGTATTTCCATTACAAAATGCAAATAAAGGAAATTAAATATACAAAAACGTAAACATGAATGGACCGGGTTAAATGGAATGTAACATCAATTAAGATAATAGTAGTCCCGTATAAACACAGTTAATGGAATAACTAGGCTACATAATTAAAAGTGTATAAAGTGGTCACAAAAAATATTTGTCGGTCGATGGTTCTTTCATACGTATCGATATGGTTTCGACATTTCCGTTAGCCTTTTCTAATACTCCGATAGAAACGCACTGCGAGACTGCGAGTATTGAAAATATTTCAGAAATCTCACGATTAACCATAAAATCTAACGATAAGCGTAATTTAAAAATAGGTATTATTACCTTATTTGAAAAGTTCGTAGCGATACTTAAAGAACATTCGTAAGCAACGCGTATGCAATTATCATTTTATGGAATAATTTTGCATATATTATTTATTCTTTCAATTCCATGATCATAAGGATCATTAAGTTTCATAATCCAATTTTTCCAAAACGAAATCCTTGCGAGTAATATTTCCAAGTTTCTAGTGTACTCGATTTCTTTCATTAACAGAGCATTACGAACATTAAAATAAATATCCTAAGCAACGTTTAATAATTTTTGTGGCCCCTTTATCGAAACATCAGGTTATCTAAAGTTGAAAAGATGTTGCCTTCGTTTCTCTTCTCGAGTATTTACTTATTAAATCTGTGTACCTTAATATAAAACGCGTAAATATAGAAATTATAATTTTTACAGTACCAGGAAATTTATCGCGTAAGAAACTTTGTCTCGTTTGATACGCAAAACGAAGGCGTCGCAAGTTTGTAAATATGCGATAGCTCTGAAAAGATTTCGTTTTAAGCCTTTAGTTTAATGGAAAAGTAGTGACATAGTCTGTCATTCAATACGCATAATTTTCACGCGAATGATAATCTTCGAAGAGAACCCAAATTCTTCCCGTACCACGAGCATCTGCGAGCAATTATCGAATCACAATCCGAGCAGTTCATCGGGTTGTTAGAGTTGACATAAAAGACAAAAGAAGCTGGCCATTGGAACTGGTTCCAGTAACATAATCTCTGTTAAGCAGGCCTCGATTGTGCACCCGGAGGATCTCCAGCAAACAGGCATTTGTATGCGATCGCACGTCCGCGTTCCGTCCGCCGGCGTAACATAGAAATCAGCCCGTCTCGTTCCGCGAATTCTGTATGCCTTGGTCGTTGTCGCTTAACGAAATTTCGCGGACGAAGGTTACCCGAGTACTTTCCCACTTTTTTTGTCGCAATCCACGCGCCTGGATTTCTCGCTTCGAACGGCAAGAAAATCGAAACTGTGTTCCTTTCTCTCGATTACTCGTGTTCCAGGACCAAATACGTTTGCTTCGGATACAGTCGTGAAATTAAATTGAACATTAATGGCCACCGTAACCTCTGAACGTTTGCCAAAACCACCATAGGACCTTCCAGCCATGGGTATAAAGCCGGTACGAGAGATGTTCCGCTCGTCTCGTGAAAGTTAAACGCGTCCTCGATAAGAACGGACCGGTGAAAAATCGCACGGATACGAAGGAGTCAAAGTTTGAAGGATAATATCTCCGCCCACGGTCCACCGACTCAATCTGCATTTCGATTAGTCTAAAGTCCGAACGCCTGGAGACACTAATCGCGACTTTCACCTTTCCGCATAATCGCAAATCAGACGATCGTCGAGTCGCTTGTTTACTCGTTGCGAAAATAAACGGGATCCCAAATAAATCCTACTCCAATTTTCCATCAGGAAGCAATTCTCCGCTGCTTTGATTAGCATCAGCCGGGGGATTTGCATTGGGAAAGTTGTTCTGTAAGCCTTATCGGCAATGCTAACTCGTGATGCGAGGCTAGCTAATACCGAAACATAACTAATGTTGCAACAACATGCCCCGGTGAGCAAATTATTATGAACACTTCCACATTATTGATCTCTATTAGACGTACCAATGAATAATACAACTTTTCATCTGATTCAACATTTATTTCCAACGAAATTAACCTCTTAGGCACTATGCGCCACTATAGTGGCTTTCGCGGATGTCATCTTTCTGTAAGACGCACCACTATAGTGGCTTTAATTGTTAAAGTATTTATAAATTGTTAAAGTTAAAATGCGTGTATCATATCTTTAAGAAGAATTATAATTTAATCATCAAACACTTCATTCCAATGTACTCGTGTAAAGAACAGCATTATCCGTCACACATTGCAGTGCCGTATCATTTACACGTAATTCGCGTTGAACTCTGCCGTACAGAGAAACAGCCCCGCGCAAAATTCAGCCGTGCCTAAGAGGTTAAGTATCCGCTTTGTCTTAAATGTAGCTGTCGTTGTTCTGTAATAATTTGTTCCAGTTCTTGGATAAGTTATGGATTGGTGTTTGAAAGAAAATTTGATTAGTTTATGTTGGAATAATATTACTTAGCAGATACAAAAATGTATCTTTACATTGAGAAGCACTGCTTATTAAACAACAGGCCTAGCTCAGTCACTGGAGCCGATGGTCCTTTAGCCGTACCAGACCTAAGGGTCTGGTGCAATAAACATATGGAAGGCCCGGGGCCGTCTTTTCTAAATATCGGCTTCAGTTTTCCACGCGTACTCTCAAGAGCGTTCGAAGCGTTCATTCCTTGCAATAGCACAGCGGAGTAAAGACGTATTCCTCTAGCCTTTGAAAATAAAATCACTCCATTAAAAGTAAAAAGAGCATTCTTACTCAACACACAACCCCAATATTCCATCAGTTTATAAAATAAATTCGTCGATCCATTGAAAGGTAGTGGATTATTTATTTTGGTATATCTAGTAATTTTGGACAAGAGTGGGAATAAAAATACAATTAAAATGAAACCTGCTTTAATAGAATAATATTTCCATGTTTTTAATGGTTTTTTAACAATGACGACTTTGGAAAACAGACGAGGTGTGGCAGACGTATTATTTGATTTCAGAATTATTAATAACATCACTGACTAACTTTAACTTTAGCTCACGTCCACTACGCAACTATATGTTATTTAGTATCGATGCTTATAAGACTGATATTAGATTCTTTAACACTTTTACCACAATTTGTATTTATATTAATTCATTAAGTGATTTATTTTCTGGCTCCTTTGATAAATGTAGGCAATCTTCTCTTGAAATCACCAATGTGAATTAATTTCAATTAACATTATGTCGTGAACAATTACTTCAATCAAAGCGTTCGTTATTCTCGGTTGTGTGTTCAACTTTTATTTCCTTATTCATATACATAATAATCCATATATATAATAACTATATACATAATAACCATATAATTGATATATGGTTATTATACATATGGATTTATACATATGATAAATCCATATATATGACAAACATTTTTACATTTTTAGAAATACGTTCAACAACAAAATCAATCAATTCTTTGTGTAGCTCTAAATTTAACAAATATACCATAAAAAACTATTAAAACTAGGCTTTCAAAATTATACAGCGTGTCCTGCATTTTCCATTCGTACATTGTCCAGTTGTTCTGCGAGTAAAAATAAAACTAATGTGTCATATAACAAAGAAGTCCATAAGTGCTTTTTGTTAAGAAGTTGTAACAAACGTGATTTTAGCGCGATTTAGTTCGTTATAAGACACGTCACTATAATGAGCTCACAATCGGTGTAAACCGGAAATTCGAAGTAGAAAAAGTACAATGATTGTCAGACCTACTCGACGACTAGAAGAGACTTGTGTACCTTTTTCAAATCCGTACCGACTATTCGATCCAATCATTGCATTATTCTCGGAATTAAAGAATTGTTTGTGTTTAATGATTCCAGAGAGAGGAATCTAATATTGACAAAAGAATTGCGAATGTTCGTTATCAGAGAAGATAATGAGAGGATAAGTTTCCTATGAATCATCTCACCTAATGATTCCGCCTTATTAATAGCGCACGCAATTACTTAGAACACTGAACAGCTGATTTTTAAAGCAAACAAACGATTCACGAGTCTGTGTCATTCATTCCGCTACATTTAAAGCATTCAATACTGATAATAAATCCGCGTTTATATCAAACGACCTCTAGTTGGTCAATCGTCTTACAAGAAACGTGATTTAATATTTACTTTTATTATTAGTAGACTGCGGATTTTTATGCACTTGCAGAAAATTTAAACATGCAAAACAAGACAAAATATATAAACTAATTAAGGTAAAGTAAAAATTATTGTATTTTAAGGGTGAAGCAATTCACCGTTTAGATAATGCTTCCTGAATTTTATTAATAAAAATATGAATTTGCCTAAAGGTTCATAGTGTAATTTTTTAGACTATAGACATTCAATTCTTTACAAACAAAACTAAAAAAGCAGAAGTTAAATAGAGGGTAGTTCTAATCCTCTAAGTATTAAAATATCTTCTCCAATTTGGTTATTTCATATATTTTTATATACTGCGTGTATTCTGTACTTTTTTACCTATTTAATTTTTCCATAAATACATAAATATCTAATTTAAAAAAGGCGCCAAGATGATTACTACCTTCATTCTCATATTACAACAGAAGAAAATTAAATATTGCTAATTCGCGAACAAAATTAAACGTTACAAAGCTTTTCAATGATGGACTAACTTCTAAAATTAGTAAAAACGCTTAATATTGTAAAAGCAATGTTAAAGAAGTATATAGGTGCGTATTTATGCACGTACATGAAGTATACCCTGACTTGCTACGTCCACTTCTCTGAAACCAATTAATACGTAAATTCGAGGTACGACTGCGATCAATTTAGCTTCTGAGAAGCTCGTATATGATACAAACCTATTGGAAACAGTTGAAGACAGTGAAACATTTCTACCAAAAAGCAAAAACACAGACGTATGCAAATATTGTGGCATTCGTTATCACATTTTATCCAAATTTCCTTTGCGCATTCGTTTTTCTTTAATTTATTTATTTAACGTCGCATCGATTTATTAATGCCATTAGTGACCACAACAAACATATCACATTACATTAATATGGGTTTACAGTTTACACTAATTTACAGTAAAGTATTTACAAGTAACGAAGGTTTATAAAAATTAACAATAAACAATATAATTTATATATTCTGAAATAATTTGATTTCATTAGGGTAAGATATTATTTTCTTTACATATTTTGTGCGGCTAAGCAATTCCTTAACATTTTTCAGAATTTTTAACGACTCTGTTACGATTAATGCGTTGCAACTATCCGCAATCGTTAATCTTCGTTTTAACGATACGTTAACGATATATCGTTATATTATTAAGATACCATTAAGTCATCGATTGTATAGCGATAATCAATATAGTCACATCTCTATTAACACGTTCACTGTCCAAGCATAATATAGTACTTTAATTCTATAGCTTATACTTTATTACTAGTTTATAGCTTATTTTACTTTTATAGTTTTATCGTTTATATTGCTTTATAATATATAGCGAAACAGTAGAACGCTCAGCTTGTTATTTCTAAATACAATGAATCCTGATACCTTGATCATGGTTGCTTCCTTCAATCACAAAATAGCAGCTAGTATTAAGTTTTAGTGAATTCTACTTTACATGTTCCTTAATAAAATTCATCATCTCTCAATCATCAACTCGTCAACGCTGAGTATGTATCACATATGATACACGAGACAGTGTTAACCCTTTACGCTCCAAAACATTTTTAATTGCCTGATCTAGGGGTCATTCTAATACGCTTTTATGATTCTTGCGAGAGTTGAAAGTATTACGTATTTAGGAAAGGGAGAAAATTGTCTTTAATTTGCTTCGTTCTGAAGGAAACGAGAATTGAACTGGCGAAGGTAAATGAAAACCTTAACCTGTTAACTGGGGGTGACGAGTTAACTCGTCGTATGGATTACCAATGTTTCGAACATAGTACTTCACTTTCTCAGAAATTCCTTTATTTTCTAAAGCATCTTTATATTCGTATCAGAAACAGATTATTTTACATATTTATGCTCGCAGTAATTGCAATTCCCTCAGCAATATCAATTCCCTTTTATTCATTTCTATTTCTGCGTATAAGGAAGATTCCGTATGAAAAATTCCGCAGCTAACAGGTTAAATCTTGACTTTTATGGAAACGTATGCGTGTCTCTATATCACCAATGGGGTTAAGGGTTAAAAACCTCGAAAATTGCCAACAAAAAGGGGGTATTTTAAAGTGGCGTGAAGGTACGCTTGCAAGTATGCGCTTACAGCCGTGTTCAAATGGTAACTTTCTACAGTGGCGCTGGTTCTAAGTCGAGAGACGGCCTTGCGAAAGGCAAATCGCAGGCAGACAACCGGATATACGTTCGTAGGCATCGTGGGCAGCCTTGTCGCGACGTTCATGTCGGAAAACACCTGCGTTTGAACGGCCTAGAGCAGCAGACAATCCTTTACGTCGGCGACCTTCCGCGAAGCGTTGCGAAACCCTCGTCCCGCGTAACTGCAACCATAAGATGCATGGGATGCCCGCTCGATTCCGCTTGCACGCCGCCAAATGTCCCAAGCGTATTGTCGCCGGATGATAGGCGACCATTTGTTACCTGGTGAACGTTCGTTCAATAGCATTACACGGTAGGAATATCCTGCTCCAAGTGGAATGCTGTAGTTAAGCGGTAGCTGTTGAATTAAAGGTGTAGTGGAGAATTAGATTAGGCGAATATTAGTACAGAGATTTTTTCATATATATACAGGTTTAGTTGCAATCTGTTATATTAATAACAATAAGAATGCTGTAGTTAAGCGGTAGCTGTTGAATTAAATGTGTAGTGGAGAACTAGATTAGGCGAATATTAATAGATAGATTTTTTTACAGGTTTATTTACAATCTGTTATATTAATAACAATAAGAATGCTGTAGTTATGCAGTAACTGTTGAATTAAAGGTGTAGTGGAGAATTAGATTAGGTGAATATTAGTAGATAGATTTTTTTCATATATATACCTGCAGGTTAATTTGCAATCTGTTATATTAATAACAATAAAAATGCTATTGTTAAGTTATAGCTGTTGAATTAAAGGCGTAGTGGAGAATTAGATTAGGCGAATATTAGTACATAGATTTTTGCATTTATATACAGGTTTAGTTGCAATCTGTTATATTAATAACAATAAGAATGCTGTTGTTAAGTGGTAGCTGTTGAATTAAAGGTGTAGTGGAGAATTAGATTAGGCGAATATTAGTAGATAATTTTTTTTCATATATATACGTACATGTTAATTTACAATCTGTTATATTAATAATAAGAAGAATGTAGTAGTTAAGCGGTAGCTGTTGAATTAAAGGTGTAGTGGAGAATTAGATTAGGCGAATATTAGTAGATAATTTTTTTTCATATATATACGTACATGTTAATTTACAATCTGTTATATTAATAATAAGAAGAATGTAGTAGTTAAGCGGTAGCTGTTGAATTAAAGGTGTAGTAGAGAATTAGATTAGGCGAATATAAGTACATAGATTTTTCCATATATATACAGGTTTATTTGCAATCTGTTATATTAATAACAATAAGTATGCAGTAGTTAAGCGGTAGCTGTTGAATTAAACGTGTAGTGGAGAATTAGTTTAGGCAAATATTAGTATATTGATTTTTTCATATCTATACAAGTTTAGTTGCAATCTGTTATATTAATAATAATAAGAATGTAGTAGTTAAGCGGTAGCTGTTGAATTAAAAGTGTAGTGGAGAATTAGATTAGGCGAATATTAGTACATAGATTTTTTCATATATATACAGGTTTAGTTGCAATCTGTTATATTAATAATAATAAGAATGTAGTAGTTAAGCGGTAGCTGTTGAATTAAAGGTGTAGTAGAGAATTAGATTAGGCGAATATAAGTACATAGATTTTTCCATATATATACAGGTTTATTTGCAATCTGTTATATTAATAACAATAAGTATGCAGTAGTTAAGCGGTAGCTGTTGAATTAAACGTGTAGTGGAGAATTAGTTTAGGCAAATATTATTATATTGATTTTTTCATATCTATACAGGTTTAGTTGCAATCTGTTATATTAATAATAATAAGAATGTAGTAGTTAAGCGGTAGCTGTGGAATTAAAAGTGTAGTGGAGAATTAGATTAGGCGAATATTAGTACATAGATTTTTTCATATATATATACAGGTTTAGTTGCAATCTGTTATATTAATAATAATAAGAATGTAGTAGTTAAGCGGTAGCTGTTGAACTAAACGTGTAGTAGATAATTAAATTAGGCGAATATTAGTAGATTGATTTTTTCATATATGTACCTACAGGTTTATTTGCAATCTGTTATATTAATAACAATAAGAATGCTGTTGTTAAGTGGTAGCTGTTGAATTAAAGGTGTAGTGGAGAATTAGATTAGGCGAATATTAGTACATAGATTTTTTCATATCTATACAGGTTTAGTTGCAATCTGTTATATTAATAACAATAAGAATGCTGTAGTTATGCAGTAACTGTTGAATTAAAGGTGTAGTGGAGAATTAGATTAGGCGAATATTAGTAGATAATTTTTTTTCATATATATACGTACATGTTAATTTACAATCTGTTATATTAATAATAAGAAGAATGTAGTAGTTAAGCGGTAGCTGTTGAATTAAAAGTGTAGTGGAGAATTAGATTAGGCGAATATTAGTACATAGATTTTTCCATATATATACAGGTTTATTTGCAATCTGTTATATTAATAACAATAAGAATGCTGTAGTTAAACGGTAGCTGTTAAATTAAAGGTGTAGTAGAAAATTAGATTAGGCGAATATTAGTACATAGATTTTTTCATATATATATACAGGTTTAGTTGCAATCTGTTATATTAATAACAATAAGAATGTAGTAGTTAAGCGGTAGCTGTTGAACTAAACGTGTAGTAGATAATTAAATTAGGCGAATATTAGTAGATTGATTTTTTCATATATGTACCTACAGGTTTATTTGCAATCTGTTATATTAATAATAATAAGAATGCTGTAGTTAAGCGGTAGCTGTTGAATTAAACGTGTAGTGAAAAATTAGATTAGGCGAATATTAATAGATAGATTTCTTTACAGGTTTATTTGCAATCTGTTATATTAATAACAATAAGCAAATCGTATTTAGTGTTAATTGGTATACAAAGTTAGCTAATATGTCCAATGGCATACATATCTCGTAATTATTTAATTAGTGATTTGTTGGGACTAGAAATCTGTCTTTTATGTCTGATGACTTGAAACGTATAGTCTGATGATTTCTCGAGCAATCTCTTGGCAAGTTTGTTAGGATGGTGGATTAGCAGATAGATAGATAGATATTTATTGCTTTCCTAAAGTGCTATATTTACATATTTACATTTCGACTGCTTATCTAATACCTAATGGTAACTTAATCTACCTTATCGCTCTATTATATAAAATAAACTATACGATATAAAGATACAAAAATATATACAATCCGTAACATAGCATAAACCATAAAATATCAAAATACATATATTTATACATAGTTACTAGTTACATCATTTTGAACCATACACTTAATTACAGTCGTATACATGATTAATTTTTATGTACTTGTGAGAAATTTAAATACGCAAAAAGGTGGCTACAATAAAAAATATGCATTTGCAGTCAACTAATCGTAGTACTTTTATTATCATGAATTAAACTCAGAAACAAATATTTCCAACGCAATCCAAAAATTTGTAACGTACACAAATTTATTCAGTCGCTATAAATAGTCGCTAATTACAACATTTCGAACCGCATACTTAATTCCAATCTTCTACCCGATTCATTTCTATGCATTCGTGAGAAATACAAATATATGCAAAATAGGTGGTTATAATCAAAAAGTTACATCCACAATCAACTAATTACTATATCGTATCCCGGTATGGGATCCCATAAATCTAGAACTTTAATTAGCGCCTTGAATTATAGCGGAGTTCCTGTTTTGGATTAAATAAAGGCGGATTCGTTCGGGGGAATGGTATTTTTTTTCCCCTAGGTTCTTTATCGAGGCGCCCAATGGTTCTCATTTTCTTTCCTCGTGAATTTATGGCGGCTACGCATCAGGGTGCATTCTTTATCGGTAGCGTGTGTTGTCGCACAGTTCGACACCACCCATGGTGAGAGGTGATTCTAAAAACGCGACGACCGAGATGGTGGAAGGAAGGGAGGAAAAAGCGGTCGTTGCCAAAAACGACGCATCGTATCAGATACAATCGATGGTACATGGAAAAATGAGGTACACGGATGAGCTCATTATCGATTCGGCATTGGAATTGCTCAATTTGCCCGTCCCAGGACCTACATACGCTTTTGCAGATGGCAAACGATTCAGAGTATCGTATATTTTCGTATAAAAGAATGTTACTCGTAGTTTGACGTATAAAATGAAAATACCTAGGGTAAATGACCCACGTACTGTTCTTGTTCCTGTAACTGCCATTTGAATTCGATTATTTAATAGCAACGTAACGTATAAAGAATCGTAAATAGAGAAATTTTTATACTGAATTTTTACTTTCGTTTACGTAACGACAATGTAGACATTGCATATTCGTTTACGCTTAATATTTCTAACGAAATATTAGGAGGTAAATGTGCTGTTGAACATTGAAACGTGACCAATATAATTGTAAAGTATGGAACGTGTCATAATTCAGTATGGCAATACGTTTACTATATATCTTATATTTGTTACACAAACTGACGTGTTAATATATATATATGTAAAACGTGTTTCTATTTAAATGAAAAGTTTTCAAGTGACAGTACGAAGGACCGTGGACTTTGTTGTACCGTTTCAATTACGTTGCAATGAATGTACTATATGAAAGATATAAAAGAAAATGTTCATAAATAAAAGAGCGCTTGAACAATCGTACGCTCCAAACTGGAACAATCTTTATGTTAACGACGTTCTAAAATAGTTGAATAAAGTTACGCGCGAACCTCAAAGTGACAGTACGTGGTACTATAAGGGGTTAAAATTGCGCGGCTAAGTGCGCAGAATCGAATGACTCGGAATCGCGCGGGTCATTGCGCAGAATTGAATGAATTCTTGTATTATATATCGAAAACACTTGGAACGTTGCCAGTCGGTAGGAAATCTGATAGAGATCTGATGTAACACGGATGGTAACAGCATTAAATACAACCACAGACGAGGTACAGAATAGACCACTCATCTTATGGGACTTCGTGACACATGCTCTGAAATACCGACCTCGAAAAAAATCCGAGTGTTTCATACGCCCTCTGTAGTACTCATAGTTATTCTAATTCTTGCATTCACCTTAGCGTATAAAAAATAGGGAAACTTTCCCTTTAAAATCTTTTTTGTTTCATTTAAGTTCTACTTTTTATTGGAAAAATATGATTATCGAAAGAGAAGCGCACGTTTTACTCGTTCCTGACCAACCCCAAAACATCTATTAAGACGTTTCAAACTTTAACTCGCCGCCATTTTGAAGCTGCAAGAACGTTTTCAAAATCCCTGCACCACCATAATCGGTGAACCTTCCCCTTTAAACTACTTTTTGGTTCACATCAATTCGACTTTAGGTTGCCGAGATATCGTTGTCTGAAGAGAAGAGCAGTTTTAAAGAAGGGCGCTATTTTGCGCTCTTAGAAATTTGTTGTAACGATGAATACAATACGTTATACATTTCGTGTAAATAAAAAACACATTTGCAGTAGTACGGTGTTAGCTTTCGATAAAGAGATACACTATACTGCCGAACGTATTAATGTACGTTTTGCACATTTACGTGGCATTACGTGTACAGGGATCGAAATGTATTTTTTTAATGCGTTAAAAAATTTAGACGTACAAGCGCGAGAAAATGCCACGAATCAATTGTACAGCAAAATTGTTATGATGTCTATTTTTCTCCGCTAACAATTTCGAAGTACGGATGAGGTAGAGAAGGAGTTAATAGTAGAATTAGGTTTAGAATAAATGAAACAGTAACCTAGCTTTTTTGAAATATTTCGTTCAATGAACGACAATAATCTTCTCGTCGTCCAATACAATCGTGCTCCTAGTCAAACGTAAAACTAAACTGCGCGCGCATGAAACTGCACGAGACTGCGCATTCGCAATTTTTACGCGGGAAACGACTAAGTAACGGTCAGTAACGGTCGACGCGTGCCGCATTAAGTAGCCATTATCGATACCACGAAAAAATGCTTAGATATCGGTTCCTAATCGTTTCTTTCCCTCGAGGCTGACCTAAAATGAAACCACGGTGTGTAGCAAACCACAATCGCGCGGTTTTAATCGGATACGTGCATCGGTGCACGAAAAATACGAAATTTCGTGTGACGCGTCAAGACTCCGATCTCGATGTGATTAGAAAAATGCTTAGATATCGGAATCTAAGCTCGCGACGCGAACGAAACCACCAAAAACCGAAAGTGCGGAGTGGAATGGATAATAATCCAAGGTTTCAATCGTATAAGTGCCTCGGTTCGTGAAAAATACGAAATTTCGTGTGACGCGCCAAGACTCCGATCTCGATGTGATTAGAAAAATGCTTAGATATCGGAAACTAAGCCCGTGACGCGATAGAAACCACCGAAAACCGAAAGTGCTACTGAGATGAAACCGTGTTTTTCTTGTAGGGGGAATCGCGCCCTTTATTTTGACTACCCGCCGATCGGAATCGGACGTGCACAAGCCGAGATATGACTACTTTTCCGCAACGAGTACACACGCCGTCGCTAAACGCTAGGAAATGCTCTCCATGGTCCGCGCTCGAAAGTTTATATAAAGAATGTAAAAAAAGGAAAGAATCGCTGATAACATCCGAACCGGAAGTGCTACTGTGATGAAACCGCGTGCCTCTTGCAGGGGGGAGCGGGCCCTTTATTCTGATACGCGATTGATCGGAATCTGACACCTAGAAGCCGAGACCTAGCAAGCACTTTGGAACGTGGACGCACACTGGCAAGGAACGACCAGGTCGCTCTGCATAGTCCGCGCTCGACGGTATATAAGAAATCCTTTTTTATTCAGCCTGATTTTCTCACCAGTAGACCCGATAGCAATGACCCCGCCTAAACCCACAGCAACAATCTTGTTGCCCTCGAAGAGGCCGACTTCAGTTTTGGGACTCGGCTTTTCTGTTCACGTGCGTATACGCACACTGCAATTTTCGCAGCAGTAGCCGTCGCCGTCGACTCGCCGATGACGGTGACAAAAGTATCGTCCTCTCGTGTTTAGGCGGTGGTTATCTCATTTTTATAATATCTCGTCTTCGTCGTTTAACTTTACAGATAACGACATAAAGGCACGTGAAACTAAGTAAGGAGTAACGCGTAGGAATCAATGATAGAAGTGCAATACATATGAAGATATGCTTGTTTGCACGTTACTTTAAATCTAGCTATTATATATCGCGGCGCGTATATCGGAGACAGTTATTTATCGTATTGTTTATTCAGAAATTTTATCGTTTTAGAAACGCTGCTGTTTTCGTTTAGCGAGGAGGGCTGGTAACACCCTAATGATTTCGTATAAGAATATATGAGGATAGTCTATTCTATGTTTTGTCAGTGTCACTACATTACATGAACTACATTACATCTCAATACATGAACCCTATGTTACAAATAACAGCACGACATATTTACAATAAATACAAATGTACGACAATATACAAGATGGTTAGCACGCTCTTTACTAACGCAGTCGCAAGACTGTAACGTGGCGATACCACACTCGCAAGTCATAGCGACTGAAACGGAAAGAAACGTATAAAAGAGCAGTGACATAAAAATCACGTTGCTTCTACAAACACTTAGGAATGTTTCGGGAACGCGTAGGCGTATTCGCCTACAGATATAGCTGCTGTGTATTGCCACGTCGTAAGATGCACGTACAATAAACATCTCTTTCCGCAAAATATGTTCAAAACATGTAGAAATATTACGCGTGATATTTTACACGTACGACAAACTGAGTCACACGAGCACGAAACTAACAAAGCTTCAACGTAGACCAAATTCGTAACAGTCTAAATCATACAATACACAGTTCTCTAATCGATATTAATACAATATTAAAGTAGAAATGCACAGCCTGCAAAATATTAACACAGTCAAAGATACCTGTAACATGCATTTCGAAATCGAAGTCGATCACTCTTGGAAACTGGTAGCTGTAAGGTGTAATCTAAGATCGAAGCATGTAAACGAAAGTCTAAGGTAAAATATAAACTAAAATATAAAGGTTACACGTTAATGCGTAGTTCTTAGCTTGGTATCGTTTTCGAAAGACGTTTCCTTCTTTGGAAAACGATGCCAATTACCAGGTCTCACCACGAGGAGGTGACTACGCGCCGAGACCCACCGAAAGCCATTCTACGCCCTTAAAGTTTCTCGAAGAAACTTTAAGAGAACATAGAATGGATTTCGGTTCACAAAACTGTACAACGATGCTTAACCCTACTGTTGTATTCTGTTTCTAAGATACGCTTTTCTAACTTGGAGCCGACGTACGAATGATAAGAGACTCTACTGACACTTTGTTACAAAGTTAGTGTCTTGCAAAGAGGAATATAACGCGCGAAACTAAGCTCTACTTTACTGTACGCAACGCTAAGCAAATAGATAAAATCGCGAGCAAAGCAAACACGCACTCCCATGCGCAACAAAACCCTATACTCGCGCACTCTATCATACGACTCGCACTCACCCGAATCGAAAGCAAAATTCGAACGCGACTTACACGAGTCTAAGGAATCGCTTTCGAGACCGAGATGAAGTTGCGCTGCTCCGCGGAGGAAATAGCGGCCTAATAGTCGGATCGCAAGAAACTAAACGTTGAGGGCAGTAGCGGACCACTGATGCCGTCTGAACGAAGACGTATCCCCTGCGACAAACAGAAGGCCATACTGCGTACCCGCGGTAAAGATGCTTACGATCCAGCCTACAGGGCCTTGGTCCCCTATCGGGCACTTTCGATAGGGGCTGCAAATCCTCGCATTGCAAACGCCGCTCCAACTCGACTCGAAAGCGATCTCAAAGACTCGAGGCGCGAACGAAATTCGATCGCGATTCGGAATGAGATTGAAATCGTATGACAGAACGACTTACCAAGCATAGAGTTCGATTGTCCATGACTACCCTCGAACAGCGCGCCTGTTTGAGAGCGAGTGCGCGGCTAATGGATATCGTGTACTGTAAAAAAAGGTTAAGGCTTTTTGGCTTCAAGTTAGGTAGCCGTCGTAGAACAAAATACACGCACAGTAATAGATGTACACGTTACTTTGACTAGATGTAAGTATCGATACGCTTTGCCAACTTACAGCCATATTACGAACAGCAAATATAAAAATCGCGAGCAAAGTAAAAACAATTCACTATCTCTCGAAAGAACCAACGAGCTTCGCGACGCTCTCCCATGCGCAACAAAACTCTACACTCGCGCGCTCTATCACGCGATTCGCACTCACGTCGAATCGTAAGCGAAATTCGAACGCGACTTACACGAGTCAAAGAAAACGCTTTCGAGATCGAGGTGAAGTTGCGATGCTTTGCGGAGGATCTAGCACAGACTAATAGTCGGATCGCAAGTGCCCCAAACCCTAATGGCAGGAATAAAGTACAGAGCCAGCATTACCTAGAAACTACTGCAGCTGCAACATAGGGTTACCAAACCCTTACGTTCCAGCCTACAGGCCCTGACCCCCTATCGAGTACCTGCGACAGGGGTTGCATAATCCTCGCATCGCAAACGCCACCGCACCTCGACTCGAAAGAGATTTCAACGACTTCGAGGCGCGAACGAACGTCGATTACGATTCGGAATGAGATTGAGATCGTATGACAGAACGACTTACCAAGCATACAGTTCGATTGTGCATGACTACCCTCGAACAGCGCGCTTGTTTGAGAGCGAGTGCGTGCGAGGATCTCGAAGGGATCGAGCGATTGCAAATTGATAAACGCGAGCAAGAATGGGATGATGGATATTATGTACTGTAAAAGGGAAGTTGAGGTTTTTTGGCTGCAAGTTGGACAGCGATCGTTGTACAAAATTTACATTGACTAAATATAAGTAGCTTATATGTACTTAAAATTAGACGCACGCCTCCCACGATGAATCTTCTTTCGATGACTTCCCGTTGAAGATTATTCTTAAAGTATTTCTTAAAGCTACTGAATATTCGCGCGAAAAATAATTTGTTTCTCGAAGAAACTTTAAGAGAACATGGGATGAATTTCGGTTCACAAAACTGTACAACGATGCTTAACCCTACCGATGTATTCTGTTTCTAAGATACGCTCTTCCAACATAGAGCCATATTACGAAAAGCAAGAGACTCTACTGACACTTTGTTAAAACGTTCGTGTCTCGCAAAGAGGAATTTAATACGGCAAACTAAACTCTACTTTACTCTGTACGCAACGCTAATTCTTTGAACATTCGCCCGGAAGTGGGCGATGAAAAGCAAATATAAAAATCGCGAGCAAAGCAAACACAATTTACTATCTCTCGAAAGAACCAACGAGTCACGAAACGCACTTGCATGCGCAACAAAACTCTATACTCGAGCGCTCTGTCATGCGACTCGCACTCACCCGAATCGAAAGCGAAATTCGAACGCGACTTACACGAGTCAAAGAAATCGCTTTCGAGACCGAGGTGAAGTTGCGTTGCTTTGCAGAGGATCCAGCACAGCCTAATAGTCGGATCGCAAGAATCTCTCTACATCGAGGGCAGTACATAATGACCACTGATGCCGTCTAACAGAAAGTTAACATTACGTTAACCCCAGCAGCAAACAGAAGGCCGCACTGCGTACCCGAGACAGAGACGCGTACGATCCAGCCTACAGGGCCTTGCACCCCTATCGAATTGCTTCGATAGGGGCTGCAGATCCTCGCATCACAAACACCACTGCACCTCGACTCGAAAGCGATTTCAACGATTCGAGGAGCGAACGAACGTCGATTGCGATTAGGAATGAGATTGAGATCGTATGACAGAACGACTTACCAAGCATACAGTTCGATTGTCCATGACTACCCTCGAACAGCGCGGCTGTTTGAGAGCGAGTGCGTGGCGAGAATCTCGAAGGGATCGAGCGATTGCAAATTGATTAACGCGAGCAAGAATGGGATGAAAGATATTATGTACTTTGAAAGAGAAGTTAAGAGAAGTTAAGGCTTTTTGGCTCTAAGTTGTCGAGCGATCCTAGAACAAAATGCATGAACAGTAATCGAGGTACAAAATACTCTGACTAAATGTACGTAGCTTATTCTAACTTAGAATTAGACGCACGCATCCCGCGATGAATCTTCTTTCGCTGATTTCTTGTTAAAATTCTTCTTAAAATTCTTGAATCTTCGTGACGAAGTTAATCTGTTAAAGTGCAATTAGTAGTCCACGCAATAAATTAATAAAAGACAAAAGTAATTCATAGAATAGATTGTAGGTACAAGAAACGAGAAATAAAGTAAAATGTTAGCAGAATAAAATGTAAACAGAGTAGCATTTAAACAGAATGAAATATATAAATTATTAGAAGACAAACGTAATTAATAGAACAGAATGTTGATACAACGAAACAGAAACAAAGTAAAATGATAGCAGAATAAAATATGAGAAGAATAACATAAATAAAATGAAAAATAAATAGAATAACGTAATAAAAGTTAGTGGGTAGCACCTGCAATACAATCATACATGCACAGATATATGTGTATTAAACGTAATGGGTTAAATTTAATCTTCAGTCTAAGAAAAATTAGTAGTAGGTGGGTGGTGGGTGGTGGGCGTTGGGTTAGCCCCAGTGGTCATCTCTGGTCATCATCTAGCTAAAAAGTGAATCTGTGGTATACAGATTCGATCCGATCCCTTCGGGAGCACCTGCAACAATAAGAGTGCGCGTCGCCCTTCCGCTGCTTATATAGGCGAGGAGATGTCACGTGACTCCCCTTCTTCGGATCACGCGTGAGAAGAGACCTTTCTCAATTTTTCACTAGTTTTCTAGTACAATATGATAAGATTTATTAATTTTTATATCTTTATTATACGTTTGCGCTCTGAGGAATTTATTGTAACAATAAATACAATACGTTAAACATTTCGTTACGTAACAGCGTAATATTAAAATAATTTAAAGAGTATACGAGATACACCATGAGATTGATTTGTTAATGCTTTTTAATTTGCCGATATTGTAAATGGTCGAACGTATATATAAAACTGTATATCCAACCATATTTAAATTGTTATGGACATTATAGTTTTAATTCTTATCACTTGCAGCGCTGCACATTTATTTCATGCTTAACCGTTAACGTTGGACGTGACACGAAAATGGTAATGGGGCTCATGAGCCCCAAAACCGTGTGACAAACAAAAGCATTGGATGAGTGGTCTATCGTGTTCTTAGTCAATGATACAACCGGTCGATCGATATTACCTCGATTGATAAGATAGGAACTTGAGGAGCCTTTATCTATTGTGGTAATCTTTAAATTTTAACAAGATTGTTTAATCTTTTAGCAACGATTAAATATTTCCTACGGATACAAGGCTTTAGTAATCGTTTTACTATGACGCAATAATATTAATCAAATATTATCGCTATTAGATTGCGGATTCTTATGCACTTAGGGGAAATTTAAATTTGCAAAAAGGTGCAAATTGCCCGCAACATGTAAAAATATATCAATTGTACGAAGTAATGAAAATGTTATAATATTTAGACGATATCAAATAGTTCTCTATTGAAATCTCATTTCTTTATATTCATTAGTAAAAATATGAATTTGCATAAATATCCGCAATTTAACTATTATATTCATTCGTTGTAATTTTAATTACAGATAGATTCGTGTAACTTCATTTGATGCGTGTTGATTTCTTAAGCCCTTATAAATTTTACGTAGCTGTACACGTTAACAAAAACAATTCACTGCTTTAACGATGTTAACTACGTGAACTTCTTGTCTCAAAAGAGTTCGATGTCTCATAGATTTATTAGAAAAAAGACAAGATTTTAGGAACAATAGAGCTAAGGTAGTTTTTGTGAAAATACCTGTTTGCAAACTTCAATGGCCTGCAATTTTTAAACACGTTCATTATTGGCAAAATGATGACTTAAACGCCCCATAATTTCGCATAGACTACAACATATTTCAATTTGAACAAAATCCCAGACATCGAGGAGAAAAGTGATCGATTTGACGTGGAATGAGCTAGATACGATTCGTTATTGGTCTACATTGTGGGAGCTTATTTTTCTTATTGAATTTATGGACTTAGTGATTTCAATGTTCCGCAAAATGTTCCTACGATCAAAAGTGTTCCGTAGCCATATAAATTTCTTAAATACTATTTATTGAGATGTTCGCCATTTTCTACTGCAACGCTGTGTCGAATGCGAAACACC
This sequence comes from Eucera pruinosa, assembly GCA_028830335.1. Classification (NCBI taxonomy): domain Eukaryota; kingdom Metazoa; phylum Arthropoda; class Insecta; order Hymenoptera; family Apidae; genus Eucera; species Eucera pruinosa. The sequence continues at coordinate 7,511,372 of JAMYCR010000014.1, read as the reverse complement.
AAAATATTACACGTAATTTTTATTTATCATAGTCTTCAATCTTACAAATTCGAGTTGCAATTAGAATTAAACTTGAAGTTTATTAAAATATACCGTGTGCTTTTAACATAATTGGACCATAGTTTGTGCTCCACGAGTGTAACTCGTCTTTATATAACAAGGGGTTAAGAACCACTGAAACTACCCCTTTAATAATTTAACTTCCACTTCGTTATAAAGAAATGAATTTGCTTTAAAATTCGCAGTCTTGTAAGAGTTATCATTTTGTACGATTTTTGTATGAAGTTATAAGCAGATCACTTTGATCATCTCAGTAGTTACAATGTTAAACGAAGCATGAAGATTGCAGCAGAAGTTTCGCCTTGAAAAAGACAAGTTTCGACTCGCTTTACTTGTTCCTTCGTAAAGCAACCTATTTTTGCTTTTAAAAACCCGACCTTGCCCAACAACGTATCGTAATCTTGATAAACCCCGCCATTAATCATCGCGATTCTCATTATCGAAGTACATAAAAATGTCCCTCGCTTAAAGGATCTTTAAATGCTATCAAATTATACGCTTCATATATCGTAATTACACGCACGAAACGATTAACGAAGGTAAAGTTTAATAACGCTTGTGGCGGCTCTCCTGCACCTACCACTAGAGGGACATACGAAATAGGACTTTCTCGAAAGCACTCGCTTCAACTACCTCGTACATATATATACCGCCTTTCAACCTTCCTTCCAATATCCCAGTGTCTAAGGCAGTTTAGCAAAATCGATTACGAAAGTGTCAATAAACCAGGGGAACCACCCCCAGAATCTATCTTAAAACATGTGACAACCACACCAAAGGGCAAAGACCCAGCAAAAGTGAGCGACAAAAAAACCTACGACAACACAGCCAGCCCCATGGAATCTAACAAAGAAAAAACGGAATTAATAACATATAAAAACCTAAACATCCTAAAGGACATCGAAATAATAAACCCAGGAATGACAAGATCGTTAAAACAGATCATGAAGACTAAGCAAACAAAACGATTCAATCCTATACCAAACATCCCAAAAAAGGAGGCACCAGCAAACAATCAGATAGCCGAAACAGAAGAAACCCAGCAACCAATCAATCTACAAATTACAAGCGCAGACGAAGAAATGATATACGAAGATATCCCACAACCCGCACCCAAACCAACCTACGACGACCTGCTAGGCAGAATCGAAAGCCTACAGAACATAATAAGAAAGCTCAATGAACAACTGGAAAATAAGGACAAACAAGCTAAAACTGCACAGATAGCTAAAGACGCCACCAAGCAAATTTTCCATCACGCAAACAAATTTGAAGCGCTTAACATGGACGCAGAAAACACAAACAACACAAGTGCCACGCAGGTAACCAAACCCTCAATAACGGCAAATCAACCGGAGAGGAAGAAGCCAAGGCACGACCAAAAGCAGCAGACCACCGTAAGCAAGAACACGCCGCACCCCGCCATACCTGGACCTAGCGGTACTCACCCTCACCCCATCAAAAAGGTATCACCCATCTGTTCACCCCCAAACCATAAACCATTACCATCGAACCCGAGCAACCCCAAACATTCGAGACAGCCACCAATTAATATATTAGAAAAGTCGGCTAAACAAATCATAGACCTTTTGAATAAGACAAAATCATTCCAAAACTTCCACATAAAACGACTAAGCGACTCCAAACACCTATTGTACTTAAACACACTAATAGAATTCAAAAACGCGTGCGCCTTACTAAAAGAAAACAACACAAAATACTTCACGTTCACACCAAAAACAGAAAAGCAAATCACAGTATTGCTTAAAAATCTCGACGGGGATTTTAGTAGCGAAGAAATCTTACAAGAGCTAGTAAATACAAACACCTCAGATCTGAATTTCCTGTCGGTAACTAGGTTCCAAACCCTCAAATCAATTAAAGACAATAAAACCCTCCCCATATACCTCGTGAAACTCTCACCCGAGAGCAAAATAGAAAAACTAAATAACATAAAAATACTACTTCACACATCCATAAGCTGGGACAGATTGAAAAAAAAAACACAAACACAATGCAGAAGATGCCAAAGGATTGGGCACGCAGCAATAAACTGCAACCTGGAGTACAGGTGCGTAAAATGCGACCAAAAACACGAACCAGGCAAGTGCGCGCTACCCCCTCTCACCGACTCTAACCGAATAGAAGCTACACACAAACCCTACTGCGTTCATTGTAAAGATTACGGGCATCCCGCCTCGTACAGAGGCTGCCCAAAACTTCTTGAAAACAAACAAAAAATATTGTTAAAAAAAGAACTACTCCTCGCGGAAAAAAATAGAAAACTAAAGAGTCTGAACACTTTCATAAACCCGGGTATAACTTTCAGCGACGTACTCACTAAAAAAATTAAAACACCCACAACCACCAACATCCAAACACCACATCAAATAGATATCACAAACAACGATAAACTCACAAACACAAACCTCATCGACGAAATCAAAAACACAATAATAAACACAATCAACACCCAGATAAACCACCTCTCCACACAAATACAAGATAACACCAACAAAATAATGACAATATATGAATTCCTCGACCTAAACCACGACATTCAAATTCAATAGCCCGCGAAGCAATAAAGTAACTACCGAAAATCTAAAAATTGTATCCATAAATGTAAATTCTATTATCACAAACGAACGCAGAGCAACACTACAAGACTTTGTAGACAAAAAAAAACCAGACATTGTACTGCTTTGCGAAACAAAGCTAAACCCAAACCACCAAATGTACTTTAAAAATCACAACCTCATACGAACCGATAGGCCAAACTCCAAACAGGGTGGGGGAACCGCAATCCTAATTAGAAAGGACATTAGATATAACGAAATCAAAATTGACCCAAAAAATCTCGACAATACCATAGAACTCACAATAATCCAAACGACACTATCCAGAAACAGAAAACTTTTCTTTATAGCAGCTTATGCAACAAGCACCGGTAAAAAAGAATTTATTCCCACACTAGAACACATATTCCAAAAACTCCATTTAGATAAAATAGAAAACTACTATCTCCTAGCAGGGGATCTAAACGCCAAGCACACATCCTGGGGGAATAACACAAACAATAACAGAGGCATCACACTACACAGATGGACAATAGATAACCAAATTCAATACAAATTAGAGATGAGAAGTTCACTCACACCGTCCTACCCGAAAGGAAACTCTTACATAGACTTATGCATCTCCGACAACAGAATACAAATTACAAACCTAACAAACAATAAACTAAATAGCCTAAGATACGACAGCGACCATAGAGCACTAAACATGATAATCAAGATAGACAAAACACCCCTACTAGACTTCGAAACGAACGATCTAACGGGAAAACTCAACTTCAACAGAGCAAAATGGACAAAGTTTAAAAAACACCTTCTAAATCATTCACGCATAGAAATTCCAAACGACCGAAACATACCCACAAACGAGATAGACACATACATTGACAACATCAACCAAAACATAATCACAGCAATAGAACACGCAGTTCCCAGGTACAACACATCCGAAAACTCCACAGAAAAATTCATAAACACAGAAATAAAAAGACTCAGAAAACAGAAAAGCAAAATCCTCACATTACTAAACAACCACACGAGACACAAAACCAACTCCGAAATAAACACAGAACTCGTGAAACACCTAAAAAAAATACTCAAAAACACTAGACATCAAATAAAACTAGAATTCCAAAAATCAGTCAACAAGTACTGGAGACAGAAAATGACAAATATATCAATAAAAAATCCCAAGGACATGTTCCCGAAGCTAAATAACCTGTTCAGACCCAAACGACACGCATCCATAGAAACTCTGAAAATACCGACAAACTCAAACCTACTGCAAGATGCAAACATCAACACATCCTCGCTAAACACAGACAAAGACGGAAATTACACCATAGACAACCAAATGGACAAGCTAAACCTCCTAGGCGCTCACCTCCAAGCAGTTCACATTCAAAACACCCACATGGGCAAACAACAGTTAAGCAACATAATAAATACGAAAATCGAAGAGCTAAAACAGGAGATATCCACTGACACAAAAAACAAAAACACAGTCTGCACGTTCACACATCTAAACACATCTGACCAACCAAATGAAAACCAAACGCCACCAAATTACTTCACAAACCTACACAAACTCAAAGACATATTCAAAAAACTAAATAACAAAAAATCTTTTGGCCTCGACAATATACCAAACATAGTCCTCAAAAACCTCCCAACACAGTACATCCACTTCTACACAATACTATTTAATAACTGTCTAAACTCAACCTACTTTCCAATAAAATGGAAGGCAGCAAAATTAATAGCAATAAAAAAAAAAGGAAAAGATAGCAGCGTACCATCCAACTATAGACCGATTAGCTTATTGCCAAACATAAGCAAAGTATTTGAAGCAGTAATCAACTCAGCCATTAACTCACACTGCATCACAAACAACATCATACCAGAACACCAATTCGGATTCAAACACAAACACTCAACAACACACGCGATCACAAAATTCCTCTCAGATGTGTGCTGGGCTAGAAACGCAGACAACTGCACAGGGGCCTGCCTCATTGACTTGGAAAAGGCCTTCGATACGGTATGGATCGAAGGTCTCTTCTATAAACTAATAAAGAAAAAGATTCCAAAACATCTACTCAAAATATTATGGAACATGCTAAGCGGCAGAAAATTCTATGTATACGAAAATAACACAAAATCATCAGAATACTTTTCAATTAAGAACGGACTTCAACAAGGAACTGTGAACTCCCCCATCCTGTTTAACATATACATAAGTGACATATTAAACTTATTCAACCTAAATAACGACAGCAACAAAAAAGCCATCGCCTTCGCAGACGACCTCATAGTATACATAAACGGCAATAAACCATCCGTTATAAAAAAAGAACTTCAAACAATATACAACCAGGTACACGACTACTGTACCACCTGGAAATTAAAAATAAACGAAAGTAAATGCGAAACTATCCTGTTCAGGCCCTATATATCGATAAGATCAACAGCAAATTCAGATGTAAGAGCGCACAGCAAAAATTTCAAAATACTCCCCACCAATAATGTATATAATGCAAATAATAACATACCCAACAAAAACGTAGTGAAGTACTTAGGCGTAAACATAGATTTTAAGCTAACATTTAAGGATCACGTAAACATTCAAATCATCAAAGCCCGCAAAGCATTTCTGGCCCATAAAAAAATTTTTTACTCCAAAGACCTAACAGCGGAGGTAAAAATATTGTGCTACAAATTATTAATAAGACCCATCATCACGTACGGATGCCAAACATGGTTCAATATTAGTGCTACGGTTATGGAAAAAATACGCCTACTCGAGAGAAAATGCATTCGAGCCTGCTTAAACAGATATAGATCGCCAGAGACAAACTACACTAAATACATCAGCACATATAAACTTTACAACATGGCAAAGATAACACGCATAGACATTTTTATACTTAAACAAATCAGAAACGCATGGTTCACAATCCATAAAAACTCTACAAACACTCTAATCACTCACACAGTATACCCACAACAACTCTACTTTGAAAAAGCCAGATCCACAGGATACATTCCACCCGAAGCATTTACCTACTTAGATTCAATAGGCATTATCCAAAACACAGAACACACCCCACTAATATACCATTACAACAGAAAATCTGACGACACAAAACTACTTTACAATCCAGACATAAATCTAAACAACAACAACCTCAAATTTCTACACAAACTCACACTCCACGACACCAAAAGCAACTTCACGAAAAACACAGACAAATATTGGTGGCTCGAGTAGGAGACGTACAATCAGAACCGTAGCATTAATACAAAACTATAAAACTGCAATCCTGCACATAACACCATAGCAGTCCACTGTACAAGTATTAAAAATTCTACTTCCTCACACTCCCATCCCCCCCTTATAGTCAAGTTAAGTATAGTTTTTAAGCCTTTCTATACTCTTAAAGCTACCACTATAATTATACCTATATATATATATATATATATATATATATGTAAAAAAAAAACAAACCCCTCCTACCGATAAGTGTAAATAAATATTATTACTGTACATTATTTAGGCTACGCGTACTCTCCCGTAGAGTCATTAGTCTATAAGATTTTCTGTTAATATAGTTTTAGATCCTATTTGTACGTTTAAGGAACTGTTAATCTGTTATGTATATTTTATGGCTAATAAACGTATGTTACAAAAAAAAAAAAAAGTGTCTAAGGCAGGCACAGACAAATATTGGTGGCTCGAGTAGTAGACGTACAAACGGAACCGTAGCATTAATAGAAAACTATAAAACTGCAATCCTGCACATAACACCATAGCAGCCCGCTGTACAAGTATTCAAATTCTACTTCCTCACACTCCCTTCCCCTCACATAGTCAAGTTAAGTATAGTTTTAAGCCTTTCTATACTCTTAAGGCTACCACTATAATTATATCTATATATATATGTGTGTAAATAAAACAAACCCCTCCTACCGATAAGTGTAAATAAATATTATTACTATACATTATTTAGGCTAGGCGTACTCTCCCCTAGAGTCATTAGTCTATAAGATTTTCTGTTAACCCTTTGCGGACGAGAAAGAAATAACACTTAACAAATTTCCATTCAGTTATGAATTAATCACAGACAGAACTTAATAATACTTAACCAATTTCCGCCCAATTATTATGAAAAGTGCTTATTAGTATCACTAGCTTCTTATATTTATTATGTCATTTCTATTACTGTCTTTATATTAGTGTCACAAATTTCTTGTTTTGAAAATCGACATTTACCCAGAAAATTGAGAGTTTCGGCGGCTATCTGTCCGCAAAGGGTTAATATAGTTTTAGATCCTATTTGTACGTTTAAGGAACCTGTTAATGTGTTATGTATATTTTATGGCTAATAAACGTATGTTACAAAAAAAAAGAAAAAGTGTCTAAGGCAGGGCCTGCTAGGTAGCCTTACTGATGAGTCCACTATAGTAGGCCCAGGACGAAACGCAACACCCTTCCTTTTCCTATCCTATCCCCTCTCCACACGCCTTTTATTAGGTGAATCATAAAACATCATAGAAATTGATTATTAAAAATTCTTTTGTTTTAATAAACGAGCAATGTACATTACATTACAATAACAATAAGATGAATACCATGTGTGACATTGTTACAAATTTTTTACACATTTTTTCTTTTTACATGTGGCGTATATACAAATTTTTTGGCGCGTATGCAGAATGATTTCTTCTCGTCCCTCCTTTCTTACGAGCGATGTTTCGTTATACTCTCGCGAAGCTTATTAGTTCACGTTGGCGGGAAAATCTTGTTGAATGGCACGCGACTGAAAATGTCGTTGCTGATCTTGGTGAAAACTAGACCGAAAGTTTCCTCGTAAGGTGCTTGCAGTTCCTTGAACAGCACGTCCGAGTTTTCGTTAATGAAACGGTTCATTTGCTCCCCTGTGAACAGAGAAACACGCAATGAATTAATATCCTTAGCTTCAACCTTTAATTTAAGCAATCAACACTGGAACTATCGACGATTGAGATATACTTATTTGTACCGAAGAAATAAACATGATAGATATTTGCAAAGCGCACGTGATTATTAGTACAATAGATCTCCATTAATATTTTCTATAAAAAATCATCGAATATTCTAAAAAATGCATCGTTGCAAGTTTGTATAATTTTTATGGCAAATTTGTAACCAGTCATTTTGACTGGTTTGGTAGTTCTAGTGTTAAGGATGTACGTTGCGTTAACGAAACATTTTTTTCGTAGCTTTTTTAAACGTTATAAAATTGTACAACCTATGCGGAGAAAGAAATAATTATGAGAACGTGACTACATAGATCTTTGGAATATCTTTTCGCAAATACGTTGATATTCAGCGCTATTCAATAACGTAGTTTGTGAAATTTTGATCGTTTATAATTTCCTTTACGAGTATTCGAATTTGCAAACTAAAACTTTCAAGCTTTTGGTATTTTCAATTTCAGAACTTTTAAGCGTTAAAAATTTCCAAATATTTAAGTGTCAAGAGATTTTAAGCCATTAAGATTTACAAGTTATCTCAGTTTGTACATATTAGAATTTTTAAACCTTTGGAATTTTATACATCTGGAAATTCGAATTTTAGGATCTCCAAGCTTTTAAAATTTAAGGTTTCAAATTACGTACTAAACATTAAGGTTCTCAAGATTTCGAAGCTTCAAATCTTTAAAATTGCAAAGCATTTTAATTCCCAAATATTAGAATTTTCGTGTCTTTAAAATGTGTAATTTTGGAAATTTGCAAATATTCCAACCTAAGAATTCTTACAATTTTGAACTTTGAAATTTTCTAATTATTAAATAGTATAATATTTAAGTCTTTGAAATTATTAAATATTATCATTTTCAAGCCTTTGCAAATTATTAAATATTATAATTTTCAATCCTCTGAAATTATTAAATATTGTAATTTCAATCCTCTGAAATTATTAAATACTATAATTTTCAAGCCTTTGAAATAATAAACCTTTGGAATTTTCAAGCCCCACGGTTCTAAATTTGCATAATAAATTCTGGGAGTTGCCCGTAGGTGTTATCTTGACTAAACAAGATCTAAACTAGAGTCGAAACAGAATAATGTAGAACCACGCCTGTAAATGCAAACATATTTATCCTAAAAAAAAATTCCACTGTGCAATTGTGTGTAACCTTACAAAGACCAAGAAAACATTTTTTAAACGGTCAATGTTACGGTATATATATATAGATGTCTCGTACGTGATGCATTATTCTAATTTGTATAGAAACGATGACCTCGCCGGATAACAGAGATCATATTTTTCCTTTCCTGCGAGCGGAATGACAATTATCCTTATTGGAGCTGCATGAATCAAGTGTCCCCCATAAATAACGATTCTAATGAGCCTCGTCCGAACTCGAAATATGACTCACGGTGCATCATTGAGAATGAAAATTATGCTATTAAAGTTTTCCTTGAATATTCCTATATTTTCTTTTCATTATTCTCTGTACGATCAATCAAAACGTTCACGATCGTTTGAAACTTTAATGCTAACAACATTTTGCGGAAATGTTTACTTTGAAATCGACGGTCAATGAAATTGTTGATAATTTTAACATTAAAATTATCAAACCGTTCAAAGTGACTATCTGTTGATTGATTATAAAAATTATGTAAACTTGCAGCGATACATTTTTGAGACTATTCATCGACTTTCTATTGAAATGATAAATAAAATTTACTCGACTTGCAATATATACCTTTTTCAAGTGTCTATCATTTTTATTTCATTGATACAATTACGTATACTTTAATCGTTGGCAGTTTTAGTTTTAAAAAGAAAAAGCAGATGTGAGATTTTCCTTCTATGAGTCGATATTATAACAGCGAAGGTGTAAAATCAGAAAAAGGTGGACTATTTTATTGATGCTCCTAATATTATACAAATACACCTTTGAACAATTTAGCAACCTTCTTTGGTCTCGAATCATCTTGTTTCCCAAACTTTCTGAGCTCCCAACTAACTCATTTATAACATTTTTATTCACTTTCACTTCAACAAAATAATTAAAGTGAAGTCTAAAATAGTAAAGTGTTTTATTGCTGTTCAAATAAACCTTCAAATATTATTACATAATAGTAAATTAGGGAATTAGTTTATGTTGCAGATCAAATCTGCTGGACGAATATATATACGCCTTTCTTAGTAAATAGATTAAAGTTCTTCTTTCCTACTTGCTCGACAATACCGTTCTGATAACCGAAAGTTTCGTTAATCAATTTCCGATAATCAAATTCTCAATCAATAACCAATTCTCAATCAATAACCAAGGCTCGGATAATCGATCGTTCCGTTAATCGTTGTTCTGATAATCGAGGTTCTACTGTAATAATTACCTAGAATGTTGTCTCCATCGAAAAGGTTCTCGAATCTTAGGCTCACACGGCTAGGGTTGAACTTCACCACGTATTTCTTGATTCTCAAATAAGTCTCTCCGTTCTTCTGGTATTTCTCGCAATATATATCGTTGTGCGATTTCAAATCGTCTGTAATAAAGTTCAACATTTAAAGAGATTTAACATAGAGTTAATATTCAGTCAATATAAGAAATATATACACTGACAGACTGAAAAGTTTTGAATCGCTACACATATTAAAAAATGTAGAAATTCAGAAACGAGAAAATTTAGAGATGCGTCACCTTAACAAAATTTTTAATGAAAAATCTATAAACGTAACGGGAGATTAGTATTAAACCGTAGAATATTAATTTCGGATTAATGCAAAGATTATTAGAAGATTGCATGCGAATATAAATCAAAAAGTGATTCCAAACTTTTGGCCAGCAATGTACATATGTAGTTATATAGATTCAACTGATTATAGCACTCTAAATTTTGTTTCTACTTCTTTCAGTAGCTTATCATTAGAAAGTAGCTTCTTCATACATTAAAATCTGTAAAGATTATTAGAAGATTGCATGCGAATATAAATCAAAAAGTGATTCCAAACTTTTGGCCAGCAATGTACATATGTAGTTATATAGATTCAACTGATTATAGCACTCTAAATTTTGTTTCTACTTCTTTCAGTAGCTTATCATTAGAAAGTAGCTTCTTCATACATTAAAATCTGTAAAGATTATTAGAAGATTGCATGCGAATATAAATCAAAAAGTGATTCCAAACTTTTGGCCAGTAATGTACATATGTAGTTATATAGATTCAGCTGATTATAGCACTCTAAATTTCGTTTCTACTTCTTTCAGTAGCATATCATTAAAGAGTAGCTTCTTCATACATTAAAATCTGAAAACACGCAATTTTGTCATTTTTAATTTACCATTATTATTTAAACTAGGTACTTTATTTTGTCCCCAACTTATGCGAATGTCCCTTAAGTATGGGCAGACAAATCTAAAAGATCCATTTTTATTTTGTCCCAATTTATAAGTTCGACGCTGCACAGAAATCGTCCGTAATAAGGTTCGACGTTTAAAGGGATGGTTAATATTCGAATAAAGAAAAAGCGTAGCGATTATGACGATGAGAATGACGAAATATACTTACACATGGTAATGTTAGATTTCCCGGATCCCCTAATAGGCAGAAGTAACACTTTTCCTTCGAGTTTGTAATCGGCTACGAAGTCCACTTGGGGATTGATCGAATCCGACGACAGTAAACATTTATCCCAGTCGATGCTAAAAAAGGAGTTTTCCTGTTAATTGCTGTATGCCTTCGATTTAATTGAATATTCCGCGTCAACATTGCAGTTTTTCCTTCTATTTATGAATGTTCATTATTCAATACGATAATTGTGTAGTTGCGTTTCTTACTATGTCTTATGATAGTTGTGTAAATTTACATTCGTAGCGTTAAAAAGTTTACTTATTCCTATTATTGCATTTTTCAACCTCCGGTGCGAGACAACGTTAATTATCGAATAGAATTTTCTACGTAACTCGAAAATAAAATTACTGCGGATTCGGATGCATTTATGGAAAATTTCATTACGCCAAAAAGAAGAAAATCCACATATGCAAAATGTACAGAGTAAAGTGCATTTTAAATTACTTAGAGGGTAAAATAAACCACGGCTTATGTTTTATTCTTTTAGTTGTATTCGGAAAATTATGAATTTTCATTAAGCATAAATCTCTTATGCAAATTCATCTACTTTTTTCACAACAGTCTAAATACTAAATATTTGATGAATATTTGTATAAATGATATTATTTTGTGTTAGGATTTGAATGAAATGAATATTTTTCATTAGATTGGTGCACATGAAATGTTTTAATATTGTTTTTTCGTCAATTGTAATAAACCCGGTTAACGAAATAAAAATTTGCTTTAATATGCGCCTGTAGAATATTAAAAATAATTATAATAAACTTGAGGAAACGTCAGTGTTTGGCATTACAAATGAATTGAAATATTTCCCTACTTTCTGATAGAAGTATAAATTTAGAGAATATTTATAAAACCTGCTGAAAGTATAAATCTGGCATTTGGGACAGCTTATACGAATATTACAATAATTTAATATTGATTTGCAAAGTTCGACACTGACAATTTTTCGTAGTATAATAAATCGAACAGAAAATCAGAAAATTCTAGAACGAGCGACGTTTATAAATGTAGAATAGTGAAACTAGATAATTACTGGAAAATTGTAGAAATTATTTTAATTAAGTATGTAAATACAGCGTACTGAAAAATCTACTTGTGTTCGAAATTTTACGTTGAGTAACATATCACGTGCACCGATTTAATATAAAGATAAAATGAATCGTTCAATTTCTTAGCACAAAAAGAGCGAAAACTTTCAATTTCAACGAGGTATTTATTTTTCCTCGTTGCTTCGTTCAACACCAATTCCGCCCATATTCGGCGGAATCATAAACGAGATCTCCAAGAACATTGTAAACTTCTTTCGTAAACGCATATTACATAACAGCCAACCAGTGGTTACTTTTATTGGATTAATTTTATTTACGAGCTATATTCTTGTGCTTCTCTTTAACATCTTTACGATTTCTTCGTAAGCCACATATTGCTAACTTTATATACAGGGTTGTATTTTAGAATTCGCAAGCGTTTAAGGTACGAAGCATATGAAATTATTAATATTTTGTACGTATTCTTAAGCCTTTGAAATTCAAATCGCGTACAGCTTTTAAATATGATGAATTTTGAAATGTTAGATTGTCGCATTGTGATATGACCGATTTCACGTAGCATAAATTTTAGCAGTCATTAATTAATTAGAAGTGACATTAAATGACGTTTACTGTACACGAATATAAAGCTTGTAGCTTGCTGAATTGAACGCTATTTAAAAGGGAATGGTGAATAGTGAAGTAAAATGAGCTATGTCCACTTCGTTGTGTTGTTCGAAACTTTTTAGTTGACGGTATTTAATTTATTTTAAAACGGAAAATCCAAAGTTAACATATCCGTCTTACCTGACTGTCTGCTAAATGTAGAGAAGGGGAAAAAAATGAAATAAACCTATCATCAATACTTACTTGTAATTTTTGACTTGAAAATGTTTCGTGAGACCGTATAACTTAATGTTTCTGTACTCTTGCCGTACAGCTACTGATCCTTGCGATTCTCCGATTTTTACATTGTCCACAGACAATGGTTCCACGGGTAGAATTTTAAAGTTTCTCAAACCTGCGAAGAACATTTATTTTCATTTTCTTTACGAGTGATCCAGAAAGATTTTCTCTCTTATCGTTAGCCATTGTATATTGTTTGCTATCATATCTTTTCTAAAAACTACACAAAGATGTACATATTACATTTATTATTACATTATCTACATTGTCTACATATTATCATTACATTATCTAAATTATCTACATATTATCTACATATTACTGTTACATTATTTACATATTATTATTACGTTATTTACATATTACAAAATATAGGGTGAAACACCCGAACAACTCGCTTACTTTTAACAAATTTTGTAATTAAATCTGTACGTATTTGCGACTATTTGATGTCGCGTCGATAAAATAACGATCAATCATTTTATTATCAAGAATTCTGACTCAGACGTATTTTCTATTACACTTGACCAGTGCAACCTTGAATGACCTTCATTTATAGGTCATCGTATTCATCTAAAAAGGTTCTATCAGAATGTAAATAAAGAACGATATCATCCCGTTTAAAAGAACCAGTTTGGCATTTATATCTCCTCAGTACCTTCACATATAAACAAATTATTGACATCGCATTATGAGCCACTTGAATTTGAGTAACTTTTGTCTGACACTATTACTTCTATTGGTAAAAGCAAGTGATTTATTCGGATGACCTGTTTTAGGTGTATATAATGTTTGTAAATTATTTGTGTCGATCTTTATCAGTGGTTTAGAAAGCTTAGGAAAAGTTGGTAAAATCAAGGAGAACCTCTGCAAATTGTTATGCACGATTATATCACAGAAACTAATGCCAGTTTCGAGGAAACGCCGCGTGCATTGCCCCGGTGAAATCATCGAAGTATACTGCACGTTGTCGTTCGATGATTCGAATATTGTGAAGAAGTATAAAAGAGACGAGTACATAATTTATTTCAGCTCCATTTGGATTTGAACTATTGCAATCCATTCCATGGATCCAATTCATATTTAATATGAATTCATTTCAATGAATTCAAATCAATGAATTCGAATGAATTTCAATTCACATCCTATTCATACTTAATATGAAACCTATATTTAATATGAAACCTATATCCAATATAAAACCTATATTTAATATAAAATCTATATTTAATATAAAATCTGTATTTAATGCAAATCTGTATTTAATATAAAATCTATATTTAATATGAATTAATATGAAATCTATATTTAATATAAAACCTATATTTCATATAAAACCTATATTTAATACAAATCTGTATTTAATATAAAAACTATATTTCATATGAAACCTATATTTCATATAAAACCTATATTTAATATAAAATCTATATTTAATACAAATCTGTATTTAATATAAAACCTATATTTAATATAAAATCTATATTTAATGTAAAAATTGTATTTAATATGAATTAATATGAAATCTGTATTTAATATAGAACCCATATTCAATATGAATTAACATGAAACCTATATTTAATATGAAACCTATATTTAATATAAAACCTATATTTAATATAAAATCTACATTTAATATAAGATCTGTATTTAATATAAAACCCATATTTAATATAAAATTTAAGGTTAACATAAATGAGTAGAGGAAATTGTTCTACTTTATTCTTCGTGAAAAAAGTAAAATGCACGCGTTACTTATGGGATGAGCTAATCTTTGCGTTGAGTGCTGTCATATAAACCACGCAATTGACTACGTAGTACTTAGAAGGTAGAGAAATAATTTCCAATCTCTTGGAGGAATACTCGAGATGTTGAAGTAGAAAACTGGGGATTGGAATCTTTCTAGAAAATGTTGCGATTGCAAGGAATTACAAAACGTGCAGGGCGTTTGTGTTAATGGCACAAGTTTCTCCTGTGCTACAGTGAAATTTATACGCTTCCATTAAGGAAAAGCTAATTACACTAATTAAGCTAAAGAACTTCCGTTAAAAAATACAAATAGGAAATTGACTACTAAAATACTTACTGTTAGTAATTTATTACGAAAACACATCTGATTACGTTTAATATAATTTGTCTTGGAAACGAAAAACGAGGATCGCAATGCTGCAACGTACAAGGAATGCAAAATGGCAGAACTATCGATGGAAAATGATCGTTTGATAGTAAAAGTAGTGGAGATACTAGTTTCTCAATGAAAATTGCGATGGTGGTGGCTGCATTCGGTCAAATGAAATAGTTACATAATTTTATGGTAAATAATCACAACTATTACGGGTTAAGTTTATAGTCTCGTGGTAATAATGTTAATTGGTTGGTCGCGCTTCGAGAAAGGTTAATAGTTCACCGATTGATGTTTCAACAAATGCAGCGTAACAAATATTCCGTTTGTCGAGGATAAATAAAAGGTGCTTTAAAATTTTTACGGCTATTCCAAGAAAAATGGTAAACCTTCGAATTAACATTTTTAGCGCCCATTTGTGAATGAAGTTATTTTTAACCGCAACAAGATTCTATTAAACCTCGAAAAATTCGAAATAAAATCAGGATTAAGTATTACCAGGAATTTGTGTAACTGAAAACGAATATTATTGAACAATGGGAGAACCATTTCGATAAAATCTTTTTACATAAACTATTCTTCAGAATTTTTACAAATATTTCATTACCATATTAAGATTTAAATAGAAGAAGAGCCAAATTTTTTGTTGTTGTTTTAGCTCTTCATAAAAACTCGCGCAATAGAGGATTAATATCCGATTGTGAATCATTCGTAAGTCAAAATGATTAATTCCAGTATATGAATTTTTTTAAAATTTCAGTGCCAGACCACTTGATTGGAACTTAATTTTTCATAGCCAAAATAAGCTTTTTTAACACGTGGGCTGAACACCGTAAAATGAGAAAAATGTTTATGGTCATGAAATAATAAACAATTTATAAAAATAATACCGCGTATTGCAATGTTACATTATTCGACGAATTTTATATGTCGCTGGATAAAAGTTATACGTGTAATAATACATTCTACAGTGTTTATTACAGTTTGAATTTTAATTCGTTAAATTCGTTAAATGAGCGACTCATTAACGAAGGAAAGAAGGCATTTTTTAATAGGATAAAACCTAATAGGATAAAATATACGAAACTTACCTCCGGCTAATGAAGCAACAACGTCTGTGATAGAGCTGGCGATACACTCATGAAACTCGTCTTTCGCTAACGACATGGGGCATTTCTTCCAATTGCTCGCTATGAAAAAAAAAGAAGAAAGAAAAATAACAAATAATAATAAGATACGAAAATTGAGAAGAATATGAAATTAACGGGAAAGAGTGAAAAAATATCGCATTCAGCGATTATGTAAGCGGTCGTCGCTGCATTGCAGTGGATCCAATAAAGTGCAGCACCAGTTATGTACGAAGCCGAATTGAAGCTCGGGATTGACTTTCTCTTTCAGACCGTGTCCCCGGTGCTCTCTAATGGCTTTCCGATCGATCGATCCGTGAAAATCTATTTCGGACGTGCGACTATTTAATTCTTCGTATGGAAAACGTCCCACATTTTCTTTTATACCCAACTCGCGTGGCGAGACTTTTTTCTTTAAATCGACGCAAAAAGTTTCAAATTACAAAATGAAAATCTTGTGCCACAAAGAGTTAAAGAGTTAAAAACAACGATTCTCGGTTTCTTCGCGTCATCGGAGATCGATCACTTTTTTTTTCCTCCGTCATTAACATTGACCATAATATCGATCTCTCTTTGAATGCTATTGCAATTTTGTGCAACACGTGGCTTACAATTATTGTTTTTTTTTTTTTTTTTTTTTGTAAGTGTCACGAGATTGGGAAATCAATTTTATTGGGTCGAAAGGAAACGTTCGTATACATGCGAAGTAAGTTGGTAACATTCTATTATATAATTCGTTAGTAGTTATAATATTTGTTATTTTTACATTTCGATTTTGATAGAAATGGAAATTAATTTCTAGTAAAACAATGTAACTGAATAGATTAAATGGACTGTGGATTTTTATGCAAATTCGTATCTTCGAAGATACATTCAGAAAAATGGATCCCAAATAGACATTAATTCCATCCCCTAAATGTAATGCGTGTTGTACTTTAAATATTGTATATAACTCTTCTAAATATAATAAATGTAGTGTTAAAGCACGTTATATTATAATGTATAATAATATTTATATCCACTTTTACACGAACAATCCAAACTAATTTGCCCTAATTAGTCTTTAATTTCCTCCCCTAAGAATAGCCTGATTAACAGCTGTAAAACTACTGTAATATTTTCATATTTACGAATCTTCAAGATCCATTTATTCGAAAATGAAACTATCCGTGGAAAAATATCAACTTACACTTTGGATTTATATTTTTATTTAGATTCACCCACTTTCAGTTTATAACAGAGTTTATGAGTTCGAGTCATCATTTTTCAAAGAAAAAACTCATCAATTGATTCACAAGTAAGTTTTCGAACAGTCATTTAAAGTTGTAGAGATTGAAAATTAGTTTACACGTTAAAATTGTATTCGATCGTCGCAAATAAACATTGTAATTTGTAAAAAAAAAGCACTAATTTAATTTGCACACTTAATGGTTGAAGTCAAAGAAATTGGAAGATTTCAATATTTCTTTAAAGAAAAAAAATACTTCGTCAGCTTTGTTTATTTCGTCGAAATTCATAAAGCAATTTGTAAAGCATTAATTCTCGACTGTCATGTAACATAAAGTTGTTTATCTAATGTGAAAATAAGTAGCGCGTTTTTAACTACTAATTAATATCAAGAAAAAACGTCTTAAAAGATAAACAACTCTAGGAATACGATCACTTTTCACCTTAAAAGATAAAACATCGAATTCTATTATCATTCTATCATAAGAAATTAAATGCCTTAAAAATCCCATATTAAATTTCGATCAATTACCAGAAACCATAATCTATTTATTTCTAACAATCGATTTTCACCAGTACATATCGTAAAATAAAAATTGAACTGTCTAAATATCTGTTTTGACAAAATTCAGCTGTTAAATGTATCAAAAATGCCATCATTAACTTCGATCAATTATTGTCAAAAGCTATAATCTACGATCTTCAACCCTAAATATTCTAAAACCAAAAACTTCAATGTTATCAACAATTATATCTCTCAATAGTTCCATCTTTAACTTCGATCAATTATTATCAAAAGCTATCATATTATAATAAATAATATTAAGCTACAAAAGCTATAGCAACTTTAAATATTCTAATACCAAAAATTCAATGTTACCAACAATTATATCTCTCAATAGTTCCATCTTTAACTTCGATCAATTATTATCAAAAGCTATCATGTTATAATAAATAATATTAAGCTACAAAAGCTATAATAACATTAAATATTCTAAAACCAAAAATTCAATTTTACAAACAATTATATCCCTAGAGAATTCCATTTTCAACTTCGACCAATTAATTATTATCGAAACCTATAATCTACGATCATCAACCCTAAATATTCTAGAACCAAAACTTCAATGTTACCAACAACTATATCCCTTAAATATTCTATCTTTAATTTCAACTAACTGTCAAGATCAAGCAAAAACTAAAACTAAAACAATAATTAAAAGATACTAAAATTACTTACGAAGATCCATAGCTGTGGCCACTGCCAAGATGGCTGCAGTCACGAACAACCCTGTTATCGATATTTTCCCCATATTGATCCTGTTAAATGGTTATTCGACGAGCAGCCCACCAGCAGTCTTTTCACCAGATGAAAATTTCTTCGGACAGCTGAATATGAACTGAAAGAAACGGTCATTCATGCAGTGTATTTAAGCAGCACGATCGCCCCACCACCTGACCGTACAGGTACGCGTGCCTCTTCCTTGCGAGATTATGCGAAAAGAAAAAAAGAGCAAACTCTTTCAAATAATACATCAGTCGAGTGGTAGACACAGTGACACACGAACTCGAGAACCTCGAGATGATTCACGAATGCCAGCGGGAACGATGATGGAAAATCTTAAATCTTCCATCTAAATCGAGATTTACATGCCCCCGTCGGCAAGCATTACCACTGAACGAGAATTGCAATTTTTATCTTCCTCTTTATGCATAATTCACCGTCTGTGTTTCATCATTTCGCATATGTGCCGCTCATTTGCCAAATCGGCTAACTTCCGAAGGCAAAACTTAAGGAAATATATACAATATTTTTTACAAATTTAATTAAACACTGTAAAATTTATTACCATTGACGCATTATTAACCCCTTCGCTATAAACTATGTAAATTAAAAGCATTCTCGATTCTTCTTACATAATTATAATTCTACTTCTTATACGTATAATTATAATTCATCGCAATAATAAATCAAATTCCGATCATAGAGGATTAAAATTCCCTTAATCACCATTAATTACGTTTTATTAAGTTATAGTTCTGTGTTGTGAACAGAACACCGATTAGAAAATTACTGAATTAACAGGTTAAACGTTGACACTAGGTTTACGTGCCGCGTCAATTTGACGGTTTTTAAATTTTATACTTAAAAACACATAGGTGAAAAATATTATTTATCAGTAATTTATGTTGACTTTAATTGATGTACTAATATGAATACGTATTACGATTCATCCCCTCCCCCCTCGATCTTCTAATTTTGAATATTTAGATACAGCATACCTATTTTTTCGGAAACCGGTCAAATTATACAATTAATAAATAAACCTAGGGTTAATCGAGTACTTTGGTATCTACTAAAATTTGGAAAAATTCAAAAAGTGAAGGTAATCACTTTGACCTGCGAACGACTTATTTAGTACAGGGTTAAGATCACTGCAATGGTTACTTTATGCGCACGTCGAACGCGTTCACGTTGAAAGTAAAAGTATTTTGCATACACACGTACTATGTTTGTTCCTTTTTTTCCTTTTTCCCGTTCCTTTTTTCGCGTTTAGGAGAACATCCGGCTCCACAGAAGCTTTCCATGCAAATATGTTATCCTTTGTGCAATCCGAGCGATCATCTACCTTTATTGACTTTCTTAATCATCTCCCAAATTTGTTTTTACGTGCCACAAGTTTGAAGAATCGGTCATTTTTTTCGTTCCACGCATACGCAATTATTTTTGTCAGAAAAGCATTGAAGTGTATTTGTATGGAACGAATTAATAATAATAAATCATGTTAAGAAATATTTGCAAAATAATCAACCATCGATAGACATTTTTCACGCAAATATATTACTATGAGAAACGAATTCTCACCTTAGCTTAATACTTAATAGAATGCGGATTTTCATGTATTTGTGGGAAATTTCGATGCGCTAAAAGGAACAAAATCTTCATAACACGTAAAAATATCAGATAATGAAGGAAGTTCGTGTTAATCAGTAGAAATAAATCTTAATCTCTGCAATCTCAATCAATGGATATAAATCTGAATCTCTATAACCTTAATCAATAGAAATAAATCTTAATCTCTGTAATCTGAATCAATAGAAATAAATCTTAATCTCTATAATCTTAATTAATAGAAATAAATGATACGCAAAGTAGATCAAATGATGCTTTATTCAGAAAAGCTTCCATTATACTTTACCACTTTATTATAATTAATACGACCACTATTATAATATTATGATATTATAATTAAAGGATCACTAATTTTGGGCCAAAAAATCGTAAATTTTTGAAACACTGTAACTCTGTTAAAAATCATCTTATATTAGAATCCTGATGTCTTTAAATTAAAACCTGAAGCCTCTATTTTAACGGATGACGTTGTGGTTTTAAATTTCGTTTCTATTTAATACTACAGCATGAAGTTAATACTATAACATTAAGTGTATGTCTAATAAATATTTTAGAATGTGACATAATATTTTTAGAAATTATTATAGATATAGACACTGTCCTAACGTGACTTCCTAAATTATTTTCCTTGGTAATAAACTTTATTTATTAGGTATTTAGTTATTAATTATTTAGATTAAGATTCTTTTCTATAAAAAAGGAGACGTATAAAAAATTCATTTTAGTCAGTCTACCAACAACGAAAATAAATCGGATGGTCCACTTGTTCGTTTGTCTTTGTTTTTCGTTTTTAAAGTTTTTCGTATATCGATTAGAATACAAGTTAGTCTAGGAATTTGTTTTTTTTTTATAATAAAGTACTGGTAACAAATTCGCATCGATCGTTGACTACTTTCAAATTTGTTAAATAATTCATAAACCAGGATTCCGTTACTGTCCTTCCTATTTTTAAACACTATCGATTATCGGAAAAAAATCATGCGTTTATTTCGTTTTATCGTAAGCCACGTAAGAAACTGAATTACAAAATTTCAATCTCTATTAAGCCATGTATCTTTTAAAGGCCAATGTAATATGACATCATATTAGCGACACCTATTCATAGCTTGCAATTTATTTCTTCGTTATTTATTGCCCCCCTTCTATTCCTAAACAACAAATAATCCCCGTCAGCACTTTGCAATCTCCTAATCGCGTATAAGAAATTATTTCTTCATTCGCCGATCAACCTTCTTCCATCTATAAATTATACTTTTCCATGGTTAAGAATTATTTCAGTTTTACGATCGGACCATTCGCGCGTGTATCATCGATTTGGCTAAAAATTCGAACGTCATTGACTGGAAATCGCCAGCCAAGACCTAAATCGCCTCGTTTATGGCAGAAAGCGTCCGCCATAGGATCGAAGGATCCACGCTATGGAATCGATCAATTCTCGCGGTCATTGCGACCGTCATCGTGGCTAAATGATCGAGAAACGTGATACGACCTTGTTACGATGTGAACGGTCGATTAAATATGCACATGGCTTTCTCGAAGATACTAAGGTTACGCATTCACGGTCGTCCAGCACTGTTTTGAGGTTCACTGATCTCGTGTACGTTTAAAATAAGACTGCGGTTGATTCCCGTATAACGCAGTTTTAATACGTTTAACGTTGTACGAATTCGCGTTTACAGAAAATCGTCGAATAGTATAAAGTAACTTGATTAGAATGCTTATTACCACGTCAACTTCCGTTTTTCTCTGTTTTACTGATAGTGACACAGTTTTCTTTACTGATTTCTTAACCCTTTCGCTACGAAGGACTTAGGTAAAAGTCGCACAGCGACGACCAGCTTGCAGTACCGACCAAAATTGCTATTCGTTTCTGTCGGGATATAAGAGTATTTCTCGGGCAAAAACAAATCACTTTTGTATAAAAGTCTAACATAATTCGGAACCATAACATTCCTCCATTGTTTCTGAATTTTACGAAGCAATATATGTTTGTGTCCACGTTGCTATTTCCGTGTGTGAAAAGTTATTTTTTAAGATTCATATATTGCTTCTCATGTAAATAAATGATACTATTCTTTTCTTATAAATGTCTCTAGTCTACTAAGAGTATTATAAATAATATTAAGAATATTATTTATATTACAGATAAAACCTACGACAATTGTATAATATTCTAAATATTTTGTGGAAAAATATTGAATTCTATTTATAAAAATGTCTTTACTTTTCCAGAAATGCTGCTTTTGTTATTAACTCCTCAATTCCAACATATTTTCTTCGTTAATTAAACATGTTTTCACTTTTTGTGACTTAATAGTTCACTAGACACTCTTATGATTAGAAATTCAAATCTACTTTTTTCGTTAATTAAAGTTCCGTGTTATAACATTCTAATAACCATGCATGAAAATTAATAATTTATTAGGCACGTTCATGACGATCATAATTTATTCTTCAAAATTGTCTAGCTTTACGATTTTCCTATTAATTCGTACGTTTATACTTTACGGATAATTTTGTGATTGCAAGAATTAAAAGGCAAATGTGTTCACCCTAATCTTAATTAACGATAAACGACCAATAAAACATGTTTTCTCAGTTTGTGACAGGAATCTGATTCATTATTTGCAACGCATTAATGTTTTCCATTATTATTCCACATTCCTATTGAATTTCCTATTTATTATTCCTATGAAATAAATGAAACGAATAATCACCATAAATCAAATGTCCAATCTTAAGAAGTAAAACTATTAAAATTGCCAAATATAAACAAAATATACTGAAGCGTAATTTATTAACCTTTTCAGTGTTACGAACGCAAATATAACGCGTTTCTATTTTATAAACGCGACATGAATAAAGATTATCAATGTTTGAAGTCAATGTTTGGGAAAAGTATAAATATTCTATTTAATTCTGCGTAAGAAAATAAGTATAATAGTAACATTAAACAGCCCTTTGTGCAAAATAAATAAAAACAGTAGTGCTCGCTTAAATTTAAGTAAATCAGTGGTCGGTGTTACAATTGGGTTAAAAAAAAATTATAACAAAATGACCTCAAACTTTTTTTTATACAATCTATATATATTCACTGTCCTCGTTCATAGAAATAGATTTAAGCTCAGATTGATAAATTGAGCGGTGGAAAAATGGTAAAGCTGGAAAATTTAAATCTAAACTAGCAATTCTATTTAAATTTAAGCGATCAATGCTGTACTTTCGAATCAGAAGATTTCCGCATTCAAAGGGTTAAAAGGTGAAGCAATATGGAGGATGACAAAAGAAGCTAAAAAATGCCATTGATGACTTATAATTGCCAGGCGTTGACAACTAGCAATGCTCGTTATTTAAATAATGATCTGGTGGACAAAACAACTGGGCAACTGCACACAATTGGCGGATTTGAAATTCAAATGTTATTTACGAGCGACCAAGTTTAATCATTTTTTTTTTTTGGTGCAAACGAACAGTTTTCGGATGAATCGAAAATTGTGAAGGAATATTAGATTGGTGAATATGAAATGTTGTCTATTCGAATGAAAAATATTAGACATGAGTAAATTTTTCAAAATACAACACTAATATGTAGTTAAAATAATGTTTACGTATTTCTATACACTTCGTGTCAACAATTAATTGGCTTGATTATTATAAATTTATAAAAATCACCTATTTCAGAATTGTCTGATTTTCCTCCTGATTTTCTATCCAGTGAAAAATTATATTAATCTTAAATGTTGCGAATCAACGTTGAACTAGTTCTCTGCTCGTATAATACTTTTTCAAACCCCAGTTTCAATAGGTTTCATGGTACATTTGAAGTGTTCACAATTTTATTGTAATACACATATATCTATCAGGTCTAGAAATAATTGAGGTCGTTTTGTAACCTCATAAACATATGCTACAAAAACGACATCAATTATTGCTAGACCTGAGCAGCTAATTTTTCCTTCTTTTCAATATAATTAACTATTTTACAAAATTAACAAAAACTTTGCAAAAACGACATTTCATATGCACTAACCTGTAATAATACAAGAATATTTACGTCATGAATGAGTCATATAATACAAAATTAATTCAGTTAGTTATTCTTTTCCACACAAATCGCGTAAATCTTTCTACAAGTGTGTCCTCTTCTCGGTTTACTACGTTACAATGAATCGAATAATTGCACAGATTATGCATCTCTATATTCGTGAATTAGCCATATACATAATTCTTCGTAATAAATTTGAAATTCTAATTACAATAAAAATTCTATACGGTTTGCATAAAGTTAACCGCGCTTTAATATCTCCGATTTTTTTGTTCCATCTGTTATTATTCCATTAGCAGGTTTTCACGGTTTATAGTTTATCGTGTCGTTTTCTTGCAACAAATTTATGTACTGTGTCACTCACAATTATTCGAGCGATAAATATTCTACATTATATTTCGGTTTTATTATAAAAGATGGATAAATTTCCTACATTATACTTGGCACCAAATTATTGTTCATTAGAATAATTGGCAATGTTGTTACTGCTAATTGATTACAATTGTAAGTTCGTATCTTAAACCTAACACAATTTAAAATCTTCTAATAGTAATAGTTTTGCGAAATGCTATCAAAATTCGATTCTGATGGAAGAAAAATAATTACTGAAGCAATATTCGTCATCTTTTGAAATCGTTCGAACAATTGTGAAATAAAAAAATAGGTAATTATAAAGTAAACCTAATAAGTAAAATCTTCATGGTCATCAGGAAAAGTTACAAGTTTTTCGACCTCTCCCTTCACCGACGATGAGTTCCAATTAACAGTTCATGGACCTGTGCCCTTGGATTTTTATTCAAGAAATCTAACGTTCGCGTGCATCGTAGGACCATAAATTCAGATCTAATAGAGATAACCTGGAAAACAATCTACAGTTATTCAACGAAAACCTAACGCCTTCCGCGTTTCAAATTATTCAAATGGTGCTTTATAAACTTTTAAAATTCCAGTTCCATTAAGCCCTTAACGCGAAAGGAAATATAAATTAAATAGTATTTTCTTTTTCAATTGGAAAAAAATTGAAATTCGGGGCTTTGAAATGTTCAAGCGTTGACAATTTGAACTCGTCGAAAAACCGTATCGCGTGAACAATGTAATGTAATGCTATCTTACGAATCGCATTATTAGCGACGAGCAAGTTGACTTTTTTTTACTTTTGTCCCCAATCGACGCAGTGTTGCAGCGAAAGGGTTAACTTGTAGACGTACGCTTCTTTTCGTTGGCTTTTTTTTTCACAGGAAAGCAGGAAGAGATGCGGAATAATATACCGTAAAAAAACGAAGCGAAGAAGAAATTGCAGCTGCTTTTATGCAGAAAAATAATACCCGCAAGGGCAACCAGTCTCGAGCGCACTTCTCGTTTCGTGTTTCGCTGCCGTTTAACGAGATAAAGCGATCGTTCAAGTGTTCGCGTCGCGATGAATCACGGGGAAGTAAATACGGACGTTCTGACTTTAATTTATGCAACAATGCGCGTACGCGAACTTTTTGCAACGGCGCCTTCCTCGAAACGGCAAAGATTCCTCGTAGAAAATGGCAAATTCCTCCCCCTTTTTTTTCA
Source organism: Eucera pruinosa (assembly GCA_028830335.1). Lineage (NCBI taxonomy): Eukaryota > Metazoa > Arthropoda > Insecta > Hymenoptera > Apidae > Eucera > Eucera pruinosa. The sequence continues at coordinate 7,485,176 of JAMYCR010000014.1, read as the reverse complement.
CCTTCTTCGCGCGTTGCAAAATTCCTACATAGATCACAACTTTTTCCGTCCTCTGCGGGGAAAATTATGCAAGTAGAACCTTTCAACTTTTTTTCGCAGCAACAATTTGTCGAAAGGTATTAGGTCATCCTATAAGTAATGTTTCTTGAATTACGTTTTCGTAGAAATTGTTGGTATTCGTAACTCGAAAGTAGTACGTATACAATATATCAATATATCAATATATTTACTTATAAATAAATCAATGTATTAATACATCAATATATCTATATATCAATATACCAATATATCAATGTATCAATATATTAATATATCGATATATCAATGTATCAATATATAAACGTATCCATATATCAATATATCAATGTATCAATATACCAATATATCAACGTATCAATATATCAATATATCAATATATCATTATAGCAATGTATCAATATATCAACGTATCAATATATCAATATACCAATATATAAACGTATCCATATATCAATATATCAATACATCAATGTATCAATATATCATTATATCAATATATCAATATATCATTATATCAATGTATCAATATATCAACGTATCAATATATCATTATATCAATGTATCAATATATCAATATTTCAATATATCAATCTATCAATATATCAGTATATCAATATATCGATATATCAGTGTATGAATATATCAATCTATCAATGTATCAGTGTATCAATATATCGATATATCAATGTATGAATATATCAATCTATCAATGTATCAGTATATCAATATATCGATATATCAATGTATGAATATATCAATATACTTGCTAGTATATACCATCGTATATTACTAACTAGTATACTTATAGTAATACGTATATTAATTATCAAAAACGCTACGAATCTTTCGAATAAATCAATCCCACTCTTGTCTTTAATCATCGGTTTATCGAACATCGTTTTTTATAATTTTTTTCGATTTCTCAGGAAACTTTTGGATTTCTTCCTCAAACAATTTGAAATATGCTCAGTTGAAAAAAAAACCCGTCGAACATTATTTATGGGATGACTTAATAGGCTGATGAATTTTTAAATATAGAAATTTGCAATGCAGTTAGACTGGCGTCCAAAATTGGAAATTTTAAATACAACAATGGTATTGAAATTTGGATACTTTAAATGCAACAGCAGCTTGCAAAATGCAAACATTTAAATAAATATAGTAACGTTGTCGAAACTTTGAAATTTTAGTTTTAGAGTAATGGATCGCATAGTTCAAGGAGAGTATCTAAACGAAAGTAACAGTGATTTTGGCTGATAAACGTAAACGGGCGAATGTTTCTTAGACATATACGTCGTAGTCGGTAAGGAATTATTTCCTAACTTTTCGCCGGTTAAGAAACCGAGAAACCAGTTTCATGGGTATAAGGCATCGCGGTTCGACGATGTTAATTCTCCGTTGGAATCGATATTTAACGAGTTTGCTGTCTCCATGCCCGATAAGTTCAATGTTTCTCAAATGAATATTTAATTACCCTTGGCATCGCGATTCTTCATTATCACTCAACTCGCCATTATACTAAAACTATGCAAACATTATTCGTAACACCTACTCGATACAACTTTAAATTAGTCTCATATTAGCTAATTAATACATTGAGTGTTGCGTTGGTCACGAATGAGTCAGATCTTAATTTTTTTGTCTACTTCCTGATACTTATTCTCTATTCTTATCATTCTATTCTTACTATTCTGTTATTTTCTATTCTCTATTTCTCTCGAGAAACAACGTTTTTTTGTTTATGTATCCAACTTTATATGGCATTACATACATACGATATTATGAATTCAATCTATTAATTTGGTACGATAAACGTCAAAACTTTTACAAACTAAAATCTCACCCAAAATTCGGTTGCGTAAGAATCCGTAAAATAGATTTGTATAGTAATTAATACCGCGTATAGATCCCGTTTTTTAAGGGTTAATATTACAAGACATCCTCTAAACGTAATTAAAGAGTTACAAAGAAGAATTCCCTACCTAATGAAATTTCCGGTCGGCGTCGAAAGATAGTACTAGGAACGTATTTTACATTGAAAATCATTTCACTAAACGTTTAAAATATTGTCCGTTTAAATATAAACACGTGTTCCTCCTTATTTATGACTATAATTAAATTAACACTAAAACTACCAGAAACTAAAGTATACTTATTTGTATCAAAGAAATAAAAATGATAGGCACCTTTAATACAATATATATTGTACGTAAAGTAAATCTTTATTCACGTTTTGTACGGAAAAGCATGGAATATTCTTAAAAATGTTTAGGTTTCACTTGAAGTTTATATGATTGTTACGGTAAATTACCAATCTCTGATTTTGTTTGGCTTGATAGTCGTAGTGTTAAAGATATTATTAACATTATTATTAGTATAATTACTCAATTCAAGATCGATCAAGGTCATAAGTAGAGAAAAAGAAATAATAATTGTATCTTTCTAATCACATTTATTTCTAATATTTTAATAATGGATTTCTGTCGAGTTTCTTTCGAATAATACTTCGAAATGCCTGCTTTCCAATCTTACCTGTGTTTGTGAAATTATTCGCTCGTTAACTTATGTATATGGATCTCAATACTAATGACACATTGCTAAAAAAAACGACAGGATTTTTTGGTCAATCTAATGAAATACGTACTGCAGTAAGATACATACTTCAAAGTCTCAAATTACTCCACTAAGTAACTAAATTGTCCGAGTAAGCCATTTTAAATTAGAGCAATTGCACGTTACTTAATTATCGTGTCATTTAAAGAGAGACCGGCAGGAATTTATTCGGCTTTTTTTGTCAATGAAAACAAGAGCGTGTAATTTAAGGTTGAGAAACTTGAATTCTTTTTTCTACATTCGAGTTCCCTTGAAAGGTACATGCACCGGCCAAACTCGTCAGTCACGGCCGTCATGCGTATAATTTGCAGAATAATAATACTACATGTATTTTTCCTCTAACTTTTTTCGAATCTTCCATCCGAGTAATAAAAAAACGAATATTTGCGCAATTAACAAGTAATAAGGAGCGACTTTTATGGCCCATCAAATAAATATATAAAACTTTTATCGCCGCACAATATGGTGATAAATATTGAATACACGCAATAATAGCATTTGATCATTCGTAAATTGAATGAACAATCGAATGATCTAAGCAGGCGTTCACGAGTTTCGCATCTTTTATTCAATAGAAATTTGCATCCGACGCGCTTGAACTCGTTAGAGGTCATCAATTTATCATGGATACCAAGATTTACTGATCGTGAACGAAATCACGTAGTCAACGAGATGGATACGTTTATCATATTTTACTTGCGCTCTTCTGCCGAAACTAGCATGAAACGCCCCTTATGTTTCATTCAGTAGAGATCGCGTTATTCGAGGTCGGATCGCATCGAAAATTACGAGTTTTCGGGAAAATGTGCGTTTCCAAGGCCATTCACATGATCCAAGACACGTTGCATTGTTTCTAATGCAAATTCATGATATACTTTTAATTTTATTAACCCTCGTGCATTGTTATGACTTAATTTGACCCGAAATGAAAAATAGACATTAAATAATTTCTTTCTAAAGTGGACGGTGCATATATGTATAAAATTCATGGATCTCTTTAATGATTATTTGAAGAATATGATCCAGTTGTAAATACACATGTTAAATTATTAAATTATGGCGAAAAATGTTTTTGTTGTTTTAGTACTGATCCCAACGCTTTTAATATAACACTTATTCGAAGTGTGCATAAGGGTTAATTCATTTACGCGGTTCTTCTTTCCTCTTTCAGTTTTGGTAATTAATAATTATTCGTTGTAAGAAACAATAGTTTATAATAAAACCGAAACGATACTTCCAAATGGAAAATGTTTAATAACAAAGATAATAACTTTGCGCCAGTTAAAATGGGGAGGCTAATAGTTTTACAACGAATAAAATTTATCGTGATTTTTGTGAATCTCTATTAAAGTTTCTTCGAAAAAATATATAAACTATATAACTTATATCGTGTTTTTCCTCAAGTAGTTTTTTGATACTAGGAAATATATATTTTTTTTTTAATTTAAAAATATAGTGCACTTTTACGTGAAAAAAGACCGCGTGAAACGGATAATTCGCGTAAATCGAGGGACGGGTATATTTTATTAAAAGTGACAGAGTGTTTTATTGTAATTAATTCATAATTCGCATCGCGAGTGTAATTCGCCATTATAAGGCAAGGGATTAATCCTGACACGACAGATGACGATGTCTAAGTCATTTTGACCCAATATCAAAGTTTCGATATAAGCATTGGTCAAAACAATTTTTCATATTAAATTTTGAGTTTAAAATTTTTGGGTGTAGCGAGTCAAAATAATCTAAAAGCTACAAGACTCAAAGGATCCATTTAATAATCAGCACATCAATTTTCTTTATCCTTCTTAGTTACCTTTATTTATTACAATAAAGAATTACTTCCCATTAAGGCAATCGTTTCTGATACTTAAGAGCTAAGCTGTTTAAAGGAGGTCTTATTTTAGTGATTCCAAGATCTATGGCATGACCAGTCAGAGGACAAGTCTGACAACGTTTCTTCTTATAACTGGCATTAAAATTGCTCTTCTCTTGACGAACGATGTATCTAGGAAAATAATGTATCCGTTTGCGTTGCGTAGTTGCGCAAGCCGGCATTGTTACGACTAGATCTTTCTTGTGAACCTTCCTTGCTGCTTCGGGGAACAGTCTATCGTTCAACAAGTACTGCTCCAAGGAACCAGAAGATTTAGATGATACCAAAGTATGACTGGATCCATGGGTATCAAAGTAATTTTGTTCGCGAAACTTTCTTAACTCTCTCACTTCTCTGTCAGAGAGACATTCCTCCCCGCTAGTTTGTTTTTGCGGCTTGTTTACGCAAACAGAGCCTTGATATTCCTCATCATCGTCATTCTCTGGTTTGGAATGTTCCGATTTGTTTTTCTCGCCGCATTGACACGCCTTACTAGGTACAGTTTTCTTACTCTTAGGTGCTACTTTTGATTTAGGTTTCTTCAAATCAGGTACAGAGGTCTTGGAGGAAAGGGTTCTTCTGACAACTTTGGACTTCGAATGCTTCTTTAAAGACACCTGAACTCCTTTGCTAGACTTGTCTACGGTTTTACTTTCAGAAGCTGAATATTCCTTGCTAGCTGCCGATTTTATTGGTAGCGATTTTGCCAAATGGCTGGTTTCCAATTTTTTATCATCGGCTGTTAACCGCTGCACGGAATCGATATTCTGTAGATTCTTTCTAGCCATGAATTCGTGGTAACATTGCGACCTAAAACAAGTGTCCGGACAGTCCCCTGTCCCTGCTCCTGTTTGCAACAGAGAAACTCTGCTCCTAACATTGCGTAAGAATTGGGATCTGGGTGCATAATCTATCTTTTGTACTCTTCGTAAAGTCTCGCAACTAATGGGCGAACTTAAGGCTGATTTCTCGACATTTTCTTCTATTACTCTGGCTGGGTAGGTGGCATGACTTCTGCACCTTTTGCAGGGGGAATACTGTTTGTGTTGTGTTCTAGTTGATCTTAGCTGTACTTTCTTAGCTTCGCAATTACAGTAACATTCTTTTACTGGCTTTCTGCGGACGTTCTCATTTAAACAATGCTGATTTTCGGAGCGTTTCTTTGAAGATATCAACACTCTCTTTACTGTTGATGTATTAGGCATTGATGCAATCTGATTGGGGCTGTTACAGAAACAATCAGAACGTAAGGCTCCACCAACTCCACTCGAATCATTTCTCAATTTCCATGATTTACTGGTTTTTTTGTTATTGTATAATTGCCCTGTTTCACCTCCATAATTTTTAGAATTTTCTCCGAATGTTCTGCAAGCGAATATCGAACTATGTAGACTTTTGTAGAAGAATTATTATAGAGTACAGTTAATCGCAGAAGACTAAAGAAATATTTACAATTTTTTAATACTAACATATAAGGTGTCTTAGACTTTTTCCGCGAAACATTGTCAGTATATTTTACAATTATAAATAAGCAGAAATTGTTATATAAGTGCAGGTCATTTAAAGCTCCATTAAAAAGTTATGCTAAAAATATCAAGAAAATAATAATTCAAAGATCAATGGGAAAGTAATAATTCTTAATAATTCTAATGATCTTTTGGTACATTATAAAGTTATTCACATTTCTATGAAAATAGCATTAATACACTCTCAATGCATTTAACTACAGCATTATGATTCCCTTTGTATTTCGTATTTTTGTTTAAGGTTTTTAACATGCCATCAGTTGATTTATATTTCTATAACATTTTTTATTTATTTGCTATCACAAAACATATTTATAAAGTTTTGCAGAGAAAACCTGGGACACCCTGTATACTTTTTTACGAAAAAATTAATAATTCTCACAATTCTAATTATTAACTAAATTGATCATCTCAAAATGATCAATTTTTTAAATATTTGAAATTTAGAAATGCATGTAGACTTCTGCATATGAAGCATAGATGAAGTACTCACAAATTTCGCAAATATAGATTTTTAATCTCGTTTTTAACTTTCTCAGAATTCTCATCCACTTGTGCCAACAAAATTCTGCTTTGTTTACGCAAAGTATCTATATGTTTGTGCAATTTTTCGCCCATACGATCACGACATGTTTACCTATCAATTAAACGAAAATTTTTAATCCAATTATCGGAGAATTTTTTGTTTAAAATACAGGTGATCATAAAAATATTATTCAACCACATTAAACATTTATTAATTTTTTTTAATTAAATTCCGAGACAACGATGAAAAAATAATTTCGAATCTACTATTAATATCGATGAAATGTTAATTTAATAAAATTACGAAACGTTACCTTTAAACATTAACATAAAAGTTAACACAAATAATAAATGAGTACAGTTTTCTTAATTTCGTAAAGTTTTGGTTTACTTTTGTGATTAACTATGTATCACTATAAAATACAGGTAATTTTCGAAAGCTTAATTAATACTATTTTCGCAATGTTTTGATATGCAAATTAATAAACAATACCAAATCGATAAAATCGAATAAAGCGCGATTGAAATTTCATTATCACGTACATTCATATTTGTTCCCAAGATCATTATCAATCTTTCCTGATCTTTTCTCACATCATTAACGCCTTTAAATCATTAATATCACGCTAATGACTCTGCTCCGAAATACCACAACAAAATGTTTATTTTTATTTTATCAATTGAAGTTCGCCAAGCGTCCACTTGTAAACAGAAAAATCCAGGCCTGCCATGATAACAAAACCCATTTTTTCTTTCCATTTTTTCCCCCGATTAAATAAAAACGTTTCATTCTTCCGCATTAATTCTCCCCGAAACTTATATATTTTAAAATTATGCGCGAAAAGGAGCAACTCAATTACATTTTCAAAGGGAAAGGTTGTCTCTATTTCGTTAAGGGTTGCAATTGAATTTTCCAAATAGTGCTTTTCTGCAGCCATGTTGGAGCGACGTATAGGACGCGGCGTATGTTACGATGTTTCGTCGGTCGACGAGTATTTTTTAATTTAATTAGCGGTCTCGTGTTTTCCGTCGATGTATCGTTCCGATATTAGCTTACGTTTCCACGCGACACGAGAAATATGAGACTGAAAACGTGATTCACGGCCGCTCCGTTTCATCTGTCGCCCGTGGGAAATTATTATAGGTTATAAACGCTCGCATGTTTTAACCGCAAACGGCGCGTACCTTTCCCAACTCGCTGCTGCAATGGATTTCTCGGGGAATAACACGGTGCAGGGCTCGTTGCCGCAATTTTCCGAATTAACGGCCCGATCCAACACCATCACGACGTCGAAATTCACCAGCGGTGATAATACTCAAGTGGAACAAACTCATGTTTATACGACCGCTGCGGGAGCGAATCTGGCGAAACAGAATTTGCTGGTAAAAGTTGCTTTACTAATCCTTTGCCGTATAATTTCTTTGCTGGCTGCAAATTGTTGGATTAGCTATTCGTTATTTTAACGCTGTGTGAAATGAGAAACATCGTGATACTATAATTAGTTTGTATTTAATAATCTCGTTCAATCTCATTCAGTCAGTCACGAAAGTCTACAGATACATTTTAAAGTTCAATTATTTAGGTATTTTAGGATACACTTTAAAAGAGTAAAAGTAATGACAAAATTTAGAAGATATATTACAAGTGAGAAAGATTCTTACAATTGTTGCAACTGTTATTGGCTACAAAATTGCTCCTAAAATTAATTTAATGTTATGTTGTTTATGTTAAACAAATCATAGAACGTTGTAGATACACCAAAAGATTTAACAAATTATAAGTATAATCATAATAATAGTTTTTCTGTACTTTAATACATGTATAAAGGTTTTCATGAAATCATGTTTTAAGTTCATATATATATTATTTTATAAACAAGTGGAAAACATGTAATCACTTTTCTGGAATCTATCAAATTTTAAATAAATTTTATATTGTATTTTATATTATATTATATATTTTATTTTATATTATATACCATAAGTTTATCACAAAAGAGATTTGTTATTATAATACAAGGGCTTAACATTTACTTTATTTTTATGAGCCAATTGTACATAATTCCTCTATTGCATGAGCCTAGGTACCCATTGGTGTCTGTATATTTTTATTAATTAAACAAAGTTCCTTTTGCTTGTAATAAAACATTCCCAAAAGAAAATAAGAATTCTTGTTTCTATAAAATATACATTACATAAGGAGAGCTGTTTCACCAAATATCACACTAAAAAGCAATGCTGGAATTTTTAATGTACAACTTCAAAGTTTCACTAAAATACAGGGTAGTGTAACAGCTTAATCATATCAAACATCTTGTGTATTTGTTATAAGAAAAAATGTCTCAATAAAAAGGCAAAGTAACAAAAATGTGATAACAATATTATATGCCCCCCTTAATACCATGCAACTTTTATTTAAAGCATTTTTTCTATAATAAATAATACACAAGTTATTTGAGATAATCAAGTTGTTAGACTCATCCTTAATGTGTTAACTTATTAGGTGTATCAATGAATAATGAATACTTTTGTTGTATATTTCAATATGTATTTGTAATATCCTGCCTCAAATATAATTGATGTTGTTCTTTAATAATTATGTACTATAAAATAAATTCACCAATTCATTTTTGTATCTTCTTAGTATATTTTAAATTCAAACTGTATGTTGAGTGTATTACAGAAATAGTGAATTACTTGTTAGTACACCTAATACATAGGAGATTTAGTACTGTATTAGCTTTTCTTTATGATACACTAAAATAAGAGTATATGAATTATAAAAATAATTATCACAATTGTAATTTAATGCATACAAATTGAAATAATTTTCCATCACAAAGATTCCCTATGATGTATGAAAATTTTAGGATAAATCTCCTGTTGGCAATGTGTTAAGATTATTGCTTTATTGTACAGAACTCTTATTAAACTATTAATATTGTATAGAACTACTATTAAACTATTAATATTTATTGTATAGAACTTTATTGTACGATAAGAATTTATTGGATAAGAAAAATAATATCCTCATGCATCCCTTAAAATAATCTTCTATATTGGAGAGTTAAATAATGCTTGGTATTTAATTGCATATTTTCTGTTTCAGGTGAATTCGGCAAATAAATATTCAGGCCCTATACTGGCATGGCCAGATCCGAATACTTTGATGCAACTATGTGAGAAGCAAGGCATTCAAACCATCAACATTCCTAATTACAATCAAAATAGCCCAATACTCAGTGTTCAGTCAAATAGTTTGCCAGTAAGGATTATACCTAATATGTATTTGCCATCAACCTCACAGCCAGAATTTATAAAGCAGGATATAGAAACTAGGACAGAGAATGAGAAACAATCTATAATGGTATTTAATTATTTTCTATATCTAATCATTAGACTGTGGATTTTCATGCGAATTTGTAGAAAGTACATTTTGCGCATAGTGTGTAAAAATATGCGAAATATTCAAAATCAAAGCACGCGTTATAATATTTAAAGGGTGAAACAGATTGCTATTAAAGTTCCGTTTTCTTTTAATTATGTTTGCAAAAATGGGAATTTTCGTAAAAAATTCACGGTCTATTAATCATATTTTTTTGGGGATGAAGAAGAACCGAAAATATAAAATTGCGACGAGATGAGAATTTTTTTCGCAAACCCAGAATCCCGAATCGTTTCGGGATCCCTCACACTCCTAATTAACACGTTTGCTATCACAGTGCGGAAAAAAAGGAACCCATCACATGCTTTACTCTTTCAATTTTTTCAAAATATACTGCAAACATTTACTTATTCACAATTCGTCAAAATTAAGGGATCATAAATTTTCGCTAAAAAAAAGAAGCTACAAAAAGTGAAGGGGCAAAGCTTCTTCTTTTTCAGTTCGGTATTCAATTTTGTTGATGACTCCTTTTTATTTGGACGCGAGACGAAAAAGTGAAAGTACTTCCTTTTTCAACGAAAATTCTCCAACTTCAAATGATTCCACGGGGTGTAATCAATTTTTTTTTTGGTTTCGTTTTGCGATGGGATTGAAAGGGAAAGCTTCCCTTCTGTAGCGACTCCCTAAAAGTAAATGTCCGATTTTTTGTTCTTACGTTATCGCACTTTGAATAAAATGTGTATCGCCAGCGTTAAAACTACCCAAGATACACCATGAGAAGATTGCATAATCAGACTTGTACCTCATTTATTTGTGTATTGTGTGTGTGTTTAATGTATGTTTAAAGTGTGTCTTGTGTGTGTGTGTGTGTGTGTGTTAAGTTTGTGTTTAGAATTATTAAAATCTACTTCATTTAAAGTAGAATATCATGGCAAAGAAGTCCTATACCAACTTCTAAGGAAATCGTTTTAAAGAAGATGCTTCAAATTCATGGTAGTCTCAGTTGCTAAATAAAAATTTGATTTCAACATTTGGGAGCAGTTTGAGTTTTTCGAATTTGTTTTAAAAGAAAAACATCTTCACTTTCTTAAGTTCTTACTGGTGCAAAAGGATTTTCGAAGAGATTTAAGTTACGAACGTGAAAGTAGAGAGTTCAACCTTTAAATTACGACGTGATGATTACTGTATGACTATTTTTTACGAAGTTACAGAAGTTCAAAGATTGATAGCGTATCGGTCTAATGTTATTGCTAGCAAACGTGTTAAGCGGCCGAAGTATTTTTATTCAACGAAAAATTGGTATTGCAGCAAGATTCGCAAGTTCAGCTTCAGCAACAAAGTGCCATGGCCGAGTATTTCCAAAAGTTGCAAGCAACCACTCTTCCATTGACATTGCAACAATTAATCAAGCTGCAAACGGAGCAGGTGAAGAAAGAAAAGACTGAAGAGGAGAAAGTGGAACATGCCCAGAACAACATTCTGAACATTCCCAGTGTCCCGGTATTCAGAAATACTCAGTTGCAGAACGGAAACAACGCCTTTATAAACACCGATCAGATGATGGTGTCTATAAACCCGAACGACCTAAATGTCCACGTGGAGAGCCAGCAGGAAAACGAGAATACAGTACAAAGCGTGAAGGTTGAGCAACAGATACAGACGGACTCGCCCAAGACTGAGAAAAAGATGAAATTCCGGCCGAAAACCGGAGAAATAAAGATTAGCGTTGCCCTTGACGGTTCCACCGTTTATTGTTGCCCGGAATGCAATTTAGCGTTTCCGGATAAAACGGAAATCGAGCAACATATACAAGCTCACATACAGGAACGCAAGTATCAATGCAAAGAATGTGGCGCCATGTTGAAACGAAAAGAGCATCTCGACCAACACATGCGTGGACATTCCGATGAGAGGCCATTCAAGTGTTCCGTGTGCCAAAAAGCGTTCAAAAGAAACGAGCATTTAACTCGGCATTACGTTATTCATTCTGGCGACAAGAACTTTATTTGTTCGCTGTGTCAGAAGACGTTCTCTAGGAAGGATCACCTTAATAAACATACTCAGACGCATTTAGGAATCAGGAGGAACAGGACGAAGAAGGAGCCGTTTCTCGTGGAGCAAAAGGAATCTTTCGAAAAAGCTGCCGAAGTCTCGATGCCTAAACAGGAAGTGAGCTACGTGTTGAAGGATGGTTGCTTCATGAAGCAAGAGCCTAATTTCCTGCAGTACATTCAGAATCTGCAAAAGGATCAGAATCTGATTCACACGTTCTCATCGTTCAAGGAGCAAGCGATGAAGGAAGCGAACGTGCTGCAACAGCAGGCGGTGAATATGAACGAGATTTTGCCTCAGAATACAAGGTACTTAATGCCGTCTTAGTCGTAGATAAGCTCGCCTAAATCCAAAGCAATAAAGGCTGTTCGTGGTGGAACGGGTTAGCACAAAATAGAAAATTCGTTAGGTGTACGTTTAGGAATTGGGACGCGTATTTTAGAATTTGAATTGAGATTTTTCGAAAAGGGCAGAGCTACGAGAGTTCAGGTATGATTAACCCTTTGCACTCGGAAGTATCTTTTTCGGGAGAGTTGCGCGTTTCACCGACTTGGATTAGAAACTGAATTTTCGATGAAGGAATTACATTTATCAGGTGTACAAATTAACTTTGAGCTTTCAGGACTTTACGAGATTTAATATTTATTCACAAAAAAATCAACTACAGTTTGTTATCCAAAATTTTCAGCGTTTGTCATTTTAATAATAGTGAAGTAGCGATTTCCAATTGATGAAGATGTCAAGAGTTTAAAGATAGAGGCTCTGAGTTAATTTGTACACTTAATACTTATTTGCTGTGAATTAAAAGCATTAGATTCTATCGTATTTACGCAACTTATTAATGCAAAATCTATATTTTAACATTTTTACTGTGGAGCTAACTTACCAAAAACGCATTCTATTATGACGAGTTAATTCGTCATACTCGTAATAAATACGAAAAGGTGCTAATTGCACTTTACGCGATTATTAAATAATGGCGATTTCAAAATATATCTATAACATTATTGCTAGCATTTCGAGTGCAAAAGGTTAAGAAATGAATTTTCGCATCGGTGATGGATGAAAATCGGTGGTGATAGGGTCAATGAACTTTAATTAGATTCTGAATCAACTTGAAACTTTGCCATCCTTTTTTTTCGTTTAGTTTCTTTTATTATACAAAGGAAGGCGATTAGTATTCTTCGATCAGTACCTTATATTCGTATTCTTACGCGCCATAAAATAATAGTTAAGTTCCATTATTCGCATGAAATAGTAACACTTAACGATGGACCGCCTGAGTGAGTCTAATATTAGGTGACGGAGAAAGTTCCTGCGAATTTACATTATGAAGTATTTCAAAAATATATTATAACATTTTTGCGTCAAATCGAAAAGTGGTGTGTTTGTTAAAGATAACGCACTTTGCATCAAATCGAAAAATATCACTTATTACGGATGACGCGTTTTTGCGTCAAGTCGAGAATAGCGAAGGTGTTAAAGTATCATTTTATTGATTGCAATAAAAAACAAGTAGAATTTTCTAATACTGCCACAATTGTTGATACAATTTTGGTGAAATGCCACGAGAAATTCTACTAATTAAAATTGATCTCCGAATGAAAAGTCGCGCGAACTTTTTCCGGTGCTCAATAATAAGCCTAAATGAAGTGAAATAAAAGAAAAAGCATCAACTTGCTGCTTGAAACGAAAGGAGCAACTTGTGCGTAACATTATGCCATCTGTTTGATTTAAGCTAGCTTTAAAGGAAATAGTTCGTTTACTGATTCTAGTCTACGATCATGAAACGGGGCCCGAGTCTAGGTCGTTGAATCCGAGTTTCTTATCATGGTTTCGCGATGAAAAGCTTTTTTTTTCTTCGCGAGTTCCGCGTGTATGTTTTGTGACCTAGAATGAGTTACGTTTAGATGATAATGAACAATCAGTACTACTGAAGGACACGCAATGCCAATCTGCCATTAGGATAACTTCTGAACGAGTACCAATAGTATACTGCCAATAAATGTGGTTATTGAAGTTTGTAGAATAATTCTGTATATAAGTGCTATACAAATTTTACCTGATGGAGACTCAGTAGGTATGTTTGAAACTTGATCTCTGATTCGTCCGTGTTCGTGTTTAAGGGGTGAGACTCGAGTAAAACATTGAAATAAGAGTGATTTTCGGCAATTTTTTTATAACGTAAAACCTCTGCGAAACTTTTCGTCACTTTCCATGTAATATATTCTGTAACGTTTCAAGTTACAACATTTTTTTTTCTTTGGTCGCAATTTATCAGGATTTTGCGAAGTAATAAATGTTCGTCAACTTGCAGTTTAACATTTTTTATTAGAAAAAGCTAAATGGGATTATACAAAATTCCATATCGCAGTTAATGATTCTTGAATTAAATGCTTCTTTAAAAGTACGAAGTAATCGAAATAATACTAACTATGCTTAAATTTATTTGTGAAAGAATAGAGCATAGTTTTTGATAGTTGGTCTAAGCCTTTTGCACAGCACTGTACATGTTTTGGATTAACTGAATCGATTAATTATTTTTTGAGTTATGCTGCACGCCAGTTTGAAAAAAATGCGGTTTTGAGAAAAACGAACTTATAGATTTCGTTATCAAAAAATCAACTCTGGAATTCCAGGCTCATATAATTCTTCTTCTGTTTTCTAACCTTCATCTCCTTTTTATGCAATGAAAATCTCATTACTTGAGTCTCCCCCCCTCCCCCTTAATAGTTATATATTAGTATATATTTTAAGTAAGCATTCACCCTCACTCACCCTCATAAAATAGTTACTCTTCTTTCTTTTCCTTTTAACTTTTTCATGCAGGAATTTGACTGACATATATTTTTTATACGTATAATTTTTTCGAGTAAAGAAGAAAATACCAGTACATTTTTATCGTATAATATGATTTTTATTATTTTTTTTTAGAGGCAAAAGCAATAGGGATATTTTACTCTAAAAAGTAGAGCTATATTTTTTAAGAATTTTTTTCAATAATTTAGTTTACGTTAAGGGATGTAATTATGTATTATTCTTTTCTTTTTTTTTTATGTACAAGTTTAAGAAGTGATATTAGAGGAACAAAGATTAATTTGTTCAACGTTTCAAGGCGACTTGAAGGTCTTTTATTTTTGTACCAAAGAATATTATGTAATATTCTCGAACAAAAAAAAAATATATATTTTTATTTGTTTAATTTTATATAAGAGTAATTCCAATTACTTTTGCACCGACTCACGTTTCGATTACTTTTTTTTTTGTTTGCCAATACTTACACTAAATTGCCCATGAAAGAGTTAAGCATCTTGTTTATTTCTAAGGTCGAATTTTTATCGAATATTTCTTATATTTATTCTGGCGTTTCATAACCGTAAAATCATGAAATTGCTCAAAAATAATTTCGAAATTAACAATTAAAGTAGATCGTCAAAGAATTGAAATAACTAATAAGAATTGCGGCAGAAGCGATTTTTATTATCATTTTCTTTTTCTTTTTTGCTTAATAAGTAAGAACAATTTGTAGAATTAATTTGTTTCTATATATTTTTGTATAATAGTAGTACACTAATTTTTTGACAATCTACTTAATATTCGAAGATAGCGGAGCATTTTTCCAAATGCATCCGCAAGCAACAGATTATCGAACACGATTATGACAAACACCATTGGAGTGTCTGTTAGGCATACACGCGATTAGAGTGATTAACTGCGGATGGCACTAAAGATAAGACTCACACCGCGTTGTGTAATAGAACCAAAGAGTTTTGAATATTCGTGAGAATAGCAGTATTCTGTCTCTTCTTCCTAAACCTTCAACTTCCTGTCTTTCTTAACCCTGGAAAGTAATCATTGACTGATCTCCTAACTTCGGATAATGGATTTCTACTTACTAAAAAGATTCTACGAAAATGAATTAACTAAAAACTATCCTGGGTTAAGAAAGCAGCAGTAATCTTTCCACTAAAATTAATGAAGTAGTATGTAAGATAATGATGTCCACGCTTGTGGCCATTTTTTGTGGACATCGTATTGTAAGGCGATACACGATGATGATGATGATGATGATGATGATGATGATGATGATGTATTTTAACAATGGATTATGCATTCAAGGTGTTACTCGACAAGCGATTGTTATGTATAATACAATGATTGCCAAAAAGAGATGAATGAACACAAGAGGTAACACATGTATTTTTCAGACCAAGATATTTTTGAATAAAATAAGTGTAAAGAAAATCTGTCACTTCTTTTTACCTTATGTAGGATGAGTTAATAAGAACTGTTATCTGAAACAAATCGTCTTACGAAAAAGGGCTCCTTAATATCTTCGAAAATGTAAGACATTAAAAAATTGAAATATATTCATTTAATAATACGATGCAGTTCATATAAAATATTTTTTTTATTAAACCAATAAATAACGAGTTACTTTCGACAGCAGTTCTTATTGACTTATCCTGTATACAGGACGTCCTATCCGAAACAGACAACCAAATTATTTTCTGCGCAATTTACAGTGGCTATAAAAAATATTTCTACATGTGGAGCTTTTTCTATTTGATGCTTTTTATTTTCAAACTAACAATAAAATATTTTTTAATCAAATAAGGAACATTCGCTGTTATTTATAAGTTTTTGCAGCTCCTAGAATCGATTTTTATATTTTCTTTTATTATACTAACGTTTCAATACAAACTTTTAAAAACGGTACAAAATATTTGTCTAACAATTAGTTAACACGTATAGTGGTATTATTGCTATAAATAGCTCTAGTTAATTTAGAATAGATCCCATAAGTAATTCCCAAAAGAGATCCAAGCCATTCAACAAGATGCCGACTGATGCTGACCGGAAAATGGAAGTTATTTTTCGGCGTAACGAACTCCACTTCTCGATTCTTATCATTTTCTTCCTCTTCGTCTTCTAATTCCAATGATTCCAGTGGTTCCAAACGATCTATAGGTTGAATATGGTTCGTCCAATCCTCGTTAGCCCCTAAATAAGTTCGTTGAGGCTGAGACTTCTTCGCATCCTCATTGTTCCTCGAGTTTTCTTGCATTTCATTTGACCAAATTAATCTAAGTGCTTGCACATCTGGGTCAGGTGCATCCTTGGTCAAAATTTTCTCCACGTTGCTCGTGTTCTCCGGCTTTCGAAACACGAAGTCGTACGTGGCTCGCAATTTTCCTAGCAGCCTGTCCAGAGGCTTCGTTTCGTTGTTGCTTCGTGGCTGAGGGTCCTTCATCTCTTCTTGGACCGGAAACAATCTCGTTATCTGTGGCTTCGATTGCACTCTCGCCGCGGAGAGCTGAAACAAATTTTTGTGTTAGGAAAGTTGAGAAATAATGAATCAACCCATTGCGGACGAGAAAAAAATAACAATTAACAAATTTCCACTCGATTATGAATCTATTACGGATAGAATTTAATAACACTTAACGAATTTTCGCTCAATTATTATCAAAAGTGTCTATCAGCGTCATTAATTCAAATTTCTTGCTTTGAAAATCGACGTTTATCCAGGAGATCGAGAAACTTTGGGGCGGCTATTTGCCGACACTCGTCTGCAAAGGGTTAATTTGTGTAAAGAAGTTTCGTTTATTTGGGATGGCTGACAAGTTTTTACTCGAGTTAAATTAGATATGATTTGCGTTAAAATTGTAGCTTGTAAACAATGTTTTGTAATAAATTTGTTATTACGGATGCAAATATTGCTAATGATACAAATATAATTTAACCCTTTTGGGATCAACCAAAATATTCACGATTATTTGAAGCTTCAATGCTTAACACTTTTAGCATAGATTTTTATATTGAAAATTTCATTTCATTTAATTTATAATTATTGTACGGATAGTATCCTATTAGCATAGAAAATTATACAGTTTTTCGCTGCCGATATTTACAGTATGAATAACAAAAGATGGGGCGATTATTAGAATTGTAAATTGAAATCATTGAAAAAATAACCAAAGAATGGAAATGTAGAAAAACGTTGAGTGCTTCCACAAGAATGGAGACGAAGAATCGTTGAAGAAAATAATTGAATTGCGTTCGCATAAGAGTTAATTTAGCGAAGCATTAGGTCATCACATAAATTCGTGTTGCAATATGTTAATACTATTCATAACATGTTTCAACTCATCAATATCTCATAACATGTTTGAAATGTTTAACGATTAAAGGTGAACGATTTTTAATGTAGCGGTTCAAGTTCAGTTTAAAGATTAATATTAGCAAAATATTAACAACACCACTGAAATCGTTAACATTAAGATTGTTAGAATATTAGAAAATTAAAAGAATCATTTTTTAATTACTCGTAGGATTAGGTAATTTGCTTTACTTGTACAGTGGAGATGTTTTTTAAATAAACTGTTATAAATACGTAGACTAGAATAGAGTTAATACTACAGACTCTGAATAGAGTTATTCGAATTAACTCTTCTCCTATTTTAATAAGCGTTTTAATTATTCGAAAATTTTCTTCATTCTGTATTGTCTTATCAAACGTTCAATACTGCTACGCATTTAGTTTGCACTTTTCAACGTAAAATTAAAGGCGATAAAATTACACAGACGAATAAATTGTAAACTAAATTTAGAAGTTCGTGAAAGGGTTAATGAGAACATAAAAGAAGAATACCACTGAAAGAGTTAATATTAAAATTATTAGAATATTAGAAAGTTAATAGAATCACTTTTTAATTACTCGTTGGATTATGTAATTTGCTATGATTGCACAGCGAAGAGATTTGTTCAATGAACTATTGCGAATGTATTTAATGAAAACATAAAAGAAGATCTCCACCCTGACGCGTTGTGACGTGAGCAAAGAAAGGGCGGCGATTAAACGAATGGGCGGCTGCAACAGATTGCCTCTCCATCGTTTTTCTCTTTGAAGTTCTCCTTTTGCTACTTTCATTACTTTAATCGAGCGCAGCGTCCGGAAATTAATTCCTTGTCGAAATCAGGCGAATAATTACCAACCTGTTCAATGAACCGTAATTTCCAGAACTCTTTAACCGTTCCACCCCTCCAAATAAAGGGAAGCTATCTTTTAAATTTCACGTTTAATTAAATTTAACACAGTTTCGTATTAAACGGATATCATCGTTACGGATCCTTTTTATAGTTTCGCAAACAATCCCGTGCAATTTCAATATATGTATCTAACGCAATGATACTTACGCAAAGGAGGCAAAATATGAAAAGTAGATTCTTCATGATCAAAGCCCGCCGGGTCAGCCGTGTTTTGCTTTTGATGATTCCGAGGCGAGGCAACGACTGAAGGACCCATTGATTTCAAAATCCATTTATACCAGCGTGCAATCCACTGGCGTAGCGTATCGATGCATCTAAGTCTATCGTGCTGGTGACCCTATTGTCCTCTGCCTGCGCCTTTGCCTTTGGACATCATTGACAAGGTGTTGCCCAACGGAAATTGCTAGTCGGGGCACGTAACGCTGCTCCATGGGCTCTGCCAGCTCATATTGTCCAACCAATAAACAATATCGTGCCATGGGTCAAGGTGGATTGGAAAAATTCGCGCAGGATCCTCGCAATGGGACCGTTCGCGTCGAAAGGTTGCTTATTGTGTCGACGAAGCGTAGGAGAGACTATCCATTCTTATATAAAGTCATACGGCAGCTACCTGGTTCCCTTAGAATTTTAGCGTCACACGCGACATTGCTAGTTTAAACTAGAATAAAACGACAACGTCATTAAAACGATGGGAACTATAAATAAATACCGTAATAATTAATTATTTCCGATATTATTGATTTTTAATGGCCAGATCTATAATAACGTATATATAAGTATGTATATCTTCATACGTATTGGATCACTATCCCGAATTTAAATTACGTTTACGATACGAAATTAATTATAATTTTATATAGCGCTTTTTGATCGATTTGCAATACTTTTTTTGTCAGTTAAGACTTTACAAAACTGGAGTTAATTGATTTTGTCTATTTTTATAGTAAGTCTATTGTATTCAAGGATATTGTTTGCGCGTATACAATAATTATTTTACATATTCTTTACACTTGAATAGGTTTTATTACAATTATTAGTAACAGTTAGAGTATGTTTTTATGTTTGTCTTTTGTGTATCATACTTTATTATGTAACCTCTGTATACGTTGAAGGGTTCGTTCTATATAATAAGTAAATAATGATAATAAGAAGGTTAAAGTATTAGTTTAGAATCGTTTAGTGGTGTTTTGATTTTTACAAAGTTATTAAGATGTAATTTTAATTTTCCGATTCGATTGGATACATTCTTCAGATTGCTACCGTACGAAGAAATTGCATGAATCAATGTCGTAAGGATGTATTACCAAAAATATTAGGGTGAATCAACCTCATTGTATTCGCACTCGTTGAGTCATTCTACGAATTCCTGTGGTTTTCGAATAATTAAAGTACCAAATCTCGAAGCACTTTAAGTAAAGCGTGTGTCGAATTGAATTTCTAAGTATACCTAATAATTCAAATTCTGTTAAATGGTTGATGAAATGGGAATATAGAAGTTAAATGCATAAAAATGCGAGATGTTAAATATTTTTACTCACATTTTTATGCATTTAACTTCTACATTCCCATTTTATCAACCTTCTAATAGAACTTGAATTATTATTAGGTATATCCACGAATTAATTCGATGTCTTTATCTTTAATCCTTTCGCTACGAAGACTGTATATATACATATATATACTCTCTCGTAAATTGGGCTATTATTTGTTAAAAGTGTATGTATTTCGTAATTTACTGTTATCCTTCTTATCATTCTTATCTACATACATATATGTTCTACTGTAATTAAGGAGATTTCTGGTAAAAAGAGTGCACAGATTTATATGCCTTTCTTTCGGTAAACTGTCTCTAATTAAACGGTATACCCACATAGTCAATACTCTCACACAATTTCACTCCAATATTGCACCAATTAAGTTTAGGACACTATTTATTGTTGACCCGCGTAACACATGATGATCCTCCAACGCAATTTACTCGATTCGCTATTTTATAAGCCCTTTTTATCAGGTACCGGAAAAAGTTTGTACAGTTTTACCGACCAGGAATGTATTCAAATCTAATCTCTAATATCATCGGAAGATATTGTCTCCTTTTTATCGTGTTTATGGAGCTATGGAGAGGGGATAGGATAGGAAAAAGGAAGGGTGTTGGCGTTTCGTCCTGGGCCTGCTAGTGGACTCATCAGTAAGGCTACCTAGCAGGCCCTGCCTTAGACGTTGGGATATTGGAAGGAAGGTTAAAGGCGGTATATATATGGACGAGGTAGTTGAAGCGAGTACTTTCGAGAAAGTCCTATTTCATATGTCCCTCTAGTGGTGGGTGCAGGAGAGCCGCCACAGTGTTAAATAGAATTATATAAAATTCTATAAAGTCCCGATAATATTATCCTACAGTCTTTTGCAACTAACCCTTGCAGTTCATTTGTTACAAACAAATATATCGCGCCATGGTAGATTACTATTATTTATTACTAATAATAACTTAAAAACCTATAGATTAATATTAAAAAAAAGGCGTGGAATGATCCAGTAGAAGTTTCGAAAATCAACTCACAATTTCCCTATTTTTTTTAAAGAAGAAAATTTCCCAATCTCTTAAACGGGATAAGGTTATACAGAATAACGCGAATAACTTCTTTTACCATTCAAATTGTGTATTTTTAAATGTCATAAAAAAGAACATTAAATTAATTTACACGTAGAAAGTTAATCGTACATCGTTGTCGATACCGTGAACCGTTATGGCGAGTAACGTAATGGTAATAAGGGTCTGAGTTCTTTGCTGAGGTTGCTAGAAGGGTTGTCGAGGTCTTTAACAGCTTGAGAAGTTCTAGTTTTCGCGTCCTCTCTTGTCAACTCGTTCCGTTCCAACACCTTCGCCAGAATCTTTTTCAGTTGCGGCCCGATTCCTCCTTCCGCGGAAGTTTCCAAAGTGTTAAGAACTTCGTCCGAGTATCCTGTATACTTGCCGAATCCTTGCTTTCTGGCGTCTTTGCTCAAAGAGTCGTAAAGGTTCGCGAGTTGCTGAAGAGTTGCGCTCGGTGGCACTTTTGAACGTCTCAGATAACTCGATAAGCTTGGCCTTGGCACTTGCGTCACTTTTTCGCCTAAACGCGTGAACCTAGACGAGGAAAATGTCATTGTAAAATCAGCAAATATACAACTATATTTAATAAGATAATACGTCATATGGAAATAAATTAGTTTTGCTAAAGTGGCTTTGATTAATCTATTAAAGATTTGACTAATTTCACTAATTTATCGAAAGTGTTGAGAAGATTTCGTATTTTTTTACTATCGTTTAATATTCGATATATAAATAGATAAATGTATATAGAGAATTGCTTAGATGAATTATTTTTACGTGTTTGCAGATAGCAGATAAATTTTTGTAGGAATTTGAAAATTAATATTGTATTTTGTATCGAGACCATTTGAGAATATTTCTCATTTTCCGATTGTTGCTTAATATTTTGTATATAAAATTATAAATATAGAGAATTGCCTACTTGAATTGTTATTAAATTTTTGCAAATAATAAATTAATCTTTTCTAACTAAGAACTGCTCAAATTTTCTACGAATTTAATGCCAACCAAATGACAATAAATATTTTCAATCATCTCACTACGAAATACAATATTAATTTATATTGTAAGAAAAATATACAAAGCTAATTGATATTCAAATTAATATAATAAATGAAGCATGAAAAATTAATTTGTACTGAAATTAATACAATACTGATTTATATTGTATTTTATATCGAGACTATTGAAAGTATTCGTTACCTTCCAATTATTTTTAAATTTCTTGCGTATAATAGAATACAATTAAGATAACGAATTATCCAGTTCGATACTTGCTGAATTTTGATAGATACCAGAGTAACCAGAATGTTTTCCATTGCGGATTAATTTGTCAGTTTCACAACGAGTTGACGTATCAAGCACAGGTTGTGCCTACGCAGATTTATTTGAGCGAATATTCGCTCGAGGGTGAATTCTCATCACCGAAACACTGGACAATGATACTCTTGTTGTTCCTAGCGTACTAAACTCTATTTATTCTGCATAAAGTTCGCCAAAGTAAAGTTCAAGCCCGAATGCTAATTCATTGTACCTATAAACACTGTTTGCAAGTGGGAAGAATAAATAACTTTCCACGATGCTAATATTATTCCAAATTGCTAACGAACTTCTATACAGTTAAAAATATCCGATCGCATCTGGCGAAAGTAAAATTTCTAAAATACTTCACCCTTCAAATGAAAGGATAGTAATTTTTTGTTTAATGACGAGTATATTCGTCACGGAGGAAACAAATGTTGATGTTGCTATTTAAAGTACAATTTAGAAGATGTAAGCAATGATTCTCTGTTTATGAAATATTCCCTTGGAAATATTTCTTTATATTTGATATAAATTTTCTTATAATTGTTGACCTTTTAACCCTTTTAACCCCCTTTTGACAAGGTTTCAAAATTAGGTGTTCCATTTTACCAAAGTTTACCCTAATCAAAGACACTCGCTTTATAAGATGCCATCTAGAAATTCCTCTTATTTATAATATTATATTTTATACCAAAAATTTTGCATCACCTTTGTTATTTCAAAACATGTTCCAAACTATGTAAAAAATTGAAATTTAAAATGCATATGTAGACATTTGTTATGACTAACAATATATACGTTATAACCCAATATATTAACCCTTTGAAATTCAAAGTTCAACTTTCTTTAACTCTATTTCCGCCAATTTCATTTTCATTCCTTCGAAATCGAAGTAAATTTCTCCTTTTCAAAATACGTAACACATTAAATTCTCGCGCGAGTCAGCAAAGTGTATTAGAGTTGCTGTTATATCGTATTATTATAAAAGGTTTCGAATTTTTGTATTAAGATGCGAAAACTGATAGATTAATGTACTTAGATCTAGATAGCTCAAGATAAAAGTTATAACCGGAAGCCATCCTAAGCCAAAAAGTAAGGTTTATTTGCAATAAATAATAAATATAAAAGGTTTCGAGTGCAAAGGGTTAAAATGTGCCCTAAAGTACGTATATAAATGTTTCAAATTTAAATTATCCATATAAACTTTCCTAACAAACTGCATTTCAATTTTTTACTTGTGTACGAAGACATTATATGTCCTATTACGTGTCTTAAAGTATATACGTAAATATTTAAAATTTAAATTGTCCATATAGACTTTCCCAACTCTGATTGCATTTCAATTTTCACTCATACACTTTAGACTTTCGCGAGTGGCTGCGTTTGCAACATAATATTTACACGTATAATATTTTAAACAGCAAAAAGATACCGCGTCCCGCAGTAGTAAAGTAAACTGGGTCAGCCGAGAGAAATCCTCGGCAAATCTTCAAAGAAGATAAAACTCTCCTTTTCCCCGGTAGAAAAAATAAAATTTGCATCGGAAACTTCACCTAGTTTCGTCCTCCTCCTCTTCCACGTTTTCAATCCTCTCCGCTGCGACTCCAATAACGCTTTTCGATTCCTCGTAAGGTTCGTCCACGAATTTAGACGTAGTAGGTTTCAGGATTTCGTAGACGCCTTGGACCACGCTATCGATGGTCGGCTTTTTCTTCTTCTCCTCTTCGTTTTCTTCTTTCGCGGCGATCGATACTCGGCTGGTGGACGAATTGGTAGGATTACTGGACGACGTAACCGTTTGCAGATTCGTTTCCGTCGCGGTATCGGACGTGGGGATCCATTCGTGATTCTGTTCAGGAAGCTCTTGATTCGTTTCTTGCACCGCGTGCACCACTTCCGCCGCCTCGTAATTCGTCTCCGGCGTCGCGTAGTTCGTTTCTGGAGTTTCCTCGTTCACCTCCGGGGATTCCTCGTGTCCCGAAGTATCCGCCATCGATTCCTGATTATTTTCGTCGGCCACCAACGTCTCCTGCGACTCCGTTTCCTCTATTTTCCCCTCCGATGTTTCCTCGACTTTAGAACCATCCGATTCGGTCTTCGATACTTCTTCGACTTTCGACGCGTCGATTTTGTCGTCCACTTTGTCGTTTGAATGTTCCACTTTGTCGTTCGACGCACTTTGTAGATTCGATTCGTCCGGTTTTGGACTTTCTTCGGTGATTGGATTTGATCCATTGGTTTTGTTCTTCGATGCTTCTGGCACTTTCGAGTCTTCTTCGTCAATTTTGGTCGCGTTCAAAGGTTGAATTGTCGTGGACGTAGTTGTGGTTGGGGATTGTTCGGTTGGCGCCATGTGAGTTATAGGAGATGTCGAAGGGCTTCTCGTGGTAGGTGGATACTGTGGCTCCTCTGATTGAAGAAGCTTCAGTTGCTCGACTGCGTGGAATATCACCTGGTTTCGTACAAGAAAGGTTTCTCTATTGTAGTTTTAGACATTTTATAAGATACTAATGATTGTATTACTGCATTAAAGCTGATATCAATAGTTAAACGCTCCAATAACACAATTTATTCATGGCTTTGTGTAACGTAGAACTTTCAACAAACGTTTCAACCTAATAAAATCACGAATGATTAATTTTAGAAGTTTTATATGATGTCAATAATATTATTAATGTTGTAAAGCTGATATCATTAATTAAACGCATTATAAAATGTTCAAATAACAGAATTTGTGCATTGCTCTATTTATTGTAGAATCTTCAATAAATATTTTAAGCAAATGAATTATGAATAATTAATTTTAGGAATTTTATAAGATATCAATATTATAAATAATATTAATAATTAAAGGCGTTAAAAAGCGCTCGAATAACAATTTCCTCATAGTTCTGTTCATTGTAAAATTGTCAACAAATATTTCAAGCAAATAAAATGATGAATAATTAATTTTACAAATTTTATAGGATATTAATGATATTATTAGCGAAACAGTTGCAAAACGTTTAAATTACAATTTTCTCATATCTGTGTTTATTATAGAATTTTCAAGAAATATTTCATGGCAATGAAATCATAAATGATTATTGCAATTAGCTTCTGGGCATAGTTAGCAAAAGTATATTTAATTGAGCCACTCGGTAGCCAAACGAATTAACTCTTCTCTTAATAAGTTGCACAATTTCATTATCTGGGTGTGCCATTAGCATTCAATTTATCAGAACCTGAGTGGTTTTATTTTATTTTTGATCGATTAGTTTAAGTTCTCGGCAATTCAATTAACATTATAAAAATAGCAACAGAGATAGTCTATGAATTTATGCAAGTCATTATCTTCGCAAACCTTGTAAATGAAATAGAGTATAAATAGAGATTCATTTCGCTTTATAAACATTGCAATAAATGTTTTAATTTTGATTATGAAGATTTTAAACTTTTCTGCATATTTCAATTTTCTATAAATGCGTAAAGTTCCGCAGTTCAATTATGATACTTACTTGCATGGCTGCTGGAAGATAGGAATCCGAGTAAACAGGCTTCGAAAAGGCCGGCTGGTTTCTTATAATCCCACAAATAGCCTAAAGCAACAAATTTCAATCGCTGTTAAATAAAATAAGTTACCCACAATCTGAATCACTTGTAAATATAGTAATCAAGGTTTAGCTATCGTACTATTAATTTTAATAATTAAATGCGTTACAAAACGCTCAAATAACATAATTCATTCATGGCTCAATGCGTAGATATAATTTCGTTTAGAGGGGGGCAGAAAATGTTTTATTTCTACACATTTTAATTCTACATTAATTATTTGTACCTTTATACAATATAGGATATATTTATGCAATAAATAAATATATTAATACAATATATTTAAATAAAATCTTTTACAATATTTAAACGGTATTCATATAATCTTTTTATATCATATTAAAAAGAATTAAAAGAAATTTAGGTCAAAATTAATCTTCTAGAATCCTTAGCGAACTTTTTCAAAATTTCTGTTTCAAGTTTCGTTAACCATAAATTAAAACTAACAATGTTCCATTCTATCAATATTCCCATGTCTGAAATTGATCCTCGAGTACCAATTTATTCTACAGTCCAAAAGATATAATATTAATCGAAGCAACAAGAGTTTCTATCAGTGCATATCGAACGCATTAAATTCGATATAAATTTGAAATTATTAATAAATTAATATTTATATTGATTTGATGATTTTATATATATGTACATATAAGTTTAAGATTATAGGTAATTTCCAACTAAATAGAAACGAAACGATGTATGGTTAATGATAATGTATAAAATATTCTATTACATTTTGAAACCTATTTGATCCCATAACATGATGCTTCGGAATTATTAACGATTATCTCATGAAATTGGTTCCAACGCTACAAACTCCATAGAATTGAATATTTCATACGAATAACGTGATAGTAATGGCCAGTAATAATGTGGATAGCGATAGTTAGAGAGATAATACCAGCGGTAGAAATTTCTAACAATTTATTTTGGAACGATATCTCGAACGGAATCGACGACTTCACGGTTACTTAGGGGGATAATTAAGAGGATGGCGGGAAAAGTTCTGACGCCAGGAAATCGTCCGCTGCGATCCTTGGGAACAGAAAAACGACACAAGGAGCAGCTTAAACTCGAGTGGAACTTTCGCGAGAGTTAATTAAAACTCCACCCTTTATCTGAACCGAAGCAAGTAACTTTATCTATTTTTTTTTTGTCAGACACAGAGTTTAGCTAGTTCTTGGGAGATGACGGAATTAATAAACCGGCGCAAACAGAACAGCAAGCGAGACTTTTAGAAAAAAAAAAAAAGAAATTCGAACAGTTTAATCACGATACTTTAATTACAGTTGGATGTAAAGTAGATCAAAGTATTGGAATCCTTCCTACTATAATCTGTAATTTTTTCCCTCCGATAAAGTATACTTTTCTCCTCTTTCTTTCGAGCAAAAAAGTTCGAACGTAATTAGTGACCCGGTGATATTTGAGCGAGCTGAAACTTCTCACGGTTTGCAATTATCTATTATATTTCATTTTTTTGGTTGCAATATGTACCTTTTTTTCTTTTCGCCAAGTCGAAGTATAATTTGCTGTATTTATTAGAAAATATAGTACTTAGTATATATATATATATATTATATTATATTATAAACTTTATTTCGGCATTAGAGCCATGAAATGTGGACTTGGTGTACAAATTATCCTCTTTTCCCACTCACTCGTTCGTCTCACTCATTCCAAAACTATTTAAAATTACATAACTTTAGTACTTAGTAAATACGTATATAATACAAGGTGAAAGCTTCATAATTTATTCTGCAACTTATTTTTTGTCTCTACGCTCTCATCGTCAGTTTAATTTGCAATTTATTTTTTCTACTTTTTCCGTAATGAAACGTAATAATATTGAGTTGTTTCATCGGTAATACGAATATTCTTTTTAATGCAGTAAGATAAGGTCATAGAATTCGTAAATTTAAGCATTAATATAGTTTCCTACATTTTATTACTTCGCTGCTATACGTTATATACAAGTAATATATAATAAATATTCCCGCAAGTTTGGAATCATTTTCCGATTTAAAACTGCATGCGTCCTTTTCCGAATTTTCTTATTGATTAAAAATTAATGTTGCAAGTATTATTAGCAATTTTCATTACCTTCGCAATTCTTTCACTGCAGAGTTTTCTAAGCTAACGCATTTTAAATTTAACACTTTTATAACTTTTGTGTTGCTTAACCCTTTGCGGATGAGACTGAATAATACTTCAAGAATTTTCGTCCAATTACGAATCCATTACGCATGGGACTTGGTAACACTCAATAAATTTTCATCCAATTATTAACAAAAGTGTTTACTCGTGATACTAATCCAAACTTGTTGCTGTAAAACTCGACGCGCGCCCGGAAAATCGAAACAATTTGGGTGGCTATTTGTCGACGCTCGTGTCCGCAAGGGGTTAATAGCAAATTTCCTTTACCGTCACAATTTTTTGACTGCAGAGTTTCTTAAGCTAAAACAACCCTAAATTTTCCACTTTTATAGCTTTTGCATTGCTTAAAATGCGAAACAATTCCAAACTTTCGTCAGATAACGTAAAAAAAATTAGAAACTAACTACGATACATAAAAAATCTCACCCGTTGTGACAGTAGAACCACCAAGAAGCACCAAACAGCCTTCATTTTTCCTTTCCAATTCAAGCTTCAATCTTCCAAAACGAATATCTTCCGGCTTCTCGCGATTCTAATATTTTTCGGCCGCGATCTTAAAAACTCTAACTGTAACGCGCGAGCGATTCAGGATCGCATCGTTGAATGGTGGGGAAAAAGTGATGAATCCGCGCCAGACGGACGCCGAATTGCAACTGGTGAATCGAACCGGTCCAGACAAGGGAGCTGGATCGTCCGATTCCTCGATTTTCTTCGGTTTCTTCGTGCAGATCAAGGTTCGCGGCCGAGCGACGCCGCAGGACTGGTCTCGAAAAGGCTCGTAACGGTTTCAGCCTCGCACACCTACATTCTTAAGACGCTCGTAAATGAACGCAGAAGTGTTAATCGAGGAGGAAGAGAACCGAGCTGTGTGCCGACTCGTTTGCGAACGTGGACGCGTGACACTTGAATTAAGTTGCCGATCGGTATGCGTCCCGTGCCCCTGAACTCAACTCCGTTTTCCGCTACGCGAGGACCAGGTATATATATGTATATACTCTTTCCGATCTAATAACGAACGATGACTCGCTTCAATAGATCCTTAGATCAGGGCTGGATTAAGCGATAAACAAAATAAGCACCTGTTTAAGGCACCGTGTACACTGGCTTAAAGTAAAACTCATTAACAATGAGAGAACATGTCGTATTATTGGATTATGGGTTTTGGGAATTATGAAATAATTAAATATTTCTTATTTTAAATTATATTCTTTATTACGCACTGGGAAGACTCGTTATTCGAAGGTGCCAGCACGAGCGCTATACCTGGTTGTAAACTCTCCAACGCAACGACTGAAAATTGCCTGCGACACTTTTTAGAACCGAAAGCCCTTTGTCGCGTATCGTAAACAGTTTGACCTAAAACTAAACGGAGACAGCGAAAGAGAAAGAGCGCACGCAAAGAAACACATACTTCTTAGGAAGGTTTTAGATTTAATTTTTGTTATATAAATCTAACAATAAAAACAGTATTAAAAAAAGTAATAACACGTTGAAACGTTTAAGACTTGATTTCAACTTCTTAAAGATATTTACGGTGGACAAACAAATTGCTTCGTATATGCATTATTGTGCTCTACTTTGTGCACACAAACTTTCATTTGTAATGAGATTCACAGGTTAAGAGAATTTCCTTGTAATAGTGTTTGAATACTTTTGCCCGTCACAGTATATAAATAAACCAAAATTATGTGATAATGTAAAAATAAATAGGAGGAATAATTTTTCACTTTACTTCGAGTTCTTTTAATCTCGAGAAGTAAAATTTTATTCCACGCAAGCGATTAATAAATTGGGCGTTGCGTTGGAGTGAATTCTTTGTATAGGATGACCTTAACGTGTTTTAATCCTTTGCGCTGCGATTATTTTATTAGCTACGCGTGTTATCCTTAGCTAATCGATGCTTTCGTATCATAAGTACAAATTACTTGAATATTGTGGACAATTTTTGTTTAACAATATCTAATATTATAATACAAAGCTAAGATTAGAATTCGCGTTGTTTTGCCGTCAATTGTATCCATTTGTGTCGAATCTACGCTAGAATTCATATAACGAGTGCGACTAGTTATTCTAGTGCAAGTTTTAATCCTCCGAAAATCTTAAGCCGGCCCTGAATCTACTAGCTACTGTTCTACTCTATTACTCCTTGTCTACTTTTATGTTTTGTTAACCCCTTGCCGTACGATCATTTTATCAGCTACGTACACGTTAATATGGGATTTCCGGCAAGTTTACTATACATCTTGTATCACGTTACACGAACTGACGTGCTAGTATATGTAAAACGTGTGTCTATTTATGTGAGAACTTTTCAAGTGACAGTAATAGGAACATTGGACTTTGTCGTGTATTTTCAATAACGTAACCAATATAAGAAAATGTTCATAAATAAAAGAGATGTTAAACAATATCATGCTCCAAACTGGGATGATTTTTAATTATTATAATTATAGATAACTTTAAAATGGTAGTAATTGGTACATCTAACCTGGATGTAGTTTAACAAATGATAGCGTAATTTTTCACGGCGTATATATACGTCCTTCGTAGCGAAAGGGTTAATAAAGATTAATCTTGTAACAAGAGTGTCGTGAAAGGCAGCAGTAGTCGCTGAAAGTTGGATACACGTGTTGAGAACCGGTCGTCCTTTTTCCCGATTGTGTTCGGTCGTGATCCATAACCGAATCACCTTGAAGCTGCAGTCATCGAACAGGGTCCGCTGTTTCTTCTCCTTTTTCTTCTCTCCTCTCCGTGAAATCGTTACGGCGGCCTTGCCCAAGGTCGCAGTCTTCCGAGAACGAAAGTCCCGATCAGTGGATTGTTCTCCGTGATTCACTTTCGCTCGAACGCATTCTACGGATGCCTTAAACAGTTGTTCGCAAAGTAATATCATCGACGAAGCGTAGGATAGACATTCGTCCATTCTTATATAGAATCATCCGTACCTTACAATGTTAGTGTCACGTGTGACATATCATCTAGTTTAAGCCTTTGCGCTGTAGAACTTTTTTAATAATGATAGACCATGTTGTTCGTAACTTAAGTCAACATTTGAATTAAATCTAGTTCATTGCTGGATCAAGGATCCGAGTGGAGATATAAAGTCGTGTACAGAGAAGATCCGTATTGAAAAAGAAAGAGAGAACGATAGTTTTAATTTGCACTTTAATTAAATTAAACCACACAATTTTACTGGAAGCGCATTTTTGAATATTAAGAATTTATAGAACATTTAGAGATAGATAGAGAGATAGCCAACCAGTCAGCGATTGTTAATGACTCATTAGATACTGCTGTTAAACCATAGAG
Source organism: Eucera pruinosa (assembly GCA_028830335.1). Taxonomy (NCBI): domain Eukaryota; kingdom Metazoa; phylum Arthropoda; class Insecta; order Hymenoptera; family Apidae; genus Eucera; species Eucera pruinosa. The sequence continues at coordinate 7,453,161 of JAMYCR010000014.1, read as the reverse complement.
AACCGAATAGCCGCGCCAATTCCCGAAAACAGCCGAACAATAGGCTCAAGTTTAAATACGTCTAATTTCCTAACACATATATTTATATAATATATTATAATAATATATTATATAATACCAAATTTCTATGACGGGTCTTTAATAGTTTCCAAGATATGAATTAGAATAACCCATTGAATTTTGCATATATGTAAAGTCTTGGGCCAGTGTCTGCGTAAGCATCATCAATCATTTTTCGCAACTACGGACGTATATATACGTCTTCAAGAGTTGGACTGGCGTTTGCTAAAAGCATACGTATATTTTCTCTACAATGCAATGCAATTTCATGAATCAGTCGTACTTGAATCTTATGCGGAGTATTCAAATATCTATACATATATCATTTTTATATTAGTAAACGTTATCATTACCTACTCTTCTAGTCTTTAGTTTCAATGTGATCTGGGCTCCTCTGAACTGCAGCTTAAATTTGTTTAACTAACTAAAGTGCTGTTTTACTCGATGTACTTTATTTTAACCTTCTCTTATTTAACCTTTTATGTTTCCCATTTTATTTCCGCTATTCGCCGGATGTAGCATACTTTCGTAAAATGTCTCTTAACTTTAAGACAACTATAAAAAAAGTTTTAACACTAGATTGCCGAACGTTACGTGCATCATTTGGCAGGCTTCCCGAAAAATACGTATACCGCATATAAATATTCGAAATTAGAAGCGCGAGAATGAAGAGAATCACGTAGAATACATATTCATACCATTGTATTAATTAATGTTAACATATAGTACTGAAAAATAATATTTACGGTCTCTATAATATTAGGTATGAAATCTGAAATGAGTCAAATTGACTCGCCCCGGCAATCTAATGTTAATTAATATTTAGCTAATATCCCACTAATATTAATATAAATTTTTAGTTTTCATTTACATATCGAAGGCTTTTTTCCTCGAAATCATTGAATATTTCTAAAGCAAACGGATCGTGAGTAAAATTTCGAAGAACGTTTGCAGGGTTAATCCTGCTTTTCACAATACGCCTTTAATGGTACTTCTGGTCCACTTGACTTTTCGCTTCGCTAAATAATTCATCCAATTTTGATATCCACGATTGTGTTTCATCGAACGAGGAGCCCGTTTAACTTCCACGAGGAAGACGGAAGAGATTCCAAGTCGAATCAATTATTGTGGAAGAGAACAGGAACTGGAGTTTCACTTAAAGCAAACGATAGAAAAGGTGGATGGAAGTTTCCGACACGTACAGCGAGTGTAACCTGGTAATTTTGACGTTATCCGTATGGTATGAGGGTACCCCTATTTGATAAAGGGAGCCCGAGTATAGGAAACGCTATATATTGAGGCTCGATGTTACAGCAACGCTTCACGCAGTTACATTTCGATTATTGCACACCGTGGAAACTCATCCGAGCCTCTGAAACGCGTTTCCCTTTAACGGAGGAAATTGAAATTGTCGTGCAAATAGATTTCGCAAATAATGTCGTTCCTTTTGTTGTTAATTCTCACGGTAAGACGATTTTTTCACTATTTTTTATCGAATTAAAATTGTTCCCATAATGGGATGTTTATTGATTTTTGTGATAAAACTTGCGAATAGATTTTGTATATAATGTCGCGCTCGTTTTATTGTTCATTCTGACGGTAAGACGATTTTTCAGTATGTTTCTTGTAAGTAAAATTACTCGTATAATGGAGTATTATTGATTTTTATGATGAAACTTTTAAATAATGTCGTTCCTTTTATTGTTAATTCTGACGGTAGGACGATTTTGAATATCTTTCTTGTATTTTTTCTTCGTTATTAAAATTATTCGTACAATAGTATGTTTGTTGATTTTGGATGTAAAATAATCGGGTGAATTTTGCTTAGCAAAATTAATTATAATTTGATGCTTATTGTGTAATCATTAAATTTGATTTGTTATTTATTACAATTGTTTTACTTATGTCAATATCATGATATATAAGTTAATCAATAAATAATGGAAATTCACATATATAAGTTTAATCAGGAAATTCTGCAGATTCAGGTTTTGCTTTAATTTTCTTGCAAAATTTATTATAAAATAATTTCATATTTTATCCTTTATCCCATTTTTATTCAAACACTGAAAATTTGCACTTACTGTAATTATTTGTTAATGTATTCATTACTAAATTAGTTAATAGATCAAGTGGCCTAAATTAGTAGTTGATTAATTCAGTAGTAAATTATCTATTGCATTTGTTATTTGCAATAATTACTAGTATTTATTATATTCAATGTATTACAATTATTATCTATATTTAATGAACTTATTCGTGCATGAGAGCAATAACTATAATAGTTTCAAGACTTCAATAGAAGAATCTATATTGTTCCATTTTCTAATCAAATTTTAAATAGTTCCTAGTTAACTTTTATTAAACAATTGACTGTTTTCCTATATTTAGACTGCTGGAATACTGGCAAAGCCCTTAGGTCGATCATCTGAAGATTCCATAAATAAAATCGATCAGAGAGCAGAGGTAGAGATCATAGATCAAGATTCTGGTATTGCGTCAACATTAAGCGACATAGTAACTCAAAGTGTAAGTATACAAAACAATAATTATTATCGAATCGATAAATATAAATTGTACGCAGCGGTTGCAAACAATTTTCGGCCAAAGTATGATTTTGTCATATTAACAAGATAAAAACGTTTAAAATTAAAAGCTTCATTCGAAGATATATTGTATCATAATTTGCAAAATATGTGTTATCTTATTAATTTGTTCGTAGAAAGAATGTTACTAATGTACAATTTATTAATGTGATTTTATTATACCATTAGATAATTTAGGTAATTAATATTAGGTAATTTGTCTGTAGGAAGAATTTTATAATGTAATTGTAGCTATGATAATAGTATAATAACAATACAATATAAATCCAAGAATAATATAATAATTGTAGGTATAATTTATTAATATATTTTCATTATTATTTTCTATGGCTTTTTCAGCTGTATTTCTATTATTATTTATTATACTTAACGGAAAGAAAACCCTTTGATACATAAAAATATAAAATCAATTCATATACAATAGAATACAAGTGAATAAAAGTAGAAATGCAGAAGTGTACAAAATAGCAGGACAGATTAAGTGACAAAAGAAATAAAGTATTATTACTAATAAAATGGAAAATACTTGGGAATAAAGGCCCATTCACAAGTATATTGTATCACTGTTTGCAAAATATGTATCGTTTTATTAAATTGTATATAGAAAAATTTGTATCACTGTACAATTTAAAATGAAATATTAGCGGAGCTTGGCTGGAGACTTTTGGCAGCCATTGTAAATGCATACGTTTAAGAAAGAAGGGTATGACGAGGTATAGAGTGGTTCAGGAAACGTACACGATAAAGCACTCGACTTTACAGCCCCCTTATTCGTAACAATAAAATAAAATAAAATACTTCCGGGAGAACTATAAATCGTGTTTTATGCTCTACATAACGTAGACTGTAAAACGAGAATAACAGAAGTCCTTTATGTACGTCGTGCAAATTACGCCGTGGTTTCTTTTAAATCCTTCCAGTTCTGACGAACTTAAATCACGACCTGAAAACCTGCACACAAAAGATGTAACGATTTGACTTTTACAAGTGGTTCGTATTACATTAATTCGATACTAAAAAGTAAGAATAACAAGTCTTCTTTATCCTAAATTTGCAATGTTTACTTATGTGAATTAAATGTAATATTAATGTTAATGAAATATGCTTTAAATCGTTTTTATCTGGTTAAAAGATTTCAGACACTTTACGAGTACCTTTATTTATACTTATGATTACATTATTTATACTATCATATTTATACTATATAATATACTACATTTTTCTTTACTATATTGAATTCGAGTGAAATTACAGCGTATACTGTTAATTAAAATAGTTTACGTTATTTTCTATAACTTTGTTTCCTATTTTTAATTTGACATAGATTAACTGAAGAAAGAATTGAATTTATAGTAACAGTTACTACAAATGGGTGAATCTTAATTTAATCTATATCAGATGTAACAATTTTCTTTACAATATCGAACTCGAACAAAATTATATCATAAATCATTCAAATAATTCTTACTATTTTCTATGTATATTAATTTCGTTCCCTTTTTTCCTGCCATAAGTTATCGAAAGAAAATTCGAATTGACAATAATAATTATTGCAAACGGTTGAATCTTAATGTAATCCATAATTTGCACGTCCAACAAATGCAATCGCAATATTCCCGCCAAGAATGTTATAAAGCCCACCAATTTTCAGTCTGGCACAGGCACAACTACATCAAAGCCAGGCTTACTAGCATGGTTCCTCACGCCATTGACCCAGAATCTTCAAATCAACCCCCAGACTCTTCAGAACCGCGTCACACAGTTCAAAGAAACGTTGAGCAATCTCGGTCTGAGAAACGACGGCGAAGACTCGAAAGGGAAGCAATTAAGCAACGCAAACAATTTATTACATCTGGTGGGTGTGAACGATTCTGGGTTCTACACGAATCGATTGGAGCCAGCTGGATTTTTCGGCGGAAATGGATGGCTCGCGAATAAAGGTGGAATCTTAGGCGGTCCAGGCGCTATTCTTTCCACCGGAAGTGTACTCACCGACTATCCTACAGCGTACAGGCGGAAGTAAGGACCCTTTGAAAAGAAAAACCGGAGAACCATTCGGATGATGAATTAGTGGATTTAGTTTGAAAGAAACCAAGATGGCTCTTGGCGATGGAAACGAAGAGGATAACGCGTCGTTAATCTTTGTATTTAACTCTTTCAGTGCTACGGTCGCATACAGTCTATCCAACGAGAACGTGACCAAGATATTTTTTTATGTTTATTATTTATTTTTTCCATGAATAGATTTTGAGTCAAATTTGACATAATTCCCGTACAATGGTACTTTTAGATTATTTTGTTCGAGATGAAAAGTTTATAGAACATTTTTCAGATTTGCGAAGCAAGTTTTGGGTTTGTGGAACGGTATGGAAGCAATATTTAGAGAATTGCTCAAATACTTTGAGAAGATTGCGATTTCTTAATGGGAAATTGTTAAAAGTATAAGTAAAATGTTTCGGTTTACGTGATTCCGTATAATTGTACCTTCCTACTCGTTAAAACTACTGAATCTATTATTATTAAATTTGTGCTGTATTAAAATGATGTTTCTGCGCAATTGGAATGAAATTTGTGAAATAAAATGGTAAAATATTATGTATATATTTTTATTGTAAATTTATTAATGTATTAGATTGTTACATAATAAATATCAATGAAATTTGGTTTCAGCCATTTTGAAATTATAAAATACACGACAATTTACGTATTTAAATATTGCGATGAAAAAGATGTATTATATTAATTCGGGAGTTTCGAGTAATGAGCATTTTTCATAATATAACTCATTATGCAGCAATTTGATAATATATACCTATTTCCAAATCTTATATTATTTTCCAACAAATTGAAAAGGATGACGTATAATATGTTATACTATATATGGACATATATGGACATATATGAGTTTATTTTTCAGCCTCTTCGTCCCTGAAAAAGGAACTTGGTTTTAAAAAAGAATTCTCACTTATTCGTCCACTCTTGCATTCACTTCATTAAACTGCTATTATCGTATGCTTTACATACATTTTTACTTTGTATCATCCACTCTCATATTTAATTAACATTTTTATATCACTATTGATATATCAACTATCCCTACCTTTAGATATATCTTTATAAACCTATATACCTAATATAATATTAATATAATATTAATATAATATAATATAATAAAAACAAGCAGTGTATGAATTCAGCCAATAAAAGAATGAGCCGCTTCTGCGAATAAAAACGGAGAAAAGAAATACGTTGAACATTGGACAAGGTTAACTAAAATTTCTCCGTCACTGAAACGTTTGAAACCTCAGGAAGCGAAAACGAGGGGAACAAAAGAATCTCGCATTGAGAGCAAATAAAGTAAGTAGATAATTCTAGAGGAACGCGTGCGCGAAAGAAGTAGAAATAGCTTCTTTGGTCTCCTTGGGACGGAAGAAAGCTTTCAATAAATAAGCAGCTTTCGAGGAACGAAGAAGAGACTCTTTCGGAAGCCTCATGCATCTTCTCGATGACATCCAATTTTTTTTGTGTACTCTTGCCTGGATACTTTAATGGGCCAATAATCTTCGGCGCTTTTAAATTTAACGAGAAATGAATTTTTTCCCTTTTTAAGAGATCGCTCAACTTCCTTATTGCTTATACCACCATACTAAAATCTTACACAATTTCCGTCGTCGACGTGCAACAGCTTTCGAGCCCTGCAATATAATTTCTTCGCTGTCAACACACAACGGGATTTATGCAAAGGCAATTATTTCCTTAGAAGAAATTTCGCCGTTGAAAATGGAACGAATAGAATGCGATTAAGTGGAGTAATAAATTCATTCGTTTCGCGGTGGTGTTCCTTTATGGGGGATATTATGAAAATGTTATGCTAATTGTAAGGAGATAATTAGTAGAGCCACGAAAAGTCGACAGAATTCAGCACTAACGAATTATTATACACTGTTTCGTTTATATTTATAATCATATGTTTATATAGATTTATAGATTATTATTATTATTATTATTAACGGGCAAAAGCCCAATAAGTACAAGAGAAATAAAATATACATTAGCGTTAATTATATTATTATAGTTTTTATATTTATAATAGACATTTACACGTCAGAAAAGAATTGTTAAACTAGTTTGATAATTGAATTTAGTATGATATAATTAGACTGCGGATGTTTGTACACGTACAATATATCGTAATATGCAACATGTATGCAAAATGGATGCAATGTCTATGCAAGATACAAACGTACCTAATAAGGCTTAGCAAAAGTTAAATCGCTGTTAATTAAAAAATAATTCATATTTTTTGCCTCTAATTGGACTCGAAATAAAGAAATCTTATTTGTAATTCATATGAGATAAATGGAAACTGTTGAACACCGATTCAAGGGAAGAATTGGAATTGCAATAATATAAACCTAACTTATGTAGTAAAGCACAACTTGAATTTAAAAAAGTAAATTACCAGTTTTAATTTAATATTCTACGATACATAGTAATGGGCAATTTTAATTCATATATAAACGAAACTCAATTCGTCAACATATGAACACCGCAAATTTCATTTGCAACAACTTAATATATACGATAAATAACTTAATTTCTGTTCCGAGAAACGTTGTACTGTGTATTTTCCTGTACTAGAAACGGGCCGTTTACACGGAACAAATAAATAAATATTGCTACGAACTTTCCGAATAAACCGATACATAAATTGCAAATACGTGGTAACAGTACTTGACAATGTTTCAGTGAAACGCGAGCGAATTTAGTACTCGACGTAATAAATTATCGAAGAAGAATAACTGGAAACGGGCCAAAGTTGCTTTTCACGTGAAATTAATTAACGTATGGGTAGTACTTGCCCGTTATACATACGTATGCACGTGTAAAACGTTATGCCGTGCATCGTTATACGTGGCAAAACGTAGCTGCATTCGAGTCGATTCACAAAGCAGAACGTTTCGATATCAAAGTTTTAACGAGCTGTCTGCGGTTTTGAAGTGCGACAAACGTGCATCCCTGGATTTCCTTCGAAACGAATTGAAACCAACAATTCGAAAACAATACAGGGTTCAACTTTCGACATCGCGCACGTTTATCGACGCAATTGTTTTTTGTATACTCAGAAGCATACGGTGACTCTTATTATAAAACTTTAAACAATAAAAGTATAGATTTTTGAAAAAGAACAGCTAGACGAATTTGTCACGTTGTTATTACGTATTTCAATCCTACAGCAAGTGCACTTATTCTGCTTTTGTTGAATATACTCGCCATTGTTTAAAAATATAATTAGAAACACAGGTGTACACTTTCAAAATTAAATAAAACGTTTAATGGGTTAATGAGTTAATTTAATCGCATTCCAGTTTCTTTAGAAAAGTTCCGGTATTATTTATAATTTTAAGAAAAAGAATCCACAGCGTAGAAACTGAGGAAACACGAATTTACACGTTCTTCTGTTCGTCTGAAAGCTGAGAAATGTTTCGGAACAATACAAAATACGATTGGGTTAAAGAAGATAAACGAAGAGGAGATTGGTTTTCTGAAACTGTTGCTTTGTGCCGTTTCGAAATTCAATGTTTCAATTGTTATTGCTCGCAATATACCTCGGAAAATACGAATTGCTACAAAGGATGCGACGCTCGGTTAACAGAGAAACGTTGGATATTCAGCTAATATTTGCAATTTACTGGAACATTTCCGAGAACGGCGATACTAAAATCGGATATCCTGATTTATTATTGCCTGCTATCTTTGAACAAAATTACGCATTAAGAGTCCTATTATATAATTCACGAAATTTATTAATCCCTTAACTGGGCAGAGAATTATCGCGAATTTTATAATACGTATTCAAATCGATATTTTAAGCTTTAAACGTTTCAAGTTGGTCCATATGAAATGTCGTTTTTCCGATGTTTGGGATTAGCAAATGAATAATGTTTTTTCAATTTTGTCCAGAGGCGGATTTAACCTTTCAAGAAACGAATTTTTGAAGACCAGGTAAAATTATTTTATTCAATGTTTCAAACGAAACAAATCTCTATTTACGAACAACCAAATACTATTTTCTTTTTTTATAAAAGAACTTACAGTGATTCGAATATACTTGCAATACACTTGATCGCATCTCTAATCATTTTATATTCAAATAATCAGATGATACGGATAATCAACGTCCTACCGTATTTAAAATTTAAAATACGTACGTAATGTTTTGTCGCTGACTGTATGCAAAACACCCTTATATTATAGATCTCATCCCCCAAAAGTAAAAGGGTTGACAGATTTAACGAGGCTGGACGTTTTATATATATTAGACTGTGTCTATGGTGAGGGAAAAAGCGAATGGGTGGGGGTAACGTGCGCAGGTGGGGATAGCATAAAGCGAACTTCGCATTGGGGCGACAGTCGAGGCTTGTCAGTCGACCAAGCGGTTTATATTTCTATTCCACGGTCGTCGACCTAAACTCGCGACAAACGTGTTTGCTTGCGTCCTTTAAACCCGATAAGCGAAGCACAAGGCACGCAGGAAATCGAATCACGCGAAAGGCGTCCTTCCACGCGAATACGTATTTCGTCGCGCGTTTAACTCGCAAGTTTTCTACGATTTCGCGCGTGTGTCCGAGTCCGTCTTATAAGTGTCCCTTCGCATCGAAACCCCGAGTTGATCGACCGTGGAGCCAAGGCTTCCTTTTTCCTTTCGATTGGAGAAGAAAAAAGCAAACGATTGGACACGTGGGAGGAAGAAGAAGGATGGGGAAAACGGAACGCGAGTGACGCCGGGTTCGGAGCTGTTTCGCGACCGGTGGTGAGTACGTTTACTTCTCGATGTTTGTTATTGTTCTTGCGAACGCCACATGTACGCCGAGCGGCGTTCACTGCGTGCAATCTAATTTCGATGAAATCGTAATATTAGCTCGCCGTTTAAGTGAATAATGGCGAGGTACGGTTGATTTGAAAAGTAAACATGGCGGCCGGCGAAAAGCCCGCGTTTTTTGGGCGCGTGGGAGTGGGTTAGGTCAGGGACCGCTAGGAGTCATTACCGATTTCGTTTATTCGCGCACCCGGTAACAAAAAGCCGTCACGCTGTTATAACATTGCTGTTATATATTAGGTCGTTGTTTTTTAGCCGTCGGTTAATTCAAATAATACTAAGTCACTCTCTCTCTCTGTCTCGCTTTACATAATTGTAAAGCATGAAGTTTGCTGAATTTAACATTATCGATAGATCGTCACGTGTATTAAAAAGAAATGGTAGATAGTAAAAATAAAATGAACCATCCATGAATGAATCATGAATCCAATGTTCCTCGTACCACCAGATCAAAAGTTGTCACTTAAATGGAAATGATCCTTACATATATTAGAACTCGGAAATTAACCCCTTGCCGTACAAATTCCTCAAAGACTATTCATTAGGACGTTTGTTATCTTCTGTTTCAACGTTGCGTCGAATGCAAAACACTAAAATATTACACGTCATTTTCATTTAATTGTTTTCAATCCCACGAATCGACGTTGTAACCGGAATTAAATTAAGGTTTATTAAAAATTGCAGTGCATTTTTATTGTGACTGAACCGTAGCTTGCACCACGAGTGCAATTTGTCGTTATACGGTAATGGGTTAAATACCAAAATAGTTTTCTAATTACGGGACTGTTTTAGAACGTTTTGAACTGCAAACTTCATACTGGATCGTAACGCAATATTCGATTGCAATATGTATTCGTCTCGTTTCTCTATTGTATCTGAAATCATTTACACCAGAGACTCCCGTATCCGTACCCCTATTATCCGAATATCCTGATATCCGAACATTCTATTATTCGGTTGTTCTGTTATCCCAATAGCATTTCGCAGTCACGTTTACAGACGACCCAGCGTTAAGCTGACAGAGCAAGTATCATTGCAGCAAGCAAACGAAAGCGCGTAGGTAGTTCCGATTATTGAAGCAAAATCGAAAATAATAATTAGAGATCTCAAGAATGGCGAAAATGCAACGAAAACATGGTATTGGGAACTCTATAATCGTAGCCAAAAAGATATGCAATCCTTAACTTTTTGAAGCACAAGATTTTTTTTCTATATCAAAATTTGTGGGTGGATTTAAAAAAATTCAGCATGCAAGTTGGTTATAAAAAAAAAGGAAGGACATTTTTCATATCGCTTTGCTTTAAAGAGTTAAACGTTGAAATAAATCATCAATTTTGTTCGTTTCTACTTAAAGAAATGAAGTTTAACCTTTAAATAAATAAAGGAACTAAATAATATTTGAGGAATACTTGTTCAATTTTAACCTTTTATTAATTTTATATTCTATTATTAACAACGGTGTCTATTAACGATATTAATTTAAATTTCTTGCTTTAAAACTCAATTTGTGTCCAAAAAGGGTTAACACAAACTCCAAATTCACCTTTTCGTAGATCAAATTCACCCTTTTGCAAATCAAATTCACCTTTTCGCAGATCGAATCCATTTTTTTTTACAGATCAAATTCACCCTTTTACAGATCAAATTCACCCTTTTACAGATCAAATTTATCCGTTTGCAAACCAAGCCTTTTCACAAATTCGCATTTTTGAACTATCGCGATAGAAATGAAATTCAATATACATTTATTGGTTCTTTATGAAGTATCGAAGTGGTATCGATAGCACGTGAAACTTATACAATGTCTATACAGAAATCCAAAGTGTAATGTACATATGTACAGTTGCTCGCAAAATTCAGCGTACACCTATGTTGCTGATGAAAAATAGCTAAAATGTGAATATACACGCGCATATTGAAAAGTAGAAATACACAATATATATGTATTTCATTCGCATATTTTAACGGACAGTGCGTACAAGATTCCTGAGCGAAAATAAGTTATTTATATGTACTTAATAGAAAACGTAAAGGTATAACTTTTTCGCTGACACAAACGTCGACGCACTCATCGATATTTTCACTATTTATAGAGATATGATACATGTAGATTACTATTTCGTTAACCACCGTTAATCCTCGTGGCATAAAATTAATTAATTTTGTATAAAGAAGGTGAAATATTGTCCGCCTTCTTCTTGTAATTTCATTTTGAAATCTTCTCCATTCGTAAACGTATAATTGATCATTTTGGATTTCAATTTGCGTGGATCACACTTTGTGGATTACACGAATTACACAATTTGTAGATTACAATTTGAGTGTACGCTCAATTTTGTGAGTAACTGTATGTATTATAGTAGTCAGGGGACGAAACATATTTCTAATTAGAATTCACTTCTTTAGCTGCGTTTAGAAAGAAATGAATTTGCATAAGAATTCCCAGTCTAGTAATGGTAATACCATCGACTAAATACAGGATAAACTATCCATTTACATGAAACATCATTTTCAAGCTGCAATTCGAATTGCGTAAAAAAGCAAAGGTTTTTTATGCTCGTTATAATTTACAATAGTCATTTTAAGAATCATATTCAATCCGACCATCAACGTTAATAAAATTACCCCTCCATCCATGTATTAAATATAATTATACGTTTCTTCATATCATAAATGTAAATGAAGTTCAGGTTATAAAAAATTAAATGATACAAGTCTAATACATATAAAGATATACTTCTATGCACGTTATTATAAATCTAGCTATTATAGATCGATCATATCGGAAACAATTAATTTATTTACAATTCCCATCGTTTTAAAAACTCTGTTGTTTTATTTTAATAAGGGGGCCAGGTAGCCCCATGATCGTTTCATATAAGAATGAATGGTATATCCTATGTTTGTAGTAACAAGTGATAATCCTCGATTTCCCATCAATCCCTAACGTTCTCACCCTAATCGTAAAGCCTTGTAAGGTCAGTTTTAACAAGTTTTCTCTGCCGTTTAAGAAGGTGTACTCTAATAACTATCGTAAGGTCCCTATGCTTACGTTCGAGGGTTTCACCCCGACAAACAGAATCTGTATAAGAGTACATAGGTGTTCGTTACTGTCTAGAGTAGGGGTATTTAGCCGATCACGCGAGCGACGCGTCGAGACCTCCGTTTAACCCTTTCGTCACGGCAAAGTTGTTCGCGACGCGAGTTTACGCGTTGCCTTTGCGAATAACGCAGCGTTTGCTCGTCTGCAAATTACCGATTTTCTCATTAACACCAGATTTACAGAACCCGTCGATTTGACGGATTTTTAAATTTATCCTCAAAATTACAAAAATCGTAAATATCATTTTTTTACGATTTATGGTGACTTTGATTGATGCAATAATGTGAATACACGTCGTAATTCATTCTGTTTCCCTTCGACTTATTAATTTCGTGTATTTATGTATTATATATCTATTTTTTTGGGAAATCTGTGAAATTATATTATCGATGTTCGTAAATCTAGTGTTAAGTAACCTCTTGACGCTGAATTTAGTATTTCGTACTTACCATAGATTTAATCACAACAACGCTGACTATTTGTTTAATTAATTTTATAGTTTGTTAATTTACATGAAATAGGAATACCAAAAGGTTTCAGGAATTGTTTTATTTATATTTACGCAGGGTGGGTGGTAACCGATTGTACAACCTGGAATATTTTAATGTGGAATATTTAATAACCTGGAATATATAGAATAACACATATAATAAAATATGGAAAATATAGAATAACATATTTTAACATATTTTAACATATTTCTTCATATAGAGTCATCCTCTTTCTGGTTGTAGCACCGGTTATCGAACACCTTGTGCATGTTTTATGACTTAACGAAATTGTACACATGGACGTGAAACTAAGTTTTAGAACCGAGATATGACGTCGCAGATACAAATGACGCAAGTTGGTAGAACGCAAGCAGGAGGTATTACCGTGCTGCCAAACTTACTTCTACGCGAAGCTTATGGTTCTTAATATCCTGTTTTAACCCCTTGCCTTACAATTGTTTTATTAGCTATTTAGGCTAGCGTTGGTTGATCGCTATTTTTACATCGTGTCGCGTACAAATCATTCATGACTTTAGATACCATAAATTTAATCCACAACAATCTATATTTAATTCAAATTTGATTCAACGTTATTAAATTATTAGTATTTTTTACTTTTATTCCCTCGAATAAGATCAAATGTGTAATAATTTTTTCAATTCGAATCAATTTTGAATGATTTTATAAAACAATAAAATATAGATTTCTAAGAAAAATCTTTAAAATTGCTAAAGTAATTTGTAACGTTATCAATCAGTATAATTTTAGATACTATAAATTTAATCCTCGAAACTCTATATTTAATTGAAATTTCATTCAATGTTATTAAATTATTAGTATTTTTTACTTTTATTCCCTGAAATAAGATCAAATGTGTAATAATTTTTTCAATTCGAATGAATTTTGAATGGATTTATAAAACAATAAAATATAGATTTCTAAGAAAAATCTTTAAAATTGCTAAAGTAATTTGTAACGTTATCAATCAGTATAATTTTAGATACTATAAATTTAATCCTCGAAACTCTATGTTTAATTGAAATTTGATTCAATATTACTAACTTTCATACCTAAAACTGTAGTATTATGTTGTACCATATTTCGGGAAGCTTTTAGCAGTGGATGATTATGGTTCGCCTTAGCATCGAAAGGGTCAAATATGGCCATATAGTAAAACGCGACGGAAGTATTGCACGAATCGATCTTTATTGCGCGATCGCTATTGGGATCCCTCGATAATTCGTTTGTCCGTTTAAGTGATTGGATTTAAGGCTAATTACGAATTCCAATTGTATTCGACATTGCAGTCTATTACGTGCAGCCATCAAAGTATTTGTTAGGACAGCGACTATTTTTAATCCTTTAATCCTTTAATCCATAATTGCTCGATTATAGTCACTACTAATCGGTTCTTGTGTATTGAAGATTACTATAGTCACCCATCGAAATTTCTTATTAGTTAAGTAATCTAGCTGACCACAGTAATATTGTTAGGTATCCTTAGGCTAACAAGTTATTTTAGTATTCGTTAAACATCAACAATTAACGAAATAGTAAATTTTACATTCCTGAGGCGCTTTTAACCCCTAAAAGCTACTGTTTCCGACTAAAGTCTACCTACTATATCTAAATCCGCTTCTTGTTGTACTGTAAATTCTTAGCTGAATTGTCTTTCACAGTCTTAGCACGTCCACGGCCAACTTCGCCGCAACGAAAGAGTTAATAGAACTTCATTCAGCGTGGATTGTGAATTTTAACCCCTTCGCTGTGACGGATATTATTCAAGGAATACGGAAACGTGGTGGAAATATTGAATTGCATTGCTTTAGATTCATATCCTTCTTCCGATTCGTTTATATCCTTCGGAAGGTACAGAATTTCAAGCGTTTCAAGATTACAGCATTGTTTTATAATTAATTAATAATAGTAAGGTCAATTTCGAACACCTATAGAAGCTAACAACAGTGAAATAGTTGAGTTTCAATTACAATGGTTACGTTAGTAGTTAATAGAAGTTTTATTAACCCTTTGCGAACGGATAGTTGCAAATAGTGGCGCAATTTTTGTTGATTTATGGATTTTTTGGACGTATACCAATTTTTAAAGCAAGAAATACAAATTAATGTCATTTGTTGTTATTTATTATTCCTAATACATGGCTTACTGCTACTTACATAACTTAGTGACCAAAGATATCGTATAATCTAGTCCAATACAAAATATATAATATCATAAACTAAAACGTACTAAAACATAGCCTAGCATAACATAACACACTGTAATATTCTGTACACGATATGCATTCTCTTTTTAATCCACATTTTAACGTCTATCTTTGAATTTTTCTTTTACCTTTTACACTTCCATCAAATTAATGTCATTAATAGACGATACTGTTAATAATTAAACAAGAGTTTCTTCAATTCCACCCTCGAAAGATTAATAATTGAACAAAGCTTCGTTAAGTATTATTGTTTCCGTTCGCAAATGGTTAATATATCAAATGTATCAGGTTGGTGCACATGAGATGTCGTTTTTGCAAACGTTCGGATCAATAAATGAATACTATTCTTTTAGTTTCGTAAAATCGTTAATTGCAATGAACCATATTATCCCTTTAACCTCTTGCCATACGATTCTTTGATTATCAATGTATTACACGTAAGTTGTTCATTAGCTTTATACAATATATTCAAATTATTCAATTGTTACACAAGGTGTCCCGTAGCATGTAGAATCCACTTCAGGAATAGATTCTACACATGAAAACAGTAAAAAAAGTTCATTTAAACATATACCCTATTCGACTTTGTTTTCGAGTTACGGCGAGTTTCTTCTGTGGAGCTGTAGAGAGGGGATAGAATAGGAAAAGGAAGGGTGTTTTTGCGTTTCGTCCTGGGCCTGCTAGTGGACTCATCAGTGCGGCTACCTAGCAGGCCCTGCCTTAGACGTTGGGATATTGGAAGGAAGGTTAAAGGCGGTATATATATGGACGAGGTAGTTGGAGCGAGTACTTTCGAGAAAGCCTATTTCGTATGTCCCTCTAGTGGTGGGTGCAGGAGAGCCGCCACACTTCCTTAACACGCCGTATTTGTTCACCTTCATAACAAATGTTCGAAATGAGCTTCTTGCATCTGAACACATTTTTCTTATGTTACAGAACACAAAGTTCAAGCAAATACCGAGCTCTGGTTGTAAACAGTGAGATAAGCATAGTTCATTCATCAACATCTTTCGAAATGATTATACCAGCATACAACTCGTCTTAACTCGAAAACAAAGTCGAATAGGACATATGTTTATATGAACTTTTTTTATTGTCTTCGTGCGTAGAATTTGTTCCTGAAGTGGGTCCCACATGCTACTTGTATATATCTTTTAATTGGTGACTTTCAATCTTATGAACCGAAACTGAACATCAAGTTAAAATTTAACTTTGCCGCAAGTAGAGTTACGTTTTACTGAACCAATGCCATAATTCGTATCACGATTATGACTCGTTATCGTATGTGAAGGGGTTAATGACCAATACTATTATACGCAACATTTTATGGACAATTTTGTCAGTCAATTCATATGATTAAACTCACACGGATTTAGCATTGCAACTATCAAAGAATATTCTAGAGACTTGCGTGGCAATCTATTCATTTATGATCGAATCCACCAAAATCTTTTGCACGCACCCAATATGATGTTATTTAAGATAGCGAATCAGTTTCAATTCCAAGCGTCTCGTGTAACGGTGGTCCTAAAACTTGTATGAAAAGAATTCGCCGAAACTAAAAAAACGGATCGTTTCACGTCGAGACTCGATGGAAATTTCGAGGAAAAGTCTGGTTTATATAAGTCGAAGGTTATCGCGTTCGAGAAACGGAAGTGGCGCGTGAGCCACAGGTATCCAACGGAATAACGTTGGTTATCGCTAACGAAGTAGCGTAAAAAGCGGATAAGTCGGTTAACGGGAACTTTTTTTTTTTTATCAATTTACAGTGAATTAAGCTTGGCCCTCGAATTATTTTTATCTATCCGTGGCGTGACT
This sequence comes from Eucera pruinosa, assembly GCA_028830335.1. Lineage (NCBI taxonomy): Eukaryota > Metazoa > Arthropoda > Insecta > Hymenoptera > Apidae > Eucera > Eucera pruinosa. The sequence goes on along the minus strand of JAMYCR010000014.1, from coordinate 7,435,979 downwards.
AAGGAAAATAACTCGTGTCGAAAAAGAGCGCCGCTCCGCGATTCTCCACCGGTTAAAAGAATCGTTGAAAGAAATTTGTTGCGAGACTCTTTTTTTCGGCACGCTAATCCGGACAATGAATAAATTTGCGTTACGGTGAAAAAAATTAAATAATCATGATTGTACTTGTTAATATTTGGAAGACTAGTCATTTTGTACTTGAGAGCCAGACTAACCTAAGTCTATTTTTTTTTACTTAAGTTGTGGATACAATTCTATTGTATTTTGTTTTCTTTATCTGAGTAATAGGGAACCGTTTACGTTACGCGTTAAGATAAGGACAATTTAATAGTACGACTGACTACAAAGTCCAATGTCGCTATAGAGTCAAGCAAACTCAAATCCATTTATTTTTTACTGTATGGTCAGACAATTGCGAAGAACAAAGTAGAAATATGATAATGATCATGTTGAATTAGTATTTTAATTTTAATCTGTAATAGAATTATTTTCCGCGTAGTAAATTTAAAAAATATATTTGGGCAGAGTTAGGATCGTTACTTTTATATTTTAAGGATTATAAAGTTTAGATGAAAGTAATATTAAGGAATATGTTATCTTCATAGAAAATTCTTCGATGAAATATCTATCGAAATAGAGAAAGTTGCAACTAATGTCTGGAATAGTCATTTTGATCGTGAGTTTTGAAAGCTTGGAATTTCAGAGGTTTGAAAATTTGAAAATTTAGAAATTTGATGGATTAATAAATGGAAACAAATGGATATCGAAAATTTAACAATTTGGAGTTTTGGAAGTTCGAAGACTTAAGAATTCGAAACATTGATAAGTCGAAGCCTTAAAAATTCAAATCATTGAAAATTCAAACCTTTAAGAATTCAAACCTTTAAGAATTCAAACCTTTAAAAATTCAAAGCCTTAAAAATTCAAAGCGTCAAAAATTTAAAGCCTTAGGAATTCGGAACATTAAAAATTCGAACCCTTAAAAATTCAAAGCGTTAAAAATTTAAAGCCTTAGGAATTCGGAACATTAAAAATTCGAACCCTTAAAAATTCAAAGCGTTAAAAATTTAAAGCCTTAGGAATTCGGAACATTAAAAATTCGAACCCTTAAAAATTCAAAGCCTTAAAAATTCAAAGCCTTAAAAATTCAAAGCGTTAAAAATTTAAAGCCTTAGGAATTCGGAACATTAAAAATTCGAACCCTTAAAAATTCAAAGCCTTAAAAATTCAAAGCGTTAAAAATGTAAAGCCTTAGGAATTCGGAACATTAAAAATTCAAATCCTTAAAAATTCAAAGCGTTAAAAATTTAAAGCCTTAGGAATTCGGAATATTAAAAATTCGAACCCTTAAAAATTCAAAGCGTTAAAAGTTTAAAGCCTGAAAAATTCAAAGGTTTATTATTTTCAAGTCGCTTAGCTTCATAATGAATTAACTAATATTTCTTAATTCTTTTCTCACATCTTTTCCTTACCATTGCCACGCTTTCTTTCCCTACAAAATGATCCTGCAGAAATTCTACGTCTACAATATTTAAGATATATCAAGATCCACGTTCACAAGAAGCTGTAACCTGTAAAGGCAAACTGCAAATGGATCCGTCTATCAAATTCCCGTGCCGAAAAAGAAAATAAAAAGGAGGAAAGTTGTTTGCAAGTCCTATACCCTATAAGAATCCCTCGTAAACATTGAGATGTGATGGAAGCGGACAGCAAATCTCGAAAGCTTTAGCGTGATAAAATCCTTCTCTCAGATTTTCTTTTGTTCACCCCCAACGACGCTTACATAATATTTTACACGGGAGATATCTCCTTGCCAGGAATATTACATCGCGATTTATCTTGCCTCCCTTTGGATTTTCGTTTATGTAACCAAAGGATTGTTTATCGTTGCGACAACCTCAAAGAGCATCGCGCTCTCGCAAGAAATATCTTACCCGTCTCGAGCATCTTTCATCTTTTCTTTCTTCCTTTTGGCCTTTCCTCCTTCTGTATGATGTATCGGTTTGCAATGAAGCACGTTATAAACGCAGAAGTAGTTTGACCGATGATATCGATAAAATTTCTACCTATTTTTCCTTTCTCTGCTTAACGACAAATAAAATGAAATGTTGTTCTTTCTTGGCGGTAGAGAGTTGAAAAGATGCTTTCTGTCGACTTGGGATAAAATTGTTGCAAAATGATACTGCTGAGAGCTTCGATTCTTTTTAAGCGATTGAAATCGTTCGATCGGTTATTATGCAGTTGATTATGTTTGTGTTTAATTAATAGTCTAGTAATTTATAAGTTTATGGAAAGATACTTTCGATAAATATATCATCTGATATTTTGATTTTCTGGCAATGGACGCTTACATATTACGGTAAATATAAGGTAATAAATGAAGGTGATATATTAGGATAATAATATGGTAAAGTAACCAGTAATCGACGTTTTATATGAATTCAATTATTAGTAAGTTAAATCGCTGTTATGGCAAATAATGGATGAAACAGAATCGGTTGTAGTTTATAAGAAAAATCATTGGTGAAGTTAAATTTAAACTAGAAACTTAATTTATCATTAAAATCGTAGACGGTGTCGATGACTGGTTTAGTACATTATTATTATTAATGATTTGCTCTTCTATACAATATCCTCGAATTATATATATAAAACCATAGCAGGACGAATATTTAGTATTTTCTTTTGTACATTTTGTATATTTCTACGTATTACGTGGCTTTTGTTCCCTTTGGTGCATCGAAATTTCCCAGAAATGCATAAAATTCCGCAGTCTGCTCATTATTATGTCCAATAATTAATCTCGGATGCTTGGAACTTCGAGACTGATTTTTTAATCACTTTTCTTTTCATCCCTTCCGTTTAATCATCTTTATTTGGGGGGGGGGGGGGGATTAAAATGAAAAGCAGAGCTCTCGAACTTCTAATCGAATAACCACGGCAAGACTGTGTTTTTGTCGGCCAGATTTATGAGTATTAAACTCATCCTTTAATCAGACGCTATCCTTTGTTTATACGTAATTACTGTTCTCCTGGATAATGAATGCTTTTAGGAAGCTTGCAGAGAAATTTCGCGATAACGTCTGCGGATAATGCCTACTACAAAGAACGGAAACACAAATTTTATAAGTTAATTTCAGGCAAACTTTGGTTCAAATTGTCTAATGGAATTAATGGCAACGAAAATTAATCGCAATCAATATTTAACATTGTAATTAAAAGGTTAGAAATTGCTGCACAAATATTGTAAAAAAAAAAAAGAACGAATACTATTTTTGCGGCAGTTTAAAGTATGAATTAAGAAATTATTGAATTATTATTCATTATTTAAATTATTATATTAAAGGTAGATAAGATGAAACCATTAACCAGTTGACTTGAGAATTTTTTGTAGATCATGTATATAGCGTTAACTATTTAATATTGTAGCACTGTATTGTATGCAAAATATTAAAATGTTATGCGTGATTTGTACTTGATAATCCTGAATGTTATAGACTGCAATTATTGAGGCAACTATGATGTACTTTCATTGCGTTTAGAGTAGAATATATAGTATATAAATATAGGAAACAGTACACTATAATAATTATTTATTTCATTATTATTTTACACTTTATTAATATAACAATACATGTTAATAATTTGATTTACATTTACAAGTAACAAATAACTTTCCTAATCTACGAAGCAAGCAATCTACAATTGTATATATGATTATATTAATCGAATTTAACGTATGATTACAAGGCAAATGGTTAAGGTTCCGCAGGTTTTTAAAGCAACATTTAATTTACGATTTTATTTCAATCAGTGCGCATTGTTCATTCATATTTTTCCACATTGAAATTATGCAAGGGATTCCGCACAAAATTCGTTTGACATTTCTCCGTCTCTGTGCTTTCCATTTCAATTATACAATTGTACGAAATGTGATTAAATTTCAAATAAAATGTTACTTTGATGTAACGCATAATTCCTTAATGGACCAACGAAAAGATACTAATTATCGAACAAATCCGCTTCGAACTGAAAATCGCTCTCGAACCCACGCGCTTGAAAAGCTGCTTCGACAATGCTTCAGCGAGTTCGATCAATCGCTATTCTGTTAATTCGAGAACAATCCGTGATCGATGGGACAAAAGATAAAGACGTGGAATAGAAAAACGTGAGTCGTGGTCTGTTCGTAGGATGACGCTCTACAGGGGGCAGTTGATCGATTGTATCGTTCAATTATCAATGAATTACGTCATTCGGCCGGTTATTTGTCGGATGGCAAATGTCAAAACCGAGAAAAAGGAGGCCTCTGGTTGGGCTCGTGACGCAAGTATCATCGTACATACATATGCAATGCGTATCCGGTGTAATCTCGTTTCACCGAAAGGTGACTGTACTCCTCGCTTCGAACTAACAAAAGAAGAAAAGCCTAGTGGCGAGGTGGAGGATCCTCGAGGCTAGTAGTTTGATCCGTGCAAGGTCAGCCGTGGCTCAATAAGCCTCCACCGGATACGTGGTTGCACCAAGGTCAAGTGCTTCCCAGTTCCTTTTATAATTGAATCGACTAAAACTGCTCCGCAAAAAGGCGATGAATCTTTTCTTTTAATATTTCGGTATTATTATTATTATTATAGATTGTAGAATATACAATATACAACATACGATATACAATATTTAATATACAATATACAACATGCGATATAAAATATTTAATATACAATATACAACATACGATATAAAATATATAATATACAATATACAACATACAATATATAATATAAAATATACAATATACAACATACAATATATAATATACAATATAGAGTACAATATAGAGTATAGAAGTGTACGTTTACACGAATTCTATAAGTTTTTCGATTTTCCAATTTTCTTCCAATTAAAACATTTGGTTATGGGTCAATTATGGTCAGGGATGAAAAAGTCGTTTTAGCTTTGCATTATAAGATTGGACGATTATTAAATGAAAAATTGCCTGCGATATTTAAATGATTTGTACGTGACATAATATAAAATAATCGTAGTGCAAGAGTTCATTACGGATCTTGATGCAATTATGGGATATATAATAAGTAGATTGCATATCTTTATGTAAATCCATATCTTTGTAAATGTGGATAAAGAAATGGAACAAAAATGTAGACTGGTTTTGCCATTCAAATATTACAAGGTGCGCTTTATTTTGAATATATTCTATACTTTTGTATATTGCATGCACTTTGTATATTTTTGCACGTCTAAATTTTCCATAATTGCATAAAGATCCTCCGTCTAATAATAAGAAACATAAATGTACTACATGTCCAGAGTAAAATATATTTCGTAATACTTAATGGGTGCAATCATATTCAAACTCCACTTTTTTTATTTTTATTAATAAAAAGTTGACGTTGCATAAATATCTGCAGTGTTACACATAAGAAATTGAAAGTATCGCAAGAAAATATTTGTACAAAAGTTATTTTATATCGAGGCAGTCGTTGTGTAATAGAAATAATAATTCTACTAATGGAATGTTGCGAAGTTTCAAACGTGAGTTCACTTTTATGCACACGTAGTATAGATGTTGCATTTCTCTGACGAGTAGAATGAGATTGTGGTAGGTTGACGAATATTAAATAGAATAAGATAAGACAGTATCGATCAGATGCCTTTTAAGTAGAATAAGACAAGGCAGTACCAAGCAGCCAACTTTTAAGTACGATAAGACAATACGGCACACCAATGAGACAAGTTTTAAGTAGAACAAAACAATGTTACGCCAATCAGGAAGTTTTAAGTAGAATAAAACAAGACCGCACCAGACAAGTTTTAAGTAGAAGAAGAAATCACTGTTCGGACATGTTTTAACTCTGCTACGGTTTTTGCATCATTTTTCACCCAACCGTATTCAGTCTTCCTTAAGACGTGTCTTACTTTTAATGAACTCGCTATTAACGCTGAATTCAAGTGCAAATTGCACGTAAACTTGGCCGGTTTTTCTTATCGTGTGAGTTTGTGTGTTCCGCAACTGTTAAATAGAAAACATGAAACAGAACTTTCTCTTTCATCAAGAGGATGTTATATTAAATTATTATTAGGAGTATAAATGAAGGAATAGTAATAAAATTATATTTATATTTACTTATAAAAATTGAAATTGAAAAACCTACTAATAGGCTACTCGTATGTAAAGTATTAATATGCACAAGTCTTAGCTTCAATTTTATGCTGAACAAAATTATAAAAGTGTTTTAAAGAAATGGAAAGATAATTGGATTCGCAAATTTCGAGGACTGTAGCAGGATTAAGTAAAATGAAACATTACCGATCGGATATTTTAACACATTTACGTTTAACTATTATTAGGTGTACCAATGAATAACCCACTTCTCTTATTAAACTCAACAATTGTTTTTAATAATATTAAATACCAATTCAGTGTTAAATACATCGCTGTTGAGTTGTAATATTTTACAACTTCTTTTCGACGAGCAATATCAAGTCATTCCTATTTGAAGGCATAATTTTTGGACAAACTAAATTCAATGGCCCATTTAAAAATAGTGGATTAATTGCTGGTACATCTAATAGATGACAGACAAAGTTGTGCACATTTATATAGTATATTCAAGTATGTACTTTTAACTTACTTCTCGTTTAATTCACTGGTAATACGTGAAATAATATACTATCGGTCAGGCAAGTTTCTGTAAGTGGAATAGGACCGCACTGGTCAGACGTGCAGTCACTCTTCTTGAAAATGTATCCGCGATCAGAAATTGAATCGATATCACAAATACCGATGAAATTTAAGTATATATATATACATATATTTGTATTTAGTGCAGAGTGGAAAGAAGTAATAAACTAAGGTGGTCGAGTACCACAGAAAAGTGCAATATAATAGACAATCATTTGTAACAATAATTAAGGTAAAATCAAATCAATGATAATATACACTTACTGACGAAAGTTAAGAAATAAAGTAATCATTTCCATATTTTTGTGTACTCTTTATTTTCTGAAGTATATAGATTAGAATTAAAAATAGGATAACTTATTGTTTATTGGCATATGTAATGTTACCATTTTATGTTCGTTTTTTATTCTAAGCTATTTATTTCAAAAGATGAAGAATATACAGAACGTTGCAAATGATTACTTTGTTTCTTAACTTTTGTCAGTAAGTGTATATTGGATGTAAGTAGTTGTTAAGTGGGTTAAGTTTAGAAGTTTAAGAACATATAAAGTTTGTATCCTGGAAGTCACCCAATATTCAAAGGTGTGGATTACAATAAATAAAATAATATATATACAGATTATGTAGAGACTATATGTGAGAATTGAACCAAAAATATTGATATTTTTAGAGTGGTGCATTTGGTATAGCCATTAATGTAATGCATGCTGTTCTATTACTTCAATATCTGACTTAAAATATTGAAACTGTGACTGCAACCATGTCTACGCCTGTACTTTGTGGATATTTCTACAAACAAACAGTGCATTATCTCTATAAGTTAAAAAAGTCTAAAACGAGATATGATTCTTTATATTTTGAATCATCATATTCCAAATTATTTCTCTTTTGAATAAAAAATCAAGTCTGAGGAGGTTAAAATTATATTATTAGGTATTCCAACGAATAATCCACTTTTTGGTTTAATTCAGCATTTCTTTTTAACAAAATTAAATATCTTTTCTGTCTTAAATATATTTCTTGTTATTCTATAATACTTTGCTGCACTTCTCGGACAATTGATAGCTTCGTGCGTGAAATAAAATTAAATCATTTGATAAAATAAATTCGTCAATAGCGGATTACTAATTGGTATACCTATAATAAATATAATCCATTATTTCCATGTACCATTTCGTCCGTCGCCCGTGTCTCATTTTTCTGCTAACTAAATCTCGCAAAAATTCTAACAAAGATATCTGTTCCGTAGAATTCCGCGACAAATTGTTCGAACCGGAACTGTTATAAATTACAATCCGATATATTACCTTTTAATCCGTCCTATCAAATATTTCTCGCGCGAAAACAAACTATGAAAACATCGGAGGAGCAGAAAAAGGCATTCGAACAATAAAATGTTTGTATAGCGAAGCATATTCCGTTAATGGATCCTCGGATAACAGCAATTCCACCATATCAAATTTCTCTCCTACGAGCTTTGTAGTCTCTCACTCTCTCTCTCTCTCTCTCTCTCTCTCTCTCTCTCTCTTTGTAACTTTCACGATCTTGAAGCGACGTTAATAGGATAAAAGTTTCGGGAAAACGGATCTTTTTCTGGTCGACGGCGAGACTAACTGTATTATTACGGTATCATGCGCAGTATCGGCCGGAAGATATAAGTAGAGTGGGATGGTTCAAGGATAGGCAGGTTTCTGTACGTTGGATCCTCTCAGAAATTCCGCCCACGTGAACGTTCTTCTGCGTTCTACGGTGGCACGTTCGATTCACGTTCCTCCGGATGCAAATGACGACGCTGATGCACGTACTACATCTATGCGTGCGAACGCGAAATATGAATAAGGAAGTAAACTCGAATTTAACTACACGTTTTTTCTTCGTTTCCTCTTTCAGAAAATTAATGCGCTTCCTTGGAGTTTCACGGTTAACACGTTGGATTACTATACATCAAAATAATCGATTACTATAACTCCTAAGCTATTTAATTTTCCACTTAAGGCACGGAATACTTTCTTAACCCTTTCGCCACGGCATCTTAAAATTAAAAGAATTCATATTTCATATTTACATGCTTCGTAAAATTATTTACGGTGGAATATGTGTAAATTAAAATAGGAATAGTATTAGGTTGTAAAGAAATGAATATGCGTACTCTTAGCAAGTAATGGTTCAGCTTTTCAGGACGTATATATACGTCATTTGAAGCGAGAGGGTTAAAAAGAATAAAAGGATGCATTGATTGATGCAAGAAAATATAAAATTTCATTCGATACGTATAATTAAGGATCTCATCATTTTAATACAATTATTCTTAATATCCTAAAAAACGTCGTTACAATATTTCTCTTCCCTCATAGTTTGATTTATTACAAGTAACGATTGCGCAAAATTAAAAGAATAAAATTCACCGTTTAATGTGAAACGTCACAGAAACATTTCACATGCATTGATCTAATATTAGTATAATATATGGTAGATAATTACACAATGGATTCACTTTAAAATATAAAAGAGAATACACTTCAAAGATCTAAACGTAATTTCTGACGCTTCCAATGTTAAATTCGCTTGACTTTTTTATTCCCTTTTTGAAATGCCGAGTACAAAGTACAAAAGTCACGAGATTTCATCCTCTTTCTTCGCCAGTTATTCTACACCGTTCCAAAGTAGATATCGACTGTTACTCAAGAAGTAGAGAGAGTCTTCTAATTACTCGGAGGAACGCGTTATCCGGAAAAACGAACCCAAAGGGCAACGTGCAAAAGAGAAAATAAGCAGAAGGTACTCCATGTGTCCTTGGTTAGAGGCTGGGACTATCGATTTTCTTAGGACGTCTCGTTTTGCTGGATGAGCCAGTGAAAACTTTCCTCTTTACTTGACACAGTTCGCTTTTGTTGACCCCGGTGGATGACGCTGCAGCCGGAAGCGCGGCTAAGCGAACGGAAACTACAGCGAGGGAAACACTTTGTCTTCCGGCAGAATAGTCTTTGCAAAGTCTCTTTTTGCCAAACTTCCAGTTGACTTTTCGAAACTACCTTAAGGCGTTACGCAAACATGATTTAGCGTTGTAATATTAGGTGTAAAATTTTCCTGTCGACTCGACGATTTCATTATCTCCAAACCAAATAAAATTATTCGATTTTTTCTGGAAAATTAAACAGGGGAAATTGAAACGTTGAAATAACAGGTGTAAAGTTTTGGTTTTTGCTGGATGATTTCGTTATCTCCAAACCAAACAGAATCATTCGATTTTGGTGGAAAATTTCAATAGGGCAGATTACAGTGTTGTAATATTTGGTGTAAAACTTTGATTTTGATTCAACGATTTCCTTATCTGTAAATCTAAAAAATCATTCGATTTTGTTTTAGTTTTGTGTTCAAAGTCACATCAACACTCCTAGGTTATCAGTGACCACGTTAATTTTTGTAGAAAATTGAATAGAGCAGATTATAGCGTTGTAATATTAGGTGTAAAATTTCGGTTTTTACTCAACGATTTCATTACCTTTAAACCAAACGAAATCGTTTGATTTTTGTAGAAAATTAAATTCAGCAAATTACAGCAAATTACGTTGTAATATTAGGTGTAACATTTTTACGTTGACTCGGCAATTTCATTATCTCTAAAAACCAAACAAAATCATTTGATTTTTGTGGAAAATTGAATAGAGCAAATTACACAATTATTGACACTTTAACCGTGTATCATATTTACGTCGAGTATACTCGTTATGAAAAGATGGCAATTCTTTGTTTAATGACAAGTATACTCGTCCTGGAGAAAGAAAAATTCGCTTTTGCTATTTAAAGTACAATTTATTATTCATTTATTAACGGGTCTATTGCTCTTTATTTACATTAAAATAGTAGTACAGTGATATTAAAACGAAACAACAAAAAAGCAAAGAAATACATTAAACGTTATACTTGAGGATATTCCTATTTTATATAATAAAAATTGAAATTAGAATAATAAAATAAGCCATAAAATTTTATATTATTATTCGTGTTCATTGGTGTTTGAAAGATCGCAGTGATGAAACGGGAAACATATATTCGTGATTTTATCACATTTTAGAATAATAACGAACTAAGAATTAATGTAAATATATTTTTAATTCCGAAACGGAAGAAGGATATGAATACAACGCAGTGCAATTCATTATTTGAAGTCTTAACATCCGCAGTTTAGTTTGTTCCCAAACAATGAAATTACATGAAAATTATGAAAAGACTGAAACGATGCATTACGGCTTCCTGTGTATTCAAACATCGTTGTTACAGTTTAATTTGTTGCCTATTTAATTAAATTATATCGCAATCATTTCCTCGTCGTACAAATACGTTTACGAGGAATTTTGGGAGTTATTATTGTTAATTATGGAAAATGAGAATTGGAAAATCTTGATTTCAGAAATTATGATTTCAGGTTCGAGATGTTTCATTATGATTTCGAAAATTCAGCAATATGCAAATAAAGCGAATGCACGCGAATATTGCGGCTCGAATTAGCCGGGTAATAATAATTTTCACGGAAAATTCGCGTATGGAAATTGGTGTTAATCGTTCGTTAAGGTTAACGCGCGTCGATGTTTGTTACTGTTTAACTCGGTTAACGAATAGTCGGCGAACTGGTTGCGGTCAATTTTATTCCCAGCTCGATTCTGTCGCATCTGTTTGCGATTCGTAACACACTGATTCGCGATTCTAATAGCATTTCATTGGCGTTTATCAACCTTGTTCAGCAAATATTAGGCGATCGTGCGGAGCCTCGACCGCGTTGCAAATATTATTACATAAGTTACCATTTTCGCTGTTTCACCAAGTCAAGAGATCGTTCCTTCGATTTGCAATGGAAAATTCCATTTCCCACAAAATTTACGATCTATGGGTTCCCCTTAAAGAATATCTTTAGCGTTCAATTGTTTTCCTTTTCTTAATACAATATTTCCAAAAGAGTTACTACATGTAATAGTAGAAAAGTGAAAATCTTGGTGACGACATTTTTTTAGAATCTTTGTGCCATTTGTTTTCTATAAAAAACTGAACAAAATGGACTCGGGTTATTTCGAATAATAATTTAAAAAGAATTGAAATGAAACTGTTGTTTCTTTACTTTAGTTCATTTTACGTTTGGTTAGAAATTAGGGGAATAATAAGTTGGCTATTATATTACTTGAAAACTAGGGAATTATTTACAAAAGTAAAAGCACGTTTGAGCCGAAGATGACGTAAGGAGCGTTATAGGATTGAAATAATGCGTTGTTTGCAAAAATATATAACGTTAAGACAGTAAATCTTTATTTACACTATTTACAGAAAATTTCTAAAAATTACGTTTCAAGTTTACACAATTTTTACAAGGAGTTAAGTAGTTTTACAACCCGTGACAAAAACCTTTCGATCAAATGCGACAACGTAGTACCAATTAACTAAAAACATTAAAATCTTTGAGCTGCAAAATGCCGCTCCACAAATATAAAACGTACGGAAGAACGAGATAAATCGGATATGAAATAAAAATAAAGGAAGAAGAAGGATAAATATATACGTTTATTATGAAAGAGAATACAGCGAGGAACATAAATCTACAAAGAGATACACGACACTCTATTCAATATTTATATTACCTAATATTTTCTGATATTTCTGTGTCCACGTACGATTGCTACGCGATTAATACTGCGAGATTTTCGCAATATACAAATAGAACTTCCTTTCACAATAATTTTATTACTTCTCGAAGATGTTTTTCACGTTTTCACTAAACTTTCACATTTCAAATTTCATTAACTTGTGGAGCTGTAGAGAGGGGATAGAGAATAGGAAAAGGAAGGGTGTTGCGTTTCGTCCTGGGCCTGCTAGTGGACTCATCAGTAAGGCTACCTAGCAGGCCCTGCCTTAGACTTGGGATATTGGAAGGTTAAAGGCAGTATATATATGGACGAGGTAGTTGGAGCGAGTACTTTCGAGAAAGCCTATCGTATGTCCCTCTAGTGGTGGGTGCAGGAGAGCCGCCACAAACTAATTTGGCACCGCGTTGTCTGTAAATTTTCTATCAGATTTTATTATTATATGGTAATAGTTTGCACCGGAAAAATCTCCGCGTTTTTAGCTGATTTTATACTATCGCGTTTCATCGAAAACTCGTTGCCTTTTTCAAGAAAAGGACGCCGAATAGTTTTCCTTGTAAAGAATTATTGCTTCCTAAAAAGATACCGTGACTACAGTAAGCATTGCGCCGAGAAAGAAACGCGAGCGTTTAGCATTTGTTCGAAGCGAAAACGTAGCAATTACGAGTAAAATAGGAGAAGGAACTGTTGTTGGAGAATCCGGTTTCGCGTGTAGCACGTGGCACGCGTGCCACCGGTGACTGCTCCGATTTGCACAGCTAAACAGCATTAAAATTCATGAAAATCTCTCGAGTGGCTGTTCTGCTTCGCTGCTCCCCGTCGTCTTTATGCGAACACTCGACAAAAGAAACTCAAACAAACAATCCCCTTGGCCGTTTCTCGCGGCGATGTGGCGTACGCCTCGTCGTTTGCCTATAAATTTCCATGCAACTCGTGCTTTTCGCCAAAACAACCAACGAAAGTGACTGTTTTTCCACTCGTATTTTCAGCCTTTTATGCGAGAAGTCGTTTGGATCTTAGAATGGAAGTTTTTGTGAAAAATTGTCCTTCGTGTTAAAGGTTTCCGAAAGAAAAGAGACGATTCTTTCGATAAATAAAGTTCGCATACCATTTTAGCTATGAAAAATATTATCCATTGAATCTGCGGATTACTTGTGCGAATTGTTATGTAGATGCCTATTAGGCTGTAGATTCTTATGCAAATTATTTGTATTTCTTTAACAAAATTGAAGAAATGGAAACTAAACGAATGATTAGCTCCGTAATAATTCGTATGTACGCTAGTTTGAATATTTCGTATACTTTTACCGTGTCCAAAAGTATCCGATTTCCAGCTTCTTTTGTTTTCTCGGTTCACTGAAACTGCTCGAAAATGAAATCGACTTCTTATAACTGCAGTCCCCCTCGTTCGTATTCCACCGCCACGCTGTAGAATTGAAAGAAGTCTCGCGAAGAATCTTCCAATTTGCACCCAATCTTCCAACGGCTGGCCCTTAAACTTTTTACGGTTTCGATTCTCCAATCGAAGTGTCTATCCTAATTCAATATTTCTGCCAGCTGGTGTCGCTTTAAACCGAGATCGTAATTTCCATTCCGTTAGAATAGATTCCATAGAAAGTGTCTGCGAAATCAGACAAAAAAAAACAAAGGCTTGCTCCCCTTACGTGTAACACTCGCACGTGTTATCCCACTTCTTTTTCCTCTTTCACGAGTCGCAATTTTTCTTCTTTCGCGTTTCCCTTCTTTCTTTCTTTTCTATTTCCGAACATCTCTCTTTCATCCCCCCTTTTTACTCTCATCTCGTCCCCCATTTTTTCTCTCCCCCCCCCCCCCCCTCTCACTCTGTGTGTGTGTCGACATGTTCAACTCTGATTTCTTATGCGTGCAGGTCTTCTCTTTATCTGGCCAGAGTCTGACCCATCGTATCCTTTTTTACCGCATACAAGACTGTCAAACACGGGGAATAGCAACGAGGTCGAGGTTCAAGGTTGCGCTTTTCACAGACGCTTCACGTGTGTAGCGTGATTTCTTCTTTTCTTTTCTTTTTTTTTTGGCACTCGGTTACTTCGTCTTCTTTGTCGACCTGTTCTTTCTTTCCTCGACACGGAGGTTATCTTCTTTGTCGCGGGTTTCAGACGAGGCCTTTGCAACGCGAATTAATTTTCCTTCCCTTTTCTGGCTTTAACCCCTTGACACACAAATCCGCGAGTGTCACGGACTCGCCTCACCTGTGCTCTTTTCTTCTTTTTTTGTGTTAGCAGAGGAGGTGATCTAAATACGGGCTACCGCTTTTATTTCAGCGTTTATTGTCGAACCTGTTGAGGATACTTAATCCTTTCACTGCTATCAGCGCTTATAGATGTTCAAATAATATAGCGTATTATTGGTGTCCTCTGCTGATTAATTTCGATTATTAAAAATAGTATTTGCGTCTTGGAACGCATGAAATTCTTTGCCATTCGAAGGATAGGAAAGGATTGGAAGAAGGATATGAATTTGACATATTCCAATTTAATATTCTTGCGACTACTCCGTATTCTTTTATTAAAGTTCATCGCAGGTACAGGCGAAAATTAGAACGTTGATAAGGAATAATTTTGATTACTTTGAAAATCAGGCAAATATATACATTTACATTCCTTTATGTTATGGATTATTATCCAATATCACTATTTTTCTCTTTTTTATAATCGAATTTTTAAGGTTCCTTCAGCTTTGAAACTTTTTACGATTAACAACCGCAGTTACTATTTAAATTTATATAGATTACAAAATTATTAAACACAATTTAGTAAATTAATATGCTTCAAAAAGTTCACTAAGTTAAAATATGACTCTTTATCATTGATGGCTTATTTGAAGCATCCATTTATTTGATACAAGTTCTCTGTTTTTAAAAGCGATTCTATTGTATTGAAAGTGTGAACAAAACGTGTCTACAAACATTTAATCATTTTTAAGCTTACAATTTCTTTATCTAATGGTCGTTCATTGGAACTCAGTCAATTATTGGTTTACTTTAGATTTTTCTGAATCATTTTGGATATTTTGCCCATCGTATTTATTTTATATTTTTTTCGTACATTTAACCCTTTCGTTACGAAGAACGTACGTATAAAAAATTAAGCAATCGTTTGCTAAAAATATAGGATGTGTGCTCGTTTTTCCTAGCGCAATATTACTTGCATTACAATTTATACTTCATCTACCATAATTAATTGTACGTAAGATACAAATATTTATACTCGTATCGCCTTTGTAATAATAAAAGCAATCTCCATGTGTGCATTGAGAACTGCTTTAATTTTAAAGTGCCGTAACGATAGGGTTAAATTTCCAATAAATGCTTGTGACGATCCTCAGTCTAAGCTTTATTAATAGACATCATTGTCGGTCTTGGAAGAGAATTCCTTAAATCCCATCCGCGAAGTGTTAATTTCGCCGGCTACAATAGCCATTTGTACCGTTTCTTAATCTTGACGGGAAATAAACTGAAATTAGGTTAGATCCTCGAAAGAGGATTTACAGGAACGGCTGTTGCAAGCATCGAGGTCGATTAAAAATAAATATTGGTTCAATTAACGCAGCCTGATCCGGGTCAGTTTGAGCCTGAAAGGTGAACCACGGGCTTCGATAAAGTTAAAGTGTTAAGTGGCGTTTCTCTAACGGCAAGCTAGCGAATTTTTCCGATTATAATTTCACTTTTATTTATCCTCCTCTTTTTATTGTTCACCAATTTCTTTTCCGGTTTTCGTTTCAACGGCACGAATAAGTGTATAAAAATTCTTGAACGCGGAATTAGGTCAGAGGGTACAGAAAAATTCCACGTATCGAATACATTTCAAGGCATATACAATTTTGATGGCATGGAGTATTAAGCCCGTTTGCGGTGGCATTTTTGAGAGGGGAATATATAAAATCTCATAATTCCCCGGTGCTTTTAGCGTCTGCCAGACATCCATCGTATTTGTCATCCCATTTAGACGGCATTGCAAAAATCGTACAGGCAAAAAAGTGGAATACGTCTCGTGTTTTCTACAAAAGTTTCTTCTCGTATCGCTAAATATTAACCCGTTAAGGACCAACGTGTTTTGACGTAGCGTTTCTTTTACAATCTTTTTTCCCCTAGCCAATTTGCAATGCTGAATTCCGTTTTTTTTTGTCAACGCGTTAGCGAAAAGATACTTCAGGGATCTGTGTAATAATTTTTGCATGCTGTTCCTTCCTACGCATAGATCGTACAATTTTGCAAAGCTTGAAAAAAGTACAAACGAAACGTTGCGTTAACGCCACGTTGGTTCTCAATGGGTTGAGAAAAACAAAATGGAACATTGTATGTGTATCTATTTATATACTGCGGGTTTTTATGCAAATTTATAATTTTATTAACCAAATCAACCGTTGTAAAGGTTATGGATAGTACACTTCTAAATTCGTTTAATCTTATCTTATATGCTTATTTCTTTGCCGTTGTATTTATGCTTAGCAGTCGTACAATTATTAATTCTTGGCCTTCAAATCGAAATGAAAATTTTAGCTTTTATCTTAACCTAAATTTCTTCTACGATTAGTATAAAACGACGAAGAAATAGTTAGAATAGAAAGAACTATTTATTGGCGATTATGAGACGCGTAGTTAGTCTCCATATTTTATAAGTAGTGGATTAAATTAGTAGCATAAAGGAGTAAATTGGTTAAATTACGGAAATCTTTTCTATTTGTGTGAGCAGACAAATTTATCTACTTTATCAACTACTGGGAATTTTTAAGATATTATTTAACTCGTTTCAAGTGTATTTAATGTAAAAATAAAATCCTCAAAGCTTGTTAATTTTAAAGATCTTGCAAATATACGACGAAGAGATTTCTATATCTTAATTCGACGAAAAAGAGACTAAAGCTTAATAAATATAATTATTGGGAACTTTTAAGATATTATTTAACGCGTTTCAAGTATGTTTAGTATAAAAATGAAATCCCCAAAGCTTGGTAATTTTAATGATCTGATAAATATGTAGCGAAAAGATTTCTATATTCTAATCGAACAAAAGAGTGATTAACGTTTAATAAACATAACTATTGGGAATTTTTAAGATATAATTTAACTCGTTTCAAGTGTATTTAGTTTAAAAATAAAATCCTCAAAGCTTGTTAATTTTAAAGATCTTGCAAATATACGACGAAGAGATTTCTATATCTTAATTCGACGAAAAAGAAACTAAAACTTAATAAATATAACTATTGGGAACTTTTAAGATATTATTTAACGCGTTTCAAGTATGTTTAGTATAAAAATGAAATCCCCAAAGCTTGGTAATTTTAATGATCTGATAAATATGTAGCGAAAAAGATTTCTATGTTTTAATCTATGTTTTGAAATACTTTGAAGAATTTTGCGCGTGAAAATAATAAACGTGGAGTTTCCTTTGATCGATAATAGGCCACGTTTAACGTGAGCAAACCACGTTAGATGTTCTGCTTATCAGGATTTACTTTACGACTCGAAAGCTTTTCCAATTTTACAACGATACGCCGTAGTCAGATCGCGTTCGTTGAAATATGCGCGTAACGCTGAAATATCACGATAAATTCTACCGCTATTCCTCTCAACTTTGATGTCGATGCACATTTTCCGAATCATTCTTTTAAACTTCGAATTCTTTAAATTACGGAATTTTATGGTTTCAAATTTTCAAGGCTTCCAGTGTTCGATATTGCGAATCTTTAAAGCTTCGATTTTTGTTTCAGGCCTATCAATTTTCAACGCTTCGAATTTTCACGATTTTCTGCCTTTTCCGAAATTTCGTTCCCTCGAATGATTAAACCACGTGTAGGGATATATTTTGTAAATATTTCTACGTTTTTCTGGTTTGGATGCATTTTGTACTTTGCATGTGGTTAAACGATGAAATACTGGGGAAATGGAAGTGGTTGTAGAGTAAAGCCTTGCCCCGAGTATTTCGCAGGATTTACGTCGATTCTTTTTCATAGTGATGCGTTGGATGCTCGTATTTTAATGATCATTCGTGGAATAACTTCGGGCTATTCAAAATTATAATCAGGATTTTATACATACACGTATATCTCATAATATTAAATATACTACCGTAGTATTTAAAAGAAGATGAATTTTTCTCGAAAATAGAAAGTTGAGAGAATTTTGTGAATTAAAGTAAGAAAGTTCAACTTGAAAAAGTAAAATTCGTAGAATAATTTTAAGAAGTGTAATTATCGAACGGTACTAAAAATATAATGATATTAATAAAGATCTAAAATTGTTCAGAAGTAGGAGTTGGAAATTTGTAATTTATTTTGAATCATAGGAAAATTTAATAGACTAAGTTTCAACAAAGATTCCAATGTTTATTTCCTTTTTCAACATAATAAAGATATTAATACTAGAATTCGTATACATTTGCTACAAAAAGTATTTATACTTCATTCTATTTATTTTATGATTTATTATTTAATCCTTTCAATAAAGCTCTTTTCCTAAAGCTTTTAATCAGTTAAGTAAAAGTAAAAGCATAAATATAATTACAAAAATAAGTTTTGCATACAATAAACCATACTTTTGGTTTACGTATATTTCGTAATAGAAACAGATCAGCATTCTTTGCCAATCTGTCCATTTTTAATTAATAAATAGAGACTAGAAAAATGTAAACACTAAAACTTGATTTTGACGTAACAACACATGGACATTGCATATATGTTTATATTTAACGTTTAAAAATAAATATTAGGAGGTGAATGTATCGTTCGAGCATAAAAACGCGACTAATGTACTGGAAATAGAAAGTATAGAAATATTTATGACGCAGTAAAGTCGATGCGTTTACGGTTTATCTTCTATTTGCCATAAAAACTGAACTGCTAATATATGTAAGGATCATTTCCACTTAAGTGACAACTTTTCAAATCACAGCACGAGGGACATTGGACTTTGTTATATATTTTCAATGAATCAGTAATTAATGCATCATATTTAACGTCCGAAAAATCATCATAAATAAAAGAAGTGTTAACCAACGTAGTGCTTCAAACCGGAACCACTATTAGTTTAACCCCTTGCCCTATTCATTTTTCAGTCGCTGAGAAGTTTAACTTGAACATTTGCAGCTTTAACGCTCTGTCGGATACATAAAATTGACATGTTACGCGTAATTTGCATTGCATAAATCTTATCCTTATAGCTTTGAAATATATTTAGAGTTAAAATTAGCATTTATCAGAAAAGCAGCGTGTATTTGCCGTATTTAGACCATAATCGGTTCCACGAACTACACTCGTCGTTATAAGCCAAGGGGTTAAATAACATCTAGAATAATTAAACGAAGTTGCTTAAAGCGACAAGTTTCAAGTGGCAGTTCTACCCTACGTATTGTTATGAAGTTTCTGCGAAAGAAAATGGCAAGCATGGACAAGACAAGTTGATTTATTAACGGCCACATCGATCCTCGTCAATCAACATTACGTGCGACGTAGCGTTGTACACAGGGCAGCAGAAATCTTGTGTGCGTCATGTGTGACGTAAAGCTGAACAGATTCTCCTTATCCCTTCGATATACACGTTGAACGAACTAAATGCCCGGAATTCCTTTGCAACACAACGGGGATTATGGTTCCGTGCCCTTTGGCTGAGCCAACGTATCATTGGATTCCTGTGCCCCAGTTTCATCGTTATTTATCGATACACCGGACGGATACAGGATCGATGCGACGTGATAATCCTCGATTGAAAGGATTTACAGCAATTTTTAAATTAATTTTAACACGTTCGCTGTTACGCCATCGGGGAGAATGTTATCACGAATATTCAGTTCAATATACGTACATCATTCGTTCTCTGAACGCGCATATTTATTGTAATCACGATGTAAAACAGTGTCCCTTCGTACCAAACGTTTGGTTAACGTAAGTGTATGTATAACGTTGTGGCGGCTCTCCTGCACCTACCATTAGAGGGACAAACGAAATAGGACTTTCTCGAAAGCACTCGCTCCAACTACCTCGTCCATATATATGTTACGGTAAACGTGATTAATCCGGTGATTATGTATAATTACATGAATGAAAAATGTGATGAATTCTTGAATATTTATCAAATTAACCGGCGAGTTTATATAATTCCCAACTCGTAATGGCGAATGTGATAAAAGTCCTGTTACTGTTCGTTATTGGCGGTCTTTGTCGATGTTCGGATGCACTCTCTTCTTTTCTTACGCGGTTCCTTTGGCGAGCGCCGAACGCGCGCCTGTCGTGATAGGACTTTGTCCACGATTCTGCTCGACTAGTGCCGACTCCTACAGTAGTATTTCCAATTTCGTGTCGACTAGACGTTTTTTCGCTACCCTCTCGTATTTTATAAAATATTGAATAATGGCTGGTATTGCTTGAGCATTTCAACTCCAAATTATTTAATATTATGAACACTAAGAAAGGAAACAGTTGTTTTCTATCAAATTCGCCATTACGAGTTGGGAATTATATAAACTCGCCGGTTAATTCGATAGATATTCAAGAATTCATCGCATTTACCAAACTTAGCGGCGATTATATATAATAACCGGTAATTATACATAATCACCGGATTAATCACATTTACCGTAACATATATACCGCCTTTAACCTCCCTTCCAATATCCCAACGTCTAAGGCAGAGCCTGCTAGGTAGCCTTACTAGTGAGTCCACTAGCAGGCACAGGACGAAACGCAACACCCTTCTTTTTTCTTATCCTATCCCCTCTCTACAGCTCCACAACGTATAGTAATGAATTTATTATATTGAACATATAAAAAGAATGTCCACAAATAAAAGAGCGGTTGAACAATATTATGACGAGAAACTGAAACGATCTTTATGTTAACGACGTTCTAAAATATCGTTAACTAAGTTACGCGCGAATCTTAAAGTGGCAGTACATGATACATTTACCCTATGTTCAACCAATTTATTTACCTGAATTGTAAGTGCAATTAATGTGATGTCGAGTCATCACACTCGACGTAGGAGCGGTAAGGGTTAAAGAATACAGGTCTAAGTTAAAGTTACTATCCTTGCGCATATCTCAAAGCCGAAATCCAACAGTAATTTAAAAATATAACTTTGCCGGTTAATTTCCGGAAGGTAAAATGTTTGCGGCAGTGAATTGGTAACTAGGCAAACTTTAGATGCCTCTGAATATTCTTCGGAAGCGCATATTTCGTTGAAATACGCCAAGTTTTGGTGTTCTCGTGAGTATTAAGTTTGGGCAGACTTCTGAGTGGCTGGCTGCTACTTGAATATTTAAATAGTAGTAATGCATAGCTCTTGGGAACATTTTGGAAAGTGTGTCGAGGACATTGTTCACACGTGTAGATACCGTTATCTGCAATTTTATGCAAGGAACTTGGAAAGTGGATACATCCTAATTTCAAATAATAAGATACTTTGGACATATGCAGCGAGAAATATTGCAATTATTTTGGCCCCTTGTCAAAACGGTAGCAACGCTAGAGATCCGAAATCTTTCAAGGTTAGCTTGAAGGAGGATCATAAATTAATAAAATGATGGAATAAGGAGACCGTGAGAGAAATATTATTAACAAAACGCTCTATACTTTGGACAGTGGAAGAATTTTAAGGAAAATTCGCAATAGAGAATCAAATTTCCAACTGAAATTATAGCAAACGCTAAAAGTACGCAATCATCCAAGGCCAGTTTGGAAGAAGACCATAAGTTAAGAAGATGAGGTAATGAGGTGAACTTGAGAAGAATATTATTAACAAAACATTATATACTTTGGACAGTGGAAGAATTTAAAGAAAAAATCACGATGGAGAACAAAATTTCCGCTGAAATTATAGCAAACGCTAGTGGTTCGTAATCTTCCAAGGTCAGCTTGGTAGAAGACCATAAGTTAAGAAGATGAGAAATAGTTGTCAAATATTTTTCTGAAGACCACATTCCCTGTAAGTTTTATCAAAATTGAAAACTCTCCCTTCGAGATGTTCCCTTGTTAGAGATCTTCTATTCTCCCAAACCCTAAATTTTAAAATTCTAATCGTCAACGTCACGTTGCTTTCTTCGAAATGATACTAACAATAATTTACTAGGATTAACCCTTTGCGGACGAGTGTCTGCAAATAATCGCCACTTTCCTCGTTTTTGTGGACGCACGTTTACTGTTAAAGCAGAAAAAGTTTTGGGTATTTGTTGACATGGAATTCGTAAGCTTAGAAATTCGTAACGTTTGGAATTCAAAGTCAAAATACTCTTCTAAGTTGTATTATTCGTCGTCCGCAAAGGGTTAATATAAATGTTATGCAATCATGGTTATTGGCAATCAATTATTAGGTAAAAAGTACAAAAGCAAAGAAATGTAAACCAAGTCAACTTTTCTTGACTGCGGAGCCGAATATAAAAATTGTCTATGTATAATAGTAACTGTAAGATTAGATAGGATGATCTCCGTATGGTTAAATAAAAAAAGAATACACAGGGCGTTATAGTACTCGATTTACTTTATCAACTGTTTACTGCGACACCTCGTACAAGAGCGGGTCTCTTTTTGACCATTCGTTAGTTCTCAGGACTCCTTTGCCAGCATGGGTTGTTTACAATTTACGGTACTCTTAGCCTGAAGGAAGCTCATTGACAAAATACACGTGGCCTGCTTCAGCCGCTTGCTTACTTAGATTTTCTACCATAACCATAATTTTCCCTTTTGTTACAGGTGCGCAATGAAGGATTCCATTGGGTGGCCTCGAAATCAGCGTTAAATCAATAGTGCGGATATCGAGGTTACAGCACAGGGAATTCACGGATCGTATCAAAGCCGTGGCGATCAATTTGCCCAGTACGATGACCCCGCGCGGTTCAAAGGGATCGTGGTTCAAGGCGATCGTTGGAACTAGCGATTTATCGACTGGTCTACGCGTCACCAAGCTTGTGGTACGTCGGAACGTTTGATAATTCGATCGGCCAGCCATGGAGCGACGTTAATTATGGCGTGGGACAGGCGTGTGATCGCCGGCGCGACGTCTGGTCGCCTAACGAGCGCGAAGAAAGCACGTCGGTCGAGAAAGGGGACGGCTTAGTAGAAGTCCCTTGATAATTGGATACGTGTGATTTAGAGGCAAAAAGAGAGAGAGAGAGAGAGTGACATTTCTTGGGAATAATCGTGCAAAATTCCCATAAACAGTGTGCGACTGAAACGACGTGGGACCATTGGGAACATTGATCTTCGAAATGAAGCTGGGGGATAACATAACTATGGAAGGTAAGCGAAATTGTTGATATTTTGGTCAATAAATTTATTATTATTAGAATTGAAAGGTTTAGAATTAGACCGCGGATTTTGATGCATTTATGGGGAATTGGAATTTTCAAAATAGTGAAGTATTATTACTAAATACTATTAAATACTCTACTATTAGTACGCTACTAATAGTAAATACTACTAAATACTCTACTATTAGTAAACTACTAATAGTAAATACTACTAATACTAAAGTTTGAACATAATTAGAAAAAATATGTAAGATATGCGAAGTAAGGCACGCGTTGTAATATTTAGAGGAAGAAAGAGATCGCAGTTAAAGTCTCATTTTCTTAATTATGCTTGCAAAGATAGGAAATTGCGTAAGAAGACCTAAGTATATTTATAACAAGGAGAAAATTCTTGTCAGAATTCAAATTTAATCAAGTTTAAATCGAAATTAACAACATTAGCAGAGAATGGCAAAACATCGATATATTCGAATATTAATTAGGTAAACTGTTCAACAATATTAATTCGCCTAGCATAATTCCTAAAAGTTAGTTTTTTGGTTGCGTGACTACGTCTACTGTTAACAAATTTTAAACAAGAACACATCGATAGGCGATGGTTTATCTATCGTAAAAACTCACGATCAGTGTTGAACTTTCAATATTCAAAATAAATCGCAGCTCTTTAGTTTCGATATTATCGATCGCTTAACGTCGATGGTTTCGATAATATCGATTTCTAAAAATCGATGACAAAACCATCTAGGTATGTATCGAAAGAAACCAAATGAACGGAATGAAACAAAAATAGAGATCAATTTAATTGTTCCAATATTCTAACGAATTCTATACTATAGATATATTCTATCTATTTTTACATCTTTTATGCGTTATGTACCTTTTTGCATATTTTTATTTCCGTACGTGAATAAATATCCACGGTCCATTCACGACTCAATTGAGTTCGATTCTATTGCGATATAATTAGAGACAGCACCCACAGCAATTATGTAACATCATGAATATAACTTCGCTAAAAAGAATTGAGGCTGAGTGTAAAGACAACGATTGTGAAGTGTCGTAATGCTGTAATTAATTTATGTTCAATAATTTTCAATACCGTACACCGAAGCAGCATTTCATGGTGAAATTAAACGCAATTGCAAATATATAGTATCTTTCTGCTATATTTAGTTCATAAGTCCATTACGAGTGGAACTCATCAATATAAGGCAAAGGGTTAATAATAGGAAATTAAATATCTTTTGACCTAATTAATTAATATCCAAATGGGTAAATAAATACAGTGATGCACGAATGTTCTCTGTAACCATCGTAAATTTATATTCAAATTCAAACTGTACTTCCTCTAAATGTTTCAAAATAATAAGACAACAACGATGATATGGTTAGAAATTTTTGTCCATTTTGTATCACGGTAAATGAAGTTATTTTAGAAGCTTATTTGTGTTATTTGAATTTTGTAAAAATCAGTTTACTCATAGTTGAATGTAAAGTGTTCGAAATTCGTTTGCAGATATCAGTTTTTAATTTAGGAATTAAATTTAATTGGACAATATTTTTTGCTCGTAGTAGATTATACAAGGGCTATTAGGAAATTAGCGGTGAATGAAATTATATCGTTGGGGGGTTGGATTCGCGAAATTATCAGAAAATCAACTGTGACCAGTTGAATCCGCATTGCGTTGCTTCGTGAATATGCACGCACTCGAACATAATCAAACGATGTTATTGATTATTGGTAATCCAATCAGCAATGTGTATTACTCCCCGGCATGTTGATTAAATGATATTAATTAATCTAAGGCTAGAACTCCTTACACAGTTTTATCCGCTTTATTGTTTCAGAATTTTCTCCGTAAAGTTCTACTCCAATTTTCGATACTTTAACCTTCCAAAACCGTAAATATTAAATATTTCGAACTATCGAAGCTCTTAACTCTTGAATCCTCAAATTTCTAAAGCTTCGATTATTGAATTTCTAGAGATTCAAATCTTTAATGCTTCGAAGTTTTGTTGTCATGAATTTTCAAAATAGTAAATTTTAAAAGCTTCTAATTTTTAATGTGTTTGCTTTGTTAAGCTTCGACTTCTCAAAGTTATAAATTTCCAAAGTTTAACATTTTCAATGCTTTCAGTTTTTACAATTTTCAATTTCTATATTTTTAAATCTCTGAACACTCAAAATAAATTTTTATGTGTTTGAATTTCTAAAGATTTAAATCTTTAAAGTTTCGAATTCCTGTGGCTTCGAATCCTCGAAGTTATAAATTTTCAAAGCCCACGATTTTCCAAGCTTCGAATTCTCAAAGTTATAAATTTCCAAAGCTTAACATTTTCAATGCTTTCAGTTTTTACAATTTTCAATTTCTATATTTTTAAATTTCTAAACTCTCAAAATATATTTTTATGTGTTTGAATTCCTAAGGATTTAAATCTTTAAAGTTTCGAATTCCTGTGGCTTCGAATCCTCGAAGTTATAAATTTTCAAAGCCCACGATTTTCCAAGCTTCGAATTCTCAAAGTTATAAATTTCCAAAGCTTAACATTTTCAATGCTTTCAGTTTTTACAATTTTCAATTTCTATATTTTTAAATTTCTGAACACTCAAAATAAATTTTTATGTGTTTGAATTTCTAAAGATTTAAATATTTAAAGTTTCGTATTCCTGTGGCTTCGAATCCTCGAAGTTATAAATTTTCAAAGCTTACGATTTTCCAATCTTCGAATCTTCAAAGTTATAAATTTTCAAAGCCAACGATTTTCTAAGCTTCGAATCCTCGAAGTTATAAATTTTCAAATCTCACGATTTTCTAAGCTTCGAATCCTCAATGTTATAAATTTTCAAAGCTCACGATTTTCTAAGCTTCGAATTCTCAAAGTTATAAATTTCCAAAGCTTAAAATTTTCAATGCTTTCAGTTTTTACAATTTTCAATTTCTATATTTTTAAATTTCTGAACACTCAAAATAAATTTTTATGTGTTTGAATTTCTAAAGATTTAAATATTTAAAGTTTCGTATTCCTGTGGCTTCGAATTCTCGAAGTTATAAATTTTCAAAGCTTACGATTTTCCAATCTTCGAATCCTCAAAGTTATAAATTTTCGAAGCTCACGATTTTCTAAGCTTCGAATTCTCAAAGTTATAAATTTCCAAATCTTAAAATTTTCAATGCTTTCAGTTTTTACAATTTTCAATTTCTATATTTTTAAATTTCTGAACACTCAAAATAAATTTTTATGTGTTTGAATTTCTAAAGATTTAAATATTTAAAGTTTCGTATTCCTGTGGCTTCGAATTCTCGAAGTTATAAATTTCCAAAGCCCACGATTTTCCAAGCTTCGAATTTCTCAAGATAGAAAACGTGTTCCGCTTGGATGCAAGTAAAATTGCACGTAAAACAGGATCGAAACAAAAGGAGGAAACAGTAAAACGCCCAAGTTGGTGAAATAGTAGCGCCAAATTTCCGTACAGTAGTCACGTTTCGAATGTTCTTGCCAACGTTCCGTAAACAGCAGAGTTTGCCTGATCAGAGTTTGCCTGAATATTTGGATAACGAGTAAGAGTATGTCAACGAAGTCTGATGAGGCAACCTGCGGTGTTTGCGAACTGTTGACGAGAAAACGTGGTCACATTCACGGAAATCAATAACAACGGAACAATTAAGAACGAACGTTATCCAGTAATAAATCATCCTACTTTTTTTACAATAGCTTTTAACATTCTTAAACTAATATTTGAATAGACTTATTCGTAACGATAAAACGATTGTTGAAATTGAACTTAGAATTAATTCTTCTTGTGATATTCAAACAAATATAGTAACTGTATATTAAGTATATCCCTAAAATTTATACCTAGCGATTAGAATTTGATTAAATAAGAAATATAACGTGAATCACTGTAACCCAAACTATTTTAATGATTTCTATCATTTTGTAGCAGCTTCTTCTATTTAAAATCATTAATCATGCATTTTTACGTAGTTAAATATGAAATTGGAGTATTTGTGACAATTCGAAATTCATCTGAAAATACTAAATGTTATTTTTCCTATATAGAGATTACTGTTAAATACATATAACTTTTTTTATTTGTATAATATGATTCCAGTAAATAAAGTTTTCAAAATTTTTGTATTATAAATATTTGGGCCACAGTGCCGTTATATACAAATATATTGAGACACGTGACAAAATGATTGAGAATCGTTGCTTTATAATACTTATAAAGGGTTAATTAACCTTATATAGCAAATTTTCGAACGTCAAAGATTTTGTTATCGTAAATAAAGAGTTTGTGGAAAATTTAAATATGCAGCAAATTGCAAAAATATACAAAATAAACTGCGCGTTGTTATCTTTGGAAGAGGAAACTAATCTCTATTTAAGTTCCGTTTTATTAACCCTTTACCTTTTATTAACTATAATTATAGTTAATATATATACCTATAATTCGTGAAGTATATTTTGGCTTAAATAAAACAAATGCACGCTGCATTTCTAATAAGTTACAATTTTAATTCTAAATGTGTTATGAAGCTATAAGATTAATGTTCATGGAATGCAAATAACCTGTAATAAATCAATGTTTCATATCCGATACGGTGTTAAAGTATTGAATATTCAACTTTAAAGCAATTGAAAAATTTATAGCGCAACGGGTTAAATGTAATTACATATATGAATTATAATCTGAATTTGCACAAAAATAATAGTCCAATATATATATATATTAAATAATAGTTCGTAGTCCAATAATAAAATAGCCGAAATAGATAAAATTTCGTAATAATTAGAGAAAAGAAAGGATGTCGCAGAAACAAAGGCAGAATAATAAATTGTACGTATCAACAAGTCGAGGAGATGAAATATTCGCGAGTCATTTGCATCTTGCGAAGTTTATCGCCGATTTGCCGGCGGATTTTTCTGAATCGAACGCGGAACATGTGTAGTATATGCGTATATATATACGCGCGTGCATTCAACACACATCATCACCTTGACACACTTCCGGAATTAAAGGGATGCGTATGCGGGCAACGAATATACGCCGACTCGTTTATCATCCGCGATATCGGATAAAATATTTTCGCCGCTTACATGCGAGCGAGCTTGCATCTGATCCGAGATTTCGTCGTTCGAAATTACTTTTCGAATTTTCCAATCACAAACCGGATTTAGGAAAAGGGAAAAAAAGAAGATTCTAAATAGCTTGGAATTTTTTAGTTTATTGCAACGAAAGGTGAGAAAAATTGGTCAGCTTGATTGACAGGAAAGATTGAATGGAGTAAAATAAATGAAGCTTCGTATATTTGGTGTTTTCAATGTTCACATAAATTCACGGGTATTTTTGTAAATAAAATTGAAACGATGGTAATAAGTAGTAATAAATAAACTGCGGATTTTTATGCATTTATGGGAAATTTAATGCGAGAAAATGCAGAACGCACGGATTATGTTAAAATATGCAAAATATTTGGAGCAAAGTACAAGTTATAATATTTACAAGCTAAAACGGGTTTCTGTTAACTCTGTACAAAATGCATATTAAGTGAAAAAAGATACAAAATGTATATTAGGCGCGAAATTATGCAAACTATTCACAGTAAAATATATCGTATGATATTTAACTCTTTGCGATCGTAATATTTTTGGTAAGTAAGTTTCACGTTTATAAAAATTACCCTCGCTTACATATCGAAAGTTGTAGACTATCAATTATTACTTAAAAAAAGTTATAACCTGTACATAAATAAATTCATTCCACTTTCATAGATTATTGTGTTGTTGTAAAAAGTAATATTTTTCCTGGACTACAAAAAGTATAGCAAAAGTGTTTGCAGTTTATTAATTTGCGTAACAAATCTGCAACCTGATAATAACTAAGAGGGATAATAAAGCTGCGAATTATTATTGTATTTATGGGAAGTTTAAAGGTGTAAAAAAATATAAAATACATATTAAATCCAGAACTATACAAAATATTCAAACCAAAGTGTATATAATTATTAGACAGCGAATCTTAATGCATGTTTAAAATATGTCAAACTTATTTTTTCTAGTTTAAGCTATGGTGTGTAACAGTAATGTTTTCTAAATTATCAGTTGCAAAATTGCACCTTTCGTTGTGTCTACATTATTAAATGTTAATTTTGAAAGTAAAATTCTATAATTTTTGTAACGCTAGGCAATCGTGTATCTTTCCATAATTATTTTCCTTGATCTTCTTTGTATGGTCTGAAAAGAAAAAAGGAAAAGAATAATTAAATTAAAATAGTTATGAAATTTTTAAATCAGATCGTTTCTTTCGCGCCATCCTATACATTTATTAAATGAAATGCTTTATTGGGTGCATTCCTATGTTTTAAATCGCTTTTTGCATACTTCGCGTTTTTCAAATACAATTTTTATGCTTTGTCGCCGATCGATATTCGCTCGAATTAATTTACACTTTTATCTTGTAACAGAAATCCCAAGTGCCCTCCAATTAATTCCGACCAATAAATTACACGTGCTCTGAATTTAATTAAAAAAAGAATACCACATTCAACCAACCAAGAATTCCAATAAAAACAAGATTCTATTAATTTCGTTCCGTTTTATACGTCCCGACAAATATTTTTCACCCCTCGATAAATAATCTCCCCAAATTGGAAACAATCCCTCGACAAATTTCTTTCGAGTAAAATTAAACCATCCGAAACGCGCGTCTTTGGATTGGGTAGATTTCAATTAAAACGACTTTACACTCTTCGTTTTCACCCCTATACGTATGCCCTCGAGGTTGAGCTAGGCAAGAGGGTCGCAGAGGGTCGAAAGAGGGTCGTTTCGTGACTCTTAATCGAGTTTGCACTGATTAATGGACTCGACTGTCGATCACAGCCAGGCCTTGATCTAAACGGAACGATAAACCCACCGTAGACACGTAAACACTCCTATCGATGACCAGTCGATCCTCGTGTTCCCATCGGTTTAACCGATTATGGACGAATTTACGGATTACACGATCAAATTTAATGAGATTTCCACACGAATTCAACGTTTCTCCTATTTCCCGGCAAATGTTATGCTAGAGTCGAGTAAGCACGATTATAATGTAACGAAATTACATGCAAAATGCATTTATTGCGAAAAGATGAAAAATATTCGCTACGGTTGCAAATTTAACGGATAACGGGAAACTATTATTTATCTATTCATTCATTTAGGTACAATTAAATTTTGTGGTATTAATTTGTGATAATAGAAAAAGATTCGATTATGGTACGCAATTGTGGTGCTTCATAAGAGAGAATAGTAATAATAATTATAGGAATATTAGACAATATTAAAAATAATAATTTGATGGCGGATTTTTATGCGAATTAATATTTTCGGTAAGAAAAGATATGCAAGGTATCATAAATAATTAGACTACGGATTTTCTGTGGAAATCAATATTTTTGCAGACGCGATGAAAAATTTGGTTTCTGAATCAGATTCGAGATAGATTCGGTTATGTTCGTTTATGTTTGAGTTAGGTTCGACTGTGTTTGATTATTATTATTATTATTATATGTATAATATAATATATGTTATATATATTATTTATATTATATTATATACATTATATATATTCTAATATATATATATATAATATATATAATATAATTATATATACATACATTATATATATATATATATATATATATATATATATAGAAAATAAATAGCCTGTTGTTTAGTATTGTTTTTCGTACTGTTTATGTTATCAATCATAGTGATAAAAATTTCCTTAAGCTTTTCTTTAGGAATAAAAGTTTCAACAACTATTTGGCCAAGCCAAAACAAGTTTCGCACGCCACTGTATTCACAGGTAATAAGTAATAATAAGTATAATCAAGAATCACAATGTATTTTTATTATTATTAACACATTGTACGCTCGTCCTATAATATTGCGAAATTCCAAAATTATTATAGAGTGGCTCACGAAATTGATCGAATACTTTCATTCACT
Organism: Eucera pruinosa; assembly: GCA_028830335.1. NCBI lineage: Eukaryota > Metazoa > Arthropoda > Insecta > Hymenoptera > Apidae > Eucera > Eucera pruinosa. The sequence continues at coordinate 7,404,375 of JAMYCR010000014.1, read as the reverse complement.
ATATTTCTCATTTAACAAAAGTTCCACCACTACTTATAAAACTTTGAAGACATACTTAACGTGCAATTTGAACTCTTATGACAAAAAAAGGTAGTCGAAAAGGAATCGATAATTTACTGTTTAATCACAATGCGTCTTTAAAATACGACTATTGGGATATGGTGTTAATTTAAATTAAAACTCGGTATATCCTTTGATCTATGATTTTATTTTAGCAACGAGTAAGGACGTCTTAACGTTACAAGGATCGAACTAAAAGTGAGGGGCTTTTCTAAAGCGCATAGAAAATCTAACGCCCAGTCCAGAAAGAAAATCAACGGCCTGGATCTGCAACGTGTTTGTCATACGGGTCTTTAGACACTTATACGTCTAGAGGCCCATTACTCTGGTAACAGAGTTAAGGTTTTCCTTTATTACAGACCCAGTGTCTCTCAACACAAAATTTACTTTTGCTCTTAATTAAAACGATAATCCAACAACGACAAACCATTTTTGCCCAACCGAATCCAATTACACGTACGCGATCGCAAAGAATTTGTCGATTCGAAATTTACCAATGTACAGGAAACTGTTGCCAATATCCAAAGCGTTAACTTTTAATTATTTGTAGCCAATAAGAGAATCATACGGCGGAAGGTTAATGGAATTGGATGATCGATACAATTCTATTAGATAAATAAATGTACCGAGATAGCAGCAGTAGAGGAGATTCTTTATTTTCGTTTCGTTCAAACGTCTCCGGCAGAAGTTGTCTACGTGAAGTAGAACGATCGCAATCTCGACAATTATTTTTCCATCGTCATCGCGATCGATATCTTTGCGTGTATTTGTTTGTGTCTGTGTGTGTGTCACTGGAACGATTCCAGCAGAGGCCAGCCTAGCCGGGAGAGCTAGCCGGCACTGGTTATAAACGGAAAAGAGGATATGACCGAGATAATGCGGACACGGGTCCGGTTCGAAGCGATTCGTGGTCCCTTGGTGATTTAACAATTGACTTGTATGTACATACGAGCCGTCTGCACGGTAATTGCAACTGACCTGCGCTCAATTGCACTACTCCTATAGTTTTCTTCTTTGATTCTCTCTAGCAACGCGTAACTTACACTCTGCCATCCTTTACTTAACCCCTTAAACGGGGAAAGCTGATCCATTTGCCATTTATGTTGTCTCAAATCGTACGCTGACACTAAAACTACTAAACTACAAAACGACTAAAGTTTATTTAGATCGAAGAAATAGAAATGGTAGACAGTTGAAAAGGATATACAAGTGAGTGCAGAAATTATTTGCACTCTGATGTATTTATTTCGGTGTTTAAATAGGAATTAATTAGGGCTGAATATATTAACCCTTTGTGGACTGGACTAAATAATAGTTAAAGAATTTTCGCTCAATTATAAGCCCATTACGTATGGGTTTTAGTAACATTCAATGAATTTTCATTCAGTTATTAACGAGAGTGTCTACTAGTGATACTAATGCAAATTTGCTGCAGTAAAAATCGACGTGCGCCCAGCAAATTGAAAAAACTTGAGTAGCTATTTGTCGACACTCGTCCGCAATGGGTTAAACCCTTGCCTTGTGACTACTTTGTTACCAATGTAAATATGTATGACAGCGTTAGCTTGTGATTGCTTTCACATTATGTCACGTACAAATTGTTCGAATATTATAGGCAATATTTATTTAATAATCTTTAATTTTACAACTCAAAGCTAAAGCTAGGGTTTAAATATAATTTCATCCACAATGCTATTCGTTTTTCTTGAATCTGTGTCACAATTCATAGTACAAGTGTGACTCATTATTGTAAGGCATGGAGTTAACGTTCTTATCATTTAATGGCAGTATTAAGCAACTATAAAAATTGACTGTTAGGGAAATGAAATCTAGAATCTGATCAAGAAACGACTCATGAAAAATTCAGGTATGTGTCAATACCTTTCGTAGCGTAAATATTCGCAGTCTGATAATCATAGTAAGCCTCAAATAGTATCTTATACGTTTTCTATGAAAGGAAGACAAATTTGTTAATAAACTTCCGTTTCTGTTATTTAATATATCACATGTGTTATAAATATGAAACCAACCAATGATATCGGATGTACAATTTTAGGAAAAACTAATTGTTTCGTAAATTATATATTAGTTCATTGATAAAGAACAATTTTTGTTAGATATTTTTATTAAGTTCAACCAAAATTTGCGAAAATAAATCTAATCTTCGCTCTAATTAAAAGTAAATATAAATTCGTAAGTGAGTTATAAATATGAAATAGAACGTGTATCAATATTTAGTAAAAACATGAAATAGCTTGATGTTAAAAGTTAAGCAAAAACAACTCTGCACGCAACGTGTTAAATAATAGTATAGTTAATATATTTAGCCATAATTAATCAGCATTTAAACGTCGATGTAATTGGACTAACGTGCAAATACTTTCTTGCAGCCGTTATGCATTCCTTTGTTAATTAGAAATAGATGACGGATGAGTAATGAAAGGGTGACACGATGCCTCGCCATATTATCGTGACTAATCGAATTATGAATCGAGTCAAGCTAAAGATTAAAAAAAACGAATAATAATAGTGGACATATTGTAAAATTCCTCTTTAATCTTCCGAACTTATCGATCCGAAATTGTTGAAAGTGGACGAGGTGTAAATGTCTAGAGGGTAGATATCGAGGCTCGTCCCGTAAGATTCGCCATTTTCTCCCTTTTCCCGTAGTTTCTTCTCCCTTGGAGCACTGATAAACTTCGTTACCACGTTATTGCACACGCCGTGCGATAATTAATTGAAAGGTCGGTGATCAAAGCCAGACGCCTTCTCGCCTCGTTAAATCGACGCGATAGATCCCACGGATGCGGAGGAAATGAGATCAACGCAGATATGATAGCAAAAAATCATCTTAAGGAGATATTCCAAGCCGAAGGGGCCGTTTTAAGGTCGTTTTTTGGAAATTTATACCGACGAAATGAACAATGATTTGTTATTGCTATTTTACACGCGTGATCCTTAACATTATAGCTAACTGAACAAAAATTTACTCGGTAGCCTTTTAACAATATTTTAGAAGTTACTGGTATTTAAATAGTGAAAATGGTAAAATGGGTAAAAAGAAAAAGTGGGACGAAAGAGGCACTAATAAAGCAAAGAATCATGTTTATTACGGAAACTATGAGATCAGTAAACTTGTGAAAATCACAAAATTGTGCAAAATACCGACGTGTGAAAATTGTAAAAGAATATTGTTAGTAAGAATGCAAAACAATAGAAGAAATGTAATTGCATAATTAAACATTCCAATGCAATTTTTTCCGTTTCCCATTTCTACAAAAATTCATTCATTCCCGTATTCAATTAGAAACACGATAAAATTTTGAAATTAAACTACAAATTTTTTCGCGATATAAATGTTAAATGAATGTTAGTATTAAAAATACGAAACCACACGAGAAAGGTAATTGCATAATCAAATATTCCAGACGCATTTCTCCTTTGTTTTTAATTCCTACAAAAATTCATTCACCCCTGCATTCAATTAAAAACACGATAAATTTCTAAAATTAAGCTACGTATTTTTTATAAATCGCGATGCAAATGCTGCAAGAATATTAGTATTAATAATACATACTACTACAAGAAAACGACCAAGTGCAATATTAACCATTCAATTTATTAATCGAACATCGCATAATTAAACATGTCATTACAATTATTCCCTTTCTTCAATTTCTACAAAAAGTATTCATCTCTGGGTCCGATAAAAATCACGATAAAACGGTAGAATTAAGCTACATATTTTTCATAAATCATGATACAAGTTATAAAAGAATACCAGAATGAAAAATACAAAGCAATACAAGAAAGGTAATTGCGTAATTAAATATTCCAAATACAATTTTTCTCTGTTTTTCATTTCTACAAATATTTAGTCACCTCTACGTTCAATCGTAATCATAATAAAATTCTAAAATTATGTTACGTATTTTTCATAAATCATAATATAAACCATAAAAGTATATCAGTGTTAAAAATTCAAAATACAATGCGAGAAAGCAATGCATTGCAACATTAACAATTCAATCTATCGATTAAAAATTGCACAATTAAACGTGTGATTATAATTGTTCTCCGGATGTTGTAAATAGCACGATGAAATGTTGAAATGAAACTGGGTACTTTTTATCCACGTTTCGCTCATCGATGCGACCTGATTCGCAGCTAATTCGATTCTTAGCCATCGTTTTAGCCTTCGCCATCGACTCGAACGTAGCTTCTCGACTTAAGCAAATTTACCCTTCGGCCAGATTCATTAACTAACCGTATTAAAAAAACCTGCTACCACCCCCATAGTCGACGTCCTTCGTGTCCTGAAGGGTAACCTGTTGCCCCGCTTCCCGTTGCGCCTGTTAAAATTTCGTTACCGCGTTGATGCACCCGCCAGACGATAATTAAACGATAATTAATCCCCTTGGGTGGCTCCACACCGCATCTCTCGTATTTTCTATCACGCCATCCTTCCAAATTCTCTTTGATTTTTCTCCGCCGAGAAATATTTTACAACACAGCGTTGCTTGCAACTTTCACAGTTTTTCTTCGCCCGTTTGCGAATTTCCATGCATGTTTTTTTTATAATTCGAATGCCGAGTTTTATGCAAATTCATATTTTTGTTAATAAAATTAACGCGATGGGAGTCGAATGGAGAATTGTTTCACCGTCAAAATACGACAATTATCATTTTACTTCGAATGTTGCGTATCGATTTGCATGTTAAATGCATTTCACGACTTTTCGAATACTTAAATTTCTCATAAATGCATAGAAAGTCGCAGTCCACTTATAATTATCGCGTATTTTAAATTATTGTATTTTATTCAAATGATAAATAATGGAAATTGAAGTGAAAAGTAAATTAGAGCGTAGTTTTTAATTTTATTCGACTTATTAGTATAAATATTGTATATATTATGACTGGAAAAATTAACAATGTATTTATTTTTTCCAACTAACTTGAAATAGGGTACTGCGATATATTTTTATCGTTTCGTTTATCCTTCATCTGTTTGACAATTTCCATCTCTGTTTTTTTATAATTAAAATGCGAAGTTTTATGCAGATTCATATTTCTATTAACGAATTCAAAGCAATGGGACTTGAATAGAGAATTGTTTCACCCTCAAAATACGACAATTTTTATTTTACTTTGAATGTTGCGTATCGATTTGCATGTTAAATACATTTCATTCCTTTGCGAACATTTAAATTTCTTATAAATGCATAAATATTTGCAGTCTACTTACAATTATTATGTATATTAAATCACTGTATTTTATTAGAATGAAAAATAATGCGAATTGGAGTGAAGATTAAAGAAAAAATAGAATTATTAGAGCGTAATTTTCAATTTTATTTCATTTATTGGCGTAAATATCGTAAATATTCTGGCTGCAAAAATTAACAAAGTATTTATTTTACACGATATTTTAAATCACTGTACCGTAATATTTTATTATCGTTTCGTTTATCTTTCATCCGTATCCAAATTTCCATCTGCGTTCCTCGCAATCACTGTCGATGTATTTTAAATTGTTGTATTCGATTAAACACAATGAAACGAAAATTAAGCAAACGTACAATTGGTGTGCGATTTCCAATTTCATTTCATTTACCAACATAAATAAACATTGTAAATACCGTAACTGAAAAAACAACTATACAACGCGTTTACTTCTTTATGTTACAGCGTACAACATATGGGGCGATGTTCCACCGCGAAAATGTCGGCCACCAAAGATCGGCGATATTCCAAAGTGAGTACCTGAATTTTTATTCCAAAAAAGCACCTTAACCCTTTACACGCGACATCCTTCAAAGCTAGCGTAGCGACGGAAAAATATTTTCCCGCGCTTCAAAAAGGTGTGTGCGAGCCTGGCTACGGTCAGTTCACGCATCTGGCAGCCAGATTCGCACAGGCCAGGGTTTCCCTACAGGCCACGCGGAAACTTTCACTATTTTTGGCGCCCTTTTCTACGCGCGTTTTTTCGCCCGCGCTTTTTCATCGGCGTGGCTTGCTCGCTGTCCTTGTCACAGGACACCGGGTATATAACCCCACGAAACGAGTGCCACAAGGGAGTCCTGTACAAAACCTAGAGTAGCGAAGTTCGCGAGCGCCTAACTGTCGGACATTGTGCAATTGAACGGTCATCTTCCGCAAGCAATAACCGAGCGTGTGAGGTTAATTGTAGAGATCCTCCACCTCACTAGTTTATTTCGTCGACTTGGAGTGCAAAGGTTTAATATTAGTCATGAATTTTTAATGAAATAATTAACCTCCGAATTACAAGTCATTTAAAAATTCAACATCACTCGAGAGCTTTTAAAATTGGTTAATTTTGGCGATCTAGAATCGCCTCTCGAGCGCAAAGGGTTAACCCTTTATCGATCACAGCGATTGTTGCCGCCAGTGAGCACAGTCTGCACACGATTATTCACTTGGGACTTTATACCGTAACTTCTGGTACTTTGCATATTATTCTTTACGTTAATAAGTTTTTTTTTTAAAATGTTTCGATGCTATTTTGAGAAGGATACAATTCGTCTTTAACCCTTTGACGAGTACAGAATTTTGTTTTGGTTTTATTATTATAAAAATAGCAAGTCCCAAGGTGATCATAGTAAGCGGATTATTACAATATTTATACAATACACAATATTTATTTATTTCCTATAAATTTGCTATAATTATACTGTAATTTCATTTGACTTTATTCAATACTAAATTATATTATAATTTCATTTTTTGTGAGGTGATTTTGATTCTCATTGTAAACTGTATGTAATGCAGAAGCATACAAAATATCCCAAATACAGTGAGAGCAAATTTACAAAAGTAAAATTATGGTTTAACTTATTTACCATAAATTGTAGCGCAATTATACTATAATGCATCTTCTACGACTAATACTGTAATTATATTAATAGCACACAATTGTTATTTACTTGCTACAAATAATATTATAATCAGACTTGAACTATTTTATAATCTCGCTCAATTTCATTCTTGTGAGGTGAATATTTGCTTTTGACTTTCACTGTATCTAGCGTGTTGCTATGCTATTTACCGTCGCGATTATCAATCCAGAATAGCAGTAGATAGCTAGACAGTCTGAAACAGTGCGGAATAACGCATCCATAATACACATATTGTTCTATGGTCGATCGACAACAATAGCTGGGTCATATGTGCTTCGCTAGGGCCGAAAGGGTTAACTAATGCGAAATTTTGACGGGTGGCTGAAATCACCTTCGGTACACAAGCAGCGTTTACTGATAAATCACTATAATCGTTCTAAATAACAAAACGGTTAAAATACCACGCATGGCAAGGACGCATGGTTTTGATCAAACACGATAATATGGAAGAAACTAAAAAACGTTAATGTTTCTGAGATAAAAATAGTACGTGAAAATTAAATAAATCGCACGTGAAATAAGCGAGAAAATAGAAAGAATAAAAAGAAGACAGCGAGGAAAAAGTATTTAATAATATAATTCTACAAAGGGATAAACAATATTCCATTTAATATTTATATTTCCTTATATTTTCTAATATTTCTACGGCCATCTGTGATTAGATATCTTAGATATAATAGATGGAATCTATTTTCATGATAATTTTGGTACTTCTCGCAGCTCATTTTTACTTTTAGCCACTTTTTCGTTAACTATTGTGTTAAGTGGAAAGTTCGCATTTTTTCTTCTAACAATAAGATACTCTTATACAGAATATATAATACTTTGCGATACTTTTCGCATTCACATCCTCGCTTAGTATTCAGAAAATATCAGCGATCAATGCAAATTATATCACTGATTAAGTACAAAATGTAAGAATGTAAATGAGTAAAAAAATACATTGATTAAATATAAAATAAATTGCTCCACTTTTGCTCCACGCTGTCTACGGATTCTCGATTAGCTTTTACATTTATACAATAGCACTTTGCACCACAGAAACCTTAGCGTTTCTGGCTAATTTTATATCATCGCGTTTGATCGAAACCTTTTAACCAAGAGTAGCATCCTATCTTTCATCTCATAAAACGAACTTTTATGTATTCCTACTTGGAACAAGCATCTACTGGAATTACGCGTTCATTTCCGTTTCATCCGCTTCTGCTTTTTACATCCCCGTTAGTCGTATGCGAATCGTCGAGGAATCTAATCGAAAATCGATGAATTCGTAAAAACGGACGTAAGTACACACGTACGTTTCGCGGATATCTGATTTTTCCTCCGCGCACGGTCCGACCATTTACTTTTTGCTTAAACGAGGATCATCGAACGAACATGATCTCCAAAAAAAAAAAAAGGCACCTGTGGAGATTTTCACGTGTATTGCGCAGCTCGATTGGTTGCCTGTCGTCAGGAGCCTATCTTTTCCATCTTCCAAACCTTGTAACTGAAAAACGAAGAGAGACGAGGCATCCAAAAATTAACTTATAATTACTATTTATAGCTAATATACTATATACTAGATAATAATAGATAATAACTAACTTAAAATTAATTATTTGTTAATGTAGACCCGTAGGCTTAATTATATGGTCGCGTAGCGAGTGTTAGAGGGTAAGAGCCTGCCGTAGCAACAATAAAGCCCAAGGAACCAGTACTTGTTAATTTTGCAGCTGGTCAGCGCGTGAACCCAAGATTTGGGATAGTTGTAATTTCGTTATTTTCGCATGTGATTTCAAAGTCGAGGCGATCCTTGGTTTTTATTGCTGGCTGCCGAGTTGCGGGTAGGTAACGGGAAAGACGGAATGACCGTTGACGGGGAAGTGGGAAATTCTAAGAGGTAACATACCCCTTAGCTCTCTCCATCGGGACTCTTCCCCACCATTCGAAAATAGAAAATATAAAATGGTACATACGTCCGTCAACGAAAGGTCTGTCTGCGTCTATCGCTCGTCGAAAGAATAAAGCAACGTTAAACGAATTGATTGTATTTTCCTCGCCTCACCGAGTTCCGGTCTACATTAACAAAGTTCCAACCGGCCATATATCAATTATCCAATTACAATAGACTCCCGATTATCCGGCCGTGTTTTAACATATTTTCGACATATTCAGTAATTATTCGCTTTCTTGCGTAACTTTTTGTCGTATATATTGGTCGACGTTTAAATAATCTTCCTCTTACTAATTTTCTTCAATTCGTACTAAATCTTTGAGTACAGAATTCCGAACTTCTTTGAGTACAGATAGATATGGTAAAGCGAGTGATTGCATTTGAAACTGGGATAAGATACACTTACTTACAAAAGTTAAGAAACAAAGTAATCATTTGCAACGTTCTGTATATTCTTCATCTTTCGAAATAAATAACTTGGAATAAAAAACGAACATAAAAAGGTAACGTTACATATGCTAATAAACAATAAGTTATCCTATTTTTAATTCTAATCCATATACCTTAGAAAATAAAGAGTAGGTACACAAAAATATGGAAATGATTACTTTGTTTTTTAACTTATGTCAAACAGCAAGAAAATTCATCAGCAATTGACATATTATTTTTGAGAAGGTGGCGTGACGTCGCATTAATAAAACGAAAAGAAATAAAAAAAAAATAATAGAAAAAGATGACGGACTATTTTGTGAAAAATAACATTTAATAAATAATACGTGCGTATTATGTAGCGTTATATTATATTTAAATGGTGTGATTGTATTATAGGTTGTCCCAAAAGTTCATTTCGTTCACTTACTGGAAAATTTGATGCGCCGTGTAATTTATTAAAGAGTGCGAAATCATTATGTTTCTATCTTTCAGAGTGGCCTAGACGCCACTTTTTTTTGCAGCTTCGCGACACCATTTCGCCTAACAAAGCCGAATAAACGCGGAAAGAAACTTTTTCGTCAACCTAATATACGCTTACTGACAAAAATTAAGAAACAAAGTAGTCGCTTACTAATTTTTGCGTATCCTTTCGCTTCTAAGATTCGTAGCTTAGAATTCGCAATAGCATAAAACTACAGTGTCACATACATCGATGAGTAACAAGTTCGTCTACTTTCAATTCAAATCCATGTATCTCGAAAGATAACGACGGCATATAAAGCTTCGCAAATACGTACACCGTGTTTCTTAACTTTTCTCAATAAGTGTACATATATGTATCATATTAGAGTCATAGAATCTCCCAAGCTCTATTCGTACCGTTAAATTTGGACCGCTATTTGTAGCAGCGAAAATGTTCCTTTCGTTACCTTCTCGCACTCGATAAGATCTAAGGAATTTAGCGATTCGTCGAGTCGGGATAAGAAATGTATATATTCCGGCGATAGGATTATCGTTCGATTAGAATTCGACCTTCGTGCGGTAGAATGAACATGGTGGCGAGAGAAGAAGAAAAAAAAAAGAGGCACGAGAGGTAAGAAGCACATGGTTTAATCTGCCATAATGCATCTCGACATGCAAATAGATATTTTTAACCTTGTCTCGAATGCGATCGATAGTCGCGAAGGCGGCACGGAACTCGTCTAAATAATTGCTCCTCTTCAACGTCAGCCACAGGAACGCTTCTCCGCGTGTTCTTTCGTTGCATTAAGGTTTCGGATGTTTTTCCTCTCTACCGTAGAACGATTTCGTTATCCATCAAGTCTGCTGCTTCGTAGGTGGCTGCTTTTTTTTTTCGTCAGCCTTCGCTCTCTGACGTCCGTTGAAAGTCCTCGTTATCATTTCGACTACCAAGAGGTCCTCGAAACGAGATTTCTATAGCACAGGCACATTAGAATTCCCGCGATCCAATATAAAAAGTCTTTCTGCTTTTTACATACGAAGAAATGTTTAACCTGTTAACCGAGACATTTTTCGGTTTGAATCTTCTTAACACGCAGTATCATGTAACGAAAAGAAGTTAACCATTTGCGGACGAACGTCTGCAAATAGCCGCCTAATAATTTTTTGGGTTTTGCGGACACACGTCTACTGTTAAAGCAAGAAATTTAAATTAATATCGTTAATAAACGCTTGAAAGTTTTGGAAATTTGACGGCCTGGAAATCGAAAGATTGCAAATTTAGAGGCTTGGAATTCAAAACCAAAATACTCTTTTAAGCGATATTATTCATCGTCCGCAAAGGGTTAATATTGTTTAGGGGAATTTTAGTAGCTGCGAATATGAATGGAAATTAACGTGTTTCCGATGCTAATTTAAAGATGCTTTAGAAAATTAAGAAGTACTGAGAAAGTAAGATACCATGTTCAAAACATTAGTAATCTATAAAACGAGTTAACTCGTCATTAACATCTAACAGGTTAATCACTTGACGACTATACTCGAGTTAACGCGGGTTAACGTTTTTTGTTTTATATATTTCTTCTAGGTTTTAAATAGAACAGTATTCAAATGTAATATTTTACGCTATTTTATCAGCAACCCATAGAGATTCCTTTTAGAAAGAAAGTTTATGCTTTTAATAAAATAAATTCGTCAACCCAATAAAAATTGTGGATCACTTATCGCTGCACCTAATAATTTATTTAATCAACCAGAGAATCGTTATTATTTTCAATAAAGTTTGCTCGACCGCATTTCTCTATAACAAAAATTACCAAAATTACGAGACGTGCTTACGAAACAAAAACGATTATTAATCTTTGCACTTAGCTAGTATATCACTGAATACTACGAAAATAAATGAAAGTAGAAATATAATGCACTAGTTAAATGCATCTATTTTTATTGTATTTCAAATAAATTGTGCAATAAGTCAGATTAATCAAATTATGAATTTTCTATGATAGAGAAATTCTGCAAAGACTGCGATAGGAATAATTTACAAAAGTTATGGAAAATAATAGCCGGTATCTGATTTGTTAAATAAATAATTATTGGCAACGAAACGGAATCTGTTAATTTATCATCGAATCCATCGAAACTTTTGCACGCAGACGATATTAATGTTAACAGGCAAGGACAAGCTTAATACCGTAGATGCATATTCACAATAATGTGCAGCGTTTCGGAATACGGCGGATCATGACGTATTAATCTCCCGCTTCTAATTGTTCTCTGAGTATAATCGAGTGTCTCAGCTTTGAAACCCTCCATGTGTTGAATTTCATGCTACTTCTGCTTCGATCCATTTACCAACAGAGTATTAAATTAACCAGCTTTGCAAGTTAATTCTTAATCTACAAAATGGTCCGTTTTACCAATTAAGATAGAGATCGTAACAAAATTTATAGGTCATTTATTATATTATCACACTTGTTATGGTAATTTTAATGCAGAGATATCGCGATACGCAGTTGTAATGCATAATACAGTAACTCTGTTTCGCGCCAAAATTTCGTGACATGTACGAATGTATAATTAACTACGGTTCAGTAACTCGAATACAGCGAACATTAGAAAACCTTGTTTATGCGCGTATTAAATTAATTAGTTCCATTATCGCCACGTTGAAACTTTGTTAATATACATTCTCTCACGCTCCAAGAAACTAATAAAGACGAGAATGAAATAGATTAGATATAAATAGTTGACTACAAAGTTTCAAGGGTTCGTAGATCCAAAGACAGGGAAAATTTCGAAAGTTCTAAAGTATTTAAAGTTTCGAAAGTATAAATTTCGAACATCCAAACTTTCGAGAATTCAGAGTTTCAAATTCTAAAGGTTTCCAGAGTGTACATTTTTAAAGTTTCAAACGAACTCAGCTTTAAAAGCCCACATTTCTAAGGGTCCAAACCTGTAAGGATTTAAAGTTTCAAAGCTCCAAACTTCCAAAGTTTCAAAATTCCGAAGTTTCACAATTCCGAAGACCCAAAATTCCAAAATTTCATCGATCCAAACTTCCAACAACTCCGAGTTTCAAATTCCAAATGTTTCGTGGGTCCAAATTTTCACGCAGCTAAGGTTTCTAAAATTTTAACTGAATAAAGCTTCAACATTATGTAACATAATAATGCCGTCATTCTAGTATTTCTATATTTCGATTTGTGCAAGGGTTGTAAAGTAGTAATCGAAGAATATCGGTGTAAAATCGGCTATTTCACGTACCAATACGAATCCCTGCTTCGGCACGTTACCTTGTCAGTTACGAAAATTCCAATTTTCTTACGCAATGGGCAAAAATAAAGGGTAATTGAGCTGTGGCTTGTGGCGCGTCGATGAGGCGTGAAACGCGCGCGAAAGCGGAAGGATTGATAATTCAATGTTTGGACGATACGTCGCGTAGCCGCGGTAAAATCGTTTATAAACCTTTGTCGGTTCGGCCTGGCGAGCCACGAACCGTGTGAATTATGAAACCTTCCGCGAGGAAGGATCGCGTCGCGTCGCGTTGAATTATCGCTCGGTAAACGCGATGCATCACACGCGGGGTATTTCGCGTACAGAATCTCTCACGGTGGTCCGGACGGCAGGAAAACGAGGCAGAATTTCGTCCAAGAGTGGTAAATTACCACGCCACGCTATGATTAACCCTTTCCACTCCGTTGGTTCCGCTAGAAAAGCACGCGCACTGTACATCTCCACTTACCTCTTGTCACTTGGGCTAATTTTTTAAGTTGGCGCGAAAATAATTGCGGTTTTTACTAGTTCAGATTTGGCGTCGACTTTTCTAGCCATCTTTCGGTTAGTTGCGATCAAAATACCAGAGATAACGTGAAGTTTAGCATCCTGGTAACTTAGAAGAGGAAGAAATAGTAGAAGATAGGGTAAATGAAGGTGCGATAAAATGGTCGAGAATGATACGAAAAAAAAGAATGTGAAGACTGTGGAAAGATCAAATAATAGGTATTGATTAAAGAATAGGTAATTAGGTAAAAACTGCGTGGAAGATCAGATTCAAGTGTAGTTTAGAAGCGATACGTAGTTTTGTTTCGTTTTGTTTTTAGTATATAGTTTAATGTAGATATATAAGGTTGTGTAGTTTATAAGGATAGAAGATAGATGTGTGGACAAGGATGATAGCGAATGATTAAGGAGGAAGTTTGTAAACCAAGCCTTTTTCATAGCTGGAAAGCTGAAATTAATAAATATACGTGAAATTTAGTAATATATTTATAATTTATATTATATGACCATATTATATAATATGATCATATTATATATATATATATATTGTAACTTTTCCCCACGAAACAAAACTTTTCCTTTTCTACAAGCTTTACTTGTATAACACAAAAGTGTTTTAGAGTTGCTGGTAGCCAGTAGCAAAAAAATTCCGGAGCGCAAAAGGTTAATCGCGTGGCACGCAACGGAAACGCGAGTTCGTCAAATTCTACCTCTGAGCGATTCTACGGAATAGTGGAGGGTTGAGTCGTGCGTAGGGGGTGGGTTTATGGGGTTTGTTTCGTTTATCGATTTCCGAAACGCTGCGATGAACTCGCCGCTTTAGATAAAATCGTGTTTATCTTCTTCTTTAAATAAATATCTAATATTGATTTTGCACGGAGGAGAACTGGAAAAAATGTCGCAGAGTAAACATAACTCTACGCGTGTATTTTCTGTGCTTGAAATTCTACTTCACAACTAGATAGCGGATTTTATATATTTAAGGGAAATTTAGATGTGCAAAAAATCATTGGATAAGGAATACTTTTAAATAGAAGTAATTGTTGAGATATAAAGAGTACGATTCATTTAAAATAATTTTTATTGGAAATAACATTAATTTCTGTAGACAAAATTCAGGAACAATTCTGACTATTAAAGGTTCAGGCAAAATTTGATAAAACAGCCAAGAATTTATATTTTAAAAACGGCTATTCGAAGTTCCATTATAATACCCTCATTAATTTACTTAAGTTTGACAGATTTCTTAACTATGGCTAGTCTCAAATTATTAGGTCGATTTTTTTTCAGCTTAAAGTTTTGTATACATTGATTAACTAAAAAGCGTTCTTTTAATTTGTACGCAGTATCGTACGCATTTTTATAAACATGAGACTTGATTAAAATATTTTAGAAATATTATTAATTCGTCATTGTCAGTCGCTTCCTTCAAGCGATACACAGAATTCATTTTTCAAGCAAACGTTAAATTGTTCATTAGTAAACTAAATCTCTTCAAAAACGAGTATTAATATTACGAAAAGCTTCCACTGAATTATGATATAATTTAAGCTCATATAAAAAGAGCATTTCAATCTGATTTTTATCAATTCGTCGTTTTGTGTCACCATTTTCCATTTTATTTTGCAACAATCGATGCTTTATCGATTAAGTTAAATTCTTCAAGAAGCTTCACGCTTTATATTCATATAAAATAAGTGTCATTTAGTGTTGCTCTTACTTAATCCCTTGTCAATTCAACCCGTGATAATGCACGTGATTTTCGTAATCTTTATAAGTGAAATATATGGAATGTCTAAATAAATAGACTTCATTTATAATCTGTATTCACTTTTCACACGTCAGAAGAACATGTCCAGTTAATTTATAAAACGAAACCAAGAAGCAGTTTATGGGCCTATTTCATTAAATTAACTGGACTGTCAAGGGGTTAAAATTCATGAATAAAAATCTGTAACACTTTGACTGCCTAAATACTTAAAGATTCTTGTGTGCACCAAATGTATGCACATGGCAGTTAAACTATTGTGGAGCTGTAAAGGGGGGATAGGATAGGAAACGGAAGGGTGTTGCGTTTTGTCCTGGGCCTGCTAGGGGACTCATCACATCAGTAAGGCTACCTAACAGGTGCTGCCTTAGACATTGGGGTATTGGAAGGAAGTTTAAAGCCAGTATATACATACAGTGTTGCCTTGGATATTGCCCGAGGTTCGGGACCGAATCTGGCCAAAGTTGAACGGAGGTAGATCTTTCAGGAAATCCTGAGTGTCTCCTTGTTCATAGAGAGCGAGTGAGATAGAGATACACAGCAGGGCTCATCGACAATTCACGGTAGGTGTAAAAACATATGTACTTGGCCACCGGGACAGTTCCGAAGCCAGTTCCAAGAACTGGTGGGGATAGCGACCGGCCAATATCCAAGGCAAAACCCCGGCCAATATCCAAGGCAGTACTGTATATGGACGATGTAGTTGGAGCGAGTGTTTTCGAGAAAGTCCTATTTCGTACGTCCCTCTAGTGGTGGGTGCAAGAGAGCCGCCACAAAATTGCAATTGGCCATTTCATATGCAACAACCTAATATATTCGAGATTAACCCCGCGCCACCTTTCCAGTTAGTAAAAAAAATATAAAATTGGGATAAATTGTGACTTTATGACGTGTTCGCGGAAGAGAAGGCAAGAGGAGGTTCTTCACGGATGAGCGAAAACGTTTCTTTATTTGACCCGGTTTTCATCGTCGCTTTCGTTGGTTAAGCGGCGAAGCGCATCGCGTATTTCATTTATGCCTCAAGGATTTCCCTTCTTGTTCGTCGGCCCGTGTTGCACAGCCTCGACAGAGATAGTATCACGTTGGCGGATTACGCGATACATGGTTATCGAAGTTAGCCGGGCATCGATGGTTTTAATCACGGAACGAACGTCCGACGGGACGAATGGAAAGGAGGACGGGATTCGAG
Organism: Eucera pruinosa; assembly: GCA_028830335.1. Taxonomy (NCBI): domain Eukaryota; kingdom Metazoa; phylum Arthropoda; class Insecta; order Hymenoptera; family Apidae; genus Eucera; species Eucera pruinosa. The sequence goes on along the minus strand of JAMYCR010000014.1, from coordinate 7,387,829 downwards.
CAAGTTAACCTCGCGCGCGTTTCTGTATTTCTCTCTATCTATCCTTTCCGTTTAACCCTTTTTTACTCTATCGATGGGATTTTTTTTTATTAGTTCGGTTCGTTCTTTTATTTCGTTTCATTTTTGAACTAAATTTAGAGTCTTAGATTTGGGGATTCTTGTTTCTCTGTGAATTCATAAACACATATCCATGTTTGGAAACTTGTTTTATACACCGAGGAGTATAACTATAGCATCGTATATATTTTCCAAGTGTTTTACCTTTCGATAAAATCAATTGCATCGTTTAAAAGAGCATTGAAAGTAATGATTTTCAGGTGGAATATACTGAATATGTTTGCGTGTATATATCGAGATAATATTGAGCAAATAGTTTACAGCCGGTGCAAAACAATAGTACCACTTCGCTTCTTAATGTTTATTATGATTTGTCGTTGCAAAACCGATACGGAACACAAAGTCTTTTGCATAATTTAACCAATGCCACGCGGTGTTTAGTGAGCAAGTGCAAGTTGCAATTGTAGCTCACGAAGAAGAAGCAATTGGAATCATTGCAATCACAAAGCTATCCACAATTATTTAAATAACCCTATGAATTATAAAAAAAATATAAAAAGGGAGAATTCGCTAATCAGACAGGGGCACATAGTTTACGCGTGCAAAACAGTTACTTGTGAACAAATTAATCTGAAGTTCATGATAATACAATGTTACACTACTGTTTACTCGAACCTCCAATTAATGTTATGTAATTATAACTTGGAAAATTAATCTACATATGTTCTATCAAACAAAATCTATGGGGCTTTAGGTGCCTTCGCAGTCAAAGGGTTAATAGACTAAATCTTTTACACGTTTTGGCATCCTTATCTTTCTATTTCTGTCACATTCCGTATCCATTCTTATCTCTGTGTATCTATTTCGCTATCTGCCCATTCTCCATCCTCACCTTCTCACCCCATACCTTCGTCAAACGTACGCTTCGCCGAGCCTGCATTGACTTTCGCGGTGCTTCCGGTTCGCTGGACCGCGTTAAAGGGAGCTTTTCACCGACGTGCTCGTTCATACGCGAGGTAATCCTGTTCGAGTTACGGCTCGATACATCGCAACTCTTTTCATTTCTCCCTTTATCTCGCCCTCTTCCCCGACTGCTCCCGGCCCCACGAATTGTCACGTTCGTCTTGTTTTCCTAGATGAGTGGTTGATTGAGATAAATCGATATTAGAGTTGGATAGAATCGCAACTTTCTTCCGTTGTTTTGTGGAGCTGTGGAGAGGGGATAGGATAGGTAAAAGGAAGGGTGTTGCGTTTCGTCCTGGGCCTGCTAGTGGACTCATCGGTAAGGCTACTTAGCAGGTCTTGCTTTAGACACTGGGATATTGGAAGGAAGGTTAAAGGCGGTATATACATGTACAGTGTTGCATTGAATATTGTCCGAGGTTCGGGACCGAATCTGGCCAAAGTTGAAGGGAGGTAGATCTTCCAGGAAATCCTGAGTGTCTCCTTGTTCATAGAGAGCGAGTGAGATAGAGATATACAGCAGGGCTCATCGTCAATTCACGGTAGGTATAAAAACATATGTACTTGGCCACCGGGACAGTTCCGAAGCCAGTTCCAAGAACTGGTGGGGATAGCGACCGGCCAACATCCAAGGCAAAACCTCGACCAATATCCAAGGCAGTACTGTATATGGACGAGGTAGTTGGAGCGAGTGCTTTCGAGTAAGTCCTATTTCGTATGTCCCTCTAGTGGTAGGTGCAGGAGAGCCGCCACAAACATACAACACAATTTGTTCCTATAACGCTTCGCTTCCGAAACAATCGAATTTAAAAATTTATGGAATAAGCACACTAAAGGCGAGTTTACAACTACGATTGCACGCGTGGAGCTGTGGAGAGGGGATAGGATAGGGAAAAGGAACGGTTTTCCGCGTTTTCGTCCTGGGCTGGCTAGTGGACTCATTGGTAAGGCTACTTAGCAGGTCTTGCCTTAGACGTTATGATACTGGAAGGAAAGTTAAAGGCGGTATATACATGTATATGGTCGAGGTAGTTGGAGCGAGTGCTTTCAAGAAAGTCCTATTTCGTATGTCCCTCTAGTGGTAGGTGCAGGAGAGCCGCCACAACCATACAACACAATTTGTTCCTATAACGCTTCGCTTCCGAAACAATCGAATTTAAAAATTTATGGGATAAGCACACTTAACTCGTGAATAAAGGCGAGTTTACAACTACGATTGCACGTGTGGAGCTGTGGAGAGGGGATAGGATAGGAAAAAGGAACGGTGTTGCGCGTTTTCGTCCTGGGCTTGCTAGTGGACTGATTGGTAAGGCTACCTAGCAGGCCCTGCCTTAGACACTGATATTGGAAGGAAGGTTGAAGACGGTATATACATATGGACGAGGTGGTTGGAGCGAGTGCTTTCGAGAAAGTGCTATTTCGTATGTCCCTCTAGTGGTGGGTGCAGGAGAGCCGCCACAGTTTCATTCAATTTTTAATTAAGTTCGCGATCTTTGCAGTTTGCTAAGCAATATTATTTACCAGTGCAGTTGGGTCGAATTCGTATATAGTGATTCACGATATTGATCGAATACTTCTATTAATCATATTTTCCACTTAACAAACGTTTAACCATTTGCCTTAGAATGACGAGTTGACTCGTAACAAAGATTTTGGCCTGATGTATAGTAAAATATATTATAGTAGTAATTGTAGTAAGAAGACTCTGTGTTTGTAGTAAATTGTAATTTTAACCCTGACTCTATATTATCAAACTATAAGATTGATCGGTTATCAAATACAAATAGTGTGCGATTTTTGTAATATTTTATATTTGATGCAGTGGTGAAGCAATATATAGGTAACTTAAACTTTTGAACAATGTAAAATTGAGTAAGGTAAGGAGTTAATCGTTGATTATAAAACTTGATTTTAATAAAACGCCACTAGATTTTATATAACGCATCTGACATTAACTTCTTAGCTTATTATTATATAATATATATATACAATGCTTGGAGCTTAATTTTAACAGCAACGTAAGATTTTATTATTCTACACTTCAGGTTAATTCATTCGCAAGCACCTAACATTTTGTTACTTTACACTTCAGGTTAACCCTTTGCACCCGACACTATTTTTAATAATATGACATAACAACAGCTCCAATACACTTTTCTAATATTTTTGAGAATCTAATGCGTTATGCATTCTGAAACGGAGAAATTCGCGTTGATTTCAGAAGAAGTGAAAATTGAATTGGTTAATATAGAATTAAGGAAACTTGAACGTTAAATTTATATACTATTTACGAATGTCTCCAGGAGCAAACCGAGTGTGAAGAGTGAATATTTTATTACTTTACACTTCAGATTAATTCATTCGTAAGCAACTATTTTGCACACGTGAGCTGTGTAGGCATTTAATAAATATAACACACGTAAACCCAGACAAATCAACCAAATATAGCAACCTATAAAACGTAATAGGAACACGTGTTTTTTTAAACGATTAACGCGATCAGATTGCGTTAATTAAAACTATGCACAGCTACGAAACGGAAAATAATTAATGGTTTAGACGATCGGAAACCGCGATAGAAAGTCTGGGGTTTTGAACGACCGCACAGTCGTAGAGGAAGGAAATTGCGGTGGAATTCTCGCGAGTGTCACGCAAGATGCAAATCCGCGAAATTCCACGTATTCCGCTCGATCTTGACGCGCGTATCTTGATCAGGCACGAGTTCGAGTCGCCGTGATGGCTCGTAAATTTCGTTGAATTATGCGCGAACGTCGCATTATTCACTTACGCGAACCAACCAACCCTCCAAGCGTGAATGGGTGTTTAAATTTCTTTTACGCTTTTTCTTATCGTCGTCAACGCGCCAATTTATCCGATTTTGTTCCTTTCGTGGCTTCATTTAGAAACCGTGTTGCAATAACACCGCCATTAGTATTCATTTTTGTTCACTTTTGTACACGTATTGCTTTTGTGGCAGTTTTCGATGTTCAGAGTTTCACCCCATAAGTATAATAATATTTAATCATAATGTTTTGCGTGTTAATACATTATCCACTGGTTAGGAATTGAGACAAATAAAGGAGCGATAAATTTCAGCTTACAATTCGGTTGCACCGAATGGTTTTAATAATATTTAAAATGTATAATGTTTAAAGTGATTTTAACACTAGAGCTACCGACGATTAAAGTATACTTATTTGTACCAAAGAAAGAGACACGATAGATAGTTGCAAAGCGCATGTGATTGAAGTACAATAAATCTCCATTAATATTTTGTAAAGAAAATCAAGGAATATTCTAGAAATTGCACCAAGTTGCAAGTTTATATAATTTTTATGGCAAATTTGTAACCAGTTGTCTTAACTGGTTTGGTAGTTCTAGTGTTAATAATATTTAATTAATATTTACATTCAATGTATGTAATTTATTAAAAATAATCATTTGAAGTATCACTTTGTCTACTGGTTGAATCATTATTGACAGTATAGAAAGCAAAAGGCCGATTTATGAGAATTTATAGGATTTACAAGATTTATAAGAAAAGCCTATTAATCGACTTCCGATAAATAACGTGTTAAATGCAGTCTACATTTTTTGTTTCAAATTTAAGCTTCTCATAAACCCACAAAAATCCGCAGGCTAATTACTAAATTTATATGCAGGTACATATTAGATAACCAAAAATGTTTGCACCGTTTCTAGGTTTTATCGTTTGTCAAATTGTATATGCAAACACCTTATCAATTATAAAAAGGTGAATAAAAAAGTTGTTAGGTCGTTGGATGAAGTGATAGCATTTGAAGGTGACTACGTTTCTGAACAAACTTTTATTTCATCCGCTTTATGTATCGTTTATTCGTATCGATTAACCGTAGAATACAAACGTTTGTCAGTTTTACGGTTGGCAAATTTTATGGCTACCATTGTGGCGTAGTTTATTATTAAACTGCGAATGTTTATGCATTTACGAACCGCAGAACCAAATATTAACAAATTTCGGAAAGCCAATTGTTTATCGTAGCTTTTACGTGACTTGTTTATATTTTTATAGTTAGCTTTATAATTGTAATGGAAGCATTTTGCTACCCCAAAGGCGTTTCTTAAACTGAACTTTAACAGTTAAACTAAGGTACATTCAGACCTGCTCGTTGGATACTTAAAAAGAACATTGTGAAACACAATATAAATATAATGCGAAATACAATACAACTAAAATTAATACAATGAAATACAATATAAATAATCTAATAATTCTATATAAAGGGAAACTCGTTAATGATAAATAAATAAATAAATAAATCTTTGAAAAACAGCTCTAATATCTAAAAGCTCGATCAAGGTTCACGTTAATCGGTTACTCGTCCAATCGGTTGAGTTTCACGGTCGTTTTGTTGTGCTAGAAAATGCGGAGCATAAGGTGACAGGCACGAACGACCTTCCGACGAGCAGAGAAAGATCAGTGAAGCTGTATCATCCGTTCTTTCCTTTCCGTTGTTACGCAATCGGCCTCTAGGAGGCTCAGTTTAAAGTCTACGATAGGCTGGAGCATCGATGCACGTTGGCACTGATCGGCAACAAAGTGGTGGGACAAACACGCGGTCCGAACCAGCGTGGCACCTAGGCTACGGAGAGCACCACGAGTCTGCCGCCGGTGCGCCTACTGGCCGGAAGTGGCCATCGAGGATCCGGTGAACGCGATATAGACGTTTAAAGTGTCGGATTTTGAATGCGGTTTGCAAGTTTGTGAATATTAAACAGTGAGGAATTGTTTGAGAGGAATTGAAGAACGAATATTAATGTTGCGGAGGACCAAAGTTTAGATGTTCCAAGACTACAAAGTTTTAAAGGTTCCTAGTTTCAAAGTTTCAAAGTTTATCAGTTTCACTGTTTTAAGGGCTTAAAGTTTTGAAGTTTCAAAGTTTCAACATTTCAAGGATTCAAAGTTTTAAAGTTTCACAGTTTCAAAAGTTTATGGTTTCAATGTTTTATGGTTCCAAACTTTTATAGTTTCACTGTTTCAAAGTTTCATAGTTTCGCAGTTTCAACATTTCAAGGATTCGAAGTTTCAAAGTTTTAAAGTTTCGCAGTTTCAACATTTCAAGAATTCAAATTTTCAATGTTCCAATGTTTTGAAGTTTCACAGTTTCAAAGTTTTATAGTTTCAATGTTTTATAGTTTCAATGTTTTATAGTTCCAAAGTTTTATAGTTTCAAAGTTTTATAGTTTCACTGTTTCAAAGTTTCATAGTTTCGCAGTTTCAATGATTCAAGAATTCAAATTTTGATAGTTTCAGTATTTTGAAGTTTCAAAGTTTCAGAGTTTTATAGTTTCAATGTTTTATAGTTCCAAAGTTTTATAGTTTCACAGTTTTATAGTTCCACTGTTTTAAAGTTTCATAGTTTCGCAGTTGCAACATTTCAAGGATTCAAATTTTCAATGTTTCAATGTTTTAAAGTTTCACAGTTTCAAAGTTTTATAGTTTCAATGTTTTATACTTCCAAAGTTTTATAGTTTCAAAGTTTTATAGTTTCACTGTTTCAAAGTTTCATAGCTTCGCAGTTTCAATGATTCAAGAATTCAAATTTTGATAGTTTCAGTATTTTGAAGTTTCAAAGTTTCAGAGTTTTATAGTTTCAATGTTTTATAGTTCCAAAGTTTTATAGTTTCACAGTTTTATAGTTCCACTGTTTCAAAGTTTCATAGTTTCGCAGTTGCAACATTTCAAGGATTCAAATTTTCAATGTTTCAATGTTTTAAAGTTTCACAGTTTCAAAGTTTTATAGTTTCAATGTTTTATACTTCCAAAGTTTTATAGTTTCAAAGTTTTATAGTTTCACTGTTTCAAAGTTTCATAGTTTCGCAGTTTCAACATTTCAAGGATTCAACTTTTCAAAGTTTCAATGTTTTAAAGTTTCACAGTTTCAAAGTTTTATAGTTTCAATGTTTTATAGTTCCAAAGTTTTATAGTTTCAAAGTTTTATAGTTTCACTGTTTCAAAGTTTCATAGTTTCGCAGTTTCAACATTTCAAGGACTCAAATTTTCAATGTTTCAATGTTTTAAAGTTTTATAGTTTCACTGTTTCGAAGTTTCAAAGTTTCGCAGTTTTAAACTTTCAAAGTTTCAAATCCTGGAGGTTCCAAAGTTTTCCAAGTTTCAAGCTTGCAAAATTTCAACATTGTAAAATTACCTAGTTTTAAGGTTTCAATATTTCAAAGTTCCACAGCTTAAAAATTACAAAGTTTCAAAGTTGCAATATTCTAGAGTTACATAGGTTTACCGACGATTATGTGAACGAGATATACACGTTTAAAGTATCGAGTTGCGGCTGCAATTTAGAAGATTGTGAACGTTAAATAGCGGAGAATATTTTTAAAAGCGCTGAAAAGCGAGATCTACAACTATGAAGTTCCAAAGCTTAAAAATTTCAATCTTCTGTAGTATCAAACTTTTATTAACTTTCCGTTTGATTTCTCAAATGTTTCTACTAAAATTTGCAACATAGTCGGCAATGAATAGCGAAGAATTCTTTTAGATTAGCTGGAAGACGAGTTTCAGGGTTGTGGAGTTTCAAAGTTCTGAAGTTTCAAAGTTCTGGAGTATCAAAGTTTCGCTAACGGTGTGCTAACGCGGTAAAGATGTTTGAGAAGTTTAATATTGGCTGTTTGGTAATTTATTAACATTGAACAGTGAAAAATTCGTTGAGGAAGAGCTTAGAAACAAACTGTAGATTTATGTGATTCAGAAGATCCACTAAGAATCCGCTGATGTGGTATGGAAATTCGAAACGTTGGACTTTGGCTGGAATTTGGAAGATGAATATTAAACTATGCAAAATTCTTTGAGACTACTAAAAATTGCTAGCTTTAAAAATATTCTAGAATTGTGCGGTTTAAAAGATCCATCACGAATCCATTTACATAGTTTGGACGTTCGAAATATTAGACTTTGGCTGGAATTTGAAAGGTGATAAATATAAAATAATGGAGAGTTTTTTTTGAGTACAGTAAAAATCTCGAGTTTTAGAAAAGAGCTAAGGAACTGGTTATAGAATTGTATGGTTTTAAAGATCCATCGCGAATCTGTTCACGTGGTTTCAGCGTTCCAAATATTAGACTTTGGCTGGAATTTGAAAGGTGATAAATATTAAATAATGCAGAGTTTTTTGGGTACAGTAAAAATCTCGAGTTTTAGAAAAGAGCTAAGAAACGAGTTCTGGAATTGTATGATTTAAAAGATCCATCACGAATCCACTTAAGTGGTTTGGACGTTCGAAATATTAGACTTTGGTTGAAATTTTGAAAATGATTAGAAATATTAAATAGCAAAGAAGCTTTTGAAGTATACTAAATACCATGAGTTTTAGAATTTTTATATTACGGAGTTCCACTAACAATTTTAAGACATACTTATTTTAAAAGATACTTTTACTTATTTTATACTTATTTCAGAAGATACTTTTATTTATTTTGTACTTATTGTAGAAGATACTTTTATTTATTTTATACTCATTGTAGAAGAAACTTTTATTTATTTTATACTTATTCTAGAAGATACTTTTATTTATTTTAAACTTATTGTAGAAGATACTTTTATTTATTTTAGAAGATCCTTTTACGTAGTTTATATTTATTTTAGAAGATACTTTTACTTATTTTATATTTATTTTAAATGATACTTTTATATATTTTATACTTATTGTAGAAGTTACTGTTTTGATTTCTACAATTCGATCAGCTTAAAGTGAACATTTATGGACAATGAATATTATTACGTGTCCTAATAAATAATCCATCTATTTCATTCGAGTCAACATTTATTTTGAACAAAGTTAAATACTTATCCTACTTTACGTGTAATTGTTGTTATTCTGAAAAGCATTGGTTAAATTATTGGTGCCTATTTAAAGCTTCGATAAAATAAATGTATTATCTCATCTAAAAATACTAGACCACTTATCGCCACACTTAATATATCACAAGTGATTATTTTAATGAAATTTTTCTTATCAATTCTATTATTATGAAATTCTAAATCAAAAACAGCAGAGTATATTTAACTTTGTTAAGTGATGTTGGTCAGTATTATGTGCTCCACATCAACTCGTTTTTTCGTGTTGAAGTTAGCGTGATTACGTTATTATGCTACGCTATTTGAAGTAATAAACATTGAACTTTGATGTCTGATCTCGGTTTGTTTTCGCTGGTCGTTTTGCTTGACTTAGCGATGGTGAAAGATGAACTTTGACGGGTGATCTTTGATCTGTTCGCCACTGTTTGTGGTGAAATTTCCAAGATCGTAATTCTGTTTACTCGGGATCAATAAACAGGCTCTTTTAACCCCTTGGCTCTACGAATATTTCAACGATTATTCACTGAAATGTTGACTATTTTTTACTGTAACGCTATACGGAATGCAAAACACTAAAATATTATACGCGATTCGTACTTAGTAATCATCAATCTTACAAGCTTACGAATTCAAATTAAAGTTTATTAAAAAATACAGCATGTTTTTATTGTAATTAGTCCATAGGCTAAACCACGATTGTAACTCGTTGTTACAAGCCAAAGGATTAAGAAACGCGTACTGTGTGCGTGGTTTTAACTTTTAAATAGAGTACGGTGAACTTTGACTACTGATCTTCGATCAAAATTCTATTATTATCGTAAAGTTCCCAAATCGATCATTCAAGATTGTCGGCCGCAAATTTTGGACACGTTTGAGAGGAATTCAATTGTTCAGTAAGTACTTTCATTCGATTCTTGAATCGAAATTGCAAAATATAATTGAAGTTTAACCGTTTGCAATTCGAAAACTTCGAAACGATACCGTTTACAATTGTTTACAAACTCGAGAAATTTGCTATTGGACAATTACCATTTACATACAAAAATAATTTAATATACAAAACAATAAAAGAGATGTTAACCCCTTGCCTTACGATTATTTTATTCGTTACGCAAGCTAGCATTAGTCGACCATTATTTTTATATCACGTAAGCTAGAAATTATTCGAATATTACAGTTAATATTTATTTAATAACTATCCGATCTCATAATGCAAAGATCAAATTTGAGCTCGAATTAAATTTCATCCGGAATAACAGGTGTTTTTGTTGAATCTGTGGCATAATTCATAAAACGAGTGTGACTTATTATTGTAAGGCAAAGGGTTAACCAATGTTGTGCTCCAAATCAGAACCATTATTAGATTAAATAACTTCTAAAATAATTAAATGAAGTTGCTTAAAGCGATAAGCTTAAAATTGCACTAATTGGTACATCTATCCTAATTTACGCGCGAAGCGGAATGAGGGTTCATCGTTCCAAATTTTGGTATTATCTCAAATTGTCGAAAAAGTTGATTTGCATCATTCTTGCGTTCAGCGGCGCAATTAAAGGGATCGGTAATTGTTAAGCGAAAGTGAGAAAGCAGAGTGTTATTTAAATCTGACTGGAGTCGAGATAGACGTTAATTTTCACCGATTAAATAAACCATTTCGTACGTCAGTGAATTAATATCGTAATGTTGACAGTTTGTTTAGTTTCCGCAGCTGTGTTTAACATATAACACGGACGTTTACACACGTGTTGCGGATACTCGTAACGGTCCGATGCAAATTTTCCGCGCCGCGGTGTTTGTTCAGAGAAATAAGAGAAAAAAAGAAACGAATTCCGTATCTAATGGAATTCACGCAGTTTCCAGCGTCGAGTTTTAAAGTCCTAGAGTTGTCGACTATTAAAATTCTCAACGAACGAGAGTTCCCATGTTTTAGAGTTCTAAAGTGTTAAGTTCCTACGTTTCAAAGTGTTAATGTTAGAAATTTTCAAGTTTTGGTGTTTCCAAGCGCCGAGTTCCCAAATCGCAGTGATTTTAAGTTCTAAAATTCGCAATTATCGAGTTTCCAAGTTCTATGATTCTAAATGGTAGAGATTCCACATTGTAATAGTCTAAAGTTTCCGAGTTTTCGAGTCATAAAATTCTCAACGAACTAGAGTTCCCATGTTTTAGAGTTCTAAAGTGTTAAGTTCCTACGTTTCAAAGTTTTAAAGTTAGAAATTTTCAAGTTTTGATGTTTCCAAGCGCCGAGTTCCCAAATCGCAGTTGTTTTAAATTCTAAAATTCGCAATTATCGTGTTTCCAAGTTCTATGATTCCGAATGGTAGAGATTCCACATTGTAACAGTCTAAAGTTTCCGAGTTTTCGAGTCATAAAATTCTCAACGAACGAGAGTTCCCATGTTTTAGAGTTCTAAAGTGTTAAGTTCCTACGTTTCAAAGTCTTAAAGTTAGAAATTTTCAAGTTTTGGTGTTTCCAAGGGTCGAGTTCCCAAATCGCAGTTGTTTTAAATTATAAAATTCGCAATTATCGAGTTTCCAAGTTCTATGATTCTAAATGGTAGAGATTCCACATTGTAACAGTCTAAAGTTTCCGAGTTTTCGAGTCGTAAAATTCTCAAGAAACAAGTTTCCGTATTTTAGAGTTCTAATGTACAGAGTTCCTACGTTTTAAAATTTTAAAACTGCAAAACTTTAAAGTTTTACAATTCGTAAGTTGCAGAGTTTTCAAGATGTAAAATTCTCGAAGAACGAATGAATTCCCACTTCCAAGCTTTTAAATATTAGAGTTTCCAATTATCAAGTTCCTAGCTTCTAGAATTGTAAAGTTCGAGATTTTCCTGCTTCTAATGTTCTCGGAGACTATCTTCTCACGCTTTAGCATTCTAAACGTTTGTAGTTCTTTAATTGTAGAGTTTTAAAGTTTTAAAGTTCACAAGTATCGAGCTTTTAAATACTAGAATTGCCAAGTTCTACAATTCGAAAGGTTTTAAATTCTGAACTTTTAAAATTCTCAACAGTTTCTACGTTTTAGCATTCTATACCTTGGGAGTGTTCCAATTTTAATGTTCTCAAGTTTTATAGTTTCCAAGTAGGTTTCTAATATTAGAGTTCTCCAGTATTAAGTTTCCAAGTTATAAAATACCTAAATACCCAGTTTCCAAATTCTGTAGTTCGAAAGTATACAAATATCAATATTGTAAAATTCTCAATAAGTATACGTCTGCAATTTAGTATTTTAAACTTTTAAAGTTTCTTAATTATCAATGTCACAAGTTCTAGAGTTTTTCAGTACTCAACTTAAAGTTTTAAAGCTATAGACCTCCAAATTTTCCATATTTTGAAGTCCAAAAGTTCTCGACAATTGAGATCAATCCAAGTCCAAAAATTCTCAACAATTGAGTTCAATCTAAATCCAAAAGTTCTTAAGAATTGAGTTCAATACAAATCCAAAAGTTCTCAAGAATTGAGTTCAATCCAAGTCCAAAAATTCTCAAGAATTGAGTTCAATCCAAATCCAAAAATTCTCAACAATTCAGTTCAATCCAAGTCCAAAAATTCTCAAGAATTGAGTTCAATCCTGGTCCAAAAATCCCCACTGTTTATAATTTCAACATTTTAGATTTTTATCAACTATTGGAGTTTCCAAATGTCATCTACTAAAGTATTAAATCTCTAAAATTGCAAAGTTCCAAGATTCAAGTATTCCGAAATGTTAAAATTCGAGGGTCCATAGTCCAAACATTTTACAGTTCTAACATTCCAAAGTTTAGAAGATCTAACAATAGGAGGCTCGCGAATTTTAAAACAGTAAAACTGTTTACGTTCGGCGTTGAGAATAGCTGGGAAATGTTAGTATCTCGGTGTTTTAAAACCCACAGATGCATTGTACGTTATCTTCTTATATTTCAACATCGTCAGAAGGCGGAAGATTAAAACGTTTTAAACGAACTGAAATAGCAGACAACGTCTTTGCATACAAATGGCTGGTATACATACAAATAAGATGAGGAAAACTAGCAACGCCACCAACTTGTGAGAACGTTGTCCGTTCTAATTAATGCAAAAAGCGGAAACGTGATCGCAAGATAATAACGTATCTACCCGAGGGATTTCTTTTACTTGCCGCTAGTGGCCGTTTCATTGGCTTACGAATCAGACTTGCATTTTGCAGTAAATATATAAATAAATTATGTTTGCGAAAGGTCAAGCGATTAAAAATTGACAATGTTTTAATCCAACGTTCGGCATTTACGCACAATTCGAATGCAGGCAAACAATACTTTTAATCTACGAAAGTTTTATTTTTTGCGTAGGATAAATTTACCACTTGTGACCACTTTAACCCTTTCACTATGGTATTTTGGAACCAACAATGAGAACCAGAAGAGTAAATAATAGTAGTAAGAAGAGTATATAATATAATTTATTAACATGGAAATAATACAAGTATAAATATTTAAACATTTTAAAAGTCTACATACGTTTTTTTTCTCATTGAGAACTAGGATAGATGTCCTAATTACTGTCAGTGTCCCTATAACTGACACTTTAATTATTTTATTTAATAGCAAAGTAATGCACGAAATTTATACTAAATTTGGACTTCGGTTTACGTAACAACACATAAACATTTTATATTCGTTTACACTTAATATTTAAAATTAAATATTACGAAGTAAACCTGCTGTTGTATATTAAAACGTGACCAATGTAATTATGAAGTATGAGATGTGTCGTAATTCAGTAACGGCGAGACGTTTGCTATACATCTTATATCTGTTACACAACAGACGTGCCAATATGTGTCAAACGTGTTTCTAATTAAACGAGAAGTTTTCAAGTGACAGTAATAGGAACATTGAGCTGTGTTACGTATTTTCAATGAATTATAAATATAATATAAACATAATAATAAATATAATATAAATATAAATATATAATTATAAATAGATTATATTTCATCATATTTAACATACGAAAAACACATCAAAAATAAAAGAGACGTTAACGAATGTTCTGCTCCAAACCGGAACGATTGTTAGGTTGAATAACTTTTTCAAATAATTGAATAAAGTTACTCGATAAGCTTAAAGTGGCAGCAATCGGTACATCTATCCCAGTGATATAAAAAATGTTTGAAGGATTGCACCTTAGGATCGAGTGAAACGTTACCGCGGCGTGAAATTTCATGCATAATAGATCGAGTAGTGAGCGACGAGTGCATCAATATCGGTTTAATCGGCGCATCTACGGAACGTTATTGAATTTGTTCGGCGCGGGAACGATGCCGCCGCGGAAGACAAACGGTGTCATACGTAATCGATACGGGTCGACCGGTTCTAGTTATCGGATTCTGTAATTTATTATACCGCCGATAAATCGGAGAGATCAATACGCGTGACGAGTGAGCGATCAGTGGCCAATGAATCGCGCGAAATTACGGCAGAATTGATTCCTCTCGTGGCACGATAGATACGCGCTTTCAAAGCCCTAGGGTTTTGCCATTTCACTATTCAGCGATACGGGGATTTTTTGTTATGATAGGATCATAGGGATTTATAGCTTCAGACCTAATCCGGGAATATGGAATTTTTGATATTCTCGAAGATTGCGGCTTCGCGAGTTTCGAAGATTCAGGACCGTAGAGTTTCTGAGCTCTTCAATTTTAGAGCGCGGAAGCTCTATACATATGCTCGACAATTCTAGAGTTTTGGAATTTCCTGGTACCGGAGCTCTAAATTCTTGATATTCTAAAATATTTGAACATTTTTCCCGACTCTCAAATATTCTCAAATTTTAGGCTTTTCTAGTTTATTAACTCGGGTGTTGTTTTCGTCAAATTATTGAATTCGTATACATAAATAGGAATTTTAAGAGTTTTGTTATTTTTGTTCTTGTAGTAAAAGTACTGGATCGTAACAAAGGAGAAAGAAGAACCGGTGATTTTGATAAATAAATAATAAAAATAGTGCAATGAAGTGATAGTTGATCATTCAAGTGGCAATAGGTGGGTCATTTACCTTATATAGAAATTGAAATTAGTTGAGTAGTAGGGTAAATGACCAACGTACTGTCACTGTTCCTACAACAGCCACTTTAATTCGTTTATTTAATAGCAAAGTAATGTATACGTAGAATCGTAAGTAAACAAATTTTCATACTATATTTAGACTTCGGTTCACGTAACAACACATAGACGTTCTATATTCGTTTACACTTGATATTTATAAATAAATATTGGGAGGTAAACGTGCTGTTGAACATTAAAACGTGACCAATATAATTATAAAGTATCGGACGCGTCACAATTCAGTAATGGCGATACGTTTACTATACATCTTATATCTGTTACACAAACTGACGTGTCAATATATCTAAAACGTGTTTCTACTTAAAGAAAAAATTTTCAAGTGACAGTACGAAGGACACTGGACTTTGTTGTACCGTTTCAATTACGTGGTAATGAATTTATTATATTGAACATATTAAAAAAAATGTTCATAAATAGAAGAAACGTTGAACAATATTATGCTCCGAATTGGAACGATCTTAACGTTAACGACGTTCTAAAATAGTCGAATAAAGTTACTTAAAGCGCGAACCTTAAAGTGGCAGTAACAGTGGTACATCTATCCTAGTCCCGCGATTCTAAAATTTCCCAACTTGCGAGTTGCACGTCGGCAGCATTCGTGGGAAATCAAAGGTTGGCAAGTTGACCGCGGCACAATTAATTAACGAAACTAATTAACATTACGCCTCGCGGAGAACGGAACCGGGATCGATAAATCATTAGCGGTAATGTGCTAGCGAAGCAGTGTACACATTACGCTTCTATTATACTTTTTCCTTCGGCTGCTATTTTTATCACGAGGTATCATTGTGGCAGCTCAATTAACGATGCTAATTAACGTCTCTCGCCCTCTTTCTATCTCTCTCTCTCTCTCTTCGTATCTCGTTTCAAGCACTGGCGATGCTTCGAATTCGAGTAGAGATCGACATCACGGTTGGTTTCTCGAGAAGCTTGTAAGAAGATTGCTGTCGATGGAAGTATCTCTTGCGCGCACAAAGAAACAGCGAGAGAGAGAGAGAGAGAGAGAGAGAGAGAGAGAGACGAATATTTTGACAGCATTGTTCGACGAATACGTGAATGGAATTGAAATGAACCTGCCATGAAGCTGGTGGAATATTTTCTTTCAACTTCGAATATTCGGGATCTGCGTTCTTCGTTGTGCATTTCCGTGAAACTGTAACGCAATTTTCTGTCTTACGTTGTATTCGTAGTTTGTGAATTCAACAACAGTTTCGGGATGACGCGTTCAAGTGAGAATCAAATTTATGTTTTACAGTTCTGGAAATTTTCAAGTGTTCAACAGAGTTTCTTCAAAATATAAATTCGGATCACTTTGTTCTTCCGTTGGAAGGGATTTTGCGTTTCTTCGTTGCAAAATATGCGAAAGAATGTGCATTTGAGCTTTTATGTATTTCATAGTTACAGAAATATGGTAATATTATAATTAAGGCGCTGGATGGAAGAAAGACAAAGTTTTGATTAAGATAATTATAATGAAAAGTAATACAATAATACAGACCGAGATTTTTAAGATATATGGGTCATTCCACGTTAAATCGATCACTTCTTTCCCCTCGATGTCTGGGATTTTGTTCAAATTGAAATTTGTTGTAGTCTATGCAAAATTATTACGGGCTTTAATCCATCATTTTGCCATTAATGAACGTGTTTAAAAATTACAGGCCAGCGAAGTTCACAAATTTCAACGCGTTTCGCGAAAAGTACCTTCATAAAACTAATTTGATCTCCGAAACTATTGAAGATACGAACATCATTTTTTTTCTTTCGTTTTAATCGTAAAGGTACGGCCTATTCAGAGAAATTTCTTTTAAGTTGAATTTGTCCCACCACCATCTGAAATGAAATTTTTAGGAAAGTCCGACGACACACCGATTAGAATACACCGATCTATGTTTTTAATTTCCTTGGCACAAATAAATATCTGCCGTTCAATTATCGGGTTAATTTCAAGTCTATTTTTAAGGCCTATTGTTTTCTTGAAGATCTATGTTTTTAATTTCCTTGGCACAAATAAATATCTGCCGCTCAATTATCGGGTTAATTTCAAGTCTATTTTTAAGGCCTATTGTTTTCTTGAAGATCTATGTTTTTAATTTCCTTGGCACAAATAAATACCTGCCGCTCAATTATCGGTTTAGTTTCAGGTCTATCTTTTTAAGACCTATTTTCTTTCTTTAAAATCTGTGTTTTTAATTTCCTTGGCACAAATAAACACCTGCCGCTCAATTATCGGTTTAGTTTCAGGTGTATTTTTTTCAGATCTATTTTCTTTCTTTAAGATCTGTGTTTTTAATTTCCTTGGCACAAATAAACACCTGCCGCTCAATTATCGGGTTAATTTCAAGTCTATTTTTAAGGCCTATTGTTTTCTTTAAGATCTATGTTTTTAATTTCCTTGGCACAAATAAATATCTGTCGCTCAATTATCGGTTTAGTTTCAGGTGTATTTTTTTCAGATCTATTTTCTTTCTTTAAGATCTGTGTTTTTAATTTCCTTGGCACAAATAAACACCTGCCGCTCAATTATCGGGTAGTACTCTACGAAGTCCGAGGGACAAGTGAAATAATACAGAAATAGAACTGGCGAAATGTGCGAGTTCAAGTGTGCACACGTATCGTCTTGGCGAATAAGGCGGGACGTGGTCTCGAGTGGCCCTGCGTGTTAGCTCTAAATCTCGGCCTCAAGTTGAGCGAACGATAAGCGCATTACGATTCGACTTAATCCGTGCGGTCATTTATGCCGCAACGTCGATAAGCGTTCACGAAAATGGGGGCCTAAAACGAGCCTCCAAAAGTTCCGACTAAATTCACGCAACATCGCTGCTTGTAAAACTAAGCAACTCTTCTAATCCGATTTATATCACCGTTAACACTAAAGTTACCAACGAGATTAAGGTTTACTTATGTGTATCAAAGAAATCATTACGAAAAATACGATTCGGAGTAACGCGTAATTCACGAGAAACAAATTTTTATTCGTTCATTTTGCAAGAGATTAAAAGAAGTTCTTTAAAATCGCGTCTCTAAAAATTTATACTGTTTTTATGAAATTATGAAATTATGAATGGGTCATTTTGACTATTTTGGTAGTTCTAGTATTAATAGGATGAGTAATTAGATCGAGAATTTGTACGCATTTATGAGAAATTTAAATACGCAAATTGGCGCAAAAGGCATTTAATTACTAAGCTGTCCAAAATTAATTAATTTAAATTGAAATACTGTAGTTTGAAGGTAATTTTAGTTCCATTTCCTTAATTGTTTTAATAACAACGCGAATTTGCACAAATAGCCATAGACTTAGTGATGAATAAAACTCATAGAAATTAAATTCTTAACTCTGTTGTAATCTTTAAGATTTCATTCAATTCGATCAACACAAAATGTCTACGATCCTAAGAAAAAGAAATTTTCAACATAGGAATTGATACTTAATTTTAAGAATATTGATAACAATCTTTTTATATTTCCCTCAATGCCAAGAAATGTTTCACGGAAATAAGAACACGTTTAGGTAACAAATTTACCGTATTTTATTTGAACTGAAAACGCGACAAAACAAGATACAACAGATGCAAAGATCCAAGCTTTTATATAAGAATTTTGCAGTGGTAGGATTCTAAGGATTCGAATGTTTGATTATACAACGAATTTTAATAGTAGAGGAACCGTGGCGAGGAATAATGTTCGTAGGGAACGGAGGGAGTTGCGCAAGTTCGATGCAACTTGAACCTCGACAAGGGATTCCATCTAAATAGTTGGCAAAGCTGCAGCACATCCACTGGGGATCGTATATCAAGTTCTTAACAATAGGAGGGTGAAATAGGATTGCTGGCGAAGCCGAGGAAGGCGGATAATGACTTGACTAGGTACCAAGTTTCACGTGCGCCTGCTTTTCTTAACGCAGACTGATGGCAATTGGCCTCCCTTATCATCACCGCCGTTTCTTAAACTTTCGAACACCGGTGCGTTATACTATTTGCCAGTCGTAATTGAAGAATGTGGTAGCTGGAAACCGCGTGCAGTATCCGCAAGAAGTATTAGGTCGAGTAAGAAGTTCGTTCGCGTTACATTTAAATAACGTCAACTCGGGCAAACTTTTGTATGATAATATGGAATACCTGATTTTAGAATCTTGCTAAAAATTGTGGAATTTATCTTTCTTTTTGTATAAAATTAAAGCGATGGGACAAAGAAACTAATATGTAATCATATTCAATTGGTTAAGTGAGAAACAATTCAAATGACATGAAACGTTAACGTGAAACGCTCAGAAAATTTGTAAAGAAAATTTACGAAACTGTATGTGTGGTATGAAAATCGAATGTTTACTTAAACTATTTTTGCACAATCATATTTAATGATGAATCATACAATATGTTCAAATACTTTTCGTAGTCATTGTAAATGTTGATTAAAAAAAAGTAATAAATAGATAGTATTAGTAATATATTCATGAAGTTTTTCTGTAGTACGTGTTCAAATGTTTTCGTGAGTCACTGAATGTGTCACTTAGAACTACTTTTAATCGACTGATGAATGAAAAACTTGAATCCATATATGTATAGAATTAGTCATTTGATGTGTAATAATCTAATAGGAATTAGTCAGAAATATTGCTTCCAAATTTATTCTCGCTTGGGACGTAAAAAAATTTGAATACCTTAATACCTTAACCCTTTAACGCCTTAAAATCTTAAGCTGCTAATACTTCGTCACTTTAACTCTTTAACTCCTTGGTATCTTATCTCTTTGATACCTTATTGTCTCACTTTCTTAACATCTTAAAACTCTAATATTAATATCTTAATCTGTTAACTGTTTATTACCGCACAAATTGTACTGGTAATTACGAAAGTTGTTCGAGTTAAAAAACTAAAAAGTTTCAGCTTCTCGCTTATTTTCTATTGCATTGATTTGTATGACAAAATTATGGGAACATTTTCTTCTCCTTTTGATTTATTATGATAATATAACAGATTTTCATGACAATATTAGATATACTTTGACGCCATAATGTTAGATCAGAGGAATGCTCGAATGTTTGAATAATTATTGAAATAGCTGAATATTTAATACTAATTTCGGTGATAATCCTCGTCTTTCATGCTCGACATCATTAACGTTATCATTTGTGTCACATCACCGCCCGCCTTACTTTATTTCGAGTAATGCTTTCGACATTAATCCATCCTCCTCGCATCAAGGTCGCCGCTGACGTAATATTATCAAAATACGTATGGTCGAGGATAAACGTTAGTTAACATTCGTCGATGTCAATCTTGGTGAAAGGCATACTTTCCTTTGCGAACGTGTAGCATCGTAAAATAATTCAAATACAACTTGTCGCCTACACAGACATCCTGTATAACAAATATATCGCGAATCTTTACGCAAATTCATGTATTTTTGTTAACAAAATCAAAGGAATGGGAATGGAGGGTTGTTCCATCCTCAAAGTAATATAATTTTTAGTTTACTTTGAATATCGCATATTCATTTGCAAACCTTTGAACATCGTTTATCTATTTGCAAACCTTTGAATATAGTGTCATTATTAAAAACACTTTTTATTAAAAAAATTTCGCCTACTGTGTCCCTGTTCATATATTAGATACGTTCATATATTAACCCTTTGAGGACGGGGACTAACAATATTTAAAGAAATACTTTGGTTTAGAATTCCAAGCTTTTAAAAATTCAAGCCATCAAATTCCCAAAATTTAGGAGCGTTTATTAACAATATTAATTTAAATTTTTCGCTTTAAAAATCGACGTGCGTCCAGAAAACCAAAAAAAGATTAGGCAGCTATTTGCAGACACCCGTCCGCAAAGGGTTAAATGCATTGTGCACTTCTTTGCGTATTTAAATTCCCCATGCATATATAAAAATCCGCGGTCTAATTATTGAAAACAATTTGTATCAATAAAAGCTTGAATATTGTGTATCCGCTTGCATAATAAATTCATTCTGCACTTGTTTGCGTGTTTAAATTTCCCATAAATAACTAAAGATCCGTAGTCTACTTATTAATAGCACTTTTTACTATCAAAACTTCGGGTATTGTGTATCTGTTAACATATTAAATGTATTCCATACCTTTTTGCATATTTAAATCTCTCATAAATGTACAAAAATCCTCGGTCTAATTATTAAAAATATTTTTCATTAACAAAACTTCGAATATCGTGTATCTGCTTGCATACTAAATGCATAAAAATCCGCTATCTAATTATTAAAAGCAATTCTTCTTAACCTTCGAATGTTGTGCATCTGTTTCCGCATTAAATGCATTCTGTGTCGTTTTGCATATATTTAAATTTCCCACAAATGCATAAAGATCCACGGTCTAATGATCGACGACAATTTTTATTATCAAACCCTAGAATATTATGTATCTGTTCGCATACTAAATGTTTAATCAAATGTTAAAATCAATGTTTATTAACCTTCGAATATTGCGTATCCGTTTGCAATATTAAATGCACAAAAATTCGTAGTCCAATTATTAAAAATAATGTTTCCCAACAAAACTTCAAATATTGCGCGTGTATCTTATCGCGATAATTAAATGTATCCTCTGCCTTTCTACGTGTACATTTAAACCTTCCATAAAATGCACAAAAATCCGCAACTTGTAATTATCAAAAAACATAAAAGAAACTCCCTTTTGCAATGAAAAGCCAGTATCATTCTAGGGTGTAAGTATGTTCACTTTTATTCTCGCCGGAGGCGAGCGAAGCGTTAGTGTTGAAGTGTTCATAATAATTTGATCATCCAGTGGAAAGTTCTCTATTTCTACAGCAATAATACTGCTGCACGTGCAGCCTTATATTGCGCAATTCCTAGCATAGTTCGCACGCCGGGGCGTGCATTTCCCGGTGAGATAGCGTTCCCAGACTTGCCGTTAAAATTCGACGATATCCATCTCTCCGCTGCGCGTTACATTCGCCCTGGAATCGATCCCGAAAGAAGCGCGCCAGGGAAATCGAGCAAATACTTTCTCGACGTTACGCGGCCGGCGGCCGTTCAGAGCAAATATCGATCGTGACCATGCTTACGAACGCCGGAATTTTCACATGCTTGCGGGGGCATTATCGCGCGCAGAGGTGCAAATAGGAAAAGGAAATATTTTCCCGATTCCTGGAACGTTTTAGCAAGATTGCGTCTCATTCATGCTGAAACTACGCTCGGAATAATTTCTGCAAACAAAGTAATCGAATTGCATTCGGTTAATGTAGGACCATGAGAACCGAACTCCGCTATTTTGCGTATGATTCATGACATTTATTGTGTTCGGTACTAACCGCGTTTCTGTTAATGCAAATAATTTTTGCCATTCGGTCGAGCTCTTGTTATTCTTTTGCAGCTTTTAGATGCACCGTGTTAAAAATATTGTTTAATCGTAGGTAATTGTACTGTAAACCGATTGGTTTATTATAAACTATTATTAATTATATTAACAAGTATTATTATATTGTTGTATTCCGCTGAGGTTGTCAGTTTATTATATATAATAGGTTACAACGTCGAGCGAAATAAAGACGAAGTTAACGTATACCAGATTGTATTCGCGTTTTACAAGTGTAGTTGCGCGTCCTAAGACGGTCCGGACTGTTCTGGCGTGTCAAGGGAAAAACTGTGATTTTGGAGACTCGGAAAATAGAGAGGTAGGGGTTATCTTGGGTTCGATGGTCAGTAAGGGATGAGGTAGGCAGGATCGAGGTTCGGAGGTGACTAACTAGGATGAAATCATCAGCTATCGAAGGATTTTGGAATGTTTGCTGCTGGGGTTTGGTTTATCGTGTTTGAAGGAGGATGAGAAGGCCGCGTTGTCTTAACTCAAAATAATATAGTACTAATGATTACGTTGGCATACAACAATATACCAGTATCTTATTGTCCGGTAATAATTTGAATTTAATTTAATTTTGTTTATTATATGGGATGATAATCCATTAGTACAAAGAAAATATCTAATTCGAATGATACATAATAGTAAGACTGAAGAGAGAAAGAGTTTGAAACAGAGAAGATTAATGATAAAGATAAGTTAGTGAAAAGTTAAATGGAAGAGACGAGTGGTTAAAGATATTGGAAGAAACAAGTATAAACGTTCTATTATAATTATAATTATATGTACGATGATGTTCAACGTAACATAATTAAGAACGACGCGATGTAAGTTTCTAGATGGAACGTTAATACTATTTTTAACAGCAGTGTCAAATGATTCCTTTTAAAATTTGAATTTTTGTTACTTTATCTGTAATTATTAACTTAAAAGGAGCCAAAAAACATTGCAAGTCATTCTTTACTATTTTGAACACTTATTTCCACAGTTATCTGCAACGAAATACAAAAATATCCGGTAAAAGTAGGTATTTACAAAAGATCGGTAAAAATAGTGTCAAATTTAAGTCTTTTAATGACTCCTGGACAATTAACACATTATTAACAAAAAATATATCCACATAATGGTAAATAAATGAAGATACATAAATTTATAGGAAGAATTTTGTCGATACATTTAGAAATAGACATGGAGTTTTGTCATTGGAATTTTATTACCATAAGAAATCCCTTAGGAATCGTTTAATAATTCCAACTATGGAAATTTGTAGATACATGTAAATAGTCGACCATTTATAGAGCGGACAAAAAATTCTTTTTTAAATCGATCCTAGTTGTAAATCATTTTACATTGAATTGCAATGTCTAGCAAATTACATAATTTTCTGCTTTCGCGAATTTAGAAGTTAATAAGTATTAATTAGAAAAATTAGTCGACTCGTTCACATGTAGAAACTAATCAAAATGAATTGGAGACATTTGTCGATACATTTACAGGTAGAAATATAGTTTTATCATTCGAATTCTTTTACCATAAGAAATCACTTATGAATCGTTTAATAATTCCAACTATGGAAATTTGTAGATGTATGTAAATAGTCGACCATTTGTAGAATGGACAAAAAAATCATTTACAAATCAATCCTAGTTGTAAATCATTTCAGAAACGTCAACTTTGGTGGTTGGATTTAATATTGTTCTTCAAATCACCACTTTCAATCGCAAGGGGTGTAAAAAATCTTTATTCTTTTTACACAATGATCAATATTTCACTTGAATATTTATGACGTTTTCTATACTATACTTACAATTAGTCAATGCTAGAATCATTAACGTTTCTAATCCCCTAGCGTCGCTATCAATACTCCTCGCTGGCGATCCAGTTTCTTAATGATGGCGTCACCACCCACGAGGATAGTTAATTAAACGTAGACATTCGCAGGCGACCGACAAGGCCTCGACGAACATTCTTTTCAATCTGAATCGGGACGTGTTTACGTGATCCCACGCGCGAAACGATGTCAGCCGTGTCGCCTTATTTGCCTCGCTTTATTTGTGCTCGTATACGTCAAGCGGGAGGTCATGCAAACGTCAAACGTTACTGTTAGCGCCGATACTATAATAATTATCGCTGCCGTATCATTAAGAATTATCTCGGTTACGTGTGCCGACGTCTGCAACACTATAAGAAGCTTCTGGCGAGTAAAAAAAAAACAAGGTCGAAAGAGTGACGCGTGGACGTGGCTTTCTATAATAATGGAATACTTGAGAAGGATATAGCCTGCGGTTACGCAGCGCCGGATTAACCAATAGACAAGTAAGACAAATGTCTAGCGCCCGCAATTCAAAGTCGGATTTAATCCAAAGGAAAATTGATTGTAGCGCGTTGTTTAAATCAGTCGAAATTGACGCGCGGTGTATCTTTAATTAAAAAACAAATTCAGAGTATAAAATCAATGTGAAAAGTGAAAATATATATTCTCTATTTTATAAACGAACCGTGACATGTAATTTTAAATACGAGGACTCGGGTTTGCGCATATGAAACATACCCTTTAGATAATCGTTAAAAAGCCGTGAATTTTATTCGCATTTGGTATTTGAACGAGCAACTATTTAGTGTCCATTTTCCATTTCGAGTTAACCCCTTGGCTTTACGAATGGTAACGAGAACAATTCACTGCTTCAACTTTACACCAGACGCGAAATATTAAAATATTATACGTCACGTGTATTCGTAATTTTTATTTTTAAAGATGCAAGAAAAGTTAATGGAGTTGAGTCAAATTTTGTTATAACCACTGCGAATATTTATTCTATTTAGACTATAGTTTACGCCACGAGTGTGACTCGTTGTTATAAGGCAAGGGGTTAAATTGACTTGATAATAATAATAATAATGCTTTTATTAAATCGTGTTTCTTTCGTTCCATTAAAATTCACCGTCTTCTTATCGCCAAATATTAAAAAGAAATATTGTGAGAATATAGTATTAACGTGTTACAGCGTCAAATTTATGAAACGACCTAGTAGAATATTCAAAAAAATTGTGCTTCCGTTTATTAAGATATATATACGGGGGTTACACGAGTAAACGAAAGGAAATTCGGGGTCCACGTACATATGTACTTACTTATCTAAATCCAAAGATCGTTTGCGAAATTTACATTGAAACGAGTCTTTTTCATCTTCCGTTGCAACTCGAACTACTTACTTTGCCTCGACGAAATACCAATTAACTAACTCTTCGCTGTTATTATGTAACACGAAACGAAACAAGAGATGAACGTTACGAACGAATTGAAGTTTCGCGAGCGTGCATCTGTCATTGCTAACAACCCTGTTTAACGATCTATCCGACACTTCACCTTTTCGTTTCGAATTCCGCGAATCGCGAAGCCGTTAAAACCCAGTCGCCCACAGGCCCGAAGCGATCGTATTTCGTAGCGGATTCGCAACGCAACGCGTTCCGTTCGCGTACACGCGTCGAACTCACCGTCGAATTTCCTGAGGGCCTCGTAAATTACCGCTGGGTCGATCCAATTTCCGAGACGTTCCTGTTTCGGGGTCTCGCCTTTCAGTCTGTTAGGATTTGTGTTTCCTGCCAGACACCGTGCACGCGGAATGATTCACAGCAGAAATATTAATCATCAGGAGACCGCCGTTATTTATGCAAATTGGTGCTTTCGTAGAAATAGGACATAAAGCGTCCCTTTTTGTAGACAAGAAAGATTTGACGATTTTCGAGAATTTTTTGCAAGTAAACTACTCAACATAGCGATTCGAAATCTCGCAGAGCTGTTTTCTAACGTTTGCTGTTGCACGTATAATTTTTGTGCCGGGAAATTATGATTCTTCGAGAAGTTATAGTAAAATGGGACTTAAGGTCTTTATTTAGACGGTAAGAAAAGTTAGACGAATTTGGGGAATTTTTTGCAACGAAACTACTGAACGTAACAATTTGATATTATATAGGTATATTTTTCAATATTTAATGCACATGCACAATTTTTTTTAATAGTTAATTATGATTCTTTGCCAAGTTACAGTAGAATTGGACTTAAGGTCTTTATTTGGATGGTACGAAAAGTTAAGCGAATTTGGGGAATTTTTTGCAATGAAACTACTGCACATAGCAATTCGAAATGTAGTAAACTTATTTTTCGATACTTGAACGGCACTCACTATTTTTTCAACGAAAAATTATGATTCTTCGCGAAGTTACATCGATTTTTACAGGACGTTTAAAATGAAAGTTACGATTAAACTAAAGAAGCTTGCAAATTTTCAACTAAATCGAACGATTGGTTTTCGAGATATTACAAATCTTGCAACATCATGCACGAGCAATAAAAGATATTCCAATCAACATTCGCATACGTTAACATTTATTTATGCTATATTTGCATAAATATCTACACGCACTGTCTAATCATCAGGTTCTCCAAGAAACTCGTGCACTCTTTGAATCTTTAATTCATCTCGTAAACCTGTTGCAAAGATACAGACGATTGAAAAGTATACTATTCTATTCGACGTAATAAATAAGATTACGTTTGAATCAGCAGTTAAGTAACGCGCGATTACGCGTGCATTTAAAAAGAGAAACAACCAAGAACGCGTCATGCGAATTGCAAAAAAAAAAAAAAAGAAAACGAAAAGGAGAACAACAGTTTATTGCTGGTTTAAGTTTACGTACAACGAGCACGTAACGGAACGGAATGTGCATCATGGCGCATTTGCACCTGTCTGATTTACGAATGCCATTCACGTGCGAGCACGCGAACGTAATGTTTGCCTGGCAAAAAACAACAAACGTGCCAATTCATCGTCATTTGAATTTTACCTCGTATTCGCGCTTTAATTCTCATTTGCCAGTTTTTATCTGCTTTATTCCCCGCGGTTCGCCTATTCCTCGGTATACGTTCGCTTTGGGATAAGTTCAACTTCATATAACGTCTTGTTCGTGCGCGAAAAATTTTATTTGTTATACGATCTTTGTTTGGAATGCGACATCTAAACATTCCTTATATAGTAAGAAAAATATCGTATCGCTTATTTTCGTCCATATTTCACATATATAAAGTTACGCAAAAATTGATTAAATTTTAACAAGAAATCCGGTAAAAAAGACGCAAGTTTTTAAATGTATTTTTTAAACAAATTGCCTTTTCTATACATTTCTCTGTTAGTCGGCTCTTGCAGTTGACAATACACAATTTGAAGGAAAAAATGTTATAAGTTCACGAAATCACTAGACATTTCCAAAAATGTATTTTCGATCCTCAACTTTGAGGGCTGTTTTCACCCTCTTACCATAAATCATGATCGATAAAAAAAATAGGTGTTAAATATCTTTTCGAGTGCTATCTGCTCTATAAATTTCATTAACGTTGGCGTCCGTATAAATTATTAATATATTATTAGTATAGTATTAAATATGTTCCCTTGTAAGTTTAACCCTTTGCAGACGAGAAAAAAATAATACGTAACAAATTTCCACTCAATTACAAATCCATCACGGACATATTTAATAACGCTAAACGAATTTTCGCTGAATTATTATCGAAAATGCATATTAGTGTCACTAATCCAAATTTGCTGCTTTGAAAACCGACATTTATCCATAGAATCGAAAAAGTTTCGGCGGCTATTTATCTGCAAATGGTTAATTTGTGTAAAGAAGTTTTGTTTATTTGGGATGGCTGACAAATTTTTACTCGAGTTAAATTAGATATAATTTGTGTTAAAATTGTAGCTTGTAAATAGTGTTTTGTAATAAATTTGCTATTACGGATGCAAATATTGCTAATGATACAAATATAATTGAACCTTTTCGGGATCAACCAAAATGTTCACGATTATTTGAAGCTTCAATGATTAAAATTTGGGAAATTTGTATCATCGATATTCGCCGAGTATCCCCGGGCGCAGTGTTAGCAGCCGGGATTTCAATTGTCCGTGGAAAAGTGGCTATAACTAATTGTACGGAGTTCAAAGCGTCGATCTAATTCGGCCAGCTAAACGCGGAACGACGAACAAGGAAGCTGCTGTAATTCGTCTGCGAGGAGACCCTCCGCGAATGCAGATTGTGCCCGTATTCATTGGCCTAGTTTCGACTGAACAATTGATCCGCGTCGTGAGCGTTATTTCCAAGTCAAATTGCCCTCTTATGCCGCGGAAAAATGGAGACTTTTCGGGTTTGATTCTTCCTAATCGTTCTACAAATTGTTCCACGGATTTTGTTATCCATTGTGTTTCATTGGAAGAAAATGTTTTATCAAATACATTAGGCATACCCAAAGATTAATCCACTTATTTTTAAGACGTATCCCGTCATATCTAGGTGATGTAAACATAGGTAATATAGAACAGCACATAATGTGAAAATCTTCATGTGTGAAAGCTTGATAAATAAACTAAAGAAAATTGTATCAACAGTCGCGTATATAAGTTTCTTAAATAATAATGGATCATACTGATAATTAAGTGTCAGTCGAACATTCATTTATTGAAAAAGAAACGATTCAAATCTGTAAAGCGTTAAATTTCCATAGCTTCGAATTCCTAAAATATTTCGAATCTCCAAACCTTCGAATTCCTAAAATATTTCGAATCTCCAAACCTTCGAATTCCTAAAATATTTCGAATCTCCAAACCTTCGAATTCCTAAAATATTTCGAATCTCCAAACTTTCGAATTCCTAACATATTTCGAATCTCCAAACCTTCGAATTCCTAAAATATTTCGAATCTCCAAATCTTTGAATTCCTAAAATATTTCGAATCTCCAAACCTTCGAATTCCTAAAATATTTCGAATCTCCAAACCTTCGAATTCCTAAAATATTTCGAATCTCCAAACCTTCGAATTCCTAAAATATTTCGAATCTCCAAACCTTCGAATTCCTAAAATATTTCGAATCTCCAAACCTTCGAATTCCTAAAATATTTCGAATCTCCAAACCTTCGAATTGCTAATATCTCGAATTTCTAACGTTTCAATTTCTCCAAACGTCGAATCCCCAATGCGTTAAATTTCCAAATATCCACGAAAATGAACTAGAAGTAAACGAATCTACTTGTATAAATCAATTAACTAAAACTGATTAAAATTCCATAACAAATTTACTCGCCTCTTATAACCGTTTTTTTCATTTAGATTAACGCTCGTTTGAAGAGAGTAAAATTGTTTATTGGTACACTTAACACGTCCGAATGAAGGAGACGAAAAATTTCCCAATGGAATACGTGAACTTTGCGCTAAGCTGAATGTACGGAGATTAAAAATCGCCGTAATTATCATTGAGGGAAGAACACAGTTGGTAGACATCTCAGGCGTAGCGACTCTTTAAAGTGACATTAATTCAACCGAGGCAAAGTAAATGCTTTCCTGTCACAATTTGCTCTCGAAGCCCGTCGTTTTCAAAGGCTGCAGCTTCAAACACTTACGTCTCCAAGGGTTAGCAGACGGCGAGCATCATTTAAATTTCATATTTTCGTCATTTTAACCGGCACGATCTCAATTGCAAATCGACGCTCCTCTAAGAGGTATATATGCTAGGTAGGTTCGTTGAGAATTTAATGAGCTTCACGGTCCCCCGAGGCTGAAACTTCCGACTGGATTGCTCGCGAAACTCATCCAACGGCTGCATAGATCCCAGATACATTGTAAAGTAACATCAGATACCCTTACCACCTCATTATTATTCGTCTGATCTTTCATGAATTTTCCAATCGCGGGTTGATCGGAAAAAAATCACTAGAAACTGTTTACTTTCCCCTAGAATCTGCAAACATAAAACTCCTCGACGCATCGGGTTTATTTCTTTCATCGAACAAATGGTAAATTCATTCGTGGATCATTTTTTTTAGTACAGAAAGTATTGCTGTCGGAATAATAATTTTGTTGCAAAAAGTTTAGTCTTAGCTGAAATCCGAAACTTAATAAAAAGATGATAGAAAACCGTACAAGATAAGGAGAAATGTTTTGAAGATTAATTTGTTATAGTTATCGTATTATACGAAGCTTTCAGAACCTAAACCGATTAACTATACGAAAATGAAGTAAATTAAATTCGAGGAAGTTTAATGATAATTATTTACTTGGACAATAAAATTAAGATTTTTGTAAAAAGGGATAAATTAGGAATTAATCAGTTTGGCTCATATATAAATAAAACAAAATTAAATATATAAAAACTAAATAAAACTATTGCATATACTTAATACTTAGTTATGCAAAGAAAAGATGATTGAAATCTGCTATCTTTCAAATTTTAACAGTCTTCCAAACTTTCTTCTCAAGTTAATAAAAAAAAAAAAAACAGCGTCGTATTTATTTTCACCACAACGTAACCATTTTTATTTCTCTAAAAAGTGAAATCTTTCGAATTACTTCGAAATGTTCCTTTCTTAAATTAATTAAAAAGCAGCGTTCATTTCATTTTTCACGACAACGTAAACATTTTTATTTCCCCGAAAGGTGAACGCATTCGAATTACTCGAAAATTTCGCTTCGCCCCATTTGGGAAAATTAATTTCCGCGTTTCAAAACGTGTTTCGACCGGAGTGTCAAAGTGATCACGTGAAGAGGCGAAGGGGCAGGGGGGAGGGGCAGGTTTGGATTACACGTCAAACGCAGATCGGATTGTTTCGGTGGCCTTTCGAGAGCGAGCTTCGAAAAAAAGTTGGCGGGCTTGTTTTCGAGGAAAATTCAATTCATCTGCTGACTACCTGCCGACAGTGTCACGTCACCGCTGTTCCATTTGATCAAATACCGGCCGTTTTACAATCGTTTAAAGCGAGAGATCCACCGTTTCGTTCGAAATTGACGTATCTGTGTGTCGTTTACGTTTATCACGGATCGTAAAACGCTATTTGCTGAAGCAATTTTCCTTCTGTGTACGGAGTGATTGGAATTCGTTTCGGTCGAATTCGATGGAGTTTACAGTGGCGTAATTTAGTTCTAGCAAATTGTGCCCTGATGCTATTGTATGAGCCAGATTCATAACCGTCGACACAGCGACGTTTACGTGTGTGCCTGCAATCGCGATTAAATATTGTTGCATAGCGCCTTTAATCGTGGCAAATTGAGATAATTTAGAACGATGCTCGTTAGGGATTTCAAGTAACCCGTAAAATTGCCCGAATAATGACATTACTCACTACGAAGATATTTTAATTATTATTTTCTTAACCCCTTGCGCTAAAATAACGAATCACACTCGTTCCATGAATTACGATGTAGATTCAACAAAAATGGATACTATTAACGGTGAAATTTAGTTTGAACTCTAATTTTAGGTTTGTATTATAACAATGAATGTTATTAAATAAAAATCGTCGAAAATATTCAAATAGTTTGCGCGTAACATGATATGAAAACTGATTAGCTAACGCTAGCATACGTAAGTATTAAAATAATCGTAGCGCAAGGGGTTAACACGAATATATCTCGGACATTAGAAAATCCGCCGTCTAATTGTAAATATACTTTGTTTACTTTTATTTAACGACTATTCTTTGAAGTTGCATATGGGTGAGATATTCTAAGGTATAAATAAAACTAAAAATATAATAACAACGAGAAACAACATCGAGATAAATCGAGTAATTAAAATATATCGTAACATAAAGTAATATACTATAAATAAAACTATGTATAGGGGAAAGTAGGGTAATACGAAACGCTTATCTTTTGCAGTGTAATTATGAAAAATTAGGACACGGAAATGGCATGCAATTTCGCTAGATCTTTTAAGTGGACCTTAAACTATAATAATCCAGAATATTATTAGGCGCGCCAATAAATAATCTACTTCTTTTGTTTCCGACAAAATTAAATACCTACACTGTTATAAATTTAATATAATTGCTGTTATTTGCTGCATTTTTCGGGCAAGCTGTAAATTCATACTTCAGAGGAAGCCTTTTGATAAAGTAGATTTATTAGTTAAAAATAGTGAATTGTTTATTGGTAATTATATATATGAATGCAAAAATCTTTATTTTTAATTACCTTTGGAGAAATTTAATGAGAATGCGATATTATCGTATTGCAGTACGAATTTATGGAATATATATATATATATATATATATATATATATTATACCTAACATAATTCATATATTCTAAGATGTTTTGTTTTTTGTATCACCAATTTCCTTGAAACTTCTTTTTCAAGTTCAATATATTTATATATATATTATATTTATATAACAATCATTTATTGTTATTATTTATATGAATCGTATTGATTATTAATATTGTACATATTATTGTATTGTTATTATTTTTTCCATTAGACCTCTCAATTTTAAGCAATAAATTAGCAAATAAGAAAGCAGTAAAGCCACATGGCTTCGGAATAGAAAAAGTTAAGTTTCGAGGAATATTGCACTGGAAATAAAGGAGCTTTGGATGGTAAACAAAGTAAGTTTCATCAGATTTCCCCCGGTTTCAGGCACAGCGCGATCGACGAAGAGTCGCCAAGCTCGATCTCGAAGTCGCTGACGGTGGCCGCAGACCCGAGGGACTCTTCGCTGGACATTTCTCTGGATTCTTCCAGAAACATCGTTTTCCCATTACCCTCGACCACCTCCGCCGACCAATTCTCTTCTACGATCCGAAGATACGAACCAAAATCAACCGTACCTACCAAAGAGCCCAACGCAATCAGGTTCCACTATCCATCGCTGAAAAAGGAGGCGCAAACTCAGCTTCTAAACATCACCAACAAATCCGCCAAATCTCTAATCGAACATCCAGGTCTGGACCGATCAACGGACCACGCATTCGAACGATTCGCCGATTTGGAAGGCAAAGTAACTATTAAATTGCCCGCCGTCGATTCAGCCACGTTAAAATGCAAGGATCGCGAAGATTCCACTAGGATTCCCTCGAGTCCCGAGGATACTCCCGACCAGGAGATAGTCGAAGTGCGAAAGGACAGTGCTTTGTTTCTGGAGGAAGCCGAAGGACTGCCTAGCCTTAGAGAAATCTTGAAATCCAGAGGACCGAGGATCATCAGACCTAGAAGGGAGAGCAGCGGATACGCGAGTAATTTGGGCACTTTCGACGAGGATAGAAGAAACTCGTCTTCGGTGGAGGTTTTGCAAGATCTATCTTCGTTCCTGAAGGAAAGACGGAGATCATCCACGGGACCTAAACGGTTGAATTCAAGGGTGATATTGGGGAGGGCAGAGGAGAGCTTGACTGAAGACGTGGAAGTCGAAAGAATGCCTACTACGGAGATTCATAGGAAGCTGTCTGGAGCTGGACTAGAGATGCCCAATATTGAGGAGGTCAAGGAAGTCCTAAGGGACGATATCCCTTCGAGACAGGAAAGCTTGGATAATCTGTGCAGTCTGGTGAAACGTGTCAGCTCTGGTAAGCTTACCTTCAGTCGTTTATTATTTCTCAATTCTGTACCCGAGAACCAGATTAACCCTAGTCCATTTCTGTCGAAATCGTATCATACACAATTGGTCTTTTCACGCCTTGTTTCCTTTAATACATCTTATCGTTGTTTTTTAACCCTTTTGTTACATCGAAGTTGGTCATGAGCTAAGGCTTGGCATGATAAATCAGCTATGTGTTTATAGTGCAACGCCTACTTTGTAAATTGTTTGTCTTTTAACCTATTAATATTTAACGTACGTTAAATTAACTACAGATTTAGAAATGTCGAATTATACTATTAGATTCAGCCAGGTTTCTTAATTAGTGTGAAATTTCGACCAACGACTATAATAGTCTTATAGGATTAATATAATATATTATGTAAAAATAAATGATCTATGTAATAATAAATATTATAACTAGACTGCGAATTTTTATACAAATTCATATTTTTATTAATATTAGTAAAGGGTTATTTTACCATTTAAATATTCCAATTTCTATTACATTTTGGACGTTTTGTATATTTTTACATATTCCATGCATTATGTGACCTTTTGTACATTTAAATTCCCCATAAATGCTAAAAAATCAGTAGTCTAATTATAACATACACCTTATTTTAAATATTTCATATAATTTTGCGTGTTATGTACACTTCACATTTCTGCCAATTTAAATTTCGCATAAATGCACGAAAATTCGCAATATAGTCACAAGCCAATAAAGTCAGCCTTGTTAGTGAAAAATTTGTCGATCTTTATCATAATTATTTTGTGCAGTATAATATTATATAATATTTATTTTACCTTATATAATATTATTTCTTTACTGTACATATTTTTGCATATCAGTTGTCCTTTGTACTTTCTTGCAAATTTAAATTTCTCATAATTGTTGTTTGCTTATGAGGTTGCAGCTTTTGATATTCGTATAGTCTTATGAGGTTTTGAACTATTCGGTCTCTTAAGCAAAATTGAACATCAGCCATCCAGGCAAGATCGAGCTTTGATCGTTTAGCTAAAATTGAACTTTCGTCTGTTGGCCAAAATTAGACTGCGGTCCTTTAATCAAAATTTCCATTGTAGTCGAAATTAAACTTTGGTCTCTGAGCTCTTGGCAATTTGTAGAAATAGTCTAAGTATTTTAATAAATAGAGAAGATGCAATTTTGAAGATTTTGTGCTTTGTGTAAGCTATATGAAAATTGAAATCTAAATATTGGTTCATAAATAAAGACTGTGGATTTTTATGTATTTATAAGATAATATACAAAAATATACAAAATATCGAAAGCATAGTAAACGTTACAATCTTTAAAGGGTGAAACAAATGTCTATTAAGATCCCATTTTTTTCTGCTTCGCTGAAGAAAATTCAATACTCAAATTTACGCCTAATTTTGACAATTAAAGTAACATTCGTCGTTTACTTTCATCGAAAGAAAATAAAACGTTGAATATATGCAACATCAGGTATGAAAGGGTTAATATTAAAGCTTTTAAATATCTGGAACGTAATATTCCAATATTAAATGCATTTACAAAACTTCTATTTCCAATAAAAATGCGCACTCCAATGATAAACTTTTCAGCTCTTAAATTAAGATCCTAAAGCATGAAGTGTTCAAACTTTTCTTCTTTTCTTGTTCATTAGAGGACTTCTCGATGCGCTGCCATCTTGGAGAATCGCCAGAGCGTTCCTCAAAGGACACATCTGAACTTCTATCCACCGGACAGTCTAACCAAGAGTCTCCAACAATTTACGACGTTTCCATAAGCGAATCGATCAACCGCTTGTCGATATCCCCATCCTCGAGAAGTCCAACCCAGGCACTCCCACCATCTTCCAATTCTCAAACCCCCAAATTCACCGAACACACCTCAGCCAAGCCTTCCGAAACTTTCGGTCAATTAAAAACCGTCATCCCTGAAAGGCCCAAAAATATAGCGTCCAAACCCAACGAAGAATCTTCGATCAAAGCGTCCACCACGTTTCTAATCGAAGAGAAAACGATTCAACTATCGGCGAAGAACGACGCGCAGTGCAATGTTCTTCCACGACCCATCAAAATGTACCAATTACTGTCCACGCAATCGGAGGACAGGACGGATGGAGAGTTACACTTGGATAGGAGAATTGGCTTTCAGATCTCCAAGCAAGAAGACGTGGATTCTGTTACTATATCTTCGACGGAATCTACTAACGCGCTTCTGAACAAGTCTGCCAGCGTTTTTACGTTGAAGAGTAGCGATTCGGGTGATATTCAGACGCTAACATCGGCTGAAACTGTGGACGACGCGAATATTAGGAAGGCAATATCGCCAGGAGAGATCGGGACGAGTCAGAGGTTCCTTGGAGACGCTTCCAACGTCTCGGTGAGGCCTATTTATCCCAATTGCCCTTATTCTCCCTACGGGAGTCCTCAGGGATCACCAAGGAACAGGAGGAGACCTTTGAGGGAGAGCAGAAGGGTCTCCATTGATAATAGGCAGGGTGCTCTTCAGTTGAATCAGTATAAATTGCTGGACAACATTGGACAGGTGAGCGAACATTTTTATTTTATTTAACCACCCTTTACGTTTTTTATTTTATTTAATTACCCTTTAGATTTAGGTGGAAAATATTTAACGTGTTAGTTTTGAGGTTACGATGTAAACCGAGAAGAAACTCCCTCCTAATTATTGGTCTTATCGTTTGTTCATGAAACTAATTGAAGTTTTCGGTTTAAATATTGATACGCGTTAAAGACAGCGGAAAGTGGCTGGTTATTTGTCGACACTCGTTCGCAAGATTTGCACTCGAAGCTATTTCAAGTGAAAAGTAAATTTGGTTTTTACTATTACATAAACGAAACATTCTTGAACAGAATTAATTTGCAATTTGTTAGAAGAGTAAGTAAAGTTATTGCGATTTGTTTCTGTCCTTGCGTTATGAACTGAAACTTATTTGCATTGTCTTCGTAACGGAACCCTCGAATTTGGAGACAAATTTTCGTTTTTAAAAAGTTTTAAAACGGTTAATGACCAGAGTTAAAATAATGAAAGGAAAATAGAGATGAATTTTACCGTTTATATTTGGTATATTTTTACACGTTATATGCGCCACCATTTGTCTTTATACAAATGCATATTTCCCATAAATGCATAAACATTCGCTGTCTAATAATAGCTGTTCAGTTTTTAATAAATATGTTCACTGTAAGGAAGAACTGCAACATTTTTCGAAATATTTCCATTAGTCACCAGCGTGTGAAATATGTTTACGTAAGAAAGGGTTAAGGTCGGTCTCGAAGCCATCAGTGATTCGTTTCAATGGCGTTTAACCCATTTGCATCGTTAACGTATATGTACGCGTAATTCTCCTGGGTCATTATCACCAGACCGTATATATACGCGCAATTTTCATGGTTATTATCATCAGAGCATATTGTACGTACATATATGTACAAATGCATTCATATTGTGAATAAATAACCAGGTGAAATACAATCACACTGTACATAACAATTAGTCGAAATTGTTCCTCGTTATTATCAATTATATATAATATTGGCTGCGTGCAGAAGGTTTGATGGATTCTATCACAAATGGATGTATTATGTTCTTTTACTAAAAATCATTCATTTAATCAATCAGACATTCGCTATTGTTTTCAATAACTCTTGGAAATTATATTAATAGAAGGCATATAAAGTACTTATTGCCCTTCAAAAACACGTAAACAATTTTTTACACAAATACTGAAGAGGCATCAAGATAATACGTATAATACGTATAATAATAATAATATAATAATATAATAGCATGATGATAATAGCATAATAATATAATAATAGTAAAATAATACGTATGAATGTAGATACATGTACGTAACAATTTCTTTGACACTTCTTTTATCTTACTTGATTATTCCTTTTTCTGTTCTTTCTTTTTCTTATCATAAAGCACTGGATTCTTATTATAATTATATATTCTTATTTTTATTATAATGATTGAACTGTATGATCAAATTTATAACGATGAAACAAATTTACGGGATATTTAAATGAGTAAAAAGGTACGGAATGCTTATGACATACAAAAGTCGACAAATTGTACAAACAAAGAATAATACATATTGTTGTAATTAGCGAGTAAAACAATCTTCCATTTAGGCCCCACTTCTTTTGTTTTACTTTTAAAAATATGAATTTGTATAAATATTATATACTACAAGTATATGTATATTTATATACTACAAGTATTTCTTTCATCATTGAAGTTCATCACATATGAACTTTTTTCTTTATTATTATCCCTCGCAAATCTTTGAAATGTTAAGCCTTTAATATTTTTGTATATTCGTACTTGGATTTAATAAAAAAAAAAAGAAAAATGTAGTAATTGGGGCATATTTTTCATTCCTTCGTTTGCTGCGACAGGGTTAATTGAATAGGACTGGAAAACTGTGTCACGAGCACACGTGAAAAATCTTGCACTCGCTTATTATTCGCCGCGCGACCAATTAAACGTTCCCATTAATTGCACCAGATTACATTTAGAATCTGTTACGATATTATTCAAGATTATCGAACGAGAACCAGTAGATTCTAAGTACTTACGTAGCATGGCCATCGGCATTATTCACGATTATAGTGGTGCAATGGTAGAAGATAGCATTTGTTACCCTTCCACCTTTTGGTCTTTGTTATACAATCGACGAGCCATACGATAGACCAGCAATTTATAGGAAACATCATAAATTACGTGCCTGGCCAGACTAGGAGCAAATTTATACCAAAAAATTGTACAAAAGTTTACCAAATACAATGCGTGAAGTAGTATAAAATAACGGCGTCGTTTACTCATTGTTAACGTTCGAAAAAAAATGTGAAACCTACTTCTGATATTGTTTTAATTACCAAAGATAGTGTCTTATACGTTCGTCGAAGCGAACGTGTATTCATCGAAATTTACGTGAATATTTGTTGTAATATTTGTTTAATTTACCAAGGTATCGGTTAACAATGAATAGTTTTATTTCACACGCTACGCTCTTTAATATAAATATAAGATTAAACCGTGATCCCAGAAATTTTCAAGGTGTCTCATATGTTTGTCCACAAGTATATAGTGTATATACATTATTATAGATTTGAATTTTAGCAATCACGTACGTGTATCGAAAACAGCTGCGTCGCACGATATTTAGTTACAATTCCGTTGTCGTTTTCATTTACTCTAAATTATTATAGTAATGTCGCATGTGACACTAAAATTGTAAGGGAGCCATATAGACCCCTAACGATTCTATATAACAATGGATAGTCTATCTTATTCTTCGTCGATTGTAATATCTGTGAAATATCGATATTCGATGATAATGAAAAATTATTCTTTCAATTTCCCTTTCCTCTCGATTACGCTAGCTTCGATAGCTATAATTTTCTTTTTCTTTAAGCTTCAGATGACATCGTAACGTCGTATAAATTGCTCCAATTTCGTAAATCACCCATTCATTTTCTCTTCCATTATCCTCGACTCGCGAGGAAAATTCCTTTTAGTGATAAGAAAACGGGCCCTGAAAGCGTTTTACGCGAGAACTTCGCCTTAGCTCATTTCAGTTCATAAGTCGGTGTAAAGTTTCCATAAGCGAAAGTTTACCAAAGTTATTTAATTTTTATAATCGATGGGTTGAACTGGCAAACAACGTAAGTGTCAGTAGCCAATATTATCGGTGTAAACTAAAAGAGAAACTCGGTTCGATAACCTTCCATCCATTGCATAATTAATCCATAAGATATTGTGATTAGGGTAGATGTAACACGTCCTGCCACTTTAAGATTCGCTCGTAACTTCCTTTAACTATTTTGGAAATTGGTTAACCCGCAAATCGTCCCAGTTTGGTAGCATAATATTGTTCAACCGCTCTTTTATTTATGAACATTTTTTTATATGTTGAATATAATATTGAATTAATTACTACGTGATCGAAAATGTACAACTGTGGCTGTTGTAGAGAGGGGATAGAATAGGAAAAGGAAGGGTGTTTCGTTTCGTCCTGGGCCTGCTAGTGGACTCATCAGTAAGGCTACCTAGCAGGCCCTGCCTTAGACTTGGGATATTGAAAGGAAGGTTAAAGGCGGTATATATATGGACGAGGTAGTTGGAGCGAGTACTTTCGAGAAAGCCTATTTCGTATGTCCCTCTAGTGGTGGGTGCAGGAGAGCCGCCACACAACAAAGTCCAATGTTTCTATTACTGTCACTTGAAAAGTTGTCATTTAAATGGAAACACGTTTTACATATATTAGCACGTCAGTTTTTGTAACAGATACAAGATGTACAGTAAACGTATCGCTTTTACTGAATTGTGACACGTCCCATACTTTCTAATTACATTGGTCACGTTTTAATGTTCAACAGCACATTTACCTCCTAATGTTTAATTTTAAATATTAAGTATAAACGAATATACAATGTCTATGTGTCGTTACGTAAACCGAAGTGCGAATTTGGTAACGTAAAATGGCAATAAATATCCGAAGGATGGTGGAAAATATACTAACTAAAGCATGAAACTGATCTCTGTTTAGTTTTCATTTCCCCGTATCGCGTTCATAAAGCTACGAATTTGCATAAATATCCACAGTCTAGTTGTATAGATAATCGTTATAGTTAACTCTGGAATCATTCAGCTATTATATTTCACGATTCTTTGCATATTCAATTTCCCTTTTTGTTAAATTCAAATTAACTTTTTCCATCAGAGTAATCTCCATAAATTGATTGAACAGTTAGAAATAATATATGCAAAGGATTGCGAGAGAATGATTATACGGTAGCGCACTCATAGTTATTCAAATCACTTCAAAAAGTTGACAGACGTTCACACTAATTCCATACTAAATTCGAAAGTTTGGATATCCAAGCGCTTGGAAATCATAGAGCTTAGAAATTCAAACGCATGGTAATTAAAATCATTGAGAACTCAAACAGTTGGAAATTTGAGACGTGGAAATTCGAAGGCTTGAAAATTCAAAGGTTTAAAAATTCAAAATCTTGGGAATTTAACAGCTTAGTTAGAAATTCAACAGTTTGGAAATTAAAACGATGGGAAATTAAAATACTTCGAAATTTAAACGTTTGAAAATTAAAATAATTGAAAGTTTAAACATTTGGATATCTGAGAGCTTAGAAATTCGAAGATACGGAAATCCAAAATATTTGAAATTCAAAGGCTTCGAATTTCGGCAGCTTGGAAATGCAAAAGCTTATAAATTCAAACTGTTAGAAATCTAAAGGATAGGAAATTTCAATGTTTCGAAATTTAAAAGCTTGAAAGTTTCTAATTCGAATGCGTAGAAATGCAAAATCTTAAAAATTCAAACATTTAGAAATCTAAAATCTTTGAAATTTCAATGCTTAGAAGTATAGAAGCTTGAAAATTCCTAATAATCTAAATTTAATATTGACAATAAACTACAGTAATATCAACTATTCTAATACAAACAAAAGTATTCTATGCTAAAACTTGCATAGAAGATTTACTCATTCGTTCTAATAAAACTTTTCTTATTTGAATAATCTTTTTTTTTAAATCTCCATGTTTTTATTTAAATGACGAATAAATATATATACACATATATAGATTGGTTTAAGAGTAACACGTAGCTCATTCCACCATTGTGAAACGTCACTAATTATATTCGAATAACTATGAAGAGTAAATATTGTGCAGCTCCGCAAAAAGGGATCGCAAAGATTTATGAAATATCTGAACAAATTTCGTCACGTTCACCGAAGCAGATACAAATGTAAATAGTAGCCTAATATTCACGATTGACTGCGATAAAATTGCAAGCTATAATATTACACACATAAATCACGATGACCTTTGCACGAGGCAGTCATGTCGTCATTGGAACGTGCATCTTGATAATGGCGTCGCTCAGAGGGGCTGAGCCCACGAAAAAGCACTAGGGACTAGGGAGAAACGGCCAGTAAAGCTCGATTACTTTCTCCCTAGTAAAGCCACTCTCGAGGGATCATTCCAGAACATCGATGGCTTATCTTCCTTCTCCTGCAAATGTGTAATACTGAATTTTTTATAACGCAACAGAATTCTTTATTTGATCCTTAGCCACGAAACGAGCATAGTTTCGAAGAAGTTTAACGTTGAATCGCTTCGTAAACCGATAAAGAATGATAGTAAAGAGAATTTTCCGATTCCTTTTATTTGTTTTCATAGATTTATGTAAATTGATTCCGTAAGTTTCTTGGAAAGTATTATAGCATAGCTGAATGATATACGTTCGGGAAGAGGATCAAGAGAGAAGTGACTTTCTTCATAGTTTGGAACAGGGGTGTCCAACATGCGGCACAAAACGATGATAAATGCGACTCGAGAAGCAGTTTTAAATTAACATAATTATTACCAAGATCATTCTTCTTTTACCAATTTGGCAGAGGAAACCCAAAATGTTGAACACCGCTGGTTTAGAATATTCAATGTAAAATGCAAACGTTTCTCGATATGGCTGAGATCGGGCTTTCGTGAATTTTGTTGTCTTCGGAGGATCGTAACTTTCTCGAAAGGAAGAATTACTTTATTGTAATCGTGTTGGCGAAAGACCATAAAATCGGTAGCAACTTGGACGAAGAGTATCTTCATTCAAATCTAAAAGACCATCTTGATTCTTCGTTGAGAACTTTGACATTTATTGCTAAACTGCGGATTTTTATCCATTTATGGGAAATTTAAACGTGCATAAAGCCACGGTATACATTTAATATGCATAAAGATGCAGGATATTCAAAATGAAGTAAAAATGATTGTACGTACTTTTAAAGCGAAACAACTATTCATTTAAATCCCATTTTTTTTTATTTTGTTAATAGAAATTGTCTTTAATAATTAGACTGCGGTTTCTATGCATTTATGAGAGATTTAAATATGCAAAAGGTGCAGAGTGCATTTAATATCAAATAGTTACATAGTATTCAAAGTAAAGTAAAAATTATTATATTTCGAAAGTGAAACAACCGTCTATCTACGTCCAATCTCTTTAATTTTATTAATAAAGATTGTCTTTAATAATTAGATTGAGGATTAATGCATTTATAGGACATATAAATGTGCAAAGAGATGCAAAATGTATTTAATACGTAATATTTACACAATATTCAGAATAAAGTAAAATTAATCAAATCCCATTCCTTTAATTTTGCTAATAAAAGTAGTTTGTAATAATTACACTATTTTCATATATTTTAATTATTACACTATTTTCATATATTTACGGGAGATTTAAATGTTCAAAAGCAGAATAGATTTAATACGCAAATAGTTATACTATACTTAAATTAAAGTAAAAATGCTTATATTTTGACAGGGAAGCAACTCGTTCATTTAAATACCCATCCTTAATTTCTTG
Source organism: Eucera pruinosa (assembly GCA_028830335.1). Taxonomy (NCBI): domain Eukaryota; kingdom Metazoa; phylum Arthropoda; class Insecta; order Hymenoptera; family Apidae; genus Eucera; species Eucera pruinosa. Next base: position 7,344,704 of record JAMYCR010000014.1, on the reverse strand, counting down.
CTAATAAAAATACAAATTTGCATAAGGATTCACAGTCGACTAATTACGCGAGCTAGAAACAACGTACTATTAACATACTACACGTCAAATTTGCCTAGAAATGTAAATATTCCCCGGGGAAAGTGATGCGAAAATTGAATAGCGTTCATCTACCTGGAATTTCAATACAAGAATAAAAACGACTACGCGTTAGAGATGCTTCGCAAGAGTTAATAAACGGGTATTTAATTAATATCGAGAATTGAAATCTTCTACATGGGATGTGGCTTTTATACTTGCGCAAAAGAACCGGAAAGGGCAACGCCCAATGGGTCATGGCAATAAAACACTTGTGGAAAAACACAGCGACGATACAGCGGAAGCTAATCAACGTAACTGGTAATTTAATGAACGTGCCGCACGCTCTTTAGTCGAGTTCCACTTTTGACATTTCGCCCACGCTTTCTATTACTTTTTCTTTTTTGTTCTTTTTTTTTTTTTTTAATTTCCTTAAAACACTTCTCGCGCGACGACAGGTTAAATGAAATGAAAATCATATCGCGTGAAGTGTGCGAGAAGTATGTGTGCGACGACGTGCGCGCAGCGTTGAAAACGCTTTTTTGTTGAAAGAATTCAACGCTATTTTTTTTCCGCTTTTAGGCAGCCACCTGAGAGCCGTAATAGCGGATTTTGCCAACGTAAAATTTTGAAATCCTTTTAAGCACTGCAAAATGTTCCCCAGGCTTTTTTCTATTAGAAATGTACTCGAGTCGAATTTTTATGGCATTTGAGAAAATTATTATAGTAATGATAGTGTCGTAAGTAGACTGTGCATTATTATGCGTTTATTGGGAAATTAAATGCGTGAAAATGTACAGAATATACGCAGCGTGTAAAAATATATCAGATAGTAAAATTAAAGAAGATGCAGTGGAATTCGCTTTGGGGCTTGTAATTTTTTATAAGCATAACCAGCTGATAACATTCTGTAGAGGATAAACAATGTTCATTATTGAACTCATTTAATTTGAAACAGATATAATTAGACTACGAATCTTTATGCATTTATGGCAACGTTATATTTGCAAGAAAGAACAGATTAAATAAGGTATATAAAAATATACAAAATATTTAAAGTACGATAAAAATTGCAACATTTAGACAATTAAACAGATTTCTATTAAACCGCACTCTTTCAAATTTGCTTAAAAATATGCAACACAGTTTCAAAAATATGCATTTGCATAAGAATCCGCAATAGGTTTGAACTAAATAAAACCGTATTTTGCTTCTTTTCTATTTATTACCCAAACTATCCGAATTAACCAGATTATTTTATTACTATTCCAATAAAAAAATTCCGACGTAGTCCGAACAATTATAGTCCGAATAGTCCGAACAAATATAGTCCGAATAGTTCGAACAATTCTCGACCCAAGGAATCGCCGTAAAATTTAAATCCTCTAATTTGCGGAGTGTCCCGACGTAAAAAGATTTTATTCTCCATTTTATATTCCTTATGTTACAGGGTTCTTACGGGATCGTAAAACTGGTTTACAACGAGGAAGACGAGACCCACTACGCGATGAAAATTCTGAGCAAGAAGAAGCTGATGAAGAAGGCGGGTATCTTCGGTAGGATCGCTCCTGGGAGAAGGGGTGCGGCCAACCCTTTGGCGAAAGTCTACAGGGAGATCGCGTTGTTGAAGAAATTGGATCACCCGAACGTGGTGAAGCTAGTTGAAGTTCTCGACGACCCTGACGAGGATAATCTATACCTTGTTTTCGAACTGGTCCAAAGGGGCGAAATCCTTCAGGTGCCCACCGATAAACCCGTCGACGAGGAAACTGCCAGGAAGAATTTTCGCGATGTTGTAATGGGCGTGGAATACCGTGAGTGGTCGACAAAATTTGTTCCTTTATTTATTTATTTATTTACTATTAAACTGGCCAAGATTCTTGGAGTACGTGGAGTTATAAACAAAAGATTGCAATAAAACATAGAAAACTAAAAGACGTAGAGAATGTAATGATGAAAATCGAAGGATGTAGAATAGGAGAAGATTCCTTAATAGCAAGCAATCTAAGTATTTTTGGTGAAAGATCCTTATGCCTCCCTTTGCACCAAAAACGTTTGCTAATATAAAACAAAAATAATAGAAATTTTGTTACTATGTCGGTGATGAAGATAACGAATACAATATTATTTTAATTGCCTCCTAAAAATATTCAAAATTGCCTGAAAAATATTTAAATCTAGCCCAAAAATATTTAAATTTGTCCTCAAAGTATTTTAATTGCCCCAAAAATATACATAATTGCCTCCAAAATATTTCAATCTATCCTCAAAATATTCGAAATTGTCCTTTTGTGGGGTCCAAGCCTCACTTTTGGAAACACTATTCTGTTATAGTTTTTACATTCCAAATTCAATCAATTGCAAATCAAATTCACCTGTTTGTACATCAAATTCAAATTTTGCTGCTTGTAAACTTCATGAGTCGCTACAGCAATATGCAATTACAAATTCAACCATTTGCAAATCAAATTCACCTATTTGTACATCAAATTCAAATTTTGTTGCTTGTAAACTTCATGAATCGCTACAGCACATACAATTCCAAATTCAACCATTTGCAAATCAAATTCACCTATTTCTACATCAAATTCAAATTTTGCTGCTTGTAAACTTCATGAGTCGCTACAGCAATATGCAATTCCAAATTCAACCATTTGCAAATCAAATTCACCTGTTCGTACATCAAATTCAAATTTTGCTGCTTGTAAACTTCATGAGTCGCTACAGCAATATGCAATTCCAAATTCAACCATTTGCAAATCAAATTCACCTATTTCTACATCAAATTCAAATTTTGCTGCCTGTAAACTTCATGAGTCGCTATAACAACATGCAATTCCAATTTAACCAGCTTTTGTTTCGTACGTAATTAGAATTTTGAAAGTCTTAACATGGGTTGTTTATGCCCCAGCCATCAGTTTCCGCCGTCCTTACTCCGGGGGTTAATCACGTTTTCTTTTTTACGCGTACGACACACATGGTTGGTAATCAAGTCCCTTCTAATAAAAAAATATGCCGAAGACCCAATTACACGCACCGTATATCATCTGCTTTGTTCAAAAAATATCCACAATATTAATTCCTCGCCATTCGAGCATTATTATCTCTTATCAACATTTTTAAAATGAACAAATACGAATTTCGAAACAGTATTTTATATTAGCATTCTAGAAAGTTAGTGAAAATGCAGTACTATATTTTGTTTTGTTTTGTTCTTGCGAATTACGTTAATTTATTCTCAGTTAAGATACTAGTTTCTTATAGTTTATTATTTATTTATTTCAACATACGAGTTTGTACCCAATTTACAAAACGAACGTATTAATAACGATAATAGTAGTCATCGAAATAGATTAAACCGAAAATGCTAAGATTAAGTTGAGTAGAGAAACCTGTGAAGTTCAGTTTTAAATGATTCATTGTTTCGCCCAAAGAAATCAAGATTTTTTGCGTAGACATTGGCTCTACAGATCCTATCTAGGGGATCAGTGTTACTGAATCTTGAATTATGTATCCTCCTAAAGATAAGTGGGGCCATAACGTGCCGAATAGGAGCGTTGAAATGCACAACAGCTAGAATAGAAATAAAAAATATGATCGTCAGAGTACGAATAAAATAGGCGTAACGTAAGTGTATAACAAACAACGTAAGTGTAATTAACCCATTGCCTTACCAATTTTCTATGAATCATACTCTACAGCGTTAGCTATTTATTATTCCAATATTCTACTGCATGCAAAACACTGAACTGTTTCGCGTAAGTTGTACTTAATAATCATTAACATTGTGAACTGAAATTATTGCTGCAGTCAAAATTAAAGTTTATTGCATATACGATGCACGTTTATTGCGTTTAGAGCACAAAACTATATATCACGAGTGTGACTCGTTATTATAGGGCAAAGGATTAAGTAGCGTAAGGAAGTTGTAGCGTAACTGTAAGCTTAAAAGTATTATAATAAATAATATATAATAATACAAATTTCGGTAACTGGAGATAGTCTCATCTTTCGGTCACGAAAATGTTAATAAGGTAATTGTCGTTTGTTCAGTGCACTACCAGAGAATAGTTCATCGTGACATAAAGCCGAGCAACCTGTTGGTGGACAGCGATGGCCGCATTAAGATCGCGGACTTAGGAGTGAGCGCGGAACTTAGGGCATGCGGAGAATTATTATCCGGACCAGCCGGTACCCCAGCATTCGCGGCACCCGAAACAACCACACCTGGCGCCCATTATTCCGGAACGGTAAGTACCATCGTTGTACGCGGCCATCGTCTGATCGATTTTCAATTTCCATCGTATTTATAGGCGGCGAAGAATTATGACGCCACCTCTTCGTTCAATCGTATCGATATCTTTGCGTACCCGTTGTTCCTACTGAATTTCGCGCTATCAAATGTGCTTGGCTATAACGTATCATTCAATAGTATTGCGCAACAAATACGTTTAGATTCGATCTGTAGTCGGGTTGGGAAAATATGGTGCAGTGGCTCGAAGGAAAACTTAGATACTTAAAAGAGTTCTTGCTCATAATTATTCGAACTACTTCGAAAAGTTCATGGACCGTTCCATTAATGGAAAAGTTTGAATTGGAAAGTTTAGAAACCCGATGAATTGTGAGTTTTAATGCTTGAGAATCCAATAGCATGGGAATTTCAAACGTTCAGAGAAGCGAAAGGTTGGAAATTCAAACGCTTAGAAATATAAAAGCATGGAAATTGCAAAGCTTGGAAATTCTGAAGCTTAGAAATTGCATAACTTAGAAATTCCGAAGCTTAGAAGTTGCAAGGCTTAAAAACTACAAAGCATATAAATTGCAAAGCCGACAAATTACAAATCTAGGAAATTGCAAAACTTAGAAATTGCAGGGCTTAAAAATTACAAATCTCAGAAATTGTAAAACTTAGAAATTCCGAAGCTTAGAAGATGCAAAGCTTAAAAATTACAAAGCTTAGAAGTTTGCAAAGCTTAGAAATTGCAAAATGTAGAAATTCCGAAGCTTAGAAGTTGCAAAGCTTAAAAATTGCAAAGCTCACAAATTACAAATCTTGGAAATTGCAAAACTTAGAAATTGCAAAGCATAGAAATTGCAAGGCTTAAAAATTACAAAGCTTAGAAATTGCAAAACTTAGAAATTCCGAAGCTTAGAAGATGCAAAGCTTACAAATTACAAATCTTGGAAATTGCAGGGCTTAAAAATTACAAATCTTAGAAATTGTAAAGCTTAGAAGTTGCAAAACTTAAAAGTTACAAAGCTTAGAAATTGCAAAGCTTAGAAATTGCAAAACTTAGAAATTCCGAAGCTTAGAAATTTCAAAGCTTATAAATTGCAAAGCTTAAAAATTGCAAAGCTTACAAATTACAAATCTTGGAAATTGCAAAACTTAGAAATTGCAGGTCTTAAAAATTACAAATCTTAGAAATTGTAAAGCTTAGAAATTGCAAAGCTTAAAAATTACAAAGCTTAGAAATTGCAAAGCTTAGAAATTGCAAAACTTAAAAATTGCAAAGCTTATAAATTACAAAGCTTAGAAATTGCAAAGTTTAGAAATTGCAGCGCTTATCATATATATTAATATAAATTTTACAATTCCTTTGCTACTATTACCCATAAACGTTCAACCGAATAATTCTTTACTTTAGCCACATAATCACGGTAGCTATATCTCATTACAGTGTTTATAAAATTTCAAAAGGTTTTATACAACACATATAATATACGTATAAAATTCTTCTGTGGTTAATGCTAAACTATTTTTGTGAGTCATTGAATAACCAACTTTACGCGATTCATACGCGAAAGTATAGTGAAAGTAAGATTGATTAAAGAGTATTTCGTTGGACGTAACGCGTTCCAAGGGTTAAAAAGTGTGACTAAACTTTAACCCAATTGTCCGAGCGAGAAAGTTTCTTTGCACTTGAAGTTCATCTGCATATTTTACCAGTTCGTAGGAAATCGATGTCACTTGGCGAGTAATGCCACCCGTTTCAAGAGTTTCCGACCACGTTTCGCTCTTTCCATGTGCGTCGGCCACGCTAAGCGTACCGTGAAACTTTTTGATAAGAAAGTTGGATTACCACGCCATCGTTTTCTTAGTACGACGACCATGACACGTTCGATGCGAGCTAGGCAATTGCATTTATGTTTCTTTCATGTTACATTTCGCTTAACTTATAATTAGGTCCACTTGCTTGTTTTTACTTGCAAGTATGGAAACTATGGAAAAATGGGTCAAATATTATGTTCCATTGAGAAATTTAGGGTAGATGCATCGATGAATGAATATTTAAAGAAATCGTTGAGCCTTTAGGTTGCATTTTAGGTGTTAATAGCATTAACGAATGTTCTGATGATTCAAATCAGATTCCTTAATGGTGAAACTTTCATATAAATACTCGGGGACTGACGCTTTCTGTTTTTTTTTGTCGCGGTACTATGGGGGGGGGGGGGGTGTACCGTGCATGGCAGCTAATGCCACCTTACTGGAGGAACGTGATGGATTGGGTTGGTATTACCTGCGTGAAGTGTGAACCGCTAAATGGGACTGACACTTTCTGTTGTGGAGCAGTAGAGAGGGGATAGGACAGGAAAAAGGAAGGGTGTTGCATTTCGTCCTGGGCCTGCTAGTGGACTCATCAGTAAGGTTACCTAGCAGGCCCTGCCTTAGACGTTGGGATATTGGAAGGAAGGTTAAAGGCGGTATATATATGGACGAGGTAGTTGGAGCGAGTGCTTTCGAGAAAGTCCTATTTCGTATGTCCCTGTAGTGGTAGGTGCAGGAGAGCCGCCACACTGTTTTTTTTTTGTTGAGATACTATTGAGGGGGGGGTGGGGGGTGTACCGTGCATGGTAGCTAATGCCACCTTACTGGAGGAACGTGATGGGTTGGGTTCGTATTACCTGCGTGAAGTGTGAACCGCTTGGCGATAATAGAGTTAATCTAGGATAAAATTTGCAAAAAACCCAGAACATGAGTCGAAGGGGTGAGATAGACAGTGTATGAGGGGGATGAGGGGTTTAGAGAAGAATGAAAAATGAAAAAGAAGGGATTAGAGTGATTGAAGGGGGGAATGTGGGTGAAGGGGAGTCAATGTGACATTGGGAATTTGATTTTGATTTTATAGGGGATGCGATTGCCGTCATAAAGACCGGTTTGCTTGAAAATGGGACTGATGCTTTCTGGTTTTTTTTTTTTTTTTTTTTTTTTTTTTTTTTTTTTTTTTGTCAAATGAGTTGGGGTGTCCCGTACCTAGAGGCGACGCGCCGCTTTACCGAAGAAACATGGGAAATTAGGAGTGGAATTACCTGCAAGAGGTCTATAGTAAATAGCGATGACTAAAAGCTAGGAAAAAGTTTTAAAAAAACCTAGAGCATGAGCAAGAGAGTAGAGGGTAGAAGAGCAAGAAAGCAAAGGGGGTCATATGGGATATTGAGTTGCGGATACAATAAGACAGTAGTGGAATGTTAGGTTGTGTTGAAAACTTAACTGGAGATGGGGAATTAGACTTTGATTCTATAGGGGATCCTGTTGCGATCGTAGAGACCGGTAGATCTTATCAGTGAGTTTGGATGATTAGAAACCACGTATTTGGAGAGTAGATGATGGAGGAGATCGGCGATGAGGGGAATGTGAGGTGTTTGGTGCGATATCGAGTGGGTCTACCGGTGATAATTTTGAGCAGTCGATTTTGGGTGCGCTGCAGTAATTTGAAAATGGGACTGACGCTTTCTGTGGGGCGCGAAGCCCTTTTTAAACGTCCTCGCGGCGGGTCCGAAGCATGAAGAGGGACCGCCGCGCGGATTCGCAACGCTCGGGCGCGTTTTCGCTTACATTTGTGTTTTTGGGGTGTACAAAATTTTAATTTTCGGGGTTGGGGAGCCGTGCACGCTACTTCGATTTTTACTAAACTTCGATTTTCTCGGATGTCTCAGAATGCTAAATAGAAGATTTTAACTTAGGGGGCGAATATTCCCCAAAATACAAGTAGAAATTTTCAGGTGCTTAAAGGAGGAAACCAATGTTGACTATAGAAACTTAATCGCAATAAAATGGCAGTATTTTCTATGCGCAAGTATTTTTTCGGCGCACATAGGCGCCAACAGCAACGCAAATATTAATAACCAATAATCAAGCGCATTTAAAATCGGATAGCATTTTCGTTACTCGTTACGCGGTAAATCTTCAATTAAAATCGGAACAGTGGCAGTGCAAAGAAACGATACATATCTGTTATCGTTAAACAGTACAGCAAAATTAACGCTCCCAACGGTTTATTACGTCTCTGCCTGTCAGACGGCTAAAGAAGCGTGTAATTTAGCGTGGACTAACGTAATTCCGCCTCTTTCGTGTGTATTTCCATGATTATAGCCGAGACTTATCGCGTGACCTTATCGACATCGCGGTCGATTTACTCAGGCTCTCGTGCAGCCGACTAAAACTCGATATTCACAGGAATGATAGGTTAGTCAATTCGTGAGCTGCTTAAGAACCGTAATTACTAATCATTGGTACCATTTGCGAAATTGTATAACGTCCCAAAACCTTCCGAAATGTAATACGAATCACGCGATAAGAATGCTAACTGATTCGACCCTGATCAAACAACTTTTAGCCTCGATTTAACTTTAACACTTTCACGCTCGAATTATTGTTAAGTTTATTGGTCAAGATCAAAAATGGGGAAATTTCGTTGGGAAAATTTAAAGTTTAAAGATGTTGTTATTATACTCTCTTCATTTTCTATGGTGTACGAGGTAGATTCATTCAAATATTAGGTGTACCAATGAATAATCCACTTCTTTTGATAAATTTAACATTTTACCTTTAATTGAATTAAAATTCCAAGGTTTCCAATGCCAACGCATTAAATTACCAAGCTTTCGAATTTGCAAGTATTTTGATATCTAAGCTTTCAAATATCCACGTTTACAAATATTTAAACTATCGAATTATTGAGCTTTGGACTTTCCAAATCACTGAAATTCTGAGCTATTATATTTCCAAGCTATTGGGTTTGTAACTCGTCAAATTTACAAGGGTTCGTAAAATTCCAAACTTTCCAATTCCAAGGCATCAAATTACCAAGCCTTTTAATCTCCAAGCGTTTGAATATTTAATCCTTCAAAATTCTAGTTTCACAAATATTTAAACTTTCGAATTTTCAGACATTCGAATTTTTAAGGATTCGATTTCCCAAATCATCGAAATTCAAGACCCTTATGTTTCTACGTTTCTGGATTTGCTAGCTTTCGAATTTACAGAAGCTCTTAAACTTCCAAGCTTTCGAATTTCCAGCCTTGGAATTTCAAAGCTCTCAACTTTCGAATCTTCGAATTCCCAAGCTTTCATATTTGCAGCCTTGGAATTCCCAAGCTTATCAATTTTTATGCTTTCGAATATCAAGGCTTGAAATTCTCAAGCTTGTCAATTTCCTAGCTTTTGAATATCGTATCTTGAAATTCCCAAGCTTATCAATCCCCTAGTTTTCGAATTTCGAGCCTCAGAATTCCCAAGCTCACGAATTTCGAGCCTCAAAATTCCGAAGCTTTCGAATTTCGAGCCTCAAAATTCCCAAGCTTTCGAATTTCGAGCCTCAAAATTCCCAAGCTTTCGAATTTCGAGCCTTAGAATTCCCAAGCTTTCGAATTTCGAGCCTCGGAATTCCCAAACCTTCGAACTTCCAAGCATTTAACCCCCAAAATAATAGTATCATAATTGCTCGCATTTAAGAAGCCTGACTTCTCAAAATTTACCCACAGCTAAAGAATTAATGATCATTTGTAGCTCCAAACGTATGTTTTCACATATGTTTCAGTTATGCGACGTGTGGTCTATGGGAGTAACGTTGTATTCTCTGGTGACCGGAAGAATTCCTTGGGATGGCGCCGGAAGTATAATAGGCGTGCAAGCAGCTGCTCGTACGGAGCCGTTGACATTCCCAGAGAACCCATCCCTCTCAAAGAAACTCCGCGAATTGATCGCCAAAATGCTAGCCAAAGATCCCGCCGAGAGAATCACGCTGTCCGATATAAAGGAGCACTCCTGGCTGACTAATCATGGGGCTGAACCACTGCCAAGCGAGGCTGACAATTGTCGACTTCCAGTCACCGTTACGGACGAAGAAGTGGAACGAGTGGTTACCAGGATACCTAAATTGGATACGCTGATTCTTATCAAGACCATGCTGAAGCAGCACAGTTTTCAGGTTAGTGAAAGGACAAAGTGAAAATTGTTATTCCGAGCAGTAAGGTATGTAAACAACTAACTGCTAATAAATGAGATAGAATGTTTAACATTTGCATCAATGAATCGGAGAAAAATACAAGTTTAACACATTTCGGGATGCAATTGAAAAATTAGCTTTAATTTTCGTGTATCGTCGACATTGTTAATTTTATAATGCTGCTCCAACTTGAACTCGGTTATGCTAACTCAAATTAATGCTTATATATACTTAACTATGATTACACTTTAGCCACGAACTTTTATCGATTAAAATAGGGTGAGTTAACTTCCGGTGTTTTTCAACTCGATTCAGAAATTTGTCAGGAAGTTAAATAAATAGTACATTAAAATTACAGTAAAGTATAGTAGAGCTAACGTTGGTAATATGGAACACCTTATTTTAAAAGCTTGCCAGAAATAGAGTAATTTGTCTTTTTTAACAAAACTGACGCGACTGAGCCAACAAACTAATAAATAATCATATTTAACTCGTTAAGTGTGAAACAATTCAAATGATTTGCTATTACAGTAAAAACAAACTAACACACAACTAAAATTCGGCAGTTTGAAAAAGTAGAACACCTAGAATGTTTCTAAAGAAAACTAAAAGAACTGTACGTTTATTATGAAAAATTAATATTTATTTAAATAAAAGATAGAAAGAAACAAATATGTTTTAGGTACCCCATATTTTTTCCATGCAGCTTACCTCTGCTAAAATATTCAACATTTCGACTCGCATTACAGAAATTTTTCCACATCACATTTGTTTTTCAATAATGAATCTTCTATCGACGCTTAATTGTCAGTATGTTCCGTTATTGTTTACGTACATGGTTGCTGGTAAAATTTAATATTTGATTATCGACATCTTGCGAAGTCTCATATTACGCGCTGTTCCGTATTACCTACGCTTACCTTACTGGTGCCATCGCACAATTTACCTTTTTCCCCTTCGCGGGTCAAACTGCGCTTCTTATTCAAACGGGTCACAAATTGCAAGCGGCAATTATCGGTATCCGATAAACCGTGGATTGGTTCTGGCCGATACATTGAAAACTTCTGCAGTGTACAAACTTCGCCAATATCGCAGAGTTTAATTAATAAATCCCCCTGACACGTTTCAAGTATTATCCTTGACTGATTGATTCTTGGCTCGTGCCGATGAAAATATTTACTGCGAAATTTCTTCCGCTGAAGCTCCCGTAAATTAACCCTGCAACGGTCTTCGTGATTTTATTCAATTCAATTATATCCTGGCGTCTTTTTTTTTTTTTTAGAAACGTTTTACAATTTTGGAAAAAAAGATACTTCAACGTAAATATCGAAACTTAAAATTGTACGTATCGGGAAATGGCCGATTTTACGTAGCTTAAAATTTTATAATCACTAATTCATTAAAAACAGCACCTCTAATTTTTGCAAAATGTCTGCTACCATAAATATAGAAACCTTAAATTGTAAATATTAGGAAATGGCCGATTTTACGTAGCTTAAAATTTTCTAATCACTAATTCATTAAAAACAGCTCCTGTATCTTTTCTAAAATCTCTGGTTCCATAAATATCGGAACTTAAAATCCTAGATATTAGGAAATGACCGATTTTACGTAGCTTAAAATTTTCTAATCACTAATTCATTAAAAACAGCACCTCTAATTTTTGCAAAATGTCTGCCACCATAAATATAGAAACTTTAAATAGTAGATATTAGGAAATGACCGATTTTACGTAGCTTAACATTTTCTAATCACTAATTCATTAAAAATAGCACCTCTAATTTTTGCAAAATGTCTGCTACCATAAATAACGGAACTTAAAATTGTAGATATTAGGAAATGGCCGATTTTACGTAGCTTAAAATTTTCTAATCACTAATTCATTAAAAACAGCTCCTGTATCTTTTTTAAAATCTCTGGTTCCATAAATATCGGAACCTAAAATCCTAGATATTAGGAAATGACCGATTTTACGTAGCTTAAAATTTTCTGATCACTAATTCATTAAAAACAGCTCCTGTAATTTTTTTAAAATCTCTGGTACATATATTGGTGAACAATTGGATTCAAGTAAAATTTTTAGTTCATCATTGTTAATCGCTTCTTTTATTTTCAGTGTTAAATTTGTCAAGCTAACGTCAAATTGTTCGTTCACAAATTATATCTCCCTATGCGTAAATAATATTAATAATAAATTAGCTTCCACTGCATTATGGCTTAAGTTTAATCTCGATGAACTTTCTGAGAACATTCGAATTCGACTTCGATTCATGGTTCATTTTATTTGTACTATCTGCCATTTCTATTCTAAACACGCGATGATCTATTAATAACGCTTTAAAGTTTGTATATATATAAAAAAGGGAGTCATTTAGCATCATTTTAATTAATCGATGGCTAAACAGCTTCGAACCATACAAAATCGGCCATTTCATATGCAACGATCTAATATTAATTAGAATTTCACTACGTTCTCCTCAAATCTAGGAAATTCGTGCAACAAAATTTAAGCGAATTAAAATTACTTAAAACGTGATTAAAATACGATCGTAATGTTTGATTCGAAGCAACACAGCTGACCGGTTTTTCCACCGAGCCCTTCAATCGTCGTTGTCCTAATGTCACTTGAAATTATGGTGTCAAGGGAGAAATTGTGCAATGAAATTTCCACGATATAGAAAGGCGCTTTAACGACGTCGGGCGTTAGGGTCGATGAAACGAAACGAAAGAAGAAAGTTTTGCGATTTACGCACAGAGGAAAGTTCGCCGGTTGGAATCATCAATAAGAGTTCCCCTCTTCTTGACCTTTTTGCTTATAGAAATTAACGCTTCGATACTCGCGAGAATCAATTTGTTCTTCTGGTCTTTCGATAGGATTCGGAAAGAACTACTAAGAAGGAACTACTATCTCTGGTGAAAGAAATTCTTCGTCAAACGCGATGACGTAAAGTTAACTAAAAATTACTAAGGATTTTGTGGTGCACGATGCTGTTATATAAATATAAAACCTGATAGAGCTTTTACAGACAACACGGAGTTAAATTAGTTAATAAAAGTGGAAAATTAGATTCGAGAAGTAATGAAATTATTGTGGAAAGAAATTCCATCTGGTAATATGAATATTAACTTATATTTAGTATAACACATAATGTATTTATATTTATTATAATATACAATATATAATTTATTTTCCATTATGTAATATAAACATTAAGTAGATTTGAATCTTTGCAGATTTATTTTCCACGCTGTATTCTTTTTCACGATTAACAAATAGCTTTATTCTTTTCCATTCTTTATTAATTTCATATATTAGATTATATTTAACTTTCCCATACGCTTTATATTTGTGCAACAGCATTTTGCACCCCAAAAATATTAGCATTCTTGGTTCCAAGGCAAACATTAATAATACACGCATTACAGGGATAAAAGAATTCGTACAATTGTGTTTAATTAACACCTACATTTTATTATACATTTTCATGAATGTCAAAAATTTACAAAAAACGGCATCGATATTAGATACTGAGCAAATATGTTAAAAAAGCTACACTGTGATTGCTATAATCTACATTATCGAAATTTTAAGCTCGTATAGTAATTAGCCGAACTAATTTTTAAAGAAATCTCATATATTCGAGATTCATGCAGGACATGCAAAATATATACAATATGAGAAATACATTCTTGAGATTCTATAATCATGAAAGAAATTTCCTGTCAAGATCCAACGTATTTGATGTAATTCTATAAAAATGTGCATTTGCGTGAACTTTCGCAGTCTAGTAATTAATTAGGTAGCCTGAACGATTAGCTGGCCAATTTGAAGTGGTACACCCTGTATACATGAAGGCGATAAAAGCAGGAATAGGCAGTGGCGATAAAGCGCAGTCAGACGTAAAAATCCACTTGATTCTTCGCGATTCCCCGAGTGTCCCGCGTCGATTGAATAAATCCTTTGTAGGTGGAAATGATGCGATAGAAGGAATAAAAAAGGAACGAAAATAGAAATATCATTCTACCTCTGTTCGAGCATTCGCAGCAAATCTACCGTAACGAATAACAGATTTAATAAAAGAGGTGAAGTTAAAAGCACCAGAAGTTAAAAATGCAATACTGTAACTGAAAACTTGCGTTAAAGAATTAAATCCTTGAGAATTTTTAAGTAACTCTTAAGTTCTATCATAACAAATAACCGATTTAATAAAAGAGGTGAAGTTACAAGCATCAGAAGTTAAAAATGCAATACTGTAACTTACAACTTGCGTTAAATAATTAAATCCTTAGGAATTTTTAAGTAACTCTTAAATTCTACCGTAACAAATAACCAATTGTATGAAAGAGGTGAAGTTACAAGCACCAGCAAATAAAAATGCGATACTATAAATTACCACTTGCATTAAATCATTGAATCGTTAACAATTTTAGAGTAACTTTTAAATAATTCGAATGGAAACCTCGAGTGCTAGTTTATGCAAACTTTCAAGCACCAAATATCCTTCAAACTTTGCTCAGTTGTTACGGGAACAACCAGGTGAACAATTACTCTAGTCACTAGACCGGTATTGTAGAAAAGCATTGGGTTAGCATATATATTTAGTGAAGTTATCTGTGTTACGGTGATCTTGAACGATCGAAATTATCAGCGCTGACTATAGACGACCGCGAATCGCCGGATTCCGAGAAGATCTATCGGCTCGATATGACCTTCTTCCTTTTCTACCTCGTTTATTCATGAGTAAGCCTTGAATAGTTCAGAGTTGGATGATTCTGCGACCTCATTCGATCGAAAAATGAGTTTCCTTCTTTGTAGAAGCTCCGCATGGAACTTCATAAAGTCGTTCGAACTGCTGTATGAATTTCAGAAGTCTCGCTGGACAGCACAAGTACGAATAATGTATGCCTATATGTCTCGCCATATTTTCTTCTCTTCTTCGTTTTTCATCGCTTTGGCCAATAACGCAAATACGCGTGAGCTATCTTTATCATGTTTGGTAGCTCTTACAATTAGATACCACCCGATCATCTTAGAAGAATCGCATAGAACGCTACATGGCCGATATAAACTCTTTAAATCGAATTTTCGTCAATGTCAATAATATCAAAAATCTAACGGATTTCAGACACAACCTTATAATGTATTTTACGTCATTGTAAGGTCTCTCACGTTTAGTCTTAAGTTTCTCTTCATTGTACCAAGACCTAACTCACACTCGTTAACCCCTTGGCCTACAATAACGAGTTACACTCGTTCTATGAATTATGGCTTAGCTTCAACAAAACCAGATATTACCGAAAATTGACTTTAATTTGAATTCAAATTTTTGCTTGGTCTTGCAAGGTTGGAGGTTCTTAAGTAAAAATTGCCAACGATATTTAAATAATTTGTAAGTTAAATGATATAAAAACAGTAACCAGCTAATACTAGCGTATGTAGATAATAAAATAATCGTAGTGCAAGGGGTTAATTAATTAAATTCAAATTATTGTATCGGAGAAGGTGGCCTGTAACCAATTAGACTCGTCCGACTGCCGCTAGACTTCTTTTCAACAGTGTTTCGTAGTAAAAAATGCGAGTCTAATTGGTCATCGAGATTAGCGAGTCACCACCATTTAAGCGGCTCTGAATTTATGGAATTGATTTCGTATTTAAATGAATTAACACGACTGCAAGGATGGATGACGGGAATTTTCGTTATCGCCCCAAGCGATAAGATTCAGGAATCGAATCGCCGAGTATTGAGCGGCGATGCTGTAAAAGGAAATACACTCGGATAACACAGAGACACTTCTACTTTAACTCAATACTGGCTAGCTCGCGAACCTGTCCGCACGGCACAGCAATTTGGACGTCGTCAATGTAGAAGGACCTATTGAATTTCAATTGCGGCCGACATTTGATCTCTCATCGCGACGGCGAGCAACGGAAGGTCAAACCTCTCTGTTTCTCTGTTTATGACGC
The DNA here is from genome assembly GCA_028830335.1 of Eucera pruinosa. NCBI lineage: Eukaryota > Metazoa > Arthropoda > Insecta > Hymenoptera > Apidae > Eucera > Eucera pruinosa. Next base: position 7,328,453 of record JAMYCR010000014.1, on the reverse strand, counting down.
GCCACTCGTCGCGAACGATCTCGTGGCGTGGAAAAGCTGCCTCCTCTCGCTGCGGCGCCGCGTCTCTGGTCTTATTATTTGATGAGCAGCCAGTCAATATCAGCCCGGGTTCAAGGAAGGTTGACGGCTCCGTAAACACGGCAATAATGCCGGTGGAGAGCCGGTGTCATAAAGCGTGGAGCTCCCTTTCTTTCTCTCTCTCTCTCTCTCTCTCTCTCTCGTTTGCTTCTTTTTTTTTCTCTTCCCTTTTTGTCAAGGATTCGTCGATTTCAACTAAACTGGGTCGAAAATTCACGGAAAAATCTTCGCCAGTAGTAGCTGGAAAAGCTGTCCTCAGCTTGCCAAAAATATTGCGTTATTAGGAATGCAAAGTAGGAATATCTGATGTTATTAATCCTTAATTACTCGCGCCCTTTTCTTTGAATAATTGCTCGTATGGTGTCTTCTATTATCTCAATATGATATAAAATTTCCTATCAAATAAAACTGTTCTATTTCAAGTTAAATGTTTATTAATATAATCGAGGTTTCTCTTAGTATTTTTAAGCAAAACGTGTAAATAAAATTTCGCAAATAATAAGAACTATCTTTTATAAAAATAATCGAGAAACAAGAGGCAAGAGGAGCTTTGAAATTGCAATGACTCCAAGCGATTAATTAAAGGTAAAATTACAGTGGGTAATAGCTCGTATTTTATAATAAATTCATTCGTTCTAAAACTTCGTGCGTTGTACCATTTATTCGTTTTACGGTTAAGATACACGTAGTAATATTTAAGACCAGCACACGTTAAGCGCGCATAAGCACAAATTTAGTAGAAGTTAAAAAGACACAAGTAAAAATATACTGACGATTTAATTTCCCCGCGTTCATTGTAGCAACTTAATTTAATGAGAAAAATTGATATAGCATTCATTCGTGATAAGATCGTTCGTTATAGGCTGTCGCACTGTATTCGAGAATTTTTCTCGAGCCTGTAACTTCGTTCAATCTGAATGCTAAAATGGATGATCGCGTTCTTTGTTTCAGAATCCTTTTCTGTCAAAGAAGAGTGGGAAAGTGGCGTGCACCGATGCAGCGGCGGATAGTATAGAATTATCCCCATCGGCAAGGGGGGAGGAGATCCTGCCAGGAAGGAAAGGGATCAGGAACGCGAAGACAGAACGATTCCAGAGAACCGGAAGAAGCAATTCCGCGCCGGACTCTTACGATTGGCAAACAAACGGCAGGTAAACTATTTCATCAGTTTGCGGTCCAGTTATTTTCTATCGATATTGCCTGTCGGTTTTACTTCGAAATCGACACTTCGAATACTTAACTGATATTGAAATGAAAGAATTACAATTATACAATTCTCTTACGATTATAAAATTATCTGATAACTATAGAATTCTCTTACGATTATATAATTCTCTGATAATTATACAATTCTCTTATAGAATTCTTTCATAATTATGAAATTCTCTTATAATTATAGAATTCTCTTATGGTTATAAAATTCTCTGATACTTATAGAATTCTCTTATAGAATTCTTTTATAATAATAATATTCTCTTATAATTATAGAATTCTCTTATGATTATAAAATTCTCTGATACTTATAGAATTCTCTTATAGAATTCTTTTATAATAATAATATTCTCTTATAATTATAGAATTCTCTTATGATTATAAAATTCTCTGATACTTATAGAATTCTCTTATAGAATTCTTTTATAATAATAATATTCTCTTATAATTATAGAATTCTCTTATGATTATAAAATTCTCTGATACTTATAGAATTCTCTTATAGAATTCTTTTATAATAATAAAATTCTCTTATAATTATAGAATTCTCTTATGATTATAAAATTCTCTGATACTTATAGAATTCTCTTATGATTATAAAATTCTCTTATAATTATAGAATTCTCTTATAGTTATATTGGGTGTATCAATGAATAATTCATTCCTTTTGTCAAATTCAACATTTATTTCCAACAGAATAAATACCTGCCTTAAAAATTCCTACTAAAATGAAGGCTTGATTATATCACGTCCACGCTTTTCTTTTATGAATCGTATTTTATATATCGGATCCATATATTTTGACCGTGATGAATCCAAACACACGTATTGGATTCTTTTACTAATTCAATCAATTATTCGTCCTTCGATCCCCAATAATATAAACGCTGCCCGAGGAATGAATGAGGCCTTTGAAAATTCATGTCCAAAGGATCAAACACAAGTTCGTATCGATGTAGGAGTTAGTTTTTTTCAAATAATTGTGCAGTCGAGCGAACGTGAATTCGCCCACTGGAATTTGCGCGCACATATTAATGAATAAACAGAAATAATGATAACACACCGCCAATACGTTTTTCGATAATGCTCGATTCGTACATGGCAGAGTTGGGCATTATTCGAATAACATTTTATTCGAATGACATTTCGAATAACATTTTATTCGAATGACATTTCGAATAACATTTCATTCGAATAATCTTCGAAGGGAAAGTATCGATGAAACATATTTGAAGCAAGAAAATAAGCAAAACTACGAAAAACAAGTAAACTTTAAGGTAAATATTGTAATATCATTTTTTAAGCAGCTCTTAGCGTTTTCTCAAAAGTCTAAAATTCCTCTATGTTATGCATATATGATTATGGTCTTACTGAAATAATTTAAAGCAAAAGGGAAGAAGTATTTTTTATCATTGCGGTTTATTCAATGAATTTGCTTTTAGCATAACTTTTTGTTCCTACGTTTTATCAGATTGATAATCTACTTGCTTTCGATTATCTAATGACTACAAAATTTCTTTTGCATGACTACAAAAATTTCAGCTACGTAAAATGGATCATTTTATATGCAACAACCTAACACTTTCATGTATTATTCGATCGCATATCGGTTCAAGGTTTAATGTCAAGCTATAAAGTACTTGCACAAATTTCCAAAAATTACACCAAAATATTTTCGAAAGTAGCTATGATTAACTAACAAAAATGTATCACCCCTATTGGAAAACCCTAGAGTTTATGAAACAACCAGAAAACCATAATTTTCAGTAACGTTATTCGAAGATTAACCCTTTGCCATACAAATTTGTTCTACTATATTTTTTTCTACTCTGACACCGTATCGAATGCAAAATTCTAAAATATTATACGTAACTTGCATTCAGTAGTCATCAATCTCAATCTTACAAATTCGAATAATGCGAATCAAAGTTTACTAAAAGATATAGCGTGCTTTTATTGCAATCAGCCTATAAATTGAACCACGAGTGTAACTCGTTACAAAACCAGGGTTTGAACAAAACTGAAACTAATAATTTTCTTGTTCGCGTTTTGGAATGTTTGCAGGCAAATATCCGTGGACACTCCGCTACCATCGGTGACGGAATCGTCCAGCCAAGAAGGAGAACTCGAGAAACGGTGATACCACTGAGTAACTCGGTTCAACACGTCGAAGGAAACCGCGATCGACCGATCGGTTGACAAACACACACGGTATGAGCCGACTTAACGTTCGATGATCTAGTAAAATTGATCAAACTGTGCGTACCCAATCTATGAATCGTCGAGCACTCGCCGAACGAGTCCTTAACAACTCCCTTTTCGCAACAAGGGAGAAACTTGAAACGCTACCGACTATTTATAAATTTCCTTTTCTCGTTTACTCTTACAAAGCAATCCAGAAGCACAGTTTTGCATAAATTTTGCACGGAATATATCGCGCGCGAAAACGTCGAACTTTTGGAAAAGCTTCGAAGCAGCTACTTTTCGCGTCGTTTATCCGAAAAGTATCGAATCGCGTTCGTACACAATTTTTCGGGCGCGTGTCGATGCCCATTACGCTGTCACGCGAGTCACAGTCGAAGGACTGCTCGATTCGCCAAGCGACACGCCCACTTGTAAATTCGCCTTAAGCTCGTCAAACGGCACTTCCTCGATTCCTGAAACTTGAAAGTAACGAATTTACAGACAACTCGTTGTACAGTCTGAAAGCAGTCGGTGGGAAGTTACGCTGAAGTGGCTTTAATGCAAAGGTATGAAACTGTCGGGCAGATAGATTAATTAAACGAGTATGAGAAACGGGTAAGACTCCGCTGAGTCCAATTTTCAAACGTAACTGTAGAAAATACCTTAAACAATGTCCTAAGGGCGGATACGTATGATAACAATATTTTTAATTGCCTCGTTTAATCTCCTCAGATGACATTTTTACTCGTAGAGGATTTCGAGATTTAAATAGCAAGAAAATTAGGCATTATTTTTTCAGTAGAAGAGAACGTAAATTTCAAGTTGAACACAATAAATTTCACGTTGTTATGGCAAATTTTACAAGGGCTGAATTAATCGACAAGAAACAATTTATGCAATCACTGTTTAGTAATTGATAATTGAAGAGTTCATAATAAAACTAACTTTTGTTAGTATTTGTCTTTTTTATTCGTAGAGGATTAAATGTAGGGATTTAAATGTCAACAAAATCAGGGATTATTTTTTCAGTAAAAGAGGATGTAAATTTCACGTTGAATTCGATAAATTTTATATTGTTATGGCAAATTTTATAAGGGCTGAATTAATCGACAAGAAACGATTTATGCAATCACTGTTTAATAATTAATAATTGAAGAGTTTATAATAAAATAAACTCTTATTAGTATTTGTCTTTTCCCGCAAGAATAAAATAATTATTTAGTGTGTTTAATTTTCGATCGGTAAAATTCAATTCGTTTATCGAGATATTCATCATGATTTCTATAATTGTACCACGAAAGAAGTGTAACCAATTAAATTACGAAGTTATGGACGTCGTAACTATGTTTTAAAATTGGACACAGATTATTTTCGCCACAAACCTCTCTATTTTCTTTAGTTCCCCACAGGTTTTGAGTTTATATCGTAAATTTTGATTTCTAACACTTATATATATCGTCTACTATTTCAAATCCTCAATTAGGTCGTCAAATTCGAAACAACAGATTTTTCAGCGAACGACGAATGATGGCAAATATTAATAGCAATTTCTTTTATTATCATAAATGTTGAGCAAAGGAATTTTCCAATATAATTCGATCTTAACCCTTTGCGGACGAGTGTCGCAAATAGACGTCCAAGTTTTTGGTTTCTTGGACATGATATCAATTTTTAGAGCAGCAAATTTAACTTAACATTATTCAAAGACGTTGCTGTTAATAATTAGACAAGAATTTATTAAATCCCTTTCTCAAATGGTTAATAATTCAACGAAAATTAGATTAATATTATATCGTCCCGTCCGCAAAGGGTTAAATTCCCTCCCCACTTTAATTCTTAAAATTCTTAGAATGCATAGCGATTCCAAATTTTTAGACCTTTTAAATAATGCTGTACTAGTCACGCTTAGGAAATTATTATTCTTGCATTATGTTAAAAAAACACAACGTTTGGTTGAGAGATTAAGTCTGAGGGGATTAACGAGGCACTTGGAAGGAAGATGGCGTTTTGAAGATGGCATTTTACTTACGAATTTTCACTAGTTAGCATATTAGATAGAAGCCGAACGTTGCGAGCTGAGTACTAAATATAATAATTAGTCGTACTTTTTAATGCACGCTAGAACGTAAGGGGCCTGTAAGAGCAGCCCGTTGAAACAACGACGTCGTTTATAAGTTCTGTTATCACGAGAACAAACCAACTTCTCGATGCTTTTTTTGTCTTATTTCAATTTTCGTCTGTGATGCGACAATGCGATCCAGCCCACCTTCGTTCTTTTAAATGATTTAAGTTTTTCGTAACGCGCAGATTTGTTTTCGACAATTTCAATTTTGCTTCTACGAGGTGTAGTAAAAACGATCATTCGGTTTGAACTGAAAATTGTAATAAATTAACCCTTTGAACTCGTATATCGAGACTGCTTTAACGTCAATATTTATTACGAGTACTCCTATTTCGAGTTTGAAGTAATGTTTCGTAGGATAGCATTTTATAATAATTTTTAATCATTTATCTATGAGTACAATTTCTTTCCCAGTGAATATTTATTTGGCATATGTTTCTTCTAGTAAAGAATGCTAAAGATGAGGAAAGTTCTTAGCAAACAAATGGAAAAAAGGACTGCAAAGGGTTAATATATATACGATAATTAAAAAATAGCACGAGCTTATGAAAAATCGGAATGAAATTTTTTTGAATTTTAATGCAGCTGAAAATATCCACTACCAGATTCATTTATTAAATGTATTAAATCTAATACAGTGGAACCTCGATTGCTGCAATCTCGATCATTGCACGAAAACTTAATTCAATGCATTTTAACCCTTTGACGACGACTTCAGTCTCTCGTACCGACCACGCAATTATACACAATAATATAAACCGCTCACCTAATTAATTTCCTGGCTTATCAATCTACAAAAATCGAGCTACTAAAATAGTTCTGATATTATTTCCTTTATGCTATTGAAGAAGCAAATTGCCATTCATTAATTGCATTTCATTAATCATAGAATACTGCATACAATTTAATCTTAGAGTACTGCGCAGAATTTAATCTTATATTAAATTTTTGCCTCTGAATGCTCGTGGTCAAAGGGTTAACAATGCACGATGTAAATGGCGATGATCGTTGAGTGAAAAACAAAAGAAAATAATTCAACGAAAAAAATGTCTAAATTTGACAATTATTCAGAAGTTTGGTTTACCCACCGATTTTGATAATTTCGAAATATGTTACGGAAGACAAGATTTGGAATAACTTTTTCTTCTCGACATTAATTTCCGAGATATTCGCGAAATTTTGTCGCTTCTACCACGTTGAATTGCGTCGCACGACGAGAGAAAAACTAGTTCAACTCTGAACAAGTTCATAAAAATGAATACCACCGAAACAGTATATATTAGTTTTTATGAATCAAATTAAGATTGACCCCGTTTTCTTTTTCTCGTCACTGGGATACCACGCTAACTGATTTAATGCGTGAAAATATTTTACGAATATCTCGGAAACTAAAGCTGACCGCTATATAAAGCACAGGAAACGATTGTTCGAAATCTTGTCCTCTATTGATTAAAATCGACGGGTACGTTAAACATCTAAATAATTACCGTGAATTCTACCATCAAATCGTACGATCGTCTTCCTTGGACCCACAGAAACGAAGCCACGGTAACTGAAGTGGCCTGTACATAAAGAGAAACTTAAATCGTGCGAACGGTGCGAAGCACGCGACCAAGCGACCGTAACCAAAGTCAGATTCGTGATTTTGTTGGACCTTACTGATATCCGGGGGACCATAAATGCGTATTTGAATTTAATCGATAACCGTGAAACCTCAAACGACCGGATACTTTCAATGATCATATCAAGTCCCAAATCTCCACGGATTTTTCTCTCGAACGAAAGGCACGATTCTTGCGATCGTGTGATCGAGCAGTGTACAGACATCCGTTCTCCGGTGTTAATAACCTTTACTACTAGCGATTACTATAATAACACCGTAATGTATTAAGTCAAGAAAATGGCGCCGTCAGATTGTCTACCGATCGCTGACTTTTGAAACAACCTGTAGCGTAGTATATTTTTTTATAATTAGACATTATTCCAATTAGATGGAGAGTAATTTAACGAGTAAAGCAAGTCTGTTAATCAAGTGAAATATTCGTTTTTCGGTGATATCGATTCGTATAGAACAGGATGTTTCATAATTGCGGAGCAACCTTCGGAATTGTATAGCTTAACTGAATCGGCGAAGGGAAATTTCAAAGTTTGCAAATTCGAAAGCTTATTTGTTATTACGTTAGAATATTATTACATTTCGTAGCGGGTACAAAATTTGTATGCAAAATTTTATTATTACCGTGTGCTAGTATTGTACAATGTTTATCAGAGAGTTCTTCGAGAAAATAGCAACAGCAAATTTCGCATTCGAAATTTCAGAACGTATGCGAATAGGAACCTTTTATGGTAGCTCTAAATGGACTGTGGCGGCTCTCCTGCACCCACCACTAGAGGGACATACGAAATAGGCTTTCTCGAAAGTACTCGCTCCAACTACCTCGTCCATATATATACCGCCTTTAATCTTCCTTCCAATATCCCAAGTCTAAGGCAGGGCCTGCTAGGTAGCCTTACTGATGAGTCCACTAGCAGGCCCAGGACGAAACGCAAACACCCTTCCTTTTTCCTATCCTACCTCCTCTCTATAGCTCCACAGGACGTTACTTAATCATCGATAATTAATGAAGGCTTAAGAATTTCGAACGGAAGGAGGAACAGAAAAACCTGTGCAAGATTTTAAATATTGGGAACAACAACGGTGCGCACGTGCAAACTTCCGTCTCTTGTCAGTGAAGCTATACATTTCGAAGTTTTATTAATCATGCAGCTCAAGTTGAGCCGCGGAGAGTGCTATAGTAGTTATAAGAAGAGATCTCTTTGGAAGAAACTCGGTGCATCGGTAGGCTTTCTGCGTCTGTTACGGGTATGTGTCATAAAAAAAGACTAGAATCTTACATTTACGATATTTCTGATGGTATGTAATATTTTGAAGTGAAAAACTTTGTCCGATCTTACTCTAATTGCTTCCTACATACGCATCAACTTTTACGCTTTCTTTGGAGATCATTCTTCTCTAACAAATCCTTAAGCTTACTATAATAATAGGAAAAAAGGAAAGAAAATACGAAAGTAGAAGTTTGTAAGAAGCATTTTACCAATTTATTCTCCATTTAAGGAGTTTTCCAACTTATAAACGATATTAACATCGTAAGCATATTTACATACCTCCTTCTGATCTCGAATAAAAATATTACGTATCCACAGAAATATTTTTCGGGACCGTCGTCGACAGAAGTGAAAATTCGCGACGTTTCTTTGATAACTTTTTAGTATCGAAGACGCTTTTATCCACGATGGTTCATTATTATTGTATAATAAATAGGTGTATCTCACATGTTACGGATATTCTTCTGAAATGCACAACATATTTTATACCTCGTATTAGATGCGCACTGTTTCTTAATCTACTTGTAATAAAAATAAGCTGTAAATCACGTGTAAGTAGAAATGGACCCTCAGTTGTCAGCCAACTTCACTCGACGGTTTAAACGTTCGATTCTCGATACCAAAAGAATATTGGGGATGGAAAATATACGAGACGCACAGAATATTTAAAATCACTTAAAATAGACCCGAATAAGATAAGCGTTATTAAATTCGAAGGATTAAAGTAACTTCGACTTAGGTTTCATTTCGCCATTCGTGGATTCGAAACTGTGAATCTGCATAAAAGTTCGCGGACTAAACACGATGCATATACTCGTTGGCTAAGTACAGGATAGACCATTCATTTATAGGAAACATCATAAATTTCAAACTGAAATTCGGATTGCGTAAAAAAGTAGAGGTTTTTTTACGCCCTTTGCAATTTAGAATGGTTATTATAAGAATTATATTCAATCCGATCATCGAACTTGCGAAAGTTAACCTTCTATGTATTTAACGTTGTTGAATTTCACCTCGTTAGCATATCATTCTATGATTCTTATTTTAATCCTTTTCGGCTATATAGTGACTTATACATCCAGTCACTTATACAGTAACTTCTCGAGTTACGACCATTCATTCGTACTTACGACGAAAAATTTCATAAAAAAAAATTTAAAAAATGTATCAATTTTTTTATAGTTTTCGTAAAATATACATCATATACATATATAATTATTTACTTACATGTAGTTAACAATTAAAAATCAGAAGGAAAAGCTAGTAATTTTAATGTACATATGTTTATTATAATTATATTATTTATTTTTGTATGAAATTCGACTTACGACCATTTCGACTTACACACGTCTGAAATTGCGGAACCGAACGCCGTCGTAAGTCGAGAAGCGACTGCACAGTCTAATTATTATTAATCCCTCGTTTCCAGGTTGAAATGAAACGTTTCACTTAATTGTACGTTTGATCATATCGTAAAAGCAAATTAAATTCGAGTTATAGATGATTAAATGATAATAATTCAATACATATTAAAGTATATTTCTATACACGTTATAATAGATCTGGCTGTTATGGATCACGTACATATATCGGGAACAATTAATTCGCGCAGCGTTTATTTATAAATCCCATCGTTTTAAGAACGCCGTTGTTTTATTCTAGTTTAAACTGTATAATGATTAACTTATTAATAATTATTAGCTACAGATAATTCTATATAAGAATAAATAGTCTATCCTATGCTTCGTCGATGCATATAGCGTAAAAATGATAAATCCTCTAGCATTCGTGGTAATTGAAAGTGTAATCCATTACGAATTTTAGTAAACGGGGAAATTTCTCAGCTACAAACGAATTGATTGCGACAAATTGGCCAATTGAGGGTCCGATATCGGCGAACGATCGATTTATTAACGCGAGATGAATATCGTCAAAGTCGTTAGAGAACGTTGACTGACGCAGTGACCAAAAAACGGCGCCTCGAGCGATCGAGATGCGGATAGAATTTTGCGACGTCGTGCATTGATTTTCTCGACAATCAATCTCATAAGCGATTTTGATTATTCTTTGTTTTTTTTTGTTGTCTCTTTTCCTTTTTATTTCGAATAAGCGAGAAAATAGAAGGGCGACGGTTTGAGTCGAAGGTGATTTACGTTTAAAGAGTCGTCTACTGCCATAATTTTGACCAGTGAAGACGAGCGAGGAGCTTGAAGTACTTTTATCATCATAATTCACGCGTCTAGCCGATGTACTTTGGTAAAGTGAGTATAGGTAATCGTGAGTCGCGTAAAACACCTTTTTATATTATAATTCGTAGGGTGAATTTACTCCGAATTTTCTCCCCATTTCTTCCTCTTGGCTCTGTCGTTGTTGTTTCCAATTCTGTAATTTCATTCGATTGTTGTAGAGTGTCCTTTTATCAATAATAACACGATCTTTACAAGGTTCACAAACGGTGTTTCAATTACGAATTACAAGTTTAGTTAACCTTAGAACACAAACGTTATTCGATAATGTTATTTATTTTAATTTAATTTTGTTCATTTACAGGTAAAAATGAAAACATCAGTTCAGAGCAATAAATTTTTATTCGAATAACGGATAACAGGATGAAATTTGTATTCGAATAACGAATAACAGATGAAACTTGTATTCGAACAACGAATAACAGATGAACGATTATTCGTTAATCGTTATTAGCGAATCGACTTTATTCGTTATTCTAATAATCCAACGATTTCAATTTTTGTATGATTTTCGTTAATTCTTGCGTTGTATTTACAGCGTACTTTTCAGGACGTATTTACAATAATATTATTCCTTAAAAAGTATAAAAGATATGTTTGACAATGCATGTGACTAGTTGTAAGTTTCACCACCAAACACATCATTAACGTTGCATTCTCCTCTTTCCTTTTTTATCGAAATTTTGCGGGATGTGAAATATACTGCGAGACGACTAAGGGTTATACCATTTGGATATAAGTTCCAATGCTATATCGATGGAGTTTCCTGCAAACAAAATTTTCTTAAATATAAGATTCAATATATATTTTTAACTTGACACACGTGCCAAGTCTTAATATAAGACAAGCTTCGATTTCGAAGACCTGAAAAGAAGCTTTGACCTTAAAATTTCAATACCTCTCAAATTCAAACCCGCGGGTAAGATTTGTTAATCTTTTAAAGACCAGTGTTGCAACCTAGTTTGTCACAGTTAATAATTTTTCAACATAAATAAGTTAACAGAATTAGAAGCTGATTGTGAATCAACTGACATTATAAAAAATATATGATTCCATTTAAAGGAAATAGAATAAACTTTGCACGTGTATACTTGGAAAAAAATTAATCGGATGATACTATGCCCACCTGGTAACCATTCTACTTTTATCTGAAGCATTTTTCATTAAAATCCACCCTGTATATATTGCCATATACATATATGCTATAGACGTAACCCTCGCATAACACGGTACTTTGAGAACATGCTTTTCGTACAACACGGTAATAATAATAATAGTTTCATCGTTACAATATCATAGAAAATTCTTGTATAGAAATTTTATTTGTGTTTTTTTTTAAATCTATTACTATGCATTATTAAAATTATTAAAAATATTTTGAGAAGTATTCTGTTCTCTTTCAATAATTAACTTTTGTATGCGCGAAGTGCATACTATTTCGATACATATGTATACCTTTCATAAAATGAACTCACGTCGAATAATATTTTGACTTACACGGTTTCGCTTAACGCGGTACAAAATTTCGTGTTAAACGAGTGTTGCCTGTGCAAATTAACATTTTAAAATTGCTTCTCGTACCTATTTCTTCGGTCGGATAGACTTTCCTGGAGAACGTAAAAGGTTCCTCGACTTGTTGGAATATTTGTATATTGATCTCCGTGATATTGAACGTAGTTCCATTGGTCAGACTTGTTTCAAGGGCATCCAAGAAAATAGCCCAACGGGGTTTGAAGTAATCCGCGACAATTCCTGACCACTGCTTGTTCGCGTAGTCTCTTATTTCCCCGCGTGGTCCCCATAGAGTGATCTGGTTTCTAGCGTTGTACTCGTGCAATTTTATATCCCTCTCGTCGCGAGACGCATTTTTTGCCATTTCTAACCAATTTCCTAAAAGGAAATCCTTGTTGGAAGCTAAGATAGCTTCAAGGTCATCGAATAATTCCAATAGTTTAGTTGCTTTCTTTCTGCGGATCGATAAATTTTCTTATCCAATGCAGGCAGTGAGAATTTAGTGTAATGCAGCACTGCCTTCCTAAGTTTAAATGTCCTATCTCGCTTTTTTTCATTTCTTAAGATACGTAGATATGTACGAGGTTTAACACTTTTTTATCTTTCAAGTAAAATTAGAATACACTAACAACTACTTCGTAGAGATCTAAAAATAATACCATTCATTCGTCGTAACTGCATTTCAGACGATGTTACTGATTAAAAATGTCCTGAGTATCGTTTACTAAGTTAAAAGTATTCAGTAAATTAATCTTAAATACCTAATATACTTACTATACTTAAATACTAAGTTATCTGGTTTATGTGAATAGTTTTTATATTTTAGTTGTAAATTTAAAAGTATGAAACAAGTAGACACGATTCTAGATGTTTGCCATATTAAAGTATCCCATCTCAATTTCGTTACGAAGTTAAAATACCGCATGTAAACCATTTAATTGATCACTAGCTTGTTAATAATGCAGAATCTCTGCACGCTATCTGTTTGAAAAAATGATACAGTCCGTCACGAAATAGAGATTTAATTATTTAACCGAGAATACCTTTAACTAAACAATTAAACTTCAAATTTTCTCGTATCTCACGGAATGCTGGATAGAATATTTTAACTTAGAAAGGCAGAGCACTAGCTTAGAACTTACCTAAATAACTTCGCATCCTTCTTAACCACCGATTCCATCAAGTCGGTATAAAGTTCATCAGCCTTAAGTTGAAGAGCTTGTCTAGTTATGTCAACCACGTCGTGTCGATAGAGAGTATTATTCTGTCTGCCGTATCTGGCTTGAAGGAACAAGTGCCAATGCTCATAAAATGCCCCTCGATCGTACCAAACCTGTGCGAGCAACGATTTACACAATATAAAGCCTCAATCTCTCAAATCAAGAAGTGATAATATATATTAGACATATTATATTGTATTTTATATTACGTCTAATAGTATAATATATTTTTTAATAGAGCTAATAATATCTATAGTCCTATGTTATATGGGGATCTATATTTCTTATTTAACAGTTTTAGCGCTAAGTACACATAAATATGGTTTTTATACACTAGGATCACGGAACGCGTCACGTTGACGCATTTCAGATTTCATACCTAAAATTATAGAGACCATAAATATTATTTTTCAGTACTTTATGTTAACTTTAATTAATACAATGGTATGAATATGTATTCTACGTGATTCTCTTCATTCTCACGCTTCTACGTTCGAATATTTATATGCGGTATACGTATTGTTCCGGAAGCCTGTCGAATTATACAATTAACGTCCGTAAACCTAGTGTTGATATCAATATTGTCGTATTTATTAATCACTACAATCTTTCCAAAATCATTTTTGCCGAATATTTCGTATTAATTCTTCGTTGCTTTATGTAACTCGAATTTGTGAACTCTGTGTATCATATTCAACATCGACTGTATATATATGCGTCAATAACACTCAAAGGGTTACGTTGATTAACAGTTACTTAGATTATTCATACATTCTTAGTTCCATAAATTTCTATGTTCCCATGAGATCTTATAGATTTTCCAAAATACTTTTTATCCACACAGATGTTTCACACCACTGTGAATTTGCTTTGCATTGATTTATTATTAGACTTCTTTTCTAATAAGATCTTTTGCTTTAAGAGCTCAGTTCTTAAACTTGTTCGACATTCTTTACTTTGCTTTCCTCAATTCTGTCTTATTTGTCATTTCTTACTTACTGCACACCAATGGAATTCGTCCCGTAACGTAATGAATAAATAAATAATTATACCACTGGAACGGTGATAGAAAAAGAATGCTGAAAGTTCGCAGAGGACGCGCGAATAATTTGGACTCACCCATGGAGACAAAGTTAGACTCGGTCGTATGGTAATTACGTATTTCCCTCTAATTTTACTACTGCCTGAGTAATTGTACACCGTCCTTCCTAAAAACTTCCACGTTGCCACTGTGTACGAGTTCCAAGTGCCGTATCTTCTAGTGGCATAGTTTTCAAACCTGCAACGGTTATGTAACTTAAGAGAAGTAAATGAGAATTTTCCAAAAAGCAATTTTCTATTCGGCTAAATTTTACGGGTGAGCCTAGTAATTGTAATCTGACCAATCGTCCAAGTCAACGGGTTGTTGGCGATAAGCCATCTCGTTCATCAACTCGTAGATAACGTAATTTTGATTTATGCCCTCCGGTGTTAAACCTGTTCCCACCATTGTGCTGCCCCTCTCGTTTCTTGCTTCGATAACGCCCTGAAAAAGTCACCTTGCTTCACTGAATAGTAACGAATATAACGCGTGAATATTACATTGGTGCATTTCGTGCAACGTTGCTTTTCGAAGTACAAAAGTTAAACGAAAGTAAATCCTTCGGGACATTGCGCATATAGATCGTGACTAATGAACACTATTTTGTGGATGAACATTTCTAGAACATATGGTAGATGTCCCAATTACTGTCAATCTCTTTATAATTTTCATTTTAATTCGTTTATTTAATAGCGAACGAATGTATTGTTGCATTCCGGGAGAATTGACAACACGTAGAAGATAACTCTTAGAAGCTTTCTTAATACGGCTACTGCACTCGACTAGAGAATACGGGAATCTGACGGTTCTATGATTTCGCGGGCTTTTAAGTACCGTTTTTGGGGGTGACTAATGGTAAGGGCATTGATCGAGGAAGAGGGTGACTAAGGAAAGGTACGGACTACAGGATTACTAGGAACTGAGATTAGGGTGTTTGTCAGATGCATTTGGTTTAGAATGGGTCTATGGTGTTTACAGTGTGAGTTGGTCACCCAACAGTGTGAAGAATCGAGGCTAAACAAATTTCAATACTGTTACGTATGGATCCTCTGGGTACCGAAACGGGCAGCATACAGCTCTGCGTAAGGCTCTGCCGCGCGATAAGCGATAATTACTTCTAAGAACGCGGCTAACCAGAGATACCCCCAAGCCTTGGAATGTGGGTAGTAGGAGATTCCCCCACAATCCGTCCCCCAAAATCTACGGATTTTTGAGTATATAAGGAGGCTAGAAACAAGGCTCGGGGGTTCAGTAGAAGCTTAGTACGACGTCACGACGAAACTCTGGGCGAGATCGGGTTGAAGTCCCCTTCGAGCATATTTGAACGACTACGTGAATTTTCAAGCCGGATCGTTTAAGACTGCCCCCGCGCTCGTGCTGCGTTAATACCGAGAAGGTTACTCTCGCCGTCAGAATAATCTAAAGAATAGTGTAACTAAGTATATTCATATAAAATATATCGTTAGTAAAATTCTATCAGTTCACTTTAGTACAAAAACCCATCTCAATAGTTACTGTAACGCAACCTTCGGTATTCCGCACAGATATACCTTTACCGCTCGAGGTATATCGACGACAATTCCAAAACCCTTTACCTAGTGGCACCCGGTGGTGAAACAGACGCCGGCTCATCCACGCAATTCCTTAGTGGCACCCGACGGTGAAACAGACGTCGGCTCATCCACGAAAACTTGCCAGCGTGGCACCCGGTGGTGAAACAGACACCGGCTCATCCACGTTTCACGTATCCTTCGGCTCCCGGTTGTGAAATAGACACCGGTTCGTCCGAATTCCTATCTCATCCCGATCTAAGCCTTTACCCTGATACCACGCCTGTGCATTACCCTGATACCACGCCTGTGCGTTACCCACGCCACGGCAACGACAGTCGTAACAATACTAAATATGGACTTCGTTTTAACGTATCAACACATTGTTGTATATCTATCGATCCCTAGTGAATCTTTTGCAAACAGCGCATCAGCATTAGTCAACCGTATAATATTTTGTTAGTTCGATAATCTCGTCAGTCAGTCAGTGGGATTGCAAGGAAGAAGATTCGATTTTTGTTGTTTATTATTGGTTTGTTAGTAAAAATACTTACGTGATTAATTATTTGGGCAGAACCGAACATTCCAAGGGTTCCTCCGAAGTTATGCAGCATGCACCAAATGAATGGCTGGCCATAGTAGGATTTTAGTCTGTTGTATTGTGGGAATTGTTCAGATTGGAGATCCAACACTATCATTCTTCCCTAAATGGGGTAGAGAAAAGAAAAATTTCCGTTCAACTCGATAGCGTCAGATTATTAAGTACCGGAAAAGATTCGTTCAGGATTTACATTAGGAAATTCAAGCAATCTGTACTTTCTTCGAATATAATTTAATTTAATCAACTGCAAACTGAACAAAATTGTTTAACAATATCACCATTATTACATTATTCCATTACATTATTAATTTATTGTTCCATTATTCAATTACACTAAATATTTTTATGGAATTTCACAAGATATTTGGTTTGAATTGAAAATTAGATTTCTTTGTGGTGATAAAAAATCGCACGAATTATTTTCTGGTATTTAATAATCATTTAAAATATTTACCAATGGAACTGAAGTCAAGAAAGCTTGAACCCTTGGCTCTGTCCAGTAATGAACATCGTGAGCGAACAACCATCCTTGCATTAGCCTTGAAAAATAATTATACTTTTGTATTCTATAGTAATAGTTATATTTGATATGCATGCATAATTTCATATAAAGAAAGCAACAGAATAAATATTAAAATCATCAATCTTCCTTCTTTATATTAAATTATGCCTATCCATTTGTTAATTTCATTATCCTATTATTAGTAGGCTATCCATGGTTTAATATAAAGAAGAAAATACTGGTTTTTTTTTTATTATTTTTTGTTTTAGATTAAATAATGTCTATCCTATCATTAATAGAACATTAAAATATTCTAAATATCGTTAATTATAATTTATAATGTATACTACTGTAAATATTATAAATATATTAAAAAATGCATCATAGTACCATATTGCTTTTGGATCAACATTCTTCATGGCTTCAAAAATGGAATGTCCCACATTCCTCAAGAATTTCAATTCGCTGGTGTGGGGTACATTTTCATTGAAAGTGTCGCAATTGTAAATGTGATCAGTCCCATGTACCTCGATGTACTATAAAGCATGCATAATCGATCACATAGAAATGTTTTTCCCAAACTTTTGCGTTAACCTACCGTTTTCAAAAATAGCTCCCCAATTTGTTGGAACAATGGATCAGTTGGCTCCAAAAGATAGGGACTGAAAAAGTACGCGTTCTTGCAATTTTGCCATGATTTTGTACAAAATAACTCGTTCATAATTTCTTGTAAAAATTCTATAAATTAACACCTATGCATCTTTGCAAATTTGCTATAATCTTTATATAAAACGACTCATTCATATTTTCCTGTAAACATTCTATAAATTAATACCTATGCATTTTTCGTAAACAATTATTTCTATGATTGTACAATAAACGATAAGAAACATTTTCTTCAAGCGTCTACCGTTTTAATTTCCTTGATATAGAAATGGGTACACCTAAATTGTCGATGGTTCTGAATGTTAAGATCTTAATTCTTACCAGCAGTATTTATCTTGAAAATGATTCCAAGCTGAGATTTTGGTCACGTTAGCCTTCGGGAATAGCCTGGGGAAGGATCTGGGCACGTGACCGGCGAAAGCAGGCAAAACTGGCACCATTCCTAACGCTCTCATTCTTCGAAGATTTACATATTGCAGCGCATACGAATATTCTTCCCACTCGATACTTAGGGGGCCGCCAAAACCTCTAATATTTCCCATTCTTGCCCTAATGTCCGAAAAAGATAAAAATTGTATGGAAATTCGTGGAAAAATGGCGTTGCTCCAATTTTTCTTCACCATTCAAAGATGGTGAACCATAAACCGATTAACATAATAGTATTTGCCTGTAATCTAAATTTTTAATATATATATATATATATATACAGTCAGTGACAAAAGTCTACCTATGCATCTAAATTTTAAATATTTAAAAAGTTAACTGGAATTTCAACCACTTTGCGAATCTTTTCTAATGCATATCCTACTTTTCGAACAACTATAAAAAGGTGTTTGCTAATATCTATAAGTTTAAGCTTCAATTTTTAAGTTAAAGCTTCTCTCTTATTTCTATCTCTCTAAATTAAAGCTTCAGAATTATCTAACTTCTCTAACGACAAAATTTTTTATTTATGAAACGTCTTCTAGAAATCTTTCTCATTTGCAATTTTATATCTATTGAATTTTCATGTCATTTTTATTTCCCTAAAATATGTCCTAAAAGATATACTGTATTTTAACATTATTAAATTTATAATATATAGGATCATAATAATGTATTATTATAAATATAATATTAATGCCGTATAATTATTTGAAACTCAGAATCTACGTGTAGATTTTCGTGACTGACCGAAATTTTAAAGAAAAGACTGAAGCTAAAAAATTTAGCAATTCGTTTCTTATCAAAGACTGTACAAATTTCCATAAACAAATCGAGTAAGTGTTTATTATACGTTATCGTGATTTAAAGATGTAACTTTATCACTGAAGATCGGTCAACTAGATTAGATAATTTCGAAATATTATCGATATCGACGTACCGTGGTTCGGATTTTCCAAGAGTATAGAGAAAATATTACCAAGGTAAATATGCTGGACCGCCAAAGTGCTCATTAATCTCGTCTGAAGTGAAATTCAATTGGAGATACACTTTCCGCCAGATATGCTCTTGTCCGTTAAAAGCAAGCGCCAAATTGATTCCATTAAGGGCCATCCAGTCGATGTGCTTCTCCCATTCGTCCATTTTCCACCATGCAAAAGTATAACCCAGGGTGCACACGTTCTGATAATATCTAAACCTGTAGAATTCAGAAATTAGAAGTAAGATAGATGTCCCAATTACTGTCAGTGTCCCTATAACCGACGCTTTAATTACTTTATTCAATAGCAAAGTAATGTACGAAGAATCGTAAGTAAAGAAATTTTCATACTAAATTTGGACTTCGGTTTACGTAGAAACGTATAGACATTGTATATTCGTTTACATTTAATATTTGAAAACGAAACATTGGGAGGTAAGTGTGCTGTTGAACATTGAAACGTGACCAATGTAAATAATTATAAAGTATGGGACGTGCCATAATTCAGCAAAGGCGCGACGTTTACTATACATTTTATATCTGTTACACAAACAGAAGTGCTAATACACACGATGTAAAACGTGTTTCTATTTAAATGAGAACATTTTAAGTGACAGTAATAAGGATATTGGACTTTTTTTTATTGTATATTTTCAATTACGTAATAATTAATGCATTATATTCAACATATTAAAAAAATGTTCATAAATAAAAGAGATAACAGTAAAATATCTTAGGCAACAATTAACAATTATTGCTTCCTTATTACTGAAACATCAGCTTGTTTAGTGTTGTTTAATAGAAAAAGTTTACTTTGCTTTTAACTATGTATTGTCAATTAATTATTGAATTTTAAGTGGCCCAAATATAAATAGTATTATGAATGCTATTATGTAACTAAAATTCACACAAAATAATCCCCTTCCAGTTCACCAATTACACGACGGAAGTGAATATTATTATCAAAGATACTACGAATTTTCCGAACAATCCAATAAAATTCTGGAAGTTTCAATTACGATTTGATACCTGTCGTTAGATGTAACGTTTATTCGAACTTCCGGTAAAGTTTCGGGAAGTTCAATTCGTGTTCCTTCCCATGAAATATGAGCGTTGCAGTAAGTCTTGAGGTAGTAATGCAGACCCCAAGTTGCAGTCACACCGGAAGTGCCCACGATTTCGATTTGGCCACGAGAATTTTTCACTATCTAATAATTATTTAGCATTAATAGGAATGTTATGGTAATTCTATATATATATATATAGTGTCAAGTGCAAGATCAGCATTGTGTATTTCTTTATCACGTTTCACTGTGCAAATTCCGGAAATTTACTTCCGGACTCCAATAATAGCTTCGTTGCCAATTAATTAGATGCATTAATGAAAAATCTACATTCATTAGCGAATTGGGTATTTATTTTTAACAAAATTGCATAAGTACCTATTTTATAATATATTTAAAATTTATCGACCGTTTGCTAAAATACTGAAGTAATATTCAGACTCCAATAATTGCTAATTACTCGGCGTACTAGTGAATAATACCTATATTTTTCTCCGAATTCAGTATACTTATTTTTAACAAAGTGAAACGCCTATTTTATATTGAAACTTCCTATTCGATAGAAAGCTTGACTGTTTGTTAAAATATTCTACTATTTTTATAGTACTTATAGTGCGAATCCTGTTTAATGTCAGATGAAGTTTGACATTAATGTCAGTTTCATGAAGTACAGTGCTGCATTAAACAGCCTCATTCCATCGTAACTATGTACAAATAAAAAAGCTCAATAGAAAAACGTATTTAACATACTACAGTATTGTAAAATAATCCATTAATACCAATTTTCTTTGCGATAAATGTATAAAAAGAAGCGTGTAGATTAGTATTCCTAGAAATAGCAACAAAAAAAAAAGAACATAAGTATCTAAACAAAAATCTACTATTCAACAAACTTTCACTCAATTGTATAGTTATCCGAATTTTCATTTATTCCAGCTAATCTCAGACTACAATAATTCGGATAATCGAGGCTGCACTGTAACTATAATTAAAAGGAAAATTAATTACCGAAAAGGTGTCTTTTCCGATGGGACCAAGATTAGGGTCCACCGACATTTTGAAGTATTTAACTCGTTTACTGCCTAATAATCTTCGAGCGACACCTAAAGCTGCTTCAGCCTGCTCTTTCGGTGAAGTACGAGGCCCAATGTGGCCAATAGTATTCTGAAAAACTATTCAATTCTCCAATTCTATTCATATACATATATGCATTTCGATCTTACATATTTCACTTGGCATTTTAGAACAATGTTTAATTATTCGCCAGTCATGTTTTATTTAATTTCATTATTTATTGCAGCGCGCGCGGAATATTTACAAGAATTTAGAAATGTTGATTAGAACGGAGCGCTGAAATAGAAATTGCGAGGACTCGTTTAGAAATTCTACTTCTACAATTGGTCTCTAGACCTTGACCCTTAAGCATCTTACCCTCATCAGCATCCACCTACACTTTATCAGTCTTGTGTACCGTTTTTAGAATTCGCGTTCTCTAAACGGTCACGATCTTTATTTAACATTCATCGAACTTGTACAAATAGTGCAATCGAAAATCAACATCGATAAGTGGAATCATTTGCCGTCGTTTAGAGAAATAAAACTTTCCATTCGAACGTAATTTTTGGAAAGGTATAAAAAGACCTACTAAACAATGTACACATATGAATCTAACTGTAATGAACAATAATCGTTTTAATTTTAATCACTATACAAAGTTTTTAATATTCTACATAGTTGGAGATACTGAAGAAAGAAAAATAATAATAATAAAAAAGCAAATCGATGGAAAATTTTATATGCTATTGAGAAAAGTTTTAAACACACTTTGAGCAATTTATACATAAATGTGTCAATAACGTGGCCGAAATAAATAATTGAAGATACCAGAAAATTTTACTATTCATTCGAGTAAACTTCGAATAAATTTGAAATAATTTATTCACCAATATATCAATAATTCTATTAATGTTTAACGTTTTAAATAGTTGATGTTGTCGACAAATATTGAATTAAAGCAACACAAAATTAATAATAGTAATCATAATAAGTTGATAGAAAATTTTACTTACTATTCAAAAAAAAGTTTCAAACAAACTTTAAATACTTAAAACTTAAATACAATAATTTACACAAATAGTTGAGGATATTGGCGGATGTTGAGTTAAGAAAAAAAGTATATTTAAAATAAGATTCTACTTACTGTCGGGTTTCGGACTTTCATGGAATACTGTCCCAAGTCCAAAAAGGATAATAATCGATGCGAGTAATGAGCGTATCAACATGGTCGATGAACGTATTGCGTCTACTAGAGTGAAACGACTGAAAGAGATGATGTCGTGAATATATTACGTGTCCCCTACTCTCCTGCAATTTCTTCTTATCTATAAGGTCTCTGACCACTACGATTGCTCGCCGGTGTTCGACTATAATATGCAATTACGTTCTCGAGACTCGTCAATTGCTTCAAAGACTTTATTGCTACCGCTTAAACGGATATTCTATTTCTTTCGAAAAATTTACCATATAGTTTATAAATCTTTCGCGAAGAATTTTTATTCGATACTTTCGCAATGAATAATAAAATAATCTATATAAATTTAGCACAAGTGCGAAAGGGTTCATTTTATCGTGCAACTAAAATGATTGTGCTCCCGTTAGATTTGTGAAAGTGAAGAATATACGGAGAAGTTCAGTGCTCCATTATTTTTTAAATAAGTGAGAAATATGGATTACATATTCGTATTATTGAGACGAATT
Source organism: Eucera pruinosa (assembly GCA_028830335.1). NCBI lineage: Eukaryota > Metazoa > Arthropoda > Insecta > Hymenoptera > Apidae > Eucera > Eucera pruinosa. Next base: position 7,305,370 of record JAMYCR010000014.1, on the reverse strand, counting down.
TATGGCTTCGTTTGGAATATAAACTGATCGATTTTAGTTCGAAAAATGAATCGATATTGCGGCAATGCAGATGGCAAAATTAGAAAAACGTGGATTGTTTATTCGTACACCAAATATTCTACTTTTACAGTTTTTGCTATTGTTAACCCTAGATCTACCTGCAATTCAATTATACTTATTTATACTGAGATGATTAAAATGGTAGAATGTTTGCAAAGATGTTTAATGCAAGGAAAATATATATCTTCATTCACACTGTTTATGGAAAGTTACCGAAAATCTTCACAAATGCATCGCTGTAAATTTATGCAAATTTTATATGAAATTGCATTATTAATGGGTCATTTTAAGATTGCGGATCTTTATGCAAATTCAGATTTTCACGACTGAAATTAAAGAAACGAGATATAGAAAGGGGGTTGTGCGTTACCCTTTGAATAATTCGTATTTTAATTTCAATATTTACATTTTCATTTAAATATTTAAATTTCCTAATTAATACAATTAGTATACGTAATCTATTTGCGTAGTAAAAAAAGAAAAAAATTGCACAAGTTTTGTGTAACAAGTGAAACTTTATTCGAGTAACAGTTGTTAATATTTCTATGGGGTGTCCCAAAATAAGTGAACCTGAAACTAACAACTTGAACCCAAAAATTTGGTTCTTCTCCCTTCCCCTCCCCCCCCCCCAAAAAAAACTCACTTATTCAAGCACACCCAGTATGTACAACAATTCGCATAGCATCGAATTAACAGTGATCAATAATAAAAATCGCACGGAGTAATATTGTCTTGAATCTCGCGATCTTCGCAGGAATCGCTCAAATCGAATTGCTCTTTACAAAATACTATTTCTCGCCGTTTCACACTGCGAATGTGAACATTGACATTGTTACGCAATCAATTATTGCATCTACTTTCGAAGAGAAAGGCCCATTGGAAGCGTTAATTATCAAAATGCATCGTTCCTAGCTAGGTCGTTGTTTCTCGATGATTCAGTTCCACGGATGAGTCACCGGACGAGTGAATAAAGACCTCGTCGCCGATTTTTACTTTCCCAGGCACGTATAGTCCGCAGTAGATCCCCATTGTAGGCGCATTCCCCTCGAGGGAGACGCGGTCAGGAACCGTTTGCTCCCTGAAGCTGCGAAAGATCAGAAAGTGATTCCATAAAAGCGCAATTTGTGGCATAGAAATTGCAAATCGTTGATTTCCTTTGTGTTAGGTTGTTTGGAAAATTCGTAGCTGTATTCGCGAATTATTCAAAGCTACTCTAAATTGGTACTCTAAAGGTACTTTATTATATAGTATACAAAGGTAATTAATGATTTTGAGGCTCGAAAAAATTAACGAAATGATGGCACTCTTAACACATTGTTGTCGGGATATTTCACGCGGGCGATATTTTAGCCGCAGCGTAAAAAATTAGAAATTAAACCGTATAACACAATAAATAACAAAAGTAGTATGTCAATATAACAAGTATGTGTGTTTTGGAACTGTCAGAAAGACGATGGTAACATAATCCGTCGTCAAAAAACCCGTATAAATACGGAACTCGACTTCCACTAGCAGCAATGAAAACGGATTTTTACGTGTCCCGCAAACCACTAGCAGTCTAAAAAAAGAACGTATTTATACGTGTCCCGACAACAATGTGTTAATACAATAGTGTGGCGTAAGAAGATGTGGGGTATAATAAGTGGATTGCGAATGTTTATGCATTTATGAAGAATTTAAATATACAGAAAAGAACACAGGAGTATATGTAACATCTTTATAATTATTTATAAATTTTGCCTTAACGCATCTTATCTTTCCTTAAGACACCGATTATTTCTACGTGAAGAGCAACTCAGTATGGTCAACATAACTGTATAAATAGAATTATTATTAATGTCAACAACCACGGTATCGTTCTAGATTTCTTTAGTTCTTTTTATACTTTTAAACGAAGCGTCCAAGAAGTCTCAGTGTTCTTATTAACAAACTGAAAGAAATAGAATCTTAATGGAGGATTGTTTCACCCTCAAAAGACAATTTGTACTCTACTTCGTATATTTTGTACATTTCTTTTTATCGCAAGTATTTTGCAGTGTTTTGCGTACCTACATTTCCCATGAATGCATAAAATGCTCCAGTTTATTAATAATATCATCATTTGACAAAGGTTTGTAAGTAAACAAGTTTCCAATCCTACCAATTACGCAAGAGGAATTCGATTTTAACAAAAATGCTACGAACTTTTCGAACAATCCAATATAATTAGCAAAGATAATAAAGAATATGTTTTCATACGTTTTCAATGTCTTCAATGGCTCCTCTTTGTCCATTACGCCATTTTCTGGGTTCAAACGCACCAGTTTACATCTGCAAATTTAATCAAGTTATTCAATCAATTTTTAACCACTTAACTGGCATTACGAGGTCACAAATGGTGCATTCAATTTTCCGTTTCCTTTGCAATCTACATACATTAAAATGTATACGTCGATTTACAAATCGTGCAATAATATTTAAGTGTAAAATAATTTAATTAAAAAATACGTAACAGCATAAATCTGATTAACAATATAGAATTACAAAATAATATAACTAACATATATAAATAATATTGAAACTTGTAAAGTAATATTATTAAATCTTTACTAAAATTCGTGGCTTGTTTTCTACGTATAATTCGTATAATTGGTAACCACATTGTTGTTAAAAATGCACATCATTCCACGAAACGTTATAAAATATGACAACATAGCGATTAAGGGTTGATTCAATTTATATTATAACAAAGCACAGTATATTAAAAATAAATGATAAATTACGTATTCATTTTCGAAACGTATCGTATATTAACTAGATTCTCCCTAATTTCAAATCTTATATGTCGTTTAAAATATTTACCATGAATTATAAATCTTCTCTCTACGATTTCATCACTTTTTCAAATGTAATTAATTGAATATCTTAATAGATCAAAAAAAAAAAAAAATAAATAAATAATTACCGTGCGCAGGGTTTCACGTTTCTAATCACGACATTTTCACCGATCTTTATCCAGTCCCAATTATCTTCCTCGAATGGTTGTCGCGTGGAGACCAATATATTTGGACGGAATTGTAAAGTAGGCACTGGTCTTCCCAATTTCTCATTAACTTGCTCCACGGATCGTGTAGTCATCAGCATGTAACTCGCCATATCACTAAATAATCCCTAAAATTCGTTCCTTCAATTAATCGAACATGCAAATTAAAGAAACGTTCTATTAACCCTTTGAATGCTACGACCGTACATTCACGGTACAATCTCGAATGCGACGCAGTGTTTGAAAATTCAGTTTTCTTCGAATGCTAAATAGTTAGCGCAAAATGTAACTAAGTATAAATCTACTAATATTGTAATAATTAATAAAAATAACGATACTGATATTAAAGAAAACATATTTGCATGGTTTGCACAAAATAAATTCAGTACCGCGCTGATCTCCCAAAATATGCTAAGCATTCAAAGGGTTAAATGAAAAGAAAATTCAATCGAAATGTCGGAAATAATTACAATATCCTCGTTTCTGAATGTCTTGTACACTTCGGTGAACTTCTTCCATGGCTCCACGAAGGCATTTCTCTTCTTCATCATTGTATATCCTAATCGAAGACCGGAACTTGTTCCAGTCAGGAACCTAAACAAAATTTCATTTCCTTTTAAGAGAAACTCCACCCAATTATTTGTTCCTGAAACAGACTATAGATTAGAAGAGAGTCCTTATATTTTGAAGTATCCTATACGTCTATTTTCATTAATTGCAATACTCGTCATTAGACTGTGGAAAAGTTGAATACGCAGACGCGCATAGAACGCGTAAAATATACAAAAATATAGAAAATATTGAAAGTAAAGTGCATCTTATCGTACCAAGAAGATGAAGCTAATCTGTATTTATGCTCCATTTCTTTATTTGCAATCACAGGGATATAAATTTGCATGAAGACCCACAGTCTACTCGTCATTACGCAATAAGCTATCCTTATGGTATTCTACAGACAAAAGTTTAAAAGCAGTCGTCGGAAGTAAGAGAATTTATTTAATCGAAATGTCCAAGTCCACTATATTTGAAAACTACAATGTCTTTATTCGACTCTATCAAACTATCCAACGCTGCGAAATTTAACCCTGTGCAGACGATGTCAGCAAATAGCTGCCTGGTCATTTGTAGATCCAGAATATTCTAGATACACACCGGTATTTAAACTGTTCAGAACGGAATTGTGTCGCGTGCTGTCTAAATTTCTTGGTGTCAATTTTCACTTCAAGAGAGTAAAAATTCACTTCCATTCGATTCACCATCATTCCATATAAACACATTAATTCTAAACCTATGCAAATTATCTTATTTTTACTACTACCATTGTAGTATTATAGAATTTACAATTATAGTATTTTTTGGCGCGACGGCGTCAATTAATCCTTGTGTAGTCAAGCAAATTATTTAGAGTTCAATGTTACAAATATTTTGCATAAATTTTGATTTAGAAAACGCGAATTAAAAGTATCCAGAGAATAAGGATTCACAATGATTTCTAGATATTTTAGATTTCTAGATATTCATAAGAACATAAAGAAATTATTATAGAAAGCAATAGAAATGGGATAAGGGATGCAATGGAATGGAATAAATCATAAGGTAAAGGGTTAATAAACGCAATTGTTGATAACTGAATAAGAATTCGTTAAGTAAGAAAATTCGTTCAACGTTATTACATCCCATCCGCAAAGAGTTAAATTGATACAAATTAACCCTTTATACACGAAACACAATAATATCGGAACGAATTTCCGCTGAATTATTAACTTTTTGTGCACAGGATTTAATTAATTCTCATACAATTATTCGGAATCGTGTCTATTAACGTTGTTCATTGCAATCTTTTGGTTTAAATACCGCTGTGCCCAGGAAACTAGAAATGATTGGGCGACTATATCTTCTAACATCGTCTGCAAAGTGTTAATTTTCTTTGTCCCTAATGATGTCAACTGAGATGCGATAATTTTACTTCCAAAGATAAAGTCATAATGGAAAATCAATGAAATCTGTGAAATGGCAAAGGGAAAAGTTACAAATGCGAACCTTGATAGCCACTCAGCTGCTTGTGGGCCACAATCGATAGACTTCACCGGCTCTCCCCACCACATAGTGCATTGAACGGCTTCAGACGAGTTCTCCAAACACTTTGGTACCTCGAAGATCACGCTAGGCATCCCCACGGCCTCTAACTTCACCTTGCTATCATCCACTGCTGATAGACTCACTAGGATCATGGTTGGATACTGTCTACCGGTTTGGAAGCGACCAGTTTCCTCGTTGTACACTAGAAACATTCTGATGAACAGCGACGGCGTTCATCTTTCGCTCTCTTGGGATAGGAACGTTAAAGGGATGTTCAACTTCGAAATGCTAGTCGAATAATTCCATCGAAATGTTAGTCGAATAATTCCATCGAAATGCTAGTCGAATAATTTCATCGAAATGCTAGTCGAATAATTTCATCGAAATGCTAGTCGAATAATTTCATCGAAATGCTAGTCGAATAATTTCATCGAGATGTTATTCGAATAAAATTTTGTTCGAAGATTTTATTCGACTAATATGCAACTCTGTTCGTAATTATTATACTGTTTAGAATTGTCGTCGAGTGCAGCGTATTGTCTTTTTAATTAGCAGAGAAATGGTTAATTAGAAAATCAAAATACACTAAGTATTTACCATATATATTGTATTATGTATTGTGTATAGTATTATATATTTACTATACATATATAATACTATACACAATATATATATATATATATATATAGATAATACACTAGAAAAGATATTAGTTCGCAGATAAGTCAACAGTAAATGAAATTTCTTCCAGAAAAGGGACTAGATTTGGAGGAACAGGTGTAAAACAAGTGATACCTGTCTCTGAGAGCGAATTTTCCCTCGTTCTTTAAACAAATTCCATATTCGGTGAATTCACACTCTCTCAGGCTTTTCCCACGTCCAGATTTCAATGGGTACATGTATAACTCTTGAATCTGCCCCACTTTCACCCATTTTGCTTCAGATAATTCGGGAATAGTGTCCTTCTTCACGCACTCCGCTTCGTTGACTTCGTGATTTATTTCATTCTCACTGTTCACAACATTTTCGTCGTTTCTTACATTTTCTGGCTCTTCCGTTTTGTCTGTTTTCGATTGTCTCCGCTTTCCTGCGTTTCTTTTCACACCCCATACTACGGCCACGACGATGATCGCGAAACTGCATGTTATCACGATGGTCGACCGCCAATCCTAAAAAAGAGAAGCGATTTTTAATCGTTAGAAAAATTCCGCAGAGTATTTGTTAATTTTTGTAGAATTTATGATAGCAACGGAATTTAAGTATATTAATAACAGTGTAACGGAAGATAATTTAAATCGAAGTCATGATTTTCAACTGAAATAATGAGAATAATAGTGAATAAGTTGGGTTCTTATTCAATTCGAAACTTAATTTAATTTTGATTTGAGTTCAACAATTATTCTTGAATACGATAAAAAGGATTTAATTATGGGAACATTATAGGGATTGTTAATTTTTGTAGAACTTGTAATAGCAAGGGAAATTATGTCTATTAATAATTATATAATAGAAAAAAGTTTAAATCAAAATAACGATTCTGGGATGAAGCAATAAAAATAATAATTAATACATTCAATTCTCATTTAATTCGAAACTCATTGTAATTTTGATTTTAACAATTGTTTTTGCAGAGAATCCACGAATAGAATAAAAAGAATTTAATTATAGGAATATTATGAGAATTGTTCATTTTTGTAGAATTTGTAATAGCAAAAGAATTTAGATATAATAATAATGGTATACAAGATATAATTTAAATCAAAATAACGATTCTTTAATGAAATAGTAAAAATAATAATTAATACATTGCATTTTTATTTAATTTGAGACTTAATTTAACCATGATTTTAACAATTAGGTTCGCAATGAATCTTTGAATAGAATGAAAACGATTTAATTGTAGAAATATAATGGAAATTTCAATTTTCTAATTATTAAAGTTTTTCCTAAAATGTTGTTTGCTGATGAACAAATGTTTATGGTTCTATTATAGTGCTACGCTATAGTTATATTGGATATTGTTAGAATCAGACAACTTGGGTCGTAATTTTCCTCGGGCAAATTAGATAAGATTCAATTAGTTATCCGTTTATTTGCAATGTTTTTAATAGTTCGGTAAATTTTCTATGAAATTCCACAAGTAAACGCATCAGAAAGCTTCCACACAACTGTTTCGAAACCAAGTTGTCATTTGAGAAGTTGAAGAAGCGTGAGACGCGTGCCACTACAATCGAGTATTGTGCCATTGTTTCCTAATCAAATTCCCCGTCTGAAGAGGCTTACGACGGCTTACTTATTTCGTTGACGTTTTTGATCGTCCAACGTACTCAAACGTATTATCTATGTCAAAAACATTAAACAAAAACCAATTCATAAACTACATTTCATATGCATATCCTTATATTATCACCAAAAATTTTATTGAATATTAAAGTAAATCGTCTGTTATTCACTAAAATACTATTATTACTACAAAACTAATCAAATAAATTAAATCGACTGCTTTGATTCATAAAGTATTCCTGCATATTAATATCCATATTATCACTAAAAATTTCATCGAATATTAAAGTAAATCGACTGCTTTAATTCATAAAGTAATTTTCCATATTCATATCCACATTATCACTGAAAATTTGATCGAATATTAAAATAAATCATCTACTATTCACTACGATACTACTATAACTAAAAAATGTATCAAATAGAAAACTAAATTAATTACTTTAATTCGTAAAGTTTTTTTCCGTATTCATATCCACATTATCACTAAAAATTCATCGAATATTAAAATGAATCAACTATTCGCTAATACACTATTAAATTAAGTCGACTATTATTCTATAAAAATCTTAGTACATATAAAAGAAATTCGTTAAATATTAAACTACTATACATGAATTAAGGCCTCACTATTGTCACGTCACGTGAAATCACATGATTTCAGTTTACAATCGTAGAGCGAGAGAAAGAGATAGATAATTTATGTTTTCATCTCTCTCTCTCTCATTCTACGATCGTCAACTGAAATCATGCGACATCGAGTGAAGCAACAACAGTGCGACCTTGCGTTTACTATTCTTTCAATTATTCCGAAAAAAAAGTAAACGTTGAAGCACGATTTATCATGTGAGCGCTTAACCATATGTTCAAACTCTAATTGCATCACCTTGACACGGAAAAGACCTGATAAATAGAAAATAAACTTGTATCACAGTTTCTATAGGAATAAAACGATTAAAGTATAAAAATATTATTTTATTTCGAGGTCAGATAAACAATCTTTTGTAATTTTGTAATTTACGCACGATGAACAAACTTTTTGTAGATCAATGAGTTTGTTGCCCGTAAATAAAATAAAATAAAATAAAATTTTATTCAATATACATAACATAGAAACTAATTCAGTGTTAATTAAAAATTGTAATAATTAAAAGAATACTGTACCGGTCTCTTCAATATACAGGGTGTTCGCGGTAATTTGTACCAGCGTTTTTTTCGTAAACGGTAAACATTAGAAAAAAGTGGAAGAGGAGGAAGTTATACTATATTTTACTGGCAATATGATAGCGTATCCCGATATTTTATATTTTTAATATCTTTCGAGAAACAAAGGTGACCTTCATTTTTTTATATGGAATGCTACATATTTTTTTACATCGTATGAAAGCGTGCATTAAGACGAGTTCAACCATGTAGTATACTGTTGTCTTCAGGGTCATGCAAGGGCAGAAATAAAAGAAATACGTTTAACATTTCGTAATATTGTATTTATTAGTATGTTCTAGTGATAAGACTCCGTATGGTGCTCAATGTGACTGCTGCTGACTGTGTGAGTGTTTACTTTTTCGGAAGACAAGGTTATTCCTTTAACTTCAGTACATTTGTGAGAAACAACCAGGAATGATTGGCCTTGTTATAATTTCATAAAGTACTTATTCAATTTAACGCGTTTAACAATACGTTACCATTATCTATCGTTATTCTACTCAGGAAAAAGTAGATATGTTACAGATTTTTTTCGAGTGTAATAAAAATAATAGACAAAGTAAATTAGTGTACGAAGAAAGATATCCACGGAGAGTACAACCCAGTGAAACTCAGTTTCTCCATCTCAATAAACGTTTCAGTGAAACAGGATCTGTAGAGTCGAAACGTCAAAGGATCCATCGAATGGCTGTTTCAGAAAACAAAAAATTAGAAATACTTCTTCATTTTCAAGAAGATCCATCCATTTCGATAAGAAAAGTAGCCAGACTATGCTATGTTTCAATTGCATCGACACATAAAGTTCTAGATTTGTACGGTTATGAACCTTTCAAATATCACAAAGTACAAAGTCTACAGGAATCTGACTATCCACGGCGTACTGAATTTTGTAATTGGTTTATAACAAATAACGTGAACGATTCCACTTTTTATAGAAAGATATTATCGACTGATGAATCCAGTTTTGATAATAACATCGTGTGTAATCAACATAATGCTCACTTTTGGGCGACTAAGAATCCCAAATTGAAAAAACAGACAAATGTCCAAGTACAATACAGAACAAATGTTTGGTGTGGAATTATTGATGACATTTTAATAGGCCCATATTTTTATACTGGAATTCTAAATGGAAATAGGTATTTACATTTTCTAAATTGTGTATTTCAAAATTATTCGGAATCACTGCCATTGTTTCTTGTACAAGACATGTACTTCCAACAAGATGGGGCTCCTCCTCATAATTGTAGATCGGTAAACAATTGTTTGCATAATATGTTTGACAATAAATAGACTTATAAAATGGCCTGCAAGATCCCCCGATTTGTCACCGCTAGACTTTTTTTTGTGGGGATACATTAAAGATATCGTTTACGCTACACCACCGAGAAGTTTGGATGACTTGTAATCTAAGATAAAAGTAGCGTGTGCATCCATATTTAATGCAACATTGTCAGAAACTACCAGAAATGTGGTCAGCAGGACTCAGAAATGCATTCTTGATAATGGAAGTCACATTGAACACGTTATGTAATCTTATCACTACAATATACTGATAAATACAATATTACGAAATGATAAACGTATTTCTTTTATTTCCGCCCTTGTATGACCCTGAAGATAACAGTATACTACATGGTTGAAGTCGTCTTAATGCACGCTTTCATACGATGTAAAAAAATATGTAGCATTTCATTTAAAAAAATGAAGGTCACCATTGTTTCTCGAAAGATATGAAAAATATAAAAAATTGGGATACACTATCATATTGGCAGTAAAATATAGTATAACTTCCTCCTCTTCCGCTTTTTTCTAATGTTTACCGTTTACGAAAAAAACGCGGTACAAATTACCGCGAACACCCTGTATATTTAATATTCTGAGGGAGAAGGTACACAGAAACCAAAATCAATCATCAAACTGTAACCTAGTTTTATTATAGAACAACGACCCAAAAGAATCATCAACAATAATGAAAAGAAAATGAAAAGTTGTACCACAAGTTCTGTTCTGTAATACAGTGTTTTAAAATAAGGAAAACAATTTGCCATACTTAATCCAGTCACTTAGTAGTTTACGTTATCTCCGAACTATGATCCAGTTTCACCGTTGTATAATCAAACGCCGCCCATAATAATTAAGATATGAAAAATTACACTACAATAATTTCGCTTAATACTTAACATTATCTTTAAACTGTGCTCCAATGAAAGCAAAACATTTTTTCAAAAAAGTAAATCCATCTAAACTATGCTCCAATTTCACTATAGAAGTATCGCACAAACAAAATCCACCCATAATAATTAAACAAGAAAAAATGAAACAAAAATTTGTATTACAATATCCTAAAATAAAGAACCAACTTTTCGAAAAATCAACCCAATTACTAAATATTTAACACTATCTTTAAACTATGCTCCAATTTCACTATAGAAACATCGCACAAGCAAAAGCCACATGTACTAATTAAAAAAGGAAGAATTACACCATAATTTCTATTACGATATTCTAAACAATATCCTAAAATAAAAGTCCAACTTTTCTAAAAAAATCAATCCAGTCACTTAATACCCAACATTGTCTCAAAAACTCAAAACGATGATCGAAATTCACTAAAGAAACACCACACGAGTAAAGAAAATTGCACCACAGTTTCTATTACGATATCCTAAATAATAATCTAAAAATAAACACCCACCTTTTCGAAAAATCAATCCAGTCGCTTACCACCTAACACTATCTCAAAACGCTATCACTATATGATCCAGTTTTCACCAAAGAAACATAACGCGAAGAAAATCTACCCGCGATAATTAAAAACAAATAGCACTTTACACTTTTACCATTTCTATTCCACGATACGTGATATGGTAAAATTTTGTAAAACAAAAATTGAAAGTAAAAGCAAAGGAGATACATACCGGATGTCCTTGCATGATCCTCGCGGTCCCGGCAGTGTTGCAAGCGGACGTTTCCGACTCAACCGCGTTCCTCTCTCATTTGTGACTCTTGGATGTGCGTCGCGGCTGATATTATGCAATAACCCGGCTTCTCGCCGCCTCCCTCTTCGCAACTCTGCGAATTTATCAGGCGCAGGCTTCTATCGTAGCCGATTATGCGCGGAACGCGCCAGTCGTTGTCCAGAAACCGACTGAAACACGCTGGCGATTCACTCGCGGTGAATGCTCGTTTTTATCACCGTCAACCGATAACTTCTTTTTATCTGGATCGAAAGCGGAATCTTAGTCGAGCCAGGAAATTTTGGCCGCGATGATAAAACGTACAGAATGTTCCAAAAGGTGTAGTACAATCGGGTAGAAGATTATTATTGTATACGTGGAAAAATAAGTGCAAAATATGTTATTCAATTCTCTTGTACGATGTTTCGTTATGGAAACATTATAACCGAATTTGAAAATTGAAACACACGGGAATACGTGTGTGGCGGCTCTTCTGCACCCACCATTAGAGGGACATAGGAAATAGGACTTGCTCGAAAGCTCTCGCTCCAATTACCTCGTCCATATACATGTACATATATACTGCCTTTAATTTTCCTTTCAATATCCCAGTGTCTAAGGCGGGGCCTGCTAAGTAGACTTACTGATGAGTCCACTAGCAGGCCCAGGACGAAAACGCGCAACACCCTTCCTTTTTCCTATCCTATCCCCTCTCCACAGCTACACACGTGCAATTGTGATTGTAAACTCGCCCTTATTCACGAGTTTTAAGTGCTATCCCATAAATGTTTAAATTCGATTGTTTCGGAAGCGAAGCGTTATAGGAACAAAAATTGTGTTGTATGTTTGTGGCGACTCTCCTGCACCTACCACTAGAGGGACATACGAAATAGGACTTTCTCGAAAGCACTCGCTCCAACTACCTCGTCCATATACATGTATGTATATACCGCCTTTAACTTTCCTTCCAATATCCTAACCTCTAAGGCAGGGCCTGCTAGGTAGCCTTACTGATAAGTCCACTATATCAGGCCCAGGACGAAATGCAACACCGTTCCTTTTCCTATCCTATCGCCTCCCTACAGCTTCACATGTTTTAAACTTATTTTTCTGTATTAACTAAAGAAAAGTCCAAGGTGATCTGGTTTAGTTCTTGCGAAGTTTTCTCGACAATTTCCATTGAATTTATACATCTATAGTATTAATTTTTAATTGATATGAAAATTAGCAGGTGGTTCGATATGGGTGTAATTCAGAAAATAATTCCAAATTTTTGACACGGTAGAGTAGTTTCCTCTTCTACTTTATTGCGTATTTAAAAAATTAGGGTTAAAGTATTGTAAACTACTGAAAGTGAAAAGATTATCGTCGGTATTACATTTTGACAACACTTACTAGGGAAACCTAGTAGGTGGTTCGATATGGGTGTAATTCAGAAAATAATTCCAAATTTTTGACACGGTGGAGTAGTGTAAATTTGATTAGCACATTTTATAGTACAACTTTCGAGTTCACTTCGCACGTGAATTGTAAATGTAGAAGCGTCTGTCTGCGTATGTGTCAATAACGGAATTATTATTGTCTCGCTAATTAGTCGAGCAAGAACGTGATGTGAATGATGCAGCACGTGTACATACGCGACGAATATTATTCTTATCTCGGTCACAGAGAGATTAGTGTACTCGGTATTTAACGCGGTACGCTCTATGTACTTGTAACATAATAAATTACAAAAATGGAGAAACAAAATTTGGCGCTAGAGTCTTGAAATATTTATTAGGTGTACACAAATTAATTTTGCGTCTTCAGGATTTCATAAGATTTATTATGAAATTAATTTGATATTAAATTGGTATTAAATTGATATTAATTTGATATTAAATTGATATTAAATTGATATTAATTTGATATTAATATTTATTCACAGAAAGTAAAAAATATGTACAGTTTTAATGTTTAAAATTTTCAGCATTTACGAAGCAAATTTATCACGTGAAAAATAGTAAACCAGCGATTTCGAATTGATAAAGATACCAACAGTTTAAAGATAAATGCTTGGAATTAATTTGTACACCAAAGAAATATTTCTGTTTCTTTATTGTGGTTAATTAAACATAAATATTTTTATTACAATAACATTATTCATTATCACGTGGGCAAATTACATTTGCTAATATTTATTATACATGCATAGGCAATATGCTTATTTCGCTTAAATTAATTTCATTAGAAAACATTCGATAAAAATTTCTTTTTCAATATATACATACATCTTTTTCTGAAATATTAATTCCAATTATTATAATTAGAACATACGTTTTCGATAAATACTAATTCTAGCTCTTTTCAAAATACTAATTTCAATTCTTATAAATAGAAAATAACAAAAAACAAGGATAATACAAGTGTATCTTTTAAAATACTTTTCCTTTGAGCACAAAGAAAAGGAGTTTAGTTGGTTCAACGTCGAATTTGATTAGAATCTAAAGGATTAACAAATTTTCCGATGCGTTCATTGCAAAAATTCAACATGCAATATCATTGGTCTTCTTTTTTGTTTGCTGCGTTAAGCATCGTATCGAGAATAGGATTTAGAAACGCTAAACTTGGAATATAGTAATTCGGACTAGCTTCTTTGTTTTCTTCGGCGTCTTCTATTCTATCCAAACCTGTCTCGACGAATAATTTTTGAAATCCGCACATTGTTCCAAATTTCATATCGTGCTGCATCCTGAAACCGCGAATACGAAGAAAAAGAATTAACCGAATCCGTAAATTCTAGTAGCGTTTTAGTTCGCGTAATTATTTATGCAAAATATGCTTACGAGTCTCCAATAAATAGGCATCTTTTGGGATCTTTTATGTTACACGCTTCTAGAACATAATCTCTCAGAATTTCACTAGGTTTTGCGCACGGTGTTGGCGATCTTCCACTATATTTAGTAAGTACATCAATCAACGGACCGGAACCTAAATAAAAATCAAAGAAAACGTTTGATACGATCGATTAGATCTTGCTAACCCTTTACCCTAAAATAACGAGTGACACTCGTTCTATGAATTATGCTACAGCTTCAACAAAAACGCCTACTGTCAAGGATGACAATTAATTTAAACTTTGTGTTACAATACGAAGTTGTAGAATCAATATTTCCTGTAATATCCTAATGATTTGTACGTGACACGATATAAAAATAGTGATCAACTAACGCTAGACTAAATAGTTAATAAAATAATTGTAAGGCAAAGCGTTAAAGAAATTACCGAATAAATCGATTTATTAAATTAATGAATGAAGTATTTAAATATAATAATAATAATAATATATATATATAATCTTAATTATATATATCCGTAAATAATCTTGAAGTATTTTATGTGTATTTAAATTTGTAAGGTAACTTAAAGTGGTTCAATAATTGAATAAAAACTTGAATATTCCAACTTAGTATTTAAACATTCACTATAAAATGAATCAACTTATTGATTTCATTCGGTGAAATACTTAAATCCGTAACGAAGTAAACTTAAACAGGCTCAAGAATGAACTTCATGAATCAATAGTTAAACCAGCACCTATTTGCATAAATCAATAATTAAATAAATACTTAAATACTCGTTTAACGTTTAATTTAATACTTAAATACTGGAAAACCCAATTAAATACGGAAATTATTATTTAAAAATCAAAACAAATCTCTAATTCAATGTTTAAGTAAATAGTTGTATATTTGAGTACTCAAGTGAATAATAATTAACGGCTGTATAAGTACTAGCTTAATTATTCTTAATATCGTATGAAGCATTTAAGTGTCATTGTCAGATAAGTATTCGATTAAGTATTTAAGTAAACACTTGACTTAAGTCACTATTAGATTAAAGTGTCATTCCATAGTCGATTTGTAAGAATTAAGCGTATTTATGACTCAAAATACCTATGATTCTCTTATTGACACCATAGACGGCCCATTCATCCTGAGCACCGCAGAGATAAAGTACGTCTTTCCTCTTTAAGCAGGAAATGGCGAATGCTAATTTTCCCCAATCGAAGTATAGGGAGAAATCAACGATTACTGCTTTAACCGATGGTCGATCCTGCACAGCCATCACCGTAGCCATCGCGTTTCCTTCTACAACCTCAGGCTAAGGGAAAACAACGCTTCCGTTAAGCAATTGCAAAGTTTCAACCCTTTCGTTACGGTAAAATTGCTCGCGCTGCTGCAAATCCACGCATTGTCGTTGCGAACAATGCGAAGTTTGCTGTTTTACAAATTAGTGATCTTGTTATCAATTAATCCTGTATTTCCTGTGTAATCCAGTATTTTTTTAGTTTATTCAACATTGTAAAATATTTCATAGCGTAAATAATAAAAAGAAAGAACAACTTGACAGTTGTTCACAGTTCTATGTTCGAAATAACAATGTTTGCTTTTGTATCTTTATCAGGGATTATTTTATTTTCATGAGTCATTGCGTGGATTAAAAATGTCAGGTATTTTTTAGTTGGAAAATGAAACGACAAAAACGTGGCAAATAAGCTTCGGCTTAATTTTACTTACGTTCGCCGGGCATACTTTAATCCCTGCATTAATTAAAGTTTCTCGAAACGGCTTCGAACTGATTACGAATGCCTCGCCGGAAAATTGAATCTTCTTCAGGTAACCGCAAACCACTTTTGCCGTGTTTAACACTTGTTCCTTAATAAAACAGATAAGAATCCAAAGTCACGAAATAATAATGTAAAGGAATAACAAAAATGCTACGAGAAAAAGAAAGAGATTAAAAAAAATCCTCAACAAATTTTAGAAGATTTCGTATTATATCGATAACTAATTAAGGGTTTTATTTTACTCCCGATCGATTTGTTTGAATTTGTTTAATTTCTCCATTTTACGATAGACGCTATGAATAATCAAACTGTTATTTCAAATCGAAATCTTCGAAACGAGATACTAAGGAACAAACAATTACAATAATGTTTGACGTGGATAAACAGTTGCAAATAAGAATTATACAACATCGCAAAAGTAGATAATGACGATTCATTGTTGTTTCATGTTATCATTCGTGACTCTTTTGTAGAACTTGGCCAAACATATCAACTTGACGTTTGATAAAGTGAAAAGGAACAACATGAAATTTTTCATATTAGAATAAACATAGGATTCAGATTAATCTAGCTGTCTCTAAGCTGCGCAACTATTTTGTTTTTAGATTATTAGAACCGCTGGCAATTACACAAAAATCTTAGTCGTAACCAAAATTTGAAATTTATAAAATTACAATATAGGACTTAGGGCAATTTAGTCCTGAGTCATGCAATTATTTTTTGCAGACTATTTTGTATATACGTATGCAGGCTGCTTCTTTTATCTTGCACATCTTAATATCTTCATTGTCTTTGTCGTAACGCAAAAATATGTCAGAACAAATTTGCTCGGTTCAA
Organism: Eucera pruinosa; assembly: GCA_028830335.1. NCBI lineage: Eukaryota > Metazoa > Arthropoda > Insecta > Hymenoptera > Apidae > Eucera > Eucera pruinosa. Next base: position 7,288,314 of record JAMYCR010000014.1, on the reverse strand, counting down.
AGTTAAGAACATTATGACTCATGTTTTCCTTTCTTGTTTAATGTCGTATTTTCCAAGTCGATCAAGTTTAAGGTCGTCACAATTTTTTGCACATTAACATCTAGCTTTAATGATTTTACGAATTTAACGACTTAGGACATTGAGATCTTTAAATTACCTTGAATAAACAACAATGACGTCAGTTTAAAGGCAACCAAAAAATTCAATAACTTCGGTTTTCCGCGAGTAATAAATATATTTATTAAATAATTCGCCATTATTTAATAATCGTCAAATAATCGCCATGTTTGTCGCGATTTTCAAATCACAAGGTTGGCCACTAATAACGCATTCTTTCCTCTGGGATTTGACAAACAACATTTGCGGCAGGTGTAACCGTGAGTATATGTACATAAAATGGCAGAATAACTGTTATATCTCACTAACTAGCATTACTATATGTCCCGAAATCTTGGCTCTATTTCATATAAACTTCCCACCGACGTCCACTAAAAATAACATCCTTCTTAGACAGGAATTTCACCGCACGCGATATGGCGAATTTAATTGTATAAATCGCGTACGTATTAATGTTAACCTACGTTGCGAAGCATTAGATATGTTTCCATCGTTCAATCGTATTAAGCGTCAGTCGATTCGCGACGCGTCCGACGACGCGACGTCTAAATACTTTTGTTCTCTTTTTTCTTTATCCCGTTTATCGAACAAATAAACTAGCGAGGAAAACGGATTCGTGCTGTGAAAATCAACTCACCGGCTTTATAATAAGCCCGCCTTGCCGCGTTTTTTCGCAGTATCGATCCACGGTTATAGTGTTGTTATTCGACGCTAGATACAGCCTCTTTCCAAGCTCCTGCATCTTGCTGAGCGTGGCCATTGCTCCAGGAATTGGCTGCTCCAGATACCAAATAACACCTGAAAACAAATCGCCATCGAATCGTTTCATTCCTCGTAAACGAACTTAATCAAATAACACGAATCGTCGTAATAACAATATTAGGTGCACCAATAAGTAACGCATTACATTTTAACCCTTACGCACTGTTCAAACAAGTATCGTGTTAACCCTTTGCACTGGAGAGTTATCAAAACTCGTTGATTTTATTCATTTATCGAAACGCTCAATTTTATACAAAAATTAATGGATGCGAACGGTAAAAGTAAGAAGACGAAATTTACAAGTATCGATAGATGGTCAAATTATTTTACAACAGACGTATAAAAATCGTAGAGACAGAGAGCAACAATTTTGACGGCTAACGATAAGAGTCGCTTTTCGAGTGCAAAGGGTTGAATACAATAAACAAATACAATGGAAACTCGCCATCGCAATCCGACAAGATCACGTCGAAGGAGTTCAAAAAGTCCTGCACTTGTTCCACGGTCGCCTCAGCTAGATTTACGGGGTCCACGGTGATTTGATGGAACGAATCGTTGCGAGTCATGTTGTCGGTTTCGTGAAACGTAAATTAGGCTGGATAACTGTAGCACGTAGACTGCGTGGGTCGCTCGATGCAATTCGACTGACTGGTAGCTGGCGATCTTCTTAAGGAAACCCCGGTATCCATGGTGATAACGTCACCGATAAGCGCCGACACGCTGTTTATGCTTCTTTCCGCTTTTTTTTTCTTTTCTTTTCGATACGCTGCCCCGTTGCTGTCTCACACGGTGAATGACATATGCGTACTTACGTATAGGTAGAGTTAAACTACCGGACGCATTACGCGATAGTTTTGGGAATACTGACGCATGTCTCATCAAGAAAGCTTTGGTATCCTTGTAAGGAAGAATCGTTTATCATTTTCGGCTATTATTAGTTTCTGGTCATCGACTTACTTTTGGCTATTATTGTATAAAGAATGGAAAAGTGGGGAGTAACAATTCGAGTAATCGTTATTGTCGTCCGCGAATATTTAAATATCGATTAAAAAGGAGGATGACAAAAGCAGATATGAAAGATAAAGTTTAGAAAAACTAATAAAATCGCGTTTAAAGGAGAAACGAGGCGAATACTCCGCGTGAACAACGATTAAGAAATACTTTTTACCATGGATACTGAAATAAATTATATTTTTTGAAAACATTTTTTCACGGTTCATCAAACATTGAATTGCTACTCGGAAATATTACAAAAACATGAGGTAGCAAGTTTTGCCACTTGACCTCAGAATTAAAGAATAGTCTTGGTGTTTTCAAACGTGAGCAGTTTTTCATTACAACCACAGATGTATGTATGTATGTGTTCATAGCAGTCAAAAGATTACGAAAAGTTGTAACGTTAACTCGTTACGAACGTTTTATGTAAGCGAATGACTATAAGTTTCCCTGATAATTTATTCGAAGTTTAACGAGTCGAAGTCAGGTCGATTTTAAGCTGCCTACGTACCTGGAAATATTCAACCGGTTGTTTTTCGGCAAGTGCGCAACCGTGTTTAGCAGCTATTTCTCGATCCCATTCACGAATGTACTCTAAATTCGAATTTATTCTAAACGGATTGTTTGGCTCGTATCGGTGCAGGTTATCACCGACATCCTTCTTTCTTGTTCGGTTGCCAAAAGACTTCGGGATTCATAAATTTTATGAGGTCGCGACACTCGTTCCTTTCTGTGCCAGAGAAGGTAAGCTTTATGTCAAGTTCGAGTAAACATTTTCCAGTGACGATTGCCAGACTTATAATCTGACGAAACAGTCGAAGATAGCCGGAACTTTTTCAAATAATACGATTTTAGTTGGCAAAAATGTAACGTAACGCCTGAAATCATGAATTATTCGTATTAATGTTAGAGAAAGTGGTTTAAATATGGACTAGTTAATTGTATAGGGCTTATCAAGTGCGGCCCTGTGTCAGGAACGGTGTAGAATCTACAATTAAAGGACGAATAAAGTTGTACAGAAGAAATGATAACCATCGTTTGTTGCATTAACGTGTTCTATTGCAAACAGTGCCATTGTTACGAATTTCGTGATCCTAAAGGTTTTCACAGGTATGTTTGTTTCGTCGTTCTAATAATTACACGTTGAATCAAGAATTAATTTGCTAACAGCACTATATTACCAACATTGAGAGCTTTTTTATCCATTATCAATAAAACGAACAGTTTTCCGAAGAGAACGATAGCTTTCATTTTCATTTTAGGTTCTTTTACGCACATTAAAAAAAGGAAAATTTTCACTGCTACTTTAAATTTGTAAACAGTACTTTCGTTCAACCCATTTCTACTCTACGTCGAAAAGTTAATATGTTATAGGTATACAATGATACGTAAACGATTAGATATATTCCACAGGTTGGACAATAAGCGTTTTCAAATAAAAGTAGCAGTCCATATTTAGACCATTTTATCTAGTAATAATAATGATTTATTTATGAGCATTGACCTTTACGGGCAATAATTATAAATTAATAAATAAAGAACGTTACAAATCTGTAGATATTTAGTATGTTAGCGAGGTTTTCCTTTTTCACATATCGTTCCTTTAGCGGTTCTGGGGTAAGTGCCGTGAGGTTCATCGCAGTCCTCTTACCAAATCGCACCCTTGCCTTCCCCACTCCGTGGCCAGCTCCTCAAGAACGGAAAACCTTATTGTTTACAGCAAGTCGGACTGCTTGCTATCTCTTTCTAAATTCATAAATCAGTCCCAACGGTCGATGGCTTGGGGACCCAACGTGGTCGCCAGCCATCGCCCGGTTTCTGACTTTTCAAGTAACCGAGACGCCGGACATCGCGGGGCGATGTCTGGATAGTATCAGGCGCTAGGGCACTTTCCCCGGCCCCACGTAGTCTAACTCTTTGCGGACGAGAAGTAGTAACACTTGCGAGAGTACTTTATTCTTTAATTCCACGACTTTGAGTTTTCACGCTTTTGAGTTCGAAACCATTTCATTTCCAACGATTTCAAATGTTCATTATTACGTTAAGTATTCATTGCATTAAGTTTTGTGCTTTAATAGTCGACATGGGTTCGGAAAGCCAAAAAATGATTAGGCGACTATTTGCCGACGCTCGTCCGCAAAGGGCTAAGTCCCAGAAGTAAATCAGTCACTGGCAGACAATGCGTCGCTTGCGACCCTTAGCCGTCTGCAAAATACACGGACGCTAACAAGTAAATATGTAGATGTAATTCTACAGACTCATCTTTAATTATTTTTATTATCGTATGCATATATCGGATTGTCATTATTGGCACAGAATTTTGTATTAGAATATAATATAGGATATACTATATATGTATATATTATATAAGATATAACATATAATAATATTATACATATTATATATATTATAATATTATATATATTATAATAATATTATGTATATATTATAATATTATATATATTATAATAATATTATACATATTATATATATTATAATATTATATATATTATAATATTACATATATATAATATTATATATATAATTGATATATATATATATATTGTTTCTAACCTTATATATATTATAGAATATATTTATGCTGATATCATTTCCATATTGATAAAAATTGTCCTCGCCTGTACACGAAGTATCGCAGCGAAAATGTTGAAAATACACGAAATGGAATAACAATGGGGAACGTTTGGGTTAACAGAATTTTAATTTATTAAGTTTCCTTCCCTAGGCGTCAGTATCTTGATTCTCATTTACAAAGGTTTCGTATGACTGTAGTGGTAATTCAACTAACAATCGACGATAGTAGTAATTAATCAGTAACTGTAATAATAATAAGGAGAAGGACGATCATAAGAATTATAGTACAATAATAATAATAATAATAATTCGTAATTAATGTATTAGATTCGAAAAATTGTACCTTATAATAGTCGTATTGTCTCCACAGTCTTTCGATGTTTCGTTTATTCATTTATGGTTAAAAGTTAAAATTCGCCCTCGTTCTTCGATGACGAGCCGCAATTGACTCAAGAAAACCAAAAACCAAAACGAGATATAAAAATGTAAAGAAAATAAGATGGAATTAAAGAGGGAGAAAGAGAAGGAGAAGAATACATTTTACGTTTTCACAGCGATGTAAAAATTACCAAATTGCCAGCGTAAAATTATTTATAGTAACCAGTAATCTGACTAGAAAATCAACTGTTTCTACAACAAATTTTTAGAGCCACTCAAGACTGCCACTAAATGGTGATAAGTTTAATTTAGTTGGATCTAATTTTATTCGCATTCATGCCAACACAACTGAATATTCATAGATTGTACCTATGCCGTAACTAAAATAAAAAAAAACAGTTGGACTTAATTAATTAGTTCCTAAATAACGAAATAGATATAGTGGTTTACAAATACTTTCTGTAGCCACTGTGCAACTTCTAATACCACACGCGGATTAGGCATGAACGGATCCAAAATAGTGGTGGGTAAAAGTTGAGAAATAGTGTCGCTTTCAAAGTAGGCAACGAGGAAGATGAAAAATAAAATACCGTTTAACTAAGTCCAATATTCGTACAACAGGGATTGAATTATTTGCTAATTATACTACCATCGACGAAGCATAGGATAGATTATTCATTCTCGTATAAAATCATTTTGCTTCTCTTACCATTACAGTTTAGACTTACTGGCTTAGAATAGAATAAAACAACAACGTTTTTAACTCGATAGGAATTGTAACTAAATATTGCGACACATAATTGCCCTCTAAAATGCAAATCTATAATAATGTGTACATATTGTATAACGTTATGTAATCGAAATTCCATCATTTATCTCTATATTATCTTTATAACCAGAACTTTATTCACATCTATTATAAAAGAGATTACAATTAAGTCAGAATTTTCGTTTCAACCTGAAACCAAGTTATTAATAATTACTGTGTAAATGACTGACGTCAATTCAATGATAAAGAAAAAAGAAAAAGAATGGAATAACGCGGTAATATGCAAATTAAATTAATTTCGACGAATGTCAATATTTGGATTTGCTGTTTTTAAATTACATGTCATTGTACAGGATTAATGTTATCAACTTTGATACTTCGATTGAATATAATTCTTAAAATTATCACTCTAAATTGTACGAAGTGTAAAAAAAAACCTCTGCTTTCTTCGAACGTTTAATTCTCTATAACCAGAATTTAATTTACTTTTTTTGTGAACAACATTGCAATTAAATCGAACGTTTCATTTCAACTTGGAAACCTGGAATTAATACGCACTGTATAAGTGACTGGCGATCATATAACGATACACAGAAAATAATAATACTTTGATATAATGAAGAATAATACTATGATATGCTAATGAGATAAACGCCAACTAAGTTAAATACATGGATATGTAATTTTGACATCGCGTGGAATTACCAACTTTGATGATCGAGTTTAATTTGAATATTCAACGCTAGGTTTACAGACATTGATCGCATAATTTGACAGGTTTCCAGAAGTATATGCATAGTGTATTTAAATACTCGAAATTAGAAGAATTACGATACGTATTCATATCATTAGATCAATTGAAGTCAACAGAAATGACTGAAAAAGAATATTTTTTATCTTTCACTTTCATCAAATTCAAAATGCGTCAAATTAAACCTACCGTTAAAATAACCATTCGAAACCTTCGTTCTTTTTTACGATCGGAATTTCAGTTCGAAGTTTACGACGTTTCCCATAAATTAATGGTCTATCCTGTACTTAGTCGATGGTGGTGGTAAGTGAGCAAAGAGTTTAAGACGAAAGAAAACAAACTTGTATATGTAGTAACTGCTTTTTATTCGTCCGGGAGACGCTCGAAACACGTTTTTTTTTTTTTTTTTTTTTTTTTTTTTTTTTTTTCTCTTTAATCATATAGCATTCCGGATCTCTTCCAGGGATCCGAAATTTACACATAAGGTTCCTTTACACTTCCTTTCTCTGCACCAAGCCTCAGGTCCATGACCGAACGCTCGAGATAATCGTTGCACGCGGTTACAAGCGATTTCACGACCAATAGGAAATGATCGGATCCAAGAATCTTTATTCCGTTAACCTCTGCATCCGTTTAACCCTTTATTTATTTATTATTAGCGCTATATACCGTGGGTCTAATTCTAGATTTTTCCACTACCACGGGGACGGGATGTCTCCGAGGTTTTCATTTGGTTAGATTAGATTATTTACTCAACTTGTAATTTTATCTGAACTAAGATGGTGAATTAAGCTAAGTCTATATCGTAATAGGATTAAGTTAGGCCTGAGTTAAGTCTTCATTATCTTCTTCTTCTTCTTCTTCATCTTCTTCTTCATTGTCACTTCGTCATCTTCAGATCGTTCTGAATTAAAGGCTAGTGGTATCAGGGATTAAAGGGAAACGCAGAAATCTATCTTTCCAATTTTAGATTTGCCACCTTTGTATAGCTTTTCATCGAAATTCGTTAAAGATATCGAAACTAAATTTTAATCATACGTTGGTGGATCTTTTTACGAATTTCTATATGTTGGTGTTAGAAAATATTGTTTGCAATCAGAGATGTAATTTTTCAAAAGATTCTTAATTATTCCCTTTTAATATTTAATTGAAAGAAATTGCTGGTAATGAACGAAATAAATTATTAGTAAGTAGACTGTGGATTTTTAAAATAGAAGTTTAGAATATTACATTGTATTTGAAAAAGTGTAGAATATTATATTATATTTTAAAAAGTATAGAATATTATGCTATATTTGAAAAATTGTAGGATACACATGATATGAGAAAATGAGCAAAATATTCAAATTAATCCTTAATTACTGACACCAAATTTTTAGACTTATTCTGTCAGACTCCGATTTAAATTTATTGCCATTAAATATCCATAAATATGACATTAATTGTTAGCGTGTGTTCCAAATTTATTTTAATAAATATTTCGTGATCACTAGACTGTGACTTTTTATGCATTTATGTGGAATTTAAATGAGAATCCAAAGATAAACGCAAGTTAGAATAATTCGAGAGTGAAACAGCTCCTAATTTACAATGACTTACAAAATTGATTAAACATTCCCAATTATCGTATTTCCTGTTTAATCAGAATGTAATTTCTAACTACAAAATTTTGTGCACATACTTAACGTGTAATTTGAGTTCTTACATTAATCTTGTTCGAAACTTAATTATGCTAAAAAAATTATTCATTAAATATTCTTGTAACGATATTATCGCTTGATAAACTTCGCGAGTCTCTGTAGATTCCATTTCTTTATTATTACTTGTGAAAATGAAAATGAATTTGCATAAACATCCGCTGTCTAACAATTGTACAGCGAGAATTTTAAAAGCTACGAACAAAGGAACACAATTTCTTTCTAAAATTGTATATGCAAACGTATTGCACATAGTTCTTCAAGCTGGATGTCAGCAATTAAGAGATAAAATGGATATTATAAACTTTAGAGGACGAAACTATCTTATATTAAACTTCCATTTCCTTATTTCTGTTAATAAAAGAATGAATTCGCATAATGATCCGCAGTCTATTAACCCTTTTCTTTTGCACTCAGTTGGCGTAAGTTTAATCAAAGTTAAGGTTTAAGTTTCTTCAATTCAATTTCCATTTCATCGAAATGGAACCAGAATTTTTCCTTTTCGAAATACGTAACAAAAGTCAGAAAAGAAGTCAAAACTAAGAAACGAATTATGCATTTATCAGACGTGTGGTATAATAAAAAATGTCGTCGTTCAATTCTAATTATGTGTAAGAAATAAAAATAGCTGTCTTCATATTTTTACTAGAAATTACACGAGTGACAATGCAAGTTTTATATTAAATATATTAATATATTCTTATTTCACATTTAATATTCAACATATTAATATATTTAATATTTATGGTACAGCAAAAGTGTATTTAAGTTTGCTACTATATATCATACTATTAAAAAAGATTCGAAATGCAAAGGTTTAATAAGGAATACCTATTTCAAATTTAATACCGATATCTTTTATATAATTTTATAGCACAAGGTATCCAAAATTGGCAAGTGTTGCTGTTATATCATACTATTAAAAAAGATTGCAAACGCAAAGGATTAACTCTTTGCACTCAAGGGGCGACTCTAAGTCCCCAAAATGAACTAACTTTCAATGCTCTCGAGTGCAAAGGGTTAATAACGAATACGTGGCTGAAATTTAGTATCGATATCCTTTATACAATTTTATAGCACAAGATACCCAAAGTTGGCAATAGTTGCTATTACGCCATATTATTAAACAAGATTCGAAACGCAAAGGGTTAATAAAGAATACTTAGTTAAATTTTACAATCGATATCCATTGTATAATTTTGTAGCACAAGAAATGCAAAGTTGGCAAATTTAACACTGATAAGGTAAGACTTCCGCGATTTCCTCTTGAGCTAGGAACTATGGTCTATAGAGAGTGCCAAATTTTCAGTCAGTCATTCATCCTGGTCGATCGATTTCGTATTGGTCAGTATTACGTGGATTAATCGTGAGCAATGGGTACAAACGAATTCAGTTCGGTCAGAGAACGCTTCGTTCGCTCGAGGAGACTCGACACTGGCGATTGAAGGAAGATTTTTTTTTTTTGCGAGGGGGAGGGGGAGGAAGGACAAGATAGGTTAGAGAAAGGGGTAGCGCGAGGTTAGTGACATGACATCGTAAAATCGGTAGGATATCCGAAATCCCCAAAACTTTAACATCAATTACATCTTTTCAGATCCTCTATATTTTCGTCCATAACTTCAATTCGAACATTCGAACATTATTCCTGCAATTATCCTTACGATTATTAACCCTTTGAGTGCTGTAGACGCATATGTACTTATCATATTCTTGTAATTACTGTAATTACGGCAATAAACAAGATTTTATTAACACGTCGATCTTCATGTTTCAAGTTACATTATATAGGTATCGAATTAAATTATTAAACTAATGTGTCGACTTTTGCTGAAGGGCAAAAATTTGCTATAAATTACGCGAGCGAAGCAAGGAACTGATTCGTCATTGAATTTCCTGTATTCTCTTATTTCGAATAATAAATAATAAATAGCGAATAAATAGCCTAGATTTATTTGCGAATAACGAATAACGATTTTCGTCGACACAAAATTGTTTGTTATTCTCGAATGATTTCGTTTTATTCGAACTATTTACTGAAACTTTACGCGAATAAAATATTCATTCGGCCACGTTTATGCAAATACTGATTCGAATAACGCCCATCTCTGCCTTCAGATCAAAAGATCCTCGCACTCAAAGAGTTAATCCGGACGTTCGCGTTATTCCATTAACCCTTTGCCTCATAATAACGAGTCACACTCGTGGTATATATTGTGCTTCATTTAAACGCAACAAAGATGCACCACACTTCCAATAAACTTCAATTTTAACTGCGCCGATAATCTCAGTTCACAAGTTCAATGATCGCCAAGTACAAATTACGTATAACAATTCATTGTTCCGCATACGAATATAGAACGCGCGATCATAGCGACGAATACGTATTCGATACAGAATACTGTAATAATAAATAGCTAACGTTACGAAGTACGATGCTTGAAAATTTCCGCGAGGCAAGGGGTTGAAACGTTGAAAAAAGCAGCGAAGATATCCGAAAGACGTTTATCGAAGTCGACTCGACGACAACGGGTAGGGGGGGGGGGGGTGGTTTGAAAGTGTGGCAGTCGAAGAAGGGTGAGTACACACTGGAAGAGCGAGGGTCCACGTCCAACTGAATTTACCGACGTCACATCACCAGGTACACCTATATAAAGGGCGGCGCAGACGCAAAGCACTCGGTGTTCCCCTTCCGGTTGGTTCGACGCCCACGATTCACGATCTCGATCGATGTGTACGAAAAGAAACGACCGCAATTTTGTTTTTTGTTGTTGTTTTTTTTTCTTTTTCTTTCCTTCCTTTCTTTCATTCGCGTTCTGTGGTCATCGACGACAGCGACAAGTTTTAGTAAATAGTTAAGACGAGTTACAACGTTAGTAGAGCACATGTGATTAACAATTATTAGAAACACGACGTCCACACTCGGCTCGTATCGGCCGCCTATACCCTGATCGGATGATCGTATGAACAAAGATGACGATGATTAGTCCCGGCAGTGACGATTGCGCCAGCCACTGGCACGTTTATCGAGACGATATAATTAATAATACTAGCAGCGATTTCGTTTCATCGCGGTGTTCTCCTGTATACGGGCCAGAAACATAAACAATTCGACAACGATTTCTCATCAGTCCTATGGCTACTTTCATTCTGTGTTTATCATTGATCACAATTAGGTGACCAATGATCATTAAGACTCGTTTTCACGTGGCAGTACACTGCGTCGCGACAGTATACAGCGATTTTGCAAGTATTTTTACGCATTCGAGTTGTCACACCGCATTCATTATTTCGAGAATACCGTGGAGTAAAGTAATTTCAGTATCTTGAGTATCTATTCGAAAAATAATAAAGTTTGTTGCTAGGAAATTAAAATTGTCAAGTTACCGCCATAACTTTCATCATTCACATATCGATATTTCTATCATCGATGTTTACAAATCAATACTATCGAAACTATCGATGTTAGCCAATCGATAGTATCAAAGTTAAAAAGTAGTGGTTTATTTTGAATTTTGAAAGTTCAATGCTGATTTTTTTACGATAGAAGAAATATCATTTATCGTATAGGAGGCTTGATCATAAAGTTCGCGCAATTTTTTAATTCCTCGCGATAGAAACGTTCGATTGAAAAATAATTGTTTCGCGTGGCTACATCTGTTTCAAATTTTGAGGTCATATTGGGTGCGTAGCTTAGATTTAACAGTTAATTAATGAAACTGTGTTTTGGTGAATTTGGCGATTTTCTATTGTAAATTGCCCCACAATAATTTGTGTTCGAAGAGTTTTTATGTGTAGTTATACATCTTACATATATACATATATAGGTTTATATTAGACTGATGATTTGTTTGGTTGCAGTATTGCCACATTGCATGTTCAGGCCTGTATATTAGAAAAAGCCGTGGTTTGATTCGTCTCGTTTGGCGCCGCGCAACGTGTGGATGCGCACGCAACTGTTATTTACGCGCGCCGCGGGAATACAGTGATTCAAAATTGATCGAACGATACCACTGTTCCACGATTAATTTGTATACCGTTTTCTTAGGATAATCAAGTCTCGAACAAAATTAATATAAGACTAAGACTATCAAACTGTCCATTAAATATAACCCTGAAATTGTATACAGTGGAGCCCCGTTTATTTGGCTGAAACGGGATTCGAATAATCGGGAAAATTCGTTAACGACGTAAATAACACAATTTATACATGTTCCATTTTATTGGTGTATACTCCAATATCCATAAAAGAGTGAAGATGACTGGAAATTGTCAAAACAATAGAATAAAATGTGAGATAAGAGGTGACGACTTGAACGCATTGCGAATATGAAAATTTTGTCTGCATATCTTTCACACATCTAAGATAAGGATTATGTTTTTCCATCCGGAAAAAAAACGAGATTCGGATAACTGGGGATCCACTGTAGTTAGCGATTGAACTTTCGATAAGTAAGAAGAATAATGAATGGAAGTGTTCGATCAATTCCACGAGTCACTGCGTATAACGCGACGCTTAAGTGGTGGTGTTATCATTGCTCCGGTAGCCCAGCTCTGTTATCTTAAATCGATGATCGATGATCGATCTTCGATCGCACAGAGAGATGAAGATTAACTTAACTCTTCTTTGGATCATGGAACACGTAGCGGTCTCTTGCAACTTTAAATTAATTACGTTTGTCTCGACATCAAATATCGCACTAATTTTTAAACAAATGCTTGGGCTATACTTAAATCTTCAGTTTTATTCTTTAAGTTGTTATATTACGATGTATAGCGTACTATGTTGCGGCCCAAGAAAAGAAAGTTAAGATTGGCTGCTTTAACCCGTTTTAAACGAAGAACGTCTACACGCGCCGTGAAAAAGCTAAGCGATCGTTTACTAAAAATGTATGAATTCTGACGTGTTCTTTAAAAAATAGTGTATTATTTTTATTATGATTCGTACGTGCTTTACCATAATTAATTATGCAAAATATGTATGGATTTATGGTTCGCTTGTATTGGTTCAGTAACAGTAAAAATAATCTCCATCTACGCATTGAGAATTTCTTTAATTTTTGAACTTCACAGTGAAAAGGTTAATATGTGTAGATTGTAATTTTGCACCGATTATTCGTTGCTTTAAAATAAAGAAGAAAGTAAATTTTACGGATCGTATTCAAAATTCGGAGCACATATGCGACCGCAGCACCGAAAGGGTTAAAAACTTTGATATTGGCTATGAACAAAATAATGACAACTTCAAGCAACTATCATTTCACGGCCAATTGAAAACTTGAATAAGTAACGTTGATCTATAATATCAGAAGTATCCTAAAAAAATTAAACAATTACAATTTTTAATGAGACACTTGTGATACATAATTACAGTGTATCTCGTTGGAATAAGTAAACGCACTTCAGTATGATACACTAAACATAAAAAATTCATCCTGCATTAATTCCATAATCCGCAATTATTTTGCCAAATTTCAAAATCCTGCACAGCACACTAGTAGCATTTACCAATTCTTGGTAATAAAGCTACAAAAACTGAACTACAGAACTGCAGCTGAACATCCAAAGAAGATTTAAACTAAATTTGCGAAACTATTCAAACAGCTTCGATCATGTAAAAAAGAATCGTAAGCCTGCCGAATTAAAATTTCCCAATTTAAATTATAATATGTTCCCTATAAGCGTTTCAAGTTAACAGCTTATCTAACATAAATCAGTAGATCAATTTCGTTATCTACGTTTACCTACATGTCAACGGGGATCAGGCTACGAGAGTCAATGCGAACACCAACATCGATCGCGCATGAGTGGAAATCGAACGAAACGGTGACGATGACGGTAACAATTAGTGCCAGTAGATAGTAATGGTAGTAAACGTCTACGGTGTTAGCACAGATTAAACTGGGGCTAGGCTGGCTTAGATCTTCGTTAATCTCGTTTAATTTAAAAGCGCTTACTAGTTAGTCGTTGTGTAGTTAGTTACTTCGGTAATAAGTAATTAGGCGTTAACTAGCGGTAGTCAGGAGTAACGTGGTAAATTGTTATTAATAATTAGGTAACACTATAAAAGACGTCCTCCTCGGCTGATCTCTCGCTGCTGCGTGTGTGTGTGTGTCTCTCTCTGTGCCTGTATCAGTGTACGTGTCTGTATGCGTGTGTTTTTGTTTCTTTGTTCCTTTCTCTTAACTACTTTGTTTAATAGTCCATTAGAGTTTCTTCGTTTTCGTCCTGACTGAAGGTAGTAGGTCTTCGCTTCGTCGTTCTCCTTCTCGCTTATTTAGTTCGCTTTTTGTCCGTAGTGGTTTTCGAGTCTATCCAAAGTACGAAGAGCAACGAGTGAACACTGTACAATTAGATCCGCTATGGTACGCGATATCGGCTCTGCCTATCGCCGCCCTGCTTTCAGGTTTCTACCTATCTACCGACCTACCTAACCTACCTACCTGATTACGAGACCTGTGTTGGCTATTTTTTTTATTTTCTCTTTTTTCTTTGGGGTCTAGTCGAACGAAGAACAACGCGCGGATGATGGACGAATGCCTCGTTGCCAGACCAAACGTCAATTCCTTACGAGAGACTTACAATTAATACTTTAAACGGCGTTCCTTTAGAAATCCGCTTGATAGAAGGTTAAGGAATTAGGCCAGACTTTTCTTATTGCCCTGCATTCCACTTTTAACCCTTTCGCAGTTTAGTAGGAGATTCGGACGAGCTATTATAAATTTCGAATATTATACGTTTCATATCTTAAGTCTAAGTCAATCTAAGTCAATAGTAAATATATATATATATATATATATATATATATATTTAAACAAGAATTAATAACGTAATTAGTTTAAGAAGGTAAATTTATGTATCAGCGAAGTTCCAATGGAAAAGAGAAATAGAAGCAATGTTAAATTGGAAATAAAATTCGATGTCACAAAAGTGATCAAGTCAACAGAAAATTTCTCAAATTTGTATAAAAAGGAAACTACACAAAGTCTGCCTTGACTTAGGTCTTTTTCAATTTACGTCGGCCACTTTGCAACCAATTGATGCATAAGTTGAGGTGTGACTGTGTACAGAACATAATTATTATAATCTATTTCATGTATGAAAATTAAACATTCTTTATACACCGACTTCCTCCTATTCTTCGTCATTTTATTATACTGCGAAAGGATTAATTGGCTAACGTTTAATCCGAACGAAAGTAAAATTTAATGGGACTTCTTTCGATCTGAAAAAGTTCATTACTCGCTAGGCCAAGTCGAATTTGATGAATATGATGAACGTTACGATACGCGTTGTTGTGTTAATAATGTTACGCGTTCAGAGAATTGCGGAACACTTAAGAGACTTATATCGAAATTTGAAACACCGGTATTTTGCAGTTATACAATATAAATTTTCCAGATTCTTTTAACTCTTCGAAGCGCATCGGTATGGGAAATATTGAGCCTTCTTTTTACACCCAACTTGCATGGTTTTAAAATTACAAAAAAGAAAGTCTTGTGCCTCAAAGAGTTAAGCAGAAACCTAAAACCCAAAAAATCTTATCGCAATTATGTTGCAAGTGTGATACACCGGAATCGATACACATATTACCGATGATCGCTGTAAAAGTAAATAAAACCAATCGGTACCACTTTAATAATTTGACAAATGGAACATTGGAACAACGGGAATAAAATGATTGATATTAAATATTAAACATACAATATTAAATATTGTATTCTTATACTCTAATGCTGTATTTATTCGTCAACTATAGCATACGCTGTAGCACGTATAAATATAGCAAAAAGAAAACTACGTTCCACGTTTAATTTACTTTATACTGCAATTGGACAACGAAGTGTATGAAATATAAACAATTGAAGATCATAAAGACATTCGTTGGACTAATCATTTTCACGATCACGGTACCGAAATAATACCGGTATTTATTTCGGTTCTCGGTACCATGACGTAACATTCGACATTTTTCGGTACTTCGGTAATAATCGATTTCGGTGTTACATCGGTATCGGTATAGTTTCGCTTGCGTAATACCGGTATTCGGTGCCTGTTTATGCGGAAGCTGGCAACGAGGCATTACAACTCGTCTCCTCCTCTTCTCTTCCGGCCGCGCAACCTGATTCGAGAATCAGTGTCTCCGCTGATCTTCGACGATCCTTCGAATTACTTATCTTTTCACCGTTTCTTTTGTGCCGAACGTATTTCCGCTTATACGTGTATCGTTATATTGTGTATATTTAGGCTCGTCCTTCCCCGTGTTCTCCCCGCTCCTCGATATTAATTCGTCGTAAATGCTTAACACGATATTTATCGATAATACAATAAGTAATACGATTCTATTTATTTATCAATTAATTGTATGCTAGTTTTACGGATACGACGCGCCGTTTTCTCTTCCTTCAGAGAAATGTGTCGCGAAGAGAACGAAAGAGAGAGAGAGAGAGTAACTTATAAAATGATGCCGAGAGAGAAAGAGAGAGAGAGAGAGAGAGAGAGAGAAACTTCATCTTCGTCAGAATGATTTTGGTCTTAATTCTTTTTTTTTCTTTGTGAAAATTTTAGTAGTAGAGAATTCTCTCAACAAAATTTCTTCTCCCTCGTCATCATCCATCATCATCATCAATATTCTTTCACTGCTGGTCAATAAATTCGTGTCACACGTTGTTGCTGTTGTTCTCTTCATTTTCATGGATTAATCTTATTAATTCGTTCGTTAATCAAAATCGCACGGCGAATAGTCTCGAATTGTATAATACGTGTGTGTTTAGGTTGTGTATAATACCGTACGCCCTAATTAGGTTTTCGCTATAATATTACACGTCTTATATACAATCAGAGCAACGCGTTTCATCGATCATTTGGTACAGTAGAGCCTCGATAGTCGCGTCGAAACGCCGTGGGAAGAATTAAAGCAAATATGAAGATTGCGCGAAAATGGACGAAATAAACAACCAGTGAATTCTTTTCTTTTCGCCATCGTTGTCTATGCTCTGTTTACTCATGACTGAGATATTCCGAATATACACAGTATCCAAGATGAAACATGCAACCTAAATATCTCCTCTATTTTTAATGACACGAAAATTGATCGTGACATGTGTTTACTTATTTCCAAAGACATTAGATTCTTTTTCTTTATCAAGGAAGCGCGTAATTTCCGTATTACGTCTTAAAATGGGCGAAAAAGTATGTTTGAATATATCGAAGATGAACACCAAAAATGTGATGAAAATAATGTAAAGTAATGCAAGTATCGTGTACGAACTTACGTTAAAATTTATGACGAATTTACGCTTGAATAGCAAAGTAAAATTGGACCTCGTTTTATTGACACTCTAATAAAAACTTTGAAGATTTTCGTATTATCAAAGGCGGAGGAGTTACGTAAGTGACTTACATTAACATGGATACTCTGTATAACGAATTAATCAAGCGACGATCATCGCGGAATAACGCAAGAGACGATGTTCGTATGCAAATTATTATCGGCGGTCGCAACTATCGACGTTCCATCAAATTCCCGAATTTGCTCGCCTCGATGCACGCTTATCCATTCGTTTATCATTTATGCGCGTATGTATATGTGTAGCATATGCGTGTGTGTGTGTGTATGCGTGTGTGTGAGTGTACATATGCACGTACGAAGTGCACGAGGCTCGTCGTCGATTCTTTTTACTTCGAGGAACTACCTTTTTTTTTTATTTTACTCTTTCTCTTTTCGTCACGATGGAAAACTATAATCTTGTGTGTGTATGCGTGTACAAAAAGTTCCAACGAATCGTACACTTCGCGTGCTTTTTTAAGATGGAGGGCTTAGGATCGCGTGGCTGCCCGCCATTTTGCGTCTTCGTTGTGTCACGTGACCAATGTCTTACGAAACGGTTATCCTAATCTTTCTCAAATTATTTCATCACTCGGTAAATTTTTTCATTAATCGAGAATTGAGTTAAAAATCATTATTAACCCCATAACGCTCGTATTATTATAATAACTTAGGGATCAAAAGTGACCAAATTTCATCATTTAAGTACACTGCGTCGCGTTTGCTACGTTTTCAATAATTTAAGGAATACGTTTACCAATATAGAAGACGGTGAGGGATAAATGAAACGGGAACATGGATTATTAACCCTTTGAGTACTGTAGACGCATATATGCGTCCGACGAAAGCTATCTGCGTAGACTGTGGACGCATTTATGCGAATGGGGATTGTATCATTCGCAAGAACTTGAGAAATTAAATTAAAAAAGAAACTAGACGAGAAGATTATGTCAGACACCAATGAGAATCATCAGTGTTTAAAATGGACGCGAAAACGAAATAACTAAATGGCAATTTAGCCGTGCAGTTAATATTTAACAATGGTATGCGGTAAAAAGCATTCCGTCCGCAGCGAGTATTTAAATCTGAAATTCAGAGGGTTAATAATAATTATACGAAGAAATTTGAAACTGTCGAACCCAGCGTGAACCCATCTTGTGCGTTAAGGGGTTAAAACAGGAGAGCCGTTCTTATAATATCGTGTTAGAAAATATTTCAATGGGGGGGAAATAATACAGCCGATAGCCACGTGACTCTAGCAGCGAATGATTGTATTACATTAATGAAAATCCTCCATTTAAACACCATGGAGCAACACTGATTCCGCGCGACTAATAGGAGTTTCCTTTACAAATTAAGCCGTTACCGTTATTGCACATTGAACAATTACGAATGCACGTTATACAAGTCTCTCTCAGCACGCTTCATTTCACCAGGAATTAATTAGTACTCGTTAATCGATTAATTCACCCCCGAGTGCTTCACCATTCTTTCGTATATGTATACACAGACACATGTATATATACTCGTGCCTCCTTCTCTTCATGTGTATAGATATATATATATATATATTTATTTATTCATTTATTTATCCATCCGTTTGCTGCTTTTCTTCTTTTAATTAATTATTTATCCACATCTTTATCCACGTTCGTTAATTTATATATTTATATATATATATACATATGTATATATATATATATATATATATTTATATATTTATATTTATATGTTTCTCTCATTTTAGTGCCTACTTATTGTTAATCAAGGAGGAATGTAGTCGTAGTGGTCGCGTTGGGTTGAGCGAGATAAAGAATCGTTCGAGCGAGCCGGCACGTTCATCGTCCGGTGTACAACTAATAATTGAACTGGTGACCTAATTGCCCTGATGAAAAGTTACACGTGTCATTTGCAAAATTTCACTTCCAAGAAATAAGTTGATTTGAACGTTCTAAAAATAGTTGATTCCCATTAAGGTATCTCTGTTCGTAATAGCATATTTTCATGTTCTTTAAAAAAGTTTCACCTCCATAAAGATTAAATTGAAGTTTTTATAACTAAATAATTTCCAATGAAGCTTTTCCGTCCGTAACTGTAAATTTACTTATTCTTAAAAACATTTCACTTCCAAGAAGGTTGAATCGAACTTTTTACGAGTAAATGATTGCCAATAAAGTGGTTTTTTCTATCCGTAATTATAAATTCTGACAATTAACGCACTGATGACCGAATGACAGTATTTCCATATCAGTTAGGTTACATATCGTTGCTTTTGCTATTCTGTCCTAATTAAAAATGGTAACTGAATGGTTCGTCTTAAACAACTCTGTGCATAAAAATTGAACGATGAAAAAGACAATTGAGTGGCTCAGAAAATTGGAGAGGAAAAAGAAGAGATCCAGATATTAAAAAGGACTTGGGTTCTTGAGCAAATTAATTATTAAGTTCAAAGTATCAACGATCTAAATGAATTCCACGATTAAATGGTTAAACATGCGCGGTTTCCAACGTTTCCAAAACGAAACAAGTCTTTCGACGTCTTCGGTCGTCAATGTGTTAACTTGCTCTAAACTCAGAGGATTGTTTGCTCAATTCTCAATCGAATCCCACTTTAAACCGATTCCAAATCAAATTTAGACATCGGACATCGTGATAAATAATGCAGATGGACCAAGGAAGATCCATTCCTAACTAATTTTGCGTTAACCCTCTATAATCCGAATTTTAATTAGATCCACCGCGAAACAAATTGTAAGTGGTTACAATTTTCAGTTCAACTCGAAAACCAAGAACTAATAATAATTACCATAGGACTGATCGTTATCGATACCACGGTGAAGAAATAAAATACAATACTAAAGTAATAACCAAATACGACAAAATTCAGCAGATTCAAACCTTACACTGTAATTTACGTCACGAATCTTTTTGAGCAGGTAAAAGTCTCCGAAAAAATCTGCAAAAATTCTGCTAGTATCCTCAAACATTCCAAATTGAGGATGAACCGGAAAAATTGAGCAGCTGTTTACTTAAGTATATTATTTTTCCATTCATATGTGAAATGAAAAACGGATATTACGTATGGCTTTGAATGAGAAACGGTGAGGTGAATTTAACCCCGATTTACAGTAAAATGGTTATTATAGAGGGTTAAAGGAATAAATAGCTAATGAACACGTTTAACTTTCATCGCGCAAAGATAGTCCGAGGACCGAATATCCTCGGAGGCACAAATTGCGCGCGCTCGATGACTCGACACACACATGTGGATCAGGCATAAGTCAGCGTTCTAGAACCAGAGAAACTGAACCGGCCTATTAAATGGCTGCCTACAAAATCGCTATCTCTCTCTCTCGAGGTCTCCACGAGAATCGGATTCTCCGCGTTACCCTAATACATAACGATGATCCTTAAACGTTAACGTTTTTTTTCAAGCGTAAAGACTATACGACTTTATCCACTTTTATTTTTTACTTTTTTTAAATTTATCTCCGCCAAGAAACACGAGCTCTATATTATCCGCGTGATCGCAATATGGCCACTCGGTATATCGTTTACCTATATTGTCACGAGATATGATCCATAGAATATTTTCTTCCTTTCCTTCTTTTCTTTTTTCTCTCTCGTTCGTACGTACGTGCGTATAATTTCTTTCTTTCTTTTAATTAATATAATCGAGCAAGATCGATCTCGATTCAATGTTTCTCGCGTTTTTTAATTCGTATATATATATATATATATTCGAATATATATCATATATATATATATATATATATATATATATATATATATATTTATATATAATATACATATATATATTTGCGTGTGTATATTAATAAGTATATTTTTTTTTTACGGAGCTCTCCTATGTATAACGTTGTTATCCTTCTCTCGTTGGGATATTCAATTCCTTACGATAAATTACTAATTCCTATCAATTTAATTCAATTTTTTTTTTCTTTTTTTTTGTTATTCTCGTCTCGCTCTATAAAAACACGATTACAGGGAACACGACTCGAGTTTACACGGTTTTAGGCTCCCTTTGGCGACGACAATAGACTCCCCCTCTTTACTCTTTGTTTATTTTTTTTCTTTTTCTCTTTTTTTACGTTTCCTGGTTTATAACTTTTATAAGGCCCAAATATTGTGCGCTACCTGTTCAACAATGGAAATTACGCCAAAAAGGAATCGCGAAAGCGTGATGTGATCGGTGCTGCTTCGTTTCATAAGAGAACCGCGCGAGTCACAGGCTCAGTTTCTCGATTCTCTCTCACTTGTGTGTTATGCTTGACCCAGGCGCCGAACGCAAGGAAAACACGTCGAGTCCGCGTGTGTCAATCAAGTCCGCTAGTTTTCGTCTCGTCGCGAACACGTTTTCGTTTGTTTTTTTTTTTTCTACAGAAGCTTCAACGTCGTGCGATGTTGGCAGGCTCGTGTTTTTGGCACACCTAACTTTCCCCCAAACCGGTCGATCCTCGCTGAAAAAACATCGTGTCCCTCGAAAAGCGTCCAACTCGGCAGACCAAAAAAACTAGCTCGAATCGCTGGCAGCCATCTTCTTATCGCGCGACTTCCGGTTTAGCCAAGCACGGACCAAAAGTACGACGAGAAGAAATGTCCTTCGGATCGATGATCCAACGACACGCGGCGATGGAAGCTGGACGAGAAATCGGTCTCGTCGAGGAGAAACCTGGACATTTATCGTCATCGTCGTTCAACCTGTCATCGTTCCTCTTCGATTCTATTCGCGCGTTCCTCTTGCCGTCTCTCGTTTATACTCGTTGCACCCGCTTCCCTCGACGATACCCCCGATTAGATGAGGTGACCATAGAGAACGCTTCTCCGCTCGCTCCTACGTCGGGCCCACGGCCCAGTTCCCGTGCTACACCCCCTGGAATGCCTTGCCAGTGTTCATTTCTGTCTCTTCTAGCTGTCCACGGAAGCGTCAGCTTCAGGTGGCGCCGCTGTCGCGCGCCATGGACTCCCCAGCGTTACGCCGATGGCGTCCTCCCGATTGACGATAATTGACCACGCTCTCGCTCGGCGTACTGCTGCTGGTCGACACGCTGTCCGTTTGCGAGTCGAGGCTCGCGTCGGATGGCACCAGCATAGCGATTGGCGGCGAGGACGACGAAGGCGACGAAGAGGATGAGGGCGAAGAGGAGAAAGTGGAGGACGCGTTGCTACGATGGCTCGTGAGACCGTTGTTGGGCACTTTAGGTCGTTGACGTCGCGACGCGGACGCTTGTGGCTTCGCTTCGTGCTTGATCGAAGCCTTGGTCGTCGTCGTCGACGACGACGGCGCGGGTGTAGCGCGTTCAGACGTCGACGACGATGTCGTCGCTGTTCCAGTGGCCAACTGGTACCTGGCTGTTGGTAAAGCTTGCTGTTGTGTTTGCATTCGGATAGGACCGGGGTTCCTTTGTTGTTGCTGTTGGGACGACTTGGGCAAGCTGCTCTGCAGACTTCGGTGCCCTTTCCTGACGGTAGACCCACCGGCGGCGACGTTGTTGACGGATGAGGAAGAAGACGAGGCTGACAAGAGGTAGGCGCTGGTGATCGGGGTTGCACCAGCGGAAGAGGAAGCGGTAACCGTTGATACAACTGCTTCCGGTGCACCGTCAGCCATCGGTGACCCCGCAGGGCTCGGTAGACCGCGTACGACAGGCTCAGGAACAACGACTGGAGGACGTTGCTGTTGCTCGTTGCTGCCCAGATCGCCAGCGCAGCCGTAATCGTAGCTGCAGCATAGCTGCCCGTCCTACGGAGAGGTTCGTTGGACACTGGGTTAGCCAACGGCGGAACGAACGGGACCAAGCGACTGTTTCGTGTTCGCCTGACTTTCGCCCTCTTCCTTTTTTTTTTGCGGAATCTCTTTTTTTTATAGGCGGATACACCCCTGGTTGCCGCGAAAAGTCTTGGTACGCGAGTGCGTGCTCTGGTTTTTTTTTGGTTTCGAGTGCGCGGTGCGATACTGGGGATGACCAGAAGCGGAAAATTTAAATTGGCTATAGTTCGCGTACTGAGTCGGGAGAGTAGATGACAGTTTGACGTTTATCTGGATGATTATATGTTGACTTGTTATATATTTGTTGTTAATTGACTATGTATTTTTTGTTAATTGACGATTTCATGGATTAATAGTGATGTATATTATAAATATACATCATATAACGGTTTAATAGTGATATCATAAGTGGTAATTGTGTCTGTTCCAACACGAACATGTTAACTGATGAACAATTCTAATTGCTGATCATTGATTAAAAAGCATGAAACAATCGTGACATAATTCTAATGATAAAAACAACTTTTTAACACTTAGCTGCTGATATTGAGTCCGATAAACTACGTGCGATACGTTTCTATACGTTTTACGGATTTTTACGTTTTAATACAAATTTGGAACACACGCTATTTCACCCTTCTACATAATAATTAATGTCATATTAATTTCATAGATATTTAACAGAAATAGATTTCAATAACAATCCGATAGGCTTCGTGTCTGTATTAGCGTCTAAAAATTAGGTGTCAGTAGTTAAAGGTTAAATATTTATAAAAGAAAAATACGCCAATGAGTGAAAATCACAATAATTTGTACAAATCTGAAATTTACGAATCTGACTCTGTCCAACATATCATGTAAACTGTCATCTGCTCTCTCGACACAGCGGACAAACTATAGTGTTTGCGTTGCGGTTGTGTTTCTTTTAATTAGCAAAGTGCTTCTGCGAATTTTCATTGTTTTATACAGTACTTACGAAATTGACCAATAAAAAAACGTGTGTAAAAGACACAAGAGGTGCATTACTTTTGTGTAGAATTATACAAAGTGATTCTTTTGCTATGGATCCTGGAAGTTCCTTATTAACTATGTTATCCCCTTACATTTGGCTACAAGAATTTACAACTGCATAATTTGTATCTCGGCAAGTAAACAACGCGTAAACATCCGCAGTCTAGTAATAATACTCGACATTATTTTAATGAAATGCGAACGAACTCATTATTCAACCTAATACAACATGTGTTACTTCGTCCATATAAATTTGCATGAATGAATACAAAGAAATAATATACAGTTAGTCACAAACGTATCTGGCCGCCTTACGAAATTGAAAAAAACTATATCTACTTTCTTATTGTTCATGTTTAGACTACGATGTTTATGCTATTATGGAAAACTTAAGATTGCAAGAAAAAAGTACGGAACACGTATAACGGGTAAAATTACAACAAATATCGAAAATAGGTTGCAAAGTTAATTGAAAGTTCATTCTCTTAAATTTGTTAATAAAAATATGGATTTGCATGAACATCCATAGTTCGCTCATATTCGTTCGTAATTTTATTAAATTGACTTTTCATCGGTATTAATAATACATATATAAACTAGTTTTAATTGTATTTAAATTCAAGTTCATTAACAATATATTTCGATTTGTTTTTTCTTTGTTCGCATACAATTAAAAAAGGAAAAAATTACTAAATGTCTAAAGTGGCCGAATACATTTGTAACCAACTGCAATTATTATAATAAGTAACGTTTGCGGGTTTCAGCGTAAGAATCATCCTGTATCCGTGAATGTGCACAACTACGTTACAATGTTATATGAGATTACACATCTATATTTACGTTGTATTCTTTTGCAAATTTTCTCATGAGAAAGCGTGTACGAAATAAATACCACGCAATGAGGTAGATTATGAATGATATTATCAGAGTCACCCTGGTCGTCTCGCAAACGTCAGTCCAAGACTTTTCGCGTCACGGTGGGCATAGGTAATCCTCCACATAATATGCAATTCATTGTTTCGTTGAAACATAGTACGACGTTTCGTTGTGGAGAAATTCCGCGTTTCCCATTTTTTGCCGGTGATCCAGTTCGACGCCCTTTTTTCTCTCGACGCACGATCGATAAAAATTGGTTGCTTTCACGAGCACAAATTATTACAGGGACTCGACTCATGACAATCATGCTCTGACATTCGGGGGACAAAACAATGAATTTCCATAGTATGTATCTGACACCTTGACGACAACGTGTCTAGGTTATCACTACTTCCGGCCACGGTTCTGGCAAACTTATCGAATCCTATGATTTTATATGGGAAATTGCAAAGAAAATTCTATTTCATCTACCGATCACTTTTAATCAATTTATCAATTTAAAGTTATAGTCACTCGCAAATTCTTCGTACGTCATTTAAAATTTTGAACATTTAACACTAAATCTCACAAGTTTCAGAATATTCCGTGATCTTCTGTGCAAAATATGAATAAAGATTCATTTCAGGTGCATCATATATTTTTTTGTTTTAATTGTCTGGCATTTTTATTCCTTTGGTACAAACAAATATATTTTAATCGCTAGTAGTTCTAATGTTGAATGAATGTTACGCAGCAAAATTTTCATTTTACTATGTATATTTCTTTGTAAAGCCATTGTTTTAATACTAGAACTGCCGAAGACTAAAGTGTATTTATTCGTGCCAAAGAAATAAAAGACATTTGCAAAACCCATGTGATGAAAGCACAATAAATCTTCGTTTCTTTATTTTTGTATGGATAAACACGTAATATCCTAACAAATGCATCGTAGAAAATTTATATACGTATTATGGTAAACTTGTAGCCAGCCATTTTGACTACCTTGGTAATTTTAGTGTTAAACTGTGTCCAATTTTAGCGAACAAACCTTAATCATTACCTATAAAATATTCAGAATTCATGTGTGTTAAAATGAATAGGTGTACGAAGATTTTCGCGAGTGGCTGTATAATACAGATTCGGCTTAGCTTTTCTCGTAAATTCGAATTAACCCTTTGATTGCGAAAGGTGTACATATAAGCTTCAAATGTGTATAAATATTGGATAGGAAAGAAAGTTCATAGCGTTTTTCACTGAGTGGTGTTAAAAGAAAGTATTCTAATGTGTTATAAACAATGTTGAAAAGATGCGAATCTCTGTAAGGTTGGAATCTTTACGTTATCAAATAGATGGCAAAAAGTAGTGCAACAAGATGGTAAATACATAGTAGAATAAATTATACGAATTTTATCATTAAATTTTGTTTATGAAAAGCTACGAATTTCCTTTTCAACTCAATATTCACGAAAGACACGCATATATGCCCAATAAATTTAGAGTAATGCAAGATACATCGTACATCGATTTTCTAATTTACCATTACATAACATAATATTTACAAGTTTATTTTAATAGAAATGCAAGACTTTATTATTTTACGTTTCGAGTTAACTCATTAAAAACCATGACCAAACCATATTTTGTCATTTGCAATTTTCTTCCAGCCAATTCACATAACTAAATCCCTTTTTGTATTAACGCGTCGATGAAAAGGAATTCCAGATATTTGTGAAACAATTTTTTCATTACCATTTCTCCTTTCACATGGGTTGTGCAATTTTAAAAAAATTGAGAAAGCTGCAAATAAGATGTTGCGTTAACGCAACGTTGGATCTTAATACGTTAATTTATTCACAAGTAATTATTTTGCGCAGATAAACCATGTGCGTACTTTTTATTATACCAATATTCCGCAATAACGATTATGCGAATATCGCGCCGCAATCAAAGGGTTAAATTCAGCATAAGAACCATCCTATTATGTCACCCCATTCATAATATCGTTCGTATTATTTCTTTAAACTTTTTTGATCGAGAAATCCAAACATTCTTCCTATGTAATCGGAAAAATCATAGAACACAATGTTCAATAAATCCACGATTAATCATTCGAAATTAAAATTGAATCAAAGAACGATATTGTTTATGGGATGACCTAATATATTATACCCAAAAGCATCGATAATTTTCTTTCGTTCAAAAACTTATATTTCCTACTTGCTCGCATCTTTAGAACGAAATTCTTTTGCCAGAATCGTAGCTGGACAACAATCGATAGACAGAGAGAAAGAGACTCTTGGTGCTTCTATCGAATCTCGAATGCAGATCAGAGGAGGGTGCAAAAGAGGCTCAAGTGTAACGAAACCATAATAATAATAATAATAATAATAATAACAATAATAATAACAATAATAATAATAATAATAAAAAAAGAGATAATAATAATAAAAAAAAGATCAAAATGCAATCTGTGTACGTGTACGTGTGCGTGTGTCTGTCACCACGTGCGTCGTGCGCCCCGACCGATACCAAATATTCTCTTTTGGGACGTTACAATTTTCCATTCTTTCTCCATTTTTGTAATTTAAACGACGGTGCATCGTCGAATGTGCGTTTTCGAATCAAGTGGCATGTTATTTGAGTTTGCTTAATCAGAAAAGAGCGTGGGGTGAGTCGGTGCATGCGAATCATTGTAAACGTGCATTCAGCCATTGTATTACGGTGATTGATCACCTCTTGATCGATCGATCGACGAAAAAAACTGAACGTTCAAACGAATAACTAGAAATAGTCGCTTTAATTCCTCTTGCAAAATCTTGTAAAATAATACGATTAATGCAATAGAACTAATGTTGAACGCTTCATCGCTGTCTGGTTACAATGTTTACATTTAGCAGCAAATTCTAGGAACGATCGTCGATTTTTAGTTTTAAACTATTATGGAAGAATGGTTAACTGGTAATTTAATAAAGCGAACTGCTAATGTTTCCAGTGCAGTCTGATACTAAATTACTAGGATTACAAAGATTTCTAAATGAAAGAAAAAGGTTGTGGTCTTTAGATCGATCAAAAGTAATTTAGATAGTTATATTTCGTAATATGAAACATGCGACGTGCTCGCGATTCACCCTTGGAATTAGCATTTTCTTGTCGCAGTGCTACTAATCAGCCTATGCCACTCTTTGCGAAACAAAAGGATCATAGAAATATTTCAATATTCAAATATATTATAGATCATCAAACAGAAATGCCAATTATTTCAACAGATCCGCCAATCTTTCATAAAAAAAATCCCCAGATCCATAAAATTGCCAAATACACTTACAAATAATAATGTTTACAATAATATTTACCAAATATATCGCTATCAACTTATTAAACCCAATTACGGTTAACTCGAAGCCAAGCAAAGGAATTAATACTGTGACATAGAAATATTATGCGACACACGTGTGGCATAGGCGATCAGTATGTGCAACTGAACGCAAGAAAACGTGAGAAGATCAAGCCTGGTGACCAGCGTGCGGCGATCAACGAACGCAAGAGACCTCTAGTAACGAACGAACGAACCAGGGACACGCAGATTCTTCTAATCGATTCTAAACGGAGGACGTTTACAACAACACAGAGAAAAAAAAAGGTCCGAACGAAGATATAGAGAAAGAGATATCAGATAATAAAGCGAGTGGGAGCCAAAAAAAAGAGTACCATATTGTGCTATACCGGAAAAAGAAGCAGGCAGGAAACGAAAGCACTCGAGCTCGTGGACAATTAAACGATAACATAGAAGTAAGAGACAGAGAGATAGAGAGAGAGAAAGATTATTAATAAATAAATAAATAAATAAAGAAGAGGCGGGTAGAGAAGATTTATAGGTGAGGTAGAAGTGACGTGATTACCGATGCACACAACACGCGCTATTGCTCACCAATTGGGCGCAGTACGGCACCTGCAAGGATACCCATCGTTAGGTCAGGTTAGTCGTTCACGGCCGATGTGTGTTATGAAATGGCGGGAATTAAGAATTTCGCAGCATGATTATTTACACAGCACACGTTTCGCTCTTTCTGAATTAATTGGCGTCGACCAGGGATAGGCGATACAGAGTGTCGATACACGTATGTATCGATACTTCTTGTCCCGAATCTGTGCTCAGATGGCAAACTACGATATTTGCAACTTTTATTAAAACCGTCGCTTACTCTTCTTTGCGTAAATTTGCGTAGAAAAATACCGTATGAATGAACTCATTAAACGTGACTTAATAACCAATTTCTATACCACTAATAAGAGAAATTGAATTTTTAAGAATATTGTGGCTTTTCCTAACTAAAATTAGAAAATTATACATATCGCGTGTTGCCACCTGATCCCAGAAATATCGATATTTTGTATCAATATTTAAAGCTTTCGATATTTCCACGTATCGATACAGAAGTCTCCTGTATCGAGGCTCAACATTATAATTGATAACCAGAGTGAATTAAACAATTTGCATTTACAAAAATTCATCCGTTTAAATTCTCTTCTATCGTACCAATTGAAAATCGAACGTTACGCGGCTCGAATAAAATTATAGTATACGTCTAATAAATAATCTAGTGTCTTGCAAATAGTAATTGCCTTTTAGTTTTTATTCACAGTGTAGCTGTTTTTTTTTTTTTTACTCATCGACATTTGTAATCTGATATTTTTTGACGCTCAATATCGATATTTTCATATGTATTGCTCACCCCTAACGTCGACACCAGGGTTGCCAGGAAATTTATTACGTTCGCAGCAATCGGCGGAGCTTCAATTCTTCATAGAACTGATAGGAATTACGTTTGCTTGGCAACACGACGCGAGAATGCAAAACCATGACATAATCATAATAATACGATCATACCTATAAATTAAGCATACGCATATCAGACGTTACAAAAAAATAGATTTGTAATTAATAACTTTATTTCGATAAAGAGGCAGTAAAGCTTATTATACCCAATGCATTCTATTATAATTTACTGCAATGTTTGAAAAATCGTATCAATGGCCAGAAATTGAATACAC
The DNA here is from genome assembly GCA_028830335.1 of Eucera pruinosa. Classification (NCBI taxonomy): domain Eukaryota; kingdom Metazoa; phylum Arthropoda; class Insecta; order Hymenoptera; family Apidae; genus Eucera; species Eucera pruinosa. Next base: position 7,258,218 of record JAMYCR010000014.1, on the reverse strand, counting down.
TAGTGGCTGAGGAAAATTACTTGAACGAATTCGTTTTTGAAAATGACGAAAACTCCCTTCTGATTATGAAACTTCCTAGTAGTTATAACTTTAATAAACCTTACAATTCCAATCATGAAGCCTCCTAATGGTCGTAGAATCACCAAAAACTATAAAAAAATATTCACAGTGGCATTGGATGATCCTCAAATATCTCAACGAACTTTCGAAACAACTTAATATAATATAGAATGCAATTGTAACGAATTACGCCACGAATCATGCTAAAATAGCCTGATATCGGCATCGCGTCCTGTTATCAAACTACGTAATCTCCACCAGTTCGCGTGATTTCCCCTTTATCACTCCTTTCCAGCCAATGGTTTTCAAAACTGCTTTAAAGCGTAGCAAATTTCCTGTCAACTCTGGTCGACACATCAGCCTATCCTCGTCGATTCACTTTGCGCTGCCATCATAGTTAAATATCTCGCCAAATGTTATCCAACGTGTAAAAGGCACTAGAATTCTAGCAACCTCTAGTTAGCCATAGTTACTTTCCCTCTTACGATTCCCTATACGATTCTCCTTGGTATAGAAATTAAATATGAAAGTATTAGAGTAATTAAATGAATCGACGAGGTTAATGTCATGCTACACTCGGTCGCAATGAGGTCGATCTCCTCTCGATTAATCGTTGTCAGGCGGGTACTGAACACGATCCATGCAGGGCCGACCCGAAGCAGTGAGATTGTAACTAAAAAATACACCTCATGGAAACCCTGATCAGTCGATCTGAACATTAATGCGCGCGCGCGCGACTTCGGTTATTCCCCGCGGCAGTGTTCAAATTGTATAAAATCTAACCAACCAACGAACGGAGGCTTTTCAACAATACTTTATCCCTTTCCGCGTAATTAATTATACCGTTTTCCTGTCCAAAAATCTGGTCGATACAGCGAGGCGAGGGTCAAACGAAAAGAAAATAGAACAATTATATACTACATTAGAAATAATAACAGTAACGACTTTCATTTCTACGATTACGTATAGTATCTGATCATTGGATAAACATGCATTATAGTAAATACATATATTACGGTGTGCCCAATTAGGAATATCTCGTCTTTCTTACGAATGGTGAAAGACTAATAATAATAATAATAATAATAATAATAATAATAACAGTAGTAATAATAATAAGAAGAAGAATAATAATAATGAACACTGCCGCGTGCAAGGCAGCCAACGAAAAAAATTACACATAAATCTAGGCTAACTTAGGGACGCCCCTGAACGTGTCTCGTACGCTGGTACTGCCAGAACAGACAGATCCAATTGAAGTAATTTACAAGTGGTGAATACAGCTTCGGATAATTCACATAGTAACAAGACTAGCACGACGCAATGGTAGCTCACGCCGAGAGAATGTATTTCTAAATGATTTCATTTAGTCTAGTCTTAATTTGAAATAAGATACAGTAGTGCTCGGTTAATTGCATCGCCGTATTCTCACTAATTTCACACCTACCAACTTTAGAGCCACGTGTTAATTTCTATAGTAGGTAAACTTTCCTCGTGTCTCATTCGCACTCAGTGTATTATAAATATATATTATCCATTTTTATAAATTTGGAGAGGGCGCAGCAAACAGTTCTAAGATTTCTTGTTTTCAAAATGGATAGTGGAATGAATACCATAAAGCACAATTAAGAAGATGTTTAGAAAAAGGGCTTTTCATTAGACAAAATAGTGAATTAAGTTAATTGCGTTAGAAGTTCGCGTATTTCGTGAGTTAAGAATAAATACTGTTCTAAAATTAATTGGACAGCATATCGAAGCAAAATTTTGATTGTATGGTGATTAATTAAAGACAATTTACCGAAAAAGGGCATATAAGTCTATGGGTTAAGTCTATTTTATTTGGGAAAAATAATAAAGTAATTGGATAGAAAGAATGCCCCAGAAAATATAAATTATGTCAAACTCATAATAATTTCGCGACTAAAATCGATACAAAAACTGATTACACTTTGTTCTTTCATAACTCTAATTGTTAACCATAATTTTGTTATTCGTTTCGATAGTTTTATTAGCTCAGAGCTTGAATGATACATTTGCAAATACGAATTTTATATGTTTTACGTTATTTCTCTGTTAAATCTTCGTCTTCAATTGTGCCAATAATTTTGTGACTCATTGCATGGTCTGTAATGATTTTTACCCGTACGAGGAGATAAAATAAAATAAAATTAGATAGTAATTTAATTTAAAAATTCACCTCCTCCAATGCAGCTAACCGAGCATTACTAATTCTTTATCTAATTGAATTAAATTATGCACAAGTTGAACTAGACTAAACCAAACAGCGTAGAATGGTTGAGTTAATTTTCTCTTGGCGTATAAAAACCGATGTTTTAGCGCATATAGCATATTGCAGAAAATTCGACTCGCTTTATACACACCGCAGAAAGAAAAATGGCATACTGGAAACAAATGACTGTCAGTCATACACAGGTACCTTGTATTATACGAGGGTTACCTACTGACAACAAATGACAGAAACATGAAAAAAGATAGAAAGAAAGAGCGAGAGAAAAGTAGGTATATTTATAGAATAATATGCTGGTGTGTGTGACTTTGTACACGTGGCGGATTTATTGCAACTCTTCTCATAGGAATGACGATTATCGGTAATACTGCACCACAAATTTGCATAAATATTAGAGGTGTGCGGGATCTCGTAACTTCCCGAAATTTTCGCAACTTCCACAAATTTTTGAATTCCCGACACTTTCAAAAGCGTCGAGATTCTCAATACTTTAGAACATTTTTACATTTTAAATTTATAAACTAAATGAATGAATCAAAAGATTTTATATAGTGAAACTCAGCGATAGAAATGAAAAATTTAATGTGTATATTATTTATTTTTATTATGTTTATTTTACTTTATTTTATTTTACTTTATTTAATTTAGTTTATTATATTTTACTACCGATTATTTTCTGTACCTTCCTTCGTACACTAAACGGTCCCATTACCAATTAATAAATAAATAAATCTAAAACTGTGTCCATATCTAACGAAACAAGTTCTTTAACAAAATTTGAAATGTCGATGTTCTTGGACGCGGTGAGAATTTGAAAGTCTTTCGAAAGTCACAGAAATTGTCAAATATCCCGATGTTTTCAAGAGTTGCGAAAGTTTCGAGATCGGGACGTGATCTCGAAAAAAATTCTCCCGTACACATCTATTCTATATCTTTTTATCGCTGCGATATAAATCCATTGTCGAATGTGTTTCGTGATATTAAAATGTTTGAAATTAGACCGTATTAAACAGCGACATTTATTACGCAGCAACTTAATAAATCATTACGCTGCAAACAAATTTTAACTTGGCGTACCTTTGGTAAACATTAGAGATGAGTCGAAACGAAATTTCTAGATTCGCGAAGCTCGAATCTGAAACTTATGAAACCTCGAAACTCTCGAATTCTTCTTATTCTTATTATTCTTCTCCTTTTGTTTCTAACCAGTATTCATCTTGTGAGGAATTAAAATCTTAAAGAATTTCTTTTAAAAGATCAAACTATTTATCGAATAGACTTAAATGAAACTTAAATGTAGTCATAATTTAAATGATTTAATAAGCAGAAAACTTTGTGAAGTAATTATTAATTTTTATGCTTTTAAAATGAATCTAAAATCTAAACATAAACTCAATTAGATTATTAATTAAATCAATTCATATCATGATAATATTTTTTTCGTTTATTCAAATAATTATTTATTTAAGTTCCCAGAGTTTCGAATTATAAAAGTAGCACAAAGTTTCGAGTGTCCCATCTCTAATAAAACTATTTCCGTCAAAAGTAAACAAAAAAAAAAAACAAAAAAAAAAATCACAGAAAAATGACCATGGTTTCCAATCGATGTATTTACAAGTATTTGAAGTTAGTCACAACAATGCTCATGGCGGTCCATGCAAGAGACGCAAGCAATGTTAATTCAGCGTTTAAATTCATTGCGGTTGAAGCACACAAAGAAGTAAAGGAAAAAAAAAATAGAATATAAGGATTACGTTAATAATGTCAATCCGCCACGTGTATTATATTATATATGAACAGCAATATTTTTGAATGGTCGCCTGCCGCACAGCAACTGGTCGCACCTCGTACTATAGTGAACGCAACTTACTAGACACATGACAAATCCACGGCTAAATGAAGGCGATAGTTATCTTTTGTTCATTTACTGACCTTGAGCTCTTGATTTCGCGTGAAAAGAGAGCGCGACAAAAGAAAAACGTTTGGCCAAGATACGTATGTTCATTTACGATAAAAGATAAATCGAAACACTATAGATACAGGGTCAATCATAATCCATGGTGCCAATTGGATTAGGGAGATTCTATGAACTGATTTAAACAAACGCTAATAATATTTAGAAGAAGAAACAGATCTCTATTGAAGTCCAAGTCAAAAATATGAATTTACACGAAGATCCGCAGTTTACTTATTATCTTACTGTAATGAATTAAACATCAACGCGAAAAGTATAATAATATTAATATCCTTCAAATAAATAAAAGTAACATTACGTTCAAGATCAATTTATTCGTAAACGAAGGTTCCTACGAAAATATGTCTCCTTACATTTTTCATTAACTTTTTCATCTAGATTCAGCATCCTTTGATTGTTGTAATTAATTCGTAAACCCGAACTCGAAACTCGAACCGAATTCCCGTGGATCGATGATGATTTTGTGATTTACCGCGGAGGCCAGCGTTTTTCATCTATGATTTAGGTCTCTCTTCCCATACGAACCCCCCTATCCTATCCGTATCCTGCGGGACCGACGATTCTTCGGTCCCCCGACGTGACCGAGGCCGGACGTCCTCCTTACCTTGCACTCGCACGTGGTGCACTTGTCATGGGGGTCCTGCCAGGAACTTCCGCTATCGTGGATGATCCCGGAATAGCTGCATGGTCGCGGTCTGGTCAGTACCGAGAGAGAAGTGCCATTTCCGGGCAACTCTCTCGCGCAAGGATCGTCTTCGCAACGAGGACAACAATCTCCGTCCTCTGTTACAGGATTCGAGCAGGTCACCGGTGGACACTCCATCTGCCAGCAGTCTATTTCGCCGTACTGCAACGAAGGAAGCAATAACTTTGTCAATAATAATTAATGAACGTAAATGTTAAGTGACGTGAACTAAATTAAATCGGTGAATCGGAAAATTGTTCGCACGGGCAAAGATTTAACAGAAATATAGGAACGAAAGAGATGATAAAGCAACTTTGTATATATTTTATTTATAAACGTATGGCTCAGGTTTTGAGATAATGAAACTGTTAAAGAGAACAACGAAATTATGATTTATATTTTCTACGGAGCATACATTCCGGGGGGTCATTTGATTAAAGGAGGGAATTTAAAGATGTGCGCGATTGTTATATCCAACGTAAATGGAAGAAGAGTTACAAAGACTAGGATAAAGTAGGAAAAACTAGGTATTTTTATGGTTAACACCATTACCAGGCATTCGCAAGTCTGACACTGGTATATCCATCGTTCGCCGCTTCTGAAGACTAGGTGATGAAGTTCTTGGTGCCTGCAGGAGGCTGCAGGGTCGCACTGCGGACAACATTTGTCCCTATGACTACCAGGTGCGCTGCAATCGCAGATAGGATCTCTGCACGTGATGACCCCGTCTTTGCACGTACATCTTCTGCAGGGATTCCCGGCAGGCGCCAGGGTATCTCCGTTTCTCACTTCTCGATTCTCGAACCAGCAACCTGTTAAGCACAAGTCCTCATACTTCCTTACCATTCCTACTTTCTTTTATTATATTTCTTCGCATAGTGGAGGGAATTAGTATAGTTTACGTCGTGATTCATACTGTAGCCAAATAAAAGTGGAACAACTGGTAGGCATGCCAGACGAGTAGAACTTTTACGAAACTTTTGTTTTGGAAATAGGAATAGGAATGCGAACATTATTTTGTCCGTGTTGAATGCATAATCGCGTCGTCGGAAGATACTATAGTACTATTTCCTTACTCCCACATTTCCTCCCTGCTCCCTGCTTTCAGAGGGAAAATTCTAAGAAGTTCTACTCGTCTGGCCAGGCAACACCTGTTCTACTGTACCGTATTCTTTTAAGGTTTAACCGTACGATGTATGGATCCTATTTTTTTTACGATTAGTATAAAACGATTAATATATATTTAAAATAGAGAAAAGTATTTGTTAGCGATCATGGGACACGTAGTTAGTATCGATATTTTATAAATAGTGAACTAGAGTAGTAGTATAATGGTTTAAAAATCTTTTCTGTTCGTGTGAAAAGAACAGAAAACCGCGCCGCCTTTGAAGAGTTAATCACCGATTTTAACAATGTAATATAATACAATAAGACATCCCTTATATCTGCCCCGCACCTCTCAATTTTCCCCATTATACCCACGGAGAGAATTCGGATGGCAACACTGGTGTCCAGAGTCAAAACCCCTGAGCTCTTCAAGATAAGTGCATACTTACTCAGCCTACATTCCTCCATAGTGTGATTGTCCTCCTGAGGTGGGCAAACGCACTCGTAACCGCCTTCAGTGTTGACACACTTGGCGCTGGGATGACAAGTGTGCCTCCTCTCGATCGTCTGATCGTTACACTCGTCGATGTCGAGGCACTGGGTACCCTGAGTGCTATCGTGTAGCGCACTTCTGTAGCCAGGCTTGCAGCGACAGTAGTACCAACCGGGCATGTTGAAACAAGTCGACGATTGGTGGCACCGATGCAAATCACTGGCACATTCGTCGAGATCTAGCTCGCAACTGTTCCCGATATAACCACGTCGGCAGGAACACCTTCCTGGCGCCACACACTCGCCACCGTTCTGACAAGTTTGATTGCAAACAGCTGCAAGAAACAACGAAAGTCCCTAGATATGTGATAACGCACGGAAAGGGACTAGGATTGGACAGAGAACAGTAGTGACTCTACAAATGTTCAGAAAGGTCCTCATGTTAAAGCTAGAATGAATAGCATTTAGTGTACAGGATGTTCGGTAACTAATGGTACAACACGAAAGAAAGTGAATCCACATGAAAAAATAAGACGAAAGCATAAAATAACATTTACATGCGAGGCTTGGTTTTCGAGAAAGTCGACTTTAAATATGACTATGAAATATATTGACCACCATGATCTTCCGACTTTACTCCTTTCAACTTTTATTGACAGAATTATATTAAATCAATTTTGGTGAAATTATAAGTGTCGAATAGTTCGTTTAGAACTTGATAGATTAAAACAGAATAATATACTAAAAGCGTTCTGTAATTATCGGTACAGAGTGTGCGAATATTTATACTTAAACTGCTTCCATATTAATACAAATTGTCCTCATTTATGCATTGAGAATTCTTATCATTTTTAACCGCTGAAGCGGAAGGGTTAATAATTCGTACAATTTGAAACGGGAAATCTAAAATCTGTCATTTCAACGGAGTTTTTGTTCCAGTATTAAATGTTTGCGATTTATCCACTACTAGTCGCTACTTGAGATACGATAACTATTGCAAACCAGTTCCAAACATTTACAGAATCTTCACTAGTATAGTATGAGATGAACGTACGTTTGCAGGTGTAACCATCGCCGGTGTAACCATCCTTGCAAATACAATAGTAACTTCCCGCGGTGTTCACGCAAGTAGCGTGCTCGTCGCACGCGTGATGGCCCGTAGCGCATTCGTCTAATTCGGCGCAGTTAAACTTGTCCACTCTGTGATAACCCGGAAGACACTCGCACGTGTAGGATCCAATCACGTTCACGCATTTCGTGTTCGCGTTACAGTGATGGCCCTCGGAGCCACCTTGCTGCTTGCATTCATCTATATCTGTGGCGCCAACAATTTGTTTAATCATTTCTAATTAACGTACTTCGATACGCGAACCTTCAGATCACTTCGAAAGTTAGACTTATAATTCGTGAAGAAGAATTAAGCTGAAGAATTTTTGGTTCGAAGTCATCTGAGTGTCAAAATTCGTGTGTTCCAGTTGAACAATTTTGGAAAAAAATTAATTTTCGTTGCGGAGAATTGCGGAGATGGAATTCATTCGATACACCGTTATATTAAATCTTAACATATTGAGAGTGAACCAAAATGCATGGAAACTAGATTTTTTACATATTTCAGACGCGTGACGAATTGGAAAACTATTCCATTGTATTTCATCATATTCGCGTGTATTTTATTTTAATTCAAAGCTTAAAAATTCGAAACTTTATTCTCATTTCATAAGTTTTTGCTTATTATATTAATGGTCACCTTAACCATCACAAATAGTATAGTAAACCGACGCGAATCGGATTAAAATAAAAATTCATTTGATAAAACAATTAACAGGCTATTGGATTAAATACACGAGAGAGGAATATAGTAATCTGATTGATTAAAATATTCCTTTCTATAGTGACATAACAAAGCCATATACTGAATTTCTTCAGCGGCTCGTTCTATTCGTTCAAAAAAACATGTCACCAATGTTGTACGCAGCTTACCTCTAAACATACAAAACTATACGCAACTTCTCTATACAATATTTATTTGTTTCGTATGAAAGAGTGATTACCCATAAATAAATAAATATGAACTAAATTCTTATTTCGATCCGATTCCCCTATCAGCCTTTTCCACTTAAAAGTCATCCTAGACGTCTGCCAAGATTCGCCTAAGCCCAAGATCAAGCCTGGACATTGACAGCAAGTCAAAAATCGATTTCAATCCGAATATTACAGAGGACACGAATAGAACCGCATCACCGCAATTCCGTAACCGCAATCATCGACGATCTGGCTCTGTTCGGCCATCGACCACGTGGCAAACAAACATACACATCGAGTTCACGTGTGTACGTAAACACACAACCGATCCTCTGCATATTTCATATATTCGGCGGTGGATCGATCGCCGGAAGCGTATCGATCGGCCCACCGGTATGGCGAATTCGATCGTAAGCGAAATATGTAAACGTGGCCGCGTGTGAGATAGAGAGATAGAGATGGTGAGAGAGAGAGAGAGAGAGAGGAAGAGAAAGAGGAAAGTTAGAGAGAAGCATTAGATACCGTGACAGTTATGACCGTCCCCCTGGAAACCGATATCGCAGTGGCAGGCGTACGTTGTCTGCAGGTTCAGGCAGGACGCGTTAGCATGACACTTGTGGCCCTTCGCGCAGTAGTCCACCCCTGGTTAAATTGGGTTAGCCAGGCGGATGCAAAGACAGTTAGAACACATTCGATTACCGATTTAGTATGTTTTAGTGTGGCGGTAGATCAGCTGGAGGCACTCCCGTATCTTTATCGTTTTTCTTTTTTTCAATTCAGTTTAGCTAGCATGCCATTCGAAGTATAGTAGGACCTCCTATAACGCGATGTAAAAATTGCGCTGTCGCATGTTAAAACGCGATTAAGAAATCGACGAAGAAGACTCGTTTGCGACGTGAAAACTTTTCATTGATTTTTAATCGATTTAAGCCATTGTCGTAGTAATTTCTCAGTTGCTGAGAAGTTTCTGTTGAATCTTTAATACTTTCATGTTCTATCGGATATGAAGGTTTGATAAATATATCAAAATATGTATACGTACTCAATGATATACAAGAAGCGGTGAAACTTAATTTTAAACGACTCTGACGGTGATTATTATTTTAATTTTGCGTCCCCTTCTACTTTTAAGTTATTTTGTGCTTGAAATGGAAAATAATTACTTTCAGATTGTTTTAAGATAAAATGAAATGCACAGTATTTTCTGTTATATTAGAGAAAGCGTGTTTATATAGTTTTAACTTCGTGTAAAGCGAATTTCCCATTATAGGAGGTCCTACCGTGTGCTTTTGTAGCGAAATCTATGTTGCAATAGCAGAAAGTAAGAAATCCCATCTAGGGACTTTTTGCTACCCGTTGGTACTAATAGAATGGCATGCAACCTTTAACTTTTAGTGACTTTGGGGATTTTAGCGGCAAATGAGTAGACCGCGGATTTTTATATCGATTCGTATATTCTTATAAATATGTTTGAAAAAACAGGACGTTGCTTCACCCTCTAACTGTTATTTTATTTATTTAAATTTCGTACAAACGCATAAAAATCCGCAGCCTACGAATGAGAGCTGAATTATTGGGCTTTGTTAATGCAAAATTATTCATATCTATATTACTGGCTTGATAAGCACGAGTAGTTATTGTTCATTATCAATTGGATCGAAGAAGGTTAATCAAGGCAATGAGTATCATGAAACATTTAGCGAACCGAAATATGCTTGTACAGATAGCTATACCTGGACAGAATTTGCAGCATTCCTCGGCCACGCTGATTTGTTCGCTCGGTGGACAGGGCAGTGGTGGACATTTCGTTTCGGTGTCGAACCTTTGGCAGGTGAAACTGCCGTCATAACAGTCGCATTCTACGCACTGTTTCGGCGACACTTTTTCACCGTGATCGTAAATCACTCCGTGTAAATAGCATTGCTCTGCGGACAATCACAGACCAAGTTAACAAGCGACATTTTTTTTATAAATATTGGGTTGCTCGGAAGGAAATTCGTAACGTTTTTAATCATATTAATTTCGGTCGGATAATTGATAAAACTGGAAGGGGATTATTTATAAACTTTTATTAAATACTAACACTTTTAATTGAAACCAACACTGTTTCCGTTTGATCCACTTAAAATCCAATAATTATTCAAAGAAAACTTTCTTCATTAGACAATGTTAAGTAACCTAATACTTCGACAATGAGCCAATAAAAATTGTTTATTGTAATGTTTCTAAAACTCCATTAATGGTCACAAGCTAGGCTTCCTCTATAGACAATTTATTTAATAATTTATTCCATAGGTGAATAACTTACAAGAATTTATTTTAAATAATGGAAGTATGCAATCCTTTTTAAAAGAAAATTACGAAACTTCCGGAGTCGTATAATTATTAACAAATAAATACCACATGCAATATTATTCGCCAAAGACGATAAAATATTATGTGCACGTATTATCGAGTGATCCTCAAGTATCGTTGCGAATTATCTGAACAACTTAATCCTATATTTAAGAATATTTTTCTTTCATTCAGTACTTACTTAAGCAGATAGGACAGCATTGTCCCGGAGGAATGAGAGGATTCTTGCAGGTAACAGGGGCGCAGGGCGTCGGCCTGCATTCGATTTCCCCATGGACGCAAGAACACTGTTGACAACCCTTTTCCCACGTCGCGCCGTCCTCGTGGACAGTCCCGTTCGCCCTGCATGACTTTTGGCACTCGCACTCTTCCACTTTGCTTATCCTGCCCTCTGCAGCGGCTAGCTAAAAGGAAGGACGTCAATGAGCGAAGACCAATAACAATGACAAAATTTGCCGGATCAATATCTCACTCACCCTACGCGTCAACTCGTTAAGATTATGCATCAGCTGTTCCACCGTGTTTTGTAATATAGAAAATTGACCGCAAGTGGGACAGGACGAATCGAGCTGGGGACACTGGGAGAGGTAGCCATGGGGTCCTGGTATCAGCTTCACATCCTGCAAAGCACCCTGTGGTGCGACAATCGTACGAACTTATCTCAGTCGATTGAAATTTCACGTCCAATTAAAGAAACTTATACGAGGCAACGTCACGATCATTCGTGAGATAAAATATAACTAGGGGAAGGGGGAGAGAATGTAGGAAAGTAGACAGTAGGCATGCGAAAGCAAAACTTCTCTATATTTCCATTCTGGAAGTAGGAGAAACGGAGTGGAAACGTCTCTAATTAAAATGACTCTAATTAAATATACGTATACATTCATTTACGTAGAAACCACCCCTATTTGAAAGCAACGAAATTTCTAGTCAACTTACGAGAAAAATCAAGAATGTAACCCTTTTGAGACCGATTATTATCAGTACAGATTTATCCCCAAGTTATTTCGAATGATCAACGTTCCACTGTATAGCAAAGGAAAGTAATTAGGATGAGAAAGAGGAGGTCGCACCTTGAAGAGAAAGTGCCTGACATTTCTCTGTCCAACCCAGAGCTGGAGTTGCGGCAGAGTGAAATTGGTGTCAGGTGGTCCAGGCCTAAGCAGCCGCCTGTACAAGGGATGACAGTCGACGAGCAGCTCGACCTGCGAGCCGCTTACGCTCAGGGCGACCCTGTGCCAGGCGCCGTCGGCCAGTCGGAAAGGAAACGCCTCCACGTGGACGCTACCGTCCCGGCGTGATACATAGTGAAGTCGAAGCTCGTCTTTACGACCGCTGCTCTGCAGCTCCAAATATCTGCAAATTTGTACGGCAAATCTTATCTAAGTCCGGGACTTCGGAATTTGTGTGTAAGGTTGTGAGGCACGGAGTGAAAAGACGATAGGAATTCCTTTTTCCACGTATACAATCGGTTGAACGCATGTAAAATAGATGTCCTAATTATTGTCAGTGTCTGTATAACCGACACTTGAATTCGTTTACTTAATAGCAAAGTAACGTATGAAGGATCGTAAATAAACCAATTTTTATATATTATAACGAGCAAATAAATTGTGAACTAAAGTTAGATGGCTGAATCAGAATTAATTCTTGAATGGGTAACTACTATTTAGTAAGGCTTGGTTGTGGTTAAAAATTTAAGGATATTTACTAGATACTCAACTTCATATGAGTTACGATAAAATTTTGTTCTAATAGACCGAGTGATTTAATAACACAGTTGCAGAATGTAGAACACGAGGAGGGTTCGTAGATCGATTAAAACTGGATTAAAGTCTAAATTGAAGCGTGTACACGGAATTGAATAGATTACGTGATTGAATGAGAAGGGTGTTGGTGGCGTGAATATACCGTGATTTCCGTTTCGCGCTTATCACCCATCATGGCCTTTAATGTGGAACACTCAGGACCGACTGTCCCTGGTAATACATGCTACTGAAATCCACGATCTCTCTTCTCTTCTGCACGAACTATCTTTAATAATACAATTTTAACCCTCTAATAATCCTTGGATGATTTTCGACCCAAACGTGCTTTTATTTTTGCAAATTGAGAGGAACATGAAGGAACTGTAATTACTATGTAGAATTTTAAGTTCTGATACCTATGTTGAAGCTTCTTTTCCTCAAAATAATGAAACGCTTCTAAAGAAAACAGAATACGATTGAAGATCACTGCAGGATTAATAATTTTATTAGATAATATAATGAATATACCATTTTAACACCTTGGCCTAGAAAGTGATTAGTAAACTGCGGATTTTTATGCTTTTATGGCATCTTTAAATGTACAAAAATTACACAATACTCGCAATATGCAATAAACATATAAAATATCGAAAGTGTAGTGGATAAAATAATTATTTATGGGTTGAAACAAATCTCTGTTAAGAGAACACTTGTCTAAATGCTTTCGTAAAATTTTGAACTCGAATAAAAACCCGCAATCTAAATGATCAGTCACAAATTGATCACTATTCAATTGTAACATAATGCTCAATTACCGAAATCGAACATAAACACCTATTTATTATTGACGTGCGAAGCAAGAACAATTCTTATGATGATAACGCAATAACCATTAGTGGTCTCGCAGACTGCTAATAGCGGTTACGTAAATTTTAATAGACGTAACAGTGTTCAGCCCCATTTAGCGAAAATCTTTAGATCCGATCTAAATTTAGGGGTAGAGCAAATCAACATTTAATTTCGCCTAAACCTTGTCGGTGGTTTCTGGTTCGCGGAGCGTGTTAATTACCGTGTCTAAATACGCGGACAACGTAGGTACATGTATCCAATTTGTGCCAGTCAGGTCAAAACGACTAGACTGCGCTATTCACGTGCCAACAGAGGGTGCGACTACTTCCAGGTTAAGTACACTCCTCTGTGCCGGCACAACAATTGACACAGTAACTTCCTTAAGACTTTCCTTAAGGCCTACCTTTTTCAGTTCATCCATTATACCAGAGCCCCTACAAATCGTTCTCCGATCATAATTGGGGTTCAACCGTCAAGGACAAAGTAGAAGATTAACCCTTATTCTTCTTCCACTGTTGGGCTGATGGAAAAGTACTATCGGCGCTTCATAATTTTAAACTTCTACTAAATTTTGCGTATCGTTGGAATTAGCATGATACAAGTTTTGTAACACTAGATGCACCAAATAGCGTTGGGCAACTTTTATTCCAGATAACGAATAAGTTTGATATAGTTTTTATTCGTAGATAAAGCTACGTAAGTTAAAGTAAATTTATTACTCGAAAGATATTCGACCAATGAATTGACGTCTATTTACGTTCCACGTTTCGTAAAGATTTGGAAACTTAAATTATAAACGCAAACAAAAAGTTACGAGCACAAAATTTTTTAGTGGAAACGTATACTTTCTCAAATAGAAATTAAATTACCAAATTACAAGCTTTGATCTTCGTTTGAAGTTCTTAAATATGAACGAGGAATGTATGAGTATTAAATCGAAGCAAAATGTAATTCGTAATATGCATTAATTTTAGAAAAATGGCAAAATGACAAATTGGGGTTTCTTATTATCATCCTCTTCAACATAACTGATACGTTATAGAAATATTTTGCAGTGTGTTACATAGCAAAATAATTAACGATGTCTTTGAAACATGATGTTTCATTTTATTTCAGAAGATTATGTGGTCTGACTAAGCAAAGAAAAAGTTACGAGTAAAAGTTCCCCAACGAATAATGGAAAAAAAAAGTATAACAAATCATTCGAATGATAAATGATCGACCGACGATTAATTATTTAGCCGTCATTCTTATTCAAATAAAATGTTGTCTGAATGATACCCAACACTGATACCAAAGTGATGAAAGTGACCTAAAATTCGTAACGTTTTATGAAAACTGTATAAATTTACGCGGATATATTTTTGCAAATCTGCTATGATTTTCTTTTAAAAGAATGAACAAAGATTTATTTCCAATTTCATTACGTGTTCCTTTTTTAATTATTTGTAATATCAATTTCTTTGGTATAAGTAAGTATACTCTAATTATAGGTAGTTTCAGTATTAAACCATTGAACTAGAGTTATGTTAGAAGAAACAATGGACAATGTATCGATTAAATAAAGTGTTATCATAGTTCAGTGATAAGTAGCTTTGCTTTGTCGTTCATCACGCAAAACCGACATTACTTTCCCATCAACTCAATGTTTTCCATTATTCAAGGTCGTAAATCCACCGTGCAGAATACTTTTTACTATTTTTTTCATTACGAACTTCACACAGCCACAAAGCTCTTTAATATCACGCAATATAGTACGATCTTGCAAATTATTACGATTTCCTAACTTATTAATACATTTCTTTGACTTGTTGTAGATACAAAAAACACGTGTCACAAACTTTGAAATTAATGCAGTCATTAATGTTTACCTAATAATTGTAAGATAATAAGTTTAAAGGGGAATTTTAAATTCCCTCTCTTAAAATAATATTTATTTCAATATTTATGTCGATAAGGGGCAAAACGAAACTTTCGTAAAACATGGATATCGTCAATAAGCGACTTTAAAGACTATTTTTTACCATAGGAATAATTATAGTCTTGTGAGCACACTATATCCACCTTTTTCTACAAAACAAATATTTTTACTATAATAGTAATTTAGGTGACTTAAGTCATGTTATATAATTTGTGTATGAAGTTAGAATTAAGATTCGATGTAACCGGAAGTTACCTTTCAAAACCGAAAGTTATAAAATAAAGTATTAACAATAATAATAATATTGTACTTGTAAATATCTCAAATTAGATTCTTTTATCGACGTACAATCAATTTTTGTCAATTTTTCCATTCGAAAATAGGGGGGGAGGGGCACTTCTTAAAATATACTCATACTTAAATGGTTAAACCTAAAATCTAAAACCCGTCGAATTCGCTAGTTCCATAAACATATCGTTTATTGTGAAAAGTTGCGTGTAAAGAGATTTCTTATTTATTATTCACATCAACTTCTTTGATAAAGCTTTTACAGAGGGAAAATGGAATACGAGCGCGAAGAATTTCGCACCGTGTTCTGTGTTTACGCATAGTTGGAGTACCAGGGTTGGGGTCGCTTTGAATAGCGAATGGAACGAGAGGAATGAAATTACGTGTGTGATCCCTACCTATTGTTCCCATGTGAAAAGGCGACGATCGTCCCGGAATTGGCCTCCTCTTGTCGCAGAGCGGCGGCTATAGTGAATTCCGGAACCCGCCGGAGTAGCGTGGCCGCTCGTTCGAAGCTCGCCTCGTTCAGTCGGAGCTCCCTCTCCTCGCCTGAAGTAGTAAAACTCAATCATTCCTGCGTCCCACTCTGCCATTCCACAATATCACTGCTAAATCAATAACCGAACCGCGGATCTTTATGCAAATTCGTAGTTTCGTTAACACTCAATCCACTGTTCACGGAAAATTCCGTTTTTTTATATCGATGTGGTATTTGTTAGTACTAAACGGTCATACTATAATAATTCCTCTGAAATACTTTCTTTATTCGGCGTTAATTCGACACTTATATCTATTAGGAATTGTAGCCTACTTTCGCAGAAAAATCATCGTACGTTGTTTGGCGAATAATAAACTGTATTAATCGCTTGTTTGTTAATATTAATAACACGTGCAGGGGAGTGGATATTTTTTAATAAACCGTCAAGTACTTCGCCTTTTGTGCACCTACGATTAATTTTGTAAGTTATGTGTATTCAAGGGTTTTGCCCCGTGTACTACCAAATAAATAAATTAATTTCAGGTTAAAGGAAAATATCGTTAAGTTCTATTAACACTTTCCATAAAAAATTAAAAAATCTTTCGTTAATAGTATAAATACGTCTTTTCTCTTGTAAAATACTATTTCTGTTTGAATCTTTGCGTTAATACTATACTGTGATTAAGAGTATAATTGAAGTCCTTTTATTTAGCAAGCAAAGTATTTCGTTTTATAAAGAAGTTGGACAAATGAAATAAAATAAGTTACATTTGGTATCGAATCTGTTGATCAAAACAAATGTTTATATTATGTTCTCTACAGTTATTGCAAGCTTGTTTGGCCATTTAAGCAAAGCAGGATATGTGGATGACTTAATGGACATTTGTTGTATGTCCATTTTTAGTAACTTTGAGAATAACAGGTTCATAGGTTTAATGGTATTTTATAATTAAATAAACACTGTTTTGTTGCATGTGCGATGCAACACATATTATTGTTATTATTGTTGTATTTTGTTGTATATTATTCTTGATTCACGAAACAAATATTAAAGAATGTATTTAAATAATAACATAATCTTCGTTCTATGAAATTATTACAACAATTGGTTGTATTATTAAAATACATAGAAGATGGACGTACTATCTTACGATTCATGTGCACGATATAAATATATCGTAAGTACATCGTAATAATAAATTAAAGCACTACTCAGAAGTTCAAACTTTGCAATAATAAAATAGAACAATAAACTTTGCCATTTAAACGTACTCTGAGTAATTTATAAGTAAAATGGAACCAAAAAATTATTGTATTCGAGTACAAATATTAGAGAAGATCAGCTGATTTAGATTACACGAATTGTGACACTAAACTGTACTGGTACCTTGTTAGGAATTTAATTTTAATGTCAGGGAACAGAAATGGGGATAATAGGTTTTGGTAGTTAAAGTTTCATAACTTGATAACAATAGACCTTTAAAGTTTCGTAGAAGCAATCTATCACAGAAGTCCAATGAATTTGTAGAAGTTCGGGGAACATTGTTCGGCCTGGCGACAAAAGAGTTCGCAGATTTGGGATGTAGGTCAGCTGAAATTTTTGGTGGGTCGCATCGATTTGTCTGATTCACGGTTTCTGCTCGCGCGGTTACGTAATCGCGTCGACATGGAAATTCGATTGCTCGCAGTTACCGTGACAATCCTAGTTTTCACATCGGTGCACATTCAGGCTTTGCCGATTTTTTTGTTTAGAATCGTGTATCACGTCTTTAAACAATTTTGAAAATCACCAATACGAAGATTACTTTACTTGTGAATAAAAATCTGAGACTTAATCGTGTTATTTAAAAGATTCACGACATTCAAGGCTAATTTCGATCTACTTAAGTCTCTAATGATCTTTCGGTCATTTCTTTACTCAAATGTACTTTGATTTTTATAAAGAAATTGCTAGCTTTGAGAAGAACGTAAAGGAATTGTAATTAATATATAAAATCTTAAGTTCCGATATCTATGTTGGATTCTGCACCAAATTATGAAACATTTCTAAAGAAAACAGGATACGATTGAATTGAATAAAATCACGAATGCCGTTGCAGAGTTAAAATAAATGAAATTAAGAATTCTCAAAATTTTCCCATTGACAAATAAAGGAAATACGATAATTTACATTCTGTCTGCCGTTTAAAAAATGTAACAAATTCAAGGATAATTTCAACCTAACTTAACAGTTCATCTACCCGAAGCCCATTAACCTCTTGTACTACAATTATTTTATTACCTTCGTATACTAGCATTAGCTGATTACTGATTCCATATCATGTCACGTACAAAAATCATTTGAATATTGTCGGCAATATTCGTTTAACCCCTTGACATAGAATAAAAGCCTGACCTACATTGCGTTAATTTGTATATAATTATTTTAACATAGTTAACAATATATAAATTATAGTATACATACAGCATACATATTATATATTATAGTATACATATAGTATACATATTATATATTATAGCATTCATATAGCATACATATTATACATAGTTGACCACATATTATATATTATAGTATACATATAGTATGCACATTATAGATTATAGTATAGTATACATATAGCATATATATTATAGTATAGATGTAGTATACATATTATAGATTATAGTATAGTATAGATATAGTATACATATTGTGGCGCTGTAGAGAGGGGATAGGATAGGAAAAGGAAGGGTGTTGCGTTTCGTCCTGGGCCTGCTAGTGGACTCATCAGTAAGGCTACCTAGCAGGCCCTGCCTTAGACTTGGGATATTGGAAGGAAGGTTAAAGGCGGTATATATATGGACGAGGTAGTTGAAGCGAGTACTTTCGAGAAAGCCTATTTCGTATGTCCCTCTAGTGGTGGGTGCAGGAGAGCCGCCACAATATTACAGATTATAGTATAGTATAGATATAGTATACATATTATAGATTATAATATAGTATACATATTATAGATTATAGTATAGTATAGATATAGTATACATATTATAGATTATAGTATAGTATAGATATAGTATACATATTATAGATTATAATATAGTATACATATTATAGATTATAGTATAGTATACATATAGTATGCATATTATAGATTATAGTATAGTATACATATAGTATACTTACTATAGATTATAATATAGTATATGTACATATAGTGTACATATTATACATAGTTAACAATTTATTATATTAACAACATATGTAACAACATATAGCGAATAGTTTGGCAAAGTGGTTATGGGGTCTGACTGTGAAACCTATATGTAACAAACATATTGTATATACAGTTATTGTTTGCCTGCGGTGACCCACTTATTAGCCACACCGTCATGTAGAAGCATTTAGTGATGTCCTACCAATCGGTTACACCGACCTGAACTTAATCGTTTCGCTACCAACACCGTGGAAATGAGAACTAAAAGCGTAGGAAAGGGTAGCATTTATTAATATGGAAAAAGTATAGGTACAAATATTTGGATACTATACATACCTACTTGTACATCAATACTGATATAGAAACAACAGTAGTAATTATATTGTGGTACAGACGAAATATAAGTATACTTTTAACAAACGTTAGACCAATTCTTGAAGGCGTATATATACGTCTTCGAGAATTGGGCTGGCATTTGTTAAAACCATACGTACATTTTTTCAATTAGTTATACATTATACATACAACAATTATTTATATAGAGATACATAATATGTATCTATAATATATACAAATACAACAACGTACAACTATAATAGCTGTATACGTACAAGAATTAGTCATGTAGAGTATCCAAATATATTACACACCTATATTATTTTTATATCGATAAACGTTATCGTTATCTACGCCTTTACTGTTCGCTTCGACGATAGCGAGAGGGTTAAAAATCCGTTAGAATTTTCACAATTTTCCCCGAACACTGAAAGACGTCGAAAATACAACAATATACACCCCCGGTCTAGCGTAACGCGACACCCTGTGTTGCCTTACGGTGCCCCATTAGCTCGAGGCACGCGCGATACAGTTTCACTGAAAGCGGCATAACGTGTTCTGGTGCAAAATTGATCCCTCATACTTCGATTAAGCACACCGGCAGGATTAATTGTTCGCGTGGTTCGTGCCGGTGAACCGTGTAATCCGTCGCCGGGGCCCGGTATAATTGCGAACCGCCCCTAAACATCGGTGCGTGGCCGCGCGTAAAAGGGAACCACGCAAGCGCCGGGCTTCTCGCGTGGGGCCTCGAGTTTCAAACGGCGGCGCGAAGCTTAATAAAACGTAACCGAACACCGGGGGCCGTAATGTGCAGACCGAGGACCATCGAACGGCTCCTCTCTGCTCAATTATCCACGTCCACGCTTCGTTAGCGAATAAATACAGGAGACGGACCCCTTCCAGTCATAGGTAATCGTTCGACGCCAACTGGCGCACGTATCGATGACTCCTTGATCAACGTCATCGAACCGATGGCCACTTAAGAAGCTTGGTTTAACCATTGACCAAGGACAGGGATAGACTACTCATTTATAGGAAACATCATCAATTTTATACTGAAATTCCAGTCGTGTAAAAAAGCAGAGGTTTTTTTACACCTCTTGTGATTTAGAATATGTAGGCATCAACGAAGCATAGGATAGAGTATCTTGTATAGAATTATTAGGGGGCTACATGGACCCTTTATTATTTTAGTATTACACGCGATATTACTATAATGATTTAGAGTAGGTGGAGACTTTTATGAGTGACTATGGTTGCAGAGTAGCAAATGTATAATAGGCTAATGCAACAGAAACTTAAATCCTGACTGAAAAGAGAAACATAAAAAACGAGAAACCTCAAGTAAAATTACAACTAATATCCATACAATTAATTCTTCATTAACACTTTTACAGTCCCCTGAATCATATATTAGTATATTTTTTTTAGGAATCAATGCATATTGATTTATTGCATCTTTTATACTCTCCATTTATGTCTTCTCCTTTTCTTGACTGCAATTTTACACTCCAGTCCATCATTACAAAAATCCAAGCAACATCCGACATTTTCATACTTTGCCTACGTTTCTTTATTCTATTCTTGATAAAATGTGTATGACAAGAGATATAGTAACTCCACAGCTATTTATTTTTACCAAATTAGAGTTTTTCATAAAAGCAATTTACGATTCGATAATTA
Organism: Eucera pruinosa; assembly: GCA_028830335.1. Taxonomy (NCBI): domain Eukaryota; kingdom Metazoa; phylum Arthropoda; class Insecta; order Hymenoptera; family Apidae; genus Eucera; species Eucera pruinosa. Next base: position 7,236,777 of record JAMYCR010000014.1, on the reverse strand, counting down.
ATCCGATACGTCCATATATATATATTTCTTACGGTAACCAACTTTGTTTGGATTTACAGAGAAAGAGCTACGTTTCCAGCTTAGACTATAAACATTTTAAGCTTCGCTTTGCTACATTCGAAATCAGTGTCACGCAGAAATTGTCGAAAAGGGGGAAAGCCGGTAGCGGGCATTAATTTAGCATCTGCGAAGATAGCCGAGAAAGTTATTCGTTTCGGAAATAAATAGCGTATAGATTAGATCGAACGTCCCCGCGCACGGGGGAAAGCTACGGGATGGGGTCAGTTGCAGGATCAAACCACTGGTTCCCTGTCAGACTACAAAAGGGGGATCGCGAAATCTTGTTTTCCATGTTCCGGAGAAAACTCTGACACGTGTCAGCGTATATCATTCGCATCCTTTGTCGGACCATTACAATGGCTTTCCAATTCGAACCGAATAAACCGAATTTCGGGGATGTTTCCTCTGTTCTCGATCGACTGTCCAAAGGGATATTTATCGAGGGTGAACGCGCGTGACGAGGAAAATAAGAGCGGATGGAACGAAGCGTGCACATGGGAAAAGGTTAATGGAAAAATAATAGAGCAAGAGCGTAGAGAAAATATTTTCCGTATTATTCGCATAAAGAAAATATGGCATAGCTGCGGCCTGGAAGATTCTTGATCTATTCGAGTTCGTTAAAGAAACCAAAATTGCTGACCAAATATTTAGTATAATTCAATGACACTGTCGCTAATAATTTAGTTGTTGATGCGACGTTAAACTCCCAATTAAAAAAACAAGAAAAAAGACATTGCTACGCAGTGCAAAACACACAAATGCTGTACAATTTCATAATTTAGACGCGAGAGCATTGAAAAGAATTTAATTCTCATAGAAAATGCAGTACAGTATCATATTTATTTTAACTCAGCATTGAATTTTTTTACTAATTTCACAATAACGGTTTAATTTTTGCACGTTTCTGCTACTTTATACAATACCAAAAAAACAAAATATTTGTAAAGATTTACCTAGTGTTAGAATTATAAATTATTTGTAATCAGTAGAATTCCCAAGAGTTATTGAACACAATAGTAAATGATTTTTGAGTGTTGCATTTTACCCAACCATTTTTTTTTGTTATCCGGATATTTTAACACCTTTGGAAAATTTCGTTTTGCTTTCCCGCTAAACGTGCTTTTAATATAATATTCTGGATTAGTATAATCTAAGGCAGTACTTCTTAATCTTTTTATTCTTGTGGCACATTTAATTTCGCGGCACACCTACGTAGTCATAGAAGAAGAAATTTCTAAATTAAATAAGTGGAACGAAAAATAATATTAATAATACTGACAATTTCAATTCGTCATAAAGAGATCCTTCTTTTTCTTATCCTTATCAATTTATTATACTACTATATACTATACTACTATATAGTTACACTACAATAACTTTATTCTCATTTATACAATAGTATTATAAACAAAAAATTCGGACAATGATGTTAAAATAAAAACGACGCCAGCTTTTTTTAAGATTTCGCGGCACACTTGAAAAATTTTGCAGCACACCCATTGAGGAACACTGGTCCAAGATCCACATAAAAGATCCAGCCAAATTGCGTGTCATTTCCGTCTCCCGATTACTCATAATTACACTTCACATTTAAGCGTTTCATCGTACCCCACTTTCCTCTAATATTAACATATTCCGGTCCGAATCTATGCAAATAGTTGAATACATTAAAAGAGCTATATTATTTGCCTATCCTCAGCCTAAACTACGAATCCTACAAATTATCAGCGCCATAAACAATTTCCTAAGCGACTGGAAGCAATAAAAGTCCAAAAACAATGTTCGCCCTTTGCCAGAAGCTCACACCACCCCTCTAAAGAACATTCCCAGCAGTGGCGACCATTTCAGCTCGTAAATGCTTCGCACAAAGCCAATGAAACGACCCGAAAGCCGCGCAAGGGGTTGCTGTGTACGCGGAGAAAGCTAGAAAACGAGGGTTCCCTTCGGTTGGACGTCGCAAACCGCAGAGAACGTTCGGTTACTTCCGTGAAACTATCGACAGAGGGTGCAAGCCGGGCCGGTAATTGAAATTTCTTTCGGGGAAACCCCTGCTGACGCCCTTGGGCCAACCACCCCCGTTCTGTTCGCTTTTCGCGGACGTTGCACCGCGTCGCCCACGCTTTCAGTCACGGCTGTGTGCACGTTTCTCTGGCGTCGATCGGACGCGAAAAGGAGGGGGGGGGGGGGTGGTGCATTTACGCGTTATACAGGGTGGCACTAAATATTGAATTCCATACGAAACGTCCTACACAGGGAAAGACACGAAATTATTAGCACAGAGGTAAAAGAGATGACAAAGAAATACGGGAAATATTACGTCGCTGTGTAGATCAGTGGTTCTTAATATTTTCGAAGCTAAGGAACACTTTTGATTGTAGGAAAATTTGCCGGAACAATAGAATTAGTGATTGTTTAGTTTAACAAGAAAAATAAGCATCTACAGTGTAGATTAATAATTAGATTGCGAATTTTTATGCAAATTCATATTTTTAAAGACACACACAGTAAAAATTAGTTTTACTTTTTAGATGCAATAATACGTACTTTGTTTTAGATATAATAATGTGTACTTTATTTTAGATATAATAATGTGTACTTTATTGTGTACTTTAGATACAATCATGTGTACATTACTTTAGATATAATCATGTGTACTTTAGATGTTTCATACATGTTTGCCTATTATGTTTATCCTGTAATTTTTATCATAGTTCCACTAATATCAAATCATATCTAAGTATATTCTTTTCATAGAACATCGTCAAACTGTTCATAATTTGTGCGAAACCTTTGTAATAATCTCGTGGAACACTAATGTTTCTAATACTTTGTTTATATAATACAATGTTTAGGAGCCGTAAAATCAAATAAATATAATTGTCAAGAATTGCAAGTCCCAAAATGATCCAATGATTGGACTTTCAATAGCTGTGTAATAATTTGGGAGAAAACTATCCAAACTATTTAAATTTATATTATCATCCTTTTATTTCACATCTCTCTGTCACTTCTTATCCTGTGTGAATAATTTTGTAACTCACTGTATATCGTAAGAATCCCATACATCGATTCAAAATCTATTTATCTTAATTGCAATAATTCGTCTGCTACGTATCGTTATGAAATGTCGCATATTTTATGATTCCAATTGTGATTCGAAGTGTAATCTTGAAAAGAACTCGAAGAGGAAGAAGAATCGATGTTGAGTGTACGGAGATAATTAGACGTGAAAATGCCGCAAAAAGGGCAAGCCGGGTCAATTCACTGGAAACTCGAAAGGACAATCGATACTTGGGGCTTCGAGGGAATTCCCTCCGGAGGTCTGCCAATGGAGACGATGCGGCTATGAAACTGACCTTTCACAATATCGATTAATCGGTTGTTATGTAACCATCGCGGCTCAATTGATAAGCGCCAATTGTTTTTCCAGTTGATCGCATCCTCATTCTCGTTTCTTCCGATTTCGAGCAATTAAAAAGCTCTCTGAACAGCCACTATAGAAGAGTTCCATATATTTCATGAAAATGGTAAAATAAAGACTAAATCTACATTCTCATATCGAATAGATTTAATTCCATTCTTTTTAAATTCATGTTTAACGTCGCACAGTGGTAAAAATACTGATTATAGCCGGACAAAATTATTATAGAGTAACTATGACTCTTTGTGACTTAATAATTACAATTTCGTTATCCAAATATAATTTTTAACTGGTAGTAGAAAATTAGAGTTGAAAATTGTAACATCAAAGATTTTCTTTTCCTTAAATTTATTTATTTATTTACTTGAATTGGTATACGTTCAATTCCATGATAGAATAAAAAAAATAGAGGAAACGATAGAAGTGGAATTTGCGATAAGCAAGGAAATCGATTTTACAGCAAATACAGGCAATGATTATCGGTTGCAAAACGTCGGAGAAAGATAGCTCGCGGGCGAAACAACCCCCTGATATGCAAATAAGGCTATATTCGGGTTAAGAGAACCCCCTCAGAGGAACGACTTTCGGTTACTCTGCTCCTAGGAAAATTTACTGCACCCCAAACAATCTGCACGCAATTCTCTGCACCATCGTAAATTGCTCGAAATGATTTACTCGCGTTCCCCCCCCCCCCCCTTTTCGCGTTACCCTCTTCAACAATATTGGGACAGGTCGTAAAATTTTTACGTTAAATTGGGCACTTAGAAATTAGGACTAGAAATATGGGTATTATTCCCTGTTACCCAAATGGAATTATACGTCTTATTTTGTGGACTATTCAAAAGATCCTAGGATAAATATATGATGGTTTTTGAAATGGTAGATTTATATTTATTTGTTAAATTTAAACTTAAATTTAATATAAATTTAAGAATTGAACACAATGATTTAAAAAACTCAAACACATGAATATACAGGATGGGTTAAGTTTGGGTTAGGTTTGGGTTATTATCAATTATTTTCATTATTAGCTGATCGATTAACGTTTTTTTATTGCTGATGATACGATTTCTAAGGACCTTCAAAGTGATACATTTGATTCCTTTCTCTGTCCTTTTTTTAAAGCAAGTTTTCAATGCCGATTTCAACTCGTTTATGTATAACTCTATAATCTTGTTTACCCATCAATTCAACGAGCTGAAAAACAAACATTTTCTTATTTAATTGAAAGATATAACGATAAAAACTTTGATGCGAAGAGCAATTTTGTAGAAATTAGACGACATGTACGATATATTTGTAACATTACATTTGCTTGAAAAAAATGAAATGTCATCACCTCGAAGGTCTTTCGAAATCATATTTTCATTAAACGAAAAAAGTATTAATCGCCCCGCTCATAACGAAAATAATTGAGCTAATCACGTTAGCATCTAAAATATGTCTATTTTATTAAAATAAAACTAACGACTCATGGAAATTGGTGGGACTTTAAATACATAAAAAGAAAAGAAGAGAAACAGTGCTTTATGCTGGTTCTATTTATTTAGTAGCAATTACCAATATTACTAACTAATCAAACAATGATACTGGACAGATTATAACGATGACGGTTTATAATGTGAGTAGCCACAGAATTTAAATGCAAGGATACGTAAAATTCCATAAAATGTCTACTTTATTTAAGAAAACAGTGTTTTAAGCTGATTCTATTACTTTAGTAGCAATTGCCACTCTTATTAACAAATTGAACAATTATACCCGACAGATTATAAAGATAACAGTTAATGATATGATTAGCCAAGAAACTTAAATGCAAGGATACGTTAAATGAAGAAAAACAATGCTTTAAGCACTCACCAGTATTACTATCAAATTGAAAATATGGTATAATATAAATATGATACTGGACAGATTATAAGGACGACAGTTTGTAATGCGATTAGCCAAGGAACTGTCAGAGGTAGTGAAACAATTTATACAGAAGCGACACACTCACCCTGAAGATAATAGGCTGGCTTTAACCTAACCAATCCTGGCACCTGTGTAACACCCTGCCGCGTTGTGTTGTGCAGCTGTAACGCTGCCAAGAGGTCTATACCTCCACCAGGATCGCTCCCTGTCCTGGATCTCGTGCCCAGGACACCTGTGCTCTCCTCTGTAACGCCAACAGTGGCCACCGCCGTCTCTTCCTCTTTCTTGTTTGTCGTGCCAGACACTGTAAAACAAACCGAAACGCACTTCGTTAAACGTTTCCCAATAACAAACAGACGCCGGTCATAACAAGCGATTCGATTTATGAACGAGTCCATCGTTATTGGTTTGGCAGGATTTGTGTATACGACGGATCAAACGCTTCCAACTGCTTTGTTTATAATGGCATTGATGAATAGGGCACGTAGGAAGGAGCTTTGATAAATGCCCCGTGCTCGCGATTGTTTGTAAAATAGTTTAAAATAACCCGAAAGGCTTGAAAGAGCGATTCTAAGAAATAATCGTTAAATTAGAATACGATAACAGTAGAAACGTCGATTATCCGAATTAATCGGAGAGCAAATCTGCTCCGATAATCAACGTTTCGGATAATCAAATTCTCGATTACTGTGTTATCAATTGGCTAGCAATTAAGCAATTTTGATGCGCGGAAATTTTGTGCGTAAAAAGAATACGTATCGAATATGGAGTAACATTACGAATAGATTATTCGAATAAATGCTTTGAATAAAATTTTATTCGAGTAATATTGGAAACAAATTATTAGAATCATCTTTGAAATGGAAGTATCGATGAAGCATATTTGAAGCAAAAAAACAACCAGAGCTACAAAGAACGTAACAAAATTTCCACATCTCTATAAGGTAAATATTGCAATTTCATTTTTTAAGCAGCTCAAAAATATATGAGATAATAAAATACCTTCGTAAATTAAATAAATATTACAACAAATATTCAACTTAAATCAAAATAATACAATTTCACTTGGACAAAATTCTAAGACATTATCTTTGGTAATTGAACAAATATATCCAATCAAAAGTATCATTTTCATTAATATTACATAATATTAATTACACATAATATTAATAATGTGTAGACCCCACGTTATTTTCTACAACTTCAATCATTCGATTTGCTGAACTTTCGCACAATTTCCTTATACAAGTTTGGTCCACGACTAACCAAGCACGCAATTCATGACATTTCCTAGAAATATAAATGATTAGTCAATCTCGTAGTTAGCCGATGCTCTTAGCGAGCTCAACGAACGACAGGATCTTGAACGATGAGAAAAAATGGCCCGTCAGCCACCTGACAGAGCTTTTAATTGCCCAACGAGCCGCTTGCCTATCTCTGCTATCCTCCGCTAGCACCAGCAGTCACCGACAAAAAATAAAGACGCTACTATTAACGCGGTCAACTGCTGTCATCCGTCACATGCGATTACTCGTTGCCGTTGATCGAGGTAAAAGGATATTGGCAAATATAACATCCCTCCCTCCAAAAAATAGAAGAAGTCAAAGTGGAAAAGCTTTTTCCACAGAGGGACAGAGGGGGTGGTTCAATCATCGTTACTGCAAATGGATTTTTCATATAAAGCTGGAGCGCGGAAACGGTTTACTGTTTACAATGGATGTTAGTTGGGGGGTCGAGGATGGGGTTGAAGGAAACGAGGAAAAGCGCGGAAACACCGATAACGAGCGTCGACCGTGAAGAGTCGATCGATACCGGTACGCTTCTTCTTCGAGAGGCCTTGCCGCCTCTTTTCCCTATCCTTTCCTTATCTCTCGCTTCTACCATTCGATCCGCCACCCTACACGTCGTGTCTCACTTCTTGCTATTCTCTCGCCTCGACGATGGATGCTCCTCGAACGGGCTCTTAGCATTTTTCAGGGGACAGAGAGTGGAAATACGACGTTGAACTTTATTGCTGTTCGAGTGGAGGCTTCGCGAACTTGTTCAACTTGGAACAAATAGGCTGGGGAAAGTCGAATGTATCTATATTGTAGAGTCGATTAACTACAGGATTGAGCACTCGTTTAGAGGAAACGTCATGAATTGAGTACCAAGTTAGACTTGGACCAGATTTGTGTAGAAAATAATTGTACGAAAGTGATAGAAAATAAAGGGGAATTTATTCATTATTAACATTCGAAGACAAGCGATACTTTTGATTAGTTTTATTGGAGTATATTTCTTTAATTACCAAAGATAATTTCTTATCATTTTCTTCAAGTGAAATTGTAGTATTTTGATTTAAGTTGGATATTTGTTGTAATATTTGTTTAACTTGTAAGTTGTACGAAAGTTTGTCAAACCGAATGATTGAAATGGTAGTATATAAAGGGGAATTGAATCATTTTTAACATTCGGAAAGAAGCGATACTGATACAAGGTATAGTCGATGACGATAGTAGGGACACTTTATTATATTTTGATACCATAACATGATTTAACAGCTGTTAATATTGCAATCGATGCTTGATGATTTCCATCGTGTCTTTAATCATATTTAAGTTAATATAAAATTACAGCTACATAAATTATAACATTGTGGGAAAAGGAATACAAAACGAAGCACATAAGGACAGTTTCATATCCCATAAGAAATATGCACGGCTTTTAAAAGCGAAATAAATAAACGAATCACTGTAGTGGCTTATAGTAGCTAAAAGGTTAACGAATAAGTCACGAACTTGGTCCCATCGCTACCAATCAGTATTTAGCTACTATTTTATTTCCTTTTGTAAAATTATGCAATTGCGTAAAGATCTGCAGTCCGTTTATAATATTATGTTGTAAACTAAATTTCAACACTATTTTGAGTATCCGATTATTTCTTGATAGAAACGAAAACACAAATAAGTAGGCTTGAAAATATGTTACGATTTAGCCACTTTTTGTAACAAAGTAACCGCAATGCAAAAAGGTGGTCGAATCTAACAGGAAATACTTAAGATAACACACGTTTTTAAACTTAATCTTTGTGTTTTATATTCAATGTAACAATATTTAATGCTTAATTTATGTTTTGGTTTTCACCTAAGTAACTAGATATTCAAAACAGCTTCGTAATTTAAATTGCAACCTAATAAGAAGAAGTTGAAGAGGTAACTTCGGCAAAGCTCATTCATATCGTGCAACGCTAGAAAAACAAAGATACAAAGTACTTGAAAGTTCTAACGTGAATTCTAAAGATTCGGACGTTAATTAACGAAGAGATGTGACGAATCAACGGGGCCATTGAAGAGCCGCGAAGCACGAGAGCAAGAAAACGTAAACAACGCCCGTAAACGTTTCTAAAACGGTCCGTGAATCGGTCGTATTCGCGGAGGCTCTTTTTAATTGCGTAACGAGCGACGGCCGCGGCGGTGAAAAAAGACGATGTGGTAAGTCTCTTTCCCCTTTCATCCGCGTGGAACAATCTACGGATTTTATGCGCGCGACACTTTCGCGGACATTAATCGGGGCAAATAGACCGGTAAATTAATGGTACCGCTGGTACGCTCGTTTTTGCGGCTAAAAGCGGCCCGTTCCGCCAAACGCATGCCTCCTGCATCTTTGATCCATTGGCGTAGCCTTTTTGTTCAGATATGCTTTGTTGAGAAACTCCCTTTGATTAAGAGTGATTCCACTTTAAAATCCCTTTGCGATAACTGAAGGGCTTTCTCTTTCTTTAAGCAAAGCAAAATATGTTCAAAAGACTGTTTAAAAAAATATATAAGACTGGGTAGATTGTTTTCTGTCACATTAAATTCCGGTTAAATTCAACTTAGGGAAAATATAAAGGATTTGAATGAAAACTAAAATGTGCTTAATATTGCATTGAACGTCAACTACGAGTCTTCCTATGACATGTGCAATATAATGTAATATGTATAAATGTATTATCATCGAAACCATCGAGCTATTAAATATTGGTACAAGTCTATAAAAAGAAAGTGATTTAAACGAGTTGGTATTTTCGGCAAGATTCATTGAATTTATCGAATTTCACTTGTGGTAAAAATATTCAATACTTCGGGAAATATGATTCGTGCACTGGTCATCAATATTGGATACCTGCAGTGCATTGCCTTTACTGACATTGCATAGTTAGTTATAAGCATAGCATAGTTAAGACGTATGTAACTAACTTTAAAGTGTGTCGCTACTTTAAAAAGGTTGGAAAACATTGCCTTAAGGTATTTGTATTGCGATCAACGAGGCATAGACTAAATTATTCATTCTTTTATAGAATTATTCAAGGGCTACCTGGCCCCCTTACCATTTTAGTATCACATGCGACATTACTTATTTAGAGTTAGTCTATCATATGTTTTGTGGCTAATTTAAATATAATCGCGGATTACGTTAATCTATCCATAGTTAAGATACTAGTTTCTTACAATTTATTATCGTCAGAGTACAAACAATATAAGCGTAATATAAGTGTATAATAAGCAACGTAAGTGCAATTAAGTAGCGTGAGGAAGATGTAGCGTAACTGGAAGCCATCTTAAGCCGCAAGGCAAAGGATTATAATAAATAATAATAATAATATATACTACAATGTACCTATATCACTCAACAATAATTTTCAGTCGATCTACGTTTCGACCACGAAACAGTGTTTCAATGAAGGCGTTCCTCAATCGCGTTGTATCATATAATAAATTACAGCTGCTCCATTTCTATTTTGAAAGATTAATCCGTAACACTGGTTCAGATCGTAACAGAAGTGTTCTCAATCGATCGGAGAAATGGAATTCGCGACGAGATTGAAACACTGCTACGCGTCGAAGGATAAACGATGTACTTCTATCGGAATTGCTCTAACCAGAAGCATAGAAGAAACAGGATACGATTATATTCGCAAAGTTCCAACGATTCCCAAGCAATGCAATTTTCATAATCTCCCTTTCAGCGCAGCAAACGGGAGATTGCAGCGAAGAATAAAAGGGAAATCCTCCAAATAACTCTACCGCCAGTCCCCAACAGAGAGAAACTCTTCTCAAAGCTCCTCATTTCCCCTCCCCTCCCCATTAGGTGTCCCCCCTCGAGCGCATAAAGTCGTCGCAAACAGTGCGGAGAGAAAAGTGGTGCAAGCCCCATCGATTCGCCGTTGCCGCCGCAAAGGGTTAACGAACCGGGCGAATTTCTGCGAGGCGGCGCCTATGCTCATCTAAGAGCGACGACGCTTTCTTGCGTCCAAAAACGTGCGCCTGTGTACGTGCGCCCCCATGTATACATGTATACGTGAGGCTGTGTACGCGTATGCGTTCGTGTGTGTAATAGTAGTAGTAGTAGTAGTACGACGCCGAACGAAACAGGATGGAATGGAACGACGGTGGCAGACTGCCGGGCGTCGCGACGCCCGCTATCGAACCGTACGCGGCATTATCGTTCGCTTCGAGCAACAGAGACGGAGTGAGCAGGGCGGAGCACCCGAAGATGTGCAAGCTCGTGAAACGACTCCCACACGTATATACACGCGCGCGCGGTGAGAGAGAGAGTCGTGTCTCGATGCCGGTGATGATGATTAACGAGCCTGGCCACACGGATTCCTTTCGATATTTACGACTGTTCCGTGTGGTACGTTGCACCTTACGATATTTCCGTGTGAACACTTCGGTTGAGAATGATTGGTGGTGCTGGTGTCAAGTTCAGTGTGTACTGATGAGCCTGAATGGGCATCTGTGTATCGTAGACGCGTGCAGCCAAGGCTGAGGGATTTTTAATCCGCTTCGGTTTTTTTTTCTTTTTTAGGCGATCGTTTGAAGGAAAGACTGTTTAACGGTTCTCGTACTCCTGTGTCGCCTGCTTGAGCAGATGTCGCTGCGGATCGCCGTGTCAGTACAGTGAAACCTCTGTAATCGCGATTTCCGGAACCACGGTTGTTAAAGGGCTGGGACGCGCTATTGTTGCGTCACGTGGAAGCGGATGATTTCAGGTGACAATCGTAGAGCGAGAGAAAGAGTATGAGAGGATGTGATTTGACGTGACGCGACAGTAATGTGTCCTTGTTTAAAGTGTTCCGAATACAAAACTTATGGGTTTAAACTGTATTTATACTTTGCTAGATTCCTGCATACTTAGCACGAATAAAAGTACATTTTATGTAGCTTTAGCAGTAATTTTATTTATGTACTCAGTGATTTGTAATGCGTTTTTTAAGAATTTTCTATTTTCACGCCACGTTTATTAACCCGAAATATATCCCAGAATGTGTAAATATTTGAAATACAAAATGTGGATGTAGACTTTCATAACTAATACATAAATCGTTAAAGTGCAATGAATACTTTAGAAGCAGCTTACATTCAAGTAATATTATACATCATCTATATTATTCATATAATAATAGCAATATTTTATTACTAAGTATATTTTATCATACCAGTTGTTTCTATTATTAGTTGACCAATTCGTTTCCATGATTACCGTGACAATTTCACTTACTTTCAATAATTAACACACCGATCGAAACATTTACCGATTGAATACGACGCGTTGAAAAAGTCAAATGCCATCACTGAAGAGTTTTCAAATGTGAATCGTATAATCTACCGCAAAGAAGTTTGAATTGGTCTACTAATAATGAAAGTAATTTATATGGCCACGTTAAGTGACGGACCTGGTATATAGAAATTTTACTTATGAAATACAATACAAGGTTACTAATAATAGAAGGAACTAGTATGATATTAAAATATAACTATTATCATACGAATAATATGGTCTACTCTGTATACAGCGTACACATACAATCATGTATAAAATTCATTATTATCCGTGAAAAAGGCTTGGAACCGAATCCCCGCGGATACGAAGGCTTCACTGTATTGGCACTTTTCGTAGGTGTCAGAGGGAGGTTGTTAGGTGGTCTCGACTGGTTCAGGATTTTTGCTTTTAAACGCTGGTGTAGGTTGAACACTGGCGGTAGCTGAATGGATGCTGATGAAGTGGTACGAGGGTCGTATATTATTTTGGCGAAGTACTTTTGTAGCCACCTAGTAGCCATTTAGAATTTCCAAGCGATTGTCAAATCGTTTACACGATAAATTTTCCGAAGGTTTGCAATATGTACGTGGAAGTCTGCCAAGTAGTCCCTACATTGTGTAGCGTAAAATATTCCTAGGCTAAGCGACATATTTCACTTTCGAGTGTATCAACCAGTCCAACCGAGCAAAATAAATAGCCTAACCCAGTATTAAGCATCTGGTATTGCAATCGCGCGCATTGCAGTCCGCATTGAAAGGATTCCTTTATCATAGGCTAATGCCATTATTTCGAGTATTAGCGCACGCGATTTGCAACAATATTGTAGCACGTGATCCATAGAAAACGAAGGCCTTTTAATGAAAACGTTTCGCACGCGAGGATAATGACCTTTCCGAGTTCTCGCGTTCGTAATACCCGCATTTATCATTCGTAACGCGCCCTTTGGGATACAATCCGCGCGCAATAATCGTCATTAGCGTTATCGAATCTTCCAACCGGAACACACGCCGCAAAATTAGTTCGTTTCGTTGTACGTAATCTCGAACGAACTTTCGGGCCAAATATCTGTCAGAACGATCCAAATACTCTTTTCGAATTTATATCGCGCACGTACACGAAACTTTGGCAAACGAGATTAAAGCTGTGCTTTCAATTAAGATTGCGATATACGGTTGAATATAAGCTTTGGATGATCATAGATGCCCTATATTAGGTTACTGATTAATGATAATTAACTGAACACTTAATATCTATGTTAAATCTAGACGTTAAGGTGTTGTTTACAATTGACCATAGGTACTTTAAATAGGATATTCATTCATTAAAAGTTATTCTAAGCAAGAATATACTATATTATTCTAGTTTCTAATGACCACGAAGTGTATCATTTACGTTGAAATAAAAATGAAACGTTAACATGCCATTTTCAATTAATCGAAATCCCCTGAATAAGTCACCTGTTCATCCAAAGACACTCTTACAAAGAATATATTACAGAATTCCATTTTCCATCTAGTATATTTCTGCTAGCTTTGAATATGAACTTACGATGACCACAGATACCTTATATTAAGTTCCTGATTAATGAAAGTTAAATGAATATTAATATTTACATTAAATTCGGATCTTAAGGTGCTGTTTCAAATTAATGAAATACCTTAGATAAGTTACCTTTCATCAAAAAGTATACTAAGCAATTCTAGTTTCTAGTGACCACATAGTTATCATTTACGTTCAAATCGGAATAAAGCGAAAGTAATCGAATGTATGCAGCATTATTATAGGATCATTTAATATATGGCTTTCTTAAACCAAGTGACTCTGAAATGGGATAACTACAAAAATTTAAATTGCACTTTAAATACACTTCTTGATAAAAGTTAAGAAACAAAATAGTCACTTACGAATTTTTGTGTATATTTTCGCTTCTAAAATTCACAGCTTAGAATTTACAGTAGCATAAAAATATAGTATTACATACATCGATAAACAATAAGTTCTTCTACTTTTATTTCAAATCCATGTATCTCAAAAAATAGCGACGACATAAAGCTTCGCAAATACGTACCATGTTTCTTAACTATTGTCAATAAGTGTATATCTACAAAGTTCTACATACAACCATTGCATTTTAATTAAACCACAAATATAATAAACGAAAGCATTCGATGAATTTCGTGAGTCACTGTAAGTCACTTCCATTGATTCAAAGCCACTTTTGCGAAGAATGTACCATAAAATTATACTTTCTATTCGGTATAACCTTATTATGCTTGAATATAAATTTAGGAACACCACAGATGCCCTATATTAGATTCCTAATTAATATTCGCATTGAATTAAAAACTTAAGGTGTTGTTTACAATTAATCAAATACTTTAGACAGGCTTCTCATTCATTTAAATTTATTCCATTAAGAATCATACTATATAAATCTACTTTTTAATGATTACAAAGTTATCAATCAAAATCAAACCTCAAGATAGTGTTTACAATTAACCAATATTCCTTAGATAAGTCACCCCTGTTTATCGAAAGCCACTTTTTCAAAGAATATATTATAAAATTCAATTGACTATCCGGTATAACTCTAGCATGTTTGAATCTAACAATAAGCTTAAGACAATCACTCGTGTCCTATTTTAGGTTCCTAATTAATATTCACATCGAATCCCAAACTTAAACTGGTCTGTACAATCAATCAAATACCTTAGATAAGCTACCCATTCACTTAAAGTTATTTTACTACAAAATATACTATGTAATTCTAGTTTCTAACGTTTCTAATTCTAAAACAAATCCTTAAGATACTGCTCATAATTAACCAAAGTCCGCTTTAATCCAAATTCGCTTTGCCAAACAATATACGATAAAATTCCACTTTCTGTCTAGTATAACTCCATTATTAATACTGAAATCGCAGCGCTAGTAACCGACGAAACAAATTCCCTTCCAAAAACAAAATCTGCATTATTTTTCTCATCGGTCTCAGTTCTGATCAAACTGAAACAAAACCTCAAGATACTACTCACGATTAACCAAAATCCGTTTTAATCCAAACCCTCTTTTCCAAACAATACACCACAAAGTTATAAAACTCCACCTTTTATGTAATACAACTCCATCGTTAATACTGAATTAGACCGTAGCGCTAATAACCAACGAAACAGATCCCCGCTGCCAAAAAAAAATCTGCACGATTCAAACGCAAATAAGCTCCGCTACCGGAAAGCTCACGCGATTCCCCTATTATCGACACCGTTGCAGAAAAAGGCTGATCCACATAGAGGCTAATCGCAAGCACGAGCCATCAATCTTGCGAGGGGAGAAATTCTATTTTAAGCGGCTGCGTGTGCAACGCGCGCCGCATTTTTCATTCACGGCAACGGCAGAAGGAAACAACGAAAAGCGTGGACGAATGCCAGGGACTGGCGTCCGTCGAATCGATAGCACGCGACGACGGTCAAGCATGTCCGACGACGTTAGTGTTCCACGACCTGTTCCATCGATCCACCAGTGGTCGAATGCGTTCATGGTAGACCATAGGGGGTCGCAACCACCGGAAACGTCGATGAATTCTGTCAGATAGAAACGTGTCGCGACTAGACGATTCTGAACGCGTTGCTAGAAAGCTTCGCGACTTCCTGGAATCCTGTACCCTCGATCACGCGACCGACGGGACTTCGGTAATTATCGTCATTAGAGTACTAATGCAGAAGAACCTTCGAGTTTCGTAGATTGGGGAAATTAAGTGGGAAGCTAAAGGGGGTTGGTTAGGTTTGATGTTTTTTTTTGTTGTTGAAAGAAACAGGGTTTCTCAACTCTTTATGTTGATAGTTTATCAACATAAGTTAAGTATCAACATAAGTTAAGTATCAACATAGATAAGTTTGGCGTATAAATTTAACCCTTTCCAATCGAGAGTTAACAAAAGTGTTTCTTTTTATTTATTTTTTTGTTTATCGGGCGGAGGAAAAATAAACAATTTCATGGAAAATTACTAAACACGAGGAGCAAAAGTAAAGAGACGAAATTTATAAATAGCAATGGAAGATAAAATTATTTTACAATAGGTGTATAGAACATGGAGACAGAGAACAATTTTGGCAACTGAGAGTCACGATTCGAATGCAAAGAGTTAACCTTGTTGCCATCTTCGAAATTTTAGGTAATTCAAACACATTCAATTTTCTGTTTCCTTTAGAGAGGTTTTGTAATTTTGGAAAGGAAACCCTTCAACGTGGAAACTGAAAAATGAATTTACGAATATTAATAGCAACCCTTTTATATTTACTATAATACTACTATTATTAATATTTACTTAAATCAGGAAGTGGTTTACAAAAACGCTTTAGAGAACATAATTGAGATCGTGGAAATGTAAATGGGATTGCGAATAGTTAATCTTAATTAAAACAATAGATTGAGAAATGACTTGAAAACCAAAACAGTGTTAAGCGTTTACGAGTAACATTTCGAATTAAGTTCTTTTGCGTCATCGATTAGCCCTCCGATTATTTCTACCGATCTTAACGCATATCGGTATTTAAACTAAAAATTGCAATTAGTATCATTAGCTCATTATTAATCGGAGACATAATCGTACGTTTTTAAGAAGTATTACAATTAAAATCATTGCGTGAATTTATATATTTGTAAAGCACCACTCTGTATTGATTGTTTTAAAAACTGTCATACTAATTAATAGAATATCTAATACGTAACTGTCCAACTAAGTTTTGTTTCTATTATTACGCGCAACTTCTAACTAAAACCGAAAGCGAAAACTTGTCCGTCGAAGGTCTCTAATTTCTAAAGTTCGACGCGTATTTAAAGCTATAATGCAAATGGGTTATCTCCTATATAGACCACTATTCCAACTAAGTTAACTAAATTTTTGTACGAAATGAAGTTGAAATTAATGAATCGTTACGAATTAAAGACTTTCTTAAGCCTGTGGTACTTCGCTCGTTTCTTTTCCTTATTTTCTTCCGTTTATCTTTTTTTCCCCCCTCTTTCTATCATAACTGTAAAAGCTCGTAACATTTCTTCAAACCTTCGCGGACCCCCTATGAAGACACTGCAGCTCCACAGGGGTCCGCAGACCACACAGGTTAAGAACCGATGAAGCAGAAGGGGCTGCGCTATGGCGGTATAGATATAGCAGGCTTGCAAACATGTAGATTTTGTTTTCAAATCATTTTTGAGTGGCTACTGTTCGGTTGCAAATTTGACGCCAACAAATTATGTCCTTTGTCCCTTACTAGCGTAGACTTTGAACGTTAATCGATTGTATTCGGTGTACAAATTAATTTAGAGCTTCGTAAGAGTAGCAATTTTCAATTGATAAAAGTACCGAAAGATTCAACACGAAGGGTTTGAATTCATTTGCACGCCTAATAACTTGCTTTCGAATGACTTTTTGCCATTTATTAAACAGTTCCACAGAATTTTATTCGAAAATGAATTTTATGAAGTAACTTTTCCATTTCTCTAGTAAATTCAATTATAAACATCGTTGAATAAATGACAACGTAATATTGTTATGTTCAGAATATCCCAGCCAAGATTTAACAATTTTTCTCGTTATTTCATCCGCTTCAAGGTATCTTTATAAAAAGCAACGCGATTTCTTTTCACCGCTAAATGTTTCTCTTTAATTATTACGCTTAAAGCATTCAAGCAGACGCAGCATTTGTCTGAATTACGAATTTCATTGTTTAACAAAGATTGGTAAAAAGATAATCCTCCAATTCCATAATGAAAGCCAGAATGTTCAGAAGTCAAACTGACCAACTAGCTAAAATGAATTCAATTAATTTTTGCGATGTTTATCACCAATTGTCTATATAGGTAATCAAATTAAGGCACTCAAGAATAATGCAATTGATCAGTTTGCCTTCTAGTATAACAATCTAATGCACAATGACGTCGAAAACGCAACGAATTCTCCAAACGACCTAATAGATAAACGAAGATTAAACTCGAAAGACTAGAATAGACTTTATACGATCCACTATTTTAATATTAGTAGTTGCCTTGGCAGCCAGTGAAAGTATAATCAATGAAAAGCAGCTTAAAGCCTTATCCTATGATTCTGAAACGTGTACCAAAAGTTTAAAGTGCTCGCATGCTCGATCGTTTTACTGACAGTTCACTGCACTAGTTTACGCGTGTATAAATTTTATTATGCAACTACTCGCCATTGTTTCGTGGAATCGATAGCAACAATCTATGGAGTTTATCACGGTTATGCATTATTTGGAAAGTTTCGTTGGACACGAAACTTCCTGGAAGAACCGGTTGGAGGTACGTTCGGTTCAATTGTGAAGGTACATCGATCCGTTTATTCGGCACGCGAATTTGCCGAAGCCAATTATCGCGTCTGACAGCGATAATTGCACAAAAATTCGCCGGAACCATGAATGAAACTCGCTTGGTAACCAAATGTACGAAACAACGCGTTTAACGTTATACACAGGGTGTTTCATTTGAAACAGATTATAACACTTAATTAACTCTTTTAATTGCGACGATATAAAAAATGTTTCATACACGATGCGACAGGAAAGTAAAACTAATAAAAATAAAAATATATGAGTGCATAGAATGGAAATTCCTCTTACTTATTTCCTTTAAAATAATCTCGAATGAATTCAATACAATGTTTATAACATCCACGTAATAGTTCAAAAGATTTTGGAAATTCATCTAGTTCAATTGCGTTTAAATTTCTTACAATTAAACTGTGGATTTTTACGCAAATTCATCATTTTATAAACGCAATTAACGGAAAATAACTTCGGTAGAAATGTGGTCTATCCCCTAAGTATTTTAAAATTTACTTTGCTTTGTATATTTTTACTATTACGTGGATTTTGTTTTCTACGCATCAAAATTTCCCATAAATGCGTAAAGATCCGCAGGGTGCTAATAATGTTTGCTCGAATATTAATTACGAAATAAAAATGCTGACCATTCAATCCTAGTTTTAATTTCGAAAAGAAAACGGATCGTTTGAGATGAAACCAAACGAGCAAAAGAAATTCCATTTTATCTAAAAATACTTAAAAATACAGCTCAGCTGTTCCATTCTAAAGATTATGCCGACACGTGAAAATAAGTTTCGTAAAATATTATTGTGCGACCCAAACACGATCCATTGGCTAACTTATATTGATAAACCTTTTAAATTACACTTGCATATAGAACATTGTTATTGCAGAATATACCAGCAAAAATTCAGTCTTATCGCTTTCTTGCAACGCCGTGTATATAACTTACATTGTGTCGAAGAACGAATACGATACAAGGTGAATTCTGCTGTTTCGAAGTCAACCCTTGCCACTCCTATCTCGAGTGTAGCTCGACATCGCAATTCTTACACCAACTGCAACGTCGAGCTACACTCGACATTGCACAACGCAATTTCTAAAATAATTTAAAATGCTTAAATCTCGCGTCTAATTCAAAATAATTTAATTTTCAATTTAAAACGTTTAAATCTTTAAATCTGAGTTACTGGTAGGTAAAGAAAAATATTAAAGAGTGTAAATACTGTGTAATAGGTGTTCCAATTAATACCTTTTTCGCAGCCACTCAATCGAATCGTCGCGGCGTATAAATTCTACTCACTTTTAATCGTCCTAAATATCGTCTGAAGACCCCCCAGCGTCGGGCCAACGGTTACTAAAAGAAACCAGCACGCGAGGACTAATAACCCGAACGAGAATGCCATAACCGGAAGGAGCGATCGTTCCGATGGCAAACAGAACACTAAGTCCGCGAGAGAGCAAATACGAAGAGCCAAAGACGTCCTTGTTCGACTGCGGTACACGCGGCGGTTTTTCATTTCTCGTTGATGGCCCCGATTGGATTTCGAGACGACCGAAGTGTGGCGTGAGCCGACGCGCAGAATTTCACGGGATCATTGAATTTTCTAGTGGCAACGCGCGTCGGGCAGGACACGTGAGACACTACGGTAACGTCATCGGATGCGTCGATTGAATTTCCTTGCTCGCGGAATTCCGCAAAGCGGGCAAAAAGTAATTCCTCGGTGAGAACTCGCTAGGTTCGATCATTGTCGACCAGGGTCAAGGTCGTGGTGTTTACTCCTCGTGGTCGATAACACGGAATATTACTTCTGCCGCGACCACGACCCCTTACGACTTTCGTTTCCCCTCTGCACGCCGCCCCTCTACGGCGGGAACCGTTTTAATTGAACGCGGTTGGCCTGCGTCTGGACGACACTTCGCAGAGTTTCTCTTTCCTTTGGGCTTCCACTGATATGCAATGGAAATTTCTACGCATCTTTCCAGGTACAATGGAACCCGGTTATTGTAGTCATGGATAATGTTATCAATTGAATATTGTTGTCGTAATCAGCTTCCCCAAAACGCTTCGTATAAAATTAGTTACAAATAATCCGCCTATATTTGTTAAACTTTGGTTATTGATAGCACTGGTGATAATTACAGAATTCTTAACAAATGAACCTTTTCTTTAAAACTTACTTTTAATCGAAGCATACCTTTTATATTTTATACGAGTGCATCGCAAGAGTTATTAAAAAATACGATTATAAAGTAGAAGAGAAGCTGGAGACAAGCTTATGACAAATTGAATGCTTTTAACAAGGATAGTATATTCGTGTATGACAATTTGCATGTTCTTAATAAAAATAGTATAGGGTTATCCAGAATAGACTATAGGAATACCTACCATCACTTTTTTTCTTTCCCTTTCTGCTTTACCCTTTTCTAATATGTTTTTTTATTTCTATCATCTTCGTTCGTTCTCGTTTTCAATTTTTGTTTTTTCACCTCTATTTTACTAACAAACGTGGCGTTTGGCAGATATTCTCATTCAACGTCCTAAAGGTACTTTTGGATAACCCTATATGTCTATTAAACCACGTAGAAACGTGATAACTATACTTCAGATGTTTATATAAATTCCGTATCTCTTTCAATAAAATTGAAGGAGTGGACTTTAGTAGAGATTTATTTGTTCCTCTGAACGATGTAATTTGTACCTTACTTTAAATATTTCTGTGTTTGAATCTGTTCTTTTTTGCAAGTTTAAATTTGCCATAATTATATACAGCGTTTGCAATAAAATGAGTTCAATAATAAACATTTTTTATCCTCCACGCAATCTTATAAGTCAGTTATTTTTATCAAAAATTGCAAGTCCCAAAGTAATCATAAGTAATCATAATAAGCGGATTCCACTGTATCATCTTTCATTAAACAATGCCTTAATGAGAACTCTGAAATTGATTTTCTCGAAACGACATTTTGGCGTATATGCTCCTTTTCCATCTAATTCCTCTCGTTTGTTTCGATATCCCGAAAACCTAAATTCATCTCGCGGCAACTTAATAAAAGTTCAAACACCCTGAATCTACGGTTGCACGAATATATACGGTTTCGCGTACTGTATTCCTGTTATCGTAGTGTTAATTTGGGAAGTTTTAGCAAGCTCGCGTGAAATTAACGTGAAGGAAACGGTGTTTCCGCGATGGCGGCGATCGATCGCGACGCACCGCACAAAAGCGTGGTGATTGAGGAAAGTATTAAGACTTAAGGCGGACTTTTTCAGGCTGCAAAGGCGATTAAACGGGGCTGTTCCCGTTGGTTCGCGGCCTTGTCGTCGCCGTTTCACCAACTACCGAACACTTCGCGCGTGGAGACGTTTAAACCCGACACATTCGTTGCGTAATCGAACAGACTCAAGACTAAACTTTCTAAGTGACTCTCTCTCTTTCTCTCTTTGCGCCTTTCATCGATCTCAGCCCTCTATTGTCTCCTTCGCCACTTTCTTTTCTTCCATTCTCGTCTCGTAAAAGATATTAATATTCCGCTTTCGCGAAATTTTACTCCGGCCAAATATCTACAGTCGATTTACCGGTGGCTTCTATTAGGTGCACCAACAATTAATTTACCATTACTGTAATAAGTGTAACGTGCAGTTTAAATTCAAAATACAGTTCCAAGATACAAAAGGAATTGATGAACTTATTTTATCACGTACAAACTGCTAATCATAGTTACGTAAATTTTAATAGGTGTAGTAGTTAAGGGTTAGAAAAATGGAACCTAAATAATGATCAATTTCACCCTTTAATTAATATACCTTGCACCTTCCTTCGGATATTTACTGTAATTTAATTTATAATATATATAATACTGTAATTAAATTTACCTATTTACCAAACTTAAATTCCCCATAATTGCATAAACACGCGCAGTGAATTTACGTTAACTTATTTCCTATAAACGAGTGGTCTATTTCGTACGTATCATTAATCAACATCCAAACATTCATCCTACGCGCACCATTTTTCCTTCCCTTAAAGCAAAATGGTAATCCAGTGGCGATGGCCGCGTACACGGAAAATCAAACACCCTCAAATAAGAAAAGCTATCCTTCGCCTTTTTCTTGAAAAGCCGTTATCAGTTGGTTATCTGGGTGGAAAGCCCGCGTCAGATAAGGATCACGGATCCAAGATCTCGAGGATAAGGTGCCTGGAAGGTACGCGTTGAAGATAAGCGAGGAACAGGAAGAGGTAAACGTTTCCCGTGGTTGTTGCTGCGGTCAGACGAAGCGGCATTAACGTGGCGCGTCAATATTTGGCTATAGTCGGGCCTGTGCACACGTTTGCCTAAAGAGATTAGGCTATTTTACCCTGTGGCGGCCCGAGCATGCACGAGCGTTTCAGTCAGGTGCTGCGCCTCGACGAAGGCCCCACGGATATTTAAATCCACCTTGTGCTATTCTTAATGGAGGTGTTGCTCGATCGGCTAGTCGCGAGGGAATCTTTGTCATTCCTTTGGTGTTGGGCTCCATTTTCAGCCATTGCTCGACCTAACCTCCGCATTTTCTATGTGCTTGCTTCCAATTCAACCCCTTCGTTTCGATCGTAATTGTATACAACGCACTTAACATTGAGTAACCATGGAATAGATCAGTCGTTTGTAGGAAACGTCATAAATTGCGTGCCTGGTCAGATACGGACTAAACTCGTACGGAAGAATTGTACAAAAGTTTAACAAATCGAATTTTGGTCGAAGTAGTACGAAACAAAAGCGGGATGTTTGTTATTAACATTGATACTTTTTATTAATTATGTATAGTTTTTTTAATTACCAAAGATAGCGTGTTATAATTTTGTCAAAGTTTGGATTTGGATTATTTTAATTTAAATTTGATACTTGTTGTAATATTTCTTTAATTTACCAAGGTATTGGTTAACAATAAATGGGTTTGTTTCACATCTGACGCTGTTTAATATAAATATAAAATTAAGCCATGATCCCAGAAAAAGTTTCAAGGTGTCTTATAATTTTATCCACCAGTATATATACACATTATTACAGATTTGAATTTTAGAGACCAATTATGTAGAAAACAGTTGTTTGTCGCAATATTTAGTTACAATTCCCATCGTTTTAGAAGCGTTGGTGTCTTATTCTACTCTAAACTAGAAATGTCACATGTGACACTAAAATGTTAACTGTAATAATCCTATATGTCTAATAATTTAATTATATTAAAATTAATATAACGTAAATACTTAACACTATGTATACAACATTGGAATCGACTAAATTGTACTACGATGTAACTTTTGTAGTTGCTAATAACCCACAAATGTGCATTCGACTTTAAATAAATAAATACAAAAAGAAAGAGATTTCTTAATAATGTTAAAATTACCGGAAACCAAATACTACTCGCAAAATAAGTTAATAAAATGGTATTAATTGTATATAAATTGTCCTTAAGTGCAACAATTTTAATGAGCTACAAAAATAGCCATTGCATCGAACTGCTTAATAATTTCAAAAAATTAACGCTACATAAAATTGAATGCATGATAATGTGGCTTATAAACTTGAACGTTATAGCATTCATGTCATTTTGCATCGCAATGAAAGTGAACGCTATAACATTCACGTCCGCGAACGTGTTAAATATCGCTATGAACTTTGCGAACAATCTAATATATTCAACGCGTATCAAGGTTTTAATTTGTGCTTACACAAAAAGAAAAAACTATCGTTAGTAGAAAGCGGAAGTTGATAGTGTACGAATACCTTTCTCAGTTCCTGTAATTTAAGATACAGATTTTAATGTAGGAGAGTAAAATATACTTTTAACGATAGGATTTAGTTGAGGCACGCCGCGAAGAGGTTGAAAAATCGCTAAGGGTGAATTAGAGTGGCTGGACTGCGTTCGTTTCGGGCAACATTGTGTGTCAGAGTCGAATTTTTATCGCGCAATCCACTTTGCGGTCGCGTGCCGCGTTACGTTACGGGGTAACACGAAAACTCGCTGTGTGAAAAATTTATGATACGCCATTACGTAAATCACTAGTGTATTTTTGTCTGTGCGATCGATGGAATACCCATGCAGGAGTACATAACTTCCTTTCAACAATCCTTCAGGGACTGAACCCTATTAACATTTATCGTAGACTCCAGCCTATCGAAAAGTGAACCCCATTAAAAACGGACGTTGCGTTAACGCAGCATTTTACTTGTAACTCTGTCAAACTTTATGCAATTGAATAACCTATACGCTGATACTCAAATTTACCGAACAAAGCTGACTTTGTTGAATGAAAAACCATTTAACGATTAATTTTTACCGAAACAAACCATATACAATGTTGCATACAGCGAGAGTGAAAAGTATGTCTATACCTCACAAAAATGAAGTTGAACGAAATTACGGGATAACTAGAGTTTGATTATAATATCACTTATAGCAAATAAATACGTATTGCGTAATAATAATATACGTATAGTATTACGTATACGAAAATGCATTACAGTATAATTGAGATACAATTTACAGTCAATAAATTGTACCATACACTTACTTTTGTTAATCGAATACTCAATTTTAACTCCCACCGTATTTTGGATATTTTGTATACTTCTGTAATTCGTACAATTTACAATGAGAATCAAAAGTGAATACACACCTCGCGAAAATTAAATTAGTGTACAGTTATAGTATCCAATTTAGAACAAATTAAGTTATAGTACAATTGCAGTATTATTCCCAGCAAACAACTAAATATTTAAATATTTCTAGCAAATAAGGCAGTAGTACAATTATACTATTATATACGACGAATAAATTATAACATAGTTACCGTATAATTTGCACCGACAAAATTGCTTATTTAATACAAATTCATTTTTGTGAAGCATACGCTTACCTTTGACTCTCACACTATGCAACACTGGGTGTGAAAGGGTTAACCCACGACCCGATTCATCGCGAGTAGCGTACACATCCGCTCTTCCCGTTTAAAGGGTTAACTCGCCACGAAACGATAGCAAAAACTAATCATAGGCGAAGGAATAAGACGGGTAGAATCATAGTGACTAGGGGAAATTCTGCGGAGGGGTTAGAATTACGAGTACCTCGAAGGGGTTGAAAGGTCAAAGTCACCGCGGCGCCAATGGCAGCGGAGACGCTGGCCGTCAGACAGAAAAGAAAGGCGACGAGACGCGGCAGAGACGACGACGGTGAGAATGCGTGTTTCACAGGCGCAACAAAAGACTTTACGAGCCGACTACTATTTTCGAGGAGCGCGCGCGCGCCGACCGCCTTCGTGCGGCGCGGCGCGGCGTTTTACGAGAGAGGATACTAAGGGGACCAGCCGTGTCGCGCGGTTCTTTCCTCCCTAACCCCCAAAATGAAACCTTCCCGACCGTTCCATCTCGAGTAAGACGCCCCTTTTCCATTCTGTGATACTATTCATGGTACAATGCGACAGTTTGTGGCTCCCTGCAACCTTTGATCTATATATTCCCAGGACGCATCCAAATCCGCTGAAGGTATCTTCTCTTGGCATCGGCTCCCGCCGAGGGATAATTAACCCTCCTTTTGGCAAACATAGTTGAGCAGCTTTGACGAACGAGCTGCTACGTTTACACGTACACCTAATTTCTTTACGGTCCCGGGCTTTCAAAAGAGATGGAAAAGTCCTTGGAATTCTTAGCCAATCGGCTTTTAACCCTTTGCTCTTCGCTGTCTCCAACTTATTCCGTTGGCTTTTATATATATATATATATATATATATATATATATATATATATATATATATATATATATATATATATATATATATATATATATATAAAAGAAGAAACGGTGAATGGTATTAGAGAAATTTGAAACGAGGGAAAGTGAAGAACAACTTAGGTTTTTAATTATACAAGGATAATTTAAGCTTTATCCTTGCGAAGCAAAAACAAAGATACATGCATGAGTACATTTTAAAAAAAATCGAACCATCCCTATGCGGACGATGTGAAAATCTAATACTTCTAACAACTAACTGTATATTATTTATTTAGTTAATTATATCACGGGTAAAAATCCATTTTTTTAAACAAAAGAAAGAACAGAAACAACGAGCACACTTAAATAAACATTAATACAAAGACGAAGATACATGATGATTAAGACAAGGTCCTGTATAAATTACGTTTAAAGATTATATGAGTGTCGAAAATTAGAACAGGTAAGACGAAACTATAGCATCACTCGAACCACAGCTTTAACAGAAACGGATCAGATGAAAAATACAATAAGCTACCTAAGGGAGATCAACGTGTACGCATCAAATATGAAACACCATAATTTAGCATCGTTGCTAATGGCTTAACTACCGATGCGACGAAAAACTTTGAAACAAGAAAAGAAGACAGTATTAACCTTATTAACCAAGAAAAGAAGTCCATTAACCATTTCGCTGCGGCTTCTTGAAAGTGAAGCATAAAACCATGGGTAAAGAATAATTTTTATTAACATTATAATCAGGCAAATATAAATATTTACGTGTCATATATCATCGATTATGGTCTAATATCATTGCACGAATAAAAGCAGAAATAATATAACACTATAGACAAATAATATACACACTTTTAATGAATAATTATCCAATCGTTGAAGACTTTTATATACGCCCTTCGTAGCGAAACGGTTAAGCTGTATACAAATGCATATCGAATGTCATTCGATAATGAACATTTTCTATTCTATGTGTAACGTTATCAGCCGGTTATTCTTATAAAAAATTACAAGTCCCAAGGTGATCGTAATAAGTTGATTCCGCTGTATTATGTCCACGGTCTATTAATCGAGTTCGCGGATTAAAAGAATATAACTATCCTTTATATTTGTACGAAATGTCAAAGGCACTATAGAGGCAATCGGTATTCTCGCTCCATCAAGATCACAATCCCAACGATCCATGCAACGCCGATCCATAATTCGCGTCAGGTGCACGCGTCGTTGCAATTGGCTGGCCTGTATTGCCCTCAGGATCTTGCTCTGTCACCAGCACCGCAATGAGATATCGTAAATTCGAACGTGTCACCGGCAACCGCCTCTGTATCCGTAATCCCTTCCTTAACCTCCCCATTTCTCGTTTTCCCTAATATAACCGACCCATACAGCGGTATTTTTCCCTTATCCAACTATTGCTGCTCAACCGGTCAACGTAAAACACGACGCACAAAGAAGTATGGAAGCAGAAGTTACCCCGACTTATCAGGCAGAGGAAAATATTCGCCTGGTTTTTCTATCAGAAAGATATTCTAATCAAAGATTATATATAAAACTGTATAAATTTTAATCGAATCAAATTCGGCGGAATTATTGTAACAATAATTGTGATTTCATTAGAAGATTTTGCCTATCTTTTACGTTGTTAAATAAAATTATATTTGAAAGGAGTTTAGACGATTTAAATTTCGTAGCGTAAATTGCCTGAATTTTCTATCGGAAATATGATCAAATCGAACTTTGATATTATTTGGCGAAACTTTTATAATAATGATGCTGTTATCGGTAATAAAATCACAACATTTGAAATAAGTTTAAAGAAACTATTGTCTTCTAAATCTAAGATCTTCCAATCTAAAAGTGCACACGATAGAATCGTGTATTAAAGTGATCTCAACTAAAATATACGTACAACGTTTTGGAGAATTTACGCGTGCTTAACCTTTCCGTTTAAAAAAGAATACGTTTCGCACGCACGAACCTAACAAATGGAGGATTTCTCTCGTTTGTCGTGTAAACTGCGACGTTCGGACGGGAAGAGTTTAAAACATTAATTTATGATGTACCGAGGTTCCTTCAATAAAGTTGTGCGCTAACTACACACGTGGACAGAATTACGAGGGCGAAATATAAGACGAGAGACATCGAAACGAGCGCTTTTATTGGATGCTCGAAATAGGTCGTTCACTTCCAAACATTCAACTTTGCGCGAACGCTTTATGGGGGTGATGAGGAACCATAATCGGACGTTCACTCCGCGTCAAATCGTCACTCGTTAAAATCTAAGCATCGGCGAAACATAAAATAGACCGTCCATTCTTATACGGAATCGTCAAAAAATAAAACAACAACGTTTTTAAAACGATGGGTATAATAAATAAATACCGCGATGATTAATTATTTCCGATGCAATTCATCCGTAACAGCCAGATCTATAATAACGTGTATAGAACTATGTCTTGTTGGATATGTATCGGACTACTATCATTTAATCTTCTATAAAGCGAATTTAATTTACCTTCACAATACGAAGAAACGTATGATTTAAAACGTTTCATTTCAACCTGGACATCAGGGATTAATAATTATACCGTAGAAATGATTGGTGTAAATAAAACCGAATAGGAAAGAAATGGGAATCATACGATGATATGTTAATGAGATGAAATTCAACAAAATCAAATACATGGATAGACGGTTAACTTTATCGAACATTAATCTTCAACTGGTGACGTACGCGTCAAATTGACTCCGCATAGTTACTGTAAACGTTTCAATTTTCTTCACTGTTCACTGAATTTCTAGTATTTTAATCGTATTTGTAACTGACTGCGGATATCGAACATATTTTACGTATATTTCTCTTACTTCTCTTTTACCGTCATTGAATTAAGAGTGGCGTGAATTTGATATTAAAAGAGTGGTCGCCACTCGAAGGTTAATGGTTAGATCGAATATAATTCTTGAAATAACCATTTTAAATTGCAACGGGCGTAAAAAGAAACCTTTGCTTTTTTACACAATTCGAATTTCAGTTTGAAATTTATGATGTTTTCTATAAATGGATGGCCTAGTGCTTTTACGTTACCTATAGACATAGAGGATATTAATTATTTCACAAATCCTTCGGAAACTATTATACAAATATAATTCTGCTTGCCAATGACACCTTTCAAGGTTGAAGCAACCTTAAAAATTCAATAATAAAAAAATATATATATAACAATAATATCAATAGTTTTAAATCTCAACTTTATCTACATCTTCCTTATTAACTGTCTATCAATTTTTTTATGTTTTACGTAAGCAACTTTGCTTGTGTCAACGCTATTCTATATATTTTCTCTCTTGTACTTATTGGACTTTTGCCCATTAATAATAAATAAATAAATAAATATAATTCGTCCAAATAATAAATTATCGATCGTAGTTATAAAAAATCCTGCCATTCCCAGATCTTTTGTAGTTATAAAAGATCCGCGAATGGCAGTATCTTTTATATCACGTGATTCGCCAAAAAATTTCATCAATTTTACGCTACCCTGAATGATTGGTTACGATCCATAAATCAAGACGGTCGACAAGAAGAATTTAATACGAACGTTGATCGTAAAGGGCGCAACTATCGATGAAAATCGTTTATTGGACAAATGTGAAGGGTAAGGGGGGGAAAAAAAAGGAAGGATGGCTGGCCTTTTAATAGGGTCATAACGGGTTCATTGTATTTAAAGTAACGAAGGTTATCGCGTCTTATTAATAGCTCCTCATAGAGATTAAGCGAAACGTCGTTGCCGGAACGTGAAAATAGAAAGCATCGTTCCGGTAAACGTTAAAATAGATCCATTATTTCGCGACAGATATTCTCATGCCTTTAACACGCTCATTATTTGTTACTTTATTTGTCAAATATAAGTGATCCACTTGATTCTGTACGTTTAAAGCAATTGAAATGAAACGAATGAAATCCAAAACTGTACAAATCCACTTATCGATATTTTGAGAAAAACAATTTTCTCTATATTCGTCTTCTTTCACCCTCAAGTGTTCCCAAAGATTCAATCTGGCGTTATTTTAAATATTTTTGGTTTGGGTGAGATCGAATTGAATTGGTTTCGAATTTTACAAAGAATTTCAAGCAGCGAAATACTTGCTTTTAGCCTATTAGATGCTATTCAACGTGTAACGTTAGACAATTTTACAAAATTCTCAAGGTGACCATCAGGTTATGTTATTTTGGATCAAACGCATATATGCGTTTTTTTTAGAGCGAAAAGGTTAAATAGCGTCGAGTTCGCGCAGTTTGGAAGACACTTGGGGATCCACCGTAGATGGCGGGACGAATTCGCGAGATTTCAATACTATAGTTCTTTAGACACGGAATCGAAGCATTCGCATAGCGGCAAACGATCATTATGGGTTAATTTTTAAACGTATCTGGAATATTTAATCGTGCAGCATACGTAACGTGTATCGACGAACACGAAGTCCGACAGTTGCGCCTATTTTATCCACGACCTTGCGCGAAACACGAGAGCCTTTCTCGTGTTGATACGGTAACTCTCTTAAGGTAGAATTCTTAATCGCCCAGCGATTTGATTAAAAGAAAAGTTTGCTAAAGTATTTAAATCACGTAGAATGCTAACTAAATTGCGAAACCTAAGAGTTATATTAAACTACGCTACCGGCCAAAAGTTTCAACGCATCGTACATTACAATTGAATAAATACTTACTGGCAAAAGTTAAGAAACAAAGTGATCGTTTGCGAATTTTTGTATATTCTTTGATCTTCTTATACGCGTACACGGATTAGAATTAAAAATAGGATAAGTTATCGTTTATTGATGGACGTAATGTTATCGTTTCGTTTTATTTTTGTAATTATATGCTACGTATGTCAAGAGATAATGTAATAAATATATAGAAATTCGTAAACGATATTACTATGTTTCGTAATTTTTGTCGGTAAGTTTAGAAATTCAAAAGTAACAGAACTTAGAGATATGTTAGCTTTGGAAATTCTCTAAGTAGAAATCTATGAATGTAAAGGAAACTGTTGCTAGAGACTAGAATATGAAACTTTAATTAACATAATATAACCCAAAACTTAAAAAGTGTATATAAGAATTAAGTACAGTAGATGATCAAATTATTATGAATACTTGAATATTATCGCTTACTAAATTCGAAAAAGAATGGGAATAAAAATACACTTAAAATTAAGCCTCTTTTAATACAAAAATCACTGCTATGCTCTTAATAATACACAATAAAAATTCGACAGCAAAATTATGGAATTACAAATATTGTGACGGAAAATTGCCAACCTTTAAACAATGATAATTTGGTGATTCTTTAATTTCGTTATTCGGTAGACTATTAAACATTTAAAATAATTTATAGAAGGTATAAAATCCTTGTTACATGTTACTATATTTAAGCGTAGTCGTTGAATCTTCAAGTAAGTGATAATTTCGAAGTGTCCATAGTAATTTGATCAGAATACCTCGATCACCTTCTTATATTTCGATATTTAACGCGACCCATTTAAAATCATCTCGCGACTCGTGGTTTGAGAACCATTGTTTCAACGCAACTTTAATTCAAACTACGAAACCATCCTATCTTAATCTAACCTAATTTTAACCGTACGAAAACTGCTACTCGAGCACCGAATTCGTTATAAAAGATACAAAAGTGATAAATGTGTTTTTGTTGCTTAAGCTGCAGCTAAAATTAGCCAGACAATGATAAATTACTTTCTTCCTCTGGCAGGGTACACTGAACGGTATACACTATAGTGATAGTAACACTCCGATCGAAGTGTACTCGTAATATGAAAAGGTACGTATGTTTCGAAAGTAGTTCGTTGAAGTACTGCCATTTGGAACTCGTTGGTGGTGTAAAAGGAAAGCACTTCCGGAGAAGGAGTCAATCCGGAAGCGTGCTAAAAGCCTGGCTGGAAATCGAGGCACAGGATTCCTTTAAAATCTCTCTGTGATTTTGCTATTCCCACTTTTTTAACGGCCGCTTATTAATAGTCTCGCACTCAATTCGAATAAATTCAGAGAGACGAGATTATTCTAACCTGATCTAATCTAAAACGAGGTAACATTAACCTAAGTCAAGCTCCAAAAAAATTGAGTACAAGGAAACTGCTGAAAACAGTACTAAATCGCATTGACGTAATGGATCCTAAAGAATTAGAATTAAAAAAGAGATACCACTATATTTTTGTAACCTTTTAAGGGCTAAACTAATCTTAATTCTATCTAACACGCAATAACTTTAACCTAAGCCAAATTACAGGAAAATTAAATACGAGGAAGCTATTAAAATCTTTAATCCTCTGTATTCAAAATCTTTTCCAATGATATAACAGCAATTCCAAAACACTTTTCCGACCCTTGGTTAAATAGAAAATGGTATAAAACTACTGTGACGTAACAAATTCTAAAGAACTATAATCAAAAGAGAAATATTACTATATTTTTGTAATATCCTAGGAACTAAACTAATCTCAATCTAATCTAAAACGCAATAACTATAACCTAAGCCACATTACAGGGAAATTAAATACGAAGAAGCTTCTCTCATCTTTAAATAAGAAACAGTACAAATTGACGTAACAGATCCTAAAGAACTACAATTATAAAATAAGTACCACTATATTTTAGTAATATACTAGGAACTAAACTAATCTCTATACTAACCGTAATCTAAACCGAATTACAAAAAAATTCAGTATGAGTAAGCTCCTCAAATTTCTGATTAAAATACGATACAGAATTGTACCGACGTAACAGATCCCAAAGAATTACAATGAAAAAAGAAATTCCAATAGTATTTCAGTAATATCCTAAGAGCTAACTCACCCCAACAAAAAAAAAGGCACAATTCCAGCAAATTCTTTCCTGAATTCGTACGAATCACTTCCTCGGCCGCCACCCTCGTATTTACCGTGTCGAAACGACGACACGAGGGAGGGAAACAAGTCGAGGGGGTGGCTCGATTGATCCCATAGGATGAACAAAGTGGAAGTCTGTGCTTTGCGAGCGAAGCACAGTCGCTTAAAGGTTCCGCAAGGAGGCTGGAAATCCTCGTAGAGGATGCGACTATGGAGGCTGTTGAAGGGGAGTGTGGAGACAATTTTCACGCGATTCATTTTCACCCTCCGTCCACGACTTCTCCAGCCCCCTCCTCTTTGGAACGTGAACACAGAGGTTCATCCCTCCAGGATCGACCATGAAATCCTGGGCGACCCTTCGACGCGTCCTGACCACTCGATAATGAGCAATTCGCTCTCCATTTCCCAGCCTTTTGTGCAGCCCTTGGTTGACGCGTGCCGAGTGTCCACACCCCTCCTGCGACACTCCTTCGGGACCCGCCGTATGTTCGTTAGCCCGCTTCGTTTCGTTTTAGGGGGTCGCCGGTTGAATTTCGGCGGATCAGCCGGGGAAACCCCGTGAACAAGAGGTACAGCAGACTATTGACTAATGCAATGACTAATTTCCAAGTTTGAGAATATTTGGTAGCAACGAAGGCAACGGTTGGAAGGCGTTAGCATTGACTACTTGTCAGTACAGGATAGACCACTCGTTTATAGGAAACATCTTAAATTGTGTACGTGCACAGAGTTGGATAAAATTTAGATGAAAAAATTGTACAAAGTTTGGCAAATTAAAGAATTTGCAATACGTTATATGAATAACGTTGAGCAAGTCGTATTTAGTGTTAATTGGTGTATAAAGTTAGATAACATGTCCAATGACATAACATCTCTCGTGATTATGTAGTTAGCGATTTGTTGGGAAATTAAAGCAGGGTCTAAACTTCTAATGGTATAAATTGAAACTTGAATAACCTATTAATTTTCTTGTCACTTTATCCTAAACAAAAGTGTCTAGTTACCATGAATTAATATTGCAGTGTAACTGATCACGAATCTCTTCCACGTTCATCGTTCACATTCGTTTTGCACAAAGAAAATTTCGCAAATACCGCGGTATTCGACTAAAAGATTACGGGAGGCAACACTTCCACTTCACGAAAGGTACCAAAAAAATTCGGTATATTGTACGATGATGCAAATAAACGCGTAGGTCTCGAAATGAAAAGACGAGGCGTTTCCGTAACGACGTTTATTCAATGGTTACTAGAAATCAACTGACGGCTGATCCGTCTCTTTGGCCGTACTCGGAACGCTTAAGAAACAATGCTGTCCTTGTTACGTGCGAAATAGTTCGTTACTCTCTAGGTAAACACGCGCACATACGCAAGGTGACAAGCGAACACGAGTCTAACGTATTTTGCGTGTAGTAGAATAAAAGTAATATTTTTGCGGAATTTAGAAACGTGATTAACACTAGGTTTACGGAACTCGTCACGTTGACGCGTTTCAGATTTCATACCTAAAATTATAGCGACCATAAATATTATTTTTCAGTAGTTTATGTTAACTTTAATTAATACAATGGTACGAATATGTGTACTACGTGATTCTTTTCATCCTCACGCTTCTACGTTCGAATATTTATATGCAGTATACGTATTTTTCCGGAAGCCTGTCAAATTATGCACGCAATGTCCGTAAACCTAGTGTTAAGATTTGCTAACTCAGGCTAACGAATCTATTTTATTTTAGTTTAGTTTATAAGATCTTCGTCTTTAACTTACACGTTACTTTATACGGTCTTATTCAAGTTGAGTATAAAAAAAAGTTGGGACCGCTGTGCTTCAAAAAGTTAAACTACGAGGCTGTCTAATATTGCAAAGATTGTTAAAAAAGGTCAGCGATGCATTGTTTAATAAAGTTTCCCGTCTACGTCTCACTAAAATCCGACGAAACATTTCGGCCAATCGAATACATATAAATGAAAGGAAAGTAAAAATAAAGTCTACAACTTTTGCATTTAATATAACGTTTAATATATAACCGAGCTTCCTTCAAATCTAAGAGCCTTATTTGAATATTCCGCTTCTCGTGACTCACCCTACTTTCGCACGCTGTTGAAATATTCAAAGGAAAATAGTATACTGAAGTATTAAGGCTCGTTTCCAAGTAAAACATATGAGCGAAAATCAATAAAAGATTCACCACTTAACTGGCGGCAAAAATACAACCTCAATAAACTACCGCACCTTAATTTCCCCTTTGAATCTAGATTAGAACCTCGACGATCTACCTTTTAATTTCATTCTTAAATCGGAATCTATCTGGCCCAAATCTACGATATTTAAAACCATTTTTTTTTCAGTCAATTTGTGTGATTCTATTTCACCCTAAATAGTATTCGTTTTTGTTGAGTCTATACGTGATAATTCGTAGAACAAGTGTGACTCGTTATAATAGGGTAAAGAGTTAAAAGAAAGTAAAACATTTATGCGATTTCACTTACTCGTTACAATTATTTATACCGAGAAAAAATGAAACACGAAGATTTAATTTTTGTTAGCTAAAAAGACGACTATTGCTACTATTGAACTTCTTTACATTTCTACACCTTTTCACAACGTTGGATTTAAAAGTATTTTCAGTTATTCATTAACTTGTATTATAACCGCGTTTAAGTTTCATTTAATTATTTTCGATAAACACGCTGCGAATTTTTATGCATTTATAGGAAATGCAGTGAAAAGTACAGAATGCACATAAAATGCAAAATAGTATAAAATATCCAAAATACAGCTCGTGTTATTAATTTTTATAAGGCAAAACTTATTTCTGTTTAGATTCCATTGTAGTCATGATTTCAAAAATATGAATTTACATAAAACTCAGCAGTCTATCGATAAATAATTTAATTCTCTACACACAATTCGTTAAATTCAATTGAGTTTATGTCTAAACTTTAGATTCAATTTAGATTCATTAATCGATACAATCTCACCAATTCCGTTGTTTATACCGAGGAGAAATAAAACGTATAAAAATGAACAACCATCTCACAAAGTTTTTCCAACTTACTCGTTTCTTTCAATTATAACCACGTTTAATCATATCCAATAAACGAGTTTTAAATTTTTAATTCTTCGCGAAATGAACGCTCATTAACAGCAGAAAGAAAAGGATAAGCATCCAGAGTTTCAAAGATTTCGAGACTTTGCTAAGTTTCGTGTACCAATGCGGCGAATCTATAAAGTTTCGACCCATTTCTAATTGGTACACAATGACGGTTTGGCCGGAAACTTTTAGCAGCCGCTGTATACAAATTTGATGTACTAGTAACGATAACCAAACGGTCCTCGTTTATTTAGTCCATCCCTTTCTATTGACTGTCAATCATCGTCGATGTTGCACACTCCAGAGTCGATTGAGGACGATCGACGAGGCACTCGAGGACGACGCCACTACGACTCGCCCTTTAAATAATCGACAAACCTGTACTTCAATAATCAATGCCCGCCCCCGAACCGAATACGGAAGGTATTTAACGGGAACGAATTAGTCCCGGTGTGCTAAAAGCGCCCGCGTGAAATCGTAATGGCCTGTTTCGATTGATGAACTTGAACCGAGAACCTTTCAATTATTAAAGCACTATGAACAATCCACAATGGCTGACGGAAGAATTGTTAATCGTTTGAGAATTTCATCTCAAGTCTACACAAAAATTCATTTATAGTATTGCTAAGATTATCGCAACAATAATATTAAAACGATAAGAAGCCAAAAATTTGCAAAACGGTACAAGTTCATTTCTGGACATAACAGTGGAAAAATTCGTGTTGTTTCCAAGTTTTGTCATTTCGTAAATTAAAGTTAACTATTAACCATGTCAGAATAAATTGATTAATCTATTATTATTATTATCGAGGAAGATTGCGACCTCGACGTTGAATTAGGGTAAAATTTAAATGCCTTTTTTTATATGCATATAGATTTATTTGCAATACGTTGTATTAATAACATTGAGCAAATCGTATTTAGTGTTAATTGATGTATAAAGTTAGATAACGTGTCCAATGACATAACACCTCTCGTGATTATGTAATTAGCGATTTGTTGGGAAATTTAAATGCAGAAATTTAATATTTAAGTCTATTCGACTTTTAAAACCTTGAATTTTAAATGATTTCAATTCAGATCGACGTGTATATATGTATATAAATATATATTAGGTGTAGCAATGAATAATCCATCTTTTTATTCAAATCGAAGTTCATTTTCAACAAAATCAGATACTTATTCTATTTTATACGTAACTGTTCTTATTCTGTAATGTTTAACCTCATCTTTCGAAGAAATTATAGATACCTATTTGAATTGTTAATAAACTGAATTTGTTAACTTATTTCAAACTAGTGGATTACTGATTAGCACGTCTAACGTATATAATACAGAATTTTATCTTTTATGCTTGAAGAAATTCTTAACACTACTCGCGAGAATAAAAAAATGAATGAAATATTAGAAAAGATAGGGTATGGGAAATCTATTCCTCTTAAAATATTGTTTGATGAATTTGTACCGTTTTGAAACTGACTGCTCCAATTCTAACTCGAAATATTTCATTTACATCCGAATTGGAACAACTTTTATAGGTATTGGTGTTATATTGGTTAAGTAGGCGAAGGAATTATACTGAATGATTTTCAGAAGCCACTCGAGTGAGAATTTCTGGTGAGTTTCAAGTGCGAAGGAAATTTGAGGTTGGCTGGCGAGGGATTTCGCGAGGCGTAACGTAAAAAAT
This sequence comes from Eucera pruinosa, assembly GCA_028830335.1. NCBI lineage: Eukaryota > Metazoa > Arthropoda > Insecta > Hymenoptera > Apidae > Eucera > Eucera pruinosa. The sequence goes on along the minus strand of JAMYCR010000014.1, from coordinate 7,199,030 downwards.
TCAAGAACGCCACTCCGCGTCGAACAATTCGAGTGCCACTACCCTAAACCTGGGTCAAGGTCGAAGTAATTGGTTAAAACGGCTGTTCGTGATGAAAAGAATTCGAACTGCTCTCGATAATTGCGCGCAACGGGCCTTTTCAGCCTCGTACCCGGCAAATTTCCTCGTTAAAAATCTCGCCCGGATACGTGCACGTGCAAAATGAAATCGACGAATGAGAAGTCCAATTTGTACCAGCAGTTGATTACCTTCAAACAAATTAACTCCTTTGTTTTGCAAAACTATGTACGTAGCTCTAACATGTAACTTTTAACCCCTTGTCCTACAAATTTTTTTATTATTACACTTATGTAAGCTATCATTATCATGTTACAGTTCTCACATTCCTCCAACCTATTAAAATATTCTGCATAATTTATATTTAATGATTCTTGATCTGCCGAAGAGAAAGTAAGGCTAAAATAAATGGAACATCGTATCGTTAAGCAGAATTTATCTTAAATAAGTCTATCTATAATTCGTGCCACTAGTGTGACTCGTCATTGTAAGCCAAGGGGTTAATATAGGTTGATTTTAAGTATCGATAAAGTGGATAACTAAAATGATAATATTAAACTGTAACATAAATTAATTTTCGTTCTCCTAAAACGTTTTATAAGTCACGGAAAGTTTATAAGCCGCCGGAAAAATAACAAAGAGATCATTAATTAAAGTAACACGTAATAAGATTGATCGAATTCACTTCTGACGGTGAATTTAAAGACAAAGGACATTAAAGATACCAATAAAACAGAATGGGAATATGCGTTATAGCTCGATGGAACGGCTTACGTAATCCCGAATTAGAATTTCGGATCACGTAGGTCTGTTGACCGACGAAACCTTAATTAATACACGTGAATAACCCGTTTTACAGGGACTTAACACCTGTTCCAGTGCGAGGTAGCGGATTCCTGACAGGAGGGGAGCGAAGGGTCCCATCAGGCACGTGCCAAGGAAAAAAGGTACTCGAGAAGTACCCGTGCGTGAAGGTAGATCCCCACGCTCGGTAATTCCGCGATCAAATTAATTCATCAGTCGTCAGAAGAAATATTTCTATAAAATTATAACACAGTAGCCTCTCGTATTTGAGCTCCTATTAATCGAATACTATAATATCTCAATTCATCCGAATAGAGTAGATGCACCGATGAATAAACGCTTAAGGAAATCGTAGAGCCTTTAAGTTGAATTTCAGGGATTAATAACATTAATGAGTATTTTAATGGTTTAAACCCGATTCCTTAATGCCTAAACTCTTATATGGAGATGTACGAAAATACTTAAAAGAAATAGGAAGTATAAGTAATTAAATTAAGAAACCCAAAATATTCATTTCACCAATGAATGAATATTGTTATCCGGTGAATACCAGTGAATGAACAGTCTTAACTAATCAATGAACAATACGTGTCGTTGCATAGAAGACCTTTTTTCACCTTTCTCTTCTTTTTCTTCTTTTGCAACTTCCTTCGCCTTTCTTTATATTTAATATTCACTTACTGGCGTAATTACCCTATTCTGTTACTCGAACGGAATTATCCAATCACTTGCTTAAACCTACCATTCCCTAATATAAAGATTATATTTTATTCTATATGATATTCCTAAGTATTCAATATAGGTATTTAAAATTCTCATAAGTTCAATGCAAACGTTAATACTCCTAAAGTATCGTACATTCTTTCATCGTTTCACTGTAAATTTAAAAGGTATAAACGTGAAAAGAAAGTAAGGAGAACATCAGGATTAACACAATGACTGTAAACTACGAGTTTTCTTGTAATATATACATGTCCAATATTATTCCGCTGCTATGTAATGCTAATGTTTACCAAATTTACTTCTACTCAACTAAATTCAATTTATATACATACACACATCCCCATTATTCTTACGTCTTTACGTTTTTCCACTTTCCTTTTGTTTGCGTACTTCTCGTCGAATGCTGTACTTGGAAATACTCCTTTATACTGTTATACTAAAGGGCGTCAACCCGCCGAATAAACTAATAATAATAATCATAATAGTGCAAAGGTCTGAGTTAGGAATCTGTAAAATATAGATCAACTAATTTTATATACATATAAAGCGTTTCGTGTATATGACCGGCCTATTACGGTAACAGTAGCCGATTGATAACATCATCCACGATTACAATCACCGAATTCCTGAATTGAATCGAATTAAATACTTTTTAGGTCGAACAGGTTAATAAACCGAGCACACCAAGTCGTCCCTCGAACGAACCAAGAACTAATCGACTGTATAACTGAAAACGAACGTGCACGTGTACGTGTGGGTGCTGTATATGTGCGATTCGACTAGGGAAGGGTGCGCCATGTTGTCTGGCCGCCCCGCATTGCGCCAGTGAACTCGGCAAAATCCGGACACAGCCCGTATCTTTCACTCAGCGTTAAGTACAATCTTCGCTTCTCGAAGTACAACTTTTAACTTCTTTAACATTATCGAAATTTGCCCTACCAAATCGTCGATGCTCGTCCCGATATTCAGCGATACGATTAGTCCAATTTCTACACTCGGATAACTGCTGCATCCTTCGAGTATAGCTTTTCCCTTCGTCGAAGTTGCGGATGCCTCCTCCAGGACTCGCCCTCGTTTCCGCCTCTTCCTATTTCGGATGCAGGCTGAGTCGTTGTCGGATTTTAGGGCAACTATCGCTGAGAACGGTGTCGAAATCAATTTTTGCCGGATCAGCCGCCGCTGTGTCGCGATCGCTGCGGCGTCCAGCAGACAGAAGTAGCACGAATCGCGGTTACGCCAATGGAATCATGAATTCTTCATCTCTTCGTTACGGTAATTCCTAGCGACGATAATTAGTCCACGATCCTGGAAATAAATCTCGGATTTTGGGCATTTTATTGCGCCTACGTTTCTCGTTTTAAATTTTTAACGATAGTTGGTTGCAATCGCGGCAATCGTTCGCGCGATATGGTTTTTCAATCGACTTACACATAGTTATTTTACCGAATTGGCAATAGCTGAAAGCAGCGTTCGTAACTTTCGGCATTTCTCCCACATGTTTATCTCTCAAAAAGTATGAATTACGTTATACGTGCAATTTTTTTAATTTTACAAGATAGCATTTTTAAAGATTGTTTAACTAGGGAAAATCACAGTATTTTTAAAAATGCAATTTGACTTATTAATGGTTGTAGAAATAGGATGTTAATTCAGATTTAGTCAACTAATGAAACTACAAAGGAGTCAGCATGGCAAGAAATATCTTTTAATTACCTTTTAATAAAATGGTCGTTGAATTAGACTTTCATTAGCATCTTAAAAATACAGCATTATTTAATGTCCTTCCTAAAGTAAATAATCAGCTAATAGCAGCTTCGTTTTCTAACCCTTAACATCAATTTTTCATTATTGTAAATTTATTAAGCGTCCGATGAATTACCGAACACGAAAATGAAATTTTCGATGGAAATATGTGAACTGTGTGAACGTTACGGATTATTACTTATGTACAATCTGATTATAATACCGATGACTTATAAGACTGAACACTGAATACCGATTATAATACTGAAACGGTCGAGAAACCGTATCGCGTGAACGAGCCACGCAACTTTATTTAAGTTAATTATGTTAATTATCGCCACGGAGATTGAAATAACTAGCAATTTACGTAAGACGAAAGTTGTTATTCGTTTTTCAACAACTCTCGTAAACTTTTCCTCGTAATTAGTCCCCTAACGAGGCAGAAATGCTAGTCCCTGTTATTCTTAGCGATAAACACAAGGGGGGAAGTTGTCATATGGGGAATGTATGGGGCGCCAGGTGTTTCGAAGCTTCTGCAACACCTGCCTCGCGGGAGGTATACCCATGGAATTCACATTCACCCATGTTAATTACGCATTCCCTGAAACAATTCCTCCGTACGTATACGCAATAGCCAATCAAAACCACTAAACGTCTTCGCCGCGGGAAAAAGAAGAGGAACAAAAAAAAAAAAAAAAAAGAAAAAAAAAACAAGAAGAAGAATGGACGTTCGAATCAAACGGATGTCCTCAGCATCTGTCAACGATATACTTTCGAGAAGATAAATTTGGCTATTTTAAGGAACCCCAGGGAATAATCCAGACACCCCATGAGACTCCAGAGGAAAACAGTTTAAAGTAGACCTCGACAAGGACGAGGATCGTGCGTTTCAATTTATCGAACACATATATAACAAAACAGTGGAGCCTAAAAGCAACAATCGGTGAAAAGAGAGCTCGGTCGGGCGAAGAAACACGGGGAGCCAAAAATAATGTTCCCTCGAATTTATTTGATGCCATCCTGTCCTCTCTCTCTCTCTCCCTCTCTCTCTCTCTCTCTTTCTTTTTCGTTTCTCTGGTGGCGAAAGGCCGCGTGTGTGTCGAGGGGAAAGAAAACGTCGAGCGGAGCAACAAGGCGAACCGACAACGACGTGTACGACAAAAGTCAAGAACGTGGAGTGCCTACAAAATGTAGAAGAGGCAAATTGAAGTAGGTCATAGCTTCCAGATAAATCCTCGCCTTCTTCTTCGCTCTTTCTCTCTCTCTCTCTCGAATCCGCGGCACACGGTAATCCCCCGGGAGCACACAGCAGAAACGGGGCTTGAATTCATTATTTCCCGTTTCCACGGCTCCCGGTAATTGCATTCGCTTTCGTTCGACCGTAATTCTAGCGGCCATCTTCCTTCTTACGGTCTCCATTTGTCACGCACCACCTGCGGCCTGTTTTTCCCCTGGCTTTTTCGTCGGATCAGATCAAGTTCACCAACGTACCAGGCTAATACACCATTCACCGAGTACTCGTTTATGGGAAACATTATAAATTTCAAAAGTGAAACTATGATCGTACTTTTAGTAGGTCGTCAAACAAGTTTCTATTATGATCCTGTTTCACTCGTGGTGAATTTGTAATCCGAACACAACGAAAACGCACCGCATTTGCAATTGAATTTAACGTCAAGTTTAATTGCCCGCTTCGATACACGAGATTGAAGACTGCTAAACAGAAATCAATTATAGCATTACAGTGTTCTACATTTCAGTCGGTGTTGAAGCGAAACGAATAGCTAATTCAACTATTTGTAGCAAGTAGAAAGATTAGAAGGCAAGGGGTTAAACGTGTTTGTAAAATTTGGAGTTATTAACCGTTCAATTATCAATAATTCGTAATAAAAAGAACGATAGTTAAGAGGACAGATGAGAGTATTCGTAGGAGGTACAATCATATACACCATAGATTTAACCATTGATTAACTACAGGATAGACTATCAATTTACACGAAACATCGTAACGTGCGTGCCTGGCCAGACTAGGATCAAAATTATACGACAAAATTATACAAAAGTTCACCAAATCCAATGCGTGATGCAATATAAAATAAAAGAGGATGTTTACTCATTATTAACGTTCCAAAAAAAGTGAAACCTACTTTTGATTGGTAATATATGCATGTTTAATTACCAAAGATAGTGTCTTATACGTTCATTCAAGCGAACGTGCATTCGTTTGATTTCACGTGGATATTTATTGCAATATTTACTTAATTTACAAATGTATCAGTTTCATTCTATTAAATAATCATGTAAATGTATAATATTACGAAACAAGCTATTTTTAGGGTATTTAACCGTTTCAATGGGAAGCAATTTTAGGATTCCTGAATTTATACTTACATATATTAACGTGTATGGATGTTTTTCACATCGTGTTATTAATATCGTCAACTTTAGTATTTGTAACGATATTTGTTTAACATTTCGTACTAATCGCATACTATTTTGAATCGCACGAATTACGTATTGCATCCCAAATCAGCCGTACATGTACGATTCGATCTAAACGATTTTCAAGATATCATAATTTTGTCCACAATACCTATACCTATACGCATTATCACAGGTTTGAATTTTAGAGATCACGTACGTGGAAAACAGCTGCGTAACGCAATATCTAGTTACAATTTCGTTGTTGTCTTCATCTACTGTAAATTATTACATCACTGTCGCGTGTAACACTAAAATGGCAAGGGGTCCAGGTAGACCCCTAATGATTCTACATAAGAACGGATAGTCTGCCCTATGCTTCGTCAATGATTTAACCTTCAAACTCCGTAAACGTCCTCCGTCGCTATTTTCTCGGGCGAACTTTGCCCAGGAGAAGTAATTCAAGCAACAATTGCGACAATCTAGCGTCCCTTCGCGAAGATTTTCCCAGTAGTCAACAGATCCCGTCCACAATACGCGACAATCATGCTGTCCTCGCCAGGACAGCCTCCGACCTTGACAATAAGAAGACGCGATGGAAAATTGTATTTGACGAGGGTGCTCCCATTTGCTCGGCGATCCTGTCGTCTCATCGTGTATTTTTTTCTTTCTTCCTTTCTTTCTTTCTTTCTCTCTAGGACCTCGGATCTCTCGAAAATCCTTCGCGTCTATTATCGCGATAAGGATCGTCCTTGATGAGTCGAGGTCGCTCGGTGAAACGAGATCGTCGATCCCCTAGGGTGATCGCTGTGTGTTGGCATCAATCACAGCCACTTCTCCGAAGGATCCCGCCTTCAAGAAATCGCAACGAGTTCCATGGAATCCCCTTACCGATCGTAATAGCGGAAAACAGGACGAATGTCAAGGCTGTGTTGACGTTATCAGAAAGTTCGTAGGGCTTGATTGAGCTTCTGGTTTTATGCAGCCATGGATTAAGGGGAGGGGGGATGTAGATGTTGGCAATTTAAGAATACCGGTTTCCCGAATTACTAGATAAAAATTTGTTAAACACAGTCGGACGTATATTCGTCCTCCTATTTTACTGTGACGATGTGTAACAATAAATAGAAATGCATACAGTGGCTACGAAAAGTATTGGTACATCACTGTATTTGTTGAAAACCGATAGAAATGCTTAATAGTATCATCTATGGTAATTAGTATACGCTATGATTTATGTTTTGTTGTTGCATGCGATCTGCTAGTACTCTTTATACTTCTTCGCGTTTTGAACGTCTATGCGAACACACGTGGCTTTTCGTGTTTGCCCGAATTACTATAATTATGAAAAGTAAAGTGTTTATTTCAACAGTATCTTTAATAAATTTAAGTACTGCTTAATCAGATTTAATTGTGGTAAACTTTCCATTGTTCAACCCTTCTTTGGATTTCCAATTTCAGGTCCATAGTTTAGCTTTCGTTTTAATTCTGCCGCTAATTTAATAAGTGTAAACTGATTACTTTGGAATATTACAAATTTGGTAGAATAACATAAGATTACATCAATTTTCAAGTGATTCCATTAATATCTTCTGTATGTATGCTTACTTTGAATTTGCATGGTCCTTTGCGACCCCCATAATCCGAAAAAGGGTTAATAGTACTTCACTTCAGTATTAATAGAGTCCCAAACCTCAGAAACGTTAATTCAACCACGGTTTTACGGTTTTACAGATGAGGATATTGATAGCACTCGTTGTTTGAGGATTTCTCGCGCTCTCAGTTTAGGGAATATTTTCGAGGAATACGTGGCGATGATAAGTTTCATCGCGGAGAGTGGAAAAATTTCCGTGGTTCGATGTTTTGACACCGATGCACGGAGCAAACGTTCCAGAAATTCGTCTCACGAAGACACTTTGTACGAGACGAACCGTCCTTGATGCGACGCGACGAAGACATTCGCACGTTCTAAGGCACGAGAAAAACGGCGGCCGGCATCGATCGTCGTGTTTCGTCTCGGCCCGGCATTGTTGGCCGTACGTTCGGATGAAAATTGGTTGAAACATACAGCGGGATAGTCCTCGAATCTATTTTAAGCTGGAGTCACCAATTGAAATATTGCTTTCCGACAAATATCTTCGAAATTTAACCCTCTATAGGCCGGTCTGACTTTGAAGTCACATACTACTGTTTTATCGATATTTTACTGATTCGTTTGATTTCTTGTCGCAAAGTATTTGGACACTTGCGGAAGATTAAGGAAATATGAAAATTGATAAGATATTACTGGAACCTTCGACAATTTATATCTACTTCACAATCGTAGACAACAAGGAATACGTTGCATATTACTTTTACCAATTACAAATTCAATTTTTGTAAGTGAATATTCAAATTTGGCAAATTAAGTTTCTCAATCATTGACTTAACTAATTTTTACTCAACGCCTTAATTTATCACATGTTAAGATACGTGACCCATTACCGAACAATGAATATTTTTCTTTCAAATTAAACAGAAAGAAAAAGTTACTGCAACGCTTTTTATTTACATTCACAAATAAATCCTTAAAGTTCATTAAAAAACACTACATATTTCTGGTTTCATTTTTAAGAAATGTATTCGTCGTCTAGTAATTGGGGGTAGGTAATTAAACTAGTTACCCTACATCTTTTCCTTATAGATTCTTACATTTCACTCCGCGACAGATATGAAAATGCTTCCGGACTTAATTCAACACCGGTCAGAAAAATCTTCTCTCGCATCAAATATCGAGTTTCGGATACAGTTTCGAAATTCGGCCACCCAATTCCCCTATTAACCCTTTCAGTAGTATAGCCGTACATGTACGGCTGATTTGGAATACAATACGTAATTCGTGCGATTCAAAATAGTATACGATTAGTACGAAATGTTAAACAAATATCGTTACAAATACTACAGTTGACAATATTAATAACACAATGTGAAAAACATCCATACACGTTAATATATGTAAGTATAAATTCAGGAATCTTAAAATTGCTTCCTATTGAAAGGGTTAAATACCCTAAAAATAGATTGTTTCGTAATATTATACATTTACATAATTATTTAATACATTTATTAATTATATATATATATTATTTATAATATAATACATTTCTGTATAATGCATTTCATAAATCACCTTTGTCAGTATTTATCTCTCTCCGGAAGAGCAAAACAATACTCTAAGACCTTTAATTTGTCTCTAATAAATTTCCATTCCCTTAACAAAGTATTTAACGCTATTCGTGATTACACAGCAGAATTAATAACATTCGATTAAATTATAATGTTCTGTACCTCATAACGATGATTCTTAATTTCGACGAGGTCGCCATTTCGACATGAACTCTTCGATTGAAATATCCTGCATACCAATTAAACCGGAATATTTGAATGTTTAACCGAAGTCCGCCGAACGCACTTTTCACCCCGACGCGACGGACAGTCGTCCGTGGTGGAACGATCGTCGTTAAAGGAGAAAAAGGAAGAAGACCATAAAGAGGGGACAGAACCAAAGGAAAGAGTCGCGATGGATCTGTTTATTGCCAGCCGGGAATAAAAATCACGGTGCTCGCTGTGTGTGGCGCGTGGTTTCGAGGAGCAACGTGGTAACGTCAACGGCTCTCGTATCAGCTAGAGAGCCACTCGTCCGACTTCTACCGTCTTCTTCCTTTCAACCTCCTCTTCAAGGTTCTCCTCTCTACTCGCGAAAGATGCAATCAATTATGACGACTTTACAATTCCCTTCTTGTCGTTCGCTTCGTCTACCACTTCACCCTCCCCCCACGTTTCTTTCTATACGTCGTCTGGCCGATTTAAATTTCGCGCGCGCGTCTCTGACAGACTCTTCGATAATCGTTATCGAGGCGATTAGCACATTGAGTGGTTTCACGTTGAAGAATGTTTACGCGGTGTACAACGCAACACTGTACATACGCGTATTTCTATTTTAATACGTTCCACCCTTCGTCATTTATGGTCCAAGTCAAATTTGACCTCCGCGAATTCACTTCCGAATTTTAATGTTTACTGAAAACTGAATTATTCCGAATCATTTCACGATGAATAAGTACGATTTCTGTAACCCTTGCAAATGATGTTTTTTTGACCTGGCACCCGGCAGATTTTCGAAACTATTCATCCGATTAACTTCAAATTGGAACACGTCATAAATTATAGCATTACCTAAGTACAATGTAGCTAAGAATATTTTGTATGCCTCTGAAATGTCGAAAACTACCTTCGCTTATGGATGGTTAATATTTGCGAAAGTCTCACGTCGTAAGATAATTCAACGAGCGTCTGCTCTTTTCCACCCCTCCGTAAAAGATGCCGGATGGCCGAAATTTCGCCAACGAACGTCTGCTGCTTTTTTCCACACTTCCATAAATGATTTTGGACGGCCGAAATATCGGAGCGCCGTCAGTTATAATGTCTTATTTTTAAATCGGGCAAACGGTAGCCGTCTACTAGTAGCGAATAATTTTTCCGCCGTGCGACACCGGCGCCGTTTCAGCGCGCGTAGGCGAGGGTAGATTTATTCGCGCTGAACCATTCGCGTCTGGTCGGCGTCTGGAGTCGCGTCTCGCTCGTAAAATCATCAGCCACTCACAGAATTGGCCGCTCGAAACGATTACGCGCTTTTTACGATGCCCGACTTTCGCGCTGTTTCATTTTCAAGAGCTTCATTGTAGCACGCCGACAACTCTGTCATCGTTGACACACTTCTTCACCCTTAGCCGAAAAAGCTCGTTTGCGAAAAGGGCGATTAATTAGGAAACTGATGCTCGTTGCTTATCAACCTAATCACCGCAAAAACGTTTGGCAATTTACGTTTACTGAAATGGGAAAATTGCACCATTTGCCTTATGAATTTTTCCAAGACTATTCATTGGAATGTTGACTATTAATTACTGTTACACCGCGTCGAATACGAAACACTAAAATATTGTACGTAATTCGTATTTATGTAATACTGGATCTCGCAATGCTGTGCGAGAAGTGAATTAAAATTGATTAAAAAATACTGATTGTGAGTATGTCATACAGGCTTGGTAATATTTAACTCTCAATCATACGAATTAACCGATTCACCGTAGCGTGCACGAATCGTTATATTCGTGCTACAGCAAATCGATTATTTGCCGACTCAATTGGTTTGCTACATAATAATAATACCGCGTACATATTATACGCGTGCATACACGATAAAATAACCGAATCGTTCGGTTTCAATATTCGCTTCTGTCAATGATCCAAACAGCTACGATATTATGCATAACATGGAGCGGAATTAAATTCAGTAACAACAAAACCATATGTATATTCAAATAACATTATTAACAGCATTACGCAGTACTGGACGAAATTACAACAACTTTGAAGGAATATTTATCTACAGAATATTTCCATTACAGTTTCCTTTATTCGTAAAAAAATACTGCATTTCCTTTAGATATTATTAAACAATTATACAATGCCCTTTATCCGTTTAAGCAAAGTATTTATTAATCGATTCGTGTAAAAGATTGACGTGCTAAAGATGTTATACTTTTGTCCCATGAATACCTGTGTATATGATATATCTATGTATATGATATGTATGTATATGATATATCAACGTATATGATATCTATGTATATGATATATCAACGTATATGATATCTATGTATACGATATATCAACGTATATGATATCTATGTATATAATATCTTTGTGTATGATACATCTATATGTATGATGTATCTATGTACATAAAGTAGATCTATGTATATGATAGGGTTCATACCGAACGCATTAACAAAATGAACGCAGAAATCTAAATTAGTTGTGTAGAATAAAGATTGCGTGAACGGGCTGTAAAACTGTTCAATCCAATTTTAAAGTATCATAAAGTATAAAAGTAACTACGAATGTAGTAGTTAAAATAATCCATAACAGTTACAATAAATTGCCAAGCCGAAATTGCGATATAAAATTCGGGAAAATTCTCACGGGATATTCTTTTCATTCCGCCCAGTCATTCGAATACGAAACTAACTTATTCCGAATCGTGCAATGCCTCTACTCTCTCTCTCTCTTCCTTTAGAAGGACAAGTCTTTGTAGCCAGCACGAAGGAGAGACCTATTTCCATCGAATACCTTTATCGCGAGCGAGAATTCCGTTCGAATTCCGGGTATCGACCTTTTACGACGGAAATGGCGAAAGCTGCGAAGACGGTCGGCGTCGGTTGAGGTAAAGTTAGATGAAGGAGAAGAAGAAGACATCGAGCGTGCAGTCGCGATGAGACAGTCTCGCGTGCGGGTGTACGTGCGTGTAACATAGTGGTCTATCAATTTCGCGGGCTTGGACGTTTACGAGGAGATCGTAAAGGCGACGTAATAGGCGCACGCGGTCGTACAGGCCGCCGGGTGGCCAGGAAATTCGATCGAGCGCGAAGGGTTTTACGTAAGTCCGAGGTCCTTCGATCGTCCTCTGCGTTGCAGTGCCCGTTGCAAACAGTGTACACACAACACGCGCAATAACTTGGAGCACACGTCCCCCTGTCTTCTTTTCTAATAGCAAGATTGAGGTAGGCATGGGGCTTCGAGAAATAAGTTGTTCGTCTCACTTTATGTTGTCGTCCGCCGGTTATTGCGCGTTCGAGTTTCACAGCGGGGAGTTTAGCGAATGGCGGCGATTCAATTTCTGCGAATCGGGATTTCAGGCTTACGCATCGTACAATGTTACCGCGAGGCAGTAGTGGGATTTATTCGTATCAATCTTCGATTCGAGTTACGAGTAATAGTTGAAATATTATTCGTTATTCGAATACAGTTATTTAATCGTTTGTTCGTTATTTCTGAATCGTTTATTTACTTGTTTGTTTATTTTGCGGGTGAATAGATTTTGGGAACAGATAGGATTAAGAACAGAGCACAGCTACATAATATTGCGAATAATACATCGGTACACGTGATAATAATTAAAATACACGAAAGACGACACGTAGGAAGATATTATTGTGCACCGAACTGTAAGTTCCTATCGGATAGAATAGTTATTTGATTTTCGTGAAAATAAATGTTGAGTTTAATCAAAAAATTGGATTACGTATTGGTACACCTAATGTAACGAATAAAGTCGATTTATTCGTTACTGGTTGTCAGCGAATCGACTTTATTCGTTATTCGAAATAGCTTTGCCTCACACTGCCGCGAGGTAATAGACGGTACAAATAAATTATCATCGAGACACGGCGGCGTAGAAGGGTTGCGACTATGGAAATTTTCTGGAATTTTCCTTCTCCTCTCTCCCCCTCGTAATATTTTAAATGTAGCGCCAACATTTCATTTCCGCGTCGCTCCAATACGCGTTACTCATTTTTCGTGCGCTTTTTCTCAAATTGCATCACTGGGAGGCAAACAAAGGAGAGAACAGAGGCATAATTTCCCCATATTTCCTCCGCCACGCTGCTTTATATTCATTACATTACTCTGCACCGAGAATGGAAATCGTTATTATAAATTTCTCCGCAGGGCGTTGAATGGAAACGAAAGTGAAAGTAAATTGAAAATTCTTCCCCTAGTTTGCAAGAGCTATGGACTTGATACGGAAACATATTTACGAGGAAAATTTAATGGCGTTGAAGTAAAATGGAAAAGTGGCACCGATTAAATCGGCCTGGGACCGAAATTAAAATACAATTCTGCAAACATTTTACCATTATTTTCAGACAAGTTTTACTATTTACGTTAAGTTTATATATCACTTCACTGGTGTTATTTAACTAATTTATTGCAGTTGATAAGAACAGCCTGTATTGTAAACACGTGCCTAACGAACTGTAATAAATCAGTAAAGTAAAACCAGTGGTTTTATATAAAAAACCTAACGTTTAAACTAAAACTTATCATAACTGTAATAAAAATATTCATCAATCGAGGCAAAAACATCGAAAACGTCTGATATGTTTTAAATTATAACACATCAGAGATGCATTAGAAAGTCTAACAATGTAAAAGTATAATTCTAATTAAACAGCAAGTCTTTTATGCAAATTACTATTTTTGCAAGTGCAATGCAATTAAAGAAATAGAACCTTAATGAAGATTCATTTCGCCTTTCAAATATTGTACCGAATATCTCAATTGCGGTGTTTTACATATTTTTACGTATTGCGTGCATTCTGTACTTTCTTATACATTTCAATCTTTTTCCAGTTAAAAAATCCGCAGTCTAGTTATACCAATAACTTTCGTATACTTTAATACGTATACGTATTTCGTAAAGTTGCTTTAGAATCTACACAATTTTAAATACCAGACAAATTGATTTTCCTGAAATAGTCGAAACTCGTATATTTCTTGGATATTCAAAATTCAAAGGTGTACGTAGACTTTCGCAACCGAGCGTACACGCGACACAATATCGCTAAACAAACAATTGCTCTGCTTTTCTCCCTTTGCAAACCTTAAACCGGGTTAAGTCGTTCTCGCATCGAACGCCTCAATCGTCATTATGCAGAAATTGCATTTTCTTTTAATCGCGCTAAGGTTTAGCGTACACAATGATTACCTTGAAACGATAGCAACGGGCAAACAGCACGTTCTGAGAAATAATATTTCAAAGAACGTCGCAAGGGTGGCCAGGTCTATTACCGGCATACTTTATTAGCCTAGCTGGAAACCACGTGGGCTGAAACAGTTCTAGTAGGAATTTTTCCGATGTTCCATGCTAAACGGCCATGCCAGAAGTCGAATATTACGCGGTGCCGCGACGTTTTCGTGCAAAATTGTTACACGTTCTCCGTGTTACGATCGCGATTTCCGGCCGGACGATGATACCACAATTCATACTTCAATCACTATCAAAACGCTTCCTATAAAGTCGAATATCTATGAGAGTAGCTGACTATCGCATTGTTGCGGAACGATAACACGTATCCAATAGGCTACTTTGCTTATTTCAATGGGAGACACGAATCGACGAAATGAGGAAATTCAGGAATCCGGGAGGCTTTCACAAATCTGAAATTGTGCTCCACGCTTTGGAAACTATCTTTCATTATAAACTATCAGTTTATAATGAAACTATTTTGTACTGTAAAATTTAACCCTTTCGCTTGCGGTTTCTTGTAGTTCAAAACTGAAACCATAGCTAGAGAACAGTTTTTGTTAATACAAAAGTAAAGACGAATACACTTTTTATTTCGATACTTTATACTACCACTTGTAAAAAGTTCGATTTCGATCAAATGGGATAATATAAAATCAGCTAAAAACGCTAAGGTTTTTGTAGTGCAAAGTGCTATTATATTGTTGTAAAAGCTAGTAGAGAATTTATAGGCATGGAGTAAAATTAGTTAATAAAAATTCCCGCAAAAGTGAAAATCAGCTTCGAGAAGTAATAAAATTATCGTGCAAAGAAATTCCATTTACGCATTGCGGAAATCTCGTATTATTAACGCTACAACACTTCAAAGTAATCATATGTGAACGTAGAAATATTAGAAAATATTAGATGATATAAATACTAGAAAATATCAGATAATATAAATATTAAAAAATATCAGGTAATGTAAATATTAGAAAATATCAGGTAAACTAAATAATGAATAAAGTATCGTTTACCTATTTGTAGATTTACTTTCCTCACTGGCATTTTTTTAATAATGAACGAACATTTTTATTCTTTTCCTTTTCCCATATGTTTTTTTATTTGTTGAGCAGCACTTCGCATCTCAAAAATAATATTGTTCTTAATTGATGTCGCGTTGTCGCGTTCGATCGAAAACTTTTCGCCAAGCATTATATTACCCTTATTTTCTAACTTTTATACTACTTAAAACCGTCTTCAATTGCAACGCATCGTTGCTTTAATCTTAAGTGAAAGGTTTAAAAGCATATCTTCAATTACTGTTCATTGAAGATTTTCGAATATGAACCAAAGACCTATTCTAACACAGTTGAATTAATTTATATGCATAATCTAATTCACCGTTTATCTTTAACAAAACAAGATACCCACTAGACTATTATTATATTACTATTAAATATAATAGCATTTATTTGCCACGTTTTTTTCGAACAAGCTATAAATTCCGATTCGAGGAGAAGCTTATTTCGTTGACAAAATAGATTCGTCAACCCACTTAAAATTAGCGGATTGCATATCGGTACATCCTAATAAATTGTATAAAAGTTCATTCGCCAAGAAAGTCAACCTATTTCAAGCGATCTAACGTTTTCAAATTCTTCGCGAGGATCCTACAAAAAGGTCAGCTGCAGGCATCGTGAGAGGAAAACACGATTTCGCGAGCGAAGAGCTTATCGGCGGTTAGAGTACCACAGTTGTGCCATTTTTGAAGCATCCGGCCACCTGCGGAGCTTCATCGTTAGCGTGGGCTAGCAAAAGGGGTGTCAAGAGCGAAACCCTCGAGAACGCGTCAACGCACATGCCACCAACACAACGCTGATAAATTATTACGGAACGTGTTAGCCGTCGGGAAAAAAATCGTACCCGTTTCCTTTTCGCCAGAGGAAAATGGAATTTGAAATTCAAATGAAACTTTTCGCAGAGTTTGTCGGATTTCAGTTGAAAATTCTACCGACACAGTTATTCAAATGAGGGCAACATCGATAAATCTCTTGCTAATGCTTTTCCCTCTTTTTGTCCTTTTTTTGCTACGCGTTGCGTACGTCGATCGTCGAACACAACAGCTTCCGGAAGCTTTTCGTAAATTGAATGCGTTTGAATTTGGTGAATTTGAAAAATTGTTATTGCGTTATGTTCGGAAAAGTTCACAGCGATATTCGAGGAATGTTCGTAAGTAGTACAGAATATATAAATTCGGAATATGAATGGCATCTATTCTAATTGAGAATTTTATTATTTAACAATAATTTGCAGTTATTCCAATTATATGCAATTATATGCCACGTTGAAATCTACGGTTTTGAGAAACAAAAACCAGTCACTCGAAACGTGTGAAACAAAACTAAATGGAATGAGAATTTCAATTACTACAGATGATATATGAATTATATTATGTATCATATATGATGTATGAATTATATTATGTATCATATATGATATATGAATTATATTAGGTATCATATATGATATATGAATTATATTATGTATCACATATGATATATGAATTATATTATGTATCATATATGATATATGAATTATATTATGTATCATATATGATATATGAATTATATTATGTATCATATATGATATATGAATTATATTATGTATCGTATATGATATATGAATTATATTATGTATCATATATGATATATGAATTATATTATGTATCATATATGAATTATATTATGTATCGTATATGATATATGAATTATATTATGTATCATATATGATATATGAATTATATTATGTATCATATATGATATATGAATTATATTATGTATCATATATGATATGAATTATATTATGTATCATATATGAATTATATTACAGATTATATATCATGTACGACATGTGAATTATATTATATATAATATATTATATATGAATTACTTTCACGACTAAAATTGTAAGCATTCACAGATAAGACATGACATAATAATTTTCGCAAACGTATAACTAGGCAAACATATTCTAAAAACATTCGAAAGATCTTATTGAAAGACTTGTTATTTGTCATACGAAAAAGATTCAGCAAATTTTTACCGATTTTTGTAAAATAATTCAGGCCTAAATCCTTGGGGAACGACACTATTTCTTATGCCTATAATTTTATATGACGTCATAAACGTTATTATGATCTTAATTGAACTTAATTTCGTATAAGAGATTTTAACACTCTTCTAGATGGAATCTAAGACAAAATTTGGTCCCATAAAAATCTATGATATATAAATGTATTCGTATACTAATTTCCAAACTTGAGAAAACATATCGAGATCCATATTGTGCACAGATGGATTAAAGGGTTAAATTGTATTCAGAAAAGCTAAAAAATACTTGAATCTTGTAGTAATACAAATTCATGCGAACCTTTTCCGGCAGCTAATATTTTCGTAATACGATTTACCAACACGAGTGGTTAAGTTAACTTCATCAGGTTATGAGAGGCTATGAGATTTATTATGGCAGATCGGATCTGTTTGTTATTGCACGTATAACTGTCAGACGGTATTCGCAGGTTGAGTAATCGACTCGATAAAGCCATTATTACGAGCGATAGACGTAAATCAGAGAAGATCCACGATAGCACTATTAAATCAAACAGAATTATAGATTGTCCCAATTTTTACTACCATCCAGGAATGTAACACCTATTCCTAACTCGCGTAACATTATTTCAATTGTCTTTGCTTTAAGATCCCGATGCAAACGAACGACTTTTTTACGCATACGATAACACGTACCTTTTTCTTTATTTTTGCAATTGAAAATGACGAAGACAAACACACGATTCCATTGATCCCTAAAATCCCATTGAATTCATTAAATAAAGCGATATAAAACGATAAGAAACACGAAATAATGTAACGAGATGATTTTAGATCACATTCGACAAGATTAAGATCAAAACGAAAGATACTGGAAGATACGTAGCATACCACAGATTGCTTAGCGTTGACTCACAATCAGTGGAATCGCGCCTTAAGTAGCTTACCTGCGTATTTAAGTAGCGCAACCTAAAATTGAGTAGCCCCCTACCGTAACCCAAACTTTAGCCCTTTGCGATCCGAGTTACTTTCGCCGATAAGTTCCGGCTAATTCATAATCAGAGTGTTTAACCACTATTAGTTACATACTTTGTTATCCTTTTACAAAAAGGATAATTATTGTAACATTATTGCTTCCGAGTATTATTCGAAACTCGTTAATGTGAAATTAATTTGGATTCGTAAGTACATATCGAACTTGATCCCATCTCTACAAATAATTAACGTAGTCTTTCTAAATTGTCTAAACTGACTAATTTTTCGAAAACTTAACACTTTGCGAACGGAACGAAATAATATTTGATAATTCTAGCCCAATTATTATTACCTTTTGTAGACTAGATTTAACAAATTCTTGTACACCTATTAAAATCAACGTCTATTAGCGATATTAATCCAAATTTCTCGCGTTAAAAATATACTTGTGTCGAAAAAGTCAACGAAACTTGTGCAATTATTCGCGACACTCTTCCGCGAAGGATTAATGCTAAAACCTTACCATTTTAATATCCGTTTGAATTCAATTTTCCGCGTAACTTTTGTTAATTAAAAATTCGTTCGTTTCTGGTATACAGTGTTAGTTTAAGTGGTCATTTTCTGCGACGATGAAGGGCTAAAGAAAGAAGAGAGGAGTTGGCAGTTCTCTTTCCAGCGGGAGACGGAACTCTCCGCGGAAATTCGCTAATTATAGATCGACTAGCAACGAGGTGAACGCGTTGCCATCGACGCCGACGGCCGCGGCGACCACTCGCTTGGACTTGAACCAATCCTGACCTTCCCTGCTGCGTCGTGTCGACCTAGAAAATTGCGTGCGTCGTATCCGTCGCAGCGTGACGGACGCGAGCCATATATAGTACCGCGACCTCCCAAATATCGCGATCGGAACTCAACCGGAAGTGCCGTGCACCATCTCGCGCCGGTTGCGCGCCTCCATCTTTCTCTACCTGCTTCCAGTCGATCATTTTTACCAATTACCTATTTCTTTCTCGGTTTTATTCACACTTGCTTCGTTTACCGTTTCGACACACCTCAATTGATCCATAAATATTTTTACTTCGCTATTTCACTTAAAAATTCCAACCCGAATCGAATTATATTCCTACGTTGCAGTTTTAGGTAACGTTAAAAGTATCGACGACTAAAATGGAGGAGAATTTGTAAGAGTTAACCCTTTGGGCTAGAGAAATTTTGTTGACAGTATGAGCTAACGTTTTTACGGATCTTGTGAGAATTTAAAGTATTAGGTAATTCGGGATGGGAAAAAGTTGTCTTTAATTCGCTTCGCTTTGAAAGAAATGAGAATCGAAGTGAGAATCTTAAATCTTTGACTTTTTGAGGAAATTTATGCGTTTCACCATAGCAGAGCCAATAAAGTGCAAAGGGTTAATAGTTGTTAATTGAAGTTTCAGTATCTACGTTGAAGATTGGAATTGTAAAACTTGTCTAGAGAATAGAGTATGCGACTGGTTGAGTAAAAATAAAATCTTGAATACCGTAACAGGATTAATCTACGAACATTAACAATAAATATAATACTAAGAAATCTGTGGTCAGATGGAAAAACTTGATAAGTAGATTATGGATTTTCATGCATTCATGTAAAGTTTAAATTTTCAAAAAAGTACATTTTGCAACGATATGCAAATCGACCAAAGTAAAGCACAAGTTACAACAATTAAAACAGATGGAACAGATCGTTACTAAAGTCCCATTCTTCCAATTATGCAAGTAAAAATAGGAATTGGCATAAAAATCCGCAGTCGAATCGATCTCCGCCTGAACCCGAGAATAATCGCGTTTCACGGATTTAAATTTAGAAGTACAAACTGAATAACCGGAAGCAAAGCTGTACGTTGATGTGTTTTCAAATATGGCGAACAGCTATGAATAATGAGCAACATAATGCAAACTGTTTGCATATTGCATATCTAATAGCGTGGTGGTAAAAAAAAAAAGAAAGTCCGCAAAGATAGAATATTTATCACGGTGAAAAATGCAAATTCGCCACCCTCATCTGTAACATAGCGGTATATGGACAGCTTGTAGAAATAGTATTATACGTACGCGATGAGTTATCGCGGGATACCGGTGGCGTTTCCGCTTCTCATCTTTGTCACGTTCGATTTTATGCGATCACGTTCCAGTTTCGATAGCCGCGCGCGCTCTTTCGGAGTCGAACGACTTATGTGTCGCTCTTGCATAATGCATCGATCTCGCTCGACTAGTGTAAATATAATCGTAATAGAAATTCTATCGCCAATTATGTCAACGAGATACGCTTACGTACGCTGATCCACGATCGAATACGTTAATTGTTAAACAACATTAATTATAAACAGGGGAAGCGAAGGGTATTTGTTTATGATGAATGAATAAGATGAGTATTGAAGAAAAGTACATCGTACCATAGGGAAACCAGTGAAACTTTTATATTTGTAGCTCTCGGCAGAAATGAAAAACAGAAAGTAGGTATATATCTATATATAGATATTATATGCAAATTAAATGAATATATATTGTATTAAAATATTTAATTTTTATTTAAGTAAATAATAAAACAATATTTAATTAAATTTAATTGTATTAAAATATTATATTGGGAATTATTTATAACTTACGTCGTACAAGTTTAACATCTGCTTTTATAAGAAGGTTTTTGATGAGAGGAAAACATTTGAACGTTATTTATTGGCAGCAGTGAAGAATTACTTATTTAAAATAAAATTTCGTACTGCTTTTATAATGTGATCTTAAAAGGTATAACAAATTATTAAACATCCCTTGAGGTCCCCAATAAACCTACAAAGTTTCATAAATCAGAATTTTCGGGTTACCTAATGTCCCATGTTAGTTAGATTCTCTTTTAAGGAAATGGTGACACTTTTAGTAGCCAAAGTAGAGGATGTTAACGTTATCTAACTAAGCTATTGAACTATAACTAAACTGCTAACGTTATCTAATTTGTCATTCTGCAAATAACAAGATCGATTCGTTTGTCAAGTAATAACATTCGTCGAAAAATCGTTTGCGACAATTTGCAACTGAATTTGCAGAGGTTTGAGAGGTTTGGGTTAGGTTTGCAGACAATTTGCAAAACTATTCAATCATTGCAACTATGCATCGTAACACGTTAAATCTACCGATTGACATGTTCATTTTTCGTCTCGTTCATCTGAATTTCAAATTAGTAAAAGAATCAGAGTTTTCCGGTTACCCGATGTTCCTTGTAAGTATAAAAAAAAGAAAAATAGTGGTAGTTTTCTCTATTGAAGAAGAATTGTCGGATAAGGTATCCATTTTCGCGAGCAATGGCGGCGAATTTCCCATGAAAATTAATTTCCGGGACGGTTGGAAATAGTCCAGGCCCGTGGCGGTTTATGAAAGAAAAGGAATTGGGTTGGAACGGAGCACATAGGCAGCGAGCAGGTGAAATTTCTGAGGCTCGTCGCGACGACCGTGACCTTACCGAATGCGTGTGGGCCAAACGGAGTGTGGGGAGCACGATGGCGGAGGGTAGCAGCCGAAATGAAACTCAATTGAGGAAGATGCGTGCCGCTAATTAGCAGCAATTGCCGCCACCGACGAGCAGACATTAATATTCGGCTCATCGATATCCCCGTGACCCCTCCGGGTCGGTCGGCCAGCTTTTCAAGATCTATCGATCGTAATTTTTACGGCGCCCGCGGAACCAATGGCCGCCTGCGATTCGTCGAATTACAATCTCATCTGTCGGATCTCTGTTTAGGAATAATTAGGATGGAACCCGGATTTCTTCGTGGCGAGTAGAAAATTAATCGTGGAAATGTTTCGTTTGCGGAGTAGAAAGTTTGGGGGGAAAATATTTATTCTGGGAAGTAGAAAATTTGGAGAGAAAATATTTATTCTGGGAAGTACAAAGTTTGAGATAAAAATGCCTATTTTGAGAAGAAGAAAGTGTGTTGCGAAAATGGTTAGAAAATTTGGAGAGAAAATATTTATTCTAGGAAGTAGAAAGTTTGAGATAAAAATGTCTATTTTGAGATGAAGAAAGTGTGTTGCGAAAATGGTTAGAAAATTTGGAGAGAAAATATTTATTCTAGGAAGTAGAAAGTTTAAGATAAAAATGTCTATATTGAGAAGAAGAAAGTTTGTTGCGAAAACGTGTTAGAAAATTTGGAGCGAAAATATTTACTTTGGGAAGTAGAAAATTTGGGATAAAAATGCCTATTTTGAGAAGTGGAAAGTTTGGGGCGAAAATGTTTACAAAATTTGGAGCGAAAATATTTATTTTGAGGAGTAGAAAATTTGGGGTAAAAGTATCTATTTTGGGGAGTAGAAAGTTTGCAGTGAAAATATCTATTTTAAGGAGTAGAACGTTTGGAGTGAAAATATTTGTTTTGGGAAGTAGACATTTTGGAGGGGAAATATTTAAAATTTGGGATATAGGAAATTTGGAGCGAAAATGTTTCGCAAATTTAGAGTGAAAGTATCCATTTCAGGGAATAGAAAATATAAAGTGGGGATGTCTATTTTAGGTAGTAGAAAATTTGATTCTTCTGTCACTGGAAATGTCTCAAATACTGTTGGCCCTATTATACCTTAAAAATCATGCAAACAAATAGAACAAATACTCTATACAAAAATAAAAGCCCAAAGAATTTATCAGTGACTATAATTAGATTACGGATCTTTATGCAGATTCAGATTTTTACAAATAACATTAAAGAAATAGTCTCACCCCTTTAAATACTATAATTTGTATTTCACTTTTAATATTCTTCGTATTTTTAAATCCCAGTCGCGTTCTGTACTTTTTTTGCATATTAACATTTCCTATAATCACAATGAATCGGTATTAAAATGTTGAATTCGTAATTAATCGAAGAGGAGATGATTTTTAAACAGAAGAATCGAATTTGCTGGGAATTTTCAATTGGCTCGTAAGATAATTGCAGACTTCAGTGATTTAAAGGGAAACGAAGCGAAAGGAGGCGAATAAACGTTTACTTTTCCCACCGTCGAAGAGGAGAGTGCGAACGATCTGGAAGAAAAACTAATTTCGATGGAAAGTAAGATAGACTCACGCTCGACCGATACCGGAAATGGAATAAGGGATGAGGGGAGAACAAAGCCGTGAAATGAAACCACGCTGTTTGCACAAGATAAAGAGGCCAACCGAGGTTTGGTTGCTCAAAGGACTGAAAGAATGCGGGGAATGGAAGCGATGGAACAAAAGCCGACATCGAATTCGAATTAAAACTCTTATTAACGCTTATTACCTTAAATAATTTCATTTCAAAGCAGCATACGTACGAATAATGAATTATACGCGAATTTTTTCCCAAACCAAGAGTAATTAAATTTCTTGTTTCAACCCTCTGCGACGAATAATTATGAATTATTAGTTATATACGAATTTTTTCGTAATCAAGAGTAATATTCTGATTAATTAAATTTCTCATTTGAATCGCAGAGATGAATAATTATGAGTTACAAATTATATATACGAATTTTTTTCATAACCAAGAGTAAAATTTTCATTAATTAAATTTCTAATTTCAATCCCTGCGTTCGAATAATTATGAATTATGAACTGTACACGAACTTCATCATAACCAAGAGTTAAATTCTGATTTCAATCGCAGAGATGAATAATTATGAATCATCTTTTGATATTAATCTCAAATAATCAAATTTTGATATTAGTCATATCAATTATACACGAATTTCATCGTAATCAAGAGTTAAATTCTGATTTCAATCGCAGAGATGAATAATTACGAATCATGAAGTATACCCGAATTATTTCATAACCAATAGTAAAATTCTTATTAATGAACAATTTTACTACGGCTCCCTAGAACTGAAAACTAAAACGATAAACAAGAAACAATTTTCATCAATACAAAACATGGATATTTAAATGCTTTATACCATTAATTACGGTGCCAATTTTACTATACGAATGAAAACAGATGCGATATTCAATACTACAGAAAAATAACATTTGCGCGGTTAACGAATAATTTCCTGAGAGCGCATAAAATAATTTTTAAAATCGTATATATACGTCCCTCGTAATGAAAGGGTTCAATCTCTCATTTCAATCCTTGCAAACAAATAACCGAATGAAACGAAAAACCCGAGCGGTAATTCCTGAATAAAATTTTGCAATATCAATCCCAGTAATGCCAGCTACCAATTTCCAATTAAAGTACTCGAGTGGCAGAATTGTAACGTAATAAGAGGGCTGGAAGTAGGGGAAAAAAGAGGCATTCACGACTGGGAGGAGCACGATAAGAGAATTTCCCCGGCCCCAAAGAAAGAGTGGAAAGAAAGAAAGAAAAGAAAAAAAAGGTATTAAGAAAAAGAGAGGAACGAGTGTCGAGGTAAGAAAGCATTCGGGGTTTTAAGGGGATAGAGAGAGGCAAGATGGCAGGTGTGGGTGATTGGGGGCGATCGATGAACCCCCGAGAAAAAGCTGGGCTTGCAGCGGGGCTATCGGGGATGGTTGGGGGTGTTGAAACGGGGGTGGAGAGGGGCGTGTGCCACGAGGGTGCCACGAGGAGAACGGTGGATGTAAGGGGTGATAGGCCGGGGGCAGCAGGTCACTCGACTCTAGCTACACCTCGCCTTTGCAACTTCTTTCTGCTCGAACATTGTTCAACTTTCGTCAGGGGGTAAGATTTTGATAGAAAGCAACCCTTCGCCTGCGAGTGTTAATTTCTTCGTTCGCGATCCGCGCGAAATTCTCACGTTTCTTTATCTTCGATACGAAACAGCCCTTTCACGCGGAAAAGGTTCAACCAACGTTGACGAAGCATAGAATAGACTACACATTCTTATGCGAATAAGAGGGGGGGGGGGGGGGCTTAGTAACATAAAGCAACAGCGTTTTTAAAACGATGGGATAATTGTAAATAAATACTGCGCGAACTAATTGTTTTCGATACAATCGATCTGTGTAATAGCTACATTTATAGGAACGCGTATAGGAGTATAACTTCGTATGTATTGGACTTGTATCATTTAATCTTCTATAAACCGAATTTCATTTACTTTATATGATACGAAGAAGAAACGTATAATTATATTTAAACAATGGATAGAGAGTAAACTTTATTAACCTTGATGGTTAGATTGAATGTAGTTCTTAGAATAACCATTCTAAATCGCAAAGGGTGTAAAAAATTTCTACTTTTATTACGCAATTCAAGGGTAAGTGTCCCGATTACTGTCATTGTCCCTAGAACCGACACTTTAATTACTTTATTTAATAGCAAAGTGATGTATGAAGAATCGTAAATAAACAAATTTTCATACTAAATTTGGACCCCGATTTACATAACGGCACAATTTGCGTTTCGTCGTTTTCCCTTAATTTTCCATTCCGAGTATCGTTCGAAAATACTTGTCTTCGAAACAATACGAAATCTAAAAAATGAAGAAGAAACAATCGCGTCAGTACCAGACTAACGCTGTTCAAAAATTCGCACCTTCGATTCTAATCGTTTTATATTCGCATTACCGATAAGGTACGACGCCCTGTGCACGTCGAAAACTTGCCAGCCACCAAAATCATCCGCAAACCATCCGTACCCTAATCGTATCTCGCATAAAGAACTTCTTTAAACGAAGATCAAATTGCTCGCCGCTCGCCACGATCGGGGACTTTGAAATAAAAAAAAAGCGAGGCGAAATCGACGCGTGTGGCCGCGAAGATGATCGTTCTGGCGGTTAACAGAAGAGGGCTAACTAACTTCGGTGGTCGTGGAAAATAAAACAAAAATCACCATCAGACACGCACAATCGACCTTTGTGCTGGCGCCCGGTGACCCCGACGTATATATACGTCCTCGCCTGGATGTCATATTACTTATTGATATCGAAGGAATCCGATGCGCGTGGAACGAGCGTGGTGACGGTGCTCTTAAATGGAAGTAATATTGGCCGGTTGATTTGGCAGCAGATCAATGCGGCCTGGCGGTGAATCAAGCTCCCTTTTGTGCGTGTGTCGCCGCCCGATTCGAATTCGAATTCCCCGCTGATGATGTCACACGTCATCTTGCGTTTCTACATTGGCAATTTTGCCAGCCCGTGAGAACACCCGGCTATAACCGATCACGCATCTCTCGCGCCCCCCTGAGAATGTTGCCCGTGTGCCTGGCCGCGCGGCAATCAATTCATGAAGACCGAGACTTTCCGATGCTTTTACGGCCTGTACACTCGTCTTACATTGCTTGATTCAACGAAACAAAGCTGCTGGGGAGATGCTGCTCGCTTGGACTCCAACTGCTCCGACTTTGGACGTGACACGAAGCTGTTTTCGCAGTCAGATGGCAAAACGAGTCATTTTACAGCGTGGCAATTTCAAACCCTTTGCGAATGATGAATAGTAACACTTAAGAAAGTATTTTGATTTCGAATTGTTGGCATTTAAATTTCCAAGCTTTCGAATTCCAGACCGTCAAATTGATAAAATTCCGAAGCGTTTATTAACGATATTAACGCGAGATTTACGAAACCCGTCAATTTAATGGATTTCAGATTTCATACTTAACTTTATAGAAATCGTAAATATTATTTTTTTTTTTTAGTAGTTTACGTTAACTTTAATTAATGCAGTGACAGGAATACGTATTCTAATTGACTCCCTCCCTCCTTAAACTGCTATTTTCGAATGTTTATATACTGTGTACCTATTTTGCTGGAAACCTGACAAATTATTAAGTATTACGTATTACATAAATTTATAGCGATACAATCTTGAAGAATTTCTGTAATCTTTAGTAAAGAGAATGAATTTATGAGAAAGATTTTTCTCATAAATTACACGTTTCTACAAATTATCCTTCACGATCATCCTTTCTTTAATACAAATAAGCAACTACACCTTAATCGTTGTGGTAATTCTAATGTTAACCCTTTATCTTACAATTACATTATTACCTACGTACGCTAATATTAGCCCATCACTGATTACATAATCATGCCACGTACGCATCATTTGAATATTACATTTAACGCTTGTTTAATAACGCAAAGCCAAAATTACAGTTTCAAGTTAAATTTCATTCTCAACGCTATGAGTCTTCGTTGAACCTGTGCCACAATTCGTATCACGAATGTGGTACTCGTTATCGTAGGATAAAGGGTTAATAGAAAGATAGTAGTTTTGTCGCTTTTGGTCTTCTAGTGAGACGATATCCTGACATTCGACCACGCCCTAAAGAGGGTGTGTTCAGAAGCAGCATATTGAATATGAATTATCGAATAAGAGGGCTAATTACCCTGGTTCTTATCCGACAATTTATACCCTCCTCGGAACTATACTTTGTCCACTTGGGTAAGCTCAGCTTAGCTCAACGAGCTGGAAAAATCAAGAGAGGCAAAAAGTTGGAAGCAAACGATATTGCCAATAATGAAGACACGAAAGTCATCGAAGTTAGGGCGTTTAGGGAAGAGAAATTTATCGGTCCAATGGCTCTTCTTCTCCCTAATATCAGAAACTCTTGAATTCTCTCTCGTAGTGACTCATCCTCCCGGAAAAAAGTTCTTCCGTTATTAAAAATTTCTCAAGAAAAAAAAAAAATTCTTTCTTAAGGAACCACAAGAATTATTAATATTTTTTTTTAAAAATAATTCTTCAATTTCACTAAATTCGGATTCTAGAATTTAGAGAAGCATCGTAATGATTAATAAAAATAAAGGATCGCAATATTCATATTAAATATTATGTACACGCGTGACCCGTGGTAATAAATCTACAAAAACGCTCCGATTTACTAAAATTACTTAACACTCAAACGGTTAACACTAAAACTACCGATAATCAAGATGTACTTATTTTTGTACTAACGAAATTAAAACGATAGATACCTAAAGGAATATTTAGTGGAATGAAAATAAATCTTCGTGCATTCTGCTTATAGAAAATTACGACAAATCTGTAAAAATACATCAGTATAAAATACAAGTTTTGTAAGAAATTAAGATTGGGTCATTTCTTCCATTTTGATAATTTTACTATTAACCTCTTCCCGTACAAATATCTCAAAGACTATTCATTATAACGTTCGCTGTTCTCTATTTTAATGACGTGTCGAGTACATGCCACTAAACTATTGTACGTAGCTTTTATTTAATAGTCTTTGTTCTTACGAATTAAAATTGTAATTGGAATTAAAGTGAAATTCTATTAAAAAATACAGTATATTATATAATATATAATATATGATATATAAAATATTCAGTATGTTATTGTAGTTAGACCACATTTGCATCACGAGTGTAACTCGTCATTATACAGCGAGGGATTAATAGTGATTAATTACAAAGGGAAATGGTACGTTGCATTCCCATTGGCGTGTATTTCGACGAGAAGATAAAAATGTTCAATGATGGCAGTTAAATCGTTTTCTACGAATAGTCTTGAATTTTAGGAATGAGAAATGGAGAAACATGGTCTTGGGAATCATCTGAGTTGATGGCGCCCTAGTTACGTAGCTTCTTTTCCAAGGAACGGGATTGTATAACGTAATCGGAAGGGCATTGACTTCGTTGAGCTTGCAAATCGCCTCTGAGCCTGCAAATCGACCGTGTGATATCACGTTTCGCAACCCGTGGCTAGAAGCTTGCCCTCGAAGGGATGAAGCGGCGGTATAAAATCGATTCGTTCACAATATCCCGTTAATGCAACTTCGATTGCAACAGTTCGAATCAGCGGAGCGTTCGAAAAAATCAACCGTATCCAACTAATTCGATCTCTTGGTACAAAAGAAACTATTAACGCTAAAACTACCAACGACCAAATTATACTTACTTGCGTCAAAGAAATAAATATGACAGACACTTTGTTTAACTTTTGCACAGAATATCGCGGAATATTCTTAGAAATTCGTTGCTGGAAGTTTATATAATTTTTACAGTAAATAACTAACCGGCCATTTTGCGTTAAAGTTTGAGTGTTAAGTAGGTTTTGTAGAAAGCAATGCAAGTAACTGTAAAGTAATCAAAAATATAAAAACAATGTAAACAATGTAAGTAATCATGAATATTACTTTAACTACTTGAGATAGAGTAAAATCAATTCTTGTAATACCTTCTAATAGAAAATGAAAAGATCATAGTAAAGAAACATATATTTTTGTATTTTTAATTTTTCTGTATTCTATTATTCTTAAATAATTCGCGAATTTGAAGCGCTCGCAAATTTAAATGAACGATACTTTCAATTCTTCTTAAAAAAATAATTCTTTCTTTTTCTTACAAATATGTATACTATTAATGTTAGAAACAACAAATTTTGTTACGTCTTTAAATTATTTTATATATAATTTCTTATATTTATATTTATATATTTTATATTTTACATGTAATTACATTATATTAATTAGTCACATGCAACGATAAACATAAATCAAGTTTTATTAATAATCTAAACATAGAAATGTTTTTTCTTGCTCCTAAAAAATTAGATTCTTGCCAATTATATATGTTTTCTATGATACTCAATTATCGATCTCCCACGAATGCATAAAAATACGTAGCTTACGCGGCAAATATTAATTCCGATTCTACCATACCCTCTTCCGTTCATTGTTGCGTACCTTTGACTTAATGTAACGTATTAACCGTAACACTGCATCCTATTTTCATCGAATTGCAATCACCGAAGGAATGAAATCAGCGCTTTTAGTCTTATCGACGTTCGTTTCGGAACGGGAAAAAGTGATAGGTCACGTGAGCTGAATGGACGGACCGATTTCCTGGCCCAGGGAAATTTAGTGCTATCGTGCTATAAAAAAAAACCACAGCGTCATCGTCAATCAATAAACCTGGCCTCTGGATTCCACGACCATTGTGCGTTCGTGAAAAATCAATGCATCAGAAATTCCACCGAATTCAGCTGTTTAACGGCAAATAAAATGTTCAAAACACCCACAGAAATAGGGTAGATGTCCCAATTACTGCCAGTTGACACTTGAATTATTTTGTTTAATAGCGAAGTAATGTACGAAGAATTGTAAATAAACAAATTTTTATACTAAATTTGGACTTCATTGGTAATAGAGTGAATGACTCACGTATCGTCGTTGTTGCTATAACTGTCACTTAAATTCGTTTCTTCAATAGTAAAGTAATGTACAAAGAATCGTAAGTAAACAAATTTTCACGCAAAATATGGACTTTGGTTCACGTAACAACGCATAGACATTGTATATTCGTTTATACTTAATATTTAAAACAAAACATTAGGAGGTAAATGTGCTGTTGAAAACGTGAAAACGTGACGAATGCAATTATAAAGTATTGGACGTGTCGTAATTCAGTAAACGCGATACGTTTACTATACATTTCATATCCGTTACGCGCGAACTGACGTGCCAATCTATGTAAAACGTGTTTCCATTTAAACGAGAACGTTTCGAGTGACAGTAATAGAGACGTTGGATTTCGTTGTACATTTTCAATGTATTAGTAATTCATCATATCGAACATGTAAAAAAATGTTCGTAAATAAACTCGACGTTGAACAATATTATACTCCAAACTGGAACTAGATTTATAGGTTAACGACGTTCTTCTAAATAGTTAAATAAAGTTACGCGCTAATGTAGAAGTGGCAGGAACTGGTACATCTACCCTAACTCATAAATACATACATTTAATGTGCCATTTCGCGGGACGACCCTAATTGAAACGCGAAGGGAATTTTATCCTTTCTTTTCTTCGACTCCATTTAAATGGCGCCGCGTTGAATTATAGATGTGCATGTTTTCGCGTTTGCAGAGTGCATTAAGGGTGCGCAAACAGAAGACGCGACAGTGAGAAGCGAGGAGGGCGGGGAAACGAATAGATACACGTTAAACTGGAAGCTCGATGTCGTTACACAACCCTTATTCGACAAACAGCCTCGTTATTGCCACCCTCTTGCACACCTTTGTTGCAATTGAAACACGCTACCCGCGCATACTATTCCGTATTTGATCGCACTTTCGCGAAATACATTTTCATATCGTCGCAATACGCGAATACATAGGGACTATTTTGAGCTATCGAAAAAGAATATCAACCCTTTGCTTTAAAATCACGAATCACGTAGATTCTAAACAAGGCAAAACAAATGCTTGCGATACTCGTAACAAAATCTAATTTTCCACCCTTCAAACTTTTGTTCAATTTTTATATTTAATATAGCAAATATAAATATTATAGAATATTCGAATCCTGCTTGTGGTCTTTGAAATTTGCAGACCGAGTTTTAGTGGACCATCGAAATTCGTTCTGGGACATGGTTCGAAGTTTGAGTTGCTCGAATTTCGAATTAAATTTTCTCATTCGAAATAATGTTAATTAGATTAATTCGTTCTAAACCATCGATGTTTATCGATACTCGGTTTATGCTTATCACTTCCTTTTTCCTTTCTATCGTAGATAATACAACTTTCTTTTAGGAATTTCAATTTTAGTATCTTTCCTTATTTCATTACATAACGTATACATAAATGAATGTAAAAATAATTAAATAAGATAAATCGATGATTCTCGATCACGTGACTGATATCTCTCTATTCGAACTTCGAGTTTTTTATCAAATTTAGAAGCTGATTTTTTCTTCAAATTTTCGTCCGAGTTTCCAACCATTCAAATTTCTAGGATCCACTGCGTATTCAAAACTTTAAGCGGCGATATCTCAAAAACGGAAACATAGAACATGCGTAGTTTTGACTTATAACCACAGATTTAAATGTTAATAGTGCGAAGTAGAAGCACAAAAATTTATTAAACAGCGATAAAAATCTGTTCTATACTTAACAGTAACACATTAAAAACTGTAAGATATTGCTACCAAAAAACAAAACCAAAAACACGCGTAAAAGTTACTGCATCCAGTAGCTTGTTTTTTTCAGACCACCCTATTTTCTTCCACTTTCCCCTTTTATATAAAATTTCCCAAAAGGTCACAATATTGCCACCATTAATTTCTCCAGCATCCCTCGGCGAACAACATTTACCCGAAACACACAAGCGATCCCTAATAGCAGCCACCCTTAATATCTGGTCCCTGGCAATTTCCCTTAAACTGTCCGTAACAATTTTCCGTGCCACCAGATGTACATACGTAGGTAAACGAAAGAAAGGTCTCGTTTTTCAATTGTAGCACGAGATAATCGCGAGAGTAAAGTCGAGCGACTTCCTCGAGCGGTAATCTCGAGGGTTCAAGCGAAGAGACGAGCAACGAGCGCGATATTAGCAATGGGGGAGAAGCAAAGCGTAAGAAACGTTAATGCCTCGCAAAGTCAACGCCCTGGCAGCTCGATGCTCGCTGTGTATTATGCAACCCTCCCGGAGCGACCACGTCGAACCGCCTTCCTCCACCTCCGCCGGAAGCATCGCCATCAGTCGGCAACTTTAAGGCGAATTCACACGATCCATTTCACGAAATTCCAAATGCTCCCAATTCATTTTTACGCCTAAACACGTTTATACGTACGCGTTTTCTATTTCAATAAATTATCCCGAATGGTCAACCGTGTGAACAAAATTAGAAACCTTGATAACTCATCTGATAACCTTGAAACTCATCTTCGATAATTTACAAACTACTGGACACTTTTAATGAAATGGTCATATTTGTTGCTGCGCGATCAAAAGTGGATCGTGTAGATTCGCCTTTAGACTGGATCGCGTGACCAGTATGCTAATCCCGACCAGCCTCGAAATTCTCAGAAAAACGTCTCTCTAGAAGGGTTGTTGTAATCTTTTTCTTTTCGTTCGCTATTAGTTGCGGGCTTGAGCATTTTCTGGAGACTTGTTGGGTTTCTGTTCAGCGTTCAATTAGAGAAAATTGCTTCGGAAAGTTGCTTATTTGTAAAGTATATAAAGATCATCCCCATGAGATTATTTTATATAGTTTTACCCCGTAGAGGATTGCAGTTATTTTTTGAATATTTTTAGTAGAGTGCTGTTTCATTAGATACTAATATTTACTAATTTATAGTAGCCTACCAGCTACTGTAAACAATAATTTCATGATTTTCATGTAGCACTAAATAATAACAAACATTGTGTAAATAAAAACTAAAGTGTTAAGGGTTAATATAAAACTCTAAGCAATTTGTAACATGAACAGGGCCAAATGTAAGACCTTTAGAAGCCCTAAGCACTAGAAATATTTTGAGATTCCTTTATTTAAGGAATTCACTCCAACGCAACACGCAATATTTTAATCACTTCCGTAAAATAAAATTTTCTTTCTCGAAATTAGAAAAGAAAAACTTACAGTAAGGTGAAAAACTATAACTACTATCTATTTCTACGTTATCGCGTAATTTTATTTTATTTATATTTATATGGTGCCCTAAGCACGTGCTTATTTTGCTAGCCGGTTAATCCAACACTGAATACGAGTAACAATATTTTTCCATTCCGAAATATTTCCAAAATCCACCCCTGTAAACAGCCCTCTATACAAACGAAAAATCTTTCCATCTCTAATGCAACTCAAACAGGCAAACAGTCGTCCACCATCAAAAGAAATATCACCTTCTCCCCCTCTAAAACCATCCCTGCCCCCCCCCCCCCTCTCCGCGCACGGTACAACAAATCCTCCCCTAACTTTTCACCGGTGACACCATAAATCTTTGCTTTGAGGGATCATGCATTCGCTTCCATTTAATTACCCGCGGTCTTACCCCCAAAGAATAATCTTCCACCCCAATTGTCGCTGCTTATCGACCAGCGCGGCGTAATTCTGAATCACAATTAATCAGTGATTCACGCGCCGTGCCCTTGAACCTCTCTGCACACATCATTAATTAAATTACCGGGGTAGGCGAGTTCGCCAGCGGGAAGGTGGAATAAAGAGGAACGAACTTTACGGCGGATAAATTCGTGCAGGGCGCGAATGCAAGGGTGCAACCGCACCTGCGAAACTACGAAAAAGCTTGGAGAAAAAGCTAATCGGGGGGTATTTCAGGTTGTGTGAGAGTGTTTACGGTTATGGCACCGCCGGTATATGACAGCTGCTGTCACGGCTGGTGCTCCCTGACCATGTGCTTGGCGTTCTACGCAACCGCCCCATTCGCCACGATAATATAGCGAGCCTCGTTTACGCTGAAATTCTCGATGCTACGAGTGCGTTTTCGAGTAGATTCGCTTCACGGAGAATAATCGTTGGAAGAGAGACGTAAACCAACCCTCTGTACCAGTAAATAATTCACTATTCTGTAATAAGTGCAACGTACAATTTTAATTCGAAGTATACTATCAAGATACAAAAATAAATTGAGGAGGAATTTATTGGGTTGTTGGGAAGAAATTGTGCATATATTTCGCGTGTAGTATTTATTGTTCGATAAATTATTTGATAAGTATGATTATTTGTATTATTATTATTCGTATTGATTATTTTGTATTTAATAAGTATGACTATCAGAAAATGTAATCATATGAATGATACGACGTGCAAAAGTATACAGAATATACAAAGTAAACTCTTATCACATTATTAGGCGTATCAATGTATAATCGACTACTTCTGTTTAATTCAGTATTTATTTTGAACAGAATAAAATAGTTACTTGATATTAAATATACGTGCTATTATTTGTTACATCCTTCGAGTAAACTATAAATTACTTACTACACTGTACATTATTACACTATTAAACTATATATCGGAGAGGATGTTTATTATTTTAATAAAATAAATTCATGTACCCGTTTAAAATTAGTGGATTACTTACTGGTACACGTATCAATTAAGGGTTGAAACAAAATTCTATTTAGGCCTCATTTCTTTAGCTACGTTTATAAAGATCTGAATTTACACAAAAATCCATAGTCTAGTTATCATTTTTAAGAGCGTAATCTGAAGTCCCACCCGCACCTTTCTGTACACATTTCTAATCTACTTCCTTAATTTACCCAGAAGTACAAAAGACTCTAAGTTCAAAATTTAAACGTGTGGTTCAAGCTATAAGGTTTAAGATCTAGCGTTTAAAGTAAAAAGTGCGATATAAGATACGTACACGTATGTTAATAAGTACGTTGCGAGATAAATGTGTTTATATCCAAAGACTGTAAAGTATGGATTTACAAAATGCCGCCGATCCGAAGATCTTTTCGTTACGGTATCTTTAATAGATTTAAGCAGCTCGAAGGTCGATCATGAATTTCTCGAATATGCAATGAATTGGACAGTCTCGACAGGGATGCAGTGGCTGCGTTTCCATTTCGAGGTCGCATAAACCTACGATTCGGATGCTGAATTTGGGTCACTGTCTTTTGTACACAGGCGGAAAGGGTTGCCCTTTATTATTTTGAAACCAGTTCAGAGGGGACCTGAGCGACGCG
Source organism: Eucera pruinosa (assembly GCA_028830335.1). NCBI lineage: Eukaryota > Metazoa > Arthropoda > Insecta > Hymenoptera > Apidae > Eucera > Eucera pruinosa. Next base: position 7,163,228 of record JAMYCR010000014.1, on the reverse strand, counting down.
ACAATGGAAGAACAATCGTATCCCTTTGGAATAGAGTGAAAACCGCGATGACAGGTACGATAATGCCTCTTTCAGAGAAAGTGGTACCCCTTCTACACCGCCTAGCAAAAGTTACGCGCTTTTATTCTGCCCATACAGATTTCACCACTCAGCTATTCACATTTTTTGGCATAGTTTCACGACCAAACGGAAACTTTAACTTGTTACTTTCCTTTAATTCCATTCAAATTCTCGCTCGATGGTGACGAAATTAACGTGCACGGGTGTTTAAACGTTCAACCATCTAAACACACTTTCTCTATTTTTTTTTTTAAGTAACCGAATAATGAGAAACATTTAGAAAAATTGTTGAAAATTATTCACATTGTTCCTTTAAGATTTTTCAGTAAATTTAGATTTCTGTATTTTAGTGGATCTTTCTAAACGTTGATTTGTTTAACAATTAGACGAATTTCTATACCCATTTGCGTAATTTGCGATAATTTAGTGAATCATGCGTTTCATGGAGTTGACGTAAGAGGAATGATAATCTCTCAAAAGGGAAAATCTATTAGTTTCATTTAATTATCTGCAAATCAATTGGTAATTAAGATATTGGGTGCAAAAGCAACTTAACTCGATTTAAGTTCAGAAAGGAAAAAGACAAATCAATTGTTTATTCATAAAACTTTAAATTAAATTGTAAAGCAATTTCTTAATTATAATTCTATTACAGTATTATTTTTTATCATTATAATTAATCATAATACTGTGGATTTTTATGCAAATCCATATTTCTATTAATAAAACCCAAACATAATAAAGTGAATCTACTTTATTTTACTTCTCTTGCATATTTCTGTATAATCCATATATTGTACACCATTTTGCGAATTTAAATTTCCCATAAATGCACAAAAATCTGCAGTCTGATTACAATAATTGTATCTTTCTGCTTTATTCCTGACTTTAATCCCAAAAGTACAAATTTGCCCTTCGATGATTTTAGCCTAAGCAAAGATTGAAATGTTTTGGAGTAATTTTCGCGTGGAAGTTGTTACGCTGATGTTCGAATGATCGATGGTAGACCACTCTAATGGTACAGAACGTTTGTAGGAGTGCTGACAAATCGCTGAAAGTTAAGACCGAAGCCGACCTGACGTAATTTGAAGTGACGCCTGCTGACACAATGACTGAACGAGAAGCGCGTGCTGCCACGATCCACTCGATTACGCAACGCAAAAATTCGTTCATTCGTTGTAACTCGAACACGTTAAACCTTTACGTTTGCATTAACCTTGCGCGTTAATTTAAGCCACCAAATCACACGATATTCCATTCAGAATTCAATAATCCTTTGCAGTAATCAAAAAAATTATCAACCAATCCTCCCACTGTATTCATAAACATTTACAATAATTTTAGTAATCGTAACAAATTATGATCGCGTAAATTTCAAATATTATAAATCGAATATTAATGGGAAATTAGAGTACAGTAAAATTAATTCGTAATCGGAGAAATGATTACAGAATCAATTTATAAGTAGAAATACATTATTTGATATTAGTGGCAAATTAGAGAACGGTAAAATTAATTCGTAATCGTGGAAAAGATTACAGAATTAATGTGTAAGTAGGAATAAATTATATAAAATGAATTTCTGTGAAAATGGTAGGAAATTGAGAAAATGTATTCGAGGAGGGTGGAAAGAAATTCTGAAATCGTGGCATGGGAAGCATGTGCGTGCTTCGTTACTCTTAACATGAGATTGTGTGGGTATGAGAGGGTGAAAGAGGATGAAGAAGAACAGCAACCCCTAAAACGTTCAGAGGGAAACAGTATTCCATCACCAGCTACATCCGCACACAACGTTATTCTATTTCTCGTACAAATTTATAATATCTAACCAAGATTTCCCGTACAAATTTGTAATATTATAACCGAGATTTCTCGTATAAATTTGTAACATCTAACCAAGATTTATCGTGCAACGTTGTAACATCCAACCACGATTTCTGTCTCTAAAAACAAGCATCATAGAGTTCACGGATAGGGAAACATTTCCATTGATCCACACTATTTTTATTAATCCACTCTGTTTCTATTGATCCATCCTATTTTTACTAATCCACCCCATTTTCACTAATGCATCCTATTTTTATCGATCTCCTTTACTTTTATTGATCCAGTTTATTTTTATTGATCTACCTTGTCTTTACTGATCCACCCTACTTCTACTAATCCACGCTATTTTTACTGATCTACCCTGCTTTTATTGATCTACCTTAGTTCCAAAAATCCATCTTATTTTTATCGTTTCATCCTATCTTTATTGATCCACCCCATTTTTATCAATTCAACCTATTTTTATTGATCTATCTTATTTTCAAAATTCATCATTACTTTCATTAATTCATCCTATTTTTATTGATCCACTCGATTTTTATCAAATCAACCTATTCTTATTAATCTACCTTGTTTTCATCGATTCACCATATATTTATTAATCCATCCCATTTTTATCAATCCATCCTATTTTTATTAATCACCTTTGTCTTCATTGATTCACCTTATATTTGTTAATCCATCCTACTTTTATTGATCCACCCCATTTTTATCAAATCGACCTTCTCTTATTAATTTACCTGATTTTCAAAGTTCCACATTATATTTATCAATCTATCCTATTTTCATTAATCTACTCTACTTTCATTGAACTATTCTATCTTCAATGATCCACCTTATTTTTATTAATCCATGCTATTTTTATTAATCCTCCCCACTATTATCAATCCTACCTATTTTTATTAACCATCCCATTTTTATCGATTCAATCTATTCTTATTGAACTACCCCACTTTTATTGATCTATTTTATTTTCATTGATCCACCTTATCTTTATTAATGCCTCCTATTTCTATTAATCCACCCCATTTTTATTAATTCAACCTATTTTTATTGGTCTATCCCATTTTTATCAATTAAACCCATTTTTATTGATCCACTTTATTATCATTGATCCACCTTATTTTTATGGACCTATCTGATTTTTATCGATTCAACCTATTCTTATTGATCCACCCTACTTTTATTAATCTATTTTACTCGTATTAATCAACCCTATTTTTATCAATTCAACTTATTTTTATTGGTCTATCCCATTTTTATCAATTAAACCTATTTTTATTGATCCACTTTATTATCATTGATCCACCTTATTTTTATGGACCTATCTGATTTTTTATCGATTCAACCTATTCTTATTGATCCACCCTACTTTTATTAATCTATTTTACTCGTATTAGTCCACCCTATTATTATCAATTCGACCTATTCTTATTGATCTACCTTATCTTCATCGATCCACGCAATATATTCTGTGCTGACGGCAAGCCTGTATGCTCAGTTTCGATGGCGAAATTTTGCAACCATTTAAAACGTGTAAAATTAGGGCTTATTCACACTTCGGGCACGTATCTAATCGCGCCTATTATTGCCAGCTGAATTATGCTCGCCTTCCAATTTACCAAGCACGACAGTCGGAAACGTACAATGATCATACTGTGAATGTACGAAACCATTACAATAAACCGGTCCCATTGGTTGGTGTCTGGCGCCTAGGCTCACAAAGACCGCCCTTAAGCTTATCGTGAAAAGTTCAAGAACAAGGAACATTTGTCGGTCGCCATAGACACTTAATGACTGCTCGTGAACGCAGTCTAGTTACTTGGGCAATACTCCTGCTGGTAATAATTCCACAAAAATACCCAGTTATTTACTTGTTTTATAGTTATACGCCACGTAGCATGAAATGAACCATTTCGCCATAGGATTCATGTTAATGGATTAATAAAAGGTTAATGCCAGAATACGTGAACGCGTACGATCTATAAAGGCACATCCCACGACACGCTAATCTCTTAAAATTACTCACCACTGAAACAACTTATAAATCAATCAATAATGAATAAAACCACCTACGATCTTATAAAGAATTCCACGGAGAAATTGTTCCAACAGAGGTATCTATCAGATTGCGCGGAAATAAATTGCGGTTTTTATAGTCTATTTAACAACACATGCATTGTATAAAATATAAGAAACGGTTAGAATCTAAAAGTAAGTACTTTCCGTCAGTACGCGTTTATTTTAGAATACATAATAATGTTTCTATTGTTTCTACATTTTGCTTCGAGAAGCGTACTACGACCTAAATAAATGCAGCAAAATACCAAGAAATATATCTTGTTATTTCACAACTGCATTTAAGGATGACTGATGTTACCGTAATTGCTTTGTTATCGTTTAAGAAATATTTCGTTCAAGAAGCATCTGTAACGTTAAGAAACGGTGATTAATTTACATTGAAATTAGGAATTATGTTAAGCTATATTAAAAAATGTTGCACAATAGACTTGTTATTAAATTTTTGCCTCATAGCTTTTTATACGTACTTTGAAAACTTACTATATCGATTTTTACGCGATAAATTAATTCTTACGAAAATATCTTGGTCACGCTTTTGTTAGACAAACTATACTTCCTAAATTTCTCTGAACACGTTAACTGACACGTTGATCATCCACAATAATTTAGAATGGTTGAAATGAAATGAATATTATCGACTAAACAACTTTCAACAGTATAGAACACTAAATATACTGGATTGAGTAAAAAGTAATCTCGTATTTTTAGGTCGAACTAAACCACGGAATTTTCGCACTAAAAAAGAATCTCATTAAATAATGTATACAAGGTTTTTATTGATAACTTTCGCCATTTTTCAAGCAAACGAAATACACTTTCTTAATATGAAAATTACTGTTTACTCAACCCAATATTAAAATATACTCACAAAATAAAAAGCTCACTGTTCAATATAATTAAACATTTTTATCAAAACATAATAATTTGTATAAATTAAATGCTATGGTGTTCCGTATTGAAACATATTAAACTTCTACTGTGGCAGTCAACGTGTTAACCACCTGCGTTAATAATAATTTAGCGAGTATCAGTGTTAAACCCATCCATAGCAATTTGCAGCGATCCGATAGTTGAAATTATTCCCATCAAATTTCCCACTCGTAGAATTCGCAACTTCTGTTAATTACTGATCGCAAGAAGTAGATAAGCAAGTACGCGAGGCGGATAGGTATCGATCTATGGGTCGAAGGGACAGAGGATCCAATTTACGATAAAGTAAAATCAGGAACCGGCTCGTGTCTCGTAAGATAGGGGAACCGTTGATGGTCTCTGACTCACCCTCGGTGAGAAAGAATTACGAGCGTCGAATGCTTCGACCTCTCATAGAAATCCCAAGCTTTTCTTAGAAGTCTACATTTACCCGCGGTTTCTTTCAGAGCCTCGTAAGTCCTCCAAGGAACCACCGTTTATAATCCTAATGCTTCGATTGCGCAATGCTAATAGGAAACATTGACGCACTTTAAAGGGAGAATCTATTTATACTTCGCGGACGTCCAATGAATTCTAGCTGTGATTTTTTACTTCAATCTTTTTTAACCCCTTGCGCTACGAACATTTTTTCATATCAGCTACCAGCTACTCTGACGTACTTTTAGAAGTAAAGCTCGTCGTTAAAGAAAAGTTTCGTTTCGAAAGGAAAATATTACAAGTGATTATCTATTTATTTTTATTCCTTTGCTATTCTTCTTTCTTATTCTAGTTTATTTCTCTGCTTTGTTACAATGAAGATGAAATCTGAATTTTACATTTGGAAATTGTTTCGGTGCCGATATTAGTAAAGGAAATACGTTTACTATAAAACTTATATCTGTTACACAAACTGACGTGCTAATATATGTAAAAATTGTTTCTATTTAAGTGACAACTTTTCAAGTGACATTAATACGAACATTGGACTTTGTTGTACGTTTTCGATTAATTAGTCATTAATTCATGATATTCAACGTATAAAAGAAAGGTTCATAAGTAAAAGAGATGTTGAACAAACTGGAACGATTTTTAGGTTGAATAATTTCTAAAATAGTTAAATAAAGTTACGCGATAAGCTTAAATTGGTACATCTACCCTATACCAATCTCTTTTTTTAAGGTCTGTATAAAGAAAGAAAAGAACTCGATCAAGAAAAGTTCCCTTCGTCCGTGTAGACAAAGTTTCGTTATCCCTCGCCGAAGCTTTCGCAAACTTCGTACGCCACACTGGCTATCGATCAGAGGCCGTCCAGAAAATGATGCATTAGGTAAAACTTCTCTCCGAACCTGTCTTATTCGACGCGGAGTAAATTTATACTAACTTCGGATCTCCGAAATCTCAGTATCTAAGGCTGATCAGCAAATAGACTCGAACAGGAATAGCGATTGTAAGTCTCGAAAAATAGCCTAAAAATTTTACTAGTAGTTTGGCCCCTTTCTTTTTACTGCTAGTTAAATAAATATCTGTGGCCAGATGGCAAAAACTGATATGTCACGTATTCGTAATTTTTCAGGATAGCGATTTGAAAATAGCGGTTTGATGAACTGTGAAAAATCGGCACGTATTTAAAACGTACAATTTGTTTTAGTATCTATAGTAAAAAGAATTTCTTAATCGTTGTTCAGTTGGTATATTCAACTTGTTTCTTCCATAAACGCGATTTTATTGATTTTTCTAAAGATTCTCTAACTCATCTGGCTTTGCAATCTTCCTTTTTAATCGGTATTTAAATATTCGCTGACAACGATAAGGATTTCCCAAATTGTTATTCCTCACTTTTCCATTCTCTATTGTTTTATTAAGAAATCAAATAATACGCGTTGAAAATTATTTATTAGAAAAGTAAAGGACAGAAAAGTTTGAAATATTATACTTTATTTTAATATTCGTCGATTTCACTATAATTATCTAACTCGTTAAATTCTGCAGCATCGTTAATGATCGATAATGGCATATAAAACTCATTTTCAATCCTCATCCACAAAAATGGAATAAATAAGATAATCACGATACGCCATCTTTCCATAACAAAATATTTGACGTGTCAAGAATTACCACCATACCATTTTCTTCGACTAAGTAATAAAGAGATCTCGTCCTTTACAAATGAATATTAATCTCACTTAGATACGGTATGGAAAAATATACACCTCAGGATTTACGAAAAACTGACATATCAGGTTTTTCCATTTATTCTTACACTTCGAATGCCTTAAACACCGAAAGTTCCACCGAATCACCGGTGAACGAATAAGTGGGTGAAATTTACAATCCCTAAACAGGAATGGAGTATCACCAAAAAGCGGGCAAAAATTTATCGTAGCCAGATGACGAGACGACGCGCGTCTCGTCGAGGAACGACGCAGAAAATCTATTATATCCGTTTGTTCTCGTGAAAGACAAAGATAGGTCTCTCTACGATATCTAAATTTAAGAAGTGGCACCACCGCCGTTTCCTTCGATACGATTCGTCTCTTGAGGACCCCACGTTCCGCCGTTCTCCCGATTCCACCACGTTCCACACGCGTTTCCTTGTAAATCGTGGAAAACACGACACAACAAACGCGTCTTTTACACACGGCCGAGGCGCGGTAAAAGAAGAAGAGGACACGGCCGATAGGCGATAGAAATAGACGGATAGACGAATAGAAAGAAGACAGAGGTGGAAATGTGGAGGGGGAGGGGGAGGAGGATTGGAAAGAGATGCCGCGGGGAGTTAGTGGTATGCGAAAAAATACACTCTTGGCACTTGGCTTCGGCAGACGACGAGATAAATAGCGCGCGTGGGTGCGGCTCGCCGATGTCTACGGGCCACACGCCACGTTTCCACCGGAACGACTCACAGCTACGAAGACCGAGAGAATGAGAGGGAGCCGAGGAAAACACCGGAGGTGGCCACATTGCCCACCTTTAACGTTTTCCACGGGAAACACGGAAAATACCTCCTTTATTCCGCCCCATATTTCCACCTGTCCCGAGCCTAAGAGTGACGCAATACGAGGGAAATAAAGGAATAAAGTACTTTCGTACTTTTGCGATACGTTAGCTCATTTGAAAAGTTCATAGCATTAACATAAAAAGTTGCATTCGAAGGTTTTCTTTTACTGTTGGAACATTTTTGCAACTTTGGAAGTAGATTTACTAGAAGATTAAACGTATGTACGCATATGAACGAGTATAATCGTTGCATTTTAATATCTAATGTTTTTTGCATCGCACAAAATGTAATAAATTGAATTTCAAGTTTTGCGGTATCGGAATCAGTTCAACTTTTAATTTCTATCGTTTTAATTTATTTGATTGCCGTCTCCGTTTATAATGTTATCTACTTTGTTTCTAAACAAACTCGTCTTCACTGGTATTGGAAAAGTTATCTTGTTGTGCAGAAGCTTTACCAAATAGTTACTTTCTCAATTTAAGGTTTAACAACTCCTTCGAGGATGGAGTAACTACCTGGTAATTATGGAATTGCCAAAAAAAAGAAATGCTACATGCAAAATGGTTTGACTAAATAATAATAGTACGCATACCACCTTTGAGTGTTTCTTAAATATCGCAACGAACTTACAGAGTAACCTAATAAGTCAACGTGATACAAAATAGGTAAGAAGCCCAAATATTTTACTTTTTTAACTTACAACACTTTCGTAATCACCGGCACAATATGCAAAGGCTACAAAAAGTACAGTGACTCACGAAATTCGTCGAATACTTCCTTCGATCATTGTACATCTTATTCAACGAAAGTTTAATCGCAGAGTATAAAACTGTGCACGAATACTTGATGTACAATTTTGATGTACAATTTTTATAGGACTCTATTAAAAGCGAATTTAGATAAGATAATGGAATAGTAGTGTACAAAAGATCAATTTATTGTTAGTGTAATTGTAAGTATTAGGTTAATTAGATTAGTAACTCTTTTTATATAAAATGCTATAAGTTTAGATAGAATAATAGAGCACGAGTATTGGAAAGAGTGATTTATTCTAAGATTAAATCTTAGGTTAAGTAGATTAGATGTTATTCTCTATTCATATATTAACTGTAACTATTTTTGTAAGAGAAAAATGATGCAAGACAACGGGAAGTCATCCTTAAGTCGCGATAAAAGACGATTACAAATTAATAAATGAAATAAACAGACAATATTTTGAGATCTTATATTAATTTCGTTCGAGACTCGATTATCCTAATTGTAAGAAAACCGTACGCAAAATAATCGTGTAACAGTCATATCAGTGGATCAATTTAGTGAGTGTACTCTGCCTGCACACGAAGCATTGCATTTTGGGCCATTTGATAGAGAAAAATGGGGAAAGCAGAGCGAATCTCATGCAACAGTTTCCTCGACAGCGGATTTTGACGCAATGCGTCACATGGTTACTGTCACCACTCGCCACTTGACTGTTCTCCGAAGAAAAAGTCGACCTAAAAAGCGCTGAATGCGCACACCTAGCTTCTAGTCCATCTGCCTCCCTTCCCCCTGCCTCTTAATTAATCTTCCTTAATTTCCTACGATTTTTTTCCCTTTTTTTTGTTCATCAGCGAAAACGCGAAAACGCGAAAACAAGAGGCGAGGAGGAATGAAAAGATGAGAGGACAGAGGGCATGCAACGAATTCGCGAAACGGAGCAACAGCATTTTAATAATACACGTATCTGCATGCTCGAGTGGACACGTTTCAGGCGCCAACATGCCGCGAATATTTCTTTTTATTTTCACAAACGAACGACCCATGTTGTTTACTTTTTTTCCGCCAGACTTTCAACTTTTTCGACGGTAAATATCCGATACTCTTTTTAATCTTCCTTCCCGTTCAGACACGCAAAAGTCTCAGCGGATCTTCAGAATGATTTCGCGTCGCGTTCGCTCGAAAATGTTAAGCTACCAGTTATTTTCATGCAATTTTATAGAAACTTCTGTGAAACATTTCAGCTCGTAATCCGTTGTAATGTAATTATACAATTTTGCGAAGATCGCGTTATCGAGTCCGAATCTCCGATTGTCTGATTGTGAATAATAAATTTTGCAACTAATTTTAAAAATTCGTTTCCGCACTAGTCTCTTAAGCTAAATGTTCTGTCTACATTTGCCGACGAAACTTATGAAACAAAATTTATATATCCTTTATCTGCGGAAATATTGGGTTGGTCAAAAAGTTCGGTCGTATTTTAAACGCGAACAGAAACGTAACTTTGTTAAACAATCCATTGCCGATTTTTCATCAATAACCTTTCACCATATTAAGCAGTTTCATTATTTTATTCTTAAAGAATTTTCGTTTCTTTCAGCAAACAACTCGTCTAAACGAGTTCACCAAATTTTCAGATTTTCCAATTTTCTTTCAATTAAAGTATTATATTAAGTATAGTATTATAATACTATAAAGTATTATAGTAAGTACAGTATTGGGAACCTAAAAGATGAAAATTTATCAGCGTCAATAGATATATAGTATATTATTCGCAACATTATTTCTTCGTACTGCATTTTTACATTTACAGTAGTGATATAATATATTGTACAATACATGCACCTGTTTTTCTTGTATTTCAAAAGTATGTTAACAAGACGAATACAATTAATCTTTACGACTCCTTTTCTTCAAATGATACCTCGAAATGTCTGCTTGGAAATCTTGTTTGCGTTTACGTACTTGCTGACATATTAATTCATCTGTTCCAACACTAATGCCACATTGCAAAACCCGACAAGACTTTTTGACCAACCTAATAGCTTATAATTCAAAATAACACGAAAAGATAACGTTACGTGCATCAATGGACAATAAGTTATCCTATTTTTAATTCTAATCCGTGTATCTCGGAAGACAAAGAATATATAAAAATTCGCGAACGATCACTTTGTTTTTCAACATTTCAGCCAATGAATGTAGCAATGATTTCTTATTTTTCAGGGTATTTTAAAATACTTGAAGCACCGCATGTATTTCACACTTCGCACAAGGTTGATATATACTGCACGTTTTGTAAGACTCGAAAAACAATCTAATTTATTTGCCCTAAATGTGTCACAAAATTTAAACCCGATTTTTTTAGATATTCAAAAGTGATCGAAAAAACAGCACATCCAACTTTTTATAACAAAGCTGAGTTTAGTATATGAAATTGTTGCATAATAATTGTCTCCCGTAAATTGGGGTGATTTTAATAATTGTCAAACGATAAAACATTTAATAATTGACTTGTGGCACGATGATAAAAATATATTGATCGATTAAAAGTGTTCAATTTGGAGCAAGTTGTGCTGAGTGAAAACTTTTATCGTGATAATGACGATAGAAATTTATTCTACGGCAAGCGAATAGATTGTAGAATTAACGTGTACTTTTTAATGAAATTGCTAATAAAAAACCAAATGCATAAGATTCTTTTACGTTTTTCAAAGGTTATCTAACTTTTTACATATGTGGAAGAAGTATAATAACCAGACTGCGAATCTTTATGCAAATTCATATTTTTATGAACGCGAAAAGTGGACGCTAGATACTGATTTAATTAAACCCTTTAAATATTATAAAGTGCGCTTCCTTTTTTATATTTTGTACGTTCTGCCATAAATGCATAAAGATCCACAATCTAATAATAACTATCTTAAGACTTCTGAGCAAGGAAGTGTAATTCAAAAGTTCAGTATACTTTAGATAAGAGAAAATTTGGATTTGTAGATTCAAGATTCGTAAATTCGCGACTATAAGTAAATTATTCGCGAAAATTTCTAGAATCAATCCTTGAAAATTACAAACATACTCACACACAAATATAACTAACTATAAGTAGCTACTAGTACCATCCTTCTAACGTCAATTTATAGTATTTTAAATTCCTACTATTCAGATCAATAGAATTTTTCCTCCTACAAGTTAACAAAATTTTTAATACAAAAAATTAAGTTCAATAAATGAATCTCAAAGAATTCAGATTCTTGTTTTATCCCTCCTATTGTGTTCCCATAAAAGATACTGATAATTCTGTAACGATGATTTATCATTCAATGAATCTACCGAAAAATTCACTTGCATACCCTAAAATATGCAAATCTGATTCCATTAAAATTTAAGATCAAAAAGTTACGTTAATCCCTTAAGTGAAAAAGAATAATCACGAATCCTACTTTATTAAAATTGAAATTTAATTGAATTAAAACGGGAAAGTTCAATATACATATATTAGGTGTACCAATAAATAATCCAGTTCTTTCATAAATTATTTAACTAAGTGTTTACATTTAACGCAATAAAATACCTGCCTTAAAACTTCCTACTAAAATGAGGACCTGATTATTCGATAAAATGAATTCGTTAACTTATTCTTATATCTGGCTAGCATATTTTAAATTTAAACTATATTCGTTAAAAGTAATAATGGATTACTTGCTGGTACACCTAACACATTTCTAAATATTCCCTCTTGATGTTTAACGTCTTCGAAATTCGTACAAGTTTCACACAAACACTAATATCCCCGAAGTGTCGTAAATTTGTTCATCGTTTCGGTGTAAATCGCCCAAGTATAAACGCGACGACCAAATAAGAAGATAAGCAGGGTTGAACCAACGTATATCAATTACTACACAACTCGTATTAACTCATTTACTCTGGAACCCAATAGGAGACTAAAACGTACACCGAGTAAAATCGCGAAAAACGGGAGGTGCTAGCGACGCGTTGGTAAGGGAGGGGGGAAAAACGTCCTTGAACAACGATTGATTCAGCACAGACTATATTCCCCCGATATCAATTATTCCATCACAATCCACACCCTTTAACCTTCTTACAACGAACGAGTGCAAAACTTACCCGGAGAGACGGCGAGTGCGAAGAAGGCAGCGGCAGTGGCGAGCAGAAGTATCCTAATCCCATTTGCGCCAATTCGTCTTCTTCCCGGCCTGGGAGTCGCGTGACAACCAACTCCACGTTCATGTTTCCCCTCGGATTGCACATCGAGGACCACGTACGCCGGTTCCTCCCTCTGATAGAGGAGTTCCTCCTCGATATCAGCGTCGTCCGCGACGCCGGGCGCCGCGGCAACGCGTCTCCGTCGTCGTGGTCGTGGTGATCGCGGCTGCTGAAGGTCGCTGGCACTGCAGCTGCTGCCGGTACGGTCGATTGCCGGACCGTAATACATGGCCTGCAGGAGCGACCACTGCCGTGCCACCGGGTGCTGCACTCGTCAGCGTGTCCTCGTCGCAACGACGCCGTACGCTACCGGGACTGCGGCTCCGCGACCAGCGGCGTCCTTACCTACGACACCCTGCGATCTCGGCGATCCGCGGCTGCGAGGCATCACCACGACCTGGCTCCAAAACACCACCAGCACACCCTGCACCAACCACCAATTCTTCTTCTTGCTTGCTTGCTTCTGATCAGTTTAATAATGGGGAACTTGTTCCTCGCGAATTCCAGCAATCTTCTTTGCCAATTATTTCAGGGTAGTTTACTTACTGTGAGTAGGTGCGTACTCGGATTCTGTTCGGTATTTTCGACGGAGGACTGTTTATAATTAGACTTTCTGTGTTTTCATCATTTTTTTTTTACCGTGGTTTCGGTTCACTCGAAACACCGCGAATGTCAGGCACGACTCACCCCGACGGAACTCGACTCGACTCGGTGAAGAGGAGGCACCGCGTGCGCTCCGGCACTCCTACCCGACGTCGGAGGGAAGAAACCCTCTAAACGAAAGCGTACACGGTATATTACCGGCGACACGTCTCGCGGTGTACGTGCACGAGTGTGCGGGGGAGGGGGGGAGGGTTCCCGTGTAAGGGAAAGGGTTCGTCGCACTCCTCTGTAAACCCTTTTCTTTTTACTCTCCTCGCGAATTCTCTCCTCTTGCACCAGACAAAAAAATACGTGTTTTCCGTAGTCACAGCACAGTGTCACCCATCATCATCTCACACCCTCTTCCTTTCTTCTTTCGTCGTCTGTTCCACCGGCTCCACGTCTTAATCCTTACGCTCGATGAACAACGGCAGCAGCAACGGCGACCGGCTGCTCGTCGTGTGTCCAGCGCGCCTGGACACTACCACCGTCCGGCAGGAAGTGTCGACTGCCACGAGGTGGACACCTCTGCGAGCCTCGCCAGCGGCAGCAGCACCAGCGAGACAGCGGCGACGGCGGCAGCAGCGGCAGTAGCAGCACCAGCGGTGCTGGTAGCAGTGGCGGTAGTAGCGGCACTCGCAGCTGCAGCTGGTGGTGCACCGGCGCATCCGGTGCATTCGTGTTCCAACGCTCTCACGTCCCGGACTTTGCTTCTCGCGTACCTCGTCGTCTTGTCACTTTAACAATACCATAAGTACAAACTAACCCCGAGTAATACGTAAAGAACCCTCTTTCGTGTGCTTCCTATAAATCCCCTTCTACGTCTATTTAATTTCCCCCCATTCTCTGTGCCTCTTCCATTTAATTTTGTAATCGACCGTATATATTATATTCGAGCGAAATCGTATCCGTATCTGAACTTCGAACTTCGGTTATAAAGTGAACGGTTGTAACCCGAATCAAAGAATCGGAAGCGGTAAAGCAAGGAATGATCCGTCCTCGCGGAGTCTTCGACGTCTACTGAAACTACGGGTCCCGCGTGTCGTGTGCGGCTCGATGTGAGCCAGTAGAGGCAGCCACTCTAAGCCAGGCTTAGGCACTCTGCTGGCAGTAGCACGACGCGGTGGTCTCTGGTCGCGCGACTAAGCGATTCGGCTACGTCCGTGGTGAGCTCGTGCGGCCCGCAATGCTTCTCCGTACCCGTACACGTCGTGGCTCGCGCGCAGGCGGGTTTCGCGCGCGCGCCTCCTAGAGCAAAGACGGAGTTGGAGGTAGGAGAGGATGTGGTGTATTCGAAGGCTGCGAGAAGCGGCTCTGTCGGACGGCTTTCGGGTAACAGGAGGCAGCAGCAGCAGCGCCGCGACGCTCCACGTCGGGACGCCCCCTCGATACCCCGCCGATGCCATCGGCCTGGCCCGAAATCGATGCCCCGCAACGCGACGTCTCGAAACCACCACCACCCCCTTCCTCCCGAGCCGCTGTACTCGTACACCCCCGTTCAAAAGTATTAGGACGCGGAAAATTGAGTGGAATTGAGAAATTAGTCGAACGTTATTCAATTCCGTAAGAAGTAACAGTAGATTGTGGATTTGTATGCGTTTACGGGAAAATTAAATAGGTAAAAGGGTGCGGAATATACGCGACGTATAAAAAGTATACGGAATAATCGAAATGGAGAAGAGAATTTTAACCCTTTGAGTGCAGAGCACTCTTACGTAAAGTGATGATTAATGTTTCTGTTGTATTTCTTTATTTATGCGGCGTTGAATAGAAGGTTTATACTTCTGTCAGACGTTTGTTCATTTGAAACATTGATCATTTTTACTTGCGTCGTGTTTACGAAACAGAAACATTTGCTAAAGCATATATACGTGCATAGTATTCAAAGGGTACATATTTAGTAGATAAAGTTACCCTCTACTTAGCTTCCACTTCTTCATTTTTAATTACGAAGAAATAAATTTGCATAAAAATCCGTAGTCTAATTATAATTTTCAGGGTATTAACACTAAAATTACTAACAGTTATGGTGTATTTATTTGTACCAAGGAATTTAGGACGATAAACGCTTGAAGAAGTATATAATACAGTGGAAATGAATCATGGAAATGTTTAATCATTTTCTTCATAGAAAATCACGGCAAACTTTCGAAAATGTATCCGCGTAAATTCATACAATTTTTATAAAAAATTACAAATGGGCCATTTTGATCAGTTTGATAGTATTAATGTTGAAATGGCCTATTTTGTGAAAATTGTTGCAATTTTGTAATATCAGTACTTTGCAGAAGATGAAGTGAACTTAAAGAATCATAATGAACTTTATGAATTATTATAATTAACTACTTTAAAATATATCTAGAATAGATTTAAAATAGATCCCACGTATTATTAATAGATGACACGCATTTAAAAAGTATTTGCTCTAAAGCCAATCTCTGAAATAGTTCCAAATGTTCGTATGTGCCTGTATATTTTTACTACTGCGTTTGCTATAACGCTATAAAATTTGTATCATCGTTTATGTATGCGATTAGCAGGTGTCCTAATACGTATAAACACGAATGCACTCTCTTTTCTCTCCCTCTTTTGTACTCTGTAACTACTTTAACTAATTACTAGACTGCGAATCTTCATGCAAGTTCATATTCACATTAACAAAGTTAAAAAACTGGAAGCTACTTCCAGGATCGTTTCACCCCTAAAAATACCGTGATTTGAACTTAACTTTGAACATTTTATATGTATTCTGCGCCTCTACGCATAAATAAATTTCCCATAAATGCATATAAATAAGCAATTTGCTAATTATTGTACCTACTTTCTATTTCTCTTATGTTAATCTGCACCTTGATACGACGCCTTCGTAAGGTGAATGCCTTTTTGATTCATTCCTTGGTTGACTGTGTTTGATAGGTTGCTTAAGGTTTAGGGGGTGCGTAGTAATGGTGTTCTTCTGTACACATGTACACGAGGCCACGTTTTTTTGTCGTCGATGAACGGATATTCTCTTTTTACAGCGGGCTGCATGAATGGTGTCCCATGAACGGCGGTGTCGAGTGACGCGGATCGATCGCAGAAACTAATAGCCTGCATCGATGAGGGAACTGCAATTGGCGTTTTGTAAAATTCGCCTCTTATAGCAGAGACGACGATCTGTAGTGGATAATTATTACTAGACTGCGGATCTTTATGCAAGTTCAGATTTTTACGAAAAAAATCGAATGAAACCAGATATAAATAAGGGGTTGTTTCACCCCCTATATACTATAATTTGTATTTTATCTTTCAATGATTTCTGTATTTTTTAATACCATCTGCATTCTGTGACTTTTTGCCTTCTTTAATTTCCTATAGATGCATGAAAAACTATAGTTTAATTGTTACGTTAGAAATTAGAAAACTGGAGATTATCTTCTATTATTAAAATTTTGGGCAATGAAGAATTTTAAAGTATTTAAAAAGAAAGCTACAATTGAGAAGCTTTCTGTGAAAAGGATTTGCAAGACAATAAAATAAATTAAGTAAATTGTATCGGAAATTATGGTTACGTGTTCAACCATATATAATTCAACATTAATTAGTGCTCTAATTTAATTTGATCTAATACTGAAATGAATCTTCGGGGAAACATTTCTAGATGTATGGCCATAATTAATTAAAAACGATTTAAGGAAAAATATTTTCTACAGATTTTTATGCATTTATGAAAAATAGACTTATGCAAAAAAAAGAACACAGGATTCACACAATACGCAAAAATACAGAAAATAAAACACACACGTCATTATATTTAGGGAGTGAAACTAATTTCTGCTTGGCGTCCATTTCTCTACCAGTATTTTTAAAAACACGAATTGGCATAAAACTCCGCAGTTTGGTAATTATTATCTCGGAAGAGAGTTGCATGCAATCAAGTCGAGAAATTGCGGATTTTTCGATTAAGCTTGTTTGTTTCGTTACGAACCCCCGTCAATGGATTTATTGGCAGGCATATATTTTACCGAAATATTATTACTGCGGTGTGTCATAATTCGCGAGCCAAAGTTGAATGCGTGTGACCCATAAAAATTTACCGCAACTTTCCGCCCATTTTCCCTAAAGTTGGCACACGTAAAAGGTCCCTTACGACCGGTGCATCCAAGTTTTTACGAAACGATTCCACCGACGTGACACAAACAGCCGAATAAAAATTGGAAAATTTTCATCAATGCAATTCCTAGGCGATATCAAGGATTCCCTGTTCAACGAACACACCCGATAAACCACAGAATCCATAAAAATAACCGGATCATCGTAAATTACAAGCACAAGTAAGACAGATAAGTCCGACTAAAGCCAATCGTACCAATTAAACACCAATAAATTCATGTGGTTTCCAATTATTAAAACGGTGCTTATTTTATTGCATCAACAGTTAAATGTAAATAGTAATTTAGGGTAAGCCAATCAGTAAATGGCTGAATTGTTCAATCTAGACACGCTTTAGGTTAATATTTGAATACAGTTATTTAAAACAATAAAACATCTACAGAAATTGAACTTAGGATCAAGTTTTCTTGAGATATTCGTAAAAATATAATTTTGGAATTTATTATAAAGTGCAGTACGCGAAAAAACCTATTAAATCACTGTATACAACAATGATTCCAAGATTCGACCAAAAGTCGACCTTTGATTTCAAAAACGAACTTTCTACTTAATCTTGATATTTAATTTTTATTCGGTTGTGGCATAATAAATGTCGCATTTTAACGACTCTAATATCGTAAACCATTCGCAAATTGATTTACATTACAAATGGCAAGCGTGCATTAATTCAGAGCCACTGATTCTTATCCAACATAAAAGCTTCCATTTTAAAATACGTTACACTTATCGAAACTTTTAGTACCGAAGGCGACATTTATTGCGCAACGACCTAATATCCGACATTAAATCCTCGTAAAATAAAAACGTCACGGATTTATCGGACAACCTAATAATTGAATAATGAAACGAAAGAAATTTACAAAAGGTGGAGTCGACCAGTCTAGTATCTACAACGACTTAAATAGTCCGATCTGATGCAATCGCGGTAAGAATGTTATATAAACCTGAATGTCGAAGCAGCGAACATCCTGTGCTCCAGAACTGCTTTATTTTAAATCACTCCCGTTATCCTAACGTCCAATCTCTTATCCGGAGTCTCTTGTCCAACTATCATGAAAAAATTCGCAATAGCTTCTTGAGACAGCGGAGAAACCTGTGCCCGTAGAATGGTACCGATAAACCAAGGGAGACGCCAGCGTCTCCCGTCTGTGTTTCTCTCGCGGAATTTCCGTAGAAAACGGGACACGCCGAGCGTTCCATCCTGTGTCGCCTTGGAGATGCTCCGAGCAGCCAGCCAGAGGAGTCAATAGACTCTACGTTGCGGCAGATGTACGTATCGATTTTGGAACGTTGATTCGCGCGTGTTCCAGAACGATACCGTTGCCCCCTCGGCACACAGCCGGGGAGATGTGTTGCATGGGCGTCTAGGACTCGGGATCAGTCGGACGCCGGTTTCTTTTTCCATGAACGGCGACATCCGCGTCGGCAGCAGGCATGCGGGACGAGACAGGGGGTTTCGGGAGCACCTGGAGGCCACTGGGTGGCCGGCATCACCCTCGCCAGGTGGTTGCAACTTGTTGTTGTGGCTCCCCGAGACCTCCTCTTCATCCTACCCTTTGTGTCTCTGCCTTTATGGTGTTGCAACATTCGCTGACTTGTGGATGGGCTCCCTCGTCGCGTCTTTTGTGTTAATTGGTGCGGATTATTGTGGGTAATTAGGGCTTCGAATAGGCATGGGATCGAGTTCAATACGTGTTAGGTGTACTAGTAAACAATCCATTATGTATTTTTAACAAATATAGTTTAAGTTTGAAATATGCTACCCAGATGTGAAACGTAGATTGATGAATTTATTTGATCGAATCATTTTTTTTTAGTAAGAAGAAGCCCTTGTTTTAGTAAGAATTTTTGAGACAGATATTTTATTGTGTTAAAAGTACTGGGTTATTTATTGGTATACCTAATACCTAATACAAATCCCAGTCAATATCGATAACTATGTTTCGTTGCATGGGTTTCGAATACTACTTAGGAGTAATGATGTTTCAATCAGAGATCCAAGATAATAGTTACTTAAAACATTTCTACGAAAACAATCGGTAACTAAAGGTTAATTCTCATCTAGTTGGGAGGCGAGCATCATTAAATTTCAAACATACTTCGCAAATAATTAAACAATTAAACAATATTGATTTTTAACTGTTCTGAGTACGAATAACAATTATTTGGTTACCTGTAATCATTATCGATAACCAAAACTATACTTCAGCAATCAATTGTTATTAACGTTACTGGCAATAGTATTCATCGACAGTATAAAGTTAATTATAGCTGCTTATATAATATATATACATATTTATACATTTGTTCTCTATATTAGTGAATGCAAACCAAAATAAAATTCCTATTATTGGTCATTTATATTAATTACCGGTAACCAGAAAACTTCTGATCACTTATAACGATTATTCGTAACCAAAATTATTTAATTAGCGAGCTTTCATAATAAACCTGAACGCGTATTAATTACACGAAGTTATAATAATAAACTAATAGTCTCCACCGGGTTACGGAGAAATCAGTACACGTCCCCGAAAAGTGCCGCCGAGCATTAAAGGTTAACGAAACGAAACGGGTCTCTGACCCAAAAGTCTTTAAGGAGCGTGACGCAAGATGCAGAAATTGTGCGTCAAAGGAAGAAAATTCGTGGAAAAGCGTATGCAGCTGCGTCCCATGGATCATTTACGATGCCCGTTACCCTTGGCTGCGAGCTGATACGTCCTTCGGACACGACCCCATTGTACACGGTGAAAGGAATACGTGGACGATCTTCCGCAAAATAAAGGAGCCTCGGTGTGGTCACCCTTCGCGTGGCACGCGCCACGATCCACCTTTCTTTTTTCGTCCTGCGGCCAGCCGTCGCCTTTCAGATCCCCAGGATAAGGAATCCTCCCTACTGCGAGCGAGGGAACTCTAGAATGTTACCGTTACTCGCGCTATGGTGTGCAGCAGGGAAAGAGAGAGAGGTCCTACGGCGCCTTTGATGTTTTCGACTCTGCCCATGGCTACTGCACGCTCCGAGTCCCATTCAGCTTTCAAACTTCTTCAGTTATGGTGTTGCTATGGGAATATTGTCACGAATGGAAACGATTTACGCATAAAATTGATTTACGTGCTTTCGTGATTAATGTATTATGGTGAGCAAATATTGTAGTGCGGTAAGTAAAGTTGAAAGTAGTTGGTTTATAATTGGCTGAGATTCATTATAATCTGAGCCAAAATTTGAAGAATTTGTAGATAATTTATATAATGATTAATATATTGTGTATTATATTATATATTAATATATCCCTTCATAACCCGAATTTTATTTAGGTTTCCGACGAAAAGAATTATAATCGGTTACAATTTTCATTTCAATCCGAAGAACGGGAATTAATCATTATCGTACGAATGGTTGGCATTAATATACAATGATGAAAATGATAAAATACTATTATCCTATCTTGATTTGAATTATACCGTCATAAAATTCTTTCGACAAACAATTTACCAGGATACACAATGTATTTACACGATAGATCTTTATTCCCAAATATTCTTTATTTTATGAGCGCAATAAAATTGCGCTTTGGCAAGAAACTTTTGGCAACCACTGTATATCATTATAAATCTCATTCAACCCTTTAGTTATTAAAATATTCGTTTTGGATCAATATATATATATATAAAAAAGGAAAAATCTTTATAATTAAGTAAATAACAGGGAAGAGCGAGGCAAAGGAGAAAAGAAACAATGCGTATATTATTCCGCAGTGCACCCTACTGCTTAAACACGCCACCATATTTCGATATCGCTATTTCACCGGGGGGTGTTTTCCGTACTGCTGCCCTTGAGGATTTAAAGAAGCTGGGATAAATGGCACCCTACGTTGCGCCTATTGCATAGCCCGGATCGCGATTCCAATGTCGATGATTGAACGCATAAAGGAAGACAAACAAACGGGCTCTCTGGGGAGCAGGTGAAAAAACTACTGCTTCTAAGCTACCCGCGTTCGATTGTCATAATTGGTTCCCGACTCCCTGGGTGCCCATCAAATTAACCCCCAAAAAAATGTACAAAAAAAAAGGAGATATAGTAGCTCCATTTTCGTAAAATATATTCCAAGTTAATTCAAACAAATCTTAAACTATTATACACTTGGTATAAATTAATCTAAGATTCGATCATTCGACAGCATCAAAGATTCGAATTTCCAAAGTTGTCCAAGTCCCAAAAATATAATTTTCTGAATTGCGAAGATTCGACGATTTATATTTTCAAATTTAAATAATACAAACTTCAACCTTGCAAAGTTTTCTAAATCCCAAAGATTTAATTGTCCTAAATTGTATAATTTCGGAGACCCGATGATTTAAATTCTCAAATTGAGATATTAAACAATTCAAACATTCGATTAAAAAAATATTCTACGCGAAAGTAATTGCAGGCGAAATTAATCGAACGTAGCAGATGAGTGAATTAATCGGGCGAGCCTAGGTTCGTCTTTAATACGCTGACCCTTCCATTCGAGGAAGGGACCGCGGCGAAAGAACGACGAAGAAACGTAGAACTCACGTAAGAAAGAAAGAAGGGGGCAACGAGAAGGGGCTGTACGTTGGGGGATGACCGATACAAGTGGGACATTCAAGAAAGGGGTTAGGTCCCATACGGTGACAACGGCAAAACTCGAAACGACGTCGTCGGACTTGGCTTCCGGCCATTTCCCAGCTATCGATCCACGAAGCGTTACGACGAAGCTGCCCTACGTGCAATTATAGGTGTATCGTGTGTATAATACGACCCTGGTACGTGCATAGCCGGGGGGTAGATCGTCGTAGCACAAGGACGATCCTCAAAATTTGGCCGCGAAACCGGAATCGTGAATACTTCGATGCCCGTGCAGACGCCGCTATTGAGGACAGCTGCACTGTTGCTTAACACTAGATTTATGGAACACGTCGATTTCACGGGCCTCGAATTTTATCCTCCGATTTACAGAAATTGTAAATATTGTTTTTAACAATTTATGTTGGCTTTGATCGATGCAATCAGGGCCTCTGCTAGAACTAGCGAAAACTAAGGTGCATTTATTTGTATCAAAGAAAGTAACCCTTTGATTGCAACGCGATATTTGCATAATCGTCGCTGCAAAGCATTAGTATAATAAAAAATACGGACGTAGTTTACAGCTGCAAAGTAGCTACTTATGAATAAACTAATTCGAAGAGTAAGATAATAAAACGATGTATTGCTGTTGAAATAAACACCCACGTGTTTTTATGTAATGATGTGTTAGGAAATTAATAACTGTTGTATTTTATAAAAATTACTCGGCGCATATATTCACCTAACATAGATATTGATAAACATTTAGAGCGTATATATATGCGTCTTTTGCAGTTAAAGTGTTAAAGAAATAGATATTCGAAGAAGTATATAACGCAATGAAAATAAATCTCTATTCATCCCCTTTGTTTAAAATCACAGCAAATGTGCAAAAAGGCATTGCAGTAAGCTTATATAATTTTTATAAGAAATTGCAAACAAGTCATTTTGACCCCTTTGATAGTTTTAGTGTTAATAGAGCGGCATTTTATAACAAAAAGTAAAAAACATATTAATAGAACTATTATATTAAAAAAAGAATTACAGATTTATCTATAATTTCTAATTTTCAGAAAAGAATATTATGGATAATTTAGATATACAGGAATTAATTAAGAATTTTCTGGAAATGAAAGCACGTAAAGTACAAATTGTATAACTTATATTTTCGTATTATATTCTCTTATAATTAGACTACTGATTTTTACGCAAATTCGTGTTTTTAAACATACGATTAGTGGCATGAAATCTAAGTAGAAATTGGGATCGCTAATAATGTGTGATTTACTATAGATATTTTATATATTTTTGCATCCTGTAACATTTACCATAGTCAAACTTTCCGTAAATGCATAAAGATATCACGATAAGAAAATCTAGTTTACAACCCCGTGTTTAATTGGAATTTCAGAATTCATATAACAATCGTGTTAACCTGTAAACTAGGGATGACGAGTTAACTCGTCACTTGAATTACCAATCTTTTAGACATAATGCTTTACTTTCTCAGAAATCCCTTGTTTTTCACAGCATGTTGTTTTACATTTACATTCGCAGAAATTGAACTCCCCTAAACAATATTAATTCCTCTTTATTAATTTTTATTCCTCCTTTATTTATAAAGAAGATTCTGACGAAAAAATTACTAATTGTCAATTAACAGGTTAAAAAAGATATTAGGAACACTTACTTGTCTAATTAGTATCAGAATAACTGGATATTTGCAATGGGTAATTATTATTATTTATACAGAGGAATGTTCATCGCGATTTGCAATGCAATTCATCGCAAAAGTGGGCAAAGATTGCTCCTTGTAACATATTTTGGTGTATTTGAAGTGGCGTGTAAGAAAGACACAGTTCACCCACCCTACGAATGCAACACAACGGTGCGTTTCCACGTATGCGTGGAATCGATAACTGGGAATTAGTCTGACAGGCTGTCTGCTAGAACCAAGTACGTGCACCTACGCGAAAAACCTTGCCAGTCATGTTAAAATAATAACATCGTGCGAGTAATTAACTAATGTATAACCGAATAATACTATGCTCGCCGGAAATCAATTAAATTAATATCATTCCCCGTTCTTCGTCCCTTTCTCGAAGTGATTTTTAATGCAACAGTAGTATATTACTCGAGACCAGGTTTTTATTCAAAACAGTCGATAATATCATTATCCCAGTTACCGTATTCAGATTACACCGAATCTACTACGAATAGCTAGAATTTAAATGCTTGCTCTTCAATTCTGACAATTAAATTTAACCCCCAGTATTTGTATTTAAATCTACATATTGCATGCGGTTATATAATTAAATTGATTAAAAATAGTCTATTATCGTAAGATTAAATAATAAGTTGGAATAAAACTGTTTTTATTATAATGAAACTTATTATTAACTCGTACAATAGTAGTCTATTTTTAATCAATTTGTTTATATGTATATAATTATGTATATATATATACAGTGGCTACAAAATGTATTTGTACGCCGTTGAATTTATTTTTAAAATAAGTTAGGGTAATAATAATTAAAATAAAAAAAACCGTTTTTATTCCAATGAAACCGATATAGTCTTAGAAACTGAACGTCTCAGCTAAAATTCAACGAACTTCGATCAATAGTTCCACAAAGGGAAATGAAGATATAAAGCTCCGCTTAGAACAAATAAACGATTTTGAAATTGGGTTATCATAACCAGTTCATTCGTAAAAGAGTACCTTCCTGTTTTTCTCTCTCTGTTCCCAGTCTACACGCACACCATCACCAGGTTTGTATCGCGCTGAAAAATGTACGTGAAAAGAATGACCCAGTCGTTACAGAAAGACAAACTAGAGAACAAATGAAAAATATGTCCACACGAACTGCGCCGTGAAAGGCAGAGACCGAGATAAATAGAGGATCGCCGTAGTTCGGTACCGAGGATCAATATGTCACAACTACAGTATTACAAATAAATATACCAAGCAAGGAGCGTACATACACGTATAATCTATGGTACACGATAATACTAGGGATGGGCGATTCCGTTCGAAATAATCGATACAGAAAAATCGATTCTGATAAAACATCGACGCACCAGAAGCAATTATTTTAAATCGATGAAAAGCAATAATCGAAAAAGTTTCCAGTCAAATTGGTTCATACAACATAATTAACCAATCGAGTTAATTTGGAGCCAATTTTTAATATCATACATAGAGTTTAGAAATTCGGATTATTTAAAACAATCGAGAATTAATATAAAATGTTCGTCAACCATAAATTTAGAAATATTGTAATGGTTAATAAATACGATGATATTGGTATTAAAGATCATACATACGCGTCGTTAATAAAATAAATCCAGAAATGTGTCGATTTCCTACAATTATTTAGCACCTAAAGGATTAAAAAATGTCTTCAAATTGTCAATGTTGCATTACAACAATTTACTTCGATATAAAAAAGTTGAATGGAAAAAGAGTCGTTCTCGATGATAATCTATAAACCTAATGGTTTTTTATTTAATAGTTTAGTTTGAAAAAATATAGGGTATGCAATGAATGTTTGTCGTATAAAATCAAAATAGCAAAAATGTTGTTAAAGAATTCTTATTAGAATCTACATATTTCTGAAGTTGTATTAAAACGTACAAAGATTAAGAATATTAAAAGCTTATTACCCTTATGGGATAGGAGTAATGCTACAGAATTAAAAAGATTATTGAACACTAAATTTTAATGCACAACAAATGATTTTGTAAATAATTATTTTGAATATTGAGATAATAATTAAGATGAGATTTTTTCTCTTCAATAAACGTTAAAAAATCTCTTAGATGTGTTTTTATTTCTTTATATAACTATTAAAATGTTTTTTTAATAAAATATTACGTGTATATAACTAATCTCCTATGGAAACCCGATATTTCGAAGGGCCCCCAAAATCATTTTTTAAAAACTTTGTTATTTTCTACTGAAAGTAAAATAATCGTTCTTTTTTAGCGCCATTTTGTTGTGTATTAACGGTGAAATTTATGCTATGACGATTTTATAGGTTT
Organism: Eucera pruinosa; assembly: GCA_028830335.1. Lineage (NCBI taxonomy): Eukaryota > Metazoa > Arthropoda > Insecta > Hymenoptera > Apidae > Eucera > Eucera pruinosa. Next base: position 7,136,943 of record JAMYCR010000014.1, on the reverse strand, counting down.
TTTTATCAATATCACAGTTTTACAAACAGCAAAAGGTTTCAACTTTGAATATCTCGAAACACGATTTTGGCAAATAGGTCCTTCTTCTAAAGAGCTCTTTAATTGTACTTTATTTAATTTGTTTTCCATTATAAATCTATAGAACGTTCATCTATTCTATATAATAATTGTTTAAGATAAAAGCTGTTTCCATACCAACATTAGGGATATCGATTTCTTCGTTACCGAGATCAGAGAAATCTATATTTTTCATATTTCCTTGAATATTCGAACAATTTTTTACTTTTCACAATTACCATTACTAAAAACAGGCCAGAAATAAGAACAAATAACCGCACATGTAGAGAACCAGAATGTGAAAGAGCAAAGAAACGATGTCAATTTTTCGTTAGAAACTAATCGAATTATTGGGAATCGTTTTTTAAAATAATCGACAAAATAATCGATTCTGCAGAAAAGGAATCGATCGATACTGAAAGAATTAAGTAGAGTCGGCCATTCCTAGTCTGGCACGCAATCTTACCTTGTCGTTCTGTTGCAACGTTAAAGCGTATCGACTTCCTTTCGATTATCCATTATCAATTGCACGTTCTTCAAAACCAAATTAATATTCATTTTCAATATCGTATTGTCATTTTCTTAACTTTTAAATACATGAAACATATTTTGTTAGAATCGTAAGAAGATTCTTCGTTCACATATGATTTATTGTGTTACAATCACAAAAAGACTTCGTAAGTACATTCCACTTAGAACAACTTTACACGCGTAAGAAACCACGTACTTTATAATTATTTTAGACCACAGTTAGTAAAAAGTGATTGCTTTTTGGTGTATGATACAAGTAAAGGAGCTTTTGAACGGTTCTGCAATCGAACTTTAAAATTCAACGTTCGATTCTTGCGATATTATCGGTTTACTTAATACGCCGCTAATGGCGCTGCGTTCAGTACTTTAAACGCCGCGCGCTATTTCGCACAAAAAAGTTTGCTCCGCGAAATTGCAAGCTTTTAACGGTTCAAATTTCCGTGTTTGGCGTCGAAAACTCGTGTCGTTTTCTCTTAAAGTGACCGTAAATCGACTGTGACGTGTAAATGGATCTCTCGACACATGTTCGTGTACTTATTTACGAGAAATTCGAGTGAACATCTAGAAGACCTTGGAAACGGATACCCCATTTTAATCTACGAACATTTCACACTATTCTTGTCGTAACGTTAAAGAATGCAAAGGCACTTCGTAATAAAACCGGTGAGTACAACACACGATAAATACCAACATCTCGATGGAGATTCTTTTTGTCAAATGCTCTAAGTAAACAGACTAACCCACGTTCAAATGTGTCAGTATAATACAAAATGAACTCTATATATTACTTCAAAGTATAAATTCAAATATATAAAATATAAAAAGTTACTAACCTTGTAAATTCTACTTCTCATTGTGTCTTATACAATGCTATAAAAAAATCATCGAATGGATTCTTTTGATACAATATATAAATTTTACATCTTATGATAGTAGTATTGATAAAACGGAAAGCGCAAAAAACGAGTAATTCGAAGTATTAGCACCATATATATATATATATATGCTTTAAATTGTATCGTAAAGTGCGATATAAATATAAACTGTTTAATGTATATTATAGGTAGACTTCATGGTACTAAAAATACCTTCTCTTAACTGGCCTATAAACATTCCTTCGCGAATGCTTAAAAAACACATGTAGAATTACCAATAATGCTTTTCAAAGTTCAATATTGTATCTTTCTATGATATCTCTTCTCCCCCCCCCCCCCCCTTCTTTATCCCCTGGCTTAGCAAAGTTGCATTTATTCATAGAAACATTGCCACTTGTTGAGATATGATTCGAACGGAATACAAAGATTTCAATTAAAGAAATCTTCTACCTCTGCTAGCTCTCTTGCCCGGGCTTGTTGATGTGCCCAACGATCTTCAGCAAGCCTATCGCTTACTCCCCATTTTTCATGATAGATATGTTGTCCACAAGCTGGACATTTTTTACCCCCTGTAACAAAATTAAAAACAGAGATTTCGTTATGTTAAAATACACGTCATATCCAAAATTTGATATATTAACCCTTTGTGGATGAAAGAAAAAATAATTAACGAATTTTCGTTTGCTTATCGACCCTTTGAGGACAGGACTTAACGAATTCTTGTTATTACGCAATTATTAACTGCATTGTCTATTATACTGTTGTATTAATTCGAATTTTTTAATTTCGAAATTTTCGCACAAAGTTTTATTCAGATAACATTTCCAGTAAAATCTTCGAATAACATTTCGAATAAAATCTTTAATAATTTTATTCGAAGAATTTATTCGAAATATTATTGGAATAAAATATGCCAAAATCTACAGTCTACTGATTACAAAATCACCGATATTGAAAGTAGAGATTTCCAAACTGTAACGGGAATGCGTAGACTTGCGCCGCGGCCGATTTTGTCGTAACGAAAGGGTTAAAATTATTATTACCATGGAATGGAGGAGTCTTCATGAATGCCACAAGACAATGCAAGTGAAACAAATGTCCACAGTAGAGTCTTTCTACATGCAAATCCGAAGTCTCGTTTGTTTCTGCATTTTCTGGATTGGCTGGCAGACATGTCTGTCTGCATGATTGGCAATTTTCTTGTGGCAAAGTTTTTACAGACCTACGTGAATCAAACATTAGCATTACAGAAATAACGACGACGTTGTTTTCATAAATATTAATATGCTCATACTTTATGAGGAATGAAGTAACAACTTTCAAAGATGGTGAAGGTGTAAAAGTGGTTTGTTGCTTTTTCTTCAGTGGTGGTTCTACACACTGCCTGGCTAATTCTCGTGCTTGAGCAAGAAAATGACGTGTAAACAGTGGTGGAAAATTTGTATCCGCATCTTCCACCCTAAACATTTAAAAAAAAAAGAAAGAAAAAATGAAAAATGAAACATAGAATTTTTTGTATTCTTTTAAGTCATCATTAGCCAGCAGATTTTTATGCATTTAGTAGAATTTTAAACTGGTAAAAAGGTGCAGAATTATATTAAATACCCAAAGTAAAATACATAACACAATACATAAAATGTGAAACAGATCTTTAATGAAGTCTTCTTCAACTGTGCTTATAAAGATATAAATTTGCATAAAAATCCTGCAGTCTAGTCATCATTCTTATACCTACTTTACACAAGTAACTGGATAATTATTGGGTACTTCAATTTTAGCCTTGAAATAGTATAATTTGTGCTGAACTTTTAGACCAATGCAAGAGTGTTTCTGTTTCAATTTTAGCTCATCATCATTCTCCAAAGTCTTTTTTATGGCTGAAATTTCATCGTAACAGCAAATCAGGGGATTCTCTTCAATAAAATTACGGATAAATTTTAGTATTGGTAGCACCTGTAGACACAAAAATCCTATAGTGATATACATAAGTAGGGAATTATTAGCATATTAGAAGATAGTTACTTGTGCCTTTCCTAGCAATTTCTTGCATTCCTTTTCACAGACTTCTGTTAGTCCATCAAGCAACTTGACAGACAATGTTTTGCTCTTTAATTCAATTAATAATGGAGTACGGGGATAATTCTCAGAGAATTGGATGCATACAATAATCGTCTTGAATTTTGTTTTCCTGTAAATTATACGAATAATATAAATAATCGATTTACGTATGGTGTTATTCGAAAATTGCGTTCGAATATCAACTTACGTTATTTCCACTCGCACCATAGTGCGCACACAAGAAACGAGACGGCTACCATCAACGACATTTTGACAAAGTTTTGAGACCTCTTGTAATTCATCATCGATAAAGCCCATGAGAAAATTGAAATAATTGTTGGTGTTTCACGATCTAGCAGTTTCTTATCGGTTATGTTATCAAATGGAGCCGGATATCCAAAAGATTAACATAACCACTACTGGCGACAAACAAATTGTACAGACGAACCAATATACCGCGTAGTTTGCTTCCCAAAAATTAGAATTATGTCATGCGATCACGATCAAGGTCAGTCAAGGAACCTGTGCTTAGTTCACTCATCTGTGTTTTGAAACATGGATCAACAACATGCCACTATCGTGATGTAACATGTTTCAAGTAACAGAATGACACAACGAACGAGGAGATGTTTGTAAACAAAATATATCAAATTTATAGTTAATCATTTTATTGTCTATTTTTCGTAACAAAACGTACAAACGATTAAGAACAATATTGTTATACGATAACTGAAAGACAAGACCCAATTATTGCGCAACACTTCCGCAAATATCAGAGTTACTTATTTTACCTAAAATAGAGAAAAAATAGCACTAGTTTAAAGGAATAGTTTTTAGATAGTTCCTAAACAATATGTTGCATAGAAATGAATAATAATTGTAAGTTTTTTTCATCCAATTGGATTATTATTCTAGTTCCTAATTTTTACCGCTAGTAGATCCCTCTAGTGGCTCCATATTTCGTGGTGCAAATCTAACCTACAGTGTAGGCACACGTGTTTACAGCGAAAATTCAAAACACGGTGCACGAAAACATCAATTGATTGACGAAAAATCATGTTAATACTGAAATAATTGCACTTATCCTTTCAATTATATTAAATTATCAAAATGTCACGAATAACTGACACGAGAGAAGTGATAATAACGAGTGATAGTAACAGTGAACACTGGAATGCAGCGGTGTGGGATCCTCGAACCGGTTCCATTTTATCATCTTACAAAAATGCCGGCACCATAACTCACAGGACTCTTCAATTGTTAAGCGATAGTTACATAATCGGTGCCGATTTAACTAAACCGCGTATCCACGTTTGGCCCTTGAACAAACCTTTACCCATACCTAACCTTCGACTAACAACCCCCGGCAAAGTGACTGCCCTAACTTGTTCTCCCAGTGGCGCCTATCTCGTCGCCGCTATTTCCGAAAAACTATTCATCTGGCAAGTCTGCAACGGCCGTTTGCTAGTAAATCTATCGCAACATTATCAAACGGTGAGCTGTTTGTCGTTCAGCAAGGATGGATCTATTTTCGCTAGTGGCGCCGAAGATGGACTCGTGTTCGTGTGGTCTTTGTTTCGCGTATTGAACGAGGAACGTCCTACGCCGTTGCACGGTTTCTCCCACCATTCTCTGCCAGTGAAGGATCTACAATTTGGCCATGCAGGAGCACGCGGGAGATTAGTATCCGTATCTCTCGACAGAACATGCAACATTTACGAACCAGCCAGCGGATTGCTATTGCTAACCCTTGTATTCGACGTCCCGCTCACTTCCGTCTGCCTGAACGCACGCGAAAGTGATTTATTCGTGGGCTGCACCGACGGGGATATATATCGATTCAATTTACACGAGCCACCACGTGGAACGGAGCATCATGTGCAGGTACGGAAGAACGGAAATGCGGAAGACGCGATGATTTTCCGTGGACATAAATCGACCGTGGTGTCGTTGTCGATATCGATCGATTGCCGATATTTACTGTCAGGATCTTCGAGTGGCGAAGTTCACGTCTGGGATATCGTCAGCCATCAAATACTTCGCACAATCGATCACAAAGGACCGATCACGGCGGCGTTCTTCGCGAAATACTACGAGAACTTCCGGGTCACGAACCTTAACTCGCGCCTGCAATTGTGTAATCTGCAAAGGACATCTGACGACAGCGGAAGGGAGAGTCTTATCGAAGTAATTTCGCGAGATCGAAATCCGTTGGACGTTTTGAACTTTGAATCGTATACGGGGAACGGTTCGGCGGAATCGGGAGATTCAACTTCGCAGAAGTTGTACGAAATGAGGGAGGAAATCGATAGACTGAAGAAAATCAACGCCGCCATGTATCAATACACCGTGAAACGTATTCTCGACAAAAAGACAGAAGACTTGACCTTAAATTGAAGTTTTCGTAATGGGAAGTTGCGTTTTGATACTTTGGAGGTTTTTAATGATCATTTAAGTTGCTTAGAAAGTTCTTACATGAGAAGCGACCGCAATAAAACTTGTATGTTGTATGGATAACGAAGCTTATGTTTTCTACCTTCTATCCTCACTTTCACGTTTGCTTTTTGAAAGTTTCGAACTTAATTGAAATAGTTTGTATTTTATTTTTAGTTAGAATTAAGGGGGCAGACTCAAGTAATTGGTGGAAAAGGTCGATTTCTTTTTCTTGCGTAAAAAGAATCGAAATAAAAGTTTACAAAAATATTGACATAATAAAAGTCTTTGACCACCTATCAAAAACTATGCTTTCTCCTTTTACAAATAAATTTAAGCATACGTAGTATTATTTCGATTATTTCGTACTTTTTAAGAAGCATTTAATTCAAAAATTATTAATCGCGTTAAGGAATATTGTGTGATTTTGAATAATTAACATTTAGTGTAACCCCATTTTGCTTTTTTTTACAGCAACTGTTCTTTTGAGAAAATTATTACATGTGTTTTTAATCAACTTACTTAGTATTTACTACCGCTTTAGTTTCGTTAATCTAACAAACTAATTTTTTCTCATTGATGTTTTTTGCTTTTCTGAGCTATTCCACATAATCCAATACGAGTGTTATAATAATTAATCAATTAATCAAATAAAAACACGAAGGATTAACATACTGAAGGTAATATTTAAAATTTCGTTTCCATATAGTAAACATTTGGAAACGCTTCTTAAGAGTATATTTAATTGCCGTTATAAAACTAGTAGCACAAGTAGCCTAAGATTTTTGCACATGATTAAGCTTTTCATCGTAGTAACCATCAAGATTCATAATATCAGATATTCAACCTAAATTGATTGCTTAATTAAAATAGAAAATGAGTGGCATCATTAGCTTTGTATTTTTTTAAACAACATTCAAGTGTTCATACGATGCGTATCTCTTTTACGAAAACGTTCCGTTTGATTTTTCGTTCTAAATTAAAGTAAAAAAATATACTAGACTGCACGTCGATCAACATCGTCGGAGAGATGGTCTATGGAGAATAACATTTATTGCTTTGCAGTAAGCCAATAAATTGTGACCAAAAAAATTGTTATACCTTGAATGCGAATTGCCGAAAAGTTTCATCAAGGTTTTACGTTATAAAAAAATTGACGAAGATCACTTTGATTTCAACGCGTTACTCGAGACTTTCCCTTTAATGTGCTAAAGACGACTTAATGGAATTGTGTGAATTTGTGATTTATAGATTCTTATTGTATATTATAGTAGTTGCGTGCGTTGTAGATAATTTTTTTGGGGCGTACCACCCTGTATATAGCTTCCATTTCGTGAATAAACATGCGATTGAAATGTAAATAGTTCGAATAAATTGTTATCTTTCTCGCGAATTCTTCGCAAATATACGCGGTACAAAAAAACGAGCCGAAAGAAAACCCGAGCATCGTGTCGAACGTATAACATGCATTTTTCTCCCTTCTTTTTTTATAACTTTTAAAATGCTTTGAAACAGACAGAAATTTTCGGCTTTCGACGAATCCCCTACGTTAATTATCCGTGCCGATGAACAAATTTAAATTTATATGAAAAATCCGAGGACCCGGTACTTTTAGTCGTGTGTTTCTTCTTTTCAAGGGGATTTCGCTTTTGTACGAAATATGATTTCTCGTTAATCCCGTACAAATGTAACCATGATTGACAGTATTTCTGAAAAGTTACATTTGTCGTTAGTATCCGTTACATTCTACCCTTGACAAAATGTTTTCGGTTAAACGCGACAACGTAGAACAAACTAAAAAAATAAATTTTTTGAGGCGCTAAATGCTACTCGATGAATAATAAAAAACGTATGAGAAGCTTCAATAAATTTAGTACGAAATAAATGAGAAAAGAGAAAAAGAATAAAAATATTCGTTTATTGCGAAAAAGAATACAGCGGAGAAAATAAATCTACGAACAGGTATACGATACTCTACTGAATATTCGTGTTACTCAATATTTTCTAATATTTCTGCGTTCACATATTGTGTTGATGCGTTGTAACATTAATACAACGAGATTTCCGCAACTCGAGGATGGAATTTCTTTTCCCAATAATTTCATTACTTCTCGAAGCAGCGTTTCACTTCTAAGCACATTTCTATGAACTAATTTTGCTCCGTGTTGTTTTTAAATTCTCCATTAGGTTTTACGGTTATACATTAGCGCGTTGCATTATAAAAACCTTTGCGTTTTTAGCTAATTTTATATTATCGCGTTTGGCTGAAAACATTTTGCCCAGTGTAGTACTTATCTTCTGTCTCAAATCGAAAATGAAGGGTTGTGCGATGATGGAGTTTTTCGTTAAATTCTCCAGAAATCGTTTCACCTTTTCCACCCAACTGCGGCTAATATTGTAAAGCGTATCGTAATTTCACCCTGACGTCACTGAAGAATGGGATTAATTATTCGCTCAGCATTAGTCACGATCATAATTTCCGTGGCGCGTAATTTTCCATTTCGCTTTTTCCATTGGCGGGATCATGGAATTTTTCACCTCGACTAATAGCGGCCCCATAAACAGCATTTATCGTGCACGTTGATCCTAAAAACGTCCAATTACATTAATTAATTTTCACATTTGATCAATCCTCGTTTTATCAATAATCCTTCTACCCTTCGGAAATGTTAATTACCCCGATTCTACTTCTGCCTTATAAATTATTCATTTCACGCGAGGGAATTTCGAATTAGAAGAAGGTTCCGTATTACCTTCGGTGTAATTATTTCCACCTCTGAAAACGAAGATGGAAATTGTTTCCGATTTTCATTCTACAATTGTAGGGTTTGCAGCGATAAAGAGATAACTCCATTTTTTACATATTTCTTGTTATATATCCCAGTTTCTATATAAAAGTAGGATCTTGCACTTGGTGTAATAAAGAATCGTAAGCAATAAGTATAATGATATTGCAACAGATACCATTTGTGTTTCTGTGTTTGTGTTTCGTACGTTTGGCGCAGCAAAGATGCGTTGGAACATTTAAAATTGTACCGCGGTTTTTACTTACCTAATTACTTTTCGTTGATTTTCTCAAAGTATCCGAAAGTGGAGCCGCCTCCTTATTGCTGCAGGTCAATCAATTTACTTTTAATAAGCAGTAGAGGAGAAGGCAGAGATGCGGGATAGGGTAGAAATATGAGATATCACGGTTTTCATCTATACAGAGTATTGGCATTTTCAATAACGATTGAAAATTAATTATTACGAAGATTATAATAGCCTTTCACAACAGCTGTTTTCCGTTGGCCTTCCTTTGTTTAATCGACATTTTTACTTTGAACCGCAGCACATATTTTTTTGCGTTCATATTGAAGTGAAATTTACTTCAGTTTGTGTTGCGATTTTCAATGAAAGAAAAACTCTAAGGTATTCTGTAATAAACGTAGCTATGGAATATCAGTGAAAATTTAAAATATATCGTGTTCTTGATTGTGATATAATGACAAAAAGTAAAGTGGTGGATTGGTAGTGATACGACACACTTGAATGATAGTTATAGCATAATAGTTTTTGTTATAACTGTTTACTTTTGGATATGCGTCGAATTTTGTCGAGACACGAAAAAATAAAAAAAACCGCATGTGAGATCTTCTCACTATAATAGTTGGGCAAATCTACAGAACGAGATTTATGTGTATGATTATGATAGAACTAAATAAATTATGATTCTACGGTTATATTTCACACTTATATATCTTTCAAACTTTTTTATTAATATTTCAATACGCGTCATGGTAGATTACTCGGATAGTGTCTGAAGAAAAATATTCATTTCTCAACTGCTAGACGTTCGATTTCAATGCTCCTTGGCTTAAATTAAAGGGGAAGGTCCCAAGAATATTATCCTACAGCCTTTTGCAATTTACCCTTGCACTTCATTTGTTATAAACAAATATATCGCGCCATGGTAGATTGCTCAGACAGTATCCGAAGGAAAATATTAATTCCTCGGCTTTGAAGAAAATCCCAGACATCGAGGGAAAAAAGTGATCGATTTGGCGTGGAATAACCCTACTCAAACTACTATTTGTCCGACTTTGTCTTAATTTGATAACGGGAGAAAATTAAACGATTTTATAAGGTGTAAAATATCTATGCTTATAAATCTCATTTCACGTAAAATTCGCTAAAGATGTGCGTCTTATTTTCTCGTTCACAGCTATTCCGAGACTTGCTGGGTTAAAAAATAAAGTGGGTATCTCACATTCCACTCTTTTCTATCTATTATAGCTGAGATAATTTTTTTATGTCCTTGGGCATTTTTCTTTAAAACATATCGCTCGAACAACTATAGACGCGGAATAAATCGAATGAAATTGTTAACGTGAATTTCCCGTTTAAAACGCAAAGGACGCGAATAATAATGAGTTTACGCGATCCTCGTCGGTGCACAGTTACGAAGAATAAATCAATTGAAATCTACATCAGTAAAGCGAACCTATAATTATGCATTCAAGTTACCCCGCTCCAGGATTAAACTCTACTCGTACGGGACAAAAATCTTAAACCTTTACAACAAAATTTCATCCTTTCGCTACTAATGGAATTTGTCTCACGCGAGTGCATAAAAATTAATCACGATTCAGCATCCATTGTAGAATCGTTTTAGTAATTAATGGACTGAGAATTTTTATGCAAATTCACTTCTTTATAAACGAAGAAATGAAAAAGTGGAAGCTAAACAGAGGGTAATTAAATAATCCAATAATAGTCTAATGGTGATTATTAAAATATATTTTCTAATTTTGTTTAACTTTCGAAACCCTGAATTCTTATTTTTCATCTTTTATTTCTGAGGTATATCCAGTTTGTCGGTAAACAAGATCTTAAGATATTTGGAGCGTGAAAAATCAAATTACTTATTGAATATCATTAAATGAAACTTAACGTGATCGTAATTTAAATAAACGGATGAACGGAAAAGCTTCGTAAGATATTATCAATTATTACCTTTCGTGTTTTATTTTTTCTCACGATTAACTAAAATGGTTGCAACGAATTGGTGAAATTGTATCGATTAAAATGACTTCAAAGCCTAATCGCAAACTTAATTGAATTATTTAATTACAAATGATTAATTATTTATGTTTCGAGTGTTTCGAATCATAAAAGTAGCTGAAAGTATTCGAGTACTTCATCTTTAATTTCTACACTCCGCGTATGTTCTGTACTTTTTTACCTACCTATTTATTTTCCTATAAATGTATAAAAATCCATACTTTAGTAATTAATATTATGGAAGTAATTACGTACTTTTTTATTATCCGTTTAATTTTCCCGTAAATGCATAAAAATTCGCAGTCTAGCGATTAGTATTATGATATAATCGTAGCAATAATCATGACAGTCGTGTCTTATTACCAGACTGTGAATTTTCACGTATTTATGGAAGACTTACGCGTGCAAAAGCTACAAAATCGCGCGATGCGTAAAGGTACGCAAGATATTCATACCACAATCCACTCCGCGATATTTAAAGGGCGAAATCAATTTGTATTTAGATTTCGCTTCTTTATTTTCGCCCGTAAAAAAGCCAATTTGTATAAGGATTCGCGCAGTCTACTCATTATCGTGATAATGTAATTTCAAAGCGTGTTGTATAACACGCATGATATAACAGTAATTTACACGGTAACCAGAGAATCTTTCGCGATATCGAATAAAATCCGTTACGTCCACGCGTATAAATTGAAATTACGCGGATTTCATCTCGTTGCGATACCTGCTACGAGTAAAGAAAAAGAAAAAAAACACACACACACGCACGCACGCACACCGAAAGGAACAGAAAAAAATACGGAATTTACTATTACCCGTAAATTTGTTTTGCTGCACGCTCGTGAGGCGCCCGGTTATGGGATCCTTCGCTAACAATAATGAAACTTTTCATTGTGTCTAACACAATGACCGGCCTGTTTCTCGCGAAAGAAAGAGGAAGTTTAAGCGGCACGAGCAACGGCCGCGGAAAAATAAGCTTGTATCGTGTTTATATCGTGGAACCGGGAGCCACTGAAAAATATTTCAATTTTCAAGCTTTTCCTTCGTACCAACGTGCGATATTTGCGGGTCTTCCTGCGAATCGAAGGAAGCATTCCCCCCCCCCCCCCCCCTATGCACCAATACGGCGCGTGCGCTATTATTAAGCTATTGTGCGGGAAGCACTGTTCCCGTAGCTTCTATCAATGCGCGTTTCCCAATTCTATTCCTAAGTACGCGCTACAATTTAATTAAAACACGTGAAACGTAAAATATCCTTGCCGGATCGATTTTAAATGTTAAACGCGCCGCTTGTACCGTAGCACGACGCTTTGTATTCAAATGAGGCACACGAAAATGGATGCAAACGTCTAGGAAATGCGTGTACGACGCGTGCGAGATTAAATTAGGCCGAAGATGACCGAACCAAGAGACGAGGATTCCCTTAGCCTCGGGGAAGAAAAGATTTGCATCGGAATGGATTAGGCGAAGGGAATCGATGCCAAATGAGATCGTTCTTGGCGAATTCTATCTCTTTTGCTTCTTGTCTGCTCGCGTTGCAACACCGGTTTTTACATAGGGTAAATGACCCACGTACTGTCATTCTTCCTATAACTGCCACTTTAATTCGTTTCATTTAATAGCAAAGTAATGTATAAAGAATCGTGAGTAAAGAAATTTTCATACCAAATTTGGACGGGGATTTACGTAACAACCGATAGACATTATATATTCGCGTACACTTAATATTTATAAATAAATATTAGGAGGTAAATGTGGCGTTGAACATTGCAACGTGACCGATATAATTATAAAGTATGGAACGCGTCATAATTCAGTAAGGCGCGACGTTTATCATATATCTTATATCTGTTACGCGAACTGACGTGTTAATATGTACAGTTACTCACAAAATTGAGCGTACACCTTGAAACTCAATGAAAAAGATGGCTAAAAAATGGTTAATTTTCAGCGTACTCAAACTATTAACCTGATTGAACATATCTTGGAAAAATTGAAATCCAAAATGGTAAATTATACTTTTACGGATAGGGAAGATTTCAAAATGATATTAAAACAAGAATAGGACAATATTTCACCTTCTTTATGCAAAATTAATTAATACTATGCAATGAATATTAAAGGTGGTTAACAAAATAGTAATCTACACGTATCGTATGTATAATAACAATTTTGTGTCAGCAAAAAAGGTTATACTTTTACGTTTCTTATCAAGTACATATAATTTTATCTCAAGAATTTTTTACCTACTGTCTGTCAGAATACGCGAAATATATTGAGTTTCTACTTTTGAACACGCGTGTGTATATTTACTTTTTAGTTAGTTTTCATCGGCAACATAAGTGTACGCTCAATTTTGTGAGTAACCGTATATGTAAAACGTGTTTCTATTTAAACGAAAAGTTTTCAAGCGACAGTGCGAAGGACCGTGGACTTTGTTGTACCGTTTCAATTACGTAATAATTAATTCATTATATCGAACATATGCAAAAATGTTCATAAATAAACTCGATGTTGAACAATATTATGCTCCAAACTGCAACTAGATTTTTAGGTTAAATGATTTTTAAAAATAGTTAAACAAAGTTACTCGCGAACCCTTAAAGCGGCAGTACGTGGTACATCTATCCTATTGATCGTACGCTTTTTGATATTTTTATTATGCGCTCCGAAGAAAGCCACGGATATCGACGTGGCTGATAGCGAATCAGTGAAGTATTATTTTGTATCGAATAGCCGGAACGCGATGTTATCCAAGCTGAGTCGATGCCACTCCGCGAGACTATCGACGTGTATCTGTTGCATTTGAAATGAGTGTTCTATCTCGGCGCAACCGTAGACGTTGTTGCCGTGTAATGTTTCGGTGTCGAGGGTCGTTTATCGAGAGGCGGTGAACATGCCGTGGCGAGAAATCTTTTTTAACCCCTTTGCCATACCATTTTTTGAATATCGATGCATACAGTGTAAGTTGTTCGTTAGCTTTATACAGTATTATATGCGGTGTATGTAATATAGAATGTTAGATGTAAGTTTTAATTGGTGATTTTCAATCTTACGAAGTGAAACTGAAAATCAAGTTAAAATTTAACTTTCCTGTTAGTAGGGTCCTATTTTTATTGAACCGACATCATAATTCATGTCACGAGCGTGAATATGTTGTTGTATGCCAAGGGGTTAATTCTTTCGCTACGAAATATATATATATATATATAAATATATATAAATATATAGATAAGTATAATATAATATATAATATAAGTATATATAAGTATAATATAATATATAATATAAGTATATATATATAATATACTATATATACGTCCTCAGAAATTGGGCGACCATCTGCTAAAAGTAATAGATTTTTACACAATATGACGATACTTTAATCATTATTCATCTGTACACTAAATTCTAATTCAATCGTATAATTCGACGGGTTTTGTGAAAATTAAGTATCGCAAGGTTGTAGAAAACAGTATATTTGAATTAGGATAATTAATCATATCGTTACATTAATAAGGATCGATGTAAATTGTTTTAAATTAATATTTATGATTTCTGCAACATTAAGTATGAAATCTGAAACTCGTCAAATTGACGGTTTCCATTGAACATAACGTTAATATAACTTTGGTTGTACTTTGGTCGAAAACTTTTGCCAGCCATTATATTTGCCGTTACTAGAGTATGTACAATGTTACGCATTGTGATTGATCAACAGAATGGAAGGAAGTTTGATTAGGAATACGATCGATTCGATCGATGAAAGTTCGAAAAGATTACTTGATCGTCTGTGTGAAATAGAATACGTCATAGGAACTCGGATATATCGCATGGGTTTAATAATGCAGTATAATCTGTGTCATTATGATCATATCACGCATTTATAAGTCTTTGTACGATCGCGCAACACGCGCTGCTGTGTATTTGGATTATCGCGGATAATCATTACAATCATTCATCTTTAAATAGGACGCGCGAATGACGCTAATGACTAGCGACGTTAATTAACATGAATTTTTCATTCCGTACCAATGAAATATTTTCCGTAATAATCATACTCCGGTCTAATTTCTATTATTTTAATTAATTCGTTGGTTTCCTTTCGGATCACAAGTGTTCCGCTTCGTTGCCACGGAATATAATCTCATTATACCACCTATATATTGTGTATACGTATTGTATTCACGTATCATACATTTATCTTATATAATATCCTTTTATTCGGTCTAATTTTTATCAACGAATTATTATCTGCTTTTTAACGATATCCGTCGTTACGCTCGAATTTAGCGACGCGTCTGTCATCGACCTAACCTTCTTCTCGCAATTAACGAATCCCTCGGAGTCGGTGCCTAAATAAATTGCGTCGAGGGATTAAAACGAAACGGAGGCGTAAAAGAGAAACTAAACGAACGATTTCGTCCGGGGCTAGAGGGTCATCAATTCTCGGTCAGAAATTCTTCGGTTGTCGCGACGCGTTAAAGATTTTTTTGCCGGTAATTATACGAAGTAATTCGCAGTTCCTCGTAAACGGCTCCTGTCTTTACTGCGCGAAGGATAAACTTTTTGTTTACGGCTGCGAAATAATTGTATCGGCGAAACTTTTAACAGTTCCACGGCTACCGGTGAAATGGGCGGTAACGGTATCGTTTTCAACGACTTTTACGGCCATCGGCCGGAACTTGCGAAAGGAATTAAGAATCGCGTTTTCAATGCATTGAATTCGTGATCCTGTACACTTTTTTTTTTTTATGATTCAAAGTAAAACTCTATTAATCACGCCGAGAGTTTCTCTGATTAACGGGATACCGGGAATGTTTTCGAATCGGCCGGGAAATACTTTCATATTTATACTTTTCGAACTAAACATTAAACCGATCGATAAATACGGTTTTTTTTTTTTGATAGGAAAATATAAATATTTATTGGGTGCGTGTAAAAGTTTTGATTGGTTCGACTGTAAATAGTTCTAGCGGTGTATTCAACGCGATCCATTTAATCAATCAGAGAATCGCTTTCCGTTAGTTTCGATAACTTTTGCTCGTCATTTTAGTGGTAGTCCCATTTCTCCGTAATAAAAATTACCTAAACTTTCAAAAGATATAATGGAACTTGGTTTTATGCAGTTTTGCAGTTTATCAAAAATCTGTTATTAATGTTTGCATTTAGCTAATAGATACAGTTGCACATAAAATTGAGCATACACCTATGTTGGTAATGAAAATTGGCAGGAAAATGGATATAAACTGACTTATCCGAAAAGAAAGACAACATATGTATATTATACTTGTTTATTTTAATATTCGCAAACAATTTTTTTTAATAAACTTATCCATTCATCCATGATTAACAAAAAATATAAAAGCACACTTATTTTATCGTCACGAAAAATGTAATAAGAAAAAGAAGAAGGTGCAAACGTTCATCGCGTGACTCTAGGCTAATTAGTTACATAAAAGCAGAGTTTTATAGTACTAATAAAGCAACACATGACATCAATAAAACATAATTATGTACACCTCCAAATCGAATTGATTCATTGTAAGTTATGTATATTAAAGAGTTTTGTCCCGTCTACTACTAAATAAAGAAATAAATAAATAAATCATCATAATTTGAAGTTCCTTCAACTGTATTTGGCTGATTTATTTTAAGTGCTTTGTCAAGTCTGATCTTCATTCGTCATTCTTTATTGGTAAAGAAAGAGAATCAGTTTTTATTCAAAGAATTCATTCGAATAAAATATACCCCACTTTGACTGATCGCGCAAAAGAAAATAATAGCTTTGAGTTTACAAAATCGTTCGGTTCAATGTAGAAGCATCGGAATAATTTGTACGGCCAATAAAATTGCCAAACAAAAATACATAAGCTCGTTACCTAAAAAAAAAAGAGAAAAAAAGGAAGAGTGAAACAACACGTGGATAAAGGTAAAACTTTAGACATTCAGAAAATGGAAAACGGACTAATTTACTCTCATACCGAAATAATCCGAAAAATCGTTTGTATCGCTGCAAGGTAACAAGAAATACCACGGTTCGCTAGAATTACTGCGGTTTAATTGCCTCAAAAAATAAATGCCACGCCATGTGCGGGTCACCATTGGACAGATATAACAATTTCAGCGTTATGGAAATTGTAGCCGCAAATTTTAAACATGCGATATC
The DNA here is from genome assembly GCA_028830335.1 of Eucera pruinosa. Classification (NCBI taxonomy): domain Eukaryota; kingdom Metazoa; phylum Arthropoda; class Insecta; order Hymenoptera; family Apidae; genus Eucera; species Eucera pruinosa. Next base: position 7,119,777 of record JAMYCR010000014.1, on the reverse strand, counting down.
GCGCGCAGTTTTAATTGAAGCAATTTTAACTTTAATTCGATTCTCTCTATCTCTCCTCTGTTTTTATACGTACAATCTATCGAACAAATCTATCACCTTGCAATATTTTCCTTTATTTTTGTTCGATCACGAAAAAAGTTTCGCGCGCGTGACGCGTTCCGACCCGGACATCAATTTGCGACTATGTCTGTAATTTATACATCGCAAATGAAACTGATTCCCGTGGTTCTCTGTTATTAAATTAAACACAGGGTGCCAAAAGCGGTTCCTGTTAATTACAAAATACGATTTATGGGGAAACATCGAACAATTTGACCAACATTAATTGCAGTTTCGACTATTTGCATCAACTTCGCCCTTTTATTGTGCATTATATCAGTATTTGCGATCATCCGGTGTTTCATTAGCCACACTTTGACGTTACACTTTTGATCCATTCAATTCCGTTTTCATTGTTTTTACACAAACTTTGGCTGTCTTAAAATTTTCTTACAGATACGCGCTTAACGTTAAGTAATTACAAGTCTTGCTGTATTTTTTTCTTTTTAATATTCATCTATTGTTGATATAAAAATGGTTTCCCAGGTTTCTTCCGCAAAATGATATTAATATGTGCTGTGATTGTAAATGAACAAAAAATGTTACGCAAAGATAAGTCGTTTGATGACGTATTAAAAAGTTATAATATAAAAATATGATATACGAAGGGAAATGTAATAAAAGACGAAACGAAGTTGACAACTAATGTAATCATTAACAATTAATACTCCATTTTAAAACGTTTACTGTCCTTGTCAATATAATACTGATGACGTTAAAAAGTTGAATTTGTTACTTTACGAAATTTACTTTGATTTCATATTATTTCAATAAATATGTCGACTTATCATACTACCATTATTTTATTACGTAGAGTCCAATTTTTGTACTGTATGACTTTAGTTCAATGCGTTGAAAGTGTATTAATGCTATTTTTATAGAAACGTGAACAACTTTAGAATTTACCATGATACGATTAGAATTAATAAGAATTCTTACTTTCCTATCGATCCAATATTTTTATCGTAACTTTTTAATGAAGCTTTAAGTGTCCTATAGTTGTATAACATTTTCTGCTTATTTGTAGTTGTAAAATATATTGACATAGTTTTGTGCAAAAAATCTGGCACATAAACGGACATAGATTAGTACACAAAATATACGAATGACGAGAGGAAAATATGTGCAGAACAGAAGTAAAAGAGAACAAATGAAAGTAATAACGTTTTACGACGAAAGGCTAACAACTAATTTATGTTTGAAGGTATGGGAAGAACAGACATAGTTAATCTCCCCGTAATAACAATTTACATGACTAATTGTCCTGTTTCAACGATGTATTCGAAATATATTGTAGTATATCCTCGTTAATACACTTGTTGCAGCGTACATACAACTTTTCAAAGTACCGCTGGAAATTCTCTTCGGTATAGCGAATCGGTTGAAACTTTCTCAATGCTTTTGATATCACTAAAATGCGTTTCTTTCACTTTTAACCCTTTCACTGTATGTGGCGCCTATAAATGGTCAAAAAATTCACTCATAGCGTATTCTTGCCACTTCCCGAATAACCGATTAATTTCGGTCATTTATTTATTTAAACGAGGTGAAATCTCACTGGTTGCCTCATCATATATATTTAATATCAATATTAGTTATATTAATTATATTAATTAAATATATATATATTTTTTTCTATTTTCTATATATATAGAAGATTGTACAAGAGCATAATTATATTTGAATACAAATATATATGTTAACATCCACATTGACGGCAATATTAGATAACAAACATGAATTGTAAAATGTATAGAATATAAGTTGCAAAATACGAATGTACGAAACGTAACATACAACGTGCAATCTTACTCACGCTAACATATATCTGTTTTTTAAAAATAGAAAGTATCATTGTCTTTGCCTTGTCCGCTACTCACTCTTCTAACCAGAATGTTCTTAATTACACGCACTTCCGTTTGCCCATCATCGTTCTAGCCTTATACCAGAAATAGCCCGTGATTTAACAAAGCGACGCGATTCAATATTCTCCGTGCACTCTCGGTAAAAATTCGCGAATGATAATCAAGATGAATCCGATCCACGAAAACTTTCCCAGCATCTTTATCTTACCCTCGCGCCTCCATTAAGCGGAGCAACCCCATAGAACAGGGCGCACGTCGGTCGAAAGAACGCGGATCAAGGGGTAGACTATCGAATCACCATACCGATTGTGCAAAGTGAAACGGGGGTAGGATAGAATGGGGAAAAGAGAGGGTTGAGATGGGGGTTGGGGGTAGCAACCCCCGTAGGTGGTCGAGGCGCAAGGTATAAAATCAGACGTCGGATACCTGGGGGTATTCAGTGTCGAACGGGATCCCGTGCTAGGCTCAGCATCCTGTAATCTCGATCCTCTATCAAGTCCGATCGACGTCCATTGCGATGAGAAATCACCTCTTTGTATTCTTGGTCGTTCTAATATTTTCCACTTCTCTCAATCGTAAGTGCATCGACCCGCTTCCGGTCCATTCCGGGGAACGGAAGTTACCGATTTGCGTATTTTTCACCGCTTCGCGGTTCCTTTGCTCGCCGTCGTTGCGCGCCAACGTTAACCATTTCTCTGGCGCCGTTCTATTCTTCGTCTTCTTTACAGTGTTAATATATTTCGTTGGTGCATATGAAATGCCGTTTTTTTTTTAACTTTGTTGCAAGTAAAGTAAGTGAATTCTTCGATACGGTACGCATATATTCAGTTACAATAGGTTTACGTATTTTTGTACATTCTTTTCCGGCAATTAAGTAGTTTCATTGTTATATACTTGTAAAGTATAAATTACAGGGTAAGTTACAGTATAAATTGAAATATAAATTAAAGTATAAATTACAGTATAAATTACAGTATAGATTAAAGTATAAATTACAGTATATATTAAAGTATAAATTAAAGTATAAATTAAAGTATAAATTACAGTATAAATTACAGTATAAATTAAAGTATAAATTAAAGTATAAATTAAAGTAGATTAGTTGGTCTTCCTCCTGATTTTCTGTCTAGTGGAAAATTGTTAATCTTCAATTTTGTACATCAATGTTCGACTATTTTGCTCTTTTTATGTGATCTTCTTCGAATCTCAATTTTGAATATATTTCATAGCGTGTTTGTTAATTTGGACTTGCATAAAGAATTGCTTAAATATTCCGATTATTCGTGACGTCAAACACTGAAGTTTTCGTAATTTCATTATAATACGTACATAGCTAATTTCTGTTTTATTGCAATTTTACAAAATTAAGAGAATAACTATCCTAAACATTTCATATGCGTCAACGTAATAAATAAATATAGTTTATTTCTTCATCGTTCTTTTCTTTTTGTATCTATTCTTGGTATATTATTTGCAACTGGTGGAGTTTTCTTTCTAGTTTGTTAGTAACTAAAAAAAGAACGATTTCGTCCCTCTTTTTATTTAATTTTTAATGTGGCCTTTCGTTTGTTGGAAAATACAATTTAATTAAGAGCCTACTTGTCGTTTTTTCGCGATCTAATTAGTTTTTCCTAGCTTCCTCTTTCGCGTTACATTTTTCTGTTCTTTTTTTATTTGAGGGGGGGGGGGGGGTGGGGAAGGGCGGAGAATTTAACTAATTATTGGAAACGAAAAATTCAGGGATTCATTGATAGGTGCACAAGGGAATGAAATGCAGTGGTTACAAAAAGGATTCGCTCACCATTGTGTTTTTGGGTTTTAATAAAACTTAGTTTCAACTGTATCAAATTTTGTATCATTTAATGGTACTATTATTAATGGTGAGTGCAAATATTATATGATAGAAAACTTAATATAGTTGAATCTAATTAAGCAGCACTTAAATGAAAAAATACAGTGGTGTGCCAATACTGTTTGTACCTACTTTAGATATATTCCATTTTCCCTTTTTCCAATTTTTAAGATTAGTATTAATTATCGGTAGGTTCGTAATAAAAATATCTGGTTTCATTTTAACATTTTGCTATCGTCTCTTGGGGAACCATTTTGTAATCGACTGTATTTTTTAGTATCCCAATGTCAACAAGGTCCTCCACAGTTGCAGTTAAACAGAGGCAAGATATTCGCATGAGTACCATAATTACTTTGGGACTGTTTTTAACCTCTTTGAATAGAAATAAATTTCTCCATTCGTTTCAACAATTTGAAACTTCTATCTTCACAATATGTACGGGGTAGGTCTAGCAACTCATCTCAAGTAACTTCTGCATTATTTATTATAGAAAACAAAATGGCGAAATAAAAGTTGCGTGGTATCAAGGGGGATAAATGGAAGGCTAAAAAATTAGTCAGTTTAAGTCAGTCTTTTATAAAAATTGAGTTACTCTGTGTAAATACCTTTCCAGCAGCAAAACTTTGATGTGACGTAAGAATCCGATCATCGTGTTAAATTTTCATTAAAAGACAATGGCTCCTAGATTCACCATAGAATTATTCACAAAATTCTACAATAAAAAGCAGTGAAAGTCACACGCATAGATATAAAACTATAGACCATCACGTTCGTATTATAGGAGTACATATTTTTCAAATAATATAAATAATATATGTATCGTATTAATATTCAATGTAATTATTGAATAATTGAATTACCGTATTCACATGTATATATATATATATATATATATATATATATATATATATGAATATATACGTATAGTGAATAATAATAAAAATGAATATTTCTATTTACAACCCATTTTCTAAATAATCGATTATCTTCATTTGCATATTTCCTGACTTGCAATTAGACCGATTGGCTGCTGAATCCTCCATACAGTACTATAATCAGCTTTTTGTTATTTCGTTTTCTTTATTACGACTTTCTCTCTATAACAAATAATACACAAGTTGTTACTTGAGATGATTAAGTTACTAGACTCATCTTGCAATTAACGTGTCTCTAACAGTTTGATGCCACAGCTTTCGCGTTTACTTGTTACACTACAAGTTGTTCCGCCTAACAGTCCTTATTTCAATTAAATTGTTATGCTTGGCTTACGCAAAAAATTGCATGATTTTGGACATCTTTTACTCCGCGCGTTTTTCTAGCTTTTCCACTCTCTTTGATCTTTTAATTAAAATTAACGAAATCGGTCGAAAAGCGCATATCTCGTTTTTTTTGCCAGAAACGTACAACTTTCATTTAAACCTTGTTCGCGCATTTAACTAAGTAGCAATTTGCATTCTATTTTGTTCTTCTTGTATTCTTTCAGAGGGAGAAAAGTTGAAGACCAATGACAGACGAGCTTCCGGTCTGATGGCTTATCCGAGGATCGGTCGATCCGATCTACCGATTTCTAACCCCAATTTCAATCGCCGCCATGACGTGGAATCGGACACCGACTTCCAGTTTTATAACTCTGACTTGGACTCCGCTTCTGACAAGGATTACGAAGGTAATACTTAATCCCTTGCCCTATGATTATTCTATTAACCGCGTATGTTAGCATCAGCTGACTGTTGCCTTTACATCATCTCACGTACAAATTATTTCAATGATATAGACAATATTTGTCTGATAACCATCGATCTTGTGACACAAATCCAAAATTAGGATTCAACTTAAATTTCAACCTCGATACTATGCATTTTTGTCGAACGTGTGCTGCAATTCACATCACTAGTATGACTCGTTATCGTAGGATAAGCGGTTAAACAACACATGAATTAATATTAACACATTGGTGATCCGTGACCGGAGTTCATTTTCTCAGTGACAGGAGTGGCATAATTGTTTGGATGATTAAGATATTGTGGAGCTGTAGAGAGGGGATATGATAGGAAAAAGGAAGGGTGTTGCGTTTCGTCCTGGGCCTGCCAGTGGACTCATCAGTAAGGCTACCTAGCAGGCCCTGCCTTAGACTTGGGATATTGGAAGGAAGGTTAAAGGCGGTATATATATGGACGAGGTAGTTGGAGCGAGTACTTTCGAGAATGCCTATTTCGTATGTCCCTCTAGTGGTGGGTGCAGGAGAGCCACCACAATATACTAAATATCGTTGACCAAGCTATTCTAAGCAATATAGATAAGTAGACGATATTTACTTCGATTTTGGTCAATAGCTCCAATTCTTTTTACAATCTTCGCGATTTTTTCGTATCATTCTCAGCCACTTTACCACATCTTCATTTACTCCATTCGTTACCTTTTACTATTTTGAAGAAACGTGCTGCTATTGCCAGCTATAATCGACGTTGGTATCCACAACTCGTGGATGCCGAATAAAGTCAGCGTTGATATTGAAAGAATTAAAGGAAACAACACGTCCATTATCAGTCTCTAAAAAAAAAGAAAAATGTTTCCCACCCTAACACCTCTAACATAAAACGCGAAATCTCAAGGTAGAGTAACCGCATAAATTACCATTTGATTCGCAGACTTTCGCAACCCGGCGCTAGGATTTCCCGGGAGATCGATGAACCTCAAACACACGGAGAAAATTCCGAAGGAAGTGGCATGGTTGATTCCGGATCGTCTTCGTTCGGCCAAGGATTATCGACAATGGCAGAAGATCGACGAAGGTAAGTCTCTTTAACCCAATTCGCTGTTGCTAACTCGAGGTGCGTTGCGAATATATCAATTGAAGAGTTCGTATGAAAAGTAACCTCTGATAAAAATCAGTAATCTTTAGTAGACTCCGTAACATAATCATTTTATTCGATATAATTTAGACCACTGATGAATTTGCTTTGCACTGATTCAGACTTCTTTTCTAATAAGATTTCTTCTTTTAAAAGTTCAGTTGTTAAATTTGTTTAAAATCGAAACCAATAAACATGTCCAGTCTTTTGCTTTACTTTGCTCTGATCAATTTTGTTTTACTTGTTATTACTTTCTTTTTGTACACCATTGGGATTCGTTTCGTATGTAAGTAATTGGTTTCACAATGTATTAGGTTGTTCGAAAAACTTGTAGCGATATTTAAGAGATATTCAAAAGTGTCGTAATATGTGTATTATTATAATTTTATTCTGTAATACGCATAGTATTAATTTTGATGACTCTTAGTCATCAATTTAGTAGCTTCGCGATTTCTTTTTTCAACAAATTTTCATCTTCGAAATGATCCTAAGTAAGTTTCCCATGTATTTTAATTTTAGCTATTAAAGTTAAAGAAACTATAATAGTAAGAAAGCTGTAATAAACGGGAAGTATGGAATAGAATATTTCAGTCGCAGTTTAACAATTTTTGTCTATATTTCAATGTCTTTTTTAAAACTTCGTCTTATTTTTTTGGGCAACTTCAAACGCTGCTCTTTAATCGCATTTAAGTAATCCACTTAATAACAGAATTCCATAATTTCGGAAAATGTTTGTATATAATATTACATTTCAAATATACTTGTCAAAAACGCTACTAATTTTTCGAACACCCTAATAATTACGAATTGTGCCTACAATTATTACAGAAATTTATTACAGGAAAATTAAAGACTTTAGAGTGTTCGTTTGCTCTTCTGCAAAAGGATAAAAATTAATACGAGTTATTTCTATTACGAACGCTTCAATTTTCTTCTTTTTTACATAGAGCGTCATGCATTAACGGTACATTAATTTTTTTTATTGAGATTCTCTGATTGATTATATTAGGTAATTAAAATTACGCGGTAAAACGAAATGAAAAACATCTTATTAACCGATGCATTTAATTAACGTACGATTTATTAAAAAAGTATGCGCTGAAATTGATCGATTTAATCCTTTGCACTCGATAAACGAACCTCAGTCTCGAAGATGAACCAATTTTGAAAACTATATCCGGTGCAAAAAGTTAAAATAGTTGAGCGCTTAAATTGCATAGTTCGTGAATAGTTTACGAATTGCGAAACGTGATTTTCTCCTCGTGATAAAGAACTCTTCTTCAATCTTGTTGACTTATTTCGTGCCGTAAAATTACTCCCTTCCCATTGGCCATTAATTGCATGACACTCTGAATAATATACGTTATCGATTTATCGACATTTCGCGATGGTACGCATAGTTTGACGATTACGCTTCGAATTTTCCATTGTTTATTGGCGCCCTTTTTCGAATTCCGCCGCAAAATCGCATTCCGTGAAGGTTTTTGGCATTTGCCGTACACAGGCACGCGAAAATCCATTCCATCGATACGTGATCCGAAAACAAAACGGCGAACATTTGTCGCAAGTGTTCTGTTGATGCGTGGTCCAAATGCCAATTTAATTTTTCCCCTCGTACGAATAGTATTTCATTCCGCTATCCGTTGTTCGAGCCATCAACGATGCGTTCGAAACGTACCAAGCGGATTTGCGGCCAATAGAATGCTGTTAATGTGTTGTTTATACCGGGTGAACGAAAGTTCGATGAACAAATCTTGTTCAATGTTTATCCTCTCTTTTTTTCTTTTCCTTTTTTTCCAGCGCAATTCGATTTCTTTAGTCGACCAAATTTTGCGTATTCTTAACACTGGAACTACCGAGACTAAAGTATACTTATTTGTGCTAAAGAAATACGAATGATAGACATTTGCAAAACCCATATGATTGAAGTACAATGAATCTTTGTTTATATTTTGTACAGGAAATGCACCGTTGCAAATTTATATAATTTTTATGGTAAATTTGTAACCAGTCATTTTTCAGTGTTTTTAAAGAAATAGTTCCAATGTTATGGACGAGTGTAAGAGTTTTGTTTTATCGAGCGTATTCTTAATTTTCTTACTGGAATTTTACTTCTTCACAGTCAATTAAATTTTGTATATTCTTAACCCTTTTGCTACGGCACATTAAAACGAAAAATTAGAAGCATGAAGGAGGACCCTCTTTATTCATATGAGAATAGTATTTATACAATTATTTGGCTATTCTATGTGATTAATTATGATCTAATATTGCTATAGGAATCGAGAACGAAACACTATTATAATATAGACAAAATATACGTATACTTTTAATGAATGATTTGACAATCTTTTGAAGTCGTATATTATACGTTTTTCGTACCGAAAGGGTTAAAGATGAATGCAAATATTCTGCTTTTTTTAAGTGCTTTCCCTTTCTTTTTATTAGATTACGATTTTCTTAGCTAGCCAAATTTTATGCATTCTTAAAGATAAATGCTACACAGCTCTGCTTTATCCAGTATTTTATTCTTTCTTAGTTGAATTCGATTTCTTTAGTCAACTAAATTTTGTGTATTCTTAAAGACTAGTGTAAAAATTCTGCCTTCTTTTTTTACTGTTCCCCTTTCTTTATTAGAATTCGATTTCTTTAGTGATTCAAATTTTCTACATTTCTAAAGATAAACACGAGACTTCTATTTAATTTTAGCGCCAATATTTGAATTAGTATAAATGAATTAGTAATTAATACGTCATATTCAACATATGTGTACAACAAAATCATCATAAATAAAAGAGATTCTAATCAGTGTTGCGCTCCGAATCTCAACGATTATCAGGTTAAGTAACTTCTAAAATAATTCAATGAAGTTGCTTAAATAGATAAGCTTAAAGTGGCAGCAATTGGGACATCTCTCCTGTCTGAACGAGTATTTCTCTTTTCTTTCGCTGGTTTCTTTCGCAAACTTTGCATGGCCTTCAAGATGATTGTGAGAGTTCTGCGTTAGCATCGCTGTTTCTATAGTTCGTAGGTTCATTGTGCGGTAATTTCAGGTTCTCGAAACAGCCAGCTAAATGGTTACACACCGAGGCTGGGTCGCGAGAACGACGTGGAACGGACGCTCTGCAAATGATCCAATAGCAGGATCAACCCCCCATGGAACTTACGCGATCTACCCTAAACTTATTCTTATCTCGTAATCTCGGCGACTCTATCGTAAAACTTCCGTGAAATTCTGTCTAGAAAGTAACAGAGGGGAAATAATAAAAAAGGATAAACGAGATCTGATGTACAAACAAAAATTTATGAACCATTATCTATAAGAGTGAATTTATTGAACTTTCCAATGTGTATATGTCGCCCATAGAGTTTTTCGCTGACACACAAACGAGAGTAATAAAGCCGGTGAAACGATGTTTCTTTTCTGAACAGAAACCTTCTTCCCCCGGATATGAACCCATCTTATTTTTCTTCCGGCGAATTTTCTGCCTCCTCTTGGTTATCAATCCCCAATTTCCGTCGTTCCATTTCAAATTGAAAAATACAAAGTGATCGTTAAAATATCCGACGGGGAATCGGGAAATATTTTACATTCCGATTCGAGCAGATCTCTTCTTCTCGCGGAACTTTAAAGAAATTGATTCTTTTTTTTTCGCAGCTTTTTAAACGGCGACCATCGCGTGGATAAATAGCGTCAATTTTAACACTTTGCGGACGAATGTCTGGCGCAAATAACCGCCTAATCATTTTTTGGGTTTCGCGGACGCAAGTCTATTGTTAAAGCGAGAAATTTAAATTAATAACGTTTGTGGCTGTAGAGAGGGGATATGATAGGAAAAAGGAAGGCTGTTGCGTTTCGTCCTGGGCCTGCTAGTGGACTCATCAGTAAGGCTACCTAGCAGGCCCTGCCTTAGACGTTGGGATATTGGAAGGAAGGTTAAAGGCGGTATATATATGGACGAGGTAGTTGGAGCGAGTACTTTCGAGAAAGCCTATTTCGTATGTCCCTCTAGTGGTGGGTGCAGGAGAGCCGCCACAGTATAAATGTATAAATGTATAAATATATAAATATATGTGGCTGTAGAGAGGGGATAGGATAGGAAAAGGAAGGGCGTTGCGTTTCCTCCTGGGCCTGCTAGTGGACTCATCAGTAAGGCTACCTAGCAGGCCCTGCCTTAGACGTTGGGATATTGGAAGGAAGGTTAAAGGCGGTATATATATGGACGAGGTAGTTGGAGCGAGTACTTTCGAGAATGTCCTATTTTGTATACCCCTCTAGTGGTGGGTGCAGGAGAGCCGCCACAAGTCCAAAGTCCAAGAGTCCAAAGTACAAGAGTACAAAAGTACAGGAGTGTGAAAGTACAAGAGTACAAAAGTACAAGAGTACTAAAGTACAAGGGTACAAAAGTACAGGAGTACAAAAGTACAAGAGTCCAAAGTACAAGAGTCCAAAGTCTAAGAGTCCAAAGTACAAGAGTACAAAAGTACAGGAGTGTAAAAGTACAAGAGTCCAAAGTACAAGAGTCTGTGGAGCTGTAGAGAGGGAATATGATAGGAAAAAGGAAGGGTGTTGCGTTTCGTCCTGGGCCTGCTAGTGGATTCATCAGTAAGGCTACCTAGCAGGCCCTGCCTTAGACGTTAGGATATTGGAAGGAAAGTTAAAGGCGGTATATATATGGACGAGGTAGTTGGAGCGAGTACTTTCGAGAAAGTCCTATTTCATATGTCCCTCTAATGGTGGGTGCAGGAGAGTCTCCACAACGTTAATAAATGCTTCAAAGTTTTGGAAATTTGACGGTCTGGAATTCGAAAGCTTGGAAATTTAGAGGCTTGGAATTCAAAACCAAAATAATCTTTTAAGTGATATTATTCATCGTCCGTAAAAGGTGAACCAGTTAGCTGTGTTGACTTTTTTTTTTTAGAAGCAGGTACCTAAATTGTGTCGCAAAAATGAGGCGATGATGAGTATACTCGACGAACACGAGATGTGTAGTTACTGTATAATATTGAATTAAGTTCCAATGAAACGACTGCTTTATTTTGTTTATAAAATTAATAATTTTGTTACTCACACATTTGTTTCTTTACTAAAGTTAAACGTATATAGTTCGAACACGAAAGAGAAGAACATGGAAAATTAAAGGAAAATTTCTTAGAAAAGTGATAAGTTCGAAATTCAACATTTTGCAGATGAGTTTCGCAAATAGCAATTTTTTCTTGATTTTTTGGACACTTGATAATTTTTCAAGAAATTTAATTTACTATCATTAGTAGTTGCTGCTATTATTATTATAAATAATAATACTATTATATTATATATAAATAATAATATTATTATATTATATATATATATATATATATATATATATATATATATAATAATGCTATTATATTATACATAATTGGACAAGAATTCTTCAAGCCATATTTTCAAAGGGTTAATAATCGAACGAAACTTCGTCAAATATTATTTTCTTCTGTCCACAAAGGTTAAATCTGCTGTTGCAGAATGATATTGAGTAAAGCAAGATAGAATACACGAGGTGGTTTTGACGATGATTACCAAGAGAAAAGAAAACATTTAGAAAGAAAAGAAAACAACTACTTTGGTCACATTCTGTACAGCTTTTTCGTAGTAACTTTTTATATTCTCTTATTTGTTCATTTTATTTCGTCGTTGCCTCTAAATTTGTCTTTTATATACTTTTCTACTTTATGTATTTTTTCCTTTTTCTTTTTTCTGTTGCCATTACTATCTTTCGTATCTCGTTGTAATAATCTTCGTGTAATTTCCTAAAAGGTTATCCCATTATGAATAAATAAGTAAATAAACACTTTAAAATTCTTCAGATTTACGAATGCATTTTACTTTCCATAAAAATTTTAATTCAAACAGCAAATTGTAGGCACTTGTTATGCATGACGAGTATACTCGTCGTAACGTTGAAAATTGCGTTGCATTTTCATGGCGAATATAATTATCATACACAGCTAATCGGTTAGGTTTTCTCATCTTAAAGAAATGTATGCGTGTTATTGAAATATCTGCATAAATGTTGTCGGTAAGAAATTAAGTAGCTTGCCTGTAAAAAAGAAACGTGAATAGTCTTTAGGAAAAGCGCGTTTAATAACGAAAGATCCCTTTGAGTTTCGAGATATTTTCGCTCTCACGAGCCGTTTCCCTTTTATTTTTTAATCTCCGATTATGAATTAATAGTGGAAATAGGTATCTCGGATGTTAATTGATCAATAAAACCAGGGGAAAGTCCCTGGGCAACTGGTGATAAAGCTTCGCCTCTGAGATTTTAATGAAACTCGTTTAATCTTCGAATCAGCTGGGAATAAAGCCTGCCGAAGAAATCAACTTGCATACTTTTATCGATTACCTCTTTTTCCTCGTTTTCTTTGTCGGTGGATTTAGCAGAATTGTCCTAGCGAAATATCAACGATTCATCCGTCTGTACTCGGGATTTTATTTACTTCTCAGAACAGAAATTGCGATATTGATTACGGTTCCCCAAGTTCTATACGAACAGCGGGAATTAATAATCGCTATGCATTTATTGCTTGGCGATAAAATCGAATGATAGAGTAGCAAGGAAATAAAATAAAATTGTTGAAACACGGATACACGTGTATAAAGGGCCGCTCGTTATTATTGGTACGATCTCAAAAGTTAACAAACGTTCGCATTCATTTAAAGGTTTGAAACACGATAGTTTGGAAATTGGAATGCTTGGAAATGCAGAAGCTTGAAAATTCAAACGCTGGAAAATTGAAATGTTTGAAAACTCAAAGGTTGAACATTTAAACGCTTATGAATTCAAAAACTTGGAGATCCAAATCTTGGGAGGTCGAAGGATTAATAATTGAAATGCTTGGAAATCGAAATGCTTGGAAATCCAAACGCTTGGAAATTTAAAGTCATGAAAATTGAAAACCTTCGAAATTCAAAGGCTTGGAAATCCGAAAGCTTGGAAGTTTCAAGGATTAAACATTCAAATGCCTGGAAATCCAAACTCTTGAAAATTCAAACGCTAGGAAATCGAAGTGCTTGAAGACCGAAACGTTTGCAAACTCAGAAAATTAAAAATCCACTAACTTGGAAATCTAAAAGCTTAGCAACTTCAATGCACGAGAATTAAAAGCCTTCAAAATTCAAAGGCTTTCAAATTCCCAATAATTTAAACTTGAGATACTTAAACCTGCAATCAATTAACAATAATAGCAGCGGTATTAATTATTCTACTAAAAAGTTACATAGAAGATTTACTTATCTTTCGTAATAAAACATTTGTTCTTCGAATAATTATAAGCAGTACTATTTATCATTTTAAATCCCATAAAGCTATAGATGGTTAAATATTAATATTTACGATCGCAAACGTATACGATTTATTTAAAATATTTAAGCACTTTTCTCGCCATTTTATTAGAATATAATCGACTGATTGAAGTTGAAAATATCGATAATTTGAATATTAACATTTGGATTAGTAATACGTGCTTCGCTTCTGTGAAATGGCTTCCCATTTGAATGTTTAAGCCGATTTACGCCAATAGCACGATGACTAATATAATTGGCGGGTGCATTGGAACAATTTAGCTAACAATACTCGTATTATCGCGGTATAGTTTAGACTCTCAATGCCAATGGTATGCGATTTAACGCGATCCCTCGATTCAAAACTTTGGTTAATCTTTGCAAATACCGCAATAACGCGGCAACGATGAAGCTTTGGTTAATTGAAATTTCTCCTCAAAGAACTTTCATTAAATCGTGCAAATAGTCTCCATAAATGATCTTGATTAAAAAGTCTTTAATTTAAGAAGTCTGAACTTTTATACCCTTCCAATGTGTCCTCTAATGAAAATTCCATGTTTAATGTAATCCTTTAAATGACGAGATTTTAACATTTTCGAAAAATATGGTAGTAGTCAAATATTTAAAGCCATCCTTTAAGTGTGAAACCTCTTGCTAATTTTATTGTTAATTTATCATAGTAGCTTTCCTTATTTTCGTACGCTTTTAACACTTTGAGTGCCAAGCGTATTTATTAGGTCATCCCATAAGTCCATAAGTAATATCGACTCTTGTTAGATTTCGTTAGGCAAGACTTTCTTAGGTTTTGAAAAAAAGAAGCTTCGATATACAATTTGAAACCTAGATTCAAAAACCTGTAGTCAGATGACAAAATACCATGTGTCCAAGTTTTATTAAAATCTAACAAAATTAAAAATCTAACAATTAAACCATAACTACTAACAATTAAACTATAACTTACTACAACCTAACAAAATTAAAACCTAACAATTAAACCATAACTACTAATAATTACAGCATAACTTGTTACAACCTAACAAAATTAAAACCTAACAATTAAACCATAGCTACTAATAATTAAACCATAACATATTAAAACCTACCAAAATTAAAAAACCTCCTATTAAAATTGAGGTATGTGCTTTTCTCTGTGTAAATTTGCTAAAGAGAAATTCTCGTTTTTAAGAATACTGTGATTTTTCATAGCTAAACAACCTTTAAGATCGCTATATTATAAAATAAAGAAAACTGCGCGTATCACGTTCGCGCAGACGCCATCTGACCACAGAAGTATTAGCGACAATTCTATACTTATTTCAACACTAGCAGATGTTTTAGACAAAATCAGAACACGATTGGATCGAAGATGACTTCGTGGACGTAGCACGATTTCTTTTCACATTCCTTAAAATGCATAATGGTCCCAAAATTTCAGCCGAAAGTGCAGTCGATCGGATGTTGCTAGACTTATATCAGGAATTCTATTTTCACCCGAAAATGTGAACCGTTCTATGTCTAATTTAATCAGTAGTTAACCTCGGCCGGCTGCTCTTTTATTTACGAATTCCGGTAACCCTGGCTCGCCGACACAATAGGGACTCCTCGAAGATAGCAATTCCTCGGAACCTGTGCCCCGAAGCAGCAACGGTGGAACGAGCTCGCGTCGATCGATTATTTCACCGGTATAAGTGAGAACAATAACTCGATGATGTGTAAAATTCAATCGTTTTATTAATTGACAAAGTGTTCATAATGGGCGGCGACGCGGCACGCGCCGGCCACGCTATTAAATACGTGTACTGCGATAACAAATATGTACACACGTAGAGTACGTAACAAACTAGTGATACACCTCGAGAATGATTAGGGGAGATAACGTTATTTCGTTCTTCTTGCAACTTCCACGATGAGGATTTTCATTTCGTTCCTCTTCTTCTTTATCTTCTTCGTCGTTTCTTTCGTCCTTTTCTGTATTCGTGTGTCTATATGTGTGTATGTATGCGTGTGTGTGGGTGTGTGTGTATTATTATTCTTTTATTATTTACAAACCACCTGAATCCATGAGTATTGGCAACTAGAAGAGACTTAGGTCCTAAATGATCACACACGCACTCGTCATTGTACACGCTTCCTCTGCGAGTAGCCAAAATTGTACGCTGACTCAAGCTGATTCAAGCTGAATGCCAGGCAGACAAGCGAACAGACACGAGGGGCTCGTCTTCGAAACTGCACGTCTCCGGTTCTGTCTGTGTGTGTGTCCCTGGTTTTGAGGAACCTTCGTAGAAGTCTGTGGAGAGAATAGTCGAAAATTGGAAGATCTGCGCCCTGCCTTAAAATTAAGGAGCGAGAAGTAACATTTAAGGGACCTAGATGAAAAAATTTAGGAACGGTTTACGTATTCACAAACGTAAGGAAATGTTCGGAATTCGAGAATAGAATAATACGTACTTGTTAAATTGTCCAAGATAAAATTAAAAGAATCGGCCAAAATATTGAATTATGAAGTAAACGTAATAATCAATATACAAACGTGATAAAAGAATATGAAAAAGCTACGAACCCGAGAAAACTTTCGAATTTAAGAATGGAGTAATTTGTACCTGTTAAATTATCCGGAGTAAAATTAAAAAATCTTCAAATATATTGAACGCATGAAGTAAATTAAAAAAATTGATAAAACAAGGCGAGAAACGAAAGAACCCGAGAAAAACTTCAAATTGAAGAATAGAATAATTTGTAGCTGTTGAATTATTCAGGGTATAATTAAAAGGATCTCGAGAAATATTGAATTCATGGAGTATATATAATCGATATACAAAATTGATGAATCGCAACGCGTCGAAGGTATACAGTTAAGGACACCTAAACTAGGACGAATTTTCGCCATTAGCTAATCAAACAATTAAGGAAGCAATTATAAATTAAACACTTGGAGAATATTGGAACTGATTGATTGAAACATGGATGAATGAGGAGTTGGAAAAGTAAATAACCGCAGCACTCTATTGGAAGCACTATAATTGCTGCCCATTCAACTGAAACCATTAATATATTATACACACCGAACGAATAGATTGCTACGTGATGCGATTATTAAAATTAATTACACAGCGAGCTTCTAAAATCATCAACGTCGAAAAATATCGCCTCGAGTCGACTATAAATACATTCGTGTTATAAAAAAGTCACAAGTCTTACGAGTTTTCAAGTATCCTGTCGTTTCTGATATTTGAGCAAACGAACGAGTTTAGTCTTCCTGGGCTATTTACAAAATCATTCCTTCATTGGCGCGAAAAGTATCCGTTCACTGGCGCGAAAGGGATTCGTCTGTAATTTCGAATGTCTCACGTTCATCACTGACCGGCGTCGACAATTTAACGCGTCCGTTATTAGTACATTGATTGCTAGCGCATTCGATTACCAGCGCATCTGTTGCTAACGCATCGATTACTAGCGCATCGACTGCTAACGCATCAATTACGAGCGCATCGAGTACCAGCACATAGATTACTGGCGCATCGACTGCTAGCGCGATGATTGCTGGCGCGTTCAGTGTTAGCGCATCGACTGCTAACGTATCAATTACTAGCGCATCGATTACCAGCACTTGGATTACTGACGCGTCGATTACTGGCGCATTGACTGCTCTCGCATTGATTACTAACGCGCCGATTCGTAGTGCATCGTTTGTTAGAGCGCTGATTATTAATGCGTTGATTGTTAGTGCAATGATTACTAACGCGCCGATTACTAGTGCATTGTCTGCTAGAGCGCCGATTACTAGCGCATCAACTGCTAGAGCGCCGATTACTAGCGCATCGACTGCTAGAGCGCCGATTACTAGCGCATCGACCGTTAACACGCCGATTACTAGTGCATCGACTGCTAGCGCGCCGATTAATAG
Source organism: Eucera pruinosa (assembly GCA_028830335.1). NCBI lineage: Eukaryota > Metazoa > Arthropoda > Insecta > Hymenoptera > Apidae > Eucera > Eucera pruinosa. The sequence goes on along the minus strand of JAMYCR010000014.1, from coordinate 7,101,881 downwards.
CGCATCGACTGCTAGCGCGCCGATTAATAGCGCATCGACTGCTAGAGCGCCGATTACTAGCGCATCGACCGATAACACGCCGATTACTAGTGCATCGACTGCTAGCGCGCCGATTAATAGCGCATCGACTGCTAGAGCGCCGATTACTAGCGCATCAACTGTTAACACGCCGATTACTAGTGCATCGACTGCTAGCGCGCCGATTACTAGTGCATCGACTGCTAGCGCGCCGATTAATAGCTCATCGACTGCTAGCGCGCCGATTAATAGCTCATCGACTGCTAGCGCGCCGATTAATAGCGCATCGACTGTTAACACGCCAATTACTAGTGCATCGACTGCTAGCGCGCCGACTAATAGCGCATCGACTGCTAGAGCGCCGATTACTAGCGCATCAACTGTTAACACGCCGATTAGTAGCGCATCGACTGCTAGAGCGTCGATTACTAGTGTATCAAATGTTAACACGTCGATTACTATTGCATCGACTGCTAGCGTGTCGATTAATAGCTCATCGACTGCTAGAACGCCGACTACTTGCGCATCGACCGTTAATCCGCCAATTACCAGTGCATCGACCGTTAACACGCCAATTACCAGTGCATCGACTGCTAGCGCGCCGATTAATAGCGCATCGACTGCTAGAGCGCTCATTACTAGCGCATCGACTGCTAGAACGCCGATTAACAGCGAATCGACTGTTAGCGCATCAATTACTAGCGCATCGACTGTTAGCGCATCGACCGCAGGCTCGCGTTTACCATTTCCACGCGTCGATCACTTGTAGAGGTTCACCAGTAGTGCGAATCAACGATTAGCGCGCCAGCTACTAGTGCGTTGAGCATTAGCGAATCGATCGTTAGTACGTCGATTGCCAGCGCGTTCGCTGCTAACTCATCGTCCACTGTGGTTCCAGGGGGTGGCAATTTTTGAAGAGGCAACGTGCAGTTTCGGGACTGACGTCTTACGTAATCGAATAGGTTGGACAGACATAACTGGATTGGATTCGATCAAATATTCTGTATACTACTTTCGATAACCTGCCGGACGTCTTTTAAATATACGCACGAGATACAAACTTTCTAGGTCCCTGTATGCATACAACCTTACTCAATGTACAATGCTCGAGGAGAGTGGTTTCGGATGATTTAAAAATGCGAGCCATTCGCTTACCAAGCAGCGATAACAATACGTATACAGTATGTACCGTAAAAAGGGGTAAATAAATGCAACGTGGTCGATAGAAATCAGTTCTCTATTTTGTTGTTTTTTTTTTTAGATATAAAGAAGAATTACAAAAAAAGGATTATCATTAAAATATTTGGCTGACTAAGATTGAAATATTTGGAATAGCAACAACTCCGTCTTTTCAGTGGTCTAACATATTTGTTGTATAAAAGTATTCTATTCACCCCGTTTTATGGTATGCGCATATTATACTACTCATATGAATACAGAAGATACAGCTTTGCCGGACTTTACGCGACTCTTTACGAGTCCATGAGTTAACTATTATTTCACAAATTGGTCCAAAATGAAAAGAGACCAAGCCACAAACCCAAATACTAATATCTTCGCTGTAAACATACCTTCTGCACATTAGAGATGTGACTATCGATAAGATTAGCGATAAATATCGATAGTATCGGAATGCTATCGATCATTTGATATATCGATATATCGTTAAGATGACGATAAGACGAGCAAAAGCAACCGAGGTATTTCGGGTGCAACATTTTGCTATTTTAACATAGCTTTTTTAATCGAACGCAATACTTTTATATGAGAAATTTATATTTATATTATCTGAGAAAATAAATATAGTAATTGTGTACGGTGCTTCATTGGAGATCGTTCTCCAAAGCACGTTAAATTTTTTGCGACAGAAGACCAGGGTTGCAACTGTAGCGCATGAATATGTTCTACCAAAAGATAAATAAAGTTTAAACAACGTATCGATATATCGTTAAGATATCTTTAATTTATCGAATGCTTATCGATAATCGATAGCCACATCTCTATTGGACAGCCCATCGCGATTTCTCCAATTGAACGATTAAACCTCGCGAGCGACTAACTTGGTAAGCCGATGACTGGCCGTATAAAATGCGCATACATCGTATGGAATACTGTCAACGACGAACACAACGAGACACCGTATGGGGGAACAGGGCGCGCGACTGAACATGAGTTGTTGATGGGGAAGAAAGCGACGGACGAGCTTCTTGAACAAGTATACCGACTATTTGCTCGAAAGCCGGCCCCGTGAACTCCCTGTTGCTCACAGGGACACGAACTCGTGCGGCGGTTGTATGATTCGCGGAGGCGGAGGCGGCGATAATCGGAGGTCCACGTCTGTCAGCGAGAACGCGGAGCTCCCGTTGGCCGTGACGCGGGGCCCCATATTGTCGTAAGGCGAACATAGATCGCTGGATCGTAGCGCTCGTCGAGGTAGCGTCGCGAAACTCGACACGCTGCTTGCCGCCGCGAGACCCGAATTACTTTTGTTCACCACACCGCTGCCGTGAACAGGAATGTCCAGAAGGTCCGGATAGCAACGATCGGAGGAATCCTGAGGCATGGATACGGAGATGAAGATGTTCCCGAAGATTCCAGCTGGTAGTACGCCGCTGGTAAATTCCGGCGGCGGCGGGGGAAACATGGCTGTGCACGGTACGGTTCTCATGGCGCCCACGGCAGCACTGCTCACTTCCGGTCGCAGTCTCTCGACGGTGACCGTAGCTGCGCTCATGGGATCGCATATCGACCCTCTTTCGGCCAGTTCCAAATCACCGGTGCTGCAAGCTTCCACTAAACTTCCGTGACCACTTCCTCGATCGTTGCTATTGCCAGGCGTGGTCGTGGTCACGGACAGGTCGAGAAGCTTCTTCTCTTGATCACCGAAGCTGGTACTGCTTTGGAGTTTCACTTTCTCGCGAGCACTCTGTCGGCGAGTCCCACCGCACACGCACAGGACCAATAGGACCGCGGAAATGGAAGCACCTAACGCAGCCGCTCCACCGCCAGCCAAACTCACCCAGAGCAACCAGTTGTCGCTCTGGGAGAGCGTGGGCGCTGTGTACACCCGCGGAATAGCTACACTGACCGTGTCCCTGGCAAGGCCAGCGATGTTCTTCGCGAAACAGGAATATTCTCCAGCGTCCCCGTCACTGGCGTTGTAAACAGTCAAGTTGTTCCACCTGTCGGTGAGTCTACTAGACGAGGCTCTGTCGTTGTAGGCCGTACCAACGTCGGATGTCGCATAGGCCACGTAGGTTCCCGAGTAAGTCTGTTCGGTTAGTTTAGTCGCGTTCACTGGGCCCCCGTTCAATTGCCACCAGACTTCCGGTTCCGGATCGCCCGTTGCTAGACAGGCTAAACTCAGGTTTCCGTTGGTCTCTTCTTGGATGCTGCTGGCCAACACGAACACTTCCGGTTCACAGGCGAATTCGACCGGTTTCACGTCCTCCCACTTGCGACTCTCCAATCTTAACGGCGAGGAACACACTTGAGGCACGGAGTACAGTTTGCTCGGTCCGCTGGGTATCAGCCAGCTCCGGAAGTCTCGAAGCCTGCAGTCGCAACTCCACTGGTTCCCATCCAGAGTTAGAGTCATTAAACGCGGCAGGCTGGATATCACCGACACATCCAGATATTCTAACTCGTTCTCGTCTAACCTTAAGGACTCTAAACCGGTTAGATGAACGAACGCGTCGCCGTGGATCTCGGACAGCGAACACCTTTGCAGTTCCAAGTTCCTCAGGTGCTGCAGAACCGGAAACTGATGTTTTCGCAAAGTTACCAACGGGTTTCCGCTTAGGGTTAGGATCCTCAGTCTTTCGTTGCCCAAAAATGTCCCTGACTCGAGCATCTTCACGTGGTTATCGGATAGATCGATCTCCACGAGGATCCTCATGTCCCTGAAGGAATCCGAGTGGATCTGATGGATACCGGCATTCCTGAGGAACACCTTCTGCAGATTCAGCAGACCGGCACGCTTGAATATCTCCGATTGGAGCGCGGGGATTTTGTTCCCGGATAGATCCAACACTTGCATGCCCGGGTCCAGGGAAGCCGGAAGCGAAGTTAGGCCAGCGTCAGGGCACAGGGCGGATTTCTTGCCGGACGTCCACTTGCAACGGCAAACAGCTGGACAGTCGGTCCAGTCCGGGAACGCGGCCGCTCTGGAGAGCAGCGCGAACGTGCCGAGCAGGAAGAAGAGGGCTAGCAGAATGCGCCCTCGCAGAGGGTGGTGCCTTGCCCCTAACATGCCACTGTCCGTTTTCTAGTCCTCTGCTACTAGTCCTCCCTGTGGATCCTCCTTCCGTCGATTAAATATCTGCAAGCAGTCACGAAGGAAAAAAGAAAAGAAAAACACGCTTGAAACAACGTCGGGCGAACAACTGCGTTTTTAATTATAGGATTCGATGTTTTTAGTTTAATTGGTTTTGTACCGTCGCGGCGAGCAGCTTCGGGAAGTTGGATTCGGGAGATTCCTTTAGATCGGAAAGTTAGATTGGACGGAGATACTCTTAAATTGGGGAATTAGATTGCGAGGCTGGCGTGATTTAGTAATTATAAGGTCGATCCTTGTGGCTCGTTTCATTGTTGCGATCCCCGATAATTGAAAGATTTATGTTTCAAGCTTGGCCAGTTATTGTGCTCCGACGATCGCGGTGTGAAAGTTTTTAGCCTGCTTATTTGTTGCAATCTTGATAACCGTTTGATTAATGCCTTAGAGATGGTTAGTCGTTGTCTGATAATTCTAATGTTAATGTTTTTCCCCCGGCCATTTGTTACGATCTAATAGGCGAGAGGTTAATGTTTTTGGCGCAGTTAGTCATTGCTAGGCGCGATACAATGGGAAAAGTTACGGTAACCAGAGTTCGTAGAATGCATAATGGAAAATGGCGTAACTGAAGGTGTAGATTTCGTTATCTTTCGCTTTGATTGGAACTTTTCTTAGCGTGCGCCGAGTGACCCATTTTAATTGTTACCACACACACACACACACACAGACAGACAGACAGACAGAGCAATAGTTTTCCCTCGAAAGTTTCCCAGTTAGTGACCGATCTCTGCGTGCAGATAATTCTTCCTATAGATCCTTGCGTGCGGAGCAATACACGATGAATTTAAATGGCAGAATTTAAATTTATTATTCCTCTTCCTCCCTTTTCTTCCCTTTACGTGTGCGTGCGCGCCCGTTACACCCCAAAAGGTCACCGTATGATCGATAAATATGATGGATATGTTTGCCGGAAGTGGGAGTGTATCTGATATATTATACGGAGTCGAAAAAATAGTTGCTACATGGGGATGAGGGTCTTAGGGAAGTATCGGAATATTAAGAAGACCGCTGGTTCGAAACGTAGATAGGGGAGTGTTGGCGGAGTAAGGGTCCATTTATACCGACAGGCCGAGCACCGGCCGAACTAGAAAGAAATGAAACATGGATTGCCAATTAAACGAAGCGAGAGGTGAAATAAATAGTATACTACCGTGACTTGTGTCCGTGACTCGTCGAAAAATCATTTTCAACGAACCTTTGACGATTCTCAGACGAGGCTTGTTCATAATAAATTCGATACACTCGGGAAAAAAGTTTATATAAACGTATAGTGATTCGCGAAATTGATCAAATATCTGTAGTCGGATGGCAAACAGTGATATGTGTAATTTTCTAATTACAGCTATCGTTATTCCGTAACGTGTATTATAATTTTCTTAATTCTTAATTTTCAATCATTATCGAAAATGTTAATACGCTATATAGATCGAAACAGTGATATCTCATATTTCTACCCTATTTCGTATTCCTATCTTTTCCTCTAATTGTCCGAACTTCAATGAAGCGATAATTTCGAAGTGTTCATGATAATTTCATTATCCACTGTAAATAATGTAACTGTTATCTTTCATTTTCGCTATGAACGAATGATTCGAGACGATCATCCAAAGCGAGGAAGTATAAATTCGCCGTAACATAATTCGTATATTCTCAGACCAAAAATTTCTCGAATGAAAAAATCTCGTGGAAGGGTTACACGTGTATTGGCAATACACGTGTCATGTCTTTTTCGCAACGAAATGATTCAGCTTAAACTGGACCTCAACTCCACTCCGAAGAAGAAATAAAAACTGTAACATTGAGCAGATAAACAAACACACGTTTCCCGAATTTCCCCTTTAACGCTTACATATTCAATCTTTCATAAACAAGCCCACTTTCGGTCGAAACACAAGCTCGCATAAATTAAAATAGGTCACCCAGTATAACGCGCGCATGTTAACGATACGAAAATAAGCTCGAAACGTGTGTGCTTCTTCTTCAATATATTCGCATTATTCTGCGTCCCGAAACATTTTCTCTGGCGCACTTAAAAAACAACTTCGAACCTGTTGACTGTTCCGCAAAACAGAAGCTGGAACATTTTTAGAAAAGCGCTAGAAAAATGAATGCGAGGGGGAAAAAAAAGGCGATATACCTATTAAGTCGTGCAAAGCAAAATGTCGGGATGTTTTGCGGAAGAGAACGGATTTTTTTTTAAATTCACACAAACATTTTCCGCGTTAGCGCAACGTTTCGCCGACAAGATTTCAACCAAAAATTCCTGCTTCGTAAAAGTTATTTACCATAGCAGATCTGAACCATATTATCAACTGTTTTATTTCGTATCCAGTATTTCAAACTGAGAAAGAAACCGAGTAATCCGTCAGCGTATATGAAAGATGCGCAAAGATTTCTTAGCTCGTATCGTTTAGCTTCTTTCGAACCATTTTTGCGAGGTCTGTGTTCGTTGCATCATTCTCAAATGCATTTTTGGTATTGTGAATAACACGAGTCGCAACCGCGACCCAGTTTAATCTCATGCAAAAAGGTAACTCGTATTTCTTTAGCCGACGTCATCATACAAAATTCCTCCGCAACTTTTGAAGCTTCCTGCAAGAGTACAGTAGCGATCATAAGTTTAAGACGCGGTCCTTTCATTTAAATTATTCGTGGATTAAGCGTGTAGAGGACAGTTGGACAAAAAAGGGGGTAGCTTATATTAATGTTATATTTCGCTTTAATTATACGTCTCTATTTACATATAATTACTAGGGTAAATGTTTCCTTTATTACTTTTTTTTATTATCTTTAATTACTAAGATAGAAAAGTTGGGGTAATTATTATTATTTAATAGCAAAGTGATGTATGAAGAATCGTTGGTTAACAAAATTTTCATACTAAACTTGGACTTCGATTTACGTAACAAAGCATAGACATTGGACATTTGGTTACACTTAATATGTAAAGAGGCAAATGTGCTGTTCGGACATCGAAACGTGGCTAATGTTAAGTAGAAAGTACGGGGCGTGTCATAGTGCAGCAAAGGCGACACGTTTACTATACATCTTCAATTTTTGCTCGCTACTGCAAACTGGAATCATACCGGTTAATACAAAAATATGTATGGAATTTAGCGTAGGTAAAGCCGCCGCTCTATTATTCGAAAATTCTATTATCCAAACACATTTGTTCGCCAATTAGATCCGATAATATCGGGGTTCCACTGTATTAGGGGATAGAGTAGCAAACTTGCAAACGAAATTTATTCAAAGCTAATTGGACACCTAGCGAACGTTGCCTTGTTACAATTTTCCAACACTTAATCAATCATTCGAGTGGTCAATTTGCGAGCTATTAAAGATTTGACATTTCACGTTACACGACCTAATAAATTACATTATAGCTGTGAATTGTCGTGTGACTCTGGGGCAACTGAACACGCAACACAATTCGTTTTATATATATATACATATATATAAATACACGCTTCGAAATGTACGCGTGCACTGTCGTTTAGCCAATTCGCGTTAGCATGTAAAATTACGCGTGATAATTTCCGGATTAACACGCTCTTCATGCTATTCGCTCGTTAGGGGCAAACTGTCGCTATTTAACGCGTTACTCTGTGCCATTGGTTAAACAACACCCGCATCTATCAGATTTTAAGCGCCGCTTAATGTCCAAGCTCTCTAAAGTGGCCAGTTAAAATGTTACACTTATACTACATATGGTAAAAAAGTTTTTCGGTGAAACGCAATAATACGAAACCAACTAAATAAGGTAAACGATCCGCGTACTGTCATTCTTCCTATGGCTGCCACTTTAATTGTTTCATTTAACAGCAAAGTAACGTACGAAGAATCGTAAGTAAAGAAATTTTCATACTAAAAATTGGAAACTTTTCGATTGCACAGACGAAGACAATTTTTAGTAATATGGAAACGGTTTGAGTAGGGTAGATGTCCTAATTATTGCCAGTGTGCCTATTTTTATTTAACAACAAAGTAATGTACGAAGAATCGTAAACAAACAAAATTTGATAATAAATTTGAACTTCGGTTTACGTAACAACACATGGACATCGTATATTCGTGTACACTTAATATTTGTAAATAAATAGTAGTAGGTAAACGTGACGTTGAACGTTAAAACGTGACCAATATAATTATAAAGTATGGAACGCGTCATAATTCGGTAAAGCGATACGTTTACTATACATCTTATATCTGTTACGCAAAACGACGTGTTAATATACGTAAAACGTGTTTCTGTTTAAACGGCAAGCTTTCAAGTGACAGTACGAAGAACGTTGGACTTTGTTTGTACATTTTCAATTACGTAGCAATGAATTTATTATATTGAACATATAAAAAAATATTGATAAACAAAGAAACGGTTGAACAATATTATACTCCAAACTGGAACGATCTTTATGCTAACGACGTTCTAAAATAGTTAAATAATGTTACGCGCGAACCTTAAAGTGGCAGTACGTGGTACGTATACCCTAGTTGGTACAATATAAAAGCAGTGATCAACTTATGTTAGCGTACGTGGGTAATAAAATAATTGTAGGGCAAGGGGTTGATAAAAAGAAACGTGAAAGTAAAAAAAGAAACTTTAAGGAGTAATAAGATCATTGCGAGACAAAGTTCTACTTATAGGGTAAGCGTGGCAATTGCCATGAACGAAATAAACATAGGTTAGACTATTCTTAGGGATTGTACATTTATCGACTTTTTCATTTACCGGTAATTTTCGTATCGGTCGAAAATTATTTCAACATCGCGATGGAAACGTTTTTACACATATTTTATAAAATAAACGTATAAAAAACAGTTGGAAGTCCTTGAATGTGTACAGAAGTGGTTGGAAGCTTTTGCGAGCATGAAACTTGCGCCAAACGATGCAGAAAGTCGAGTGAGTCGCGAAAAATTAATGTTTTGAAAAATGGATCGCGGACCCAAAAAGTTTGGAAATTGATATAGGAAAAGATTAGAGAAAGATAAAGAAAAATTTTAATAAAAGATTAGAGAAGTTCGATAACAAAAAAACACTTAATCGGCTTGCGGTGAATAACGTGTTAAAAATTGAATACATAGAATGGCTACAAAAAGAATAACGCGTACAAACTAATTCGATGCTTTTACGTTTCAAGTTTTGAAAGTTTTATTGCCTTAAACCTGCTACTATTTTTGTTCAAATCGAATGTATAAGTCGCGTACGATGTAGATCGAACAACAGAAATTATTTTCAACATTAAAATTGTGTTTGAAGTTCCGTAAATACATATTGAATTTTGCGAAAATTCATCGAATTAATTTGCACGGCTATTATTTGCGCACTACTGCAATTGTTTTAACATTTAAAAACTGTTTTTAATTAGGTGTAAGCACATTAAGTTTCCTATTTAGCAATATTATGCGGTTAGAAAAATTTGCTACTGCGCAAATGAAATGCTGAACATATTAAAAAAACGCTACATTGAAAAATATTAGGCGTGCAAATTAATTCAGAGCCTTTATCTTTAACCATACATTTTTTCTTACTATCGTGTGTAACAACTTGCTCTTATCTTTCTGTATTTTTGTAAATGTACTGCGTGTATCATTAAAAACGAAAATACCGTGAAGCATCGTCAAATTATGAATTTATTATAAGTTTGCACTTTAGAGATTAATTATATAAAAAAAAACAATCGATTATTTAGTTACAATTCCCACCGTTTTAAAAGCGTTGATTAACATGTAACGCGGATGAAAATTTTCTACGATTAGCTGACTAAAATGCAGTTGAATTAATTAACCGATTAAATTCGCCTAGGGACGAAAAAAAATATATTAAATTATAGAAACGCAAATTAACAACTTTCCCAATTGCGTAAGCGTTATCGAATAATTAACGATTGCGGGATACAGTGGAAGGGTAGGTTTAATAAACACGTAACCGTTTACATCTGTAACACGGCCGACTAATTTATTTACACAATTATGAATATTAATGCGGGGGCAATTGAAATGGAAATTCGCGTAAGTGTTCACCGGAGTGTTTTAAACGTTTCGCTGTACCGCACCGCGCCCCTTGCTCCGCCAACTTATCGAGCATGAAAGTGAATCAAATTAAGAGGGTAGCCCACGAATAACGCCACCAATGAATCATCCGCGGAATTCTGCGTTTTCGTCTTTCATATCTGCACGTGTTGCTGGTAAAAAAAAGGCGTTCGAAAGTAAGCACAGTTTAAGGGCTGAATAAAGAGAAATGGTCCAAGCGACAGAAAATGTTCGGCGTTGTGGAAACATTGCGATTAACTTCTTCGTTTTAAAAAAGTCTACATACTTCGAAGGAATGAAGTAATCTTAGTAATCATTAAGCATACTGAGGAATAGTTTGAAAATATAACCACGAATCTTTCTTTGTAATGTCTTCTTCATTTTTTCATTTTAACCGATAGTTCTGTTTTTTTTTTAGACCTTGTGTTAGAATGTAACGAATGTCGCAATAGCGGCAAAATATACTTACGTTATTTTTTGTACAAGTAAATAAGCATTTTAATTACCAACTCCTATACTTATTACGAAGTTTGCAAAAAATGTATTTAGACCACTTTTCCACTCAACCCTTCGATTGAAAAGCTATGTGTCGTTACAATAAAATAGCTGAAGAAGTTTCCAAGTCCCAGAGACAAGTTGGTGTACATAAATTGTCGTTTCGGGTATAGAAGTTTGAAGAAAAATCTTTTTTAACCGTATCGTTTAATCCAGCGTTTCTCAATCTATAAGTTTGGCCTAATACTGAGTTGCATTAAGTTTTTAACCGTTTGCCTTACGAATTTCCCTACATTATTTAATTAGATGCTTTATAATCAACTTTGATGTTTGTATTTTAACATCATCATATCAAATTTTTATACCCACGTAAAACTAGCAGTTCACTATCAAATGATGAGAAATTTAATCGAGTTGGGGTTAATTAATTGGTACCGAAGTAACAAAATAAATACAGTAGTGTGCAAATAGTATTTTTAGCTACTGTAAATAACATGAATTTGTGACTAACTGCGTATGCCTTTTAATAAGGAACTTTGTACTCGTTTATTTTTGCTTCGTTAAATTATTTTATTTGCCTTGTCTTCGTCCTAAACGGAGGAACTTTCATACTACATTTGCGATCCTAATAATTTTGCTAATCCAATAGAAGGTGGACATTTAGAAATTCATAACAAGTAGGCGTGACGTAAACTACGAACGTTTGTGCAAAAATTCATATTTTTATAAACTAAAGAGAAACCGACGAAATGGAACTGAAATAGCGACTACCGTCGTATTCCACTTGTGCACCAGTACGGTTTAGATATTTTTTATGATGCAATTAAAATAGCTATAAACATTCATAGCGTAGTCATCACGGGTTCTTGAAACCATAGTTGGAGAAACTACTGTTAGAGGCACTTGTCACCCGCCGGAATAGTATTTCTCAACGTAACGGCCGCGATGCTGTCGATATCAGACGCAGATGTCCTTAATTTTCTCCAAACGACCAAACACAGTAAACATAACTACGCAAGCACACCCCCCAATCATGCTCTAACTTCCATAAAAAGCGAAAACCGAAAAACTACGTATGGTAAAATATCCTTCACTTTACGAAATTAAATATTCACCGCAAAAATATACTATTCAATTCACCAGTACCACAGACAAGGTGCAGAGCAGATCTATCATCCGATGTATCTTTCTGTCACACGGTTTCTAGGTCTCCAAACTTCATTACCATTTTCATTCTTACCTTCTCGATTGCGTAAAATTGATAGCTTCCGCGTTTGCTTTTACACTTTGCATATTAAAATACTTTAAAAGTGCATACGATACTTTTCCGGTAATAAAAAGGAAGATATTGTTTTGGAAAATTCTGATTCTCCTAGATGACGTTATTTTAGATCATGTGACACGAAAATCAATAAGATGATAGGTCTATTCTGTACCTCGTCTGCAAATAGGGATTGCATTACCGGTGATACTGTTACAGGTATTATCGATTTTCTAAGGAAATTTGCATTTCGGGATCATTCGTTCATTTGCCAAGTTGATTAATTCCGCAAAACGAAAAATAGAGAAGTTGATGAAGCAATGTACACTCTCTTTATTAACCACTTGCACTGGCAATTATTTAGCGAGCACCTATGGCAAACCTATCTATAGTAATTTGCAGCGATTTGACGCTTGAAATTATTCCTATAAAACTTTCACACCGATTTTTAGAGTTAATGCATAAAACGTACTCCTGACGATTGTTAAACTTTGCATATTTATTAATTTGCGAACGGTTCACAGGTTTTAGTAGATCTAATAATTATTAATCCACGTGCGTAATATGTTATTCCAACGCGAGTGATTAAATCTCCCTTGAAATTTAAATTCAAATAAACACTGTAGAACTACGGTAACTCGAATCTCAAGGGAATGGTTAATATCTTCGAATTATGGAGGTTTCGACTTATCGAAGTTTTCGTGTAAGAAGGTTTAACATACGAACATTTAAATGACCAAAGCTACGAACGCGGCAAATATCGTTTCACGTTTCCGGCATTAATTTAAAGGTTTACATATAGAAGTAAACTTCGACTCGTAGAAATCTGGCCATTCTAAATTCGAGTTTCAAAAGTAAAAACTACGTCTAAATTTGTGGTAAATAATCCGAGTTAAAGTCAGGTTTATTTCGACTTGAAAAGGTTTTCGAACTAAAGAGGTTCGAGTTATCGAGATTCGATTGTATTACCACTGGCGAAACACAGGATAGACTATTCATTCTCCTATAAAATCATTCGAGATTGGGCAAGCGACGTTACTAGTTTACGGTAGAATAAAACAAGGGCACTCTTAAAACGATGGGTAAAGTATAAACAGTTGTTTCCAACATAATGGATCTCTAAAATCCGCATCTATAATAATGTATGTATACGTGTACTTTTATACGTATTAGAATTCCATAATTTATCCTTCTATAACCCGAATTCTATTTATTTTCACGACGGAGGAAAATTTTTATTTCAATCTCAAAACCAGAAATCAATAATTACTGTATAAGTGATTGGCATCGACGCAACAATAAAGAAGTGATATGCAAACAAACTAAAATCCAACAAATTCGAATACACGAGTATGAAAATAGAGGTAGAGGATTAACTTTATCAACTTTGACGGTTGAATATAATTCTTAACATCACCGTTCCAAATCGTAATGAATTTAAACAAACTTCTACTTCTTTACCCGATTGATACTTTAATTTTAATTATATGACGTTTCTTATAAATGAGTGGCCTATTCTGTGCTTCGTCAATGCTAAAGATAAGTATACTTTTGGACGTCGGTAGCTTAAGCGTTGAGAGGCAAACCAAAAATGATTAAACGGGATAAGAGGAAAATATCTCGGGGATAATAAATGGGCAACAAGGTGTTTGAGAGTAGACAGCGAGGCGCATGGTGTGGTATCATGGAATTCGATCGTGTGCAAAGGGAAAGCGAGTTCTCCCACCCCTCCCCCCCTGTCTCCCTTAGTCTAACGATGCTCAGCTTATTCTTACTTGAGCGTCTCCTTTGGCCGCCACTAAGCATGCCGTCTGCGAATCTGAATGGGGCCGTCATGCCTGCGTGGACGCTTCCATTGTTTCTCAGGGGCTTTCATTTCGCCGACCGGGTCCTCCTTCGGGCATCACAAAGCCATTGTTGCCCGGGACTTCTTAGATTTCATTCTGATTAAGCTTCGCTGCCCACTGCTGCTGGCCCACTTTTCCAATTACAGGCCACGGGATTATTAATCTGCAACAAAAACAAACCGACGCTCCCTACAACAATTATATAACTTTCCCTATTATTGTGTTATATATTTTCTACCAATTTTTAGCAACATTCGCGTGTCAATATTTCGCTCCAACTGTGTTTGATACTTGGTAACATTTCAAGTTAGAACAATAAAGTTGTAGTACAAGTGAAGCAAAGAAAAGAGTGGGGATTTAAAGGATTTCTATTCTTAAATCGTTTAAAGGGATGGCTAGAAAAATTGTGCGAGACAATTTTTGTATTTTGCGTACGAGATAAATAGGAACTTGCAGCGGATGGAAGAGGTATTAAAGAATTTCATAGGCATTCGCCTTGGGGCCTTCCGGCAACCCACTAAGGCATATTAATTGCTGACGTTCGCTAATGGTATGCCCGCGTAATGCGCCACGAAATTTATATCGATCATAAATTAGTCAGAAAGTCGCTCGCGAGCTAATAACTCTCGATACCACGGAATTCGGACCGGAGGCTGAATCTAAACTTTCCCAACGAACTACATAATAACAGAAACCAATAATAACATCGCGGACAGTGCTGGTGCATCGAACAGAATTGATCCTATAAATGTGACGCTGGCTATAATTAACCGCATGAACGAGAGGCTGGGTTCGAAACGGAGCGAATGTAAAGCGGAAGATGATGAATGAAAATATGATACAGGGATATTGTGGTTAGGTTAACGCGGAGGTTCGTTAAACAGCCAGGAGACTGTGGTTGGAAGCTGGATTCGACGCTCGATTACTCGAATCGACTATGCCTCCTCTACGTGTCGTGTACGTGTCACTCGACTCCCCCAAGCGAGCCTTTTGAGTGCATCGACCGCGGCAAATTCGCTTATACCACGTACTTGCATGAGAATCTGCGGACGCGACGAAAAATCCGTACGTTCCCTGTTCTCTGGCCTGGCCTGGCCAATCGCCTGGCGCCGTTCACTGGCTCGTTGAAAAATTAAACGCGAGATAGCACACTGTATCGCACTGTTCGTCCCTTTTTTTCTCTTCCTTTTCTCTATCCCTCTCTCTCTCTCTCTCTTTCTCTCTCTTGTCCTTTTGTTTATTCTTAAACAGCCCCTCGAGAAGGATCGTCGTTGTGTTGCTCGTTCGTACGCGTCACCAACAAGAATCACCGGGGCAATGTAAAATGGATCACACGTACATACGTAAAGCGTAAAAGGGGGAATGCACGCACGGTTGGTTGATTGAAGCCCACAGAAAAACGAGTGGAAACGGACTGACAGACGGCACACGGTGCACTTGTCAGCTTCCTCTCCACGCGTAGTCTCGCGGCGCGTGAACGTGTGTTGCCCGTTCTCACGAGAGGACACCCCCCACCTGGCCCGCGGGGTCGTCGACTGGCATCGACGAGCTCTTTTCTATTATCCTCTCGGCCGATCAATCAATTCGCTCGCACGGCAGCCTTTCACAGATAAGCGAAAACTCTGCTTCCCCATCCGATCTGCACTATCGTTTTTTTCCGCGGAACTCCACTATCGTTGCTCGGCGAAGATGACGCGAGGGGAGAGCGGATGCTGCGACCGCACCGCTCCATCGAAGAGCTTCATTCCCCAAGAAGCTTCTTACGGCACACGCGAGACGAAGCGGCTAGTCAGAGCCACGGGCAAAAAGGATCTCGCGCACAATTTTGAGCGAAGCTTTCACACCGAATGTGATAAGGAAGATTTACAGGTGCGCGCACGTTTGTTTCCGGTGGAACATTTCCGGGATTCGTACGAATGCCACGCACACGCCACACGAAAGCTGCAGACTTGCCGCAGAGGCCAGCGACACGGTGCCTCCGTATCCCCGTGTCTGTTCCTCTCGCTTCCCCCTCCCTCGATGTTCCATCGCCAACCCTCCAACCCCCATCATGGTGGCGACCGCCCTCTTACTCCATAGCTGTCCCTTTTTCGCTTCCCTTGCCGCATAACCGGCCGCGGGCAGCACCGTCGAATTCTCGTTCGATGAAACCTTCTACCCTTATGCTAGCACCCCCTCCAGGCTTGCCACCCACGTTTCAACCCCTGCTCGCTTGAGTCCGCGCTCTAGGCAATCCCTCTGTCGCAGCGCTGCTTCTCGTGCGATCGTATCACGGATCTTCATAGCCTCGTACTTTGCGGGAAATATGGCGAGCATTCGGTTGTTCGGAGAAATTTTACTTGCTAGTTGAAACGCGTTTTTGCCGGTTTTTTTCTTTTTTCTTTCAGGGTTTCCCGTTACTAGTTAGGATTCTTATTTTGCGTATGGTAGGTTTCGAATTTACCAGCCGACGGATGAGATGCAGGGAAGCTGCTAACCCGGCGGATGCGCTTCGTAGTTCGTAGATGTGTGCGGGATTTGCAAGCGAGCTTCGAACTTTCGAGATCTCTGAATAATGGCAGATTTATGATATCTGTACCGGCACGAAACTGTTTGTAGTATGATTCGAATTTAGAAACGAAACGCGTTTATGGCTCGATTGGGTTTGGGCGAACATTTTTGCAACAAAATATGTACGAATGTTTATTAACAGGGTGTTACCTCTAACGCGACATATGATTTTTTATCCACTTACAGTTATCTGACAAATAAAAGTTTAAAGCAAGAGTTGAATGGTATAGAGTGTGCAATAGATGACAATAAAGAAATTTGGGAATAATTTGGTTTCATAATTTTTTATTCTAGTGTAGAGGACAGCGAGACTTTATACTTACGCTACATTTTTTTTTTAAATATATTACTCCATTTATAAAAATGGAAGAATTGCAAGAGAGTCTAATTACAGCAATACATTCGCACATCTTTAAAAGAGCAAAATATTACGTTGTGGAAAGCAGAATGCACTTTGAACTAAATAAAGTGCATTTTTCTTATGTTTAATGTTAGAAGCTAAATATTTCATATTTCCAATATTCTAAATTGAGTAATATGATAATAAAAATATCGTATAATATGTGTTTTGAATTCGTCTCGATGTCCTCTACATATGATGAAATAAAATGATATGTTCTTATTTGTTTAACCCAAAGTTGCTTCGATTTCGCTATGAAAACAAACTGTTTTCGAAATTATTTTTATTGACACCTATTGTGCACTCTATACCGTTTAACTTTTGTTCTAAACTTTTTTTTTGTCAGATGACTGTAAGAGGGTGAAAAATCGCGCATTCTATCCTGAATAATTCCGCTAATTTCCATATTTCAAATCGCTTTGTCAAACTTGTTTCACTGATTATGGTAGTTTTGACATTTTCTCCGAAACTGCGGCCATATTCTACGAAAAACAAGATCCGCAACGTTGTCCGAAATGTAGAAATTTCCGAAAGTATCGATGATCTCGAAACATTTGATAAGTTCGACATTTTTGGGAACCTCGAATATTTTCGAGATCCCGCACGTCTCAAGTAATTTCGTATCGCTACTCGCCAATTTCTCGGGGAATCCCCTAAAATATAGGGAAACGAGGATGGGAATCGATCGGAGTTATGGTGTATAGAAGATAAGGTTTCGATGTCGCCACTTGCGTCTACGTTTTCAGCATTTTATTCCAAAAATATAGTATAAACTTTCGCTCGATATGTGTGTGTAATGTGTATATGTATAGTATGCATGCATGCGTGTGTTCCTTGACCGAGCAAATCTGAAGGTTCCAATTGCGCATGACCTAACGGAAAAGTCAAATATGCTAGACCTCACCCCTTTCTACAACCCCACGTAAACGCTTATCTGCTGCAACAATCACGAAACTCGGTAATCACGATTCGTGGATGAGTTTCTAATGTCTTCGATCATTAAATTAAAATACAGCGGACTCTCGTTTAACACTTCAGCGACGATGCGATAGGGAAATAGAAGAAATTTCCGTATTTTAACAAATGTGATACGTAGACTACGGATTTTTATGCGAATTCAGACTTTTAGAAATAAGTTCGAAGAAATAGGACTTGCTTCACCCTCTAAATATTATAACTTCTACTGTACTTTGGTTGTTTTGTATAATTTTGCAAGTTATATTGCCACTTAAAGTTTCGAACGAATGCATAAGAATTTGCAGTCTAGTTTGAGTATAGTAGCATTATGCTACTATGTTACTTCACTGTTCAAATATAGAAATTAATAAACAATTCATTTCGTTCTGTATAATAATTAAGCGTTATGATAAAAAGAAACTAGAGAAAATATATACCAATTGCTTATCATTTATATACTGTAATGCTATTAAATAATGCACTTGACTTTTTTCAAAATAATATGTCGATCATAAGTGAATTACCTTGCGTTTAATATATTTCATCTTAGTTTCAATCATTTCCCTCTCGGTTAATTGTTTTGATCCGAACAAAAATGAATCGGTCCAAAATTATCATAATTTTCTTACTCGGTGCAACGAATTTTAATTTATCAGCTTCTTCGCGTATCAGTAATTAAAAATTGGAAACTTTCTATCGCTATTGCAGCAAACGTGCGTTAAGATTTTCTTTCAAGAAACGATCCCTTCTCTTTCGTTTTCCTTCGCTGGGTATAATCGGCTGCGTTGCGAACGTCTCGTATCGTAATTAGCAGGTTGAAAATATCGAAGTATTCCGTCTTCAATTCTCTTCGATTCTAAACTCCCATCCGACGCTTCAACTTTGCTCGAAGTCAAGCGATACGTCATATGTATTCATGTATATGGTGGTGTTGTAGGTGGGCAGTTTCATCTCTTCTTCTTTTTTTTGTTGTTTTATACATATAGAATCTTGCGTCTTTCATTTCTATATCCCCATCCCTAAAACCTATCGTCATGATCATCGGATCATCAACGACCCCAACACAGGCCACGATAGTCAATAGCTTTTTCGATAGTTGATCGATATACGTATAATAATATATCTTGTGTTAATCTTACGTTTCTTTTTTTTTTTTTTGCTTTTTTTTTCTGTTTACCTTATCTCCGCTAAATTATCGTAATCTATATATAGGTATATCTTCTGTATGTGTTTCTCAGTGTACTTGTATGATGTATCTGTGTGTATCTGTGTCTCTGTTTGTTTCAATTTTATTCTCGTTTACTGGAAACATACTTGGCAGTTCACGTCTAATAGTACAACGAAGCATTTTTCTGTTTTTTTCTCTCTCTCTCTCTCTCTCTCTCTCTCTTTCTCTCTCTTTCGCAATCTTGCGTCTCTCTTCACGCGCACAGTTTCTTTCGCTCTCTCTTTTTTACTCTCTCTCTCTCTTGCGTTCTCTTTCGCTCCTCTTCGAAACGACACGCGCCACGTTGGCATCTGCTCGATCGCATCGACACCGATGACCACTGGTCGCGCTCATTAATTGATATGTCAGTGGGTTTTTATCCTCTTAAATGCGTAGCTCCACTTCGACCCAGGGAAAGCGTAGTTTGCCGTCAGCCTACCCCATAACTCGCCACGGGGTTATTTCCAGCTGTTTGCTGCAACAGGTACCGTCAAATTTTAATTAAAACCGTGGCGGAGTTAATCGGAAGTGGATCGGACGAAATGGGTCAAGTTCAATGGAATATCAAAGCTTCAACGTTTGTGTCACGTTTTTCTTCTTTAACCCCTTGCCGTACAATAACGAGTCACACTCGTTCTACGAATTACAGTAGAAATTCGACAAAAATGTCCATTGTCACGGAAGAAATTGAACTTGAACTCTAATTTGAACTTTGTATCGTAAGATCGGAGGTTATTAAATAAAACGTGCCTACAATGTTCAAACGGTTTGTTCGCGACATGATAGAAAAATAGTAATCGGCTAACGCTAGCTTGCGTAAATAATAAAATAATCGTAGGGCAATGGATTAACCTGTTACCTTACGAATTCTTTTACTAGCCGCGCGTGACAGCAAAAGCTATTACCTACATCAACAAAGCGCCACATACGAAATATTAAAATATTATACGGTACTTGTATTTGCTACAGTGATTATAAAAATTCGAAAGAGTATTAAAGGGGGTGAATTAAATTTCGCTCTGCAAGTATTCGTCCTATTCTGTGACTCGTGGTTTTGTGGCACGAGTTAAGCGTTTAAAAACTGCTGTATGTTAAGCGTTTAAAATAAGGGCTCGGTATGAGGGGGAAATGGTTCAATATTGGGGGAAGGGAAGAACTCATTACCAGGGAAGGAGGGTCTTATGCTAGAGGGTTTAATATTATGAGTATGAAGCCTAATATAAGGAGAGGAAGGTTCGATATCAGATGGGAGGCTCGATATAAGACCGAAAGGAGGAATATCAGATTAGAAGCCGTAACACCGGATGCGAAATTGGAAAGATTCGTTATGAAGAAAGGAGCGCTCAATTCTGGGACAAGACGACGGTCCAGTATCATGATTTCTAAAATCTAACATCAAAGACAAAAGACCTGATATACGATTCGAAGTATAAGATTGAAAGGAGTAATACCAGATGAGAAAACAAAATAGTAGATGAGCAAGACCTAGTATCAGAAAAGGAACACCAAGTATTGGAATACAAGAATCTAGTACCAGGAGAGAAAAACTTAATGCTGGATGGAAAGGCCCAATATCAAATGGAAATCATCAGTGTGGCGGCTCTCCTGCACCTACCACTAGAGGGACATACGAAATAGGACTTTCTCGAAAGCACTCGCTCCAACTACCTCGTCCATATATATATATACCGCCTTTAACTTTCCCTCCAATATCCCAACGTCTAAGGCAGGGCCTGCTAGGTAGCCGCACTGATGAGTCCACTAGCAGGCCCAGGACGAAACGCAACACCCTTCCTTTTTCCTATCCTATCCCCTCTCTACAGCTCAACAATCAGTTTTAACTGAGATGGGCCAATAATGGGTCGAGTGGCCTAAGATCACACGAGAAGGTCCATTATAAGATTGAAAAGAGCAATACCAGAGGAGAAAACAAAATAGTAGATAAGCAAGACCTGGTATCAGGAAAGGAACACCAAGTATTGGAATACAAGAATCTAGTACCAGGAGAGAAAGACTTAATGCTGGATGTAAAGGCCCAATACCAAATGGAAATGATCACTTTCAACTGAGATGGGCCAATAATGGATGGAGTGGCTTAAGATCACACGAGAACGTCCATTATAAGATTGAAAAGAGTATTACCAGACGGGAAAACAAAGTAGTAGATGAGCAAGACCAAGTATCAGAAACGGAACACCAAGTATTGGAATACAAGATTCTAGTACCAGGAGAGAAAGACTTAATGCTGGATGGAAAGGCCCAATACCAAATGGAAATCATCAGTTTCAGTTGAGATGGGCCAATAATGGATGGAATGGCCTAAGATCACACGAGAAGGTCCATTATAAGATTGAAAAGAGCAATACCAGAGGAGAAAACAAAATAGTAGATGAGCAAGACCTAGTATCAGAAAAGGAACACCAAGTATTGGAATACAAGATTCTAGTACCAGGAGAGAAAGACTTAATGCTGGATTGGGAGGCCCAATACCAAATGGAAATCATCAGTTTCAATGTAGATGGGCCAATAATGGATGGAATGGCCTAGGTCCACATGAGAAGGTCCATTATAAGATTGAAAGGAGTAATACCAGAGGAGAAAACAAAATAGTAAATTGGCAAGACCTAGTATCAGAAAAGGAACACCAAGTATTGGAATACAAGAATCTAGTACCAGGAGAGAAAGACTTAATGTTGGATGGAAAGGCCCAATACTAAATGGAAATCATCAGTTTCAGTTGAGATGGGCCAATAATGGATGGAATGGCCTAGGACCACATGAGAAGGTCCATTATAAGATTGAAAGGAGTAATACCAGAGGAGAAAACAAAATAGTAAATGGGCAAGACCTAGTATCAGAAAAGGAACACCAAGTATTGGAATACAAGATTCTAGTACCAAGAGAGAAAGACTTAATGCTGGATGGAAAGGCCCAATACCAAATGGAAATCATCAGTTTCAACTGAGATGGGCCAATAATGGATGGAGTGGCCTAAAACCATACGAGAAGGACCATTATAAGAGTGAAAAGAGCAATACCAGACGAGAAAACAAAATAGTAGATGAGCAAGACCTAGTATCAGAAAAGGAACACCAAGTATTGGAATACAAGAATCTAGTACCAAGAGAGAAAGACTTAATGCTGGATGGAAAGGCCCAATACCAAATGGAAATCATCAGTTTCAACTGAGATGGGCCAATAATGGATGGAATGGCCTAAGATCACACGAGAAGGTCCATTATAAGATTGAAAAGAGCAATACCAGAGGAGAAAACAAAATAGTAGATGAGCAAGACCTAGTATCAGAAAAGGAACACCAAGTATTGGAATACAAGATTCTAGTACTAGGAGAGAAAGACTTAATGCTGGATGGAAAGGCCCAATACCAAATGGAAATCATCAGTTTCAGCTGAGATGGGCCAATAATGGATGGAGTGGCTTAAGATCACACGAGAAGGTCCATTATAAGATTGAAAGGAGTAATATCAGATGGGAAGATTTAATAGTAGGTCGGAAAGAATAATATATCAGAAAAGGAGAGCTCAATATTGGAACAGGAGGATCCAGCATCGTGAACTGCTAACTTAACCCTTTGCGGACAAGCGTCAGCAAATAGCCACTGAAACTTTTTCGATTCTCTGGATAAATGGCGATGTTCAAAGCAAGAAACTTGGATTAGTTGTAATAGCCACTGTTGGTAATGATTGAGCGAAAATTCGTTAAGCGTTATTAAATTTTCTCCCTGATGGATTAAGTGGAAATTTGTTAAGTGTTATTTTTACTCGGAAAGGGTTAATATTAGGGGCAGAATATCTAATATACGATCGAAAGGCCCAATATAAGATTGGAAGGTCTAATACGAGATTGGGTGGTTCAATGTAAGATCGAAAGGAGCAGTAATTGATGAAGAAGGCCCAATATCAGGAAAGGAGCGCGAAATATTGGGACTGAAGGGTCTACTATCAGAAAAGAGAGACCCAATAGTAGATGGAAAGGTCTAATACTAAATGGAAATCCTCAATTCTATCTGAAATGGTTTAATACCAAATGGGATAGTAATGATACACGAGAAAATCTAATACAAATTTGTAAGAAGTAATATCAAATAGGAAAATTCAATACCAGATAGAAAAGGTTTGGTATCAGAAAGAGGGAGTCCACTATTGGGACAGAAGAATTCATTATCAGAAGAGGAAAACATAATACTAAATGGGAAGTCCGAATATCAAATATTAAATAAGTAATATCAGCTGAGAAAATTAAATACCGGGTTGAAAGGACTCTTTTTAAGAAAGAGGAAACCTAATAGCGTGGCAAGAGAATTCATTATCAGTGAATAAAAAACCCAATACTAAATGGAAGTCCCAATATCAATTGGTAAACTTCAATTTCAAATGAGGTCTGATTTCAATATCAGATGAAATGACGAGAAAGCTCAGTATAAGACTAAAATAAGTAATATCAGCCGAGAAAATGAAGTACCGGGTTGAAAAGACTCGGTATAAGAAAGAGGAAACCTAATAGTGAGACATGATAATTCACTATCAGAGGATAAAAAACCCAAGCCTAAATAGGAAGGCCCAACGTCGAATGGAAAGCTTTAATTTCAATAGTCATAGACAAATACTAAATGCGATGACTTAATATCACATGAGAAAGTCCAATAGAAAGTGGAAATGTCTCAGTAAACAATCGAAGAAGTATTCTTCATATATCACTATATTAATTTATGCTTCAAGCAATCAATTATTACGTTATCCGACGCTGTAACACGCAAAGTTCAATACTATTCAACGTAAAAGTTTCTTCGCATTATCTGGTTTTCGTTATCCGATTGAAACTCCATATTTCAAAAACAACGAAAGCAGACACATGAAATTCCATTTGTTCTCGAAAACCGAACAACGTGAAAAGGCTCTAAACTTTCCCCCCCCCCCCCCCCCCAAAAAAGGTAATCGCCTATCTTTCGTTCCTCCGTGCAATTTTATCTCCTTTTGCTATTTACGAACAGGTCTATTCGTACGCTTGAACTCATTGTCGCGAAGCTAACAATGTCCCCGTTATTACAGCGACCGGATCATTCGAACGAGCATCCCTTATCAATAACTGGAAACAAAACACCGCGACTCGGTTGCGGTGGTCATTTTTTTTTGCCTAGGGGGAGAGAAAATTGTTGAAAGTGGCGACACAACACGGTCGTTCGTGCTTTGTATTCAAAAGAAACTTTTCCCATTTCACCTGGAAGCAAGCAAGGGAACAGCTTTTCATACCTTTGTAGTATATGTCCCTATTCATCGTTGGACAGTTCTTCGGTCCCTGAAGAGCAAAAAGTTTCCAGACAATTATACCGGGTTATCGTGCGGTTCAAAGCTAGTGTCACGTTACCTGAATGTTGAAGTCGATGTTCGTTCGAACGGGACGATGATGAAGAGGTTGGGGCGGTCTGACATTATTCCCAAGCGGCGCGTTCGGATTCTCCTTGTCCCCTCGCATCAATTGTCGCAGCGCGAGAAGCTGCAACGAACACAACCGGGAATCGAGTGAATATCACGCCTTCCTCTTTGTCCCTCGTCTATTCCTCCTTCCTCTCCGTTTCTTCGCTTCTTTGTTTTCTTCTCCTCCTCCTCCTCCTCCTCCCCTTGCTTTTTATTTCCTTCTTTTCTTTTTTTTTACCTTTTACTCCGGTTGGATTAATAGTCTGAAAGCTCTGAAAGCTGAGGATTCTAATGGGGAGATTGTACCGATCGATTTCTTTGACTTTCGCCGGCGAAGAATATTTCTCGTTTCGAGAGCCAAAATATTTCCTTCGGCTGCTTCTCTGCATCGTGATTGTACAGTAGGTATAGTAGTATAGCAGTGGATTGCATAGGTAGACTGGATTTTGAAGCGTTTGTTGGAAATTTGAATTTGTGAAACGATGCAGAATACGTATATATTGTGTAACAATATATTGTACAAGAACTCCAATTAAATAAAACTCGGGTTATAGTGGGTTAGAAGTATGTTTTGAAGAAGAGGTTCATTTAGTACGGATTATCTAAAAATTCGTGGATGGTTTGCTCTCAAGTATAATTATCACGATTAATACCAGTAACCGAAGATTTATTATAATAGACGGACTATTTTTAACTAATTTTATGTAGCGTAGATATCCCAATCACTATAGATAGTGTTCCTATAATTGTCACTTGAATTACTTTATTTAATAGCGAACGAATGTACGAAGAATCGAGGCTAAAAAAATTCCAATACTAAATTTGGATTTCATTTTTATGTAACAACACGTGGACATTGCATATAGGTTTATATTTAATATTTATTAATAAATATTAGAAGGCGAATGCAATGGTTCGAGCATAAAAACGCGACTAATGTACCGTAAGTGGAAAGTATGGAAATTTTATGATTTATCTTCTATTTGTCATGCAAACCGAGTTGCTAATATATGTAAAGATCATTTCCATTTAAGTGACAACTTTTCAAACGACAGTAATGGGGAAAATATATAACTTTATTATATATTTTCAATGAATCAGTAATTAGTACATCATATTCAACATACAGAAGGAATCGTCATAAATAAAAGAGATGTTAAACAATTCTGAACGATTATTAGATTAAATAGCTTCTAAAATAATTCAAC
The DNA here is from genome assembly GCA_028830335.1 of Eucera pruinosa. NCBI lineage: Eukaryota > Metazoa > Arthropoda > Insecta > Hymenoptera > Apidae > Eucera > Eucera pruinosa. The sequence continues at coordinate 7,076,137 of JAMYCR010000014.1, read as the reverse complement.
GAAGTTGCTTAAAGCGATAAGCTTAAAGTGTCATTAATTGGGACATCTATCATAGAGTGTTTTAGGGCTCGACTGATTATGAGAACAATAGTAAATTAATAACGTTATCCATGATTATAATAGCCGAATTCTACTGTATAACGAAACTTATTCTTAATCTTAACCCTTTGCGGACGAGCGTCGACAAATAGTCGCCCAATCATTTTTTGGCTTTCCGAAGCCATGCCGACTTTTAAAGCACGGAACTTAATGCAATGAATACTTAACGTAATAATAAACATTCGAAATCGTTGGAAATTAAATGGTTTCGAACTGAAAAGCGTGAAAACTCAAAGTCGTGGAATTCAAAACTAATGTACTCTCACAAGTGTTATTACTTCTCGTCCGCAAAGGGTTAATCTTCGTAAGTAAACACTTCGTAACGCCTGTCGATGTGTACCAATATTTTCACCAACCAACGTCGTTTATATTTTCCACTGCTAAACAAGCGAAGACAAAGTCACGTAAGTTCATTCGTTGGCGAAATTATCGAAGGGCGAAGACGACGTAAATGCGACACGTTCTTTAGCGTCTTTGTGCTATGTAATGACTTAATGGGCCAAACAGAGTCCGCGTGAAAGCTAATAGGTATAACAGAACGCCCATTATAGATATCGATTTATTGATTCCTCAATTTTGAGAAACAACGGCACACAGTGACGAGTATACAGCGGAGTTCTTGTTCTTGTCGCTTTTGCATTCTGCTCTTACAAGACGACCTTTTGCTCGTAACAGCTTAATAGCTTGAAAGTTAAGGCCTTCGATGGCTGCATCTAGAACGTCTGTTACAGATATCGACTCCCCTTGACTTTTGATAGGAATAGTTCGCAACAACTGCTCCTCGTTGTTGCCGTATTTTAAACTTCCACTTAGCCTCCTTTGGCTAAATAGTCACGTGAGCAAACTTACTTAAAATTTACGATTTGTTAGCAAATTTCCAAGTTCATTTTCATTCACGATTAACACTTAATGCACGTCAAGAGGTACTTCTGCGTTTCCCAATATTTGTTTTCATCGAATAATTTAGCGAGTAATTTTTAATCGATATTTTCTGTACGAGTTTATAGAATTAAACGAAATGGGAAATATTTTGGTAAAGAAACGAGTCTCGAAGCAATGTTAAAATAAACGTGTTTCGTAGCGTACTCGTATAAGTAAATGTTTCGTATTGGATTAAACAGTGCGATATAATTCCGCGGAATGCTGCAATATCGAAAAATTTAAATTAAATATTATTTCAGTGAATTATCTCCCTTCGTGGTTTACGTTTCAAAAATGGGCTTCGTAGTTTAAGAGTTAAGTCGAGCTAAGTAAATTCGTACTTATATTAGGTTGACGCATATGAAACCTCATTTTTCCGTAGTCTGAGATTATTAAGAAATAAAAGCTTCCAAAACACGAAAAATAAACAAATCTAGAATCAAAGCTAGAATCAAAACAATGCTACGAAAATACCAAATGTATTATATAAACGCCAAAAATAATGACTAACGTTAAAGCAGCTAATATTTAACAGGCGCGTTTAATTATTCCTTAATATTCGTTAATTGCATAGACTGGAAAAGAAATCCGTAAAATAGTAGAAAGAGATAGAGGGAGAAAAAAAACAGGGGGGAGAATAATTCGTGTGATGTACGCAAATTACTTTGAAAAACATACCGGAGGCTAATAATCGGGGAAGCTGACATCATGGGACGCTCTTTTCGCTTTAATGGAGATCCGGGTGGCGGGATAAGCTTTAGAATATTCGATACACCGTGTGTGCACCGGTGGTTTCCTCGTTGGATTTTTTTTTTTCGGGGTAACGAGCAGCACATTGCGTGCGTGTGTGTTCCACCGTGTGTTTGTGTGTCGGTTATTTTGCATCCCTTTGATGTCGTCCCCCGGCTAACTTGCACCGAAAAATACTAGCCACGGAATCTCGACGCTCCTCGCTTTAGCAAGTATAATTCTTCGCACGCCACACAGCCGCTGTCCCCGTTAAATTTATTAAAATGCATCGTGCCACCCGGTATACGTAAATCATCCCGCGAAAGTGGCTGTTAAATCATCGATCAACCCGCCCTTTCCAACCCTCTTCACGCCACGCGAATAAATTAGCTCGCAAACTTTCAACCTGGAATTTCCAATCATTGAATTTTTGCCTTTTTTATTTTCTATTTTTTTTTTTTTTAGTAGCTACCACCGTGGCTTTTGGTGAATTTTTAATACATTCTGCGTCAAGGGTTTTAATTTCTTTTACTGGAAACAAGTTGACGTGCATAATTTCACGATTTACCGGTGAATACGTGCGAATAGTTTGCCGATTTTATGTATTGAGTTTTTGGCAAGTTCGTCGGGATACTTTAGAGATACTAAAGGGTAATATATCTACATTAATATTTTGTTAAATAATTTTGCGTGTAGTTATTTGCTATTTGATAATTGTGCGATTATCAGAAAGTTTTATAATAAGCTTTCCCTTTTCTAGGCTCTTAATTTATTCGATTTCTCGCCGTTAATAAAATTTCACAAACGTTACGATAAATAATAATAGTAGAATATTTTGGATAACGATTAACAATTCTTCCTATCTTATCACTGAAATATTAGATTGTTTAATGTTGTCCAGTGAACAAAATTGCCTTTGCTTTTAACTGTGTATCGTCCATTAATTATTAGATTTTAAGTGGCCTAAGTAGGAACAATATTTGATCACGTTAAAATTGCTATCATTTAACTAAAGCTTGTAAAAAAATAATCCATTACTGGTTCACTAATTACACGATAGAAGTGAATATTATCGAAGATGCTACGAATTTTCTAAACAACCCAATAATGGCATTAAATCTACTTTTAGTACATTTATTTAATCGCTATGTACCAGTGGATTATTTATTATTATAGTAGCTTATGCAAGTATCGTAACTTGTAAGACTGTTACAGGTTTACCATCCGTTAGAATTGATTCACAAAGGCAAAGCTATTTATGTGTAACGATGAAACTTACTTGACATTGTATAACGATGCACAATGCAGCCACTCAATATCTATCAGTGCAGAGTGAATGATAAAATTTTTATACGCTTCGCTGCTAAACTCAATAACCGTAGTTTCTTCAATTATTATAATTTGCACGTGGTTATTAACGTTTTAATTATCAGCTACATTATTAACCAACGTCGAAGTTTCGTTTACCTAAATTAGGGCGCACTGCTGCCTTTAACAGCTTTCTGCAAGATTAATACAATCAACGCCATCCTATTAGGCTTATTTTATAGACAACATTATTATAGAAAACAGCCAATACGCTGGTTCAACCTAAAAATTATTTGTTCACGAAAACCAATCCTTACAAATTAAGCGAAAAAGGAATTAACTAAAATCTAATAATAGCTTCTGTGATAAAAATTCGTAAGCACTAACCGTTTCTTTGACAATGAAAAATTAGCCAACAATTTGCTAAAAATATACGTATTTGTTTTCTGTAACACAACATTATTTCTATTACAATTTATACTCGCTCCACCATAACTAATTATGCGAAATATACAAATATTTATGTTTGTACTGCTTTTATATTAATAGAAGTCATCCCCCATATTTGCACTGAAACGTTTTTAATGTTAGAATGGCGTAGCGAAAGTGTTAAAGTAAACAAAATCGTAAATACAATTATGAGGCAAGTAGTATAGGTACGCTATTTGTCAGCCAAGTCAAGTAAGGCAGCATTAGTCGGACGAGTAGAATAGGACCGTGTTGGTTAGACATATTTTAAGTAGAACAGATCAATGATTCTCTAATTATGGAACGCGAGATAATTTTAGGTGACGTCGCATTAAGCATTATTATTAGACAGCGGATATTTATGCAAATTCGTATCTTCATAAATACACTAAAGCAAATGGTACAGTTGCACTCCTTACTTATTATAATCTATAGCTTGCATTGGATATTTTGTGTCATTTTATGCGTCACATGTATTCTTTCCTTTTCTGCAAATATAAATTTCCTACAATTGCATAAACATTCGCTCATCATAATAATATTATTATATTAATTATATATTAATATTATTAATATTAATTATATCATCCAAACGTCCAATTATTATAATGGACAGCATATATTCGTAAATTTAATTAACCATAACTAAATTCGTCATTCCAAATTCTGTTCCTACTTCTCTTTGTAATATATCAACGAAGAAAATATATGATAGTCTCGGGCAGCAACAAGAATTTAAATTCATCCGTGGGAGAAATGGAAAACTGTTTTTGAACGTAATTGGATATTATCTTGTTAATGAAAGTTATAAAGAAAAAGAATAATGGTCGTAAATCAAATTCTTCTCTTTTTATTCGTAATATTTGATGTTAAAAAAGGACGCCCCTTTTAAGTTGCAAGAGTTTCGATGATCTTCTGAGATACATAAGTTTTAATTATTTTGAGTTACGACATAATTATCGCCCTTTAGTGGTGTAATTATGAAGGCATAAATACATGAGATTTTTATCATCGATAGAAGAATGTTTCTACAACGCTAATAATTAGAGTGCGGATTTTTATGCAAATTTCTATTTCTATTAACAAAATTACTAAAATTAAATCTAAATTGGCGGTTGTTTTACCATCAAAGTACAATAATTTGTACTTTATCTTTAATATTATGTACATTTTAATGTATTACACGCGTTCTGCGTCCTTTTGCATATTTCAATCTCCCATAATTATATTAAAATCCGCAATCCGCTCATAATGCTAACCAAAACATCGCGATTTCTAAATTGCCTCTCTTTTTAAGTAAAAAGTGTGATTTGTAAATTTAAGTTACAATTTTTCTGCTAATAGTACTTTCTCTCAAAATACTTGACAATTTTTTTTAAATGAAAAATTATGAGATTGTATTAAGTACAATAGAATCTGAAACACCACAGCTGGATTGAGTAGAACAAGGTAACATTGGTCATACACGCGATCAGTCCCGCGAGAAAACGATTCTAAACCAAACGCGTATCGATGTACTTTCACTTTATCGCGATATCTTTTTTATTCCACGTATCTGCTGTGCGATCTAATACTCGATCGACATTATCAGCCGTATAAAGAACTTTATATACCCGGAGGCAGAAAAATTAAACTCCTATATAGTGTGGAGATATTAATTCCACTTTAAAACGTACGATTCGTTGTTCGACGTACAAAGCGGCGTTTCCGCCGGAAGTCAATAGACCCGACTCCATTATTCGACCGTTCGAGACGTTGTTTGCGCGCGCGCGCGCGCGCGTTTTTTTTTTTCTTTTTTTCTTTTTCAAAAGCCCGTTTCCACGGACGAATTTCTCGAAGATAATACGCGACCCATCGATTCCCGATTCGCGCACAGCCCCGGTAATATTAAAATACGAAACAGACGTCGAAACGCACACGCCGGAACACGTACCGAACACGCGCGTACGTGAAGAGGTGTTCCGTTTTCGGTTTCCGCGATTTTCCCAGAGACAGACGGCGCTGGAAATCGCGAACGCCGTAAACGATCCATTTGGCTGATTGATCCGCCCCGCCGGATATTCATTATTTCGCGAATGAAAACGCCATTCGTTGCCGGGACGTTTTGAAAAATTATGCACCGAGATATGCAATAGAGATCCGGCTGCCGTTTCGCTGCCAGATGAAAATGGCCGACCGCGGATGCAGCAAATGGCGCACGAACTCGCTCGAAGATTCTTTCGGAATAGAGCGGACGCGCCGGTAAATATATACACGGCGATGCATGCACGTTAAACGAAAAAACGAGTAACCATATGCCAGGGTAGATGTTGCGAGTGTTGGTTTTATATGCATACGTATGAATGATGTTAAATGAGTATGAATGTTTCGTCCAGAACTATGCAGTCTATGGTAAAAAAATGAGATGCGTGAGAGTCCTATCCATTGTGTACGTTATTATGATGAATTTCCGTTTGAAAAAGAGTCAGTCGTTATCGAGAAAGCAAAGAGAGTACATAGAGTGAGAGATCGAGTCCGCAGTGAGATAAAGAGAGAACTAAAGAGCGAGATAGAGACAGTTATACTAAATGTGTTATATCATTATTTCACCTGATTAAACCATTATATTTAGTATTTAATAATAAATATACTAAATTGTATCGTCTAACAAAATTGAAGCAGTATCATTCTACCCAACGATGTAACAATCGCTGCCACTTAAAAAGTAACTTTATTTAACTATTTTAGAAATTATTCAACAACATAAAAATCGTTCCAGTTTGAAACGTTTGTCATGTAAATAATTGGATCTCTTATCTTAACGTGATCGAATAATAATTTTGCAACCTTGTTTAAATATTTTCCGATTTATTGAGTGGCCGTGTCTTTGGTTAAAATATTTCTATTTATCTTTACTTATCTTTAATTAAGAGAAATAAAACGATCGTGGTGTTCATTGATAGCCTACGCGACAGTGAACGCGTTTAAAAAGCCACGTTCGAGCTCGCCTTCCTTATCAATCTCTCTCTAATCTTCGAATTTTCTAATCAAGCCTACTTAAGTTAACTTAATTCTTAACGCAACTGCCGGCGCCATAATCGAATGGAAAAGGCGGGGGAAAAAATAGTGCGGCATCATGACACCGTCCATTAAAGCACCGTGCGCCTCGCTCGATTAATCGACGGAACCCCGATCTTTATTTCATTATTCGCCAAAACGTAATTTGCCAAAGCGTATCGCGTTTCTTCCGCCGAAAATGGAAGAAAGCCGAAAACAACAACAAAAAAAAAAGAAAGAAAGACCGGGGAAAGAAAAAAACGCATTAAGACATCAAAGCGTGATCTCGAAGACGATAAAGGAGCCACGTAAACCAATTTTCACGGGCGGTGTGCGTGTTACGTGCTCGCGAGATTACGCTCGCCATTGGCCACGCGAAATCGTTAAAAGAACATCAGAAACTACTTTCGTGCGTGAGCTACCGCGATTCTTCAAATCGTCCTCGAGCACGACCCCCGTCACTGGCAGCCACGGAAACGAAATAAAGTTCTAGATCCCAGAACGATAGCCGGCCTTTCAATCGTTGCGAAACAGGAAAGAATAATAAAGGAGGAGACTGAGAATAGGAAGAAGGTGTGACCGCGAGACGCCGTAAAGTATGGATGATGCTTCGAATAGTCCGATAGGTAATAAATAGTGGGATACTTATGCGCGAAAAGAGAGCAACGTCCGTATAATACGTGAAAATTATTACGCAACATTTAATTTCGTTGAAGACTTTTATACGTAAAATTGATTACTTTGCTGCTTCTTCATTGGAACATTATCTTCTACGATAATTAATGTAGAATTTCTTTTACGCGACCGAACTGCAAAACTCACTCCATATATTCTGTATATTTTTGTACGTCTAAATTTCCCGTAAATACGTAAAAGTTTGCCGTCCATCGATGAACGAAACATATTAAAAAAATATCCTTTAATCGTTGCTGAATATTTGCAAATTTCAGAGGCGTCCCAAAACGTAACATTGTTCTATAATCTAAATTTTAAGTACATAACCGATCCGTCGGATAACCAGTATTCGATATAATCGTCGTTCTATCGTAAATAAATTTTCGATAAATAAAATCGAAGATTTCGCGAGCACCCCGGAGTTTCTTTAATTCGTGTCGATCTAACTTCGCTCCGTCGGTTGAACAAACAACCAATCAAGCGTTTGCACCACTCCAGGGTTATTGTAAGATCCCGAAGCACCTATTCACCGCCGAATGCTCCGACAATCGTTCTAGAGAAGCTAAATCTCCTCCGGGCAACTCGAAACCGGTCATCGAACAGTCGCAAACAACCGCTTATTCGTAGTCATAGAGGAGCAAAGATCAGCAGAAACTGCATAACTACCTATATACAGTGCTGTAAAGTTGATTGGATCAAGGTAATTTCCCGTAAGAGGATGCTGATCAATATCCAGCAGCTGTTCCGTGTTTCGCATTAAGTTCTAAACGGTACGCGCGACCTATAATATCATAGAACATAATAACTGCACAAAAGTCAAGCCGGAGAATGCATTTAAATTGCAAATATTGTCGTAGCTCACGTGTTAGCGCGAAATTAGATAGCGAAAGAAAATGAATAATTAACGATAATCAAGTAAGCGGATCCGATCTAAAGACGCAGCGTCTTTGAAATTAGATCAGTTTCAAATTAATCGGATGCAGGAATCGGAATGCTCTACGATTAATGTCCCAAATTGATCTTAACTTCCGAACATTATTCTATTTATACTCGCCAGCGAAACGCTGCCAGAAGTTTCCGGTCGAAGTGTAATTTTATTCTATTACCAGGTGAAATATGTTATCCGTCAAAGTACTGAGTTCTCCGGAAAGTTCGCGCCGCGTTATATTTATATCGTATTTCGCAACGTTTTTGACATGCCCAATTAGATCTGAATGTACCTTAATTTAATTGTTCGAGTTCGGTTTCAGAAAGTTCTTTGGGATAGCAAAACGCTTCTATTGTAACTACGAAGTTAACTATAAAAATATAAACACAATCGCGTAAAAGCTTTCGTAAACAGTAGGCACTTCGAAATTTTTTCAACGTCGATTCTGCGGTTAAAAGTATCTGCGAAAATTCCAAGATTTATATAAAATTGGCGAGAAAAAGCATCTCTGATTTTTCTCACAACATTCTATGCTATAGATCACAGAAAATGGAGATTAAACTGCAACATATACTGTTAATTAAATATTTATATTATGTACATATTAAATATATTAAATATTCCGCCTGTAACTTCTCTAATAATAGAGTGGGGGTTTGAAACTTACTCGAAAATGTTTGGAAGACCTACAGTTACTCACAAAATTGAGCGTACACCTTGAAACTCAATGAAAAAGATGGCTAAAAAATGGTTAATTTTCAGCGTACTCAAACTATTAACCCGATTGAACATATCTTGGAAAAATTGAAATCCAAAATGATAAATTATACTTTTACGGATAGAGAAGATTTCGAAATGAAATTAGAAGAAGAATAGGACAATATTTCACCTTCTCTATGCAAAATTAATTAATTCTATGCCATGAATATTAAAGGTGGTTAACAAAATAGTAATCTACACGTATCATATGTATAATAACAATTTTGTATCAGCAAAAAAGTTATACTTTTACATTTCTCATTAAGTACATATAATTTTATCTCAACAATTTTGTACGTACTGTCTATCAGAATACGCGAAATATATTGAGTTTCTACTTTTCAACATGCGTGTGTATATTTACTTTTTAGTTATTTTTCATCGGCAACATAGGTGTACGCTCAATTTTGTAACTGTATTTATTAACACGCCCGCAAACTGAATTTCGTTTAGCGCTACTCTTGCAATGCTTATTCAACGATACCTTTTCAATAGAAAATCGGCACGAACTTTCCAAACAGCCCAATATCGTATCTTATTAACCCTTTCCGGACGGATGGCGGCAAATAGCCACTCTATTTTTGCAACTATCAACGCCTATCAATATTTAAGCCTAGGATTTAAACTAATTCCATTAATATAATACTTGGCTTCGTAATTAGGGAAACGTTTCTTCTCGTTTATGTAACTGTGGCGGCTCTCCTGCACCCACCACTAGAGGGACATACGAAATAGGCTTTCTCGAAAGTACTCGCTCCAACTACCTCGTCCATATATATACCGCCTTTAACCTTCTTTCCAATATCCCAAGTCTAAGGCAGGGCCTGCTAGGTAGCCTTACTGATGAGTCCACTAGCAGGCCCGGGACAAAACGCAACACCCTTCCTTTTTCCTATCCTATCCCCTCTCTACAGTTCCACATAACATAATCATTAACACTAGGTTTACGGAACTTGTCACGTTGACGCGTTTCAGATTTCATACCAAAAATTATAGTCACCATAAATATTACTTTTCAGTACTTTACGTTAACTTTAACACAATGATACGAATTTATGTATTCCACGTGATTCTCTTCATCCTCAACCTTCCACGTTCGAATATTTATATGCGGTATACGTAGTTTTCCGGAAGCTTGTCAAATTATGCACGTAATATCCGTAAACCTAGTGTTAATACCGAATACCGAAACTACTGCGTTTAAACGTTTCCGTCCGCAAAGAGTTGAATTATTCCAACGGTTAACTCGACTAATTTCTAAGACGCGACGGAAATGTTTAGAAGCTACTTTATAATATTTCGAGAGGTACTCTCACCTGCTGCTTCGTGATGTATATCGGCTTATTCAGGATGATCCACGTGGTGGTCTCGTGGCAGGCCGGCATCGTGGTGGAGCCGTCGTACGTCATGTAATATTTCGTGTCCGGCAGCAGTTCCCGCACCACGAAACGGTTAATCTCCATCGCTTGGCCTGCGTGCAATCGGTTCGATCGATAACCTGACGATCCGACAGCAACCGTGACGCGCATACGTACCCCAATTAGCCTCCGCGTTCTTCAACATGCGCCTCTAACACCCTCCCCCCCTCCTTCCCGTGTTACACTCTTATCTTACGTGTCGTTAATGGCCGAGAGAACGGTGTAAGACTCCTACCCTCAAGACTTTTCGTCTGAACACGATTTTACCACCAGAGATTTACGCTTATGTACGTATGCGTTGCTGCACAGACGAACTACAGAATAGACCTATCCGTTCAACGTATCTTTCTCTCGCATGATTACTACCTTTTCGATTGTCCAAAATGTATAAATTTTGCAGTTTCTTTTACATTTTAATTGTTAAAGTACTTTAGAAGTGTTTAGGAGGGGTTTTTATTTGTGCAATGAATAACGAAAGAAAAACTTGACCAATCTTATTATAGTAATCTGCCTGTAAAAATCCTGTGATTAATATTATAGTTTTTACGAAATAGTTCATGATTGGGATAGTTTTTCTCTCGTTGTATTGAACTTTGGGAAGTGTTTTTCTTTTGTAATAATTGCAGTGAAATAACTGTAGAATAACGATTTATCCTCGAGTTTAATTGAAACTATTTCGATCTCCAACCGAGTTCCTTTTATTCTGAGGGCTTTTTTAAGTTCTCTATTTTGTTTCTGATTTTGAACTTAAGTCTGAAATTGAAATTTGAAATTGCGAAGGGGTTTTCGGAATTATTTTAAAAACAAGTTGCTTCCAGTTTGGAACTAAACGATTTCCTTCCGTTTGGATATCGTCAAAGTTAGGTTTTAAAACGTATTCGTCATATTCAGCGAGACTTTCTTCTTTTTTTTATTCTACTTGTCCCTACCTTTTTTAGTTTTCATCGATTGAAATTTAATTCCGCGAGCAAAGAAGTTTCTGATTAAGGGACAATCCAATTACCGGGTTAAAGTTTGAAGTACCAAATGTTTCAGATCGAGAACTAATTATGCAAATGGCGTGTGCCATCGTTCCCCATCGAAACTTTGTTCAAACAATCGATGGAAAATCTTCAATCGAGGTCGACGCCTCGTATCGTTCACCTCGTTAAATTTTATTTATTTAATTAGCCGGATACGTCTGCCGAAAAGAGAGACTCCGCCTCTCTCTATCTCGTCCCTTTTATTTTCAACATTGTATCGCTGTTTTCTTTTGGCGTGTCCCCATCGAGAAATAATCCCTTCTCTCGGCCAATCAAAACCAATTGCTCGCAATTAATTTCGCCGTCATGAAAACGGCAACTTAAAAGCCGCGGTCGCGCAAGGAACGGTTTCAATTGAAATTGCAAAGTGGAATTTAATATTCGAAATCTTTTACCTTATTAACGTTCAATTTAATACTCAAAGAGTTCTGCCTTCTCTTTGCGCAGATTTTTTTTCCTCATCCTATTTTTAAGCCGTATTTAGTCGAATCGGTTTTACACGGAATCGGAATAAATTCCGTTTTCATATTCAACCGGTTATACGGAATATTTATATGAGGAGGCGAAAATAGAGATCTAATAAAAGCGGAAGGTCGATAGAGACTTTCTATTTTACGTAGTTTGCGGTTATAAATAAGCGAACCGTATTCTTTTTGTTTTAATGGTATACTTGTATACTTGATCCTCGACTGATAAACTGAGATTAAAATAGAATATTGCAAGCGCTTTATTTTATGTATTTATTAGGTTTTATAGTGTAGCGTAAATTCTCTTGTGGAAGAATTATCAACCTTAGAACGTAAATGTTCGCCATTTTTGCTACTAACGAAATTTATGGCACCTGTTGATATGCTTCTTCGTAGCTAAATTTTTAATCCGAACAAACGTTTAAGTGTATTTTCCAATAAATATGTATATTTTATCAGCAAGATTTTTAATATTTCCAATATTGTGACACAACAAAGAAGCAAAATTTGGAAACTCGTAAGTCTGCTACCGAATTATAGAATTATGAAGTTTTTAAGAAATTGACATGCAACGAAGTTACGTTAATCTAAGCATAATTTGATATTTCGTAAGGTCTATAGTGCATTGATATTTATAATGTATTCGGTTGAAGATTAAATTTCGTTGAGATATTCTCTATAAGATATTCTTGAAATGGTTTGATTAAAATTCTTAAATATATGTTTAATATTATCAAACAATCTCTTCTAGATAACGTAATAAAAGTTTAATGATTTTCAAATAAATCTACAACTTGTATATGAGAATCATAAAGGAAGAACTTGATAAGTCACATTTTCGTAACTTCAGAGAAGAACAATTTTAAAGTTCAGTACATCCTAAATCAGTGCCATATTTATAAAACTATTTTGGTATTTGGTTAATAAAACTTTTACAGAATAACTTAATGCAATAGGTTCTCTAACAATCTTTTATTCAACTTAGACAAGAACATAAAATTACGCACAAAATGCAACGAAAATAAAACAGTTTATATTCTCTATCAAATAAAAAGGAGAAAAATCATGTAAATAGAGTTAATATCATCAGAATAAAGAATCGAAACGATGTAGTAATATTAATAATAATGCAAATAATAATAATGAAGTTTAGTACCAATTATTTATTATTTTGTTATTTCCTTTATCGTAGATTTAGTTCATTATTAAACATTAAAATATCTCGTCAAGTTATTTTCCAGTACATGTACTACCATATAAAAATACTTAAATCTCAAAATCTATCGATAATTTCCCCCTTTCGTTTAATACGATTAAAGTATCCCACGTTAACTACCAAACGACATCGAAAACGGAAACGCGAAAGAAATGCACTTATCAAGTTCTTCCCCCTCCGCTCTTCCTATACAAAAATCCATATTTATCGCATGCGAGTTTCATCTCTTAAAACCGAATACTTCACGATTGAATTCCGCCTGGAAAATCGAATAATCTCTCAGCCCTACTAAAATCAAGCTAAATTCTCTCGAAACTGAAATTGCGTTCGCCGTTCCAATTTCATTCCCGATATTTTACTTTTTTAAATTCCCCGCTATCACTTCGGGTGTATCCCTGTTAATTAAGACATCGCGCAAACGAGAAAGAGTGCGGTATGCATAGAGACGCATGAAGCGTATCGAGAAGTTCGATCAAACACATTTCAAGCGCGCCCGAATGAATATATCGCGAGCCGAGCACAGCGTGGAAACTCGATTTCCTCGAGAAATTCGAGTCCGGCTGGGTGTATTAAATTACTGTCGGTCTCACCTCCGTATCTGATCTTATCCAGCTGTTCGGTGAATATTCGCAGCTCCGGGTTCGAGAGGTCTCCAACCTGAAAGGCAACCGAGCACAGGGCCCCGTGTATCTATCGCGTATCGCTTACTCCAATCGCTCTTCGTCTGATCTTTCACGAGTGGAAAATAACGCCTGCCAGACAGAGAGATTAGCCATGTACCTGGAGAAGAAGGGACACAGCCACTATCCCCTGCGCCCGATGCAACGCGTCTGAGAAGTTGTTGTACAGCTGCGAGTTGAAGCCGAATATCTGCAGCTATTTGCAACAAACGGAAAGCAGGCGAAATTGAATTACTTTTTTTGTTCACATTTGTGGTAGAATTTGCTAGCGGATAGACAGTTTATTCATTTCAATTAGCGGCGGGTCAAATTCAAAGACGTACTTATGTACTTATGAATATGTACCAATGCGTATCAATTCTCGAATAACCTGATATGGTATCGAACGAGCATCAAAGTAATTTGTAATTGATATTGGTAAAATATGTTTGATCACGTCTCGTGCAGTATCGATCCAAAAGTAATTACATGCTATTCGTGTGAATATGTTAGATTCCTAATTTACTGTTTATTGAGAAATCTTACACTGGGCACTTAGATTCTAAACTCGTTGCGAAACTTCGACGCTGTATTATTTCTGATACAATAATGCTCGTCAAAAATGAGTTGTTGTTCCTTTTAACCCTTTGCGGACGAGAAGTAACGACACTTATGGGAGTACTTTAGTTTTGAATTCCACGACTTTGAGTTTTCACGCTCTTGCGTTCAAAACCATTTCATTTCCAACGATTTCAAATGTTTATTATTACGTTAAGTATTCATTGCGTCTAGTTTCATGCTTTAAATGTCGGCATGGGTTCGGAAAGCCAAAAAATGATTAGGTGACTGTTTATCGACGCTCGTCCGCAAAGGGTTAAAGGTTCGTTTTGAAGAACGTGGGGATAAGGAGAAGGAATGGTAAGAGTTCTAGGACTAAGAGTCAGGCGTGATTCAGAGGTAATGAGTAACGGATTCAAGGGTCGGATGCGTAATTGTTTACAGAGGATGAGACAGAATTTGGAGACAACTTATCTAACTAGACGTGATACATAAAATTGCTTACTATCTAAGAACGATATCCAACAAATAATAAGATAAACATTCGTGCATCGATAAGAGAAAGGAAAGCGTATAATTGTTTAACTAATTTCATTAGCCGAAATGGAATAATTTTCTCAGTCACATAAGCGTGAATCTATGAATTAATTTACGAAAAGATCGGCGAATTTCAGTAGAAATAATAAGTATGATAAAAATGATATAATCGACAGTAGAGGATAAAATGTTAACGCATGCTTCACGATACAGATTTTGTTTGAATTAATTCGGACCTTCGTAATTATATCAAATATAATACAATTGATACGCATTAATGGTTAATTGTTTCAATACATCTCAAATCGTTTGCAAGCGTATGTTTTAATCCCATCACTAAATTCAGTTCTTAAGACCAAGAAATGGACTTGGTTAACACGTATTATTTCACGCGTTCACACGCATCGTTTCATACCGTTTATCTTCGTTATACTATCTATTTGCTTATGCATTCTTTTCCTATTGCTGTTTTTCGTTTCTCTACACTTTTCAACCATTTCACTGTCCCCTCGTTTTCTCTGCCCTCGATTACTCGTTCCAAACTATAGGCACACCTTTCTACCTTCCCGCGTTTAGAAGATGCTGGTAGCGGTGTAAATTAATGTGTGGTTTTTGGGGGGAGAGAGGTTAGTAGGATAGCGTAGCTTTTGAGTCATTTTGAAACGCCAGCTCTGCATTGCAAAAGTTTTAATTTGAACCGCGAGAAGCGACGCGAAACAGTTGCGAGTAATTTGAAGTGTGCACAGCGTTGTGGAACTTTTTGAATAGGCTCAGAAATACTAAGTAGTATAGTCAAGGTTTTGAGTAATTGCAGCCGAAAGTATGGCTAGAGTTGTAAGTAGTATGGCAAAGATTTTGATTATGGGTTTTAAATTGTGCGACCAGCATTAGATGCTTTGGAATTGTTAGCTTAGAATGTAAGTAGTATAACCACGGTTTTACAGCCACTCGTAAAAGTCTACATGCGCCTCTAAATTTCAATTGTTTCAAAGAGTACAGAAGTTTCGCTCGTTTTAACAATAGTAATTTTGAACACCAGTAGTGTGACACGGATTTTTACTCGTTTAAATCGTGGGACTGGTATTATGGAACGTTCGAGTAGTTTAAAATGTAAGTAGTATAACCAACGTTTTAACGTGCGATTAACACGTTATAGATATACATTGATATGTAAGCGATCAGGTATCTTCGACAGATCAGGCAATAAACGGTGAAATAAAAGTCGTAAACCATATTTGAACCGCTTTCTCTAATTTAAATTGTGGGATTAGCGTTATGGAACGTTTGAGTAGCTTAAAATATAAGTAGTATAACCAACGTTTTAACGTGCGATTAACACGTTATAGATATACATTGATATGTAAGCGATCAGGTATCTTCGACAGATCAGGCAATAAACGGTGAAATAAAAGTCGTAAACCATATTTGAACCGCTTTCTCTAATTTAAATTGTGGGATTAGCGTTATGGAACGTTTGAGTAGTTTAAAATATAAGTAGTATAACCAACGTTTTAACGTGCGATTAACACGTTATAGATATACATTGATATGTAAGCGATCAGGTATCTTCGACAGATCAGGCAATAAACGGTGAAATAAAAGTCGTAAACCATATTTGAACCGCTTTCTCTAATTTAAATTGTGGGATTAGCGTTATGGAACGTTTGAGTAGCTTAAAATATAAGTAGTATAACCAACGTTTTAACGTGCGATTAACACGTTATAGATATACATTGATATGTAAGCGATTAGGTATCTTCGACAGATCAGGCAATAAACGGTGAAATAAAAGTCGTAGACCATATTTGAACCGCTTTCTCTAATTTAAATTGTGGGATTAACGTTATGGAACTTTTGAGTAGCTTAAAATGTAAGTAGTATAACCAAGATTTTACAGCCACTCGCAAAAGCCTACATGCACCCGTAAATTTCAAATATTTAATAGAACACATGAGTTTCGATCATATTAACAATAATGATTTACTCATTAATTAAAATTACAGAGATTCTCAAAAAGTAACGACGTTTTTCCTATTTATTTAAAACAAAATATACGTAAACCAAAACTTCGATTTCACGAAAGATTAATTACGCGCATTAAAGTATACCTAGTCTCATAATTTGTTCAGCGTGAGTAAAATTACATTTTACGTACTTTTAGGAGCAATTTTATTTATGCAATCAATAATGCTCCATTTATAAAACATCTTCTTTTACTTACGATTTTCTATTTTACGAATTTTCACGCTATTATTATTATTCCAAAACATATAGCCTAAAATATTATTTATTATTTATTGCTCCTAATTTATGCCTTACAGCTTTGCATGGCTTTCAGTTTCCATGCGTACATTACGCTTAAACTTCTTATCGTTATTAGTTACTTAAACTTAGCATCTAATACTTGCATCTAATCCATAACAAGAAACTATAATACAATACGTAACATAACACAAATAAATCCTCTTTTCCTCTTATTTACTAACTCATCAACTATAATAACATAAAATATGCATTCTTTTTTTTTTATTTTTAATAATGACTTAAATCGCGCATTAAATAATTTTACATCTGTCACAGCGTAACACGGCTTTTGGATAATTGCAAAAACAAACTAGAGCGTTAATTACCCGTTTTCGCTTTCACGAAAAAAGTTGCGAAATAATTAATTCGCGATATAACGATAACTCGAACAATACTCGGTTAATCTTCGAAGAGTCTGTTTCACTTTGACAGAAATATGGATGCATATACCTTCGCCAGGACTTAAACAGTTTAAGTTTTCAGCTAGTTTTAAGAGGATTTCTTCTACTTTAGCCTAAAGCGGCGAAATTGTAAACTGCTGATGAATCTCAAACGGAGCAACAAAGCATCGCGTTATAAAAGGAAACGTTTCGAAACGCGAACCGAGCTTTTCCAAGCTGTCGATGATTTTTCGAACGTGCATGCACGACTCTGTGAATCGAATCGCGGATGCACGAATTAAAACGAATTGCGGGCGAATAAAGTAGCATCGCGAACGCGCATTAACCTTTCATTGTTCGACTTTATTGCGCCATCCACGACACATACGCGGCGGGTCAAATATTTTTTCGCGTTATTTGTTACAGATTATTTCCTTTTCACCGCAAACCAACGTTTTCTGACAAAGGAGTTTCATCGTTTCGATTTATTTCACCGCTCCGAGCGAATACACCGCGAAACATTTCCCCCGAAAAACAACTGAAACAAATCCAATCCTGAAAGTTCGTTTTGATATCGATTTTGCCAACGAAAGTATGATATAATAGACAATATTAGATTGTTCGAAAAGTTCGCAGCGATATCTGCGAGATATACGAAAGTAATATGTATGCAATTATTTTATCGCGTATCAGTAATTATTAAATACTAGTTACTAGTCATTAAATTAATACTATTGTGTTAGTACTAATTTGGTCACCTTTAGCCGTTAATTTTTAGTAGCTTTGTAATTTCTCTTTTTTCTTAGATCGAGTAATAAATTCGTTCGCGTTTCGTTAACCTATTAAACCGGTAATTTATTAGTCAAAATTCTTTTCGTATACAAAATTGAGCATTAATGAAAAGGAATTAATAATTGGTTAAGGGAATTTGAATTTTAAATGCAAGTGCAAGTTGCAAGGTTAAAAATGAATTCTAGGAAAGAAGAACCTAAAAAAGTCTGCAAATTTTTATAATTAAATTTCGGCAATCTATTTTACTTATCGTAGTTTATTTATTATTTTTAGAATCTATCATTTAGTATATTGTTGAGTGTAAAAATTCTTTATTGCTGAATTCTGTGTACACTTTGAGATTCTAGCAATTTTCCTCGATTTATTAGGTGCACAAATTAATTTCGTGCTTTTTCACAAAATTCCATGTGTATTTACAGAAAATCAAGTACATTTTTGACGGTCTTAATAATTTCCATATTTCAATCTCCACGTGACTTATAAATATAAATATAAATTTATATAAATTTCAGATAATTAAATATAAATTTAAATTTATATACATTTCAGATAATTAAATATAAATTTAAATTTATATACATTTCAGATAATTAAATATAAATTTAAATTTATATAAATTTCAGATAATTAAATATAAATTTCATTTTAATAAGAATGCTAATGGCTGTAAGTTAATGAAACTTTCAAAGATTTAAATACAAACGTATTGAATTAATTTGTAGGCCTAATATAATATTCCAATATTATTTTATAATACTTGAAAAAGTAACATCATCGAAAGGCGAACGAATTCATTACTCAACCTAATAATAAATTCTCACCAATCTTTGAAACGAATTTTCCCAAGTAACTTTCCTATATCTCTAATTTATTGTAATTTTAGCTGCTGAAGTTGCGTGAAAATTATAATAAATGATAATGAGGAGGTCTGTCGAACAGGAAGTGCGGAATAAAATATTTAAGTTGCGGTTTAACAATTTTCACCGACATTTCAGCGTTTGGTTTAAAATTTTATCTTATTTTCTATCCAACTCCAAGCGTTGCTCTTTAATCGTATTTAAGTGATGCATTTTATTAATGGAATTTCTTTATTTCTAAATAAATATTCATATATAATCCCCTTCGAATTTCATTAAATACTCGACAGAACTTACAACAATATATATAAAATACCAACTAGAATCTCACAATTACTTTCAAAATCATATCGATATTAAATCACTCATTAATTTTATTCGTTGTACTTAACAGGAAAAAACCCTTTCATAAATAAAAGTGCAAAACAAATTGATTCGTTTCAATTTGTCAATGCTATAATTTTGTCAATTATTAGAGTTTCAAGAAATCTTTTTAAGCCAATATTCTAGACGTATAAAACAGATATTCAATTTTTTAAAACTGTCTTTAAATTCTTTTTTCACTTTAATTCTTAACCCTTTGCACTCCAAACGTTTTTAACGATACGATATAACAATGATTCCAATATATTTTTCTGTCTCTTGTAAGAACTTAACGTGTTACGTATTTCGAAAAAGGAGAAATTATCTCCCGTTTCGAAGAAATAAAAATTAGAATTAAACATTTGAGCGATAAGTAATTTTAAGAGATTGGCACGTTTCTAGATTTATTTTCACGGATTACGCGGATACACGATATTTAAACATGAATATTGTAATCTTTATTAATCACTACGATGCTTCTAAATTCATATTTGGTGAACATTTCACACTAATTGTTTATCGTGTTGAAAGACTCGAATTTGTAAACTCTACGTGTTATACTTAAAATTGGCGGTATAAATGCGTTCAAAGGGTTAAGTAAGTTTAAACCTTAAATTGTGTTTCCAAAGCAGAGCCGACCGAGTGCAAAGGGTTAACCCTTTGCACTCGGTCGGCTCTGCTATGGAGACATTCGTAAAATGTATCAAAAGTCAAGGTTCGTGTTTTCTTTAATTCTATATTAACCAATTCAATTGCCATTTCTTCTGAAATCAAGGCAAATTTCTCAATTCCAAAATACATAACTTATTAAGTTCTCACAATAATCAGAGAAACGTGATGGAGCTGCTGTCGTGTCATACTATTAAAACTAGTTTCGAGTGCAAAGAGTTAAAATTCTTCGAACGCACGACGATTCGAAACTTTTACCCGCTAGCAACGTATATTACACTCAGAAAAAAAAGAAAAACGCTACGAATTCTTCGAACCTAATCCAATAGTTTGGTCGTTTGAAATTATCGCGTTTACGCAGCAGCGATTCGCGAAGTGGAAACAAAAAAACGACAGGGCTGGCGAAATAAACCGCGCCGTATTGCCAAAGTTTCGTAATTTTTTCAAATTCCGTGTCGGCGCAACTTTGGCCACGTCGCCGTGTAGCAGCCTGCGAACTGTTAAAAGCTATACGTTTTCGCGGCCCGCACGTATATCGCGATTCTATACCAGTAACCCAGTTCGCTAGTTCTGACCCAGTTCGAAGATTAATACTTCAAACAAGGCAGAGAAAAAAAAAAAAAAAAAATAGAGGGTGGTGGTGCTTTCACGTTAATCAGGTCCAGTTACGTGATCAAGTGAAAAAAACTCGTTCTTCTGTAATCGACGGGCATAAGATTCGAGATAGACGTTTGGATACGGTATCGGGCGAGATCGATAATTCTGGAGGGCTAGGCTTTCGATAAAACCTGATAGCTCACTCGATGCATTAGCAAAGATAAGTTGACAGAGCAAAAACCTTGATATCAGGCGAAGTTGGAGGTAATAAAGAAGCCAGTCTTATCATTAGACCGCTGATCTTCTATGCGAGTTTATACTTCTATTAACAAAATTAGAGAAATTAGATTTAAATAGAGAATTGTTTTACCTTCGAAATACAATAATTTTTAGTTTAAAAATTGTTTAAACAGCGAGTAGCTGTTTGCATATTAAATGCGCTCTGCTCCTTTTTAGATACTTGAATTTCCAATACGTGCATAAAAATCGGCAGTCTAGTCGTCATTAGTATAAAACTGAAGCTAAAGAATTATAGGTATTAACCCTTTGCCATATATATATTTAAAAGAATAGTCACAGTAACGTTAGCTATTTATTACTTTAACAGTGCAATGAATGGAAAACATAATTTATTGTATTTTCAAAATTTAGAGACTTACAGATTTTAATGCAATTTATCCCTTCTGCATATGTTTCATTTGACCATAAGCTACGATATCAAAGGAACGAAGAGAAACAGAAACACTAATTATTAAATTTTTACATTGATTGCAATACTCATTTTTCTAGAATCTATTTTTTCATTTATATCTTCGTGTTCCTGTTTCTCTTGATTTTTGCAGCTAAAATTTAATAGCACTAAAACTTAGCTATTTAATTTAAACGTCCCTTAAAATTAATACGAATTCGTACCACATTTTCTACGAAAATGAAATTTTCTTCAACGCACTCTGCTTTAAAAATATGAAATTGTGACCCGTTTCCGTCTAAGCTCCTCGATCTTAAACTCAACAATCCACCATTCTATTTCCAAAGTAAACCCAACTCCACTCATTACCATACCAAACGTTCAAATATTTCCTTATCCTCTAATAAGAAACCATAGCCGCATCCCATATTTTAACCCGAAATACCCCGTTTATAAAACAAACCTAACTCGATCATAAGAACATATGCGTGGACGAGGAATTTAAGTTAAGGAAAGTTAAGTTACTCATTGTATATTGTTTATGTTGCTATTATATTGTAATTTAGTAGATGTTTTTGCTTTATTAATTTAATTTATAGTATTGAGTGCGTGTAGATGAAAACTATACGAAGGGATGAAAGATAGATAAAGTAATAATAGGAATGTGTATGAAATGAAAGAGTTAGTATTCGTACGTGAAAAACGAGTAAAGTATTACTACTACTACTACTACTACTAAAACAAACTTGAATCCATTCACTGTCCCACAACTCTACAACCAACATTTAAATATCCCCATTTTAACCCGGAATAAAAATTCCTTCCTATCCCTTTCAATATATATATATATATTGAAATAATATATTATTGATATATTATTAATATATATATATATTATTGAAATAATATATTATTGATATATTATTAATATATATATATATTATTGAAATAATATATTATTGATATATTATTAATATATATATATATATATATATATTATTGAAATAATATATTGCCGGCTTGTGCAAGTTAAAATACGCATGCATACATATTTCAACTCGCACAAGCCGGCGCACAGCGCCGCTCTATCCCGTTCCCAAACCGGAATGTAAATCCACCCATAACCCTAACAAACATTCAAACGTTCCCACCACAACGGCGCAAATATTCGGAGGGCATCTGCACGCGTAACGCGAACTCAAAATAACTCACCTCTCCTGGGAAAATGTGACCGTCCACGGTGTGCTCGCTACCGCTCCGATCGTCCAAACCGAAGTGCAGATGGATCTCGTGGAACTGGTATCGATAGCTGAGCGGTCCGCCGGAGATGTTCACGGGGTGGCGAGTATCGTTGTCGACGGCGAATACCACGCTGTGACCGGTGTTCGCGAGCACACCGCCCACCCTGTGCTTGTCCAAATGCAACGGTTGCAAGTTCGGGTCGAAGAGGAGCCTGGAGGGCTCCAGGTTCACCGGTGATTGCCGTCTGCCCTTGTGACACAGCCACCATTCCGGATTGATGAGACCCCAGAAGGCGGGACCTTCGAAGCGAGGCGATTAAACGGCGCGTCGAACGCGACTTTCGGGCATCGATTAACGCGCTCACCCACGGGACCGACTAAACTACCCCCGGACCAACTTTTCGCCACGCTAAGCTCCGGGATTAGTGGCTGTAAAGGGTGGTTCCGGGGTTGCGTGAAATTATTTCGAGGGATAGGATGTTTGGGTTAGGTTCTCCGATCCGGAACATTTTGGGAACTGTTCGAAGGGTTTTCATTGGGCGGAAACTTGGGTTTTCGTGGATGGGTGGTTATCTTGGGTTTCTGTGTTAACAGCTGCATCGCGGATAGTTCGTGGGGGCAGGTATGTGAGCTATTTATGTAAGCTTTACAGAAAGCAGAATGTTTTGCTGGGTCGAGTAGTAGATTCGCTGGTTTCGGAGTGACGTTGCTTTTTGAGGAATATTGCGATGAAGAAATGAGGGATATTATTAACCCTTTGCACTCCTTAATTTTTTATTTTTTTTTTATTTACCGACGTCTACTTTTTTTTTATCTTTCCAACACGTACCGCACTTCCTTTCAGGAACACGGGTACTTCGATGCTGACGATAAGTAGTATAGGTAGATGAATCGTACGACCTTTGGTTGCGTTGTATAGTGTCGAGTCTAACTCGACATTGGAGTTGGCGTAAGAAATGTGATGTCGAACTACACTCGACATTAGGAGTGGTAAGGGTTAATATCGTGGATATTATAAATTGGGAAAAAGCTACCAGAATTCTACAATAATGAATTTTTAAATCCAGAATTGTACTAAGAATGTTAAATAGACGGGACGCAATGTTGAATCCGAAAACGGAATCCAAAATAAACGTGAACAGAAGGAAATATCCAAAATAGATGTAAAACGCACAGTATTATATTTTGAGGGTGAAATAATCGCCGATTTAAATTTTACTTCTTTGGTTTTGTTTATAAACACATGAATTGGTGTGAACATCCTGAGTTTAACGATTAGCGTATTTATATGCGTTTGGAAATTTACAATGAAATTTATTAAGCAAAAACAACGTTACTTTTCAATACTTTTTATGTAGCCCAAAATACTCTACTCATTAATTAATTATAAAGTGTATAATGTATCTTATAATACTTGAAAGGTGAAAGCAATCTTTCATCGTATTTATGTTCGATTTCTTTACTTAAAAAAAAAAGTATGACTTTGCATAAAGATCTACAGTCTAATCATAAATAATTTAGAGAAAAGTTCAGTAAACACGAAAATACAGAATAAAATATTCCAGTAATTTTAATACAATAGTTACTTGATTGAAACAAAACATCTCATCTAGTTTAAAGATTCCTTCGTCGCGATTCTCAGCGAACGTGTCAAATAATAGTGAACCGCTCTAAGCTTGAAACTGATCAAATCCATTTGATAGTGGAATTCTGTGCAATTGTTACTTAACCCTTTGCACTCCGTTGGCGTTGTTACAACGACACGCGTAAATTTCATCAAAAAATTGAAATTTAAGGTTTCCCATTTATTTTCATTGTTTCCTTTAAAAACGAGGCAAATTAAAGACAAATTCCCGCCGTTTCGAAATACGTAACGATTCAAGTTTCCACAAGAGTCGGAATAACGCGCTGAAATTATTCATGGACGGTATTACCAAACAAGTTTTGGAGCGCATAGGGTCGAAGATATCAGAATGGATTCGTGGGAACAGTGACTGGAGGATAGAATAAGATGATTGGGTCGGAACTCGCGAGTGTGTTTCGCGTAATCGATACGAGCATGGGATTCCTTACCGGAAATACCGTCATAAGTCCACCATTGCTCCCAGACGAGGGGCCTAGATTCTGCAAATAGTTCATTATCAAGAATCTGTGCGATGTCACTTATGCGACAGCAGTCCTTAACCTAGAACTAGTTGCGGCGAGTCGAGTGGCAAGGATATTCGGCCACACTTCAACGAATAACGAGCCACTCGTCTCAATTATACACTTTCTTGCTATAGTCTGCCTCGAGTCAATTGCCCGCTCAAGGTCACTTCACCAGAGACTCCCTTTTCTTCATTTTATTTTTTTTTTCTTTTTTTTTTAAACTTTACGCGACCGTTCTCAGACGCGTTTTTAAGAAAACCTCTGTCTCACGAGTCTCCACTTATCCTTAAATCTTCCACCACCAACCCATTCGTATAACAGTGCAAATGCAAACATTTATACTTAATAATTCGATCAGAGCTTATGCATGAATTCCGAAGCAACAGAAATCGAAAGAGATTATTCTTTGGCGTAAATTTGATGAGACTATATTTAAGATTGCATAAATATCGACGAAGAATTAAGATTCGTAAAGTTAAATATTAACGAAGTTAATAAAATATGAGATAAGAAAAATGAAGATCGATAAAGATTGCATTTTAAAGGCCTTAAGAGGTCAATTAAGTAGAAACAGACTTTATCGAAGAAGACTATTCGGAAGATCTTTTGACCAGAGATGTGCAAGAAGCTGAATATATCAGGAACCTAACATTCGTTTCGGGACGGAAAGAAATAATCCGAGAATAATTTAAAGAAAGTATCTGAGCATCGAAAATTAGATATGTCGGAATGTTCGGAAAGAACGAATCGAATAACGACCGAATCAAACCGAATACTCGAAAACATCGAACAGTTCGAAAGGAACCGAACGATTTGAGGAAAATCGAACCGTTTGAATAAACCAAGCAACTTAAGGGAAATAAGCTCCCTTAAAGTGTAGTTTTATTTAACGATGTAAAGTGTAGATAAAAGTTTCTTACGACGCTACTATTCTTATAATAGGTTTGCAAAACTCGGTTTAATATTCAATTTTGATGGATTTCTAATGGAAAAACAAGACGATTTATATTACAGGATTTAAGGGGCCTAAACTCTCTTCAAACGTAATTTTATATAATAATGTGAAAAATAGGCAGAACATTCTTATGATACCACCATTCTTACAATAGTTTTGCGAAATTCAATAAAGATTCGATTTGAATACATTTCTGATAGCAAACCCGCACGAACTTTTTCCGGTACCTAGAAAAATTTAAAGTTTTGTAATTCTCGAAATTCTCTGGAATCCAGATATTAACCAGTTTTTGGATTATGGAGGCCGCAAAGGCCCATGGAAATTCAAACTGAGCACGCTTTAGGGGATGTTAATATAATTACTTAAAAATGTACATTACAATCTTATATTGTCTTATCAAATGTTTAATGCTGCAAGGCAATTAGCACTTATTAGTTTAGTAGTCGAATGAAAAAGGAAACAGAACTGTGGGATTGAAATTGGAAATCCAAATTTGCAAACATCTAGACATTTTCGGGAATCCCGACAATCTTAAATTACGAGATATTTTCAGGTTCTTGCACACCTTTGATTTTAACCCATTTGGGACCAAGATTATGTTTCTTCTCCACAAGCAGTATTTTCCTTATCCTTAGCTATTTAGATTAGTACAATTGTACAAATATCACACGTTCCGATATGTAACATTGCATAAATGCGGATTTGATTGCCTAAACAAACCGTAACATTTAACCTTACCACTATTAAATTCGTATGTTGTACGAGCACGGCAAAGAACACAAATTGTTAAGCTCGCGGCAAAAATCGTATAGATCTTAACAAACAAGTTTCAAGGTAGCTTATGATCTAATTCATAACGAAGAAGCATAGAATTTATAAATCCTTTATCAAAGTTTTATGCTACTTGGAATTATTTACAACTGCGCCGCACCGTTATTTTAATCAAAATCAACACTAAAAGGGTTAAAATATAAATACTCCAACGTTTTTAATCCTCGTGCACTGTTACGGATGAATTTGAGCCGAAATGGAAAAAGATGGACGTTAAATAATTTCTCTCTAAAATATGAAATGCATGTAACATTCATGGATTTTTGTAGATTTATACGAGAAATATTTTCCAGAAGTACAAATACATATTATACTGTTAACTTTTTATGAAAAATGTTTCTGTTATTTTAGTATTGATCCCAGCGGATTTAACGTAACGCTTATTCGAACAGTGCATAAGGGTTAACCCCTTAACGCTTAAAATTCTTTTCAATTGATCGACCAAAGTGGAATCACAATACATCACGATAATTGCAAAATGTATTGCTAATGTTTTTCGCGCATAAACATTCGGAGTCTACTAATACATTTCCCTGCGGTATGAACGGTCCTAAATGGGTCAATCCGTTAGAAATAAAGGAATAAATCGCGGGCTGAGAATAAAGGTTAAGAACTACTGACAACGGAAACAGACGATCGTGAGTGTACCTTGTATCAGGACGATCACGAAGACTCCCCAGACGCCCAGGAAGACGGAACTGAATGGGGCCATTCCTACCACTGCGCGGTCTTCGTCAATTGGACATCATTCGGCTCGACTCTACAAGGCAGAAGAGGGAAAGGACACGGAGAGCAATTGATCCTCTAAGTACACGTGTACAATTGACCTCCCACGTGCTCCCACTCCCCTAATTCTCTCGCCTGGAACCCTTTAAACCGCCGAAAATCGATCAGAGCACCAGACCTAAATGAAACCAATGAACTTTGCAGCCACGACAGAGAGAACTTTCGATGCAAACGATAACGAAGCGACCACGATCGATCCACACGAGCGCCGCAGGAATGTCTCAGGACGAGTAGACTTTTAATTAGCCACCGTCACGCGACCGATACAGAAGCAAACCCTCCTCGCCCTAACCTATACTCACTCGGAAAAAAAGGAGTAGGACGAGCGTATGTATGCGTGTATACGTGTGTGTGTGTGTTGTAGCTGATAAGAGGTGCAAGCCTCTCTGACAAGAAAGAAAAGACAAATCGGTAGTCATCGTCGACGTCTCCCGTCCCCCATTCGTAGAACCGGGCACGAAAGGGGGCGGTATCCCCCCCTACTCGAATCCCCACTATGCTGGCCCATTCTGTGTGGAGTCCACTCCACCCCATTCCACGCCACTCCACACCAGCCTGTGTTCTTAGGTCAGGAAAACTCGAGTAGAGGCTCTCTTCGAAAGTCGTCGATCGATCGATCCGATCTCTCTCTAACGCCGCTACCCACGAGTGTCTCTAACCTACAGAGGCAGCAGCCGGAGAGATAAGAGCCACTCCGAGTGCGATGACTTGGCTCTCAGATGCCCCTCGTTTTTCTTTCCGGAGCCAGTCACGTTTCTTTCTTTTATTTCGATCTTTCGCGCCGCATACGCATCCCCGTGCATCCGTGTCTTTTGTTTATTAAGAATCCGTATAATTGACGATTCGATTCGAATCGATTCGATGGATATAGGATAGCAATTTCTGATAAATCTGTATCAGAATGGAATGGAAACGGAAGGAGACGCAATTGGTTTCGGTTAAAGCATCTCCCAGCCTCGTCTTTAA
This sequence comes from Eucera pruinosa, assembly GCA_028830335.1. NCBI lineage: Eukaryota > Metazoa > Arthropoda > Insecta > Hymenoptera > Apidae > Eucera > Eucera pruinosa. The sequence continues at coordinate 7,047,760 of JAMYCR010000014.1, read as the reverse complement.
TTAGACCCGGATTGATTTTACCGGATTGATCCCGTCGGATTTACGAGCCCTCCCCGGAGCCTAATCGAGCGAGCCAGAAAACGAGTCCTCCTCTCGATTGCGCCACTCGAACGCAATTATCGAGCTGGAGGATTTTCGGAGCTTCACGCTCGAGATGCTACGGTTTAATTCCTCTCTCTCTCTGTGTCTATCTGTGTGTGTGTGTCTGTCTGTGTGTATGGGTTGCACAAGTCTGCGGAAAAAGAGAGGGACCTTTTTAAGAGCCACTGTGGAATAGGGTCTCGCTTGAAACAACTGCTGCAACTCGAAAAGGGAACAATTAGCCCTGGCGGAGTGCAGTGACTCGACTCACGGTTCTGATCCTGCGTCGTCCCATAGGCACAGTCTTCGCAGATTGTATTCTTTCCACTCTTGGAAAACGGCCAACGAGGAAGAGGCAAAACGGAGCTCGTATGAGAAGAGGATGAATCGAGGAACACTGTAACAGTACTGCCTGCGTAAGCACGCGAAAACTCTAATGCTTTAAGCCCACTCTTTAGCGTTCGTTGCCCCACCAATTTTTGCAAACGAGTTTCGTTCTCTCAAAGTGCTCTCAACTGCTCTCGGATATCATTGTTTTCACAACACTGCTGGCTTCTCTCACTCGAATTCTCGGAAACGTTCGCTGGATAAACGTGCCACCGATTGTTTAAGCTGGCAGTACTGCGTTGACAGTGACAGTTTAACGTCGCGATGGTGCACATATATACACAGATACACCATATTTTCTAGCGGTACGTCCTGCGTGCGTCCAGATCGATCGTAGCGAGTCGTACTTGGATCGAACCGATCTCTCGTCAAGGACCAAAGTTCCACGGACGTAGCTAGGCCCGGTCGCACAGGGCTCGGATACGGATGACCAATCGCGAACGATAACGAAACGATCGCGTACACGGAAGGCGGTGAGAAACGGGCAAAAGCGTGAACTCGCCGAGGAGAGACAGAACACGTATAGGGTCGCGAGTGATGGTGGGAGGACGAGCGTGCGAATCGATCGGCAAAACGCGCGATGGTGCGGCCAAAAATTTCGCGTGACGAGTAAAGCCTGGCTATGGCTCCTCCTGGGGAAATCAATAAACGCTGATCGCGAACGACGATCGTAGATCACCCCTGCACACGGATCTCCCCTGTCTACTAGATCCCAGACAGTCCCGTCCCGATAGATACGTCCGGATTCTTAACGTTCGTTTTTCTTTTTTTTTCTTTTTTCTCGCATCGAGGATTTCACGATCGGGGAGAGTAGGTAACACCTTAAAGCCGATACTGACCGGTGCACAACGACGAAAAAGGACGAGGACCCCCCGTAGCTTCCTCTTCCTTCCGGTTGCTCCTCTACCGGCACACCACTTGCACCACTATTTCGAGGGAGCACCGCGAGATTTTGGTCCACAACGAGCAAAGACACCGATGTATCGCGTCGGTAACAGCGGCTACCACCGACAGGACAGTAACGAACGGATTTTTTTTCCCTCCCGTGCGAAATAATCTCGTTAAAAGCGGTCTGCGCCTTAGCGAAGGAACGACGAAGGAGGAACGACTGCCCTACGAGACCAGTGTATACGTTCCTCCTTCTTGCCCTCTCTCACTCGCACTCCCACCCGATCCGTACTCCATCTAGATCTCTGTCGGCCCCGTTCCACAGCCACGCATGCGCGACCGCGTTATCCTTTTCTCTCGCGTAGCCTTCGTACGGACATATAGGAACGGAGCTAGTTTCCAGCTCGTTCCATCCTACTCTGGCTGGCCCTCCTCGCGCGACGTTCAGGCCACATCGATGCTTCCGGACACGGGGGAACGAGCGTTTCGCGCCTCCGCGCTCTTCCACTCGGTCATCCTCGTCGACGAGGACGTCTGCGCACTTGCCGGCCAGGACTAGGATGGAAACCTCCTTCGGGATCACCTGTGTCTGCCCTTTGCTCCTACATCGACCTACTCGCGATTTTTCAACCCTCTTAAATTCCGATTCCAATAGCACGGCGAATTTTCGGGGATCCTCCACGAATTCCCCGGTAGATTCCAGTTATGGTTAGCAAATCAGTCCCATTCGGGATTTAACGATGGGTATTTGATACAGGAGTTGGGTAATAGGAGGATTTTTATAGTGGGAGGTTTGGATTACAAAATTTTATGGGATAGACTTTAACCTAGTCGGGCAAATTGACCAATTCGGAATTTCTTGCGAAAATTGTGCGTGCAAACTTATAGCAGTGCACGTTTGAATATTTACTTTCCTTGCGTTGTGTATTTTTGCAAAGATTCTACTATATGCAAATAAGTATAGTTTAATTGCTGGTAGTTCAAGTGTTAAAATTGATGGTGAAATAAAGGATTTAATGATGGATTCTTGGTTTAGGGTTTTAGGGTTTAAAGGTTTCAGGTACGAAAAATGGGGTTACGACCTACTCGCAATTCCTCAACCCTCTTAAATTCCGATTCCAATAGCAGGGCGAATTTTCGGGGATCCTTACAAATTCCCCGGTAGCTTCCAGTTATATTTGGCAAATCAGCCCCGTTCATAATTTAATCATAGGTATTTGACACAGGATTTAAGTAACAGGAGGATTTTTGTAACAAAAAGTTTGGGTTACAAGATTTTGTAGGAAAAGAGACTTTAAAGTTGCCGGATTGCCGATTAAATTTAATATCCAACGCTGAATTTTAGGGTTTTTATAGATTGGATTGCAAAATTTTGTGAAAAAAGATACTTTAAAGTTTCCGGGTTGCTAATAGACTTTAGGATTCAACGACGGATCTTTAGTTTCGGATTTTAGCGCATCGGTTACAAACATTTCGTGAATGCAGAGACTTTAAAATTCCTGGATTGCCAATAAAATTTAGGATTCAACGATGGATTTTAAGTTTCAGGTTTTAGAATTTTTGAAGGTTGGGGTTGTAAAATTTTGCGAAAGGGGAGACTTTAAAGTAGCCGGATCGCTGATAAAACATAGGATTCGATGATGGATTTTTGGTTTAAGGCTTTAAGGCTTTAGACGAAGGACCGAGGATTGATAGAGATTTTTCATTCCTCAGCTGGTTTCCCTTATTTGGAAGTAGGTTATTGGTAAAATTAGGTAAACAGAGTTAAACGGATTGCCACACCGGTGACCTATTTACGATTTTTAGGAGTCCTCGCGGAATCGATAAATTTAGAATGGTTGGTAACGGTGGCGTCGAATTTAACCAGGCAAATAGCAGAACTGATTGCTTTCACTTTGAAGTTGAATAAGTTAGGCACTCGGTTGTGTTTCGTTTCGCGTACAACTTGGCCACGTTCCATTTATCGCGACTTGGCTCTGTTGCTTTTTAGCGATGTTCGAGTAGTCAGGCTGATTAATTCGATCAATCATCCCGCGTCATCTGCTGGATGCAATTACTTACAGCCCTTTTAATCGGACGTTTTAATCGGCTCTCTCTTCAACACGCCGCTGTAATCGAATCAAAGATGGAGAGGACATTGATAAAAGGCGTTAGCGACGTCCGCGAGTGGATTTTTATTAACATTCTAGCGAATACGAGAATCACGTACATAGATAGAGAAAATCTAGGCACGATTGGACGAATAAAACTCTTCTCCTTTAACATTCACCTTTTTTTGCAATATAATATTAACCCCTTGCCATGGAATCACGAGTCAAAAGAACGAGTCAACCTCCATACGTCTAGCTCGGCAAATATTCGCCACTATTTATTTTTGTAGCGTGGAAACGTTAGTAAAGTGTTAACCCTTTGACTACGAAAGGCAAAAGATTTCGTATAATTATAACGAACATCAATTTCCCAATCTATCGACATACAAAAACATTCGGAAGTTTACTTTAACGGCGATACAACATTTTATTTTCTTTCAATTAATACAACTTTCGATTAATTTATCCTCAACTATATTTGCAGATGTAAGCTATCTTTGCGTTTTTTTATTATACTAATGTTCCGCAGCGACAATTATGCTAATATCACGTCGCAGTGAAAGAGTTAATAAAGCAACATACAAAACCAATTTTCCCATAAATGGTTAAAAATTCGCGGTCCGCTAATGATTTTCAAACTCGTAGGAGTTTTATTAGTTGCAATTGGTCTTGATAGAATTGCAATGGGAGAGGAAATCCGGTTGTGCTCCTGCCTAAACGTGTCCCGGTTTCTCTTAAATATTAGGTCAACCCGTAAGTTCGAGCATCTACGAATTTCGTACTGAAAGGGTAGAGCATGGTAAATGTCTCAAAGAAAACCCTTTCTGCCAAGTTGCAGTTCCCTGTCGCCACTATTAGATCTTCCATGAAATGTCGGATTTTTCAAGCAAGAATACAGATGGCTTTTTTTTTAACCCTTTCAATACTGTAGCCGCCATATGTGCGTTCAATTTTGAATGCGATGCATAGACTTTACAAATTCGCGTCCCTTTAGTTTTTGATACAATTTAAATTGCGTATGAAATATTTATTATCCACAATGTTATTCTGTAATAAAAATTATAGAATCTATTCTTCCAATTGCTTATGAAATATTTATTATCCACAATGTTATTCTGTAATAAAAATTATAGAATCTATTCTTCTAATTGCTTCTGAAATATTTACTATCTATAATATTACATATATTTTTATTATTCTATAATATTATATATATTTTTATTATTCTATAATATTATATGTATTTTTTACTATCGCAACTAAAGAAGACAACTTGGTGGTTTCTTTTAAGTGAGACACTTCGTATAATTTGCAAAGATCAAAATTAAACGAAAAGCTGTTAAAATTAAAAATTCAACTACCCTTATATATGTATATTGAAATAATCAATGGAAACCCGAACATTGAAGCGAAAAGGTTTGCGATTTATGTGTTTTAAGTCTTTCTGAAAAAGGTGCAATTTAAGGTATTTAATTTAATCGAGCAAAAACTTTTATCGTTAATAAATACAGCAAATATATCGTGTTACGTATATTTGATCGTATAAATTGTACAAATACTCGTACGCAGAAATAAACCTCAAAAAATTAGGTTTCCAAAGGATTTAATAAAGAAAGAAAAAGTTCCATTTCCGTAAATGCGCGTTTATAAAGTTTTAAATTAGCATAAAAATTCGCACTTTAATTATGATCGTTGGAGGCAAACAAAGTTCACATAGATCGACTTCAGCTGTATTAAGGAATGTTTTATTTTGTATCTCGTATTGCAAACTGCGAACAAAGGGTTAATCCGACAGCGAAAGGTCTGATGAATATGGAAGATGCGCAGAGATTTCGTAACTCGAATCGTTCAATATTTTCCGAACTTTTTTTTTGCATGGTCTGTTCATTGTACCACTGTCAAATGTATTTTTAATATCGCGAATAACGTGTCACACTGTGATTTAGTTTAATCTCATTCACCTAAAGGTAGCTCTTACTTTTTCCCACCGATACTATTATATAAATTTTCTCCGCAACTTTTAAAATCTTCTGTAAGAGCGATTATTAAACTGCGAATTTTTTTTTGTTGCGTTTATTGGAAATTTAACAACGCGACAAAGAGTAAAATGTATACGAACTGCGAAGCTATATAAATTAATTAATATAAAAATATAACTATAACTATAGCTATGTAAAATTAATTAAAACATACATATGCACTACCAGCGAAAAGTTTGAAATTAATACGCATTTTAAGGGTTGTGAGATTTATAAAAAAGAAACCATTTGGTAACGTAAAATCGTAGAAATCTTTACAGTGAAAAATCTATGAAAATAAAGCAGATTACTATTAATATCTACATTATTAAATTTAACCGTGTAAGAAAATTGACGAGAGATTCGATATAGGTTCAACATCCAATTTAAATCGAATTTCTTCAAACTTAATTATAAAAATATGAATTTCCGTAAAATTCCGTAATTTAGTAATTATGGTTAGTTTTTAAAGACGCGATAAATGCACGATTTTACTCGTCGTGATTCGTTCTTAATACGAATCTTTAAACTCTATTAATTTACCAAGAATGTTGCGAATTTTATGGCATCACTAGAATTTTTTATAGTATCATATTATTTATTACTGTGTTGGGTTATTTTGTACTGGATAATCTAATAATTTCTAGGCATCCCATAGATCTCCCATAGACATCCATCAGGGCGTTTCAACGCTCAGAAATAATAGCTCACCATTGTGTGAATTTCTCCTACCCCATATAAATTACCAATATTGAATAGCATTCTTTCTTTTTCGTACTCTATTGCAAATACCTATATATTAGGTTGTTCGAAAAGTTCGTAGAAATATTTTAAAAATACTCAAAGGTGATACATGTGCATTGACATTTTACTAAATCATTTTTCGTGTAGCATTTATTGTTTGACAATAATTGTATGGCTATCAAAAAGTTTCATAATTCTCTTTGCCAACAATTTTGCAGTGTTTGCTCACTTTTCTCATGCGAAATGAACCCGCGTAAATAATTCTTGCAAGCTTCTAATTTATTCGATTTATGGTCGTTTAATAAAGTTTTACAAACACTGTAATAAATGATAAAAGTAAAATATCCTAAGCAACGATTAACAATTATTGCTACCTTATTATTGAAACATTAGATTGGTTAGTGACAATACAAACATAAGTTTAATATTTGGTCAATTAGTTATTGGCCCACCTGGAAGTGAGAAAACTACTTATTGTCATTCTATGGCAAAATTTTTAGAAAAACTTGGTAGAAAAGTAGCTGTTATTAACATTGATCCTGCAAGCATTAAATTGGTTAGTGTTGTCCCATTAATTACTGGATTTTAAGTGGCCCAAATACAAACGGTATTTGTTCAGATAGAAAATGCTATTATTTAACCAAAGTTCATAACAAATAATTCTCTTTAAGTTCACGAATTACACAACAAAAGTGAATATTATCGAAGGTGTTGCGAATTTTCCGAACAACCTAATATTTAACACGCAATGGCTACAAAAAGTATAACCATATAGCAATATAGTTCTCAATGAAAATTGTTCTCTTGTCAGTCTTACAAATTGGATTTATAACTAGAATTAAGATTAACCCTTTGACGAGTACGATCGTACATGTACGTATTATGTTACGTAACTGGAGCTATGTTTCCGTGTTCTATTTGATGGAATGGCTTTGGCAATGTTTTGTTATTATCTTTATTATATTTTTGCATTCTCTATATCAATACATGTGATAAAATATATACAACGACGAGCATGTAAATAGAAAATCGTTCCAAAATTCAACTAATCATACAATTGTACACTGCGATCCTATTAACTGTTATAATTTATCATTTCAAAGCACTTATTTCATAGATCGAAAAACTATAATCGTTATTGTTACTCGTTACCTATAAACGAAAGTAAAATTCAATTTCCTGCATTACTTTTTCCTATTTATATGCTCACCACTGTATATATATATATATATACTAAATACTGTTGGTACAGTATACACTGAATATAAAATATATAGTATATACTATACTAATATACAGATAAAATTAGTACACCTAATACACTAATATATATAGTGTACACTAAATATACTAAATATATATATATATATATATATACGCATTAAACACAATTTTTATATTGCGAAGCAAAATTCCGTAATCGTCAAAGTGTTAAAGTTCATATTACAGGAAACGCAGCGTGTTTCAATTGTAATTAGAGCACAGTTTGCATCACGAGTACAACTCGTTATTACAGAACAAAGGATTAACTGCAAGTAGATGTAGCGTTAAGTAACGCCTAAATGCCAATACAGATAAAACGATGTGGCAACAGTTTTTGCAGCCACTGTACTCTGGTCGCACGAACGTGAATAATTTACCAATACCATGGTTATAGTGGAAGAGGTGGCTTAATCTTTGTAGCGTAACTCGATACCGGATCAATCTGCGTCCGTGATCTTTCGAAAAGGTCCATCGATAGGGACATTGTGTGCAATTTTAAGCTGATGGCTGGTACACCGTGGACGTAAGCAGCGCCACGTGACCAGCCAGGATCTCCGGCACGGATACACCGAAAAGCTCCTGACTGGTCGACTACGCGGAGCCGCTTATCGATTTTCAAAGCGGCATTGCCCGAAACGCCGCTTTCCAGGCCTCGTCGTTTTCCTCCGATTCCGCGTGCAACGTGTATGGAACGCATACCTGTGCAATTCTAAATTGATCGTGGCCTTGGATTATGCCACGAACATTTGAAAATCGCCACGCCGTATTAAACGTTGGAAAAGTTTATACGGTGGAATCGGATTAATACCTAAATGCAAAAATACAGTGGCGTGATAATGTTTTTGTAGCCATCTTTCGTTCGCCGAGAATCTAACCAATCTGCGTTAGTCATATTTAATGCTAGAAAATTCAATATAGCTGAATTTGATTAAGTAGCACCTAAATGAAAAGAAATACAATTGTACGTCGATATTTTTGTAGCCAATTTTGGTTTGCTAAGAATCTAACCATTATGCATTAGTCATATTTAATGAGAGAAAATTCAATATAGCTGAATTTGATTAAGTAGCATCTAAATGAAAAGAAATACAATTGTACGTCGATATTTTTGTAGCCAACTTTCGTTTGTTAAGAATATAACTAATATGTATTAGTCATATTTAATGATAGAAAATTCAATATAGCTGAATTTGATTAAGTAGCACCTAAATGAAAAGAAATACAGTTGTACGTCGATATTTTTGTAGCCAACTTTGGTTTGCTAAGAATCCAGCTATTATGCATTAGTCATATTTAATGCTAGAAAATTCAATATAGCTGAATTTGATTAAGTAGCACCTAAATGAAAAGAAATACAGCTGTATGTCGATATTTTTGTAGTCAACTTTCGTTTGCTAAGAATATAACTAATCTGCGTTAGTCATATTTAATGCTAGAAAATTCAATATAGCTGAATTTGATTAAGAAGCATCTAAATGAAAAGAAATACAGCTGTATGTCAATATTATTGTAGCCATCTTTCGTTTGTTAAAAATTTAACCTATTTATATCAGTCACCTAAAGTTACTATTAATGATAAAAAAATAAGTATAGTTGAATCTGATTAAGTAGTACCTAAATGCAAAAATACAGTGGTATGACAGTATTTTTCTAACCATCTTTCGTTTGTTAACGATTCAATCAATTTGCATTAATCAGAGAAAGCTACAATTGAATGCTAGAAAATGTAATAGAATTGAATCGAATTAAGCAATGTCTGAATGCAAAAATGTAGTGGTTTGCTAACACTTTTGCAATCATTTTTCGTTCGCTACAAATTTAACTAATCTACATTGGCGAACCTCAAACATTTCCGAAGATTCTTACAGTTTATATATATATTTAGTTTGCTAAAAATCTAACCAATTTACATTAGTCACGTAAAGCTACCGTTTAATGCTACAAAATTCAGCAAAATCGAATCTAATTAACTTCATGCTATAGAAATATTTTGCTACCTACGAATGTTAGCTCTGCCATTGAATGCTAGAAAATTCGGTATAGCTGAATCTAATTAACCCCTTGTCGCGCAAATATTTTGCTATCTACGAATGTTAGAGTTAGCTGATCGTCACTTTTATATTATATCACGTACAAATCATTTAAATATTGAAAAATCCCAATCTCACGAATCGAAGCTAAAGTAAGAGTTAAAATTAAATTTCACTACAAATAACATTAATCTTTGTTGAATTTATACCACAATTTACAGAAGAAGTACGACTCGTTATTTTAACGCAAAGCATTAAGTAGCACGTGTCAATATTTTTGCAGCCATCTTTCGTTCGCTAAAATTCTATCCAATCTGCATTAGTCACATAAAGCTATCATTGAATGCTAGAAAACTTCAGTATAGTTGAGTGTAATTAAGTAGTAACCAAATGCAAAACTGCAGTGGTGTGCAAATATTTTTGCAGCCATCATTCGCTGAAAATCTAACTAATTTGCATTAGCGAACTCCAAAAATTACTGAGAGTTTTCGCGATAAATCCGCACTACGTTTCCACCGACTCTCGCTTGCTTTTCCCTTTTATGACTCTCTTCCTAGTTTTTTACTTAAACTACGTCTTAACCCTTTCGCTACGGCGAATTTTAATCAAAGAATATGCAGAAGTCGTCAAAATACTGAATCACATTCCGTTAAATTTATATTCTTCTTTCAATTTTTTCCCTAACCTTCGGATAACAAAAGATTTCAAGCGTTTCAAGACGCCAACAGTGTTTTTAACCCTTTCAGGGAATTCCAGATATGATACCTAAGGTTTAAAAATTTGGGTATTTTAAAACAATGAACAATCATTACAAAACGTTCACTAAATACTAGATTAATTATTCATGATGTGAAACACTGGAGTTTTCCACAATTTTATTGTAATACATACACATCTATATTATAGCTAATTTCTTTTTCATTACAATTAACCATTTTGCTAAATTAACACAATAGTATCCATTCGTTAATCTCAAGCTACGAAAAAACATTATTTCGTATACAACCGACCTAATATTTTTCACATATAATTGGGTGGCAACGTTCGAGAAAGTAGTATAAGTCAACCATTGCAAATTCGACTCTCATACGCTCGTCTGACCATGCATTGACCCAAACTACTTAAACCTCTTAAGGAGCATTACTAAAACATTCTCGCGCTTCAAAAAATGCGTTAATATTTCGAAATTTTTCTGAAAAAAGTATCAAATATAATTGAATTCTCTCCAAATTTTACGCATACTTTTACTTATTAAACTTCGAATGTTCATGCAAAATTTATTTTTAGTTTACACACGAATTTCTTCTCTACAGGTGCCGATAGTAACGAAAGGGTTAAAGTATTGACTAAGCATAGGAGATCAGAAATTTCGAACTGAAATTCCAATCGTGCAAAAAAGCAGATGTTTGTTTTCCTTACGATTTAGAATAATTATTTTAAGAATTATATTCAACCCGACCATCAAAGTTGAGAAAGTTAACCCTTTGTAATCCCATCGTAAATTAAATTTGGGTTATAGAGAATTTAATGATAGAATTGCAATACATACGAAGATATACTTTCGTCCGCATTATTACAGACCTCGATTTTACATATCGATTACGTCGAAAATAATTGCGTATCGCAATATTTAATTATAATTTCCATCGGTTTAAAAACTTTTGTTAGTTTAGTTTAATGTTTAAGGTCACATCAACCTTCCTAAGTTATTATTGACCACGTTAAAGGTATCATTAATTAAATTTTACCTATGTGTTTATATTAAATATTGAAGTTCAGTATCTTTTACAAAGTCTAACACTCTTTTACACGAATCTGCAGTTGAAGAGTTTATTTTAGCCTTTCAAAAATATTTTATTGTCTTTAATTGAAGAGTGTTAACCTTTCTAAAATATTTTGTTATCTTTAGTTGAAGAGTGTTAGCCTTTCTAAAAGATTTTGTTGCCTTCGTCTAGTCTAAACCAGCAACGTTGCACGCGACACTAAAATAGTAATAGAGTCAAATAGTCCCAAGATAATTCTATATAAGAATGTACAGTCTACCCTATGCTTCGTCGATGGTTAAAGCTACACGGTTAACACCATAAAAAAGAATCCACCGACGCTTCGAATGTTGATGCCCAAGTTCAACATCGGCGACACCCGCAACTGTGTTACAAAAATCAATTTCGAAGCCGAGAAAATTGCTCTGTTTCGCGATGCTGTCATAAAATCAGGCAACTTTCGGAAAAGTTGCAACTCGAGCCGATTTCGATCGCCAATGCATCCGAATGTTCATGCACGCGGCTGCAACTGATTGCTCACTCGTCCCATCGCGATCCCCCTCCCCCCCTTACCCAACCCCATAGGGGGTGGTTGGATATTGAATTCGCTGCGAAACTTATGTTTGTTTTATTCATGCCGAGCACCGTGGTGGCTTGGCCCAAGCCGACGGGACACGCCAATGATTATGGGTTATCGATGCTGTTCGACGTCGCGACCGCTTATGGGTATGCAAAAACGCCGTGATATTGGCCCAGAGGAAAAATTCGGTGTTTGACGAGCCATCCTCCCCCCTCCTCTCTTGGGAGCGAGACGAATTCGTTTTCGTGTCACGCTCTTTCCCTTCTACTTCCTCCTCGCCGCTTTCAACCGCGGTGGATGTATTTAGTCGTTGGTCGAATCGAATGGAGTAATTTTTCGTTTTACTTCGTTCCTTTTCTTTTTTCTTCTTTTTTTTCTTCCCTCCCTTTTTTTGGACGGTTGACGTTGTGCGTGTATATATTGATGTGTTAGAGAGAGAGAGAGAGGGAGAGAAAAGCGTTGGAATCAACTTTCGGAATGGACGGCTTTTGGGAGAGGGGATTTTCCACCAGTGAAACGTTACGATGAAACGGGGAAATATTTAAACTGTGGATAGGGCGCCAGGATCGGACCGTTCGACGGAATTGGATGTATTTGGTAAAATTGATTGATCGCGATAGAAACGTTTCGCTGGTTTTGAATATCGACAGGGGAATATTAACGAGAAAGGGAACGGTTTTTAGCAAATGTTCGGTTAACAACGGAACCTTACGTTATAATTGCGAAGCTTCCTGTGAAAAAATGTTCCGTTCGTAAGACCAGATGGGGAATCGAGTGAATTTCATATGGAAGTACATGTGTTACACGAGTCCAACCATGTGATTACATTAACTGGTGAAATTGATCAAATTGCATCGTTGGTACAAGATTATTTTACGAATAGCTTTTTTTAGTGTAGGTAAGCTTCGAACAAGGTTAATGTGGAAACTGAAATCACACGTTAAGCATGCGTACAAAATTTTCTAGTTAGAGATTAGATTTTGATTAAATTGGAAATAGAGTAAATGGGAATAGTTAATCAATTTCGTGAATACACACATATAAGATGTACATACATATAATATGTACATACATATAAGATGTACATACATACATATACATACGTACAAGATATATGTATATATACATGGTACAAACACATGATTCAAGAGTATGTACTTTCCTAATCTCAATTGATATAATCTAATTTTAGCCTATTTAATAAAAGACATAATAAAATACAAAATTACCAAGACGTTTTTAATCACAAAATATTTCCAAAAAGTTCCTTACTTGGGTGCTCAAATTCTCAACGAAGAAACCAAAAACTATTTCTTTTAGTCCTCCCAAAAAAAAAAAAAAAAACGTAAAAAATCGACAAGAATCACTTTTCTCATTCACTCTTCGATCGTTGAATAGAATTTACGAACGAGAAAGTTACAAAATCTAACAAATGTCCGCGTTTACGAAATCTTAAAAAGATCACTGCCCGAGATTCTGGCGATTTTCCCACGGGGAGAGAAAAAAAAGAAAAATTATACGTATTAGGCGTCGATTTATCATTGAGGAATGGAAGTCTATCCGGTATAATAATAATAAGGCGGGGATCCTTTTAAGGCAAGAGAGCAGGGGTGGCGTTTCCGCTGAGGCAGCAGGTGAATTTGTCTTCTCGGTGGCGAATAAAAAATCGCGTAGCGCTCGATAAAAAGGGGACGGCTCGTAAAAATGTAAAAGCATCGAGGGAATTCTTAGTTCCGAACGACAATAATGCGCGTCGTAACGAAGTAACGACAATGGATTATTGGCCGTGAAGGCAATATCCTGTCATCTGTTTCTGCGAGCCGTCGTCACCAAATGGACCTACATTTTCTCCCGCCGTATCTTACGGGCAATATATCACCAGATATTGACAATGGCGACACCACGTAATTAGGAAGACGGCGCCGTATCTTTGGGAACACGTCACAGCCTTCATAAATAAAGGAAATTGTTTCGTGTAACGAATTATAACATAACGAAAGATTCTTCTTCGTTCACGGATTTTCGCACTTTGCCACGCGTTTTTTTCAACGGCTACATTCGACGGTATTGACTACTCGCTATTTTAACCCTTTGCCCTAGAATAACGAGTTAAACTCGTGGTAGAAATTATGGTTTGGTTGCGATAAAAATATATCGTATTTTTTTATATATTTCAATTTCAATTCTATCTGTAATTTCGGTTTGTTAGGCTGAGTATTGGAAGCATAAATTACGTACGATATTTTGGTGTTTTGCATTCGTCGTAATGTTAAAGTAACAAACAACTGACATTACTGTGAGTATTCTTTTACAATTCGTATGGCAAGGGGTTAATATTGCATTACACATACGTAAATTCTATCTTATAATTCTCAACACTATAAGCTAACGTTTCAATTCTAGTAAAAATTAATTTTTGTTACAAAATGCATTACAAAATGTCTTTATCGCGTTAGAATCATAAGTATGACCCGTGGCTTTAAGTTGAGAGATTAAGATAATAAAGAATTGCCATTTTTTTCAAATTAATATTGATCTCGTTTAAATATATATAGAAAAATATATATCTCAATTTTTATTAAAGGTTATTTATTTACTTTTTTCCAACTAACCGCGGAATTGATCATTTCCTTATTGATAAAACGCGAAGTTTATCCTAAAATACTGTTTAACGAATTCCTAAAGCTCTCATTCAATTACCTTTTACGAGTCTGGAAGAAAGAGGAACAGTTAGTACAGTCTTTATACAGGCTACTCTCTAAAAGTATTTTATCGACTTTTTCGGCTAATTGGGGTCACTGAAGGATCCCAAAAGGGGGATCGAAATACGTAGAATAGCTACCAGTCTAAAACTACCAGAATTTGTAATCGATTCGAATAAGTTGAAAATAAAATTGAAGTAAAAAAAGAAAGATGACCTTTTAACTTTTTAATCCTCCGGTTGTCCCTTAAACCGGTTACCGAAGCTTTCAAATTTACTGAACTTGTTTCTCCCTTGCTGATTTCCCCCCCTTTATTTTTTTGTACACATTTCGCGTGCGCGTGTGAAAGAGTAGAGGGAAGGGAAAGCTGAACAAAGAGGCGGAAAAAAAAACGAAGAAATTTGTTTCGACAACGGGGGATGCATTAGTGATGCAAATGAAGTTACGTCGTTGTCGGAATTTTTATGTGTTTTTCCACGGTAGCCGGAGCAAATTTTGGCTCGCTTTCAAACCGTGCCGTACGTGGCGAAATCATCAACCGTGGTGTGCTTTTATTTTCCCCGTTCGCTGTCTCCCGGCCGCGTGTTCGCGTTTCCACGGCATTCGAATAACTTGGAAAATTACGCGCCGCGGCGGTCGGAAGAAGATTCGAATGCAACCGCGCCGCTGTGTTAAGTGGATTCGATTTAAATTCATTCGATGAACACGGTTAAAGCGCATTTACCGAATTACAATTTGTCGGAATTTCGAATAAACTCAACCCTCGCCCGATACGCTAACGAAATTTATGGAAAGTTTAATGAAAGTATGGTTTTAAATATTGCTCCGGCGAACTGAAAAACGGCAACGCGCGTTTATACAGCGGCGAATATTGGCAGATCTCTGTGGCGCATTTGCCGCCTCGTTAAATATACCATCACGCGCTAAACGTTATCTTTCTGAAACATTGGAGCCGAATCCGATAAATCAGAAATAAAATTTCCCTCCAAGCATATTTCAAACTATTTATTTTAATTTTACGGCTCGACTGCGGAAACCGATGCCCGTTGCACGCGGATGCTTGTTCTCGATAAAAAATAGTTAATTGCGGTTTAAGAACCTAAATCAAGAAGAATGGAGAATCTAAATCTTCGCGATATCTTACTTTTAAATCAAACTGATTAGTTTACTACCTTGACGGTTTGTAAATTAAACGTGCTGCATGAAATTAATAGGTTAGACGTCCCGCGTACTGCCAGTGTCCATATAACCGACACTTTAATTATTTTATTCGAAGCAAAGTAGTGCATGAAGAATAAAATAAGCAAATTTTTGTACCAAATTTGGACTTAGGTTTACGCAACAACACATAGATATTGTAAAGTACATTTTCTGTGGTTACATTCGATAAAGTTAATTATACACAAACATAAATATTTGGTGCAAAATTGAGTGAGAAATATAAACGAAAAACTGGCAAACTAAATAGAGTAGAAAATAATTGTTACCTGCTAGATACAATTGTAAATTAATATATGCAACGATTCTATTCTAATACATAAATAATTTATTATTATCTACAACAACGCTTGCATTGATTCAATTTTGCTCCTCGTTGTATATTTGCCCTTCAGTTCAGTAAATGACAACCGAAATAAAATTCCAGCAATTAATAATGTAAAATTAAAACCGGTAACCAGAAATAATTCTAATTATTCGTAACGGTTCGTAAGCCAAAATTAATTAGAAATAATTAGCTCTTACACCGTAACTTTTAACATTTGTCTTACAACAGTTACGACGTCTGATTAACCCCTTGGCTTACAATGACGAGTCGCACTCGTGGAACATAATTAAAAAAAAACATAATTTCGTCGCACGAATTATAAATAAGATTTTTTAAACGTAACTTCTGCTTGCTATACAGTGTTATTTTTATTCTAATTTTAGTTTCACTTCGAAAGATTGAGGATCGCTGAATACAAATTGCGTGAAATATTTGAATATTTTGAAGGAATACGAAAACTGTGATCTGTTATTGATAACTTATGTAAGTAAAGTAGCCTAAAAATTGCAAGGCAATGGGTTAAAGTAGATATCCGATGGTCGACGAAGGATTCCGTACAAAGTACTTACTCGATCTATCAACCAGTTGCACTCTACAAACAAATTCAATTCCCCACGGTTTCGTGTAATACAGCGAAGAGCGCGATATCTGATCGCGATAGGGATTTCTTGGCAAACGCGACGGAGGCACGAAAGAAATGGCCGAAAACGTGCGGCGACACTTATCGTAATCGCTCATTAGCCTCTGCCCTTGCGGCCAATTATCAATTACGATCGTAGTAAGTTGATTCATGCCCGTTTCGCGTGACACGTGCCACGGTATGCCTCGCATCGAATTAAAACTTCACGATTATTCGTGTAACAATACATAAACACGGCGCGTAAACACGCGAGCAACCGTTACACGAATAGAATAATACCGCAAGGCGGGCGAAAAATGTCGTGTAGAACGCATTTAAAGGATGAATGAAACGTAGAGAGGCAGCCGAATTTGCGTGATCGCTAATTGTGAATGTAGAAGGTTTCGCGACGAGTCCCCGTACTCCGCCTCCTTTCCTTCCACTGCTCGGCGCTCGCGTATCCGAGTCAGCCAGATTTTGTACTCATTGTCAGAAGTAAAGACCCCTCGACACTTGTTGCTCGCCATCGACATTTGTCTGCGCCCCCTCCCCCCTCTAGCCTACCGTGTTATATACAGTATGTGCATTTCGCTTTCGTGGTTGCATTCTTTGTGAAGTTACACGTGTATACAGACGGGGCCGCACACGGTTTGGCCGCGCGCACACACAGGCGACACGCGCATTGCTACGACTTCATAATGCCTACGACCGGTATTCCGTTTCCCTTACTTTCTCCGCGAGACATCCATTGCGAGTCGGCCATATTGTACGCCGGGTGTCTAATTGAAACGCCGATGATCCCTCGTGTGGAAAAAGTACTCTGTTCAGCCGCTTTTGTTTACCTTTTCTCAGACACCGGGCTTGAGAAAAAATACCTTTCGGTATTTTTCGCCGATGCCTTTTTCCCGAGCATATAAATGAATACGTATTTCGTTTATTTTGTGTATCAAGGCTGGGATTTTGGTTGCCTAGAAGTTAGGGTAAATTTGAATTAAACTTGGATTGGAACAGGACCAATCTAAAAGTAGGGGGAATTTTTGTTCGTTTTATTTTGTAACATTTTAATACTTAACTACTATTGTCGGTCTGCGAGACTGCTTATAATAAGTATTCTTAGGCTATTTTACTTTTCGAGTGATTTACGAGCTCGTAACTTTGGATACTTTTTAGTTATAGTATAATTAAAGATTATTGAAAGATTATATAAGATTATATAAAGATGATATAAATTACAGATTAATGAAATGGAACCTGGGAAATAGTGAGTTCATGTGAGGGCCAATATTAGGAAATAGGGAGAGAAGTATTATCAGAATAATTAGTATAGCTTTTAGCACTTTGTATCTGGTACGAGATGTATATTACACGATCAGTTTCCTAAATTAGGTTGAATTTGTCAGCGAACACAATCACGTCTTGTCTAAATGAAGCGGAAAAATGAGAAACCATTAACGTTTACAGGAAGGGAAAAAATACAGACAAAATAAAATGACGTCGTTACTATACCTGAAGATTAACAACCGAATATCGAAGGAAAAAGCTGACGACCTTAGAAAAATGTTGGTTTATTTGGACAACGACGAACAACGTCAATTCTTTATTGATATTTTTAGATAAATTATAAATTATTAATCGTAACTACGAAGATCGGCATTCAACGTGTTATCCGTACCTAATCGAACTTTACTTGAGCTGAACGTTTTCACCCAGAAGTGATTTTACATTTCATTTGACAGAAGATTCCTCGGTCCTCGTAAAATTACACGGGACCCTTATTCGATAAGTTTTTCACATTTCACTTCACGTAAGATTCATTGACACTCGTAAACTTGTTTCTGCGGAACCTATCATTCGATAGCACTTATTCAAGAGCAAACGTTTCACAGTTGAGGTAAAAGTAAATTTATCGTATGCACGCAAATTAATTCGATGCTCTTGTGTTTAATGTCTCGTCGAATTTATAAACTCCCAACCTTCTTTTCAAAACGAAAATTTATTAATTGTTCGATTGATTCGAAAGCGTCGTTAAAAATGATGAAGTGTTTGATAATCCAAACGAAACGAGAGAGAAGAACTTCATCATAACTCAGATTGAATCTAATTTTGGCGCAACTCAAGTCTGCCCCAATTTTAAATTATCGTTAGTCAGAATCCAAACTATTGTAGTTCCATTATAACTCAATTTGAAAACGAATGTAAATTGGTTTTAACTCCAATCTGTCCCGATTTATATCTGCTCCAAATGCAAGATAAATTGAATCCTAAATGTATAAAAACCCTTGGACCAAGGCAAACTATTTTCGAATCAAATTACATTATGCGGTGGTTGCTAAAAGTTTCCTGTCAAAGTGCAACTTAAAACAGACCTAAAACAGGCCAGATATGTACTCATATTATTGCATCAATCGAAGCAAATATAAATTGCCAAAAACTAATAAGTTTTCAAAACCTTAAGAATATAATTCGAAATTCGTCAAATTAATGAGTTCCGAAAATCTAGTGTTAAAAATATTCGATAACGCTAGTGAGTTTCTCCACGACGCTCAATGCTAAATAAAGACTGAAAATTTACACACCACTGTATTTATTTTCGTATTTAAATGCTAATTAATTAGGCTGGAATATATTAACATTCCCATAATTAGATTACAGTGCGAAGTAACTATAAAAATCTGCTACTAGGGAATGAAATGTATAACCTAATCAAAGAACAACTCATTAAAAAATTGACACACGTGTGAACATTTTTTATAGCCTCTATATAAGTCAAAATCTTGAACCACTTTTTTCTAATACCCTGTATATCGCTATAATCTTTCGCTTGGTTCCTTCTTCAACTGCGAACACGGCAAGCGTCTTCAGATTTTAATATCCAGCTATTTGAATCGTATCACGAGTGTTTCTTGATTCTCCGAACGCGTTTGCAAAGAAAAAAAAAAGAAAAATGCTCGCGTCGCTCGTTCCCGTGGAAAAAGATTTATCCAGCGGCGCGCGGTTGTTCCTTTTCAGGAAGCGTTTAACGGGGCCGGATCGTTATTACGTTTAATTGGAAGTGAATTGACACGGCGGGGGAAAAAGAGCCTCACAAGCTTTCACGCGGCTTCCTTTTCGCAAAGTTTACCGGCCGCTCTTTAAATATGTGCGGCCGACTTAAACGCGCCGCGTTAAAGACCAGCTCGCCTCGAGAGTTCGCTCGAGTACTACTTTTCTTCTTCTAATCTGCAAGTAAGTTGTCGCCCTTTGTGGTTACACGGTTATTATAATACGCTCGCGTGTACGTGCAAACGGCGCGAGTACGTAAATACGGCCACGACATAGACGCGTGCCGTGTTAATAGCGTGCTGCCAGCGACTTCAACGAAATTGCAACGCCCCACAATGTTCCAAGAAAAATTAAGAAACGACCGTGAGCTAACCGTCGCAACAGGCGAAAGCTTTGAGAAAATTGCGAATAATTGTAAAACTGAAAATTTAATCCCGGACATTTAAGGACGCCACAAATATAGAAGAACTTTCAACACTTTGCGCCAGAAATTTGGCGATTCGCACCACAATTTAAATAAGTGGACATTAGCACCAGAATGTTAGAAATTGGCGTCTAATTTCGCGATGTTTAGCATTTGGAAGTTAATATTAGGTATTGAAAAGAATGTCTGCAGGTTTTTTGTCAGGAATGTATTCAAATCGAATTTGTATAGCATTTGTTAAAATTACTATAACAATGGTGGCGTCATAAAAGCCATAATTTACCATAATTCAACTAATTCGTCATCAGCATCAGAATTTTAGAAATTGGCACCCAATTTCTTAATATTTGGAGACAGAAAGTTAACCATTTGCTGACGAGTGTCTGCAAATAATCGCCACTTTTCTGGTTTTGTGGACGCACTGTTCACTGTTAAAGCAGAAAATTTCAATTAATATCGTTGATCAACGCTTCAAAAGTTTTAAGAATTTGTTGACCTGGAATTCGAAAGCTTAGAAATTTGAAGGCTTGGAATTCAAAGTCAAAACACTCTTTTTAAGTTTTACTATTTGTCGTCCGCAAAGGGTTAATAGTAGGTGTCGAAAAAAATTCCTGCAGGTTTTCTGTCAGAAATGTATTCAAATGGAATTTGTATAGCATTTGATAAAATTACTATAACAATGATGGTGTCATTAAAGGCCATAATTCACGTTAATTCAACTAATTACACGTCAACACCAAAACCTTATAAATTGGCATCAATTTTGTAATATTTGGCACCAAAAAATTAACGAAACTTATTTGAATCGAATTTTTATAATATTTGACAAAATTACCGCAAGAATGTTTTACATCAAAATTTTACGCTATCAAATAAACTGATATTCGAAGGAATTTTAGTTCGCTTAAATTTCGTAGCATAAATTTGCACCGCCTAATAATTAACCCCAAAATTTCAACTACTTAGCGTTCAAGGCTAGTAATTTTTCCAAACTTAGTCCACATTTAGCAGCAGATATAAATTCAATCTGATAATATTTTATAACATTCAGCTCAAATCTGATCGTTTTAATCTTGTCGAGTTTTGTATTTCATTTAAGCTGTGAACACTTTAACCGGTTGATTAAAATTGAACACTAACTGGATGGTTTAAGTTACCATTCGACTGTGTTCCATCGTCGCTCTTCAAACGAGCGTTATCTAAAAATAATCAGAAACTTTTTAATAAAAAGCTGCACCCGTGAACAGGGTCCTGCACGGCTCGGTGATTTACCGTTAATATTAAATGAGTAAGAACAGGTTTCAGAGGAAGCTTTTAATAAAGGTACATTTTGTCGGGGAAATTTTTCGCTGCTTTTTGCTCCTCCAACCTCGATTAAACGCGCCCGCGTGTCCAATTGCATTGAAAACAACCACTTTTGCGTTCAAATTTAAGCAACTTCACAATTAAATTACCGGGGGTAGTAAAAAGATGCAACTCGTTTCGTTTCTTCATGCGACTAACGTTAAATGTAATTACGGTATACCCGATGGGTACAAAAACAAACAATGGCGTGCCAAAATATCCATCGGCAACGCGTAGAAAAATAGTCAATAATAATTTAAATCAAGCGTTATATTATTATTCAGAAATTTGTTGCTTCTTTATAGCGATCACTTAATATCGATTATTCTTATCGGACTAAATAATTGCTTATACAGCTTCGTGTTTAAAATATATTACAATTAAGATTCGTCGTTGGATACTTTTGCACGCCACTCTACGTGGAACCTCAAAATATCTTAGTTTAACTCAGTTTCTTGTTTTACGAACTTTCTAAACGCTATTTAGACTTGGGCTATTTGAAATTGCGGTTTGAAGACTATTTTATAAATAGGGAAGATCTTATAAATTCGACTAAGCAAGCAGACAATAGGAATTATTCCTAAGAATATATATATATATGGACCGTTTATTTTGAAAGTGGTGTAAGTCCATTTTCTCTTATTTCGAGAAAATTAAAGGTTTACATATCTGTTAATTAAAAAATGAAGGCAAATTATATGAAGTCTGGCAATGTTTCTACTGTTTTATCAATATGTAATTTGGTTATTTTCTTTTAGGCGTATTTTACTAAAATGATGTATACTTACGGGCTGCAAATGGACTTACACCACTTTCAAAATTAGACAATTGTAAAAATCGTTTAATTTCAATTTTGAAAAATCAAATATCACTTAAAATATACTTCATATTAATCCAATTTTGTTTACAAATAATGACACGATATAAAATAGAAGTAGTATTTTAAATTTTAGACTCTAATTACATTGTTAAAATTACAAGATATTGATAGTATTTACTTATGCTCTGCATGTGGCAGTGTTTCGAAATATGCATGATGCACCGGAGGTATATAAGGTGATAACTGCTTGATGTCTTTATATTTTTCATAAGTAATAGGCCTGGCATCTTGGTACAAAGGCGCCTGGGCGATTTTTTCAAATTTTAGCGGTCTATCTACCTCTGTTAATTGGACTTACACCACTTTCATAATCGATGATTATGCAATTTCCTTTACCGACCAATTTTAAATTGTACAAAACATGGACATTTTTTAAGAAATTAAACACGGACTAGTTATACATAAAAAATTTACATTAAATTAAGCATGAATTACGTGATATCTCATTTTTTTCAAAAATGGACTTACACCACTTTCAAAATAAACGGTCCATATATCTAAAACTTGCAAAAAAAAAAGAAAAAGAAAAAAAACACAGGGAAATCGTTGCAAATCCTGCTTGGTTTCGCGAGCGGGCAAGTAGAGGTCGCTTCGCTATAGTCAAAAGTATATAGTATCGGGAACAAAAACGCATCGGCACGCTCGAAGTGTTCCATAGAAGCGTAAGAAATATTTTTCCAAAGGATTTCGCTCGCTGTAGAAGTTTGCGCATTATTTCTCGGCTTTCTGCCGACACGGTGAAAGGAGGAAAAGAGAGAGAGAAAGAGAGAGAAGAGAGGATTTCATCCGAGACTCAGTGGCGTGCAACAAAAGGGTATTGATATGGGCCGTGCTTGTGAAACGGGCCAATAGCTGTGGCCGCCATTGTCACCCGCGGCCAGATAAACCGAAGATATCTGCTGCATTCTTCCAACTACAAATTCCCCTGGTCAATTCTTCCTCTTCTCAATCTCCGCAACGCATCTATGCACTCACTGCCAGCCGGCCTTGGCAATACGTCGATTCCAACAGTTGGAACGTTAAATGCACATAAAGGCCACCGGAGAACAAAGCTGAACACTCGGTTTCTTATTACGGAAATTCACTTTGTTAAAACCGCTTTGTTATCCGGCTTGCGATGCACAAAATTGCCGCATTGTTCCGAAGACTTTGATTAATCATTTCGCTACGAATTACGTTGTACGCATTAAATGGCCACGATCTGCGAAAAGCATACGTGTAACTTTTCTTAAAACTTACAGTTAGTAGTATTTCTAGTATCGTAATTGTTCAAAGTATTCAAATATTTGTAAGGTAGATGCACCGATTACTGCCACTTTAAGCTCATCCCGTAACTTTATTTAAATGTTTTAAAACGTATTTCACATAAAAATCGTTCCAGTTTGGAGTGTAATATTGTTCAACGTCTCGTTTATTTATGAACATTTTTTTTATATGTTTAATATAGTGAATTGATTATTAATTTATTGAGAATGTACAACAAAGTCCAATGTCCCTATTACTGTCGCTTGAAAAGTTCTCATTTAAATAGAAACACGTTTTACATATATTAACACGTCAGTTTGTGTAACAGATATAAGATGTATAGTAAACGTGTCGCTTTTACTGAATTATGACACGTCCGATACTTTATAATTACATTGGTCACGTTTTAATGTACAACAGCATATTTACCTCCTAATATTTATTTTTCAATATTAAGTATAAACGAATATACGTCTATGTGTTGTTACGTAAACCGAAGTTCAAATTTAGTATCAAATGTTGTTTCTTTACGATTCTTCGTACATTACTTTGCTGTTAAATAAAAATAGTCACACTGGCAATAATCGGGACATCTACCTTACTCATACCGTTTCCATATTAATAAAAATTGTCTTCGTCTATGCAATCGAAAAGTTTCCAATTTTTAAGTGCCGTAGCAAGAGGATTAATTCTCAACCCTTTACGTAATGCTCGTTCAGCGTCTCTTTTGCTTGGTGGAATATTGGTATTGGAAAGTTGGAAGTTTCTTGAATATTATTTTTCCTATCGAGACGAATAGTGTCGGGGGTGAAGCTGTGGCTTTGCGGGTCATATATTTCTAAGCTACGAAGCTCAGGATTTCAGGGCTTCAAGGTTTCTCGATTATTTTACGAAAACTGTAATGCAAAGGTCGGCAAACTTCTTTCGCGAAAGGCTAATTATTATTAGATGTTCTCGACGTAGAGCTATTCGTAAGAATTGTTTATTAGCGATGCGAATGGAATTGTTTCTTGTTTACAGAAATTATTTTCAAGCCTCGGGCCATACAAAAACAGACGGCGAGCCGTACTTTGCAACAAATATATTTTATTATCTCGCAAATCTATTTAAGTATAGCTAACATTATTGACTAATTAATTAATATTGATAATATATATTGATATAATTCGTATTGATATATTGATACATTGATACATTGATATATTGTTATATTGATATATTGATACATTGATACATTGATATATTTTTATATTAATATATTGATATATTGATATACTGATATACTGATATATTGATATATAGATATATTGATGTATTGATGTATGCGTATATTGATATATTGATGTATTGATGTATTGATGTATTGATATATTCATATATTCATATATTGATGTACTGATGTATTGATGTATTGATATATTGATATATTCATATATTGATGTATGCGTATATTGATATATTGATATATTGATATATGATATACTGATTAATTTGAAATCGAGATTAGCAATTGGGGATTATATTAAGCTGCATTCAACAATGGTGCACTGTAAGCTCATTACAAAATTAATACATCACAATTTCTTATACGTATTTTCAATTCGTGTATTAATTTTCACGCACTAGATTAATTTTCGCTAAAATATCCTCGTCACGCTTTTATTAGACATATTAAATGTATCTCAAGATCAAAGGCGTGTATTATAATTTTATAACAAAGCCAATATTACCTAAAGCGGAAACAAAAATTATTTGCATATACTATGACAGTCTTTTAATGAAGCCTTTTTTCAATTATGTGCCACGTTTAACTTTAAAAATATTACACTTCAGATAATTGCTTAAAATTATCGTTAAATGATAGGAATATTAATATATTCAAGCTTGAATAATTAATACGTAGTTGCCAAAATAAATACACAGTTGCGTGCAAATATTAAAATACTTAAAAGCTAAAATCCGTAGAGGGATTCGCGTATATGTGATCGATGCAGTAATAAATTAAGGATTAATTAGTTCAATATCCGTGAAGCATTTCATCAGTGGGGAGGGAGGGGGGGTGAGAATAATTCAGGATACGATGAATCTAATAACCGGGGTGAATGATCAATCCGGTAAATCTGTTACCTGTATCAACGAACGTGAATTATCATAACGAAATCCGTGCAGAAGTGGATGTTGTTATGTCCGTGACACGATATTCAAATGATGAACAGATTGTAGGTCAGCGTTGAATATTTTATGAGTTGTTTGGGATGGTGAAGTTGAATTTATTACATAAACTCCACACGACCACGAGCTTGCGACATGATACTTCATGTTAAGGTGATAATACGGTTCGTTACGTTCTACAAAATTTATAATCCTCCCACCATTCGTTGCCTCGACTTTCGTTGTGAATAATAATTAAACGTCTCGTTCGGGGAGAAAAATTAAATATTCTGAATAGTAATTAAACGAGTAGAAAGAATAAATAAATACTATCCTTCAAATAATTGATTGGAAAATTGAGTTGATAGAATTTATTATCATTATCTTTTGTTCAGTGTTTCATTAAAAAGTTTCTTTTTCGATCTTCAACATTTGAAGTTCCAACGAAAAATTCCATTCGTTGCCTCAGCTTTCGTGATGAATAATAATTAAACGCCTTGTTCAAGAAAGAATTAAATATACCGAATAATAATTAAACGAATAGAAAGAATACATAAATATCGTCCATTAAATAATTGATTGGGCAATTGAGTTGATAGAATTTATTATCTTTATCTTTTGTTCAGTGTTTCATTAAAAAGTTTCTTTTTCGATCTTCAACATTTGAAGTTCCAACGAAAAATTCCATTCGTTGCCTCAGCTTTCGTGATGAATAATAATTAAACGCCTTGTTCAAGAAAGAATTAAATATACCGAATAATAATTAAACGAATAGAAAGAATACATAAATATCGTCCATTAAATAATTGATTGGGCAATTGAGTTGATAGAATTTATTATCTTTATCTTTTGTTCAGTGTTTCATTAAAAAGTTTCTTTTTCGATCTTCAACATTTGAAGTTCTAACGGAAAATTCAATTCCTTGCCTCGACTTTCGTTGTGAGTAATAATTAAACGTCTCGTTCAGGAAAGAATTAAATATACCAATTAATAATTAAATTACATAAATACTATCCATCAAATAATTGATTGGACAATTGATTTGGTATGAATTTATTATCTTTATTAAAAAGTTTCTCTTTCGATCTACAAAATTTGAAGTTCCAACAGGAAATTCCATTAAATTTTCGTGGCCCCATGTATACATGAAGGGTTGATCGATTTGAACCTTCCAACTATCGCGTTTACATAGGAAGAATTTTATAAAATTTTGCATGATCGATCTTCCCTCTATTCCGTGTATACCCAATAGAAGCCAATGTACATAACCTTCTTTGTAATACTTTGGCTTATTTCCTTCGCGCAACATAGAATTCGTAAAAAAATGGAAAAGCGTGAAAAATGTAATGTCATTTAGCAGCGTACACAGTGTAAGCATATTTCCCTCGTCACTAGGCTACGGATTTTTACGCGTTTACGAGAGAAATTTAACGGTGAAAAAATATACAAAATACAGGAAGGGAACCAGACGTTGTAATATTGAAATGTTTAATGTGTAATTTCCATTACGGTTCCATTCCTTTAATTACGTTTGCAGAGATATGAATTTGCATAAAAATCCCCAGTCTACTCGTCGCGATGCGCTACAGATTGATATACAAATGCGTCAAAACGTCGATTATACGAACTTCGTTTACGGGAATGACCGATTACTCGAATATAGAATGATTTACGTTCGCATGGATTTAAACTGCAGCACTGTGCGAAAGTCTTACATCACTTGTATCGAAAACTGTGCTTTCTTCTTTTACAAATAAATTTCAGTATTATCTCTCGTACCTTTTAAGAAGCATTTACGAATTTTATCGATGACTTTTACCAATTAATTTTGGTAATTAAAAACGCTATTTGCGTCTTGAAATATTCGGAATTTTATGTTACTTGAAGAATAGAAATGAATTGAACGAAGAGGATGAATTTAATGCAATTGAATTCGGTTATTTCACGACTTATGCTTATTCTTTAATTAAAATACGCCGCAGCGAAAAGGGTTAAATGATAAATAAAAGTATGTAGGTCAAATTTGGAGAGTATTCGATTCTTTTCTTAGGAAAATTCCAAAATCTTAATGCATTTCTTAAAGTACTGAAGTAGAAATGCTCCTTAAGAGGTTTAAGTAGTTTGGGTCAATACATAGCCAGACGAGCGCATGAGGTTAGAATTCGCAATGGCTGACTTATACTACTTTCTCGAACTTTCCTAGTTAATTATGAGCGGAAAATATTAACTTGGTGCTTATAAAGTATCGTTTCCCCGAACGTTGAGATTAACGACTGGCTGCTGTTCTTTTAATGTCGTAAAATCGTCAATTGTAGTAAACCACATTAAACAAGACGGAATTAATTGCAATGTAAATATATTTGTATTGTAATAAAATTGTAAGAATTTCAGCTTTTGGCATCTTAAATAATCGGAATATTTAAACAATTCTTTATGCGTGTCAAAATGTAACAAATAAACCATAAAAACTGTTGAAA
The DNA here is from genome assembly GCA_028830335.1 of Eucera pruinosa. Lineage (NCBI taxonomy): Eukaryota > Metazoa > Arthropoda > Insecta > Hymenoptera > Apidae > Eucera > Eucera pruinosa. The sequence goes on along the minus strand of JAMYCR010000014.1, from coordinate 7,019,486 downwards.
CTGGGATTCGAATAAGATTATACAAATAAAGGGATAATTTAATACTTAATATTTCCTTAGCCGCTATATATATTATTATTCATTATTATTTGGTTGTTTTAAAATAACCAAACGTATGTACGTGTAGTATTTTAAAGAATTTACCAATGTTTAACCGTTTTACTCTGAGAAAACAACATTTCTTATTCGCCAAGCTAATAAAATACTGCATAGAGGCCATTATAACGCTCTGTCGGTAATTTGAACAAGTAAATTCAGAAGAAGATTCCCAACACATTTGTACTTCTCAGTTGGATGTTTCTCCCCGTAATCTTCTTTGCACTTGTCTCTCCACGTTTCCTCCTACCCATCCCTTCCTTTCCACGGATTTGTTGCTAGGTTTCATCTTCCATTCCGTTATAGTTTCGTCGCTCGAGTGCTTTTTATTTCTTACGTACGCGACAAATCTTCTTTCCTTTTCCCTTCAATATTTCCTGTCCCCCTTTTCCTTGGCGCACACCTGAGACTTGCCATCAACCTTTCATCTCTTTTGGCCCCCCTTTAAGTTTCACATCACGCGACAAATGCTCGTGTAGTTTAACTTAGCATTTTGTAAACGCGAAAAAGAGGAACGGTTTATCAGTCGAAATTTTAGTAAAACGAAATTATACATTTTTAGAATCGAGTAGGTAGTTTCTTTGTAATAATTCGCGAGAGCTTCGTACGAGGAATTAAGAATCAGAGAAGCTTAATGATTCGATGTTCGTGAATTAAAAAGTTCGGAAGTACGAATTTCTAGATGGCATTTACTGATCTACTTACACGGTACTTCGATAAGTTTAATTTATTTCGTTAAATCTTCGAAATACCGATGCTTCCAATTCTCGAACTTTGGAACTTTCGAATCTTGTCATTCTCGAGTCTTTGACATTCCAAAGATTTTCAAATATTTTGTCTATTAAATAATATTATATAAATTTGAAAGTGAATTGAAATTTAATACAGAAAAACATAATAATAAATATAGTAAACGCAAAAATTTAATTTTCAAACATTTTATCTTTCAAATTTTATGGGTCTCAAATTCTTGCAATTCCACAGCTTTTGTTTCTTAAACAATTAGAATTTCGAAATTGTATAATTATCAATCCTTCGAAATCTCAAGGATTTTATTTCTCAAGCGATAAAATTTCCGTACTTTATAAATTTCAATCTTTCGAAGTTTTAAAGCTTCTATTTAAATTTTATAATTCTGCAAGCTTCGAAATTTGAAAGTAATTAATTCTGAAATGCTATAAATTCCAAGTATTATAATTTCAAAGCTTTCGAAGTTTCGATGCTTAAATATAAATTTTACAATTCTGCAAGCTTCGTTATTCAAATATTTTTAATCGTCGACCTTCGAAGCTTCCAAATTTTACAATTCTCAATTCCTTAAAGCTCCAAACTTTTGAATTTCGCTGCATTAATCTGTTAAATCCGTCTATCGCCCACTTTTAACCCTAATTCTTTCCCAATACTTCATTTTAGCCGAGTCAAGCTATAATTTTATTAATTTTGCCCCCCTGGTTCTCTTCGATCTACGATATCCTTTCTTTCAATGAAAACGATCGAATGATTAAAGACTCGATAGGGTTAGTTGAACGACTGGCCGAAAAGGGTTCGTCAAGCGGTGATTTTTATCTGCGGTCGAACTTCCATTCGGTTGATAGGGCATTAAGTAGCGCAAGGATAAAAAGCAGAGGTTAGGAAAAATCTATTTACGAGAAAATGGATTCGTTTATTACCAAAGATTACGTAAACCCTATTACGACGAAGACCGAGAAAAGGGGTTATCCGTGACTGTGGATCTCTGCTCCCCGAACTGTAAATAACTTGATTGCGAATGCCGACGTTCGACAAAAGATACGTTCAAGTGATATCCGATTTAACCCTACCAAAGAATTTCCCTTTTCCCTGGCCCGGGTTCCTCTCGATAAATTCGATAGCGGAGATACGCTTCGAATTTCATCCGAGCCATTCCTCTGGAAGCTTTTTACGTCACAATTGAAACGCTGCAAGTGTAATACACGCAGCAAACGATCGTGCGCGAGAGAATTTAAATATGAACAAAGAACGGAACAAGATCATTACAGGTATTCAACGCTAGATTTACCCGTCAATTTGACAGATTGCAATACTCAATACTCAAACCCTTTCGCAACGTCAGTCTAAAATTAAAAAAATTATCAATGCATAGATGAGGATTATTCATATTATTGTTATAAATATTCGCATACTTCGTACGATTAATCATGGTAGGAAAAGTATAAATTATAACAGAAGCAATATCGTGTTGCAGAAAACGGGTACGTATATTTTGTTCGAAGACGTATATATACGTCCTTCGTAGCGAAAGGGTTAAATTTGAACACTTAATACTTTCGTCTGGCTATCTTGAAGTAAATACAAGCGACGAAACGGGACTAAAACTGTTGGAACGTACTGCACGCCATTATGAACAAAGGAAATTCACGACGTAACGAATATCGATAATTACAAGAAGGTTAAGTGTCTCGAGGGAAGCAGTCGGAGAATCGAGCTCTGTAACGAGATCGCGTCGTGGAAAATTCCGAAAAAAAGCGAGTCGCAAAAAGAGAAGCACGAGAAAGCCCGCCCCTCTTTCCCCCCCGTCAAAAAGAGAAAGAAGATTCGAACAAAATGAATTTCGTGGGGAAAGTTCGTGTTCGCGTTGGAGGAAATTTCTTTTTTTTTTTTTTCGCTCCCATTTAATGATCCTTCCGCGACGTTACTACAGCCTCGAAGTAGTTCTCGATACGGACTCGTGGCCCTAATAAACGCCATTCAAAAGTCTCGTGAAAAAAAGTGTGCGAAGAGGGGGAAAGGAAGAGGAGCAGAGGGAAAAAAAAGGAAAAGAGAGAGAGAGAGAAAAAAAAAGAAAAGAAAGAAGAACTGGATGAAAAAGCAGCATCTCTTCAACTTGCTCAAATAAGAAGATTTAATGAGCTTATTATACGCGGATTAACGTACACTAATAACGCGTTCCCGGTGCCTCTCGACACTCGCTGAACACTCGCTAACGATTTCCCCTAGGAGAGGCAGGGACTGTTTTATTTGCACATCGGCCTGTCACAGCTATCTAAGGGTAAACGTGGCGTCACCTTTGATGCCTCCAACGGCGCCGTGCACGCCAGATTATGCGTCAAACGATAACGATATTTGCCAGCGCGAACGCGATTTCCAGCAACGGCAACTCCTTAAGGCTGTCCGAAATGAAACACGTTCGGGGAACACATAGTCTTGTCAAACACAGCGCGACGCTCTTAATTATTCGAACGAGACAGATTTTATTATAAGGAATACAGTTCGTCGCAAAAGTTTTCAAATTTCGTATATATTTAACTCCTCGTGGACCGAGTTCCTTTTTTTTTTGTAAAAATGAGGCAGCAGTTATAAAAATTTGACTCGTAGAGGTAAACTTCGACTTATAGAAATATTGGCTATTAGTATACAGGTCGCTTTTTATACGGTGTCCAAAAAGAACAGAGCTAAATTTATACTACGCGTTAATAAGATCGAGTTAACAAGTTATATCCGATAATGTTTTATTAAGTTTGGGTTAGATGTGCATTACTGCGCAGGTACCGATTCCTGCTGTAATTTGTTAAATTAACATTTTGCGATATATAACTGCGTGAAAATAAGTTAAAGGATTTTTTAAACGTTTGTTATTGACTGTTAATAATAGATAAATAGTAGTAACTTCATTTTTCATTCGTTCATTGTAATTTGATTAATGAAAATTATTGGAGACGTTAGTTGCGATAAAATATTAGTAACGACAGTTTTAAACGCATAATCGAAAGATATTTTAGCTTATACTTTTGTTACTATCAATAAAGTAGCTACTCTAGATTAATTTGTAGATACATTAATCGTGGCTTTATTTAAAAATCGATGCATATTTTCATCGACATTTATTTTCTAGTGCTATTAAAAAACGCGATAATAAATATGCATTCCTACGTGGGAATGATTTCTTTATATTACGTTTTTCAGCCAAATTTTTACTTCCAGAGATTCCATATTTTTCTTTAATTTAGGTAAATATCCAAGTTAACCCTTAACTACTACACCTATAATACATCTCGAAATATTTTCAGATTTTCTAATCGCAGAACCGAATTCAAACAAATTTCTCACAGCCAATTGTTTATAGAAGTTTTGTACGCGACCGTGTTTATATTTTTATACTCAGCTTTACAGTTACACCCCAAAAGCCTTTCTTAAACTGAACTCGGACAGCTAAACTAAGGTACGTTCAGATCTAATCGTTGGACATTTAAAATGAAACGTTGAACATGAGATGCAATATAAATATAATGCGTCACGTCCTTTCCGGACAACCCAATAGAAGAACGGCGTAAGGAAATTATCGGTTAGTTCGTTAGCGTAACAAATTAAGGATGCGAACGATGATTGGATGGAAACACGCCTCTATCCAATTCAACCTGTTTACTACCCTGGTTCGTCTCCCTTTTTCGAGGCAAATCAGCGTCTTGTCGATCGGCGCCGAACGTGATGTAAGCAACGTTTGAGATGCAAAACAACGTTTCAGCATTAACGAGCATGTGTACACGTGTATCCGAGGGGGGCCCGTTTGCGAAACGAACGCGAATGTCTCGTGCTGCGGGACCGTATATGGAAGAGGGACGGGGCGAAATCGGGAAGCGTTTGGCGCACAATAGAGGCGTGGATATTGAAAATTTATCGGAGGCAGAATAAGTGGATGAACCTTGGCCGAGGCTATTTGTCGGAAATTGAAATTTATCGAATTTTCCCCGTACACCCGTCCGTAGAGAGGCGTGTCCTCTCGAATTTTCACACGGAGCACCTCCTTTAACACTCAATGACATGTGAAACATCGAGATTTTTTTTGAAACTCCCGAGATTTTTAGGTGACGCTGCCAGGCGCCTGGTATCGATTCGGATTCCATTCGTGGATATTTCAAAGGAAAGTAGGCAAGTGCTCTTCGTCCCAAATCGGGGGAACTCGATTATGAAAAAAGTAACAAGTTCTTTTTTTTTCTCTTTCTCTTTTCCGTGAAACTTACAGCGTTTTAGTATCATTATCGCGCGTTCGAATTGCCATTTAACCACTTAGGGGCCGAAATCTTTTTCCATTCGTTTACGTGTACGCGTAATGTAAGTATAAATCCTGGGTGGATGCCGTAATCAAATGGGTGAAACACGCAACAGCAGCGAGCACGAATGCTAAAATCGGGAAAACAAATATACACGTTTACAAAAGAACTAAAGCGATGAATTAACTCGGGATAAAGGAAATTGCGCGTCACGTAAAAACTGGATTAACCCAGGCAACGTCTTTAAAGGGTTAATTTGATATTTAAATACGACAAATCAACTGTCAAACAAAGTTGAGCCGTTATTCGAATAAAATCTTCGAACAATGTTTCGAATAAATTTTTTGAACAACCTTCGAAGAGGAAATAATATTTAACCCTTTGAGAGATGAATTTTTGAAGATCAGATAAAATTATTTTATTCAATGTTTCCCATGTATTTGTTCAATATATATTGAAAGAAATGATATAAAGCAAATAGTAGCGAACATATTAGAAAATGTTTGAGAAGTATAAGGTACGTATATGTGGCCATTGAGAATTAATTTTTCAGGTAAAATAAAACGTACATATATGTACCAGTATCCCTCAAAATGTTAACAAGTTACTAACTAAAGAAATTTGGAAATTACTGTCTATGCTGCAGAAAAAAAAATAATCATTCAACAATGTATAAATAATTCCTTACTTATCGTGTAATTTTTTTCTCAAAAGCTTTACAAAATATCCCTGCCCACGTTGTACTTCAATATTCCATCCAACATTTAGTCTATGTGGCACTTTAATAAAATGCTCAGTCAAAATTGGATTAAAATCGCTTCGGTAGTTTGGCAGAAAATAGGTCGTAAAGTTCGGTACTTTCCCATATGGATAAAGCTAGGTTGTACATTCTCGTAATAACGCGGTAACGAGTATTTAGATATTATTTTTTTATTATTCTAGTTTATCAGTCGCGATTATTAACCTGTGCATTTTTATGCGTTTATGGGAAAGTTAAATATGCAATAATATAGGAACACTGAAATTATCAAGACAATTATGGTAATTTAACATCAAAATTATATAAACTTGTAGCGATGCATATTCGATAATTTTCCGTACAAAATATAATTAAGGATTCACTTCACTTGCAACAAATAATTTTTTCAAGATTTGATCACTTTTGTTTACTTGATATAAATAAGTATACTTTAGTCGTTGACAGTTTCACTGTTAAATTAAAGTATCAATGCTTGCAATAAACACATGTTCGATAGAAGTATAAATATTCTATCTAATGTTCCGTAAATAAATAAGTATAATAGTAACATCAATCAGTACTTAAAAGTACCACTTTTAAATCGGTAGAGTTCCTCGCTCGAACAGTAAAAGCCGTATTTAATTTTCGTGAATAAACATTAAATCGCTTGAAATCCTGAATGCTCGAAATGGATTCGTCCACCTAATAATAAACCGTTACGATTAAACTTTAAGCTACATATGTTGGGAAACGGAAAAATCGTGGAGGAAAATAAAATGGAAGTTATTTACAACCGAAGCTAATAAATTAAATGACACTTAAGCTAAGGATCGCAATTGCACGAGTGTTTTACTATACGGGCTAATAACATCGGGCATGACGAGAAACGATCGTTTCTGGAAGAAACTTTATTTCCGTTGAGTTGATAGAAAGCGGGGAGTGTAGTTTGACCAGAGGTGACCTAGAATGTCTGGTGGAAAGGCGGCGAAAGCGAACAGGTACCCGCAGAGAGGCGAAGCGATAACAAAGCTCTCGCGAGGAGGCTGAATTGTCGTGGAATCCTTTGAAATACGACTGTGCACCGTCTCGATGTGTTTCTTCGCTGGCTGCCGGAGAGATTTCCGTTAGCCTGGGCGAATCTTTTTCAACGGCATGGCTACTCGACCCTTTCGAATTATCGATCTTCATTGTTGGGGCCGTGGATGCGACCAAGATTATTATGCGCCAGAAAGAAGCCTCGTTGCTGTTCCTGTTTCCTTTTGCCACGCGATCCTTTTTCCACCATTGCCACCGTGCAAACGCATGATTAGGCGGCTCGGTTTGTTAACCCGTTGCCTTATTCAGCTTTCAATCGCTGAAAAGTTTTCAGTTGAATATAATCACTGCTTCAACGCCGTACCGTTGTTATATTACGCGTAATTTGCATCCCAGATATATTAATATTATAGCTTCGTAATACATTATAATTTATTAGAAATGCAGCGTCCATTTGTTGCATTTAAGATACGACTCGTCATTATAAGGCAAGACGTGAAAAGACTCTAAATCGATTGATTGCGAATTTTTATACGTACACTGACGCGGAAAAAATTGTTTACACCGACAGAAAAATAACAGCGATATTGAAATATAAAATAATAGTAGTAAAACTTTGAATATTGTTTTGTTAGAAAATCTGTGCATGGTAATAAAAAAAGTTTGACTGATTGGGATATGAAACAATAACAGTATTGAAGGATCTGTTAATATTTCCTTTATTTTTCATAACTCTGTTTCCTTTTTTCGCGTGCCAATAAATAAGTGGTATTTTTCATATTTTGTTTACTTCTACGTTTCACACGGTTTACAATGAGAATCAAAAGTGAGTTTACACCTCGCGAAAATAAAATTACAGTATTGATTACAGTACAAATGAAATTACAGTAAAATTATAGTATTATTTATAATAAATAAGTAAATATCGTATAATAGTAGTATCTACTTACGATAAATAAATTATAATATAATTACGATATAATTTACAGAGACCAAATTATAGTATTATTTTATTTTCGTGAACTTATTTTTGACTCTCACTGTATTTATAATTATTTAATGGTACTTATTTATTAAACTTATTACTTATTCCTTATTTATTCGCCGTTTATTTATTTTTGTATCATCCCCGATTTAATATTTGACGATAATTTAAGGTAAAAGTGGTCTGCTAGTAGTATAACTCAACGATTGCACCGACTTCGCTTCATCAGTAGATAGTATACGTATATATTCGGAAGATATTTAAAATTGATCAAAAGAAACGACCAAAGACAATGGAAAATAAAATAAATATCGCGCGAACAAACGAAATATTTGTTCGCCAAATAACACTGTTTTGGAATCATTTCTCTTCATCATCGACGATAATATGATATTTAATTAACGGAGAATTAAATACGGCCGCGGGTTTACGTTCCGCGAAACGTTTATAAATGTTATTTAGAATCTTCCGCGTGGTTTTTCAATAAAACCTCGCTGGCTCGAAACGGAAACCGATTAACGATACGTCGGTAGGGGACTTTACGAGCTGTTGAAATATTGCTTTCTAAAAGCAATATTGTTCCTCAACTCTATACCGTGTAAAACTTTATCCATTATTTCATTTGCCGTATTTAACTGCGCAGCTACGGAACGCTTCGCGGTTACCTTGACCGATCGTCTCCATTCTATCGATCTATCTATCCAAAACTTGCCTTCAAAATAGAAACATCAATTTTTCAGTTACTCTATAATTAGAAATATTTTATTATTATTTATAACATGGAAATATTTTATTATTATTTATAACAGAAATATTTTATTATCATCTATAATACAGAAATATAGAAATATTTTTTAATCACTAGATTGCGGATATTTATGTAAATTTATAAACCGTGTCCCAGTATTTTTCTGCAAAAATTAATCGGTATCTTCTATGAGTATAAATAAGGGAAAAATGTTATACAAACGTAGGTGGTTTGACGTGTTATTGAAAAGTTGTAAGAAAAATATGAAATACGAAAGGAAACAGGTTAAAGAATAAGAATAAATTGGCAACCGATAGAATCATTAGTTATTATTATCATTCGAATGTAACAAATTTGAGTTACTTAAAATAATAGAGAATTAATAAAAAAATATTCTTCAAACGTGAAACTTCCAAATCTGATCATTTTCAAGCTTCCAAATTTGTCAGCTTTTTAATATTGAAGCATTGAAACTTCACAAATTTTATAATTCTCCAAGCTTCGAATGTTTCGAAATTTTCGATCCAAAACGATGCAAATTCGAATTCTATAATTCTAAAGTCTTCGAAATTCCAAAAGCTTTGAAATTCTCAAACATTCGATCCTCTAAAATTGTTGATACTTCTGAAGTCTTCTAAATTTGCAGACTTTTAAACTTCTCCAAATCGTTCGAGAAATCTTCAAAATCCATAAATAACTTTTCCACCCACTTAATTATTACAGCAACTATTTTTAATGCCATAAAAAGTTTATCTCTGGAGTGATAAAGTTTGTGAAAAAGCGTACATTCCATCGAGCTAAATAGGCAGGCAGTTCTATTCGATTATATCAGAGTCGCGACGCTCCGAAAAGTAAATATCTCGCAAAAGTTTCGCGGAATCAGCAAAATTGCACGGCTGCACAAACATCTGCGCGCACTCGGACATCGTATTTGTCCATCAAGTTTATTTCCGCGTGAACTCGGTAATTTATTCCCGTGCCCATTCAATTTCATAATTCCACCGCCGGGAATTTTCTCGCCTGGAAAAAAAAAAATTCCGCCCTCTTCGATCCAAATATTCTCCCTAAACGTTATTCAACCCTTCTTCGAATTTTCAGCTTTACGTAATTTCTTTCTATCTCGCCCATTCAACCGAAACGCAATGTTTGGAACTCGATCAGATAATACCGTTTTTTTATTTCACAATTTCCGAAAATCAATCGTGCCGTTTTAATTCTCGTTCGTCATTTATTATTTTAATCCTTTATAATCCCGGGAATATTATTTTCCATTCTGCAAAATGTACAAATACGTTGGATACGTGGAAAAGTTTTGATGGATTCGATCATAAAATGGATAGATTGTGTTCCGTAGCGAACAATCATTTATTTGATAAATCGTATAAACGCTATTATTTTTAGTAACCTTTCTTAATTATTCCGATTGCAGTCAGATTTTTCGGTTATAAAAAACTAATATCTTCTTAACGAAGAATTAGTTTTGTTTCGAATTTTTTCAAATGCTTCTAAATATTTAAATGAAGCCTTTTAAATATTTCATTTAAACGAAATTGTGAATGAATGGTTTGAAATTTCTCTGATGTTTTTAAATACTTAGATAAAGTTTTTGATTAATGTTTTGAAGCTTCTCAAATGTTTCTAAATATTTAGATGACGTTTTGATTAATTATTGAACTGTTATCGCGTGGAAATAGACGAGAATATTTGTTCTCGCGTTAAATGATTCGAATTGAAGGATTGGTAATTCGTTAATCGACGTAGATAAATTGTAGGTTTACAAGAAGAAAAAGGAAGTACAGTGTGGAAAAGTTGGCCGCCTTAAGAACGCGATGCTGGCAGCTGTACATAATCAAAAATGGAACAAAAGGAGTGCTCCACTTTCGACCGATTGTCCGGAGTTTGAAAGAAAGTAATGTTGTAGAAAATCAGGCCGTAATACCCGGCCAGCTAAAGTGAAACGTGGGCTGCGCCATTCAGAAATTGTATTTCTAATTTGCAACTTTATTCTTACCGTAAATTACGATTCAACGAATTGGCAAACTAAAATTAAATTTTTTTCCACTTGTGTTTCTCTTCGAATAGGACGGAAATTAATTTACGAATCAAACGAAAAGTAAACTACGCGCAAAAAGCGATTCAACCCCTTAAGCGTTTTATTTCACTTCGAAAGTCTAATTATTTTTGAACGACGACGAGTATACTCGACGAGATCAGAACAAGTGCACTTGCTGTAAAATTGAGATAAATTATAATAACATGACAAATTTTTCTAGTTTTTTCTTCGAGGAGAAAAATGTATATTTTCATTGTTTAAAAATTCGTTAATACTATTTATAAAACTAAAAATTCGAATAGTTCGTAAACGAACCAATATTTGGAATTAAAAGTGTATTTATTTTAATATTTGGTTCATCGTGATTTTAAAATGTGTTCGAATTACGATCATGTTTCTTGTACTTTAAATAGCAAAATCGAATTTGTTTTCCTTCGTGACGAGTATATCCGTTATCAAACAGAGAACAAGTATACTTGACGTAAACTTCGACCTAAAATACTGTTTTTCAATCTAGTCTTCAGAATTTTTATTCTAACCCTTAGAATTTAATATCTTCGGACCTTTCACATAACCCGTAATCCCCCATAACCACAAAATCTAAGGGGATGCATCGTGCATGGTTAAAATTTGGAAGACGCCTTCCGCAAGCTTATAAATCCACAGGCGGTATATTTTCATGATTTTAAAATTCAAGGATTCACTTTTATAGAATGCCAGGTTCTCCCCTCCCATAATCTTAAAATCTGGGGGTTATCTTTACAAGCTTGGAATTCAAGGGGCCGTCTCTATAACCTAGAGGTGTGGTGAGAACCGCCTTCATACCGTTAAGGTCAAGGAACACCTCCCCCTTAATCCTGAGCTTCGGAAAAGGAACTATAACCTTGCACTCAGGATTGGTCCTTTCCCATAACCTCACACTATGGATGGACCAATCTCCTTTGATCTAAACAATAGTTTCGCTGTCTTCGATTTTATCTTTTTCCTTTTTTTTTTTAAATTCTATTTGTCTTGCTTGAACTTAAAAGTATTGTCATAAAAACTTCTATGTTAACACGTTGCCGACGCAAATTGACGTTTCTTGTCTTTCCAGCATCGCAAATGAAAGATACGAATTAGCATGAAAAAAAAAGAAACACTAAGAAAAATTGCAAATGAGTAATTGTAAAAATTGACCATTTTGGTAGTACTAGCGTTAAGATATCGCGTTACGATGGTGAATTCTTTAATCTGATTCGATTTGATCGTGATACCCGTAGAGATGCGCTTCTTATCTCGCAAATAGTATACACGGTATCGTTTTCATATAGACGTATACATTTCGGGAGCATTGTGTATCGTAGTATGCTTTTCTTATTTCGCCGCCATTCTGTGGCACCGTATACGATGCTACTTAACGATATCAGTGGCATACAATAGCATTGGATGTTGTTTATAGACACCATTATATTCGAAACGGAAAAGACTTTTGTTCTGTTTGCATTCTTCGTTTTAAAATAACGCGCGAGCATTGAGAATTTGTTCTAATGCTTCGAAAGGGTTTTACACGAAGAAATCATTTAACTCTTTAACGTTGAACTCGATACATATTTCATAGTGCCCATAGATTTCGATTCATAGAAACATAAATTATTAAACAAATTAATTTTATGACTAGATTGCGGATTTTTGTGCAAGCTCATTTCTTTATGAACAAAAATAAAGAAGTGGGTGCTAAATAGGAGGTAATCTCGAGGTCTAAATGTTAAAATATTTTCTAAAATTAGTTAGGAATATAAGTATAGGGATGTAGGATTAAAATTAGATTTAGGATAGATTAATGTAAATTTTAAAAACGAAATAGGGTAAACAGCTTTAGTGTCAAAACTCTAAGCGAATATTTTACAGAGGTATCTAAGTACCTGATCTTAAAACTGGTTACATATTATATACATAGATATTAAGCAAGTACGCAGTTGGACTAAAGAGAAAAGTATAAATGGATGGAAGTGAGAAACATCGTATGAGAAGATTGTAAAACCAAGTCACTTTTCTTGATCACGGAAGCTGGATATATATGCACATGTAAATTAAAATATTTTCTCTAATTTGTGTTTCGTATTACGTATGTTCTGTACCTTTCTTATCCATTTAAAATTTCGCAATTTATTCATGATTTATTGTTACTAATCAAAACTCGAGATACTGAAACGTTAAAGGGAATAATTAGGTAAACGATCTTTTATTTTTGTCTTAAACGTAGAATGCCTATCATTAAATTTAATTTTTAATTAATTCTGAAGCCTTTATCTCGCAGTATAGGGCATCAAAGGGTTAAGGATAAGTAAAATTAATCGAAGCACGTTACAATATTTCCTTGCTTCGTTCGATTCGATAGAAAATATGCAAATCATAAAATGTATAATGTATTCGTTTCAATCTTACTCGCATCACCGTTCGATCAACATAAAATAGAAACTCTAATACTTTTTACGGTAACAAGCATAAATGAGTTCGATTTAATTTAACCCTTTGCGGACGAGCGTCGACAAATAATCGCCCAATCATTTTTTGGCTTTCCGAACTCATGTCGACTATTAAAGCACAAAACTTAATGCAACGAATACTTAACGTAATAATAAACATTTGAAATCGTTGGAAATTAAATGGTATGGAACTCAAAAGGGTGAAAACTCAAAGTCGTGGAATTAAAAAGAAAAAGTACTATCACAAGTGTTATTACATCTCGTCCGCAAAGGGTTAAATAGGTACGTCGATAAATATTATTTTTATGTTATCATACGATTAATATTTCTTTTATCGGCAGTCTAAAAAGAAGAATGCACGGCTGGTATTGTCATTGACTAAGTTCTTAGTCAATGGTATTGTGCCTATGGTAGGTAACTTATTATCGCGAAGATATCCGAGAAAAGAACCACTTCTCTCGGTAATCTTTTCCTGGAGAATCGTCTAATTCATAGCTCTCTATACGCTTTTGGGAATTGCGTGCAACAATGAACGTACAAATTTACATATTTCTAGCAAGTAAAAGTTACGTTTGTAATATCACAGACGAGGTACAGGATAGACCTATCATCTTATGAAACTTCGTGTCACATGTTCATGCCATGTGTAACAGCGTAATATTAAAATAATTTAAAGAATATACAAGATACACCATGAGATTAATTTGTTAATGATTTTTTTAATTCACCGATATTGTAAATGTTCCAACGTATATATAAAACTGTATATCCGACCATATTTAAATTGTTACTGATATTATAATTTTAATTCTTATCATTTGCAGCGCTGCACATTTATTTTATGCTTTAAAATGGGGTTTTATATTTTAGTAATTTTTGTAATGGGGCTCATGAGCCCCAAAACCGTGTGACAAACAAAAGCATTGGATGAGTGGTCTATCCTGTTCTTAGTCAATGGTAATATCACGGTACTAGTTATCGATATAGATTTATTTTTCGCCATTAAAATTATTACGTTATGCTTTGCACGTTCAGTTATCGATACAAATATAGCTATTAGAATATACGGAGTCATAGAAGGCGCGTGAAAATACGTAAAGAGTAACACGTAGGACTTTCGTAGTTGAATTTTGTTGAATTTTAATCATCGATACAAGCTATCTATTCATTTTTACATGTGCGAAAAAACCGAATTTAATATAAAGTATAATATTCGTGAATTTAGAAAAGATTTATGAAAAGAAATTGAAATTTCCACTTCTCCCCACTCTCGAAGCTTATTGTTAGCTGGCGCATGAGCCGAGTGGAGATGAGAGAGGCCGGTGTTATCAGTCGAGTCTAGAGCGCTGTAAAGGGAAGATGGGTCAAAAATTTAACGCGTGGTACGTATTCTTCGCCTATTCATACATTTCGCCGCGATTTTAAGCATCTTTCATGTATATACTTTGAATAGTATTTCTTCTTTGACGGGTATTTTAATTAACATACATCCTTTTCCTCTTGCTACGTGAACTTTGAATAGAATTTCCCATTTCTCATTTGCTTGCTTTCATCTAACACAAAGTTAATTAATAGTTGCGTGGACACCAGTTGCTTCTCTAATACATTTGTTTTAAATTACGATTTAATTTTCTGTGTTCCAGATGCGTACGCCTAATCGAGAAACGGTCTGTTTGCTGCATATATGGTAATATTACATGATTCTAACGTTGGTAGATGTAATAATACGTCGTTAATACCATTGTTAGTGGGTAACTTTCCATATTTAATTCGTTTTTCAAAATTTTTCATTTATTTGTACTTCGTTTACAACTACCGAGTCAAATTGGGAGAGATAAAATCGTTTCTTTGGTTTACGTTTAAAATAAAATTCTCAACAAATCGGTAATTTGCTGTAAAGTTATTAAATCGTGCTAAAACTTATTAAATCGAACGAACCTTGTTTGCAATTATCGTTCCAACGTGGGAGGGATATACGTATTGTATCTTTGGTTTACTTTTAAAGTTGAATTCTCGACAAATCGGAAATTTGCAGTAGAGTAATCGGATCGCGCTACGACGTGTTAACGTAAACAAAAGATGGAAGCAGTCTCTATATTTTGCTGTTTTTCGGTCGCGTCTTACACGTAGTTCATAGCTTAGCCGATGAAATTAACCCAAAAAACTTTGGCCGGCAACGCGTGCTGGCCGAACTTGTAAACAAAACACGTGCCGCGAGCTCGTACGAGTCGAGTATGTTTACGTTTCAAACTTGTTCCCGCAACTAGTCTTCCGAGAATTCGTGACTCGCGACCGGCTCAACGTATTTGAAAATTTCGATAGCGAATTTTCATTGTATATCTTTTGCGTCTTTGCTCGTAACTTTTATTGTGTCTTTGGTATCTTTGTCGTAAATTCTTACACATAATATAATATTCTTGTACGATACGTATATAAAAATAGAATATATTCTATATACGAATATGATATGAGAATATTTCAATAACATTTATAGTATAATTTATGCTTGTTTGCTAGTAGCTTCTACTATGTCTCCGATATTTTTGTATTATATTCTTATACGTAACTATTCTTGTATTATATGTAAAAATATAATATAATGATATATGGACATGCATATCTCGTGATAACGTACAGATGCATCGCATAGAGTTGAGATATTTTTCGTAACAAATGCTCGATGATAAGAGAAGAATAATAAGAGAATATGGTGTTTTATTTCGTACCTACCCACCCGTTCCTGCTAATTAAGTTGTTCTTTCAGAATTTGTGATCGCGCGCAATGCGGTTGTAGAGTCAGTGCTTGTTTCGATATAAAATTAGTTTGATTTTTTAAAGAGCACAGCTGCTCTAAGTAGATTTACGTATACTTAATACGTTTTCGCGCGAGTAGAGTCAGTGTTTGCTCGCCAAGTATTATTCATACACGTAACGTAGTCTTTTATTTTTTAATATTTATACTCGGCATTAAAGTCACTCTTCGGCTGTTGGCAGATGATCTCACTGGGCTTCTGAAGCTCGCAATGTAAGTATCTTCGCATCTTACTTTAATTTTTCATAATTCAAACATGTAGTAGAAGCTATCCAAAATTCTTTTTATTCAAGTACGAAGTAGAATGATTTAAAGATTTCAAGTTTATCAAGCTTTCGAGTTTCTTAATCCGAAACGTCGAGAAAACTTAAAGAATAAATTATAATCTTCTCTGTTTCTTTTCTCTGTTACAGATCTTTCACAGATCATCTTGTCCTTGGGACCACAGGACATGGCTTCGCAGCTTCACGACTTCGCGACATCATTTTTCATGGTGTTGACTTCAAAGCTTCACGACTCCACGACTTCACGGTTTCACTCGATGACGAAGATCATCAGGTTATCATCCGCCTGGCTGCAGCAGATGACAGCGTAGTCGTCTACCGGTGAGTGGCATGCATTTTGAGTCCCTCCGGTCACTCAATCATGCCGAGGACGAAAGGTCCGAATCGGCACGGGTGACTGATTGTATACATAGATTTTGCATAAACGAGTACAGTGACCACGGGTATACGACCGTATACCCGTGTATCATCTTTATTTCTTGTGTGTGTTGTATTTACTAGATGAGGCTAGGTCTTCTTGCGCCACGAGATTTTAAATATTTTCATACGCTAATAAAAGAATTCGAGTCAATAGTAGAGTCACGTAGCACGAATTTCTTTTAAATATTGATGCACTTAAATGTAGAGTCAATAGAAATTCCACAAAGATATATATTAAAGTGGAATGCTCCTCGTATGTTTGAGCACGTTGTAATTTGTAGATTGCAATTATATTTGTAGATGTATTAATTGCACAATAGTAATGAGAAAATGTATTCGCATTGCTATTTGAATACACGCGGGTATACACGTATTATTTTATCAGAGTTCCTTACTTGAATCGTAATTCGTAAAAGAATTGAGCAATATATTACTTCGCGGTTCGTAGTAGCTTCAATTCAATTTAAGATACAGAGACATAGTAGATTTTTCTTTTCTCGTACAAAAACGATGCCAAATACAATGCGCAAGAAGACATTTCGCGATGGGTAGATTTCCAAATCGAAGTCGCAAACTTTAACGCAATGTTATGTTAATGTTACGACGTTTTGATGAGGGAGTCGCCCAAGGGATTGCACTTAAAGTTTCACGTTAGAATCCCTTGTTCTATTTTACCAACGTATTCTTAACTTCAATTTAAAATCCCTTGTTCACGTTTAATATTCTTAACTTTAATTTAGAGTCACTTGTTCGCGTTTATTATTCTCAGTCTCGCGTATTTAAATTCACGTTGCATTCGAGTTTTCTTGCTTTCTTGCTTTCAAATAACGTAGCTTCTTTTCAATTTAACAAGTAGAGTCTCTTTGTTTTAAACACATTGGAAAAGTAGAATCACAGTCCGTTAGCTGATTACGTATGTTATCAAGATTTTTAGCTAGGATTTTCAGCGTCGGTTCGTGCCGTTTTGCCGGGATCTCACTCACGTGCCCAGGTGCTACTTGAGCGGGTGAAAAGCACGTGGCACGATCATTTTTTTTCTTATTTTGATATTTGGTATTTAATATTTGTGTGGCGGCTGATCGTGGGTAGCGTATCGTGCGCGACGTAGTTTCCACATTGTGTGTGTGTGGTTAGGCTGTGGACTTGCGTCGTTTTTTCATAATCTTGATTAACTTCACAGTCAATTTATTCTTTAATACAATGGTACCAATAGTCTCCATTATATTTGCAATAATAGCAATGAACCATTCATTGCAAAGACAGCTCTCGTTTACAGTTTTGCTATTGAATTACGTATTTGATAAATGCCTAAAATATATATCGATTTACTCGTTTGCTATCGACGTACATTTCTTTGCGAAATGCTCGAAGTATATTTGAATATGCCTAGTTGCATACGCTTGAAATCATATAATACGCAATGGTCGCTACCCACGTTAGCCGATTTCAGGATTTTTGTTTACCTTAGAGTGTGTATGAATTGTATGTTGAACTCGGGTGTCGGAGGCGTCCCGGGACGTTACTCCCTAGTGTAGGCTTTTGCACCCGGGTGGTATGCGTGTGATTCGCTGGGTTGGGGGTGGGGTGTATGCCTGTGTTTGTGTGTCTGTTTGCCATTTTTTGAAATATAGCGTTAGGTAGGTAGGTAGCATACTTTCTGGAATGTGTGTTAATTATAAGTAGGTAGGGCCGGGCAGGTTGACACATGGTCTCGGATCGCGAGTTTTCATATTTAACGGGGGGTGCGCGTGTCAACCTGTTTCAGGGAATCTGATTTGAACATCGACGGCGAGCTGATCTGACCTGGAGAATGCAGGTCATTTCCGGTCTTTGCCAATGTCGATCTTTCGAATCCGGCGATCTTGAATCGTCACGCGGACGCGGTCGCGATCTGCACGAAACGAACGTATATACTCAGCTCGAGGTTCGACACGTTTGCACGAACAAGGATGCTGAGAATTCTTAGATTAGTTTCTTAGAATTCTTAGAGTCGTTGGTCGTCTGCGTGCTATTTAACTTCTTCGATATGCATTTTTATTCCACTTTTCTGAGTCTCTTTCTGGGTTGCTTTTGGAGAACCTCGAGCTTAAATTCATGTCCCTGCGGGCATGGCGCCCGAAGAAAAGAAGAGGCCCGACAAACTGTCACGAAGAGGGCAGCAACGAATGGCTGTTCATTTTTTCGGTTTACGAAAGAATGGATGGTCATTGCTCTTGTTACTTTGTCGCTGTACTCGTTATTAGATTTGCATGCCGTAGTGTTTTCAGCTTCCACATCTGGGCACCGCGTACTTTTCTGATTAGCGTTGCGAGAACGTACGCACGGGTTGACGTAGCGTTGCGGATCAATGAAATCTCGAGTTGATTTCAGAGTTGCGAATGAGAAAGTCACGCGTTTGCATTAGCGTTGCGAAGAAAAGAGATCGCGAGTTTCATCTTAGATTTGCGAATGGCGAATTGCGGGTTTGCATTAGCGTTGCGAAGATACGATTATCGCGATTACTTTAGCGTTGCCGCGTATGAAATACTGCGCGTATTCTTAGCTTTCCTTAATATCGCATTTCACATCTTCGTTGAGATTAGCATCGTGGTATACCTGATAGCGTTGCGATAATATCGGCCGCGTGTTCTAAGCATCGCTTAATCGATTAATCAGAACAGCTTCTTTTACACGAAAGTAATAGCTTCCATTGAATGAATTAAAAAGTTAGAGTTGCCACACATTTGCATCGCGCGTGTTTAGCTTTGCAGTTGGCGTTGCGCCACGAAATGATCGCGTTTTGCACGTAGCGTTGCGTATATGAAAAAAAAGCCCACGATGTTCCACTGAGATAGTGGAACGCAATCATCGATGGACCATGGACGACTCAACGGCAGCTGTGCATTGCGCACGCTGCATTTCCGCTATTAGCGTTGCGCTTTGAAAAACGAATAGCTGCATAGATTAGTAGTTTTTATTTATTAGCGTTGCGTTACAGGGTCAACGAAGCGTCCAGGAATGGACGCTTGCGCGAATTTGTCTCTTTCTTTCTCCTTTGATTAAAGTTGAATTGAGTAAAGTAGCTTTTGCAATAGAATGAAGCACCATTCGCGATTTGTTTGTCGAATTCGCTATTCGATAAGTAGATTGAGTAAAGTAGCGTTGCGAAGAAGAAGAATGTTCCACTTTCGGGTTGATCGGTTTTACGAGTGGATGATTACGATTTTTGGGTAGTCCTTTTGGCCACTCGATTCATTTTCATTTTCTTGTAGCGCTCTTCGGGGCTGCTTTTTTCATTTTTTTGTAGCGCTCTTCGGGGCTGCTATTTCGTGTGTATTATTTCCGTGCTACTTGCGTATGGTTTATTATTTTGTTGTTCATCGAGCATTTGTCATAGCAAAATACCGCTACAAAACATATTTCCTTACTATCGAAGAATATATTACGTTTACGGTATAAAATTATCCTAATTCTTGCATGCATCTCACGCATATTAAAGGGTACAAACTCGTAAATAAGTAGTAAATGAAATGATGCGCGAAAACGCGCTTAAAGTAGTTCACAACTTTAAGAGGAAAGAATTCGAGTAGCGATTCACGATGCAAACGTGTAGCGATTCGGAATTCGGAATACAAGTAACGGTTAAAGTATAATACGGAGTAATACAAGTCGAGTAGTGTTGCGCATAGTTTATTTAAAGTTTCAATTAAAATACGATGAGCATTTCTCGAGTCCCATAGGCTATGCTACGATTTTTCGCTATCGAAATTGCTTTCATTTTAAGTTCGCGATCGTATTTTTTCCTTGTCTTGTAGCAGAGATCCGTGTCACAAATTCCTGGAATTGGCTTGTGAAAATTAAAGTTCATTCGCGCTTATCGTTTACCTTTGATAAGAAAATAGTTTTTTGCTTGCACGTCGCCGCGTCGCGTTAGCAGCCAAAGTTCCGCGCGTAGTTTTCGCGTGCACGTTTCATGTTTGCAAAAATAAAGTAGACGAAGTATGCAGCAGAACATAGCTACTTCAATTTTTAGTTGCTCGCGAAACTTTAATTACCTTTGATACTCGATCGTTTAACCGTTTCAAAGCCGGTTCTATCTGGCGACTAGGATCGCACTTATAGTTAGGTGTAAAAAGTCATACGCGATTCTATCATTCCCTTTCTGATTTTTGTATCGAAGCAAAACGTATGCGCGCGAATAGTCAATGTAATTATTACACTGCGGATTTTTATGCAAATTCTCGTCTCTTTTTGACGGAGACTCGTTCCACCCTCTAAATATTACGCGAAAATAACCCTTGCTTGGATATTTTACGCGTTGCGTGCCTTCTACACATTTCATTTTACAATAAATGCATAAAAAGATTGCGATACTCAGCTAAAGGAATGGAACCTCAATCGAAGTTCATTTCGCGTTGCGAACATTCCAACGTACTCCTTCGTTTCGATACTTTGTATATTTTTGCTTACCGCGTGCATTGCGTGCCTTATTGCATATCGAAATTTCCCAAAAACGCATAAAAATCCGCAGTCTAATTATCATAGAATCACTTTTTGTTTCGAACAATCGCGAGTTAGGATTTCTCTCTGCCTAATCTGCTTTCTTTTTTCAGCGCACTAATCCGATAAGTGAGCTTGTTGCAGATTCGTATGGAACCAATTATTCGAGCAGCATAACGATAACAAGAATATCATTAATATTTACCGTAGAATTAATAATCGTAGCATATGATAATATGCGAGAATTATTAATTATATTGCAAATAGTAACAAGCGAATATCTGCGTTTAGGTATACAAATCTATACGTGTGGCGTACAATCGCACACCACGAGTGGAAAAATCCCAGAGAAAAGGCAGCGTGCGTTTCCGCGGGTTTAACCCTTTGCGGACGAGGAAAAGTAACGCTTAATAACGTTGCACTCGGTTACGAATTCGTAACGGACAGAATTACGAATATTCGCCGAATTATTATTGAAAGTGTGTATTAGCGTCACTAATCCTGATTTCTTCCTTCGAAAATCGACGTTTATCCAGGAAATCGAAAATGTTTGGGCGGCTATTTGCCGACACTCGTCCGCAAAGGGTTAGATACATGGAACCGAACGGTCGGGCCCCGAGCGCAAGCAGGCAGAGGGGCATGGTCCCAGACCCGCGGCAACGCGTACATACTTTTCCCCACTTTCTGGGATTTTCCAGAATATTTTATTACCCCGAAGGGCCAAGCCTTCGAGAGCGTCGAGCTGAACCATTCTCAACCGAAGTCCTCGACGCGAAACAAAGTTCCATCTCGCAGATTCAGGAGACGATATTATCGCGTAACCGCACCGTGTTTTCATACTCTAGCTAATGTATACCTGTAATAAATTATTATCGTTAAAATAAAATCAAGAACTGTTCGTAACAGTATATCCTACGTGTATATATTAACCACGTCCCAAATACGTATAATTCGTTTCAGAGCGAAAGTTGAATTATTTAGAGTTTAGAGGATGGCGAAAATAATAACGCAAAAAGATGCGTTGCATGAATTAATACGCGTGACATATAACAATGCGATACGATTATTAATCGTATTGCAAACAGTGCGCATAGAAATGCCACGTTTAACGTACACTTATCTAGCTTTAAAACAAGACCTTAATAATTTAAAAGTATGCGAAAGCATGAGGGATAGAAGGGGCGTCGCTAGAATTAATACGCGTATATTAATTCTATTTCATATAATTAATACGATACGATACGGTTATTAATTTTATTACGAATAATGCGTATAGGGATAACGATTTTTGCGTGCGATTAATGTTAGGGTGAGAGTGTAATACTTTACAAACTTAAACTAGAATAGTAATTTCGAAAACAGAGAAACGATGAGAGATAGATGATGCATCTGGTGACGTAACCAACAATAATTTCGAAATACGGATGAGGTACACGAGGAGTTAGTAGTAGGATTAGGATTAGAGTAAACGAAATGGTAACGTGACTTTCGTAAAACGTTTCGTTCAATGAACGACAGTAATTTTCTCATTGACGAGTACATTCGAATTTATACTAGCCTGTCACGTAAAATTAAATTGCGCGCGCACGAAACTATGCCTGGGTGTTACCGCTTCCGCCATTTTTGCGCGGGAAACGACTAGTTAACGGTCGACGTGTGACGCGTTACGACGCCATTCTCGTTCGGAGTAGCTAAATGCTTAGATCGCGGTTCCTAATCGTTCGTTTCCGTCAAAATCTGTCTCAAATGAAAGTGCGGAGTGCAGCGGACAATAATCAGTTGGATCTATTCGGATACGTGCATCATTTCGCAAAATATAGAGAAATTCGTGTGACGCGTCTACGCGGCAATCTCGATAGGATTAGCAAAACGCTTAGGTCGCGGTTCCTAATCGTTCGTTTCCGTCAAAATCGGTCTCAAATGAAAGTGCAGAATGCAGCGGACAATAATCAGTTGGATTTATTCGGATGCGTGCATCATTTCGCAAAATATAGAGAAATTCGTGTGACGCGTCAACGCGGCAATCTCGATGGGATTAAAGAAATGCTTGGATCTAGACTTCTAATCGCGCGACATGAACGAAACCGGCCGAAAACGATAGTGCGGAGTGCAGTAAATAATAATCCAAGGTTTCATTCGGATAAGTGCATCGGTTCGTAAAATATAAACAAATTTATGTGACGCGTTAAGACGTTGATTTCGATAGGATTAGAAAAGTGCTTACTCGACTTCTAATCGTTTCACATTTATTGAAACTTTGTGCTTTTAGAATCTATTGTTTTATTGTATATTTCGCCGGCAGAATAGCGATTTTTATCTTTTCGAATGATTCAATTGGTCGTAATTACTGCGCTCACTGCTCTGAATCGTACGTGGCGTATAAAGTTTCGCGACACAAAGTCTCGTAAGATGTTACGTCTATTTTTTACTTGGTCTGTGACACATCTTTCATTGTAACCGCGATAGCAGTTCTACCTTTTAACTAATCTATGGCCGTGGTGCATACACAGAGAGAAAATAAACTGTCCACACCCACACCTTATCAAAACCTGGTTATTCGAAGTCGAAATTTAAGTTCGACCAAATGATAAGGTGGGCAGTTGATTACAGGCATAAAAGTCGCATATCTTATCAAATTTTTGTCGTTCCTCGCAAAGAATACTGAGAAGCCATTAGTAACTGTAAAATGCACTCTTTCCATGAGTGACTTGCATTTCGCCTATAAAATTGCATTTTTCGACCGAGCCTACACATGTCATCCGCATTTCTCGTACACCCATTGTAACCATGGATAAAGATCTGCAACGATCTTTGAATTTATTAAGAGAGAACGAGGAACAAGTACGAAACGATGCTGAGAATGTATTGCGAAGTATTTGTCAAAATATTTTGTTGCATCCAAATGACAAACAATGTCGGGAAGTAAGATTAGACGATACTTTGGTCACTTCAAAATTACTTCCGGCTCTCGGAGCCATCGAATGTTTATTCGATGTTGGTTTTATCGAGGTAATTACTTTTAATTAATTTTATGTCGAGTTTCACTTTACAAATAGACTACGGATTTTTACGCACTTATAAGAAATGTATCTTTATTAATTCGAAATCGCTACTTTACTATTTTTCAAACGACGAATTATTTTATTTCAATTTTTACTTTACGAATAGATCACGAATTTTTATGCACCTATGGGAAATTTATCTTTATTAATTCAAAATCGTTACTTCTCTATTTTTCGAGCGACGAATTTGCGTTAAAAATGTGAAAATGCTACAAATTTGGGTATTAAAACTGCAGTTGATTATTTATAAATAAATATTAGGTATATGAGTAAATAATCCACATTTTTTTTATTAAATTCAACATTTATTTCCACCAAAATCAAATAGCTATCTTTTCTTAAATATAATCCTTGTTGTTGCTTAATATTTTGTACTTGCTTCACATATTCATTTTATAACTTAAAACTTGATCTTTATATAAAATAAATTCCACAAGCCAGTTGAAAATAATAGATTATTTATTGGTACACCTAATATTAAATCTCATGAAATTCTGAGGGCTCAAAATTAATTTGTACACCTAATAAATGTGTAAAAAGACAATACATATAATAAGTGTACTAATAAGTATTCAACTATTTTTTAATGGGTCAACAAATTTATCAAATGACCAGATTTTCTTTTAAGCACAGATCAATAACTTATTTATTTATGAGATAAGTCTTTTACAGTACAAAGATAATTAAGTAAATCATAAAATAGACTGCACTAAGAGAGGAACAATGTATAAATAGTTCAAAATGAGATAAACAATGATAAAGAAGGAAAATAAAATAATTGCAAGAGCTCTCTATATTCATACAAGAGAATATATAATACATGAGATTATAATGCACTTATAACTACTAACATATGAGATTATAAGACAACTTAAAGCTATTGTATGTGGAAAATACATCCAAAGATTTGCAGTAATAATTTACAGTAACTTGTCCCTAAAATGCAAAAAAGTATTATAGAACTAAACAAGTATATATTTAAGACAGAGTAGATATTTAATTTTCTTAAAAATAAATACTGAATTGAATCAAAAGATGGATTATTCATTGGTACACCAAATAATATTCAAAGTAAAGCACGAATAATTAAATTTTGGTGGTGAAACAACTTTGCATTTAAGTTTCACTTCTTTAACTATGTTGCAAAAAATATGAATTTATATAAAAATTCGTGGTCTATTTATGATATATGTATATATATATTTTTTTTATAATTTATCGTTTGTGTTATGTTATGGATTATATATTTTTTATGTTTTATATCGTATAGTTTATCTTATATTATAGAGTGATAGGGTAGATTAAGTTACTATTAGGTATCAGCAAGTAGTTAGAAATGTAAATATGTAAAGAAATGGAATCCACTTATAATCCCTTGGTAAAGCAATAAGTATCTATCTTAGTTTATTTATCTATGATAGTTTACTTATGAATTACACAAATTAACACGTTTCTTTGCCCAACAGGCCAGTGACTGTCTTTCATTGCCACAAGAAGTACCACTCACAAAAGTACAAGCTTTACAGAATTTGCTTAACAAAAGCACTTCTCCGAAAATACCTGTCCAAGAATCAGCATTGTATCATTTGATCCCACCATCATCCTCAAAAAGGGAGAAAAGTTTCTTTAAATTTATTGTAGATAGTTTCGAACACGTTTTGCAATATGAGAATGCAAGCTTGCAAGAGAAAGCTAAAAAAGTAATACCCGTTGTGGACCTCGAAATTGCCACCATGACAAGAATCAGGCAACTGCATA
Source organism: Eucera pruinosa (assembly GCA_028830335.1). Lineage (NCBI taxonomy): Eukaryota > Metazoa > Arthropoda > Insecta > Hymenoptera > Apidae > Eucera > Eucera pruinosa. Next base: position 6,993,523 of record JAMYCR010000014.1, on the reverse strand, counting down.
AGTAATTAATATAAAGAGATTGCTTTTTACGGTAGGATTTATTTTTATTATTTATTGAATATCTTCCTTACAGGCATATTAAATTGAATCAAGCTGGTCCAGACAAAGATATGGACGATGCTAAAGACTTGTTCCTCATGGAGCTGTTACATTGGTTTAAATACAAATTCTTCACATGGGTTAATAGCCCAAAATGCACTGCATGCTTCGCGGAATGTAAACGCCTCAATACAATACGTAGTGATGATCCCAAGTGTTTACGGATAGAAATATACAAGTAATTTCGTGTTCTTTAATTGCAACAATAATTCAAGCTACTAATTAGGTCCTATTTCTTTAAATTTATTTATAAAAATATGAGTTTGCATAAAAATCGGCAGTCTAAGCAGTCTTTCCAGAATGTAAAACTTATTCTTAAGGCTGCGACTGCATGAACGTTTTATACGTTGCGTTTTTTTTTTTTTTTTTGCCAAAGTAACAAAAATCTGGATGAACATTTTGCGGGCGTTTTACATGCTTCGTTTTTATTCGAATATTCTTTAATTTTTAATGTTATACATTGAAGTTCGCTTTTGAACTTTGATAATACATTTTTCGGTATCAAAGATTATAACGCGTTTCCGGTTACTCACTGTTGTTTATTCACAACTTAAAACGTTGTGTAGTCGCTGCTTAAGGTGGGGGCGATAGACCTCTCCCTCCTCTTCTGGCTTTGCCACTGCAATTATTTGTATTTAAGAAACGAGAAGTAATTAAATGCCCATTAATTATTATTTTAGATGTACTAAATGTTCAACAAGAGTGAAATTCCCTCGTTATAAGGATCCGGAACCATTGTTAACATTAAGGCGCGGACGATGCGGGGAATGGGCTAATGTTTTCACCCTTTTATGTCGAGCTCTAGGATACGACGCGAGAATTGTATACGATGAAACCGATCACGTTTGGACAGAGGTGTGTAATGGTCACTGCCTTGCATAAATGGAACTTATGTACAAAGGTACTCTTTAACTCATTGCAGTATGGAAATTCTGTTCACAGAAGAGTATTCAGTCGTTTTTCTTTTTAACCCTTTAACGCTCAAATTATTCTTCAGTTTCGATGCATAAACTCATAATTCGAGGATATTTTGCCGCGTTTCCTATGTTTTCATCAGCGTACAGAAATATAAATTGTTAATTATAATTGTACAATGAAATATAAGACCGGTGAACCCGTGTCACGCACGGGTTTGCGCGTTAAAGGATTAATTAGAGAGTAAATCGATCGATAATGTATTAATTGCTTAGGTGTGGTCGATACACGAAAAAAGATGGATCCATCTAGATCCATGCGAAGATGTCATGGACAGGCCGTTGATGTATGAAAAGGGCTGGAAAAAGAAACTCTGCTATATAATTGCTTTTTCGAAAGATGAAGTACAAGATGTTACTTGGCGATATACGCGGGACCAACTAGGAGTGATGAGAAGGAGGGTCTTCTGCTCTGAGATTAAGCTTTTACAGTTTCTTGACACGTTAAACACATATCGTCAAACTTTCCCGAATTATAGTGCCACTCGCAGGCAGTATGTGATAAAACGAAGACTTCTAGAACTAGTAGAATTAATACACGTGCCTAATAGCGAACAAACCTCCGAGGATGACGAAAATTATCAAGGCCGATCGACAGGATCGTACGAATGGAGACTGGCGCGGGGAGAAATTTCCGAGGTGAGAAACGAAATTTATTAAAATTCATTAACTCTTTGGTTGGGAAGGGTATATACATGGCATGTTAATGAAAAAATAATTTATTGACGGTAACAATGGTGGATAGATGTAAATTAGTAATGTCGAGGAAATAGGTATAACGTTTAGGATAGAATTGTACGATTTTGTTTTGAGACAGTTCTGGCCATAGTCTGCTTAACGTTAGCTCATAAGGTAGTAATATAGGTACAATATTAAGAAATAATAAGAATAATGTACTAAAGAATTAAAATGTAATTCCGGACGTTTTGTTTGTAATAAAAATCCGCAATCAAATTCATCGTCGATCGATAATACTCAAATTTGAATGAAATTTTTCAGGGTGCCAATGAAAACTACTCTTGGGATATTTCGAAATTCGGCGAAATATTTCATTTGCAATATTCCGTGGTTGAAGACGTTTATAAAGTAATAGATAGCGATGGTAAAATATTAATGGACCTACCTGGTTGGCAAACTGGAACGAAAGAGATAGAAGGCGGGGTGTTTCGTAAAATAGAACACGATTGGAAAATGGTCTACTTGACTCGTTCGCAAGGATTCACTTCCGGTAAAGTAAAATGGTGCTTTATAGTCGCGAATCCGGATTTCCACGTGGGGACGTTCGATTTACGCGCTACCGTTCAAGTTTTCCACGATGCTAACGTGTCGTGGGAGGTAGAAGCGTTTTTCGACAACGCGAATCAAAAGAAATCTGTAGTTTTGCCTATCAGTGATTGTTCGAATTATCACACGGACGAATTGAAGGGATCGGTGAAGTTAGTTGTTACGGTAACTATTTCCGGCGGGGAAGGCGACTGTGCATGGCAACACGCGCAGCTTTTCCGGCAAAGTTTAGAAACCGAAGACGATCGGTCTTTATCCATCGATATACAACTAGAAAATAGGTAATCTTAAACCATTATATTATTGTACTATTTTAACACGTTGACTGCTACACGCAAATTTTATATGCTTTGCCATGGAATCCACAATAGAATTTAACATCTTTTAATACAGCATACAATGTAATATTTAATTTGTGTAAAATATTAGGTTATAATAAAAATGTTTAATTGCTGAATAGCGCGATTTGTATATAGTAATTAGACTACTGATTTTTATGCATTTATTGCAAATTTAAATAGGCGAAAAATTCATACCGAAATAGTAGAAATAATAAAAATGTACTGAATATTAGTTAGAATAAAGTTATTAATCTATTTTCACTTACATAATACGATTCGAGTCGATCGGCTTTTCCAAATTTTTATTTTATTTTCATAAGCAATTACGTTGCGTTCCGTAGCTAAAAGGTTGAGAAATGCTTATTTATGAAAATATAAATTTGCATAAAAATCGAGTCTAATCATAACACTGTTCAATTATCTATGTTGTCAAACACTTTTTAGTTGACAACATACATTTTATTTGAATCATTCTAAACAATTGCGGCATTTAGGTCACGTGTGACCAACATAACATGGTAATCAACGTGTTAATATTGTTCTATCAGTCATATCTTAAATTGCAATGAATATAACTTCCTTTAGAAAAAAAAAACACATACCAAAGTTCATAAATCTAATTTCGGAACGAATAAAAGCATTCCTATTTGTAAAGAAAAGACACGCTTGTATTTATTAAATTTACATTCGGTGTAATTAATTTATAGAGAAAAAGCTCGAGATTTGCGTTGAAAAGTGTAAATGCGTATCCAATAGAATTATCATATGTTATATTGAATTGTTGAATTATGTTATAATGCAAATAAAGGGTCACTGAGACTTTGTAAGTTTGAAAATGTTTATTTCATATACAAAATAAGCGAACTAATGATGGCACTTCTTGGAGACATCCGTATCCAACAGTTTTCTTACGCACTTTTAACAATGGTTTTGCAAGCATTGAAAACATTTGAACACAATTTATCTTCATGTATATATATATATATATATTTTTTTTTCAATATATATATATATATATATATATATATATTTATCGAACGTCATATAAAAACGATATCTCATCATAACTGTTGTACTACCACGATCGCTTATATGTGCTCCAAATGTATTTATCCTACTACAACTAGTTTCTTTTACCTTTTATCGTATGTATAATAATACGTCATTGTGTTTCATTGAATTTGCAATGGCGTATCGCAAATAAGAGTGACAAAATACTGACGTAAAATATTTACGTGCAAAAATGATTCGCGTAACCGTATGCACATTTACGAAAGGGGGAATATAAATAATTTATACGGTACTCGAGTTTTAATGAGTCTAAATGGTGTTGCATTTGCGTTGACAAATGCAAAAAGGGAACATAAAATATTTATATTACAACATATAAAGATACAACGTGGAACAATGTTACCGAAAAACACATAATCTGAATAGAATACAGAGTAGTGCAGTGCTAGATATATATTTTTCTTTACGATGCATCTTGTTTCTTTCTTTCAGTTTAAACTAATCTCTCTCTACCGCGCGATATAATTTCAATATGGTACCGAAATAACAATTCCGGCTTAACATTATTTATTTACATGCGTATCTTTTTAGCATATATATATATATGTGTATATTATATATATATATATAATCCCAGCACCAATGAAGCCCTAATGCCGTAGTGGTCTTATGCTTACGTTGCATAATTAGCACATTTCATTAATATACATACAAAAAATATTCAATTATCTACATGGTCACAGAACATTCCTGACTATTTAAGTAATAAGCCTCCTTGGCCTTTTATGTTAATACTAAATAATGTTGCTAGAATAAGATGTATAAAATAACAGATAGGCACTGGTATTTTGAGACCTTACTTGGTTCACTGTAACTTCCGTGACTGTTTGGTCGTCATATTTATACCACCTAAGGAAACAACGTACACGTTTCATGCTATTCTTTTTTAATTATTACTATCAAAGTGCGGAGGTTCAGGCGAATGTATCCATCGATAGAATATAGATAAAGACGCGTTTCGAAAAATCGATGTCTTACTATTTGCAATATATTTCATGCATACATGTATATTTTATGAACATAAATGGCACGTATATATCTTTTACTTATCTTGCGTGCATGAACGTTCACACTTTGATTATTATTATTCTAATTTTGTCGGTGTGCATTGTAAATGCGGAATGACTGTATTCGGGTACCCAATTCAAAACAATAGCATTAATCTATGGAGTATTCTTTTACTTACTTGTTTTGGGCAGCGTTTTTGCAGAAGGCCGTGTAATGACCACCTTCCATGGTTCCGTAATGATTAGACATCGCGTATAAACTGTAACTATAGCCGCGAATATTAGAGTTCGCGGCACTGTTGCTGTCCGTCACCACGTACGGTTTCAAATTGAAATCCGTGAGAGGAAAATCGACAGCGGTATTGCGTTTTTCGAACCATCCACCGCTCTCGGCGAAACGGTTCAAATGTATCACTATAATCGGCGCCAATTTTACAAAATCGAACTTCTTCGTAGCCTCTCGAGGCGTCTGGCACTTCGGACACTTCCATCCCATCACTTTTTGCCCGCTTACGAACTTTAGAATACAATCCTGTAAACGTAAACAAGTCGAGTATTGAGTATAGCGGAAAGAAGTTATTTTCGCGTTCAACTTCGGTTAAAAGAGATAGTTTACGTTTAGCGTGCAACGATTTGAGTGAGGTAACGAAGTCGTCAAGCTGTTGAAAGTTTCGTAAGTAGTGCTACTTTGTTTGCAAAAGCTGCACGTGATGGTAGATCTTAATTGTCCGAAGAATAATTCGGAAATGATCGATCTTTGGGATCCCATTGCTTTATCCCAGGCCTTCTCAGCCACAGTCATTTCCAGGGGCACTTTACAATCCTGTAAGCAGGAAAGTAAAATTCTAGGAACGTGAATCGAGCCTAATTTGATATATCGAGAGTTCATAACAAAACGACTCTTGTCAGTATCCAAATTCCTCAATTAACGGTAATTGATTAGGAGAAAGTTACCTTCTTTAAATCATTGTGCATCCAGTCTAAGAGAAAAGTGAGAAACTCGTGGGAATCCTGTTGCTCGTAACTTTCGAATTGCAATTTGTACTGCCCCACTGCGATCTAATAATTATAATACACACTTTAGTGCACACATGAATCTAAAAGTATCGTACGCATAAGTGGGGGAAAAAAAACAAAAAAAATAAGACGAAGTACCGCGAAGTTTCAAGTTTTCGAAACTTAAATATTTTTTAGTTTTGCAGAGTTTCGAGGTTTCGAAAATCTATATCCCTAATTAATTGCGTTTGTAATAATATTAATTTGCATAAAAATTCGACAGTCTAATAATAAAACTCAAAATACTAATTTTTAGCGTGTATGTATTATTAATTTTTGTATAGAAATCCAACATAAAAAAGGATCATACCTTAAGGTCGAGGGGAGATATACTTTTGTATTGTCCTCTCCAAAGTGCTTTAATTACTTGAGCTACCTCTTCCACCACTTGGCCTTGCGTACTGTTATCGTTATTAGTGTTCAAATCGTCGGCGTACAAATTGTCCATAAAGTATTTGGCTAAATGCGTGGTATTACTTAAACATTGTATAATACTGTTCATGTAACACGAGTTACCCAAGTTCTTTAACCCCGTAATACCTGGATGCTGTAACATAATAATACAAAACTCACTGTATCCAATACTTTGCTCAACACATATCTCATTCAACCACAATATTACAGTTTTCACAATTTATAATTGTTACAATTTTACTCTATTTAATCTCTTTTCTCTTACTTTCATCATTCGGTTATTCTCAATATTCACAAATTACCTTTTTAAAGTAATGAACATTGAAACGCGGCACGAACTTTCTAGACAAATTTACCATCTTTCACTTTATTCGACCATAAGGATTACATGTTCCTGTGCGTGTTTAGAGGCACAAATGAATTACTGATCACAATTAATCGTTCTACACGGCAATCAACGCGACCTTGCCGATCGGTGCATCTGCAAATTCGACACTAATTTGCGCGATCGCAGCGTTCAATTGAAATTACGTGACCCGGTAACATGTTTGATGACGACGGCCAAACAAACACTACAATGCATACCCGCGGACATGTTCGAAAAGGTTCGGGTAAATTGGATTCAGAAGCCGTACAGGTGAAAAATGTTTCTCACGTGAGCATCCGCCACGCGGGTCCGGAAAATCACGCGACTTTATTTCCATGCGAGGTTCGCAATTATCCCTTTACTCTAATGCCTTTAACGATTAATGTGCGCGTTTGTGTGTCAATTATAGACGCGTAGATCTTTTATTAAAATAGAGTTCAATTATATGTAGTAAATTTATATATGCGTTGTATATTATTTTCGTTCGTCCACGTGGACTGCAAACACGTTGCTGTCAGCGATTATTGACGGAATTTTATTCGCGTGAATCTATACGATGAAAGTTGCTTCCAAGAAATTTTGCGCGTTTCTTTTAATCGTTCGTGGTACTTTTTAACGTTAGAACTACTAAGGTGATCGAAATGTATAATATAAATTTACAACACTGCATTTTTGGAGACTTTTGCTGAATGGTGTAAACAATGATTTATTTTTCTTTTATTATATTAGGTGTAACAATATGTAATCCACTATTTTTTAATGGGTCGACGAATTTATCTAAAAAATTTTCTTTCAACCACGAACTCATAACGTGTCCGAAAACTGCAACGAAGCTTTAAAAAACAATAACGATTATGTTTAAGATAGAGTAGATATTTAATTTTGTTAGAAAAAAATGCTGAATTAAACCAAAAACTGTAGTATTCATTGGTACACCTAATTTATTTTTCTAAACATTCCTAAAGTATACTTATTTGTACCAAAGAAATAAAAATGGTAAACATTTGCAAAACGCGTGTGATTCAAGTACAATAAATCATCATTTACACTGTGTACAGAAAATCGCGGAATATTCTAAAAATTGCATCGCTGCAAATTTATATAATTTTTATGGTAATTTTGTAACCAGTCATTTTAACTGGCTCGGTAATTATAGTATTAGTAGCATATTGATACGTACAACACTTCCATGAACAGGTGTCATTCTTTCCTCGCGATTCGCCCAACTGAGATGAGACATTTTATTGTCACTGTAACTTCCATTCTGATTAAACGGCGAGACTTGTGGTTTCGAGCTTCTGTCCACTTGTGGAGCTTTGCGATCCTTAAATCGAACGATTCGTACAAAAATTAAAGTATTTTGGAATAGGAATCTTTTTTTAACCACTTGCACTTCAAGCTTCTTTAATTCTTTAACGGTGTTCGACGAGTATACTCGTCAAAAGGAAATTGTCACTGTTAGATTAATCACGAATATACTCGACGTGTAGATACAAATTTTCAAAACAAAATTTCACTATTGAAAGCTTCACAACTTTGGCACTGCTTAGATAAATAATTTTCTACACAAATTGTATTATTTATTTATATATACTTACGCAAATAAATACAAATTTTAACGCTAAAAGATTCACAGTTTGAGTTACCACTAATTTTAATGGAGTTTTGTGAGACCTCATTTTGAAAAGAAAATAATTTGGCTTCAATTTTGTTCATTTCAAAAGAAATTAAAATTAAAATTGGTGAAAATGAATAAGTAGCTTTTGAGAAAATTAAAATTTGTTGCCGTAATAGAGCCAAAGGAGTGCAAAGGGTTAAATTAAAGATCGTTAAGCATACCTGTAATAAATTTGGACTGGAATACGAACGCTCTAAACTTCCGCCTTTTGATGAAAAATTATCGATTTTCAAAGACTCTTTATGAATATTATTTTCACTCTCCTTTATCGATAATTCTTTGTAATTATTTTTCATAGATTTCCTATCAATAATAAAAATGCTTTAAAATTCTATGTATTAGGTGTTACAAATTAAGGATTTCGTAAGATTTAATATTTATTCGCGAATAATCAAATATAGTTTTAATATTCAACATTTTCAGCATCTTTTCATTTACGAAACAATTTCGTCACTTGAAAAATACAAAAGTGGCGATTTCAAATTGACAAATATACCAAAGGTTCAAACATAAAAGCTCCGAATTAATTTATACTTACTCCCGCAATTTCTTCCGATCCGCGGTAATATCTTTCATTCGTCCTTTCAGTAACGCGAGTGTAAGCTCCAAATTTCCTTTCTCATTTTCTTCCGCGGAATTGAATTTAATCGATTCCACTTTCGCGTAATATTTAACAAGTTCGTCTTCAACTTTTTTATACTCTTTTTGCTATACAAAAAAAAAAGGACCATAGTTGTATGATACTTACTTATCAACTATACAATAACGATAATTTGTGTTAATTTAAAACGTTCATTACTTTTTCCTCCAATTTCAAGCACAAAGTCTTCACGTTATTACGAATATATTCTTCCTCGTTCGATCCCTTATACTTAATCCCGTGTTGCATGTATAAAGTGCGTTCCTGTTCCAAAATCTCTTGCTCCAATTCCTGTTTACTTTTCGCCAGTTCGTTTAGCTGTTTCATTAACTTTAGAACTGCTTTCGATTCGGAAGTAGACACGTCCAAAGTAACCGGTTTGTTACTCCTATCTATCGTCGGTTTTATCAGCACATCCTTCTTTATGACGCTCAATGTTCTCTTATTTTGCAATTTCAACGAATTACTGTCGTACTGACGTAGAGTCGTATTATTCTTGGGAACCTTCTCGATTTCCGTCGAGTTGTTCATAAAATTTTTGTCGATCTCCGAGTCCAACTCTTTGTACCACATTTTGTCGTTCGCGATGCTAAGTTTCGATGCGATTTCATCTTTCTTCGCAGACTTTAAGTTGTTAGGTTTATTTTCGCGAGGTTTAAGAGGATTTTCTTCGTCGTCCAAATGTATCCATTCGGGATACTCTATGGTATCCAATATTTCGTCCGAAGCGTCATTTAAGTCGGGTTGTGGTATATTTGGATTTGTTGTAAATGCTGGATAACGTGTTATCCATTCGGCGTAACCACCGTCCAGAAACGTGATCTTTTTGTACTTTATACCCGGATCCCAATCCTCCAAGATTTTTCGTAATACGTTTAAATGATTATCGGATGTTAATGTTCTACTAGATGTATCCCAATCGATTAGAATTATAACATCGATGTATTGCGCACCCCTGTGTCTAAATAGGTCTAAAGATTTTTTATCTTTGCGAAGATAATCTTCGAAATGCCACGTTAATGCGCTGGAAGAATTGATTATTAAAAAAAACATGAAATTTAGGGATTATTTCCGAGGCAATTCCAGTGAAAAGTTCATATCAAAAACAGCTCTTGTAAATATTAAGAGTATTAGTCGTGAGGTCTACAATATCATGATATAATTAGGTACACTTTATTCTGTAATATAATTACGAACGGTATTTACAATAACAGTGTAATGCAATGAATTCTTTGACAAAAGAATTGAAATTCATTAAAAAAATAATTAAAGATATTAGAGTATTGCTCTTCTGGAAAAAGACAAAAATTAACAAAGTTCGGCATATTTTATTTGAATAACATTTTGAATGAATTTTTCGAATGATATTTCGAATAAATTATTCGAATAAAATTTGATTCGAAAAATTTAATCGAAATATTATTAGAATAAAATTTGATTTTAATAAAATCCATCCAAAATCGAATAGTTTATTCGAAATGTTACTCGAATAATGCCCAACTCTATTGACAAATTGTTTTTGTTATGAACCCTTGAATTTCCCGTTCAAAGGTCAATCTCCACCTACCCAGGTTTTATTTTATTATTCGGAATGTTAACAACTTTATCGGATAATATTCTCGAAGCTTCGAATTCTAGCTTTGGTCTAATGTCAAGGATCAAGTATCTACCATCTGCTTTGTGTATTAATTGAAACAACTGATCACAGTTTACAATTTCCTCGTTATCGCCGAGCAACGGATCCCTGGTCGGCGTCTCTGGTAATTTTATAGGGCCATCCACAGGGGCCATATAGGAATCAGTCCCTGTTTCATTATCCACATCCATTTTCTCTGCCGCGTTACTTTTTCCCATCGTTTTTCCTTTCAACTGTAGCTTGTACCGTGCATCTAATTTTCGATTTAAGTCTGCAAGTATTTTTTTTACTTCATTGATCTACAAGAAACGTTGACAATATTTTATTTGTTCCTATCAAATCATCGAATATCCGTATGAAAAGTAGCAACCTCAGAACTTTACATTTGGAATACCTTTATCTGTGAATGATTAGTTTAATAAAGTATACGCCACTCCCCACCTGATTCACTTGCATATTTGTTAAGAAGCATGTTTTATCATCTTTATATTCCTGTGTACTTTTCAACCATTCGACACAGTTCAACCACCTCCTTAACATGATGTACTGGGTCTCCTCGTCTCCTTTAGCCAGGTTAAACATTCCAGGGAGCCTTTTGTAAATGTCACCAGGTCTTTTCCCTTTATAATTAATTTTAGCCATTTGCAGTAAGTCCTTAATACTAGTGTAGCGCAGAGGTGTTTCCTCAGACATGTTGATTGCTATCAGAGTAACAATTTCTGGATTTATACAATATATTTGGGATTTATTGTATCCTAAAAGGAAAAGAGAAATTCTTTGAATATCAAATTGTAACGTACATTTGTTCTTCTTAAATGTATGTATTATCAACGCGTACTACTACTACAATTACAGTTATTATTGATAAGCGTTTTTATATTATTTCCTGTGCATAAAAGAAAGTTTTGCTTAAACTTTATATAACTTCTCCATAGAAATATTTGATAATTGCAAAAACAACTTAAATTTATGCATGTACATTATGTGGTTTAACCATGTTAATATTGCTATTTAAAATAACTGCATTTTAGTCGTAATTCATTGTTAAGTAATAAAAGTACTTCATTGGATTAGAAAACTTAATTCGTTTTATACATGCAACACAAAATCAATAAATAAACAACTGATTTGCCTGTTCTCTGTTCCAAACTTAAACTGGGTTAAGTTGTTTCTACACTCAACACCTCGTATGGTTTAAAAAACTTGGAACAAATGCGTACGTTTTACTAAAAAAAATTGCAGAGGTGACTAGCAGTTCATTTGAAAGTATACATTTTGCCAAAGCAGCATAATTGGCAGAGAATCTCAGCTAATGCGATTGTTTCTTGAGATCCTTACGGGAATCTATCGAGGGAATAATTACGGTAAATCTCGATGTTGTTACTTGCTACAATATTACGAAAAGAATGGTATGAAGGAACATTTTTGTTTACCAATTGAAATGTCAAAATCCTGTACACACTCTGGCCGTGAATGAAATTTTTTTACGTATACTATTGCTTTGCTACATCCTAATAACGTAACGTTTACTGTGCCAAACTTTGGCGCCCTCTGATACACTTTATACCTTTCTACTGAAAACCTTTGATATTTAGTATGTAAGTTTTCGGTGATGCATTAATTATAATACGTCGTCGAATGCCACGTGGGTCATCAATGACCCATGATGACGGAAGCAGAAAGGAAGGTTTTCATCGCACAAATTTTGTTTTCGATTAGGCGTCTATAAAAGTAGTACAGGCAAAAGATAAAACACGTCTTGTAGAATTTTGAACCTTCCAAGCATTTAATTACACCAATATATTCTTAATGTTCGCGCTTGACTCGACAGTTCGTAATTTAATTTAGAGCAGCGCTAAATGAAATTAGAGGTAAATGGAAATTAAGAATAATGTAATGGGAGCAATCTTCTATTGGTCCTCTAACAATTGCTCCAAATTTAGGTTCCATGATAATTTTACAGTATTGAAACTCGTGGTTTAGTGCTAGATATTGTCAGCAATATGTCAAAAAATATCTTTGCAAATTTGAAAATTTAAGAGGCACGAAAAGGCTTTTAAGTTGGTAAGCAGTGTTTGAGATAGATTTATCACTCAACGTGCATTTTTGTCGCGAGCTTCTTCATCATTTTAGTGTCACTTCCAAAGTTATCGACAGATTCATACCGTGTCATAGACTATGCATATAATAGGTCTATCATGCAATGGTCTTTTCTGTTCCACAATTTTGGGGACTTACCATTTTAGTATCACCACAGACGAGGTACAGAATAGACCACTCATCTTATGGGACTTCGTGTCACATGCTCTGAAATACCGACCTCGAAAAAAATCCGAGTGCTTCATACGCCCTCTGTAGTACTCATAGTTATTATAATTCTTGCATTCGCCTTAGCGTATAAAAAATAGGGAAACTTTCTCATTAAAATCTTTTTTGTTTCATTTAAATTCTACTTTTTATTGGAAAAATATGATTATCGAAAGAGAAGCGAACGTTTTACTCGTTCCTGACCAACCCCAAAACATCTATTAAAACGTTTCAAACTTTAACTCGCCGCCATTTTGAAGCTGCATGAACGTTTTCAAAATCCCTGCACTACCATAATCGGTGAACCTTCCCCTTTAAACCACTTTTTGGTTCACATCAATTCGACTTTAGGTTGCCGAGATATCGTCGTCTGAAGAGAAGAGCAGTTTTAAAGAAGGGCGCTATTTTGCGCTCTTAGAAATTTGTTGTAACGATGAATACAATACGTTATACATTTCGTGTAAATAAAAAACACATTTGCAGTAGTACGGTGTTAGCTTTCGATAAAGAGATACATTATACTGCCGAACGTATTAATGTACGCTTTGCACATTTACGTGGCATTACGTGTACAGGCATCGAAATATATTTTTTTAATGCGTTAAAAAATTTAGACGTACAAACGCGAGAAAATGCCGGGAATCAATTGTACAGCAAAATTGTTATGGTGTCTATTTTTCTCCGCTAACAATTTCGAAGTACGGATGAGGTAGAGAAGGAGTTAATAGTAGAATTAGGTTTAGAATAAATGAAACAGTAACCTAGCTTTTTTAAAATATTTCGTTCAATGAACGACAATAATCTTCTCGTCGTCCAGTACAATCGTGCTCCTAGTCAAACGTAAAACTAAACTGCGCGCGCACGAAACTGCACGAGACTGTGCAATCGCAATTTTTACGCGGGAAACGACTAAGTAACGGTGAGTAACGGTCGACGCGTGTCGCATTAAGACGCCATTATCGATACCACGAAAAAATGCTTAGATATCGGTTCCTAATCGTTTCTTTCCCTCGAGGCTGACCTAAAATGAAACCACGGTGTGTAGCAAACCACAATCGCGCGGTTTTAATCGGATACGTGCATCGGTGCACGAAAAATACGAAATTTCGTGTGACGCGTCAAGACACCAATCTCGATGTGATTAGAAAAATGCTTAGATATCGGAATCTAAGCTCGCGACGCGAATGAATCGCTGATAAAATCCGAACCGGGAGTGCTGCTGTGATGAAGCCGCGTGCCCCTTGCAGGGGGAAGCGGGCCCTTTATTCTGACACTCGTTTGATCGGAATCTGACACCTAGAAGCCGAGACCTAGCAAGCACTTTGAAACGCGGACGCACACTGGCAAGGAACGACCAGGTCGCTCTGCATAGTCCGCGCTCGACGGTATATAAGAAATCCTTTTTTATTCAGCCTGATTTTCTCACCAGTAGACCCGATAGCAATGACGCCGCCTAAACCCACAGCAACAATCTTGTTGCCCTCGAAGAGGCCGACTTCAGTTTTGGGACTCGGTTTTTCTGTTCACGTGCGTATACGCACACTGCAATTTTTGCAGCAGTAGCCGTCGCCGTCGACTCGCCGATGACGATGACAAAAGTATCGTCCTTTCGTGTTTAGGCGGTGGTTATCTCATTTTTATAATATCTCGTCTTCGTCGTTTTACTTTACAGACAACGACATAAAGGCGCGTGAAAATAAGTAAGGAGTAACGCGTGGGAATCAATGATAGAAGTGCAATACATCTGAAGATATGCTTGTTTGTACGTTACTTTAAATCTAGCTATTATATATCGCGGCGCGTATATCGGAGACAGTTATTTATCGTATTGTTTATTCAGAAATTCTATCGTTTTAGAAACGCTGCTGTTTTCGTTTAGCAAGGGGGCCTGGTAGCACCCTAATGATTTCGTATAAGAATATATGAGGATAGTCTATTCTATGTTTTGTCAGTGTCACTACATTACATCTCAATACATGAACACTATGTTACAAATAACAGCACGACATATTTACAATAAATACAAATGTACGACAATATACAAGATGGTTAGCACGCTCTTTACTCGCGCAGTCGCAAGGCGGTAACGTGGCGGTACCACACTCGCAAGTCATAGCGACTGAAACGGAAAGAAACGTATAAAAGAGCAGTGACATAAAAATCACGTTGCTTCTACAAACACTTAGGAATGTTTCGGGAACGCGTAGGCGTATTCGCCTACAGATGTAGCTGCTGTGTATTGCCACGTCGTAAGATGCACGTACAATAAACATCTCTTTCCGCAAAATATGTTAAAAGCATGTACAAATATTACGCGTGATATTTTACACGTACGACAAACTGAGTCACACGAGCACGAAACTAACAAAGCTTCAACGTAGACCAAATTCGTAACAGTCTAAATCATACAATACACAGTTCTCTAAACGATATTAATACAATATTAAAGTAGAAATGCACAGCCTGCAAAATATTAACACGGTCAAAGATACGTGTAACATGCATTTGGAAATCGAAGTCGATCACTCTTGGAAACTGGTAGCTGTAAGATGTAATCTAAGATCGAAGCATGTAAACGAATGTCTAAGGTAAAATATAAACTAAAATATAAAGGTTACACGTTAATGCGTAGTTCTTAGCTTGGTATCGTTTTCGAAAGACGTTTCCTTCTTTGGAAAACGATGCCAATTACCAGGTCTCACCACGAGGAGGTGACTACGCGCCGAGACCCACCGAAAGCCATTCTACGCCCTTAAAGTTTCTCGAAGAAACTTTAAGAGAACATAGAATGGATTTCGGTTCACAAAACTGTACAACGATGCTTAACCCTACTGTTGTATTCTGTTTCTAAGATACGCTTTTCTAACTTGGAGCCGACGTACGAATGATAAGAGACTCTACTGACACTTTGTTACAAAGTTAGTGTCTTGCAAAGAGGAATATAACGCGCGAAACTAAGCTCTACTTTACTGTACGCAACGCTAAGCAAATAGATAAAATCGCGAGCAAAGCAAACACGCACTCCCATGCGCAACAAAACCC
The DNA here is from genome assembly GCA_028830335.1 of Eucera pruinosa. Taxonomy (NCBI): domain Eukaryota; kingdom Metazoa; phylum Arthropoda; class Insecta; order Hymenoptera; family Apidae; genus Eucera; species Eucera pruinosa. The sequence goes on along the minus strand of JAMYCR010000014.1, from coordinate 6,977,607 downwards.
TATACTCGCGCGCTCTATCATACGACTCGCACTCACCCGAATCGAAAGCAAAATTCGAACGCGACTTACACGAGTCTAAGGAATCGCTTTCGAGACCGAGATGAAGTTGCGCTGCTTCGCGGAGGAAATAGCGGCCTAATAGTCGGATCGCAAGGAACTAAACGTTGAGGGCAGTAGCGGACCACTGATGCCGTCTGAACGAAGACGTATCCCCTGCGACAAACAGAAGGCCATACTGCGTACCCGCGGTAAAGATGCTTACGATCCAGCCTACAGGGCCTTGGTCCCCTATCGGGCACTTTCGATAGGGGCTGCAAATCCTCGCATTGCAAACGCCGCTCCAACTCGACTCGCAAGCGATCTCAAAGACTCGAGGCGCGAACGAACGTTGATCGCGATTCGGAAACGAGATTGAAATCGTATGACAGAACGACTTACCAAGCATAGAGTTCGATCGTGCATGACTACCCTCGAACAGCGCGCCTGTTTGAGAGCGAGTGCGTGGAGAATGGATATCGTGTACTGTAAAGAAAAGTTAAGGCTTTTTGGCTCCAAGTTAGGTAGCCGTCGTAGAACAAAATACACGCACAGTAATCGAGGTACACGTTACTTCGACTAGATGTAAGTATCGATACGCTTTTCCAACTTACAGCCATATTACGTACAGCAAATATAAAAATCGCGAGCAAAGTAAAAACAATTCACTATCTCTCGAAAGAACCAACGAGCTTCGCGACGCTCTCCCATGCGCAACAAAACTCTACACTCGCGCGCTCTATCACGCGATTCGCACTCACGTCGAATCGTAAACGAAATTCGAACGCGACTTACACGAGTCAAAGAAAACGCTTTCGAGATCGCGGTGAAGTTGCGATGCTTTGCGGAGGATCTAGCACAGGCTAATAGTCGGATCGCAAGTGCCCCAAACCCTAATGGCAGGAATAAAGTACAGAGCCAGCATTACCTAGAAACTACTGCAGCTGCAACATAGGGTTACCAAACCCTTACGTTCCAGCCTACAGGCCCTGACCCCCTATCGAGTACCTGCGACAGGGGTTGCATAATCCTCGCATCGCAAACGCCGCTGCACCTCGACTCGAAAGAGATTTCAACGATTCGAGGCGCGAACGAACGTCGATTGCGATTAGGAATGAGATTGAGATCGTATGACAGAACGACTTACCAAGCATACAGTTCGATTGTGCATGACTACCCTCGAACAGCGCGCTTGTTTGAGAGCGAGTGCGTGCGAGGATCTCGAAGGGATCGAGCGATTGCAAATTGATAAACGCGAGCAAGAATGGGATGATGGATATTATGTACTGTAAAAGGGAAGTTGAGGCTTTTTGGCTGCAAGTTGGACAGCGATCGTTGTACAAAATTTACATTGACTAAATATAAGTAGCTTATATGTACTTAAAATTAGACGCACGCCTCCCACGATGAATCTTCTTTCGATGACTTCCCGTTGAAGATTATTCTTAAAGTATTTCTTAAAGCTACTGAATATTCGCGCGAAAAATAATTTGTTTCTCGAAGAAACTTTAAGAGAACATGGAATGAATTTCGGTTCACAAAACTGTACAACGATGTTTAACCCTACCGATGTATTCTGTTTCTAAGATACGCTCTTCCAACTTAGAGCCATATTACGAAAAGCAAGAAACTCTACTGACACTTTGTTAAAACGTTCGTGTCTCGCAAAGAGGAATTTAATACGGCAAACTAAACTCTACTTTACTCTGTACGCAACGCTAATTCTTTGAACATTCGCCCGGAAGTGGGCGATGAAAAGCAAATATAAAAATCGCGAGCAAAGCAAACACAATTTACTATCTCTCGAAAGAACCAACGAGTCACGAAACGCACTTGCATGCGCAACAAAACTCTATACTCGAGCGGTCTGTCATGCGACTCGCACTCACCCGAATCGAAATGGAAATTCGAACGCGACTTACACGAGTCAAAGAAATCGCTTTCGAGACCGAGGTGAAGTTGCGTTGCTTTGCAGAGGATCCAGCACAGCCTAATAGTCGGATCGCAAGAATCTCTCTACATCGAGGGCAGTACATAATGACCACTGATGGCGTCTAACAGAAAGTTAACATTACGTTAACCCCAGCAACAAACAGAAGGCCGCACTGCGTACCCGAGACAGAGATGCGTACGATCCAGCCTACAGGGCCTTGCACCCCGATCGAATTGCTTCGATAGGGGCTGCAGATCCTCGCATCGCAAACACCGCTGCACCTCGACTCGAAAGCGATTTCAACGATTCGAGGCGCGAACGAACGTCGATTGCGATTAGGAATGAGATTGAGATCGTATGACAGAACGACTTACCAAGCATACAGTTCGATTGTCCATGACTACCCTCGAACAGCGCGGCTGTTTGGGAGCGAGTGCGTGGCGAGAATCTCGAAGGGATCGAGCGATTGCAAATTGATTAACGCGAGCAAGAATAGGATGAAAGATATTATGTACTTTGAAAGAGAAGTTAAGGCTTTTTGGCTCTAAGTTGTCAAGCGACCCTAGAACAAAATGCATGCACAGTAATCGAGGTACAAAATACTCTGACTAAATGTACGTAGCTTATTCTAACTTAGAATTAGACGCACGCATCCCGCGATGAATCTTCTTTCGCTGATTTCTTGTTCAAATTCTTCTTAAAATTCTTGAATCTTCGTGACGAAGTTACGCTGTTAAAGTGAAATTAGTAGTCCACGCAATAAATTAATAAAAGACAAAAGTAATTAATAGAATAGAATGTAGGTACAAGAAACGAGAAATAAAGTAAAATGTTAGCAGAATAAAATGTAAGCAGAGTAACATTTAAACAGAATGAAATATATAAATTATTAGAAGACAAACGTAATTAATAGAACAGAATGTTGATGCAACGAAACAGAAACAAAGTAAAATGATAGCAGAATAAAATATGAGAAGAATAACATAAATAAAATGAAAAATAAATAGAATAACGTAATAAAAGTTAGTGGGTAGCACCTGCAATACAATCATACATGCACAGATATATGTGTATCAAACGTAATGGGTTAAATTTAATCTTCAGTCTAAGATAAATTAGTAGTAGGTGGGTGGTGGGTGGTGTGTGGTGGGTGGTAGGTCGTGGGTGGTGGGTGGTGGGCGTTGGGTTAGCCCCAGTTGTCATCTCTGGTCATCATCTAGCTAAAAAAGTGAATCTGTGATATACAGATTCGATCCGATCCCTTCGGGAGCACCTGCAACAATAAGAGTGCGCGTCGCCCTTCCGCTGCTTATATAGGCGAGGAGATGTCACGTGACTCCCCTTCTTCGGATCACACGAGAGAAGAGACCTTTCTCAATTTTTCCCTAGTTTTCTAGTACAATATGATAAGATTTATTAATTTTTATATCTTTATTATACGTTTGCGCTCTGAGGAATTTATTGTAACAATAAATACAATACGTTAAACATTTCGTTACGTAAAAGCGTAATATTAAAATAATTTAAAGAGTATACGAGATACACCATGAGATTGATTTGTTAATGCTTTTTAATTCGCCGATATTGTAAATGGTCGAACGTATATATAAAACTGTATATCCAACCATATTTAAATTGTTACGGATATTATAGTTTTAATTCTTATCACTTGCAGCGCTGCACATTTATTTCATGCTTAACCGTTAACGTTGGACGTGACAGGAAAATGGTAATGGGGCTCATGAGCCCCAAAACCGTGTGACAAACAAAAGCATTGGATGAGTGGTCTATCCTGTTCTTAGTCAATGGTATCACACGCGATGTTATCGATTCATAAAAAGCAAAAAAAGCAATACGCCACAGTATTCAAATTACGTGATTCGTAGTGAATACCCAAAGTCCAAAAGGGACTATATACCTCGATGAATATATAGTACATATATATATATATGTATTCAATATATAAGATAGCTTCTCTTGCATAAAAGTATGATGTAATACTTTCTATTAAATTAATTAACAAAGTTAGAGTTGCGACATTCTCTCATCGTGTTTATTTAGCTTTTACACTTAGCGTTGCGTAAATAAATGATCGCGTTTTTCCAAGTAACTTTGCAAATGTGACAAAATGCCCAATGATCTTCCGCTGGGCTAGTGGAAACCAGTTCTCGTGTTCCTAGCAAGCTACACTTTCGTAATTAGCGTTGCGTATTGAAGAATAATAGGTGCATTGATTAATATTCATTGGCGCAAAGTTTCGAGGGCATCTCCGAAATTTGTGATCTATGTCCTCTTCCTTTCACATGGTCGGCAAAGTAGAATTCGAGACACGAAATACTCAGAGTTTACGGTCTGCAAGCAATGCAGTTTCGCAATAGTAATTCAAACATTCGACGCAAGAGACCGATAGTTGTCAGTGCAAAATTTTTTATTACAATTGAACTTAAAAAATAAGCATGAAACAATGCGGTTATAAAGATATGAAAGTATACATTTTAAAACGGTATCTTTGTTTTAATAATGTTCACGTTAAACGCATTATACGCGGCGGTAATTCGTTTCCTTTAATAATTCATACTTAATTAAAATGTCTAAGGCTATCTCAACCTGTGCGCGCATTTTTAGTAGCATCCCGTTTTATATAAAAATTCATTTTGTTTGCACGCTTGTTGGTATCTTTCTTGTTACGCGGGTGCTTTTAAAAATTGTTCCCGCGAAACGTGTATCGTATTTTGCAATGCGCGTATCGTATGCGATAACACACGGGAAGTAATAAATATACGAAAATGTGGTAAACGTAACAGAAACGCGTGCATGCAGAATTTCGTTATTTGGCTAATAAAATAATTAACAGATAGTCCCTTTTTATCGAGCAAAAATGCTGCTGCTGCTGCTGCTTTCGAATAATAAAATTTAATTACGAACATTTCTAAGCTTCTATGATTAAAGCGATCAGCAGATTGCGGATTTTTATGCATTTATGGGAAATTTAACTCTTTCAAATTCTTACAAATTAATTTTCTTAAAAACTCTTAAACATTCGGTAATCATTCGGTAATATACTCTGCTATATTTTCTCTAACAGCATACCACTTTTCTAATTTTCATTAGGTGGTTCGGAAAGTTTGTAATGTTAACCCTTTGCGGACGAGTGTCGACAAATAGTCGCCTAATCATTTTTTCGCTTTCCGAACCTATGTCGACTTTTAAAGCAGAAAACTGAACGTAATGAATACTTAACGCAATAATAAACATTTGAAATCGTTAGGAATTATATGATTTGGAACTCGAAAGGTTGAAAATTCAAATACGTAGAATTCAAAACTAAAGTACTCCCATAGGTGTTATCACTTCTCGTCCGCAAAGGGTTAATTGACAGTCATTCAAAGGCACTGTGAATGCAATTATAATTTCATTGAATAATTTCGCATGTTTTGTCGCGGTTCTATGGCTATTAGGAAGTTTCATAATTCCTTTTCCCAAAAAGTTTTCATCCTTTTCTAATACGAATTCTTTCAAGTAATCTTTTCTAAACATTATAGTATATTCAATTTCTATATTCCAATTTGCGCGTCGTTTATTACTATTGATTAAAGCGGCGTGAACTTTCTTGGTTACTCGATATTTAGATTCCAGTTTTCCTATCGTATTTTTAAAACTATAAGATTGCATAACAATTCGCAGTCTAATGAGATACGGGTTAACATGATTAATGAGATTAACCCTGATAAGATTAATATTGTTATTAGCACGTTTAGTAATTGTTACTTTAACCTTATTTTGGTCTTTGGATCATTTTTCCTATTTTTCTAAAACATTTCCTAATTCTGAAACAGTTACAAAAGAATTGTCCTAATTAATTCTAATCTCTTTATTAGTATAGTATAGTAACTATTTGTCCTCGAAAGTTTTCAAAAGTGGTTCATTTTTTATTATACTTACGGGTAATAAAAGTACTTTTTGTTAGAAACAGAGAAAGAAAAAATGTACAATAGTGGTTGATACACAAGCAATACTTATAAATAACATAACAATATTGTAAAGATAAAAAATATACTTTTATATGTACATACATATACAAGAAAAAGAAAGAACACTTTAGTAACTATTATAAGAGTGCAAAAGGTTAAAGGTTTCATCTTTTAAGAATTGTAAAATTCTTCTCAAGATAAAATTTGGCACTTGAATTATATAGAATTTCGAAGATCGCAGCAGGGTTATTCTCATTAAAATCGATTGCAGTAATCGATATCAATCACACGATTAACACTGCAAAGCTATTCCTAATTTTTCATAAAAGTTGGCATCAATTTACATCGATGCCTTTTCGCAAAGTTACCGCGATTCTTTACGAAGAAAACGAATAAAATTTATTTTCATTGCATCGTATATTTCCCTCATTTTTCTATTTCAATTCTATGGCATAAATAAGCGTACCTCAAATGTAGTTCCACTGTTAACGCGAATGACAAATTTGCCGTTTGAAAATCGATTCTTGGCTATAATGCGGTCGTAAGGTTCCAAAAGCACCCGAAACGAGTGTAGTATTGATCTCCGCGGGCTTTTGGAATATTCAAAATAAGCGAAACGTGTTCGCGATCGATTGATTTTCAATGAGAATCGGCCGGTGACAAATCGTGGGGAGTTTATTCATTGCGGTGCAGGACAAATTGACGTGGAGGAGTCGGAAGACCCTCTTAGGTACATCGGTGGCTGACAAACTGGTCAAAGCCCTCTTGCAACCCTCTCGGCTGCCAAATTATCGGACTCCTGTGGACAGCAAACCCATTTATACTGTCCAACAGCTAAGACATACTGTAGAACCAGGGATAAAGTCGATCCTACCAGTTCAATCGGCAATCGACCGTCGCGAAACGATACATTTATTGCTGCTGCTACTTTAAAATAACCCTTTCGCTACCGTGCACGTACACGTAACGCCATCGAGATATGGACTGGCATTTATTAAAAGCATACACGTATATTTTGTCCTGTAATGCATTATATATGTTTATACACGTAAATATGAAATATATACTGCGAGGTTTGTACAATTATACTACCCTTGGCAAAAAGTTTTCGGTCAAATACGATAATATGGAACCAATTAAAAACATAAGGTTTTCGAAATGTGAAATGTTACTCTGCAAATAAAAGGCGTATAGGGAGATTAAATATATTTAATATGAAATAAGTGGGAAAAGGAAAAGGATAGACAAAGAAACATGGAAGAAAGTGTATTCGCCGTGTTTGATAACATAAATCTAGAAATAGATAAATGATACTCTACTTAATATTTATATTATCTAATATTTTCTACTATTTTTATGTCCGCGTCTGATTGTTTTAATGCGTCGTAGCATCGATAATACGTAGTAATAGTAATCTGTAGATGTATGTAATTTATTCCACGAGAATTTTACTATCTCTCGAAGCTTATTTTCACTTTTAGGCACATTTTCGTTAACTATTTTTGCACCGTATAATCTATAAACACTTTATTAGGTTTTATGTCTATACGATAGCACTTTGCACTACAAGAACTTTAGCCTTTTTAGTTAATTTCGTATTATCACATTTGGCTTAAAACTGTTTGCCAGGGATAGTGTTATAATTGTAATGTAACAGTGATCGTTAATTGCGTTATAAGATGATCCCACGCTAAACAAATGAACAACGAGAAACGCGTTTAAATATTTGCTCATTAATTTTTTGGAAATCGTTTATAAAAAAAGGTTCCATATTAACATTTGCTTCTTTATTGAATATTATATTTCGCGTAGGAATTATTTTTTATTTGGAAAGCTAGGAAAATTGTTATTTTTTTTTTCGGTAAACGTGGCTTGGGAGAAGAAAGACGCGTAGATTTTACTTTTCGGAAATGGCCCCAGTTAATGACGCGGAGTACAGGCCGCCGTACGAGACAAGAATAATGAGATACGTAATTCCGGGCTGTGTTACGATGTTATAAAGTATATCGTGAAACGACTTTGCGATCAAAATGTAGTTAAGGAGCACGTTGTTCGAAATTGCTAAATGCTTTCATAAAGGGGAAACCGATCTTTATGAATTAACGGAACGAATTGTCTTCTTTTTAGCCGAAACAAATTCTTTTAAAATGTATCACTATCAGAAATGAATTCAAGCAGTCGAAAGTTTTGAATAAAATTTAATTATTTAATGAAAGGAAATTATATAACACACGTAGAAACTCAGTCCACTGGAAAAATATATTATTAGATCGTTGCATATGAAATGATCGATTTTACGTAGCTTAGAGTTTTTTAATCACTAATTAATTTAAAAAAAACACCACTTCCAATTTTTATGTAAAATATCTCGTATACATTGATGTGTATCAGATTTAAGTAAAATTTGTAGCTTATCATTGTCGATCATATCTTTTGGGAGATTATAAAGTACATTTTCAAAGTTTATGAATTCAGTATAAGATTTTTCTAACTAACGTCGAATTTTTTATTCACAAATTATATCTCTTCATGCATAAATATAGTATTAGTAACAAAGCAACTTCCATTGCATTCTGGTTTATGTTTAATCTCAAAGAACGTTCTAAGAGGAACATTCGAATTTCACTTCCACTCATAGTTCATTTTATTTTTGCTATCTGCCATTATTTTTTTAAACAGTTGATCTATTAATACGGTTAAATTCAGCAAGCTGCAAACTTTATACTAGCTTTGTATAAAGATTGGAATTTCAAACGTTTGGGAATCCAAAAGCTTGGAAATCCAAAAGCTTGCAAATCCAAATGCGTCGATATTCAAAACCATAGAAATGCAAATGTTTGGGAATCCAAAATCTTGGAAATTCAAACATCTCGAAATTCAAAAGCTCAGAAATGTAAACGCTTGGAAATCTAAGAGCTTGGAAATTCACATTTTTAGAAATGTAAACGCCTGGAAATCCTAAAGCTTGGAAATTCAAACGCTTCGGAATTCAAAAACTTAGAAATTCAAACGTTTGCAAATCCAAAAGCATGGAAATTCAAACGCCTCGAAATTCAAAACCATAGAAATGTAAATGCTTGCAAATCCAAACGTTTAGTAATCCAAAAGCTTGGAAATTCAAACGCCCCGAAATCAAAAACCATAGAAATGTAAACACTTGCGAATCCAAAAGCTTTGAAATTCAAACGCCTCGAAATCCAAAACCATAGAAATGTAAATACTTGCGAATCCGAAAGCTTGAAAATTCAAACGCCTCGAAATCAAAAACCATAGAAATGTAAATACTTGCGAATCCAGAAGCTTGGAAATTCAAACGCCTCGAAATTCAAAACCATAGAAATGTAAACATTTGCGAATCCAAAAGCTTGGAAATTCAAACGCCTCGAAATCCAAAACCATAGAAATGTAAATACTTGCGAATCCGAAAGCTTGGAAATTCAAACGTCTCGAAATCAAAAACCATAGAAATGTAAATACTTGCGAATCCAGAAGCTTGGAAATTCAAACGCCTCGAAATCCAAAACCATAGAAATGTAAATACGTGCGAATCCAAAATCTTGGAAATTCAAACGCCTCGAAATTCAAAAGCTCAGAAATGTAAATACTTGCGAATCCGAAAGCTTGGAAATTCAAACATCTCGAAATTCAAAAGCTCAGAAATGTAAACGCTTGGAAATCTAAAAGCTTGGAAATTCACATTTTTAGAAATGTAAACGCCTGGAAATCCAAAAGCTTGGAAATTCAAACGCTTCGGAATTCAAAAGCTTAGAAATCCAAACGCTTGGAAATCCAAAAGAATGGAAATTCAAACGCCTCGAAATCCAAAACCATAGAAATGTAAACGCTTGCAAATCCAAACGTTTAGTAATCCAAAAGCTTAGAAATTCAAACGCTCATGAATCGCTTCCAAAAACACGAAAGTCTAAATATCCGACTTCTACTTCGAGCCACTGTATAAAAAATCAACCATATTCCATATGCAACAACTTAATAAAAATGTATCACCGCCACCAAAACGAATCTATCCCCCCCCCCCCCCCCCGCCCCCTAAAAAAAAACCGCGCAAGTATGAATGGCTTAAGAAAGGGAAGCTGAAAGCAACGATTTTCATTCTCACGCGGGAATCAGAGTAGAGGATCCAAGGAAGAAGGTAAAGAGATTGGGGCTTAAGCCGGCAACAATATGGCCGAACGGAATGGAGTGAAACGGCCGGCTGTCGGATGGAGTGAGTACGGTCGACAGTAGTTGGTGGGCTATAATAACGTATAAAGTAATTAAGGACATCGGGCGACAGCCTGGAAAAGGGTAGGGTGGAGGACAGGGCGGGGTGGGGAAACGGACAGTTTAGGGAATGCGACATTTACATAGTAATTAAATCGCGGGAGCAAGTGGGACCGTTGGGGAAGATACTGGTGCTCCAGCAATTACAGACGCATTAGATTGCGGTAAGCACTTGTTTATGGCCTACCCGGCGTCGCTTCACTCGACTACTCGATTCTGTTCACTCGTTCACCTCGTAGTTTCGCCTCTACACTTGTCTACTTTTTCCACCCCTCCCCGCCGCTCTATCCTTTAAAAGATTAACTTATTCTAATCGCACCGGCCATTATCGAGAAGAGGAAGATCATTCTAGTTTGCTTCATTCGAAACTTAACGCTCAACGCTCGGTTCTAATTAATGTTGCACGACGATATTCCGTGCATACGTTTCTTCCAATGAGATTTAGGATAAATGACCAACGTGCTGTTACTGTTCCTATAACTGCTACTTGAATTCGTTTTATTTAACCCTTTGCGGACGAGCGTCGACAAATAGTCGCCTAATCATTTTTGGTTTTCCGAACCCGCGTTGACATTTGAAGCAAAATACTTTAACGCAACGAATACTTAATACATTGATAAACGTTTAAAATCGTTGGGCATTAACAATTTGCGGACGACGAAAAGTGACACTTAAGAGAGTATTTTGATTTTCAATTCCAAGCGTTTAAACTTTCCAAACTTTTGAATTCCAGACCGTTCCATTCCCAAAACTGTGAAACGTTTATTAACGATGTTAATTTAAATGTTCTGCTTCAACATCAACGTGCGTCCACTGAATCTAAAAAAAATGATCAGGCGGCTATTTGTAGACACTCTTCCGCAAAGGGTTAATAGCAAAGTAACGTATAAAGAATCTTAAGTAAAGAAATTTTCATACCAAATTTGGACTTTGGTTTACGTAACAACGCATAGATATTGTATATTTATTTACACTCAATATTTATAAATAAATATTGGGAAGTAAATGTGTCGTTGAATATTGAAACGTGACCAATATAATTATAAAATATGGAACATGTCCTAATTCAGTAAGGCGAAATGTTTACTACATATTTTATATCTGTTACACAAACCGACGTGTTAATATATGTAAAACGTGTTTCTATTTAAATGAAAAGTTTTCAAGCGACAGTACGAAGGACCGTGGACTTTGTTGTACCGTTTCAATTACGTACCAATGAATTTATTATATTGAACATATAAAAGGAATGTTCATAAGTAAAAGAGCGGTTGAACAATATTATGCTGCAAACTGGAACGATCTTTACGTTAACGACGTTCCGAAATAGTTAAATAAAGTTGAGCGCGAAGCTTAAAGTGGCAGTACGTGGTACATTTACCGTAAGTCCTCTTATGCTGATTCGGATTCCATTACTCGCATTTGTAATTTCGCGAACAAGTACTGCTCTGTTTTAGACTTTTTTTACTAATTCTTCGAGCAGGTTTAGGAACGAATTATTAAGAATCATGTAAAGTACTATTGTATATACTGACCCGCATTGTTTATTACATTGTACACTAATGGGTTTGTCCCGTTTAAAATAAATAAATAAATAAATAAATTCGAGCGACCGATTAACACGATAAAAAATAAACGGAGGAAAATAGTTATTCTATTGGATTGTTCGGAAAGTTCGTAGTATTTTCGACAATATCGACATTAAATTCTTTTGCGCGTTGCGAAATTTAGGGAGAATATTTCTTGCCAATTTTTGTTAAATAATAAAATTCTTAATTCGGATAAATCCCATTTATATTCCGAATTTATATATATATATATATATATATATATATATATATATATATATATATATATTTAGCATTGCTTTTGTATATTTCTTAAATATTTTGATGAACTTTCCTTTACAATTTAATATAACTAAAAACTTATAGTATATATCTTTTTTTCCTCCAAAAACCCTAACGAATAATCCGAGTGAATTTCATCCATTTATTTTCCGTAGATAAATGGCAAGCGTTTTTACGCGAGTTTTGCTGCGTTTTATTGTGCAATAGTTTATTTTACTCTTCACGTCGTTTTCGCGAATTGTATCTCGTTTTGAGACAAACAAAATTGGCAAACGAGCGAGTCGGGTGAATCGCTGCCGTCTCAATTAACTAATTGAAACGATCGTTTTATTCGTTCCGATCATAAACAATGCCGGCGCTGGTTCTATAGGAGAACGGGGGATTCGATGGAAATGAAATTTTACTTAAAAGCCCCATCGCCGGGAGATGAAACGGCAGTCAGTGTAAGGGTGCGATATTCAATTAGCGACCGGCAACAACGATGACACACGGTTGTCTTCGCGCGACGCTAAACGAACCGGAAAGGACCCTTGGGGGCGGCCAGCTGTTAGCATAACAACGCAAGTGTGTCGTACACTGCTGAAAAATGTCAAAAAGATGACGAAAATTGGCACAACGATTTCCTATTGCGATACAAATTTTTATTTTCGATATTAAATATATTAATAAAATTTAAGGAAAACGACTAGTGAATATTTTTTAATTTTTTAGGTAGTAGTTTTCCAAATTTGCTAGTGTTCTTTTAGATGTTAGCATAACAAAGCAAGTGTGTCGTAGACTGCTGAAAAATGTCAAAAAGATGACGAAAATTGGCACAACGATTTCCTATTTCGATACAAATATTTATTTTCGATATTAAATATTTTAACAAAATTTAAAGGGAAACGACTAGTGAATATGATTTAATTTTTTAGGTAGTAGTTTTCCAAATTTGCTAGTGTTCTTTTAGATGTTAGCATAACAACGCAAGTGTGTCGTACGCTGCTGAAAAATGTCAAAAAGATGACGAAAATTGGCACAACGATTTCCTATTGCGATATAAATTTTTATTTTCGATATTAAATATTTTAACAAAATTTAAAGGAAACGACTAGAGAATATTTTTTAATTTTTTAGGTAGTAGTTTTCCAAATTTGCTAGTGTTCTTTTGGATGTTAGCATAACAAAGCAAGTGTGTCGTACGCTGCTGAAAAATGTCAAAAAGATGACGAAAATTGGCACAACGATTTCCTATTGCGATATAAATTTTTATTTTCGATATTAAATATATTAATAAAATTTAAAGGGAAACGACTAGTGAATATGATTTAATTTTTTAGGTAGTAGTTTTCGAAATTTGCTAGTGGAAAGTGTTTTTCATGAAGACAGTTTCGATGTAAAATTTTCTTGTTAAGTTTAAACATTTGCAATTTAAACATTGTTGAATCTCAAACTTCTATTAATTTTGGTCCTTTAGGATTTCGTAAGATTTAATACTTAGTCACTAAAAATCAATTTTCAGCATTCTCACATTTACGAAGCAAATTCGTCACATTAAAAATAATATGTAGTAATGATACAGGCTCTGAATTAATTTGCACTTAATTTGTAGCAATTACTTTTAAGTGAAATTTTGGAAATACCAGATAATAAAACGTTCATGTAATAATTTCTGCAAAATTTTTCTAAATGTTTTTTAGTTCTAATGTTTTCCATTAAATATTGGTTAATTTTTTTATTTTTACTGGAACTATAATATTAGATATTGAAAGAAGATCCTACGAATTTAATAATATGAAAATATAAACACTCTGAATTTTATTACTTTACAATTCTACTTAAGAAAATAAAAACAGAGTGAAAGTCTTTCGATGCTACCAATATTGTTGCTTTATCTTTCTTAAAAGTTGTACAAAATTCGATTTCAATGCATTTCTAATAGAAAATGATTTCTATTAGAATTCACGAATTTTTTCCAGTATCTAATAATTTCCCACAATCTTATGCACTTCTTTTTATTTAACTAAATAGGTTCTTTGTAATCGTGAAATAGTTTAGGGTTGAACGAAAAAAGGGTTAATAATATTCGTCTTAAAATAAATTTCGCTCTGTTAGGTTTGCCAGTGGGCAAGATTTCCTTTGCTCGCAGTGACTTCGCTTTTCAAATAAATATTTCGATCTATTTGCACAAGGGGGAGGGCAGAAAGGCTGCTACACGATCAAAAGAAGGGAGACAAGCTTATTGTTAGTCTATTTTGTACCCCACTGGTAGCTGACTCTCGGATTTCTACCAACAGAATCGAAGTCAATAAGCGAAAGCCTGTTACTTGTTGTAATAATGAAACCAGTGATTCGTGTCTTGTAAAGAAGGGGTTAACTGCTACTTATTTCCATCGAACAAATAAAAAAATCTCCCGTCACTAATCCACTGCACTCTTTTTTCGAATTTCTGATCACTAGACTGCGGCTGTTTATCTATTTATGGTGAATTTAACTGTGGATCCACGGTGCAGTTAATTACAATTGAACCTCGATAACTCGAATCTTATGGGAATAGTTAAAATCTTTCAGTTATAAAAGTTTCGACTTATCGAAGTTTAAGAATAACAGAGAGTTAAACATACAACAAGTTTTACCTTACGTTTTCCAGAGTTCATTTATTTAACAAAGTATTACATAAATAGCTATAAATTCGAATTATAGAGTTATTCGAATTATCATATTGTTGATAATAGTTTGACTTACAGAATTAAATTCGTAAAGATTTGACTATTCCAAATTCGAGCAACAGAGATAATAATGCATCCAAATATTTCGTAAATAATTCGAGTATATAACTTTCATTCCAATTTACAACATTTTTTTTATTCTTATAGAGATGTTCGAGTTAAAGAGTTTACTTAATACTCTAATAACTCAATTCTACATCGATGATCTAGGGGATTAATTAAACGACTAGTTTATGTAGCTGTGCGTTAATGCTCGTTAAGCAAAATGTACCAAAGTCGTCGTGAAAGGGTTAACTTTTCCCAGGCAGTTGAAAAATTAACAAGTCAAGGGCTTACAAAATTGTGAAGCAAGGGGGGCTTTATGAAATTCGCTGCATTTAACGCCTAACAAGAAAGCGAAAAAGAACTTGTGGGCAACCTAATACATAACAAAAAGAGAATCCAAGCGCGGGTGAAGCGAGGGAAGCCGAATCGGGTGTCAGGAGAGGCAACCAAAAGAGCATGAACGTTCGGGACGGAAAGAGATAGTTCGCCGGCTAAAACGTTGATTGAAAAAAGAGGGACACAATAAAAATAGGGGGATACAGAAGCTTCACGGTTAGCTCGAATGACTTTGCGAGCAACAATTGAGGGAGAAAGGTGGACGCATAATGGTTGGAGATCAAGAACCATAATAGACCGTAGGGTATACGCGGCGGGGCACCAACTGACTGACTGACTTATTTGTATTATGGCATTATAGAGGCAACCCTATATCCGGGGCACAGAATTCAGCCGACACGGCGACGAACTAGGAAGGGACGCCCATGCAGTTGACCTGCACCGCCTAATTTGACGCTTTAACCTATTGTCGGCGAGTCTTTCAATGAAAACTCGACTGAATGCGCGTGGTTCTCTCTACTACTAGTCTGTCGAAAAAGCCTGACACAGGATGTGGAATCCTGCTCGACGTCGAACGTGCAGAACTTAGTTTTGCTTCTGATTTGGAAAGGGAACCGTTGCATCGGCGCAAATATAATTGCGGCTTTTCATGGCGAGAAGTTTAGGGAGAGTTACAAATCTTAGACTAAAATAAATACTAATTTCATAGCGGTTACTTAGTTTTTGATACAATTGTATCAATGTGGTCTAAGTCATGGAATGGAAAAGAAATTGGGGTTTTCAATTGTGTTACGTGTTATTGATTTATATTATGGAAGAATTGTTACCGAGTAGCCGTGAGATAAGGAACAAAATGAAATTGCCATTTTCATTGTAATACAAATCAAATTGCCTCTTCTTCTAATTAAATTTATTTCCCATTGAAGAAGTTTTGCCAAAATTGCGAAATAATATTATATAATTGTATATCTTATATACAATAATTGGGTCCTCGTACTGCAATGTGAAATATTCCTTCCGTTAAGAAACGAACTCAACATCAAACCTACTCTAAAAGACAACCTAAAGGACAGTGGAACAGTATCAAGACTCCTACAGTATCTAAAGCAATCCATGCTCTACAACGACCTATAAATCTCCCCCCTCTGTTGTCGCTAATAACCCAAGAGGTTGATGCGACACAAAATAATGGACAAAAAAAAAAAATAATTGAGTGATTTACCCAATAGTCATTTAGTCTGTAAGAAGCAGTTAACGATCGTTGGCTAAGGGCTAAACAGAGTCGAACTGCATGTAATTAAACGCAGAAATCGCAATAAGAAGAGTTAAGCTTTTTTGGTGATATTAGAATGGCCGGTATTAAAATATTTGGAATCGATACAAGCCCTGCGTTACGTGACCGATCTCGATTAGGATCGTTAGGTCAAAATGAACGCGGAACCGAAGGGAAAAAGGGAATTATGAATCGTATATCTTCTTTGAACGGGGAAATATTTCGCGTGCTGCTGGATGCACTTTGAATATCCCTGCCTCTGTACCAGCGGCCGTCATCGGCCATTTTATTGCACGTAATAAAAGAATAAATTACAGCTTATCGTTCCATTTAAATGTGAAACACAGAAAATCTATATTATCTGCAATGCGTATTATCTCTAATAAACCGATGCACCCGACGTAAATATTTTCGCAAATTATACTCGTGCCTCTGTTCCCCCTCCCCCCCCCCTTCCTTTCCTCCCGCCGTCGAAAACGCTTTTCATGATCTGCTTTATTACTTTTACAACGACATTCGATGTTTCCAAGAATCGTTTCGCAAAATTTCGTTCGGGAGCATTGCAGACACACAATAATAATCTCGATAGGAATTTCAACATTTTCTATTTTCGAGGGTGCTTTTTATTAAAAGGTAATATGTGTTTCGCGTAATTATTGTACCGATAACGATTGTACATTTAAATGGACCATTATTCGCGAGTCAATATCGCGGAGCATCCCTTATCTTATCAACCCCTTTCATTTGGTTATTCAATTATTATCTGACACGACTTCTGTCATGCTTTAGAATTATTCGAAAATACTCCACTATCAAATACACTACATTATTGGGAACTGTTGCTGCAATCGCGTTTTGTCTATTCCTGAAGAATTTTTTCACGCGTTAAAAAGATGGTTTATAATTTAATCGGGCAAACTTTTGTATTTCTAAACACCGGAGTTTTTACATTTTTTTAATTTCTTAGCCTTTGCATTTCCAAATTTTGTAATCTTCAAGCCTTTGGAATTTTATACATTTGAATTCTTATAAGAGTTCCCAAATGTTCAATTTCCGTAAGTTTTAGAATTTTCAAGCCTTTGAGATTTCGAGCTTTGGAATTTTCAATCTTTATAATACTCAAGCTGTTGAAATTTTAACCTTCGAACTTTTAACTTTTTAACTTTTTCTATGCCTTCGAAGTGTCGAGTCTTTGAACCTCTCAGTTTTATAGTTTTCAATACTTTGGAATTTCAAGTCTTTAAGATTCTACGTTTTCAACTCCCAAATATTAGAATTACCAAGGTTTTGCAATTTCTTTATTCTAAAGCTTCTTAATCATTAAATATTCGAGTATCTAAATTGCAGAGTTTTCAAGCTTTTGAAATATCAAACGTTTCAGTATCCAAACGTTCGAGTTTCGAAATATTTGAAATTCCCAAGCTTCTAAAATTTCAATTCTTTTATTTTTAATCTCCTCGATCTACAAACATTCGAGTATCTAAATTTTATGAGCTTTCGAGCCTTTGAAATATCAAACGTTTCAGTATCCAAACGTTCGAGTTTCCAAATCTTAAAATTCCTAAGCTTCCAAGATTTCAATTTCCTATTCTTAAGCTTCTCGAACCACAAACATTCGAGTTTCTAAAGTTCGGAGTATCGAAACTTTCGAAATGTCTACGCTTCAATTTTTAAACCTTTGAGTTTCCAAGTTGTTGAATTGGCAAGCCTTCGAGTTTCCAAATTGTTTAATTCCCAAGCCTATGAAATTCCAAACATTCGAATTTTCCAAGCCTTCTAATTTCCAAAATATTCAATTTCCAAACCTATGAAATTCCAAACATTCGAATTTTCCAAGCCTTCCAATTAATAAAATGTTCAATTCCGAAACCTATGAAATTCCAAACATTCGAATTTTCCAAGCCTTCCAATTACCAAAATGTTCAATTGCGAAACCTATGAAATTCCAAACATTCGAATGTTTAAAGCCTTCCAATTTCCAGAATGTTCAGTTCCCAAGTCTATGAAATTCCAAACATTCGAATTTTCCAAGCCTTCCAATTAATAAAATGTTCAATTCCCAAGCCTATGAAATTCCAAACATTCGAATGTTTAAAGCCATCCAATTTCCAAAATGTTCTATTCTCAAGCCTATGAAATTCCAAACATTCGAATTTTCCAAGCCTTCCAATTTCCAAAATGTTTAATTCCCAAGCCTATGAAATTCCAAACATTCGAATTTTCCAAGCCTTCCAATTAATAAAATGTTCAATTCCCAAGCCTATGAAATTCCAAACATTCGAATTTTCCAAGCCTTCCAATTAATAAAATGTTCAATTCCCAAGCCTATGAAATTCCAAACATTCGAATTTTCCAAGCCTTCCAATTTCCAAAATGTTCAATTCCCAAGCCTATGTAATTTCAAACATTCGAATGTTTAAAGCCTTCTAATTTCCAAAATGTTCAATTCTCAAGCCTATTAATTCCAAACATTCGAATTTTCCAAGCCTTCCAATTAATAAAATGTTCTATTCCCAAGCCTATGAAATTCCAAACATTCGAATTTTCCAAGCCTTCCAATTTCCAAAATGTTCAATTGCCAAGTCTATGAAATTCCAAACATTCGAATTTTCCAAGCCTTCCAATTAATAAAATGTTCTATTCCCAAGCCTATGTAATTCCAAACATTCGAATTTTCCAAGCCTTCCAATTAATAAAATGTTCAATTCCCAAGCCTATGAAATTCCAAACATTCGAATTTTCCAAGCCTTCCAATTTCCAAAATGTTCAATTCCGAAACCTATGAAATTCCAAACATTCGAATTTTCCACTTTTACAGTACTCTTCCCAATTCCTCTTCGAAATACCTTACGTCCTTAAGCCGCGTTCTCATTAGCGTAGCTACATTTCTCGACCGAAATCACAGGAAAATCGATGACTCTGCTACGCGTTCCCAGAACTGATTTGCGAGATAAAGCCCCGAGGTCCGATCGAGCTATCGTTAATACAGAGAGATTATACGCATCTGCCGTTCTCGAAGCTTGCGTGCGCGCGCGCGCGCGCTCGCTTATTGTAGGCATCGTGAAACATCTTGGCGGATGTTACAAAACCCTAACAACAATAATGATGTCGATTTTCTGCGTGCACGGTTGGACCATCCATCATCGACTGGTTATTATTTAAGCCGCAACTTGACGCCATAAATACGTCGTTAGAGCTAAGTCCTCGCCATCCGGGGAACAATGTTGTTCGCGATGACATTGATGCATTGGGCCTCATCTTTAGCCTAGCGTTACTTATTGCAACCCGCCATGGGGAAGGTGGCTTTCTTGATGGACAATTAGGTTACCCCCGGCCATAGTTCGGTCACGTTTTGCGTACAAATCTCCTACGATATTCCTATGAAGCTGCTAAGGTTCATATTCCAAGAGGCTACGGGCGATGCGGAGCAGCCGAGTGCCATTCCAATTCATAGAAATGAATTTATACCGTTCTAGAAGTATACAACCAATGCTGTTCCACAGTTTATCCCAATTACCGTCAGTGTCCCTATAATCAACACTCGAATTCGTTTATTTAATAGCAAGGTAACGTACGAAGAATCGTAAGTAAAGAAATTTGGACTTCGGTTTACGTAAACAACACGTAGACGTTAGTTAGTTTAATACGAAATATTAAGAGGTGAATGTGCTGTTAAATATTGAAACGTAACTAATGTAATTATTAAGCGTGGGACGTGTGATAATTCGGCATACATAATCGGTAAATAGGATCAATTTAACTTAGATTGGAAGAGTAGAAGGAAGGGTGAAACAATAACGATTGGTTAAAGAATCTAGAAGGGACGTTAACCTCTTAGGCACTATGCGCCACTATAGTGGCTTTCGCGGATGTCATATTTCTGTACGACGCACCACTATAGTGGCTTTCGCGGATGTTGGTCTTTGTGTTGTACCGTGTTTTAAGACGTACCATACTGAATTGTATTATTAATTATTAGAATAAATTGTTAAAGTTAAAATGCGTGTATCATATCTTTAAGCAAAATTATAATTTAATCATCAAACACTTCATTCCAATGTACTCGTGTAAAGAACAGCATTATCCGTCACACATTGCAGTGCCGTATCATTTACACGTAATTCGCGTTGAACTCTGCCGTACAGAGAAACAGCCCCGCGCAAAATTCAGCCGTGCCTAAGAGGTTAAAGTTAATACAAGGATGTAACCAGCGGATTATTCACAAAACCATGAATAACCTTATAAAGGAAACATAGATCTGCTATAGTTCTACTCGTATCTAAAGAAATAATATTTTGCGAGCTCATTAGGAGTTCGTACGTATGATCAAATCTCGATAAACGTTGTCCCATTTACAACGCAACGAAACGCAGCATTTTATGTTGAATATTTTGAAGCATATTTTTGCGATAAAGAGAAGAAAGGAGAGCAAATAGCAGAAGCATACTTAAGTAATGGACGAGTAAGTGAATGATATAAATAAATAAGATTTATAAGTATATGAGGATAATTTAAGTTTCACTGCAAAAATATACCGAAGCTACTGGTAGCTTAATATAAAAAGAAGAAAACCATTTGAAGTGCAAAGGGCTCTAATAGTAATAGCGCAAAGAATCGACGAATCAGTGACACACGCGAATCGTACGCGCGTTAAAAGGTTAATCGAATAACGCGACTTTATTATAAATAGAACGCGCCGAAAGGATCGATTTTACTGTCCGCAAGAAGCGACACTCGTGAAAAGCGGACAAACGATCGCTGAAGGCCGAACGAACGTCGATTGAAGGATCGTACAAACAATTTCATAGGGGAGAGGTGGTTTATTAACATTCACGCTAATATAGCAATAAATTCGCGCGAAGTAGCTGGCGGCGTTGAACGGAATCGATACGCTTTGTATATCGTTTCGGACGGCCACTCGATAGTATATTATGCAAATATTTAGCTATTAATGTTTTCTTTATGACACGCGCAAGTAATTTGTTTCGTAATTAGTATTTAGCGTAAGAGTTATTCGTTTGGTAATTACGTGAACGCGCGAGCGCGCGCGTGTAGGCAGACTTCCGTCGATGCGAATCCAACAGTTTTGCATACAATTTTCATTAGTCCATCGTTGTGCATTAGAGGTTAATGCGATCGGTTAAATATTGGAATTTACACGTGCTAAACTCGCGACACCCGGAAAAGTGGCGCGTTTCGAAACGATCGGATATATCTATCCGCAATGTTTGCGTCCGACTTGCCCCATCATTTGCGTGAACCGCACTGTCTTCTAAATTGCTCATTACAATAATTATCTTGCCAATTGTGCCGTACAATATACGGACCGTTATTCTATTATAAAATAGCCGCGCACAATTCTCGCCGCGGTACTAATTTTTCACGCGTTTTATCGTTCTTCCAGAGAAAATAAACGCGCCTTATTTTCGAATACTTCTCGATTGAAAAGCGTTTGACATTTTTGTATGAAATCGGTCGCAAGAGAAAGAGATATTTTTATATTTTACGTGCGTCGAGTCGCAACTAAAGATCTGATATGCAACGATTATTAATTAGAACTTAGAATTAAAAAAAAGGGGGGAAAGATGTATAAAAATCGGTGTCTTAATAGTGTTTATATGAAAAATAATTTCTCTGCTTTTGTCAAATATTTTTTACTAGAATTGGAAAATGTTTTTGTTACACGAATGAGAAAATACGATTACTATTATTAGGCGTGATCAGATATGCTATGCTTTGGTAAGCAAGCAATAATTTTTATTTTGATTAATTCTAATACATTTTATTTTGATTAACTGCTTCATAAGTTGTGTTGTTTATTCAGTTTTGGGCATTTTATACATAATGAAAAAAGGAAAATGACTTTTAGGACTTTTGTCACTTACTATACGTTTAAAATACAAGGGAATCAATAGCATTTTCCAAATGTAGCAACAGTAATCGTATTTTATCACTAGAAACTTGTCTAGAAGCACATTGACTACATATTTTAATAAGTTGTGTTGTTTATTCAGTTTTGGGCATTTAATACATAATAAAAAAAGGAAAATGACTTTTAGGACTTTTGTCATCGATTGTATGTTTAAAGTCCAAGGGAATCCACTGTATTTTCCAAATCTAGTAACAGTAATCGTATTTTATCACTAGAAACTTGTTTAAAAGCACATTGACTACATCTTTTAATAAGTTGTGTTGTTTATTCAATTTTGGGCATTTTATACATAATGAAAAAAGGAAAATGACTTTTAGGACTTTTGTCACTTACTATACGTTTAAAATACAAGGGAATCAATAGCATTTTCCAAATGTAGCAACAGTAATCGTATTTTATCACTAGAAACTTGTCTAAAAGCACATTGTCTACATCTTTTAACAAGTTGTGTTGTTTATTAAATTTTGTGCACTTAATACATAATAAAAAAAGGAAAATGACTTTTAGGACTTTTGTCATCGATTGTATGTTTAAAGTACAAGGGAATCCACTGTATTTTCCAGATCTAGTAACAGTAATCGTATTTTATCACTAGAAACTTGTCTAGAAGCACGAAACAAGTGAAAAAAGCTTGCACAGTTTCGGGTAACTTTTTTTCGTTTACGTCTGAAAGCTGAAATTTTACGGTAAATCACGTATTCGGAGGCCAAACCCCGCCGAGAACAAAAGATTTGAATTGTCCGGGAATCACGTGCGCAACCCTCTTTATCCCCGTGTTACAACACACACACACACATACATACACACACAAGGCATTTGCATATTTCAGTCTGACTATCGCGAAATACCCGCTCGGCCCTGTTTACTTCGCTCTCGATCTCTCGTTTATTTTTACATTTATTCCAACCGGGCAAATGTATTCGCGTTATTCTCTCTCACTTAACGTTGCGACTCACTCTCCGCTAGATTCTTTCGTTTCCACGAAAATATGCAACTCCGTTGCCCGTTGATACGAGCGTTATGAATCTTTGAAAATCAAGACGCTGAAAATGCAAATTTTTTTTTCCCAGAGAAAAATGCAAAATTCAACCGTGCACGGCGTTCCACTCGAAATGGGACATCTAATCCCTTTCTTTAAGTCTCGTCCCTTTGCGGACGAGTGTCTGCAAATAGCCGCCTAATCATTTTTTGGATTTCGCGGATGCAAGTCTATTGTTAAAGCGAGAAATTTAAATTAATATCGTTAATAAATGCTTCAAAGTTTTGGAAATTTTTGACGGTTTGGAATTCGAAAGCTAGGAAATTTAGAGGCTTGGAATTCGAAACCAAAGTACTCTTTTAAGTGATATTATTCATCGTCCGCAAATGGTTAACCCTGCTACGTCACTCGGATTCAGCTTTCACCCATTCGTGTTTTTATTTTTCTAGAGAATGTCCCAGTTTTCGAAACGACTATCGCGATGTTTAATACTAAGAAATGTGCGGGTAATTGTTGTAAATATTGTAAAATGTACTGAGAAAATTGCTCTTTATATTGCTTACGTTCTTGTTCGCGTGCAACGACTGGGCTTAGACTACTACAATGTGTTCCTGTTTAAAAAAAGAACCGAGAACGACTATGGTGTACTAATTATGTACAAAGGATGGCGTTGTTGTTTCCTTTCCAACAGCAACCATTAAAGAACCGTTGCTAATATTCGAGTCGCTCATTTGCCAAATCTTTTAAGTTTCGTTAAACATATAAATAAGGAAACACTCGTTGATTCATCCGATTATGTTCATTCTTTCGATAATATATCATTAGAAAGTAAGTACCTTCTTCATGGATTAAAATCTGTAAATATTGAACTTTGTAATCTTTATTTTACCATTTTTATTCAATTTAATAAATAACCGAATGTGTCTATTCAATGATCATTCAGATTACCCATAAATGCATAAAAATCGGTGGTCTACCAGCGACATAATACAATATTCGTTACTCGATGCAATTTTAACCCTTTGCGCACCAAAACTTTTTAATATCATGGTGTTTCATCGCTCCCGTGAGAATGTAAAATGTTACGTATTTCGGAAAGGGGGAAAGTCGCCTTCGATTTGCTTCGTTTTGTAAAGAAAGGAAAATTGGAGTGGCGAAAAAACTTCAAATCTTAAATCTAGACTTCTGAGGAATTTTACGCGGGTCTCCATAGCAGCGCCAACGTAATGCAAATAGCTAATACCAGTTTTGTTTCACCGTAAAGATATCTGGCGACGAAACGCAATTTGTATCACTAGATTCGGAAGTTACGCCACGATTTTCTTTCGATCCGCCGACGAAAGGCGATATTTGTAACGAAATTCAGTAACAATACGAGTTCCATTTACTCGAAGAATATATCTAGTAGTCGAATAAGATCTTTCCTGCGAGATTTACAAGTTATCTCGCGACTTCTTTTCACTCTACGAACCGGAACCCTCGGCGAAATACGATATTTCTTTGCCGGATCCAATTATAAAAAAGCAGCTCCACTCTTACTCGGCAAGTAGTTTCTAACGACGGAATTCTTACGCCGCGACGCGACGGTGCGGTGTTTCAAGAAAAAGGGACGTATCGGTGACAAATGCGGCGACTGATCGCCTCTATCCGTCGGTCGAATCGTCAGGTGACAAACGATAAGCTGATGCAAAGCGAGTGGAAAGCAGATTTTGAGTAGCGTAAACGTCGCCACCGGGCAGTGGAAGATATCCCGTGTGAATGGACCGACATAATGTTGGAACCTATAGTCCCTATTGCCCGTCTCTCGCTTCTAACCATGAACGAAATGACTGATAGACCGAAAAAGGACAGCGACTTAAGCCTGTTTGTCGGCCCTCACGAATCAGGAGCAGCTGTGCCATTGCTTCGTGGCCCTTTATGGGGCCCCGTACAATGGGGCTGTCGTATTTGGACAGTATTAGCGTTAAATTTGCTCAATGAAATAGTTTCACAGGCCTGTCCGAACGACGTGTAACACCGGGAACGCGGATAGTAGTAAGTCGAAGTCGAGGATCCTCACTCTCTCTGTGTGTGTTCGACTTTTTCGAATCTTCGAAAGTCACGTAAAATCACCGTGCACGCGGTGTACGCCCTCGCTCAAAAGTGTTAGAACACTATGCATTGGGTTACAGTTATATTTTCTAACTCTTTAACCCCTCGCTTTACACTTGTTCTATGAATTATGGCGAAGACACAACAAAAGCATCCATTGTTAACCCTTAACCATTGTTGTCGGTCTGCGAGATTGCTAATAATTTCTTATTCATTTCTACTTTACTTTCCGCGTGATTTACGAGCTTCTCGCTCTGGACGCTTTTCAATTATGTAGTATTAATGTTCAATTACTGAAATCGAACATGGAAGACAGAGTAAGTAATTATTAACTGTCTTACAGATGATATCAATTTCAATAGGCGTAGTGGTTAAGGGTTAAGGATGAAATTTAATTTGTATCCAAAAATTAATAAAGCTACCATTCTATTTTGGTAGCCATAACGAAGTGCTAAAAAAATAATCAACACGTGCCGCTTCATACCGAAGCTTCCTCAATTATTTAACCGCGTAGATTGAATTCGCGTTGTAAGATCGCCGTGTTATAACACAGATTCTTCCGATTCTTTAATCGTGTTGCAGAAGTACCGTGTTATACAGGGATCGAATGTGAAAGCAAATAAAAACGATTTCACTTAAATTCTTCCCCTGTATTACCAATTGCTCCGTAAAACGAAATGCAGATATGTAAATGTCCAGGTTTTACTTTTGAGCTACTTGTACTTAACTATAATAGCAGCCCCCATTCGAGCGGGAATGTATACACGTTGTATCGGTGTTCAAGTTATGCGCGTATAGGTGTAGGTGTATATATGGTCGTTTGATACGGCAAGGTAGCCTCTGATGGCGGTGGACTTTTGGTCTTTGGAGACGTTATTAATCATCCATTCAGCTCCCTCTATTTCCGGCTTAGCTCGGATCTGAGAATAGCAGGTAGCCCCACCGGACGCTTCGTAATTATAATTAGCCTATTATCCGGGGGACTGGAATTTTGTTTCTTTCTTTACAAGCATCTAGCTGTGGAACCCTTTTGTCGTTGAAGGTGGCGTGAAGGTGGTTAGGGCGAGTTTAGAAGGCCGTTTCTGCGGCTTCGGTGATTTCCTCGGGTGTGACGACGACGACGACGACGACGACGATGACGATGATGATGATGATGATGGAGGTTTGAATGAAAGGATGATGGTGTGTTTCGAGTAATGGTGGCTTGGAATAAATGCTGAATGAAAGATGAAAGTGATGGGAAATTTTTGATGAAAAGGAAAAGATTGTTGTGCGATGATCGAGTCAATATTATGTTAATAGTAATGTTATTATAATATTGTTGTTAGCAGCTATATTGATAATACATTACAATTACATTACTGTTGTATTACTGTTAATATAGTCCTTAATCAATTGCTATAATATTATGGTACCTTTCGTGTAATGGTGGCTTGGAATAAATGCTGAATGAAAGATGAAAGTGATGGGAAATTTTTTATGAAAAGGAGAAGATTGTTGTGCGATGATCGAGTCAATATTATGTTAATAGTAATGTTATTATAATATTGTTGTTAGCAGCTATATTGATAATACATTACAATTACATTACTGTTGTATTACTGTTAATATAGTCCTTAATCAATTGCTATAATATTATGGTATCTTTCGAGTAATGGTGGCTTGGAATAAATGCTGAATGAAAGATGAAAGTGATGGGAAATTTTTTATGAAAAGGAGAAGATTGTTGTGCGATGATCGAGTCAATATTATGTTAATAGTAATGTTATTATAATATTGTTGTTAGCAGCTATATTGATAATACATTACAATTACATTACTGTTGTATTACTGTTAATATAGTCCTTAATCAATTGCTATAATATTATGGTACCTTTCGTGTAATGGTGGCTTGGAATAAATGCTGAATGAAAGATGAAAGTGATGGGAAATTTTTGATGAAAAGGAAAAGATTGTTGTGCGATGATCGAGTCAATATTATGTTAATAGTAATGTTATTATAATATTGTTGTTAGTAGCTATATTGATAATACATTACAATTACATTACTGTTGTATTACTGTTAATATAGTCCTTAATCAATTGCTATAATATTATGGTACCTTTCGAGTAATGGTGGCTTGGAATAAATGCTGAATGAAAGATGAAAGTGATGGGAAATTTTTTATGAAAAGGAGAAGATTGTTGTGCGATGATCGAGTCAATATTATGTTAATAGTAATGTTATTATAATATTGTTGTTAGCAGCTATATTGATAATACATTACAATTACATTACTGTTGTATTACTGTTAATATAGTCCTTAATCAATTGCTATAATATTATGGTATCTTTCGAGTAATGGTGGCTTGGAATAAATGCTGAATGAAAGATGAAAGTGATGGGAAATTTTTTATGAAAAGGAGAAGATTGTTGTGCGATGATCGAGTCAATATTATGTTAATAGTAATGTTATTATAATATTGTTGTTAGCAGCTATATTGATAATACATTACAATTACATTACTGTTGTATTACTGTTAATATAGTCCTTAATCAATTGCTATAATATTATGGTATCTTTCGAGTAATGGTGGCTTGGAATAAATGCTGAATGAAAGATGAAAGTGATGGGAAATTTTTTATGAAAAGGAGAAGATTGTTGTGCGATGATCGAGTCAATATTATGTTAATAGTAATGTTATTATAATATTGTTGTTAGCAGCTATATTGATAATACATTACAATTACATTACTGTTGTATTACTGTTAATATAGTCCTTAATCAATTGCTATAATATTATGGTACCTTTCGTGTAATGGTGGCTTGGAATAAATGCTGAATGAAAGATGAAAGTGATGGGAAATTTTTGATGAAAAGGAAAAGATTGTTGTGCGATGATCGAGTCAATATTATGTTAATAGTAATGTTATTATAATATTGTTGTTAGTAGCTATATTGATAATACATTACAATTACATTACTGTTGTATTACTGTTAATATAGTCCTTAATCAATTGCTATAATATTATGGTACCTTTCGAGTAATGGTGGCTTGGAATAAATGCTGAATGAAAGATGAAAGTGATGGGAAATTTTTTATGAAAAGGAAAAGATTGTTGTGCGATGATCGAGTCAATATTATGTTAATAGTAATGTTATTATAATATTGTTGTTAGTAGCTATATTGATAATACATTACAATTACATTACTGTTGTATTACTGTTAATATAGTCCTTAATCAATTGCTATAATATTATGGTACCTTTCGTGTAATGGTGGCTTGGAATAAATGCTGAATGAAAGATGAAAATGATGGGAAATTTTTGATGAAAAGGAAAAGATTGTTGTGCGATGATCGAGTCAATATTATGTTAATAGTAATGTTATTATAATATTGTTGTTAGCAGCTATATTGATAATACATTACAATTACATTACTGTTGTATTACTGTTAATATAGTCCTTAATCAATTGCTATAATATTATGGTACCTTTCGAGTAATGGTGGCTTGGAATAAATGCTGAATGAAAGATGAAAGTGATGGGAAATTTTTTATGAAAAGGAGAAGATTGTTGTGCGATGATCGAGTCAATATTATGTTAATAGTAATGTTATTACGATATTGCTGTTAGCAGCTGTATTGATAATACATTACAATTACATTACTGTTGTATTACTGTTACTATAATCCTTAATCAATTGTTATAATATTATGGTACCTTTCGAGTAATGGTAGCTTGGAATAGATACTGAATAAAAGATGAAAGTGATGAGAAATTTTTAATGAAAGAAGGAAGATTGTTGCTTGATGTTTCAGTCAATATTATGTTAATAGGAATGTTATTTCTGATACCTAAACAATTTACGAACAGTTAAATAAACATAACTATTGACATAAGATAATGATAACAATTCAGAAGAACCAAAAGTTCCTCAATAAAAGTAGATAAAAGATCTTTGTCTCTTAAAGAGAGACAAAATGAATATTTATTAAGTAGCAGTTATCCTTATATCTGAACAACGTCTGCTGTTAATCTCAAGTAAAAATTCCGTCAAGAATAAATTATGATTCAACGAAATCTATCAGGAAATATTAATCAGTATCGGATAACGGTTAAAATAATTTGGAATTAATTACGCGACTCTTTATTTGTACTTTACGAATTGCAAAGGGTTCGGATTGGTCCAGGCCGGTACTTAGGAAGATTAAAATAGAAGAATTGAGTCGTTTAAGCGTGCAGAGAGGCGGGTTTAATGGGACCATCCCGAAGGAGGCAATGACGTGGAACGAAACGGGTGACGACTGTGAAGCTCGATAATGCGATGATCTTTCGGGGACAATATTAATGAAAGTCTATCCAATCGTGACCTCATGCGCAAATCAATAATCGGCAAGATTCAGAGTTCTCTATTTTGTTCGCGTGTAACATGCTTTTCCTATTCTTTTTCGCGCTTTAAATTCATTGAGAATTTAGCGAGCAGCACGATTTCTAGTGGATCTCTTCTTTGGATCCATTAGAATAATTTCGTTTCTGATGAATTATCGGTTCAATCAAGTATACGGATTAGCTTAATTATTGGAATATTAATGTAGTATATTTTGAAGAATTTTTTATGATTTGGATGATAGTAAATTCATAATTGTTTCATTTTCTATCGAACAAAATTTAATTCCTTTATCATGCTGATCGGGTTTAACAAAGATTAGGTATTTTCAGTGTTTAATATCTTTCTAATATTTCCAATTTGTACAAAGTAATACGAATAAATCCAAGAATGTTCATAAGCGTCCAAATTTTCATCAATTTCCACAACATACTAATTTCTAATATAATTCAATATCTCGTCAATTTTCCTAACTTTCACAAATCGACGATGCATTAAGAAATAAATATCGTAGTAGGATTTTATCCAATCGTGCACTACAAATCATCCCCTTTCACTGCTCATAATTTCCCAACGTAAAACTCACATTCATTGTACTACAATGATTGTGGTTCTTATTCTTAGTAATATATCCACCTAAAATATTTAGTATTCTTTTGACTTTCGTAATTTCCACAAATCAACGAGTCATTGCCAAATGGATATTCCAGTAGCCTAATCATCGCAATAACAATCTTCTATTCAGATACACACCGCGAATCATCTCCTTTCACTAATCACGATACTTCAACGTAAAGCTCGTATTCATTTTGCTATAATAATTAGGTATCGTTTCCACTGAAATATCCTCGGTATTTATTATTTCTCTCACTTGTGTAACTTCCATAAATCAACGAGTCATTAACGAACGGAATTTTTCCCAGTGGCCTAATCGTCGTAATAAAAATCAGTTATATCCAATCACGCGCCGCGAATCGCATCTCCTCCCTGCTGCCATAACATTACAATATAAAACTCACCATTCGCATACGATTACGTGATTTAAATACAATCAGGCCGACGTGCGAGGAAAAACGAAACGAACGGAAAATTAAACGATTAGGGGACCACGGAGAGTGGCTAACTGTGTATATACACGTCCGTGGCATCATCTGGCGTGGAACACGCGATGACACGGATCAACGGTGGGCAAAAGGATCGCGCTGCATGGCTAATATAATGCAATCATCGGCGTGTAATGATCGGGACACAATGGCCGACCAGCCGCTCAGGGTATCCATACAAAATGGCCTCTTCTTCGTCTTTCTTTGCTCGCCTTTTTTTTTCTTTCCCCGTCGCGCGCGTGACACTCTTCGTAGCCGTTAGCGAGAACCGATGACGCGTGAAATTAGCCAACATTTATCACGTGAACCAGAGGCCCGCTCAATTATCGCTTTATGTCCCGTAAAACGAGCCGCGAGGGACAAATTTTGTGAAAATTCGGGAAAATTTTATGCCTTACGGATTTAGAGACTCGGGATGGCTATAGAAATTTTCGGTTCGAACACACGCTTTGGCTCATGATTACCAGTTTAGGAATCCGGGCAGACATCGATGACTACGATTAGTGGCAAAGTTATTTAGTTATTTATTTAATCTAAATACGGAATAAGCTTGTGGAGCTGTGGAGAGGGGGTAGGATAGGAAAAAGGAAGGGTGTTGCTTTCGTCCTGGGCCTGCTAGTGGACTCATCAGTAAGGCTCTACCTAGCAGGCCCTGTCTTAGACGTTGGGATATTGGAAGGAAGGTTAAAGGCGGTATATATATAGACGAGGTAGTTAGAGCGAGTACTTTCGAGAAAGCCTATTTCGTATGTCCCTCTAGTGGTGGGTGCAGGAGAGCCGCCACAGTATAAATGTATAAATATGTAAATATATGTGGCTGTAGAGAGGGGGTAGGATAGGAAAAAGGAAGGGTGTTGCGTTTCGTCCTGGGCCTGCTACTAGTGGACTCATCAGTAAGGCTACCTAGCAGGCCCTGCCTTAGACGTTGGGATATTAGAAGGAAGGTTAAAGGCGGTATATATATGGACGAGGTAGTTAGAGCGAGTACTTTCGAGAAAGCTTATTTCGTATGTCCCTTTAGTGGTGGGTGCAGGAGAGCCGCCACAAGCTATTTAGTTTACATTGGAATATATAATGCGTGGTCTTTGCAATAAATCACGAATTTCGTTTCGGTGTACAACGATAGAAACACTAAGAAGAATATATTAATTTTTGTTCAAATAAATTTGTCAACTTACTTACAAATAGCGGCTTACTTATTGGTAAAGGGTTATCCAAAGTAGACTATAGGAACACCTACTTTCACTTTTTTTCTTTCCCTTTCTGCTTCACCCTTTTCTAATCTGTTTTTTATTTCTATTATCTTCGTTCGTTCTCGTTTTCAATTTTTATTTTTTTCACCTCTGTTATACTGACAAACATGGCGTTCGACGGATATTCTCATTCAACATTCTAAAGGTACTTTTGCATAACCCTTTATATTAATCGCATCGTATATTTCTTTCGATCGTCTGTTATTTTTATTTCTTTGGCGCAGATAAGTATCCACATTTTAGCCGTCGGTAATTCTAATATTAAGTTCTTCATAAATGCGTAAATATTCGCAATCTAATACTCAAGAGGTAAACCTAGCATAAGGTACTTTTGGATAACCGTATATCTAATAAATAATGTTCTAGGCAAAATTAATCTCGCACAGTTCGCTGTTCGCGATGTCGATTTTATTTACCTGATTCGCGGTGGATTAAAACTCACGCGAACAAATAACATTACGTACGTCAGTAAACAATTAGTTATCCTTCTTTTAATTTTAATCCGTTTCAGGGGGAGGGGGGCTTTACCTGAATCCGCCACTGAATTTGCACGAGTCATCGAATGAAAAATCTCCGAATCCCTCGCCTTCGTGAGTTCCGGCGAAGCAAAGTTCACGCTCGCGCAAACCATCCGCTTAGATTTCGAGCCCGCTCATCCTTTAACAGTTCATTCGAAACACGAGTGGCAATCTAAAATCCATTTGCCAGGATAACGCGTTCGCGCACGTATATATAATAATGCGCGCAACGTAACGTCCATTCGCTTTGGATATAATTCGAAAAAAAATCGCGTTTCCGTCGGCGTAATCCGCGCGCTCTCGGTGGCAACGGGCAGAGCATAAATTTCTCGTTAAGAACTGCCTTTCCCATCGTTCGGTTTTATCTCCTGCTTCCCATAGAAAGTCATTACGCGCCTCCTTCGTGTCCCCTTAAGATCCTCCTCTCCTCCCTCTTCCCTATTTTTGATTCGATTCACGTCGTTTCCTGTTTAGAAGGAATGTTATTAGCGGGTACAGAATCGGCCAATAAAATCGGTGCAAATTACATCGTTGCCGGCTATCAACCGGCAATAAAGCTCTCTCCGAAACGGCGTGATTCGACGGCCTCGATTAATGGACTCGCGCATTTGGGTCTTCGCGACGAATTGAAACGCTTAACGGGCCGTGATTAGCGAATTCATTTGCAAATCGAACCGGCTCCACCCTATTAGGAACAGTAGTTCTCTAGATGCATTCGTTGCGGAGTTGGGATCACGTGGAACGTAGAATTGCGTAGAATTTTTTCAACTGCTTTGGCTTATGATTTTTTCGAAGATTATTATTATGGTTACTACAATGGAACACGATGGTTATTTTTTTCTTTTAACCACTCGCAATGGCAATTATCTAGCGATTACCTGTGATAAAGCTAGGTAAATGTTCCAATTACTGCCACTTCAAGATTCGCGACGAAGAAATTTATAAAAGTCGCTGAATTTTATTTTTAACTTCAGTGAAAACCATAATTTTGAGAGCTTAAAATATTAACCGTTTGTGGACGGAACAAAATAATATTTAATGAATTTCCGTTCGATTATTGACATTTTGAGGACGGTATTAAACAACTGTTTGTCCAATTATTAACAGCAGAAATTAATTAACAAAGAAGTTGCTGCTTTAAAAATTGATGTACGTTCAAAACGCCGAAGAACTATTTACGACACTCGTCCGCAAAGGTTTAATTGACATTTTTATTCGCCCGATTTAACAACATCGTACTTTCTTTTTTTTATTTCACTTCACGTTTGCTACGTCAGATTTACAACGCCTCGAATATTTCCAAGCAACGCATAGAAAGGTTGTCCCACGATTCACGAAAAAGATACTCTCGCGACACTCTTTCGTCCCCCTCCGTGTACAATTCTTCCCATACACGTATCGACACCCCCTTTTTCTTATCCGAAACATTTCTTTCGAAGTCGTACGGGGATCGAAGAAACGCATTATCAGTTGGGACCCACGGTGTCGTGCAAAAGTCCGCGAAAGTTCGTAAGTTCTTTCGCCAACGATTTCGCGAAACTTTCCATGACCACGACGTGATCATGAGACGCATAATCGCGGGCCGAATATAAATTCCCTAAATCCGCATACGTTCCCTCTGAATATTCCGTGTACGTCGTTCTTGTTGTTGGATCGCTACGGACGCATCTGTTATTCAATTTCCCTGTATATACCCTCCCATTTCTAGAGGGGCTAATTTTTCATGTGGGCTTCGATGGTCGTTGAAACGTTTCAACAGTGTCCTTTACAATCCATCGAAACGATGGTACAAATTATAGCGAAAATGGAAGGGCGTCACGAATGTGTCCGCGTGAAACGATGGTACATTCATTCCTTTGTTGCGAAACGTTCGTGTCTCTATTAGATTTTTATTAACGACCGTTGGCTGTACGAATTAATTCGGTATCCTGTAGATTTATAGCTTATCCTTTATATCGAACAGACAAATATAATTCCTTTAACATTATTATAAAAAGTAATGGGATTACTTTCATGATTTGGTTTGCGTTAGGTAAGTTATAAATAAAATTTGAATATCGTTTAAAGAAGCAAGGAATTCATTTGCACGATACCACTTTTATGTTTCTAGTAGATGTTTATTAACGATTGTTAGTTGTACGAATTAATTCAGTATTGTTAGATTTATAGCCTATCCTTTATATTGAACAGACAAATATAATTCCTTTAACATTATTATAGAAAGTAATGGGAATTACTTTCATGATTTGGTTTGCGTTAGGTAAGTTATAAATAAAATTTGAATATCGTTTAAAGAAGCAAGGGATTCATTTGCACGATACCACTTTTATGTTTCTAGTAGATGTTTATTAACGATTGTTATCTGTACGAATTAATTCAGTATTGTTAGATTTATAGCCTATCCTTTATATTGAACAGACAAATATAATTCCTTTAACATTATTATAGAAAGTAATGGGAATTACTTTCATGATCTGGTTTGCGTTAGGTAAGTTATAAATAAAATTTGAATATCGTTTAAAGAAGCAAGGAATTAATTTGCACGATACCGCTTTTATGTTTCTATTAGATATTTATTAACGATTGTTAGCTGTACGAATTAATTCAGTATTGTTAGATTTATAGCCTATCCTTCATATTGAAAAGACTTTAAAATTATAGAAAGTAATGGGAATTGCTTTGCGTTAGATAATTTATAAATAAAATTTGGATACTGTTTAAAGAAGCAACGAATTAATTTGCACGATATCGCTTTTATGTTTCTATTAGATATTTATTAACGATTGTTAGTTGTACGAATTAATTCAGTATAGTTAGATTTATAGTCTACCCTTTATATTGAAAAGACTCTAAAATTATAGAAAGTAATGGGAATTGCTTTGCGTTAGATAATTTATAAATAAAATTTGAATATTGTTTACAGAAGCAACGAATGAATTCGCATAACGCTGTTAATATACATACTGTTTTCGAATAGCAACTGTTTCAAATTAATGGTTAAAGTGACAGAAAGTAGGAATGACAATTTTGCTGATTTCGTTTGTATTAGGTAATTCATAAATCAAATTTCAACATTGTTTAAAGCTGAAATTTTTGATGAAAAGGAAAAGATTGTTGTGCAATATTCGAGTCAATATTATGTTAATAGTAATGTTATTACGATATTGCTGTTAGCAGCTATATTGATAATACATTACAATTACATTACTGTTGTATCACTGTTAATATAGTCCTTAATCAATTGCTATAATATTATGGTACCTTTCGAGTAATGGTGGCTTGGAATAAATGCTGAATGAAAGATGAAAGTGATGGGAAATTTTTGATGAAAAGGAAAAGATTGTTGTGCGATGTTCGAGTCAATATTATGTTAATAGTAATGTTATTACAATATTGCTGTTAGCAGCTATATTGATAATACATTACAATTACATTACTGTTGTATCACCGTTAATATAATCCTTAATCAATTGCTATAATATTATGGTACCTTTCGAGTAATGGTGGCTTGGAATAAATGCTAAATGAAAGATGAAAGTGATGGGAAATTTTTGATGAAAAGGAAAAGATTGTTGTGCGATGTTCGAGTCAATATTATGTTAATAGTAATGTTATTACAATATTGCTGTTAGCAGCTATATTGATAATACATTACAATTACATTACTGTTGTATCACTGTTAATATAATCCTTAATCAATTGCTATAATATTATGGTACCTTTCGAGTAATGGTGGCTTGGAATAAATGCTGAATGAAAGATGAAAGTGATGGGAAATTTTTGATGAAAAGGAAAAGATTGTTGTGCAATATTCGAGTCAATATTATGTTAATAGTAATGTTATTACAATATTGCTGTTAGCAGCTATATTGATAATACATTACAATTACATTATTGTTGTATCACTGTTAATATAATCCTTAATCAATTGCTATAATATTATGGTACCTTTCGAGTAATGGTGGCTTGGAATAAATGCTGAATAAAAGATGAAAGTGATGAGAAATTTTTAATGATTTCAACATTGTTTAAAGCGGTTCAGAATTAATTTGGATTATGCTGCTAATATACACAGTGCATTCGAACAGCAATTGTTTCTAATTAATAGTTAAAGTGATTAAAAGTAGTGAGGACTATTTGGATGATTTAGTTTGTATTAGGTAATTTGTAAATAAAATTTGAATATTGTTTAAAGAGACGCAGAATTAATTTGGATTACGCTGCTAATATACACAGTGCTTTCAAACAGCAATTGTTTCTAATTAATAGTTAAAGTGATTAAAAGTAGTGAGGACTATTTGGATGATTTAGTTTGTATTAGGTAATTTGTAAATAAAATTTGAATATTGTTTAAAGGGACGCAGAATTAACTTGGATTACGCTGCTAATATACAGAGTGCTTTCGAACAGCAATTGTTTCTAATTAATAGTTAAAGTGATTAAAAGTAGTGAGGACTATTTGGATGATTTAGTTTGTATTAGGTATTTTGTAAATAAAATTTGAATATTGTTTAAAGAGACGCAGAATTAATTTGGATTACGCTGCTAATATACACAGTGCTTTCGAACAGCAATTGTTTCTAATTAATAGTTAAAGTGATTAAAAGTAGTGAGGACTATTTGGATGATTTAGTTTGTATTAGGTAATTTGTAAATAAAATTTGAATATTGTTTAAAGGGACGCAGAATTAACTTGGATTACGCTGCTAATATACACAGTGCTTTCGAACAGCAATTGTTTCTAATTAATAGTTAAAGTGATTAAAAGTAGTGACGACTACTTACATGATTTAGTTTGTATTAGGTAATTTGTAAATAAAATTTGAATATTGTTTAAAGAGACGCAGAATTAATTTGGATTACGCTGCTAATATACACACGGTTTCCAAATAATAATTGTTTTCAATTAGCAGTTAGAATTATAGAGAATAATGAGGACTATTTTGGTGAATTATTTTTCATTACATGATTCATAAATCAAATTTGAATATTGTTTAAAAAGTTATCGAATTAACTTGCACAACACTACTGATATACATAGTATTTCCGAGCAGTAACTGTTTTTAATCAATACTTAGAGTTGTAGGAAATAATGAAGAGTGCTTTGATAATTTCGTTTACATCACGTGTTTCATAAATGTAATTTAAACACTGTTTAAAAAAGCAGCGAATTAATTTGTACACTACTATTAATATACACAGTATTACCGAACAATAATTGTATTTAATTAATAGTTAGAGTTACAAAGAATTACGAGGATTGTTCTGATAATTTAGAATGCATTCGGTAATTTGCAAATAAAATTTGAATATCGTTTAAAGCGGCATCAAATTAATTTGCACAATACTGTTAATATACACTGTGTTTCGAAACAATAATTGTTTTTAACCAATAGGTAAAATTGCAGAAGATAATAAGGTCTGATTTGATGATTTGGTTTCCATTAAATGGTCCACAAATAAAATTTGAATATTGTTTAAAGAGGCGCCGAATTAATTTGCACAATGCTGCTAATATCCACAGGCATTCCCAACAGTAACCGTTTTTAATCGATAATAATTTGCCGTGAAATGTGTAATAGAAAGTAATATGGTCAAAAAGTAGGGGGGTATAATTGATATTTTTTAAAACTCTCATGGCTTCGAATCTTTCCAAACAATTTCGTACAATATTAAAATAACATTATTGTGCACGGATAAAAAATTCTGCGAATATTTTCTGCCTACCGACGGATACTTATATTATTTTATACTAATAGTCATCCAATTTTTCTCAAATTTCCAATCGACGTACAGTTTGCAATTGATAATTAAAAGTTGTATTTTCTCGCGATTTTAATAAGATTTTTCCTGTCTTAAAATTAGAAAAGGTATACGAAGATACTTAAGTCCGTTTCTCGTTTGAATCGCGAATAAAATAATACCGTTCGCGATATCGAAAGTTAATGCTTGTGTGTATGAATCTAATAAAAAAAAAAAAAGTGGCCTTATTTAAACAGAGAGGATCGACAGATTATTTTCCATAATTGAAACGCCACTATCGAGCGTAATAAAACGCGCCATATGCCGCGTCTTCATGAAGCAACGCGCTTTTATCGCGTATCATTGCCTCTATATTGTTATAATCGCGATCGTTTAATACGGTTTATTACGAGAGCCAACCCTAATAGATCTCTATCGACCTCAATTGCACCTCCCTGCCTCCACTTCTGGCCGTAATAAATCAAAATTAGCTTCAGGTAGATAGGGAAACAATATCGAGCAAATATTTCCTCGATAGAAACCAAACCGACAGATTCTACTGCAAATTCAATCATTCCTTTTCTTTCTTTTTTTATAAATTCCCCAGTGTTAGAAAGTGTCGTAAAAAATTGTCAAGAATGCAGTAGAAGGATAAATATAGAAAATAAAGAATTCTAAATAATATAGATATCAAGTACGTGTAATGTGGTAAATTATTAGACTGCAAATCCATATTTTTGTACGAAAATATGAAGAAATTTATTTGGTGTTATAAATGTTTGTTAGCTAATAAGTTAATAAACTAACAGTCGCTTATATTTGTTACATTTAATTACTTGTTATATATTTCGATGGATTATATTTGTATAAATATTTGCAGTTTAGAAATAATCATTTAAAATAATGTGGAAATAATATTTGGTTAATTTCTTGGTATGCTATTCTAAAAAGTAATTTTCAGTTCAGTGACTAATATTAGTATTACTCGAATTTATGATAAAATTTACGTATTTGCTTCACTTAAGGTCAAGTAATATTGCAATAATTTGTAGCGCTGCGAAACTCTTCATTAGATTGCGCAGTTTCATGCATTTACAGCAAATTTAAGTACACAAAAAATTAA
Organism: Eucera pruinosa; assembly: GCA_028830335.1. Classification (NCBI taxonomy): domain Eukaryota; kingdom Metazoa; phylum Arthropoda; class Insecta; order Hymenoptera; family Apidae; genus Eucera; species Eucera pruinosa. The sequence continues at coordinate 6,938,061 of JAMYCR010000014.1, read as the reverse complement.
AGAACGCAGATATATACGAAACATCTAAAGAAAAATACTGAATTATTTCATTTAAAAGATTCTCCACTCGGATTCCATTCTTTTAATTTGCTCAGCAAAAATATAAATTTGTACAAAAATTGGCACTCTACTCGTCGCTATATAATATCGATTAAAACAGATTAAAGACGCGTTTCAAGCGGCGACTATCCAAAATCTGATTATCATACGACAAATCATGCACGGTTAGATAAATTCTGCAAATCCCACAGTACAATATTTCAGTGCAACTCGCAATAAACCGTTCGAAGAAACACATATCCGGGCCACGCGCAATTTGCGTCTCTTGAAAACTCCCGAAAGAAAATCCAAAAACACGTTCCCTTCGTAAGCACGGGCGAGCAAATGGAAGAAGAAACTTAGCGAAAGCGTAACAAGGAAAATAAACCCACCCTCGTTCATAACATCATCCGAAGATACTCCGTTTCCAACCAACAACCCCCGAAATCAATATGGCGATACCATGATAGCAATATATACCAATAGCAACATCAAATCCTTATCGATCCCCTCGCCTCCCCTTTTCGACTAATTCAAAACAATTTCACCGTAGCAACGATGCTTCACCGGCGAACACGTCTACTATCCATCGATTCGACACCGGAAGTAGCGGATACCGTTTTGGATAAAACGCAGAAGGTCTACGCGTGTATGTGTGCAGCAGCAGCAGAAGCAGAAGCAGCAGCAGCAGCACCATGGAATAAATTATTCATTCGCCGCTGGAAGAGGAGCGAAAGGTTCCTGTTTGCCGATCATTAGATTGGTCGAACGCCAGAGTACCTACCCCTACCTACCGCTAGAATCGCCAAAGGAGGGACGGTGAGGAGGGAGGGAGGGAGTGAGGAAAGAGAGTAGCAGAATCGCGGAAAGGGGTTTGGATAGAAAGGGGTAAAAGGATGACATTAGTTACGTCATGCTTGTAGCAATGGTTTAGCCAGATGAAGTAACCGAATTCTCGTTGACACGTGCATCGCCATACGTAGAAACGGCTGAGGAACAAGCCAAATGGACCATCGGGAGCAAATAACTCGATTTGCTCGGTCTACGCGTACTTGACTGGAGACGGGTCCGCGATAAAGACAGAGAAACAGAGAGAGAGAGAGAGAGAAGCGTGTATAGATAGATAGAGAGAGAGAGAGAGAGCGTGACAGTGGAAGCACAAGGAAGCAAGGAAGTTATCGAGGCGGTAGTGTCACCATAGTCATACAGAGGTGCCCAGTTGTCGAGCAAACTAGCAAGCCAGTCAGCCAAACAGCTCAGCCAAGCCAGCTAGCCGGCCAACCAGCCAGCAGCCAGTAAGCGAACCAGCGAGTTCTTGTTTTATTCAGTCGGGATCATAAATTACGAATTTAAACACACAATGAAAGACGCTTAACAAGAAGCTAACGCGAGATTGAGAGGCCCCGCCCGGAACACCTCTTCTTCCGGAGAAACGACCCCAGTCCGACCAATCCCGTGGCAGAACCGCCCTTCGACTGGTCGCCGACCCACCGTTTCCAGGCCAATCGACACGCTGCGACGCTGGAACAGCCGGTGTGGAGCGACCTATCCGCGCGCTCGAACCCCAAACCAAAACGTAACCCCCGCGACCATGCCTCGAGGAGCAAGCCGACTCCCCGATGCACCCCAGTCGCATACCACTTGCCGAGCCGGGCCTCTCCCCCGTATTATAGTGTCCCGAGCGCGATTACACCATAGACACGGCGGACGTGATCGCACGCACCAATTCGATTTAACGCAAGTCGATCCGAAAGCGGTCCATTCGAGAGAATAATTAATCTAGACTTGGAATAATAATAATAATAATAATCACCAAACGGATTCGCAATGATAAGTGAGCGACAGTGAGCAACAAGGGTAGAAGTGAGTGAGAATGCCTAGTGTGTATCAGTGAAAAGTGAATCAAGATTGCTAAAGGATCATCGTACCCGTACATCGCGCCGCTCGACGTAACAACGGTTGATCGTTCCCTCACCCCGTGGTCCCGGCCAATATTTTCCGCTCATTGCCGAACTATGCGTGGTGCGAGATGGTGTGTTCTCTGACCAACAACAACAACAACAATAAAAGCTGCAACGACAGTGGTGAGCCCTGCTCGGACCTGCAGTCGCGATCCAGCCCAGAAACGCAGCCGGGGGAGAACATGTCGTCGCTGAGCGACGCTCACAGGCGGAACAGTCACTTGGAAGGCGACAGAAGTTCCTCGGCGGGATCATCGCTTGGTTCTTGTTCGCCACCGCCGGCGTCCAGCCATTCCCCGCCGCCTCCGAGGCCGCCCTGGTTGCACGATTTCCACGCAGCGGCCGCTCCCCATGTTCTCCAATTTTTAAACCTGAGCGCGGCTGGCGGTAGCATGTTGGCGAGCCAACCGTTGGCTGCTTTGCACTCGATGGCGGAGAGGAGTCACCATCAACAGCATCAGCAACAGCATCAACAGCAACAGCAACAACAGTCGCATCATCATCAGCAACAGCAAGCCGCCGGGATTCAATTGCCGAGAATCAGCGTGCCGTTGTCGACGATCACGCAGGGGCAGGCTTCGCCTACGGGAAGCGGAAAGCATAGCCCCGCGACGTCGATCACCTCCGTCGGAAGTAATCCCCACGGTATCGATACGATACTCTCGCGGCCGGCGGCCACACATCCGCAGGCACCGTCCGCGACGCACGCGGCGTTACCGACGCCGCACCCTCAGCACATCACGGCACCCCGGTACGGCATGCACGCCGGATTCACTGCCTCCTCGGGTTCGTATTTCTCAGCGGTTTTGGTTTTTCGTTGATTGCGAGAACGGACGAGGTACGGAATGGATCAGCGGTGGGGAAAAACGCGATCCGTGGGACGCGCGTGGCCCACAGGATCGTAGAATGATGATAGAATTTGATCCTTGGTACAGAACCTGAAGTTCATTTTATTGCAACGATAAAGTAGAATTCGGAAAAGCGTGAAACGTACTTTTAAAAGGTTGCAAGCTTCGCGTAACGTTTTGCGGTTAATCGTTGGTACACACAGGGGTTTAGAAAGGTATTCGGGTGTTTGGATATATGTAAGGATCAAGATTTAATGTATTTAATTCTTCAGAGACGATTTATGGATCCTAGTTTCTTTTTGTGATTGGTGTAAGATGATGAATAATTATTTGGAACAGGTAGATTTACTTATTGGCGATTATATGACGCGTTGTTAATCTTCGTGTTTTATAAATAACGAAGTAAATTGGTAGCATGATGTAGTATATTTGTTGAAATCCAGAAACCTCTTCTAGTTGCAGGAACGAAATAGAAAACCGCGTCGTCTTTGAAGGGTTAATTCATCCATTTGCTATTTCTCTATTTTATAATGTGTGTTCAAAAATAATATTTCAGCGTCTTATTAAATTAACGTCTTCGTCGATTTTGAAAGTAAATTTTGGGTTACTCTTTTCTTCGCTGGCGTATAATGACACGTAAAATTGACCGAATACCTAAAATGGCCGAATATTTTTTACCTCGTCTGTGTCATAAGTTTGATTAATAGGCCATTCTCATTGCCATTGCATTGGATTGGCCAAAAAGTTTCGTCGTATTTCAAAGAGAGATAAAAAGAGAAACTTTATTAACCCTTTGAGTGCTACGATCGCATATGTGCGCTCAATTTTGAATACGATACGTAAAGTTTATCTTCTTCTTTCTTTTAACATATTGACTGTCAACTACGACTCTTCTTGTAATGTATGAATATCACAAGGAAGAACTTGATAAGTCGTACTATCGTAAATTTATAGAAGAACAGTTTTAAAGCTCGAAACGTTTTACATCAGTGTGATTTTTTCTTAAAACTGTTTTGGTATTTCGGTTTCAAGTTCAGACAGGATTTTTCTCGAGTGAGTTTTGAAATTGTACGCAATAGAAGCTTTATTAATGTTTTATTCGAACAATTTATACAGGAACATAAAGTTACAGTTAAAGTACAGTGGAAATAGATAAGAACAGGAAAAGTTATATAAATAAAATAAATATCACAAGAATAAAGAGTTGAAGTGACACAGTAATATTAATAATAATGAAAGTAATGATCATAAATTTTAGTGGTGGGTTACGCATGATTATTGTAATCAATCTTTATGACATTCTTTTCAAATTATACTTCGAAACGTCTGATTGCCAATCTTGTTAGCGTTTGCAATGTTATTGGCATATTAATTTTGTGCATCGCACTGTAAAAAACGACAAGACTTTTTGGTAAATAAGCCGTGCAAAAGAGTTAAAGTAGTTAACTAAATTAAGTTTTGAGAAATTCAACTGTATTCATTACACTGCGAATTTTTCGAATTACATTCTATAATGAAACGAAATCCAAATAGAGATCTACTTCTCTTTCTAAATTCAATAATGCTTCGTCTATTTCGTATATTTTCACGGGTTTTATGTATGTAGTTTGTATCGTGTTACAAATTTAAGCTTCCCATAAATGCATAAAAATCTGCAGTCTACTAAAATAAGCAATAAAAGAAGTAATCAAATTTAGATGCTTATAAAATGATAGAGTTAATTAGTTTAGCTTTTGAAAGATTGAAGTATATGAAGGTAGAAAATTATAGTGAATGTGAAAGGAAGATTCGAATATAAATCGTTCCAAAATGAAGATTTCTTGTCAAAGAAAGAAGTATTTGCATCAATATATTTTTAATAATGTGTTAGAAGTCAATTATTGTCGAGTGTTTTAGGATTTTAAAATTGCTCAAGTAAATCTCCATTCAAAAGCGATATTTATTATACAGTAGTCTAATAATAAGAGCCAATAGATTACAGCTGCCTTTGAAGATATTCCTGTGCCACTTTCTTAATTTTGTGCACTGTATTGTTTGCCATTTAATTTAGTAACAACTTAATAATAGGGACGATAAGTTTTCTTGCAATAGATTACCGCCATCTTTGAAAATATTCTGCTATCATTTTTTTAATTTTGTGCACTGTACTGTTTGTCATTTAATTTAGTAACAACTTAATAATAGGGACGATAAGTTTTCTTGCAATAGATTACCGCCATCTTTGAAAATATTCTGCTATCATTTTTTTAATTTTGTGCACTGTACTGTTTGTCATTTAATTTAGTAACAACTTAATAATAGGGACGATAAGTTTTCTTGCAATAGATTATCGCCATCTTTGAAAATATTCTGCTATCATTTTTTTAATTTTGTGCACTGTATTGTTTACCATTTAATTATGCAACAATTTAATAATAGAGACTATAAGTTTTCTTGCAATAGATTATCGCCATCTTTGAAAATATTCTGCTATCATTTTTTTAATTTTGTGCACTGTATTGTTTACCATTTAATTATGCAACAACTTAATAATAGGGACGATAAGTTTTCTTGCAAGCGATTATAACTGTCTTTCAAAATGTTCTTCTATTATTTGCTTAAATTTGTGCACTGTATTGTTTGCCATTTAATTTGGTAACAACTTAATTATAGGGACGAAAGGTTTTGTTGCAAGCGATCATAACTGTCTTTCAAAATGTTCTTCTATCCTTTTGCTTAAATTTGTGCACCGTATTATTTGCCAATTAATTTTGTAACGATTTAATAATAATGGCGATAGGTCTTTGGTAATCGATTACCGCCATCATTGAAAATATCCTGTTATCATTTTGTTTAAACTAGTGCACTGTATCGTTCGCCAGTTAACTATGAAACGCTATACAATAGAAATTGTTGGAATTTATCGACGAATTTCGCGAACGGTGACAAGAATTGGCTTCCGAAATCCTTCAATTTAACGCCTTTAGCTTATTTTTTGTCGGGATACGTTAAATCGTTGGTCTATCTCAATAAACCGAGAAGAATTGATGACTTTAAGAACAATATTCCTCGTGTTATTAGCCAGATAAAGTTTCGGTCGTGTGAAACTATAAAAAAGATGTGTCTGTCGAATACGCGCTACCAAACGAAGCCGTATTGCATTTTAACACTAAGTTTATGAACGTTGATTGTATAATCTGACAGGTTTCCGGAAAAATAGGTATACTGTATCTAAATATTCGAAATTAGAAGATCGAAGGGAGTAGGGGTAAATTAGGATACGTATTAATATCATTACGTCAATTAAACTCGATATAAATTGCTGTAAAATAATATTTACGATCCTCGTCACTTTAAGCAGGAAACTTGAAATTCGTCAAATTGGACGAACTCCGTAAATCTAATGTTAAACGATATTGTTTTCGATAGTTAATGGCTATACAATGAAACAATTGCACTTTAGGTATTTCTATAAAATTGACATAAATCTGCTGTCTAAGAATAATAGCAGGTTGATGCAAATATCTCCATTTAAATTCGTACGATAAAATCACGCAACTTTATGATTAACCCTTTCATTGTTGAGCCAGTACGTTGTACGCGCACTCCAAAAATTAGAAATCATTAATCCAGGTGAAGATACGTAGACAGTGAGATCTTTTTATATTTTTAACCCTTTGCGGACGAGAAGTAATGAAACTTGTGGAAGTACTTGAGTACTTGAGTTGTACTTGAGTTTTAAATTCCACGTCTTTAAGTTTTCAGACTTTTCAGTTTCAAACCATTTCATTTCCAACGATTTCAAGTATTTATTATAGATTTCAAGTATTCATTACGTTATGTTTTGTGCTTTAAAAGACGACATGGGTTCGGAAAGCCAAAAAATGATTAGGCGACTATTTGTCGACGCTCGTTCGCAAAGGGTTAAATAGCAGGTTTGAAAAGTGTTTATGTTTCCCTTATTTGTAATGCAAACGCGTCGAATCTGTGAACTTATTATTTATTATTATTATTATTATTAACGGGTAAAAGCTGAACATGTGCAAGAGAAAAATAATATATATTAGCGTTGTTACAAAGTCAAATACGTAGAACTTGTATACTAAAGGGTTCTTATATCCGTCGATTCACAATCAAATTAAATTAAGTAAATTAATAAATAACTAAATAAATTTATTAATTGCTCACCAGTGTGAAACATTCTTTCTTTCTCGAAACATTCTTCTAAATGATCTTAAAAAGCCTAATCAAACGGGACGAATATATGTTTATTTATTTATTTATTTACTTATTATTATTAACAGGCAAAAGCTCAAAAATATATATATACAATTATACCACTTACAAGAGAATATCCCGAAGCGAAAATTTCCGATTTTGATGAAACTTACAGCGAATGTAGTTGTCAGAAAAATATTTGACAATCGGTTGAGATTCGCGTTTAGGGGATGAAAATAGCCATCAATGTTGAAAATATATTTAATGGAACATCTTGGAAACTATTAAAGTTTAAAACTAAAAACTATTAAATGTTAAAACCATCTGCAGTCGCAATATATTATCATTTTAATCAACAGAGAAAGGTTTAATTTAAACGTTTAAATTCGACAATGTTAACCATTTCGATATGAAAGACAATTATGATCGTCCGTCGAAATTTTGCACTAGTTAAGAAATCTGATTAAATCTGATAGTATAATTCGACGTTTCTAAGTTTGTAATTAATTTAGTATTCATCAAATATGAACCATTATTATCTGGACGCGTGAAGATTCTTAAAGCAACAAATTTAAATTAATATACAGTTTATAAACGCTTGAAAGTTTAGGAAATTTGATGGCTTGGAATTCGAAATCTTTGGACTTTAAAGTTCAAGACTCAGGAACAAAAATCTTGGAACGCAAAATCGAAATGTATACACCCTTAAGTGTTATTTCATTTAATATTATTCCTCGTCCGCAAAGGGTTAATAAATTAATTTAGTTATTTATTTATTTATTTATTTACTTAATTTACTTAATTTAATTTGATTGTGAATCGACGGGTATAAGAACCCTTTAGTATACATGTTCTACGTATTTGACTTTGTGACAACGCTAATATATATTATTTTTCTCTTGTACTTATTCGGCTTTTGCCCGTTAATAATAATAATAAATAATAAGTTCACAGATTCGACGCGTTTGCATTGCAAATAAGGGAAACATAAACACTTTTCAAACCTGCTATTTAATCGATTAATAAAACTAACGATTTGCAAGTAGATGTTACATTTTAAACTCGCGACTGAATTATTCTATATATCATTGGCACTTTAACGGTCAACTTTACCGTAGCAAAAGGGTTAAACAATGAAAAGAACAATATAAGGAAGAATCAGTAACGCTAATTTCACCCTTCACATAATTTAATTTAATTTAATTTAATTTAATCGATAAACGGGATAACCCATTACTTTACATTAGTTTACACGAGAGTACATAATGTGCGGCCTTTACAATAAATTTTATTAACTTTTCGCGGCCTTTACAATAAATTTTAATAACTTTTTGTGATCGTAACTAGATAAAAGATAACTAGAAAAATCGGTGCCAAATCTAACACACTAAAAACTGCAATTATTTTTGCACCAATTTAATCTAAAACATATTGGCTTCTGAATATTTCCCAAACATCGCTAGGAACCTTTCGATCAACCTAATATTATTGCGTGTCGCTCGCAAATGATTAATTAAAAATAGAGAATCGAAGTCTCTTTTTATTATCAAATATTTGTTCGATTGTTTTAAACGACATTGAATATGTCTTGCGCAAATACTGTTCTCTTCCATGCAGGGGTGTAATCTGTATCTGTCCGGGGCTCTATCTTGAACTTGATCCGAGATTATCCGTGCATTTAAAATGATTAAAGCGCCAATTATTTACGGGCGCCGCTCCGCGTCGCGTTTCCGACGAACGAAAGTGAATTTCGAATAATTCCCCATCTCCGTTACGCCGTTACGAATCATTATTCTTAACTAATGATCGACGAACGCGTAAATTTAGATATTTCGATCGCCTATTCTACTTGGAATTACATTAGAATCAATTATATTCCACTGGGATCGTAGATGGAAAATTCGTTGGTTACATTGATATAAAGAAAATGAACAATTTCTTATCGGTAATTTCCAACTTATTTGGTTAAATGTTGTTGTTTGCTCTGATTAAAGCGTGGCGTTGCCGGTTTAAGGGAGGGTCGAAATTGATTCCGCATTGCAAACTCGCCTAACCGAATTAGATAAACGCGTAGACTCACGCGAACCAAAGTTAGCGTATTTCGGGTTAACCACCTGACGACGGTGGCCAACTTGGCTAGGGATTTTGATCCTGGATGCGCTAAGCATCCCATTCTCTTGTTGAGATACAAGGTAAATCGAGTGGATCTCAAACAATTCATTATGGATTTTTTCTAAATATTGCGTGACATTCTAAGGATTTTGATACTCGATGCGCTAAGCATTTCATTCTCTTGTTGAGATCTTGATAAAAAGTGGAACTCGAAGAATTCATTATGGAATTTTTCTAAATATCGCGTAAGATTCTAAGGTTTTTGATACTCGATGCGCTAAGCATTCCATTCTCTTGTTGAGATACTTCATAAAAAGTGGAACTCGAAGAATTCATTATGGAATTTTTCTAAATATTGCGTGAGATTCTAAGGATTTTGATCCTGGATGGGCTAAGCATTTCATTCTCTTGTTGAGATCTTGATAAAAAGTGGAACTCGAAGAAGTCATTATGGATTTTTTCTAAATATTGCGTGAGATGCTAAGGATTTTGATACTCGATGCGCTAAGCATTTCATTCTCTTGTTGAGATCTTGATAAAAAGTGGAACTCGAAGAATTCATTATGGAATTTTTCTAAATATTGCGTGAGATAATAGTGATTTTGATACTGGATGCGCTAAGCATTCCATTCTCTTGTTGAGATAAACGATAAATTGAGTAGAACTCAAAGAATTCATTATGGAATTTTTCTAAATATCGCGTGAGATTCTAAGGATTTTGATCCTGGATGGGCTAAGCATTTCATTCTCTTGTTGAGATCTTGATAAAAAGTGGAACTCGAAGAAGTCATTATGGATTTTTTCTAAATATTGCGTGAGATGCTAAGGATTTTGATACTCGATGCGCTAAGCATTTCATTCTCTTGTTGAGATCTTGATAAAAAGTGGAACTCGAAGAATTCATTATGGAATTTTTCTAAATATTGCGTGAGATAATAGTGATTTTGATACTGGATGCGCTAAGCATTTCATTCTCTTGTTGAGATCTTGATAAAAAGTGGAACTCGAAGAATTCATTATGGAATTTTTCTAAATACCGCGTGAGATGCTAAGGATTTTGATACTCGATGCGCTAAGCATTCCATTCTCTTGTTGAGATCTTGATAAAAAGTGGAACTCGAAGAATTCATTATGGAATTTTTCTAAATATCGCGTGAAAGTCTAATGTTTAATCGAAAGTTTTTGTTTACAAGAAAATTTGTGTACGAGTCGCGAAAGTCTACATGCACCTGTAAATTTAGATATTTGAAAAGATACGAGAGATTCGATCGTTTTAAGAACATTAATTTTGTTGTTAAGTAGAATTATGCGCATTATCAATGAAATATTGACGTCTTTTCTATTTTTTCTTAGCAAAACATGGATAAAACGAAAGTTCGATTTGAGAAAGGTCTACATACACCTGTAAATTTAGATATTTTAAAAGATACAAGAGATTCGATCGTTTTAAGAACATTAATTTTGTTGTTAAGTAGAATTATGCGCATTATCAATGAAATGTTGATGTCTTTTCTATTTTTTCGTAGCAAAACATGGTTAAAATGGAAACTCGATTCGATGAAAGTCTACATACGTGAATAAAAGTATATAAAAGTAATTTTCACAACTATTTAGTTATATTTGTACCTTGTTAGACCTTCTCACAACTATTTAGTTATATTTATACCTTGTTAGACCTTCTTACAACTATTTAGTTATATTTATACCTTGTTAAACCTTCTGATGCTTCCTGTGACGTTCTATAATTTGTTCAGCATAACCAATATTATATTCTGATCGTTTCAGAAGTAATTTTATTCGCGTAATTAATGATATTCCCTTTGTAAAACGTACTTTAGGAATCTTATTCGTTCCTAATTTTATATTGTACGAATTTTCATTCTGTTTTCATTGTTCCAAAATAAATCCTAAAATATATTAACGATAAAAATGTGAAATATGTACGTTGATTTCTATGACTGACTATATGATTCGTTGTACATTTCTTCGGTGTTAGAAGAAGTTGTCCAAATATGGGCTACCACTTTTATTTTACCATTTATTCGTTAAAAGTAATCAAATCGTTAGTTAGCTTCGAATCCCACAATTATATTTACAAAATCATGGATTTGCATAAAGATCTGCAGTATAGTTATTACGGATAATTATTTAAATCAGCTGTTAAGTAATTTAAAAGTCTTAGTACTCAGATTTTAATTTACTTTACTATACTATCCTCTTACATTGGGTTAGATTTGGGTCAGGTTTGTATTAGGTTTCGGTTAGATTTCGTGTTAATATTTAGATTTCAATTTATTTGATTATACCACCCTCTCAGTATTCAACTTTTAATTCATCTTACCATACTATCCTCTTAGCGTTCAGATTCGAATTTGTTACGAAAAATTAACCGCATAGAATTGAACGAAAAGTTCGCAGTTATAATTTTAAACGATCGCATGCCTCGTCCCGCTATCATTTCGCCATTTTGACGATATTGCGTCTCAGAACGTGAGAATCGAGGGTGCTACACGGCACTAAAGGGTTCATCGAGCCCGGGTACATCCGTTATTAATGATATCGTAGCGCACATACACAAAGCACACCATAAATTTGAAAGCACGGCCATCAAGAGCGGCATAGAAATACTAAACACATTTTATGAACGAGGGAGGCACGTGACCGGGGTTCATGAGTTTATGAATTAGGCTTCTGATGCCACGAGCAAGGTCAGATTTTAAGGGCCATAGAATTTGTGCATTTATGCCGTTCAAAATTATCGGCCGATCTCGTCTTTATAGAAACGGAATTCGAATCGTAATGGGTGAAAGTATAGAATCTTCACTTTTATCGCGACGTATTCTACTCAAGAAAAGTTGAATTTTATTCTACTAAGTTGAAACGGGGCTTCGGAAATTATTTTGATTTCAAAGCGATTACGGAGAAATTGTATTAATATACAACTAAACGGGCGTGGTTTACGTTCAAATCATTATTCCACCGCTTTTTTGTTTATTAACGCTAACTTGTAGCTTTATTAGGAGCATCAGCTGTGATTGATTATAGTCTTAAGAATCAGTCGATATTATTGTGGCGATGGTGTAAAATCAGCGAAATGTGGATTATTTATTGGCACAGCTAATATTTCATAACTATGGGTGCTTCGATAATTCGGTGTGCAAATTATTATTCGGCTCTTTTTCTGTCGATAAAATATAGGTATCCCGAAAATGTTGAATGAAAGGGTAAAATAATTTGATTTTGGATCATATAAACACAATTTAATATATGCCAATGCAAGCGATTATAATTCTGAAGCTACTAACAAATTTTCAAGATGTAACATTCTGATTTTATTCGCACTATAATGAAGCAGATTTATCAAAGAAATAAAAGTAAATTGATAGGCACTTGCAAATTGTTCTTTTTCTTTTCAAACAAAACTTTATTTAACAGGCTATCGGTAGGTAGTATGAAAAAATGTTCGCAGCGCAAAGGGTTATCATTGTTTTTACGTTATACGGTATTTTTCTTTCGATAAAGTATTCAACTTGTATCCAAATTAATTCGTACAATATTGTAGAATTAAGGTTAACCCCTTGCCCTACGATTATTTTATTAGTTAGTTAGGTGAGCGTTAGTTAGTTGACCACTATTTTTATACCATGTCGCGTAGAAATCATTTGAATATCGTAGGTAATCCTTATTTAATAACTTCCAAGCTTATAATGAAAAAACAAAAACTAGAGTTTAAAGTAAATTTCATTCGGAATGATAGACGCTTTTGTTAAATCTGTGGTATAATGCATAGAACGAGTGTGACTCGTTATTGTAGGCCAAGGGGTTAATGTGGTACCACGTACATACATAAGTAGTACTGCGACTTTAAGGTTCGCGCGTAACTTTATTTAACTATTTTAAAACGTTGTTAATATAAACATCGTTCCAATTTAGAGCATAATATTGTTCAACAGATCTCTTTTATTTATGAACATTTCTTTTATATATTCGATGTAATAAATTCATTACTGATTAATTGAAAATGGTACAACAAAGTCCAATGTCACTTTTTCACAATTATCACTGTCACTTGAAAACTATTCGTTTAAACAGAAACACGTTTTAAATATATTGACACGTCAATTTGTGTAACGGATACAAGATATACAGTAAACGTATCGTCTTACCGAATCATCACATTTATTATACACGTTATACACGTTATTATACATATTATACACGTTCTATACTTTACAATTATATTGGTCACGTTTAAACATTCAACACGGCATTTACCTCTTAATATTTATTTATAAATATCAAATGTAAACGAATGTACAACGTCTATGCGTTGTTACGTAAACCGAGCTCCAAAGTTGGTATGAAAATTTCTTTACCTGCGATACTTTACGCGTTACTTTGCTATTATTATAAATAAACGAATTCGAGTGTCAGTTAATGGGAACGGTGATAGTACGTGGGTGATTTACTCGGCGTTGTTGCGTTGAAGGTCCAATAGAAGAGGATAATTTAAACCGAACGTTCACTTCCGCTTCTAATAATTCTCCCCTCCGCTGTTTCGCGGCGTAAGCTGTTTCTCCAGTACGCTTTTCATGGTGCACGCTGTATAAACATGTATCCCGCCCACGAGTAAAATGGAAGAGCAATGCATGTCGCGCAATACGGAATGCGCAGGTTCGATACGCGTCCGTGTGTTCATTCAGCCTCCTCTCGACTTCCGCCGTGGTTGCATCTGCTTTCGCGATAATTCACCGTCCTTTCATGCGCCCAACGAGCACGCAACCCTTTCGTTTTCCCTTCCACGGTATCGTTTCTGCTTTTCTAATTAGCCGAGTTGTACAGCGAAATTCCGCTACGCGTCATATAATATTCGTTCGTTACAGAGTAAGACTTTAACATATACTATCGTTAAAAATTCCAAATTTTGAAATAATATTTCTATACTCAACTGTAAACGATAATTTCGCACGCATCGATTTAACCCTTTGCGGACGAGTGTCTGCAAATAGCTGCCTAATCGTTTCTCGGTTTTCTGGGCGCAAGTCCATTTTTAAAGCGAAATATTGAAATTTAATATTGTTAACGAACGCATCGAAGTTTTGGGAAATCTGATGGCTTTGAATTTGATAGCTAAGAATTCGAAGGTTTGGAACTATACTTTCTTAAGTGTTATCATTCCTCGTCCGCAAAGGGTTAATAAATTGCGTCTCAAAACTTTCCTATTAGAGACAAGTGAAGGATTAATTTTAGTACATTGTAACAAGTATTGCGAATCGAGCAAAGTTTATCCTGTATTAGGTTTATAAAATTCCTGCGGGTAATAATGTTGCAGTTGTTAGCGGAGGTCGAAATAATTGGAGGAAAAACGTGTACGGTTCTTTCTTCACGAATGCTCCTTCGAGTTGCCTTAGTCGTTCACCAATAAAACGTTATTTCAGTTTTAGTGTTCCACCGAGCGGCGCGCATTGGAAACTCGCGACGCGCGAGATACGATCGTTACCCCTTTTGTCCGCTACGTTGAAATCAAATAAAATTTATTGGATCGTAAACGAGAGCGATGCTGCATGCTCATCAACAAAAATATTCGGTTACGGTGTCATAACCGCGACGGATCGCTTCTCGAACGGTGAATCCTCCGATTTTAATTGAACCTCCAGCGGAGATTTTTACGGGGCATCTTTCTAAGTCTAACGGGGAAAATCGATGGGGTTATCCCAATAAAATGGAACGCTTCGGGAAAGTTATGAATGTGTAAAGAAAGAAAATCGTCCGACGAGTTCGAGTTATTGAAGGTTTTCGATTTTAATACGTTGTTATTAGACTACCGTTCTTTATGCAAATTTATGCTTCCGTGAAACGCGGAAACAGAAATGAAAGCAAAGCAGAGGGAGGGTAGTCGCACTCTATAAATATTAGGGCTAAGAATTTTCAATTAAACGTGACAATGTGGAACTATTTAAGAATGTTAACATTTTTGTGATGCAAAATGCTGTTCCATAATGTGAAACATATAGGAAAATTAAAGAAATTTTATATAAAGTCGATGAAGAAAGGGAAAGAATAAAAATATTAGTTTATTACGAAAAAGAATCTTATATGAAATAAATGAAGAAAGGGAAAGTTAATATATTACTTTATTACGAAAGAAATTTAATATGAAATGAATGAAGAAAGAGAAAGAATAAAAATATTAGTTTATTACGAAAGAAATATAATATGAAATGAATGAAGAAAGGGAAAGATTAAAAATATTAGTTTATTACGAAAAAGAATCTAATATGAAATAGATGGAGAAAGGGAAAGATTAAAAATATTAGTTTATTACGAAAAATAATCTAATACGAAGTAAATGAAGAAAGGGAAAGAATAAAAATATTACTTTATTACGAAAGAAATTTAATATGAAATGAATGAAGAAAGGGAAAGATTAAAAATATTAGTTTATTACAAAAAATAATCTAATATGAAATGAATGAAGAAATGGAAAGATTAAAAATATTAGTTTATTAAGAAAAAGAATCTAATATGAAATAAATGAAGAAATGGAAAGATTAAAAATATACGTTTATTAAGAAAAAGAATCTAATATGAAATAAATGAAGAAATGGAAAGATTAAAAATATTAGTTTATTACGAAAGAAATCTAATATAAAATGAATGAAGAAAGGGAAAGATTAAAAATATTACTTTATTACGAAAGAAATGTAATATGAAATGAATGAAGAAAGGGAAAGATTAAAAATATTAGTTTATTACAAAAAATAATCTAATATGAAGTGAATGAAGAAAGGGAAAGATTAAAAATATTAGTTTATTACGAAAGAAATCTAATATGAAATAAATGAAGAAAGGGAAAGATAAATATATTACTTTATTACGAAAGAAATTTAATATGAAATGAATGAAGAAAGGGAAAGATTAAAAATATTAGTTTATTACAAAAAATAATCTAATATGAAGTGAATGAAGAAAGGGAAAGATTAAAAATATAAGTTTATTACGAAAGAAATATAATATGAAATGATTGAAGAAAGGGAAACAATAAAAATATTAGTTTATTACGAAAGAAATTTAATATGAAGTAAATGAAGAAAAAGAAAGAATAAAGATATTAGTATATTATGAAAAAGAATACAGCGAGGAAAATGAATCTACAAAAAGATAAACTATACTGTATATAATGTTTATATTATTTAATATTTTCTGATATTTCTACGTCCACGTATGATTGCTTTCCCGCATTATGATAAAGTGATTATTTAACCCTTTGCACTCCGCTGTTTTCACAACAAAGATCATTTATAGCTCTTTTCATAACTCCATTGACTTCTGTATAAAAAATAAGAAAAGGAATAAAATGCCACAAAAATTTATACTCTAGTGAAAACGAAGAACAATTCGATTTTTAATTATCTGAAGTTAATTTAAAATTTCATTGCAAAATTAGACTAGAGCTGCCAGTGGTAGATAGTATAAAAAAACGTTCGGAGTGCAAAGGGTTAAAAAGAAGCAATGTAGTGGATTTTTAAAAAAAAGTTGCGCGTAGAAGAAAGATTTAGTGATTGGATACACGTAAACGTAGACTTCGTGGTTGACTGCTATAAATTTCACAAATTATGCAAGATTGTGTTGTAATTTTGGCGATTTATTTGAAGGGGTTAGGCAGTTTTTGCGAGAGCGAAAACCTCTCCTGTGATTGGATTGTTCGTGGCCACACGCGTCGCGTTGCGGCTTTCCGGTGCTGGCACGATCTCTTTGTAAGATATAGTGAACTGTGAAGGGGATACAAATAACACTACTTTCCAGAATTTCTTGGCATCATATTGTCACACCATTCGGCTACATAAATCGTAAATCAAATATGTTACACTGTCGTTTCATTTCCAAAGAACCAATGATAAATGCTATTTCTTATCAATTCACTGTTCCAAAATAGTTTAAATTAGCTAAATCATTTTTCACGTTTCAAATCTATGAAACATTTCATTCTATTCGTTATTTCTTATCAATTCACTGTTCCAAAATAGTTTAAATTAGCTAAATCATTTTTCACGTTTCAAATCTATGAAACATTTCATTCTATTCGTTATTTCTTATCAATTCACTGTTCCAAAATAGTTTAAATTAGCTAAATCATTTTTCACGTTTCAAATCTATGAAACATTTCATTCTATTCGTTATTTCTTATCAATTCACTGTTCCAAAACAGTTTAAATTAGCTAAATAATTTTTCACGTTTCAAATCTATGACATATTTCATTCTATTCGTTATTTCTTATCAATTCACTGTTCCAAAATAGTTTAAAATAGCTAAATAATTTTTCACGTTTCAAATCTATGAAACATTTCATTCTATTCGTTATTTCTTATCAATTGATCGTTCGAAAATAGTTTAAATTATCTACATGATTTTTTGGGTTACAAATTTATGAAACATTTTATTCACTCATATTTTCTTAATCAACTTCTTGCATTTTTAAAGTATTTTAGTATTTATTTTTGTTATCATTTTTTCAAGAGAATTTTTGCATACAAAAACATTGTAGCAAAAAGCAAGAGTAAACAAGGTTTCTAAGTGTATTTTTTGTAGCAGTAAACAGGCTCAAAAAATGAGGACAAAATGAAAGTTTTACATTTTACATCAGTTTCAGTCACAAATAAACTGTGGATTTTTATGCATTTATGGGAAATTTAGATGTGCAACAAAAGCGTAGAAAATATATAAAATATTCAAAGTATAGTATTATTATTGAAACAGAAAAACTTCCTACAATAATCGACCAATTAATTAGTCTTTACAGTAGTATAACTTACATTCTCTCTTAAGTATAACGGATTATTTCGTTGGATTATCGATAACATTAACATGGTATTACACGTCTATCTTATAAAAATTAACTTAACTAACATATTTAATTATCTCAACAACCAACAACTCGAAAGTTTTACATTTTACATCAGTTTCAGTCACAAATAAACTGTGGACTTTTATGCATTTATGGAAAATTTAGATGCGCAGCAAAAACATAGAAAATATATAAAATATTCAAAGTATAGTATTATTATTGAAACAGAAAAACTTCCTACAATAATCGACCAATTAATTAGTCTTTACAGTAGTATAACTTACATTCTTTCTTAATTATAACGGATTATTTCGTTGCATTATCGATAACATTAACATGGTATTACACGACTATCTTATAAAAATTAACTTAACTAACATATTTAATTATCTCAACAACCAACAACTCGAAAATCTTATCAATAACGGTTAAACTACTTTCAAATGCTCGAATCCGAATGACGCCTATGAAAAACAAAAATACCTTTCTCAAATATTCGATTTCGCTGCAAATATATTCGAAGAAAAATAAATACGAACAGTTGTAATTTTTCAGAACGAAACAATCTTCCGCCTAGCTTTCGTTTCCTCGATTTCGTTAACAAAGATACGAATTTGCATAAAGATCCGTACTCAAGTCATAAATCAGATTTGAAAAAAATGGCTTCGCGCGGAACAAGATTTCGAGAAAGTTATCCTCCTCGCTTTCGATTCACCGTTGCACGAGAAATCAGCTTGGCTCTGGTTGCGCCACGATTTCGGAAACATCTTGCGTAGGGGATATCTATACACGCGTGTACACGTTTATGGTGTGTTTGCTTTGAATGCAGGTATCGGGCAATTTCAACAAAGAACGGAGCCACGGCATCCTGCTGTCTATTGGCCAGGTCTTCAGGGATTAGTCAGCGATCCTCTGGCATGGCGGGCAAGACTACACACACGTAAGTTTTCAACTCTAGAAGACGTATTTCGCGTTCGATCGCGCAAATATGCTTCGCTCAAACATATTCGTATACGTTAGTAGATATATCCTTCCTGACGTTTACGAATAAAACCTCTCGTATGGAATTCCGGATTACGGGAACGTTCGATATTTAGAGTAACAAGTGAAATACGTTACCGAAAGCTTTCCCTAGGGTAGACGTACCAATTACTGCCACTTTAAGCTTATCGCGCAACTATTAAGTTATTTAACTCAAATGATCGTTCCGGTTTCGAGCACAACATTAGTTAACGTCTCTTTTATTTATGATGATTTTTTTTTTTCTTAGTGGTTAAGTATGATGTATTAATTATCAATTCGTTGCAAATATATAATAAAGTCGGAATGTCCTTTGTACTGTTATTCGAAATGTTGTGATTTAAATGGGAATGATCCTTACGCATATCAGAGATTCAGTTTTTATGACGGATTGAAGATAAATCGTAACACGCATCGCCTTTGATGCATTAGAAAAATTTCCATAATTTCTAGTTTTAGTACATTAGTCGCGTTTCTATGCTCATACGACACGTTCAGCTCCTGATATTTATTTTTACATATTAAATATGAATATATATGCGATGTCTATGCGTTGTTACATAAAAATGAAGTCGAAATTTAGTATTGAAATTTGGTTAGTCTCGATTCTTCATACATTCGTTCGTTATTAAATGAAGTAATTAAAGTGACAAATTATAAGTACACTGATAGTAATTGGAACATTTACCCTATGTAACAAAGAATGTGCGATCTTTTAAATATGATTTAATAAGCTGCTGATACGAATTAGGGAAACTTTGTTTTAATTTTTGTAAGAGTTTCTCGACTCTTTATTAAAACTTTATTAAACAAGTGAAATATGTCCAGGTGCAAATAATTTGATAAAATTTAAACCAAATATTCTAAATTAATCTCAAGACGCTCAAGGGAGGATTAAAAATATAAGTCTGTAATATTTTAATCTGTAGATGTTTTCCTAAAACAACTTCTGTAGACCGCCAATAATCTAATTTTGAAGTAGAAAATTATTAATTTTAACCCTTGTGCACTGTTATTGTATATGTTATTATAATCATATATATTATAATATACTGTTATTATAATTTCATCGGAAACGGGGTTAAGAATGAAATTTAATTCGAACTCTAAGTTTAATTTTGTATTATAAGATTAAAAGTTATTAAATAGAAATTGCCTCCAATATTCAAACGAATTGTTCGTGACACGATGTAAAAACAGTGATCAGCTAACGCTAGCTTAAATTGGTAATAAAATAATTATAAGGCAAGTGGTTAAAGACAAGTTTACCCCCTTTTTGAAATTCACGTAACGTTTTAAGTTTTCACAAGTGTCAAACAAATACGTGGAAATTATTGACAAGTCATTGTATTAAAAATATTTCGAAGCATAGAATTAAATTATGGCGAAAAGTGTTTGCTATTCTAATACTGATCCCAACGATTCTAATCATTTGCACTGGAAGTACTCCTCACGCAGGCACAGCCAAAGTTTTTACAAAATATACACATTATGATAATAGTAAAATAACGTTAAAAATATCCTGCCTTTTAAACTTTGCCTTCAAATAAATCACATATTACATAGCCAGATAAAGTAAAGAAAAGTCCAAGCTGCTTAAGGCTTTAGCCGAGAAAAAGTTCGAGTGCAAAGGGTTAATATAATACTTATTCGAACAGTGCATAATAGTTACTGATTTAAGCAAATTAATCAACCTTCGAAAAATCCCGAATAAACGAATAATTAACCACCGAAAGATTAAAGTTATTCTAGTATACTCTGATACTTTTAAATTGATCGAACTTACAAGAACATATCGATACCTCAAAGCAAAGAAACGATGTTTGCCTTCGTACAAAGTTGGTCACCGAAATAGAAACTTCAACAGAAAAGGAAAAAAAGTGGAGAGAAAGATTAGATTCAAAACACGGATCCGTAGCAATTGAAGAGGGACCGGGAGATATTTTTCTGCCTACGGGATATTTCGTTTCGAACCGATATTAGTACAGATTTGACAGCTGCTCGTGTTTGCTTTTACGACGAAGGAAATCGGTTGACCGAAGCGAAAAAACACGTGTCGTCGTGCCCCCGCTAAATATCGCTTCACAGATCTAAGAAAACACCTTCTTCGTGGAGCAAAAAGTATGGGGAGATGTTAAAGACGAACGACGAATTGAACGCGATGACGGCTTGGAATTCAACTCAGATTGCTTCTTTTCTTCGCGTGGATACTGTTGCTATTAGGAATTTCAAAGCTTCCAATTTCAAAGCTTGGCAACTCAAAGACTTAGAATTAAAAAGCTTGGCAACTTATAGACTTGGAATACCAAAGCTTGGCAAATCAAAGACTTAGAATTCAAAAGCTTGGCAACTCAAAGGCTTGCAATTCCAAAGCTTGGCAACTCAAAGGCTAAGAAGTCAAAAGCTTGGCAACTCATAGACTGGTAATTTCAAAGCTTGGCAACCTAAAGACTTAAAATCAAAAGCTTGGCAACTCAAAGTCTTGTAACTCCAAAGCTTGGCAAGTCAAAGTCTTGTAATTCCAAAGCTTGGCAACTCATCGACTTCCAATTCCAAATCTTGGCAACTCAAAGACTTAGAATTCAAAAGCTTGGCGACTCAAAGACTTGCAATACCAAAGCTTGGCAAATCAAAGACTTAGAATTCAAAAGCTTTGCAACTCAAAGCCTTGCAATACCAAAGCTTGGTAACTTAAAGGCTAGGAATTCAAAAGCATGGCAACTCATAGACTTCCAGTTCCAAAGTTTGGCAAGTCATCGACTTCCAATTCCAAATCTTGGCAACTCAAAGGCTAGGAATTCAAAAGCTTGGCAACTCAAAGTCTTGTAATTCCAAAGCTTAGCAATTCATAGACTTCCAATTCCATAGCTTGGCAACTGAAAGGCTAGGAATTCAAAAGATTGGCAACTCATTGACTTCCAATTCCAAAGCTTGGCAACTCAAAACTTACAAAATGAATAGCTTAGTATTCTACAGCTTGGTAACTTAAAGGTTAGGAATTTAAAGGCTTGGCAAGTCAAAGACTTTCAATTTCGATAGCTTAGAATTCTACAGCTTGGCAACTGATAGACTTCCAATTCCAAAGCTTGGAAACTTATAGACTTCCAATTTCAAAGCTTGCCAACTTATAGACTTCCAATTCCAAAGCTTGGAAACTTATAGACTTCCAATTTCAAAGCTTGCCAACTTATAGACTTCCAATTCTAAAGCTTGGCAACTCAAAGACTTAGAATTCAAAAGCTTGGCAACTCTACAACTTCCAATACCAAAGCTTGGCAACTCAAGGACTTAGAATTCAAAAGCTTGGCAACTCAAAGGCTAGGAATTCAAAAGCTTGGCAATTCAAAGTCTTGTAATTCCAAAGCTTGGCAATTCATAGACTTCCAATTCCATAGCTTGGCAACTCAAGGACTTAGAATTCAAAAGCTTGGCAACTCAAAGGCTAGGAATTCAAAAGCTTGACAATTCAAAGTCTTGTAATTCCAAAGCTTGGCAATTCATAGACTTCCAATTCCATAGCTTGGCAACTCAAAGGCTAGGAATTCAAAGGCTTGGCAACTCAAAGACTTCCAATTCCAAACCTTGGCAACTCAAAGACTTAAAATCAAAAGCTTTGCAACTCAAAACCTTGCAATACCAAAGCTTGGCAACTTAAAGGCTAGGAATTCAAATGCTTAGCAACTCTTAGACTTCCAATTCCAAAGCTTGGCAACTCAAAGACTTGCAATACCAAAGCTTGGCAACCAAAAGTCTTGCAATTCCAAAGCTTGGCAACTGAAAGATTAAGCAACTGAACTCCACGTGGAATTCGACCGCACAAAGATCCGTAAAGTTGAAAAATTTGAAGCTTCACACATCGCGAAAACGACCCTCGAAGTTGCCGTACTTTTAGAATCTGTGCCTCGGGGGCGAGCTTTGGTATCGGTTCCGCAAGCGGCTGCCCCAGCGATTTGTAAAAGCGATTAAGGGCGCCGCAAAAAAATCACAAACAAAGTGAAAGAACACGTGACGTCGTCGGAGAGAGCTAGCATCCCCTTTCGAGAGCATACATCAACCCCTCTGGTGGCACATGTGCCGGGACTCGCATACAACCACCTACCCAAAAACCCACTCTGACTAGAATGAGACTGAGACGGAGGATGTTTCACGCGAAAGGAGGAGCGAAATACAGCGGAGCATTTACTGGAAAGGGATAGCGCGGAGAGTAAGAGGGGCAGGAAAGAAGGGTGACGAGATAGGATACTAGGATGTAAGTACGCAGGAACGCGTGGAAGGGCGTGGACGAGCAAGCGTGTGTTGTTTCACCGTCGTGTCGGCTACGAATGTCACTATGGAACGAATATAAGAGGGTAGTGCGGTCCGCTGCGGCGTCAGTATCCGGAATATCATATTCAATATCAACCCTCGTATCCCGTCAGAGGCCTGCAGCCCCTGGCTTTTCCACACTCGCGTGAATAAACTTCTGCAATATTTTAACCGTGCGGCCGACGCGCGGTCTTTGGATTTAATTGAATGCGAATTTATCACGATTCCGTTTTCATTCGATTTTTCCAACTGCAGGTCAGAACTTTTGTAACGAAATGGCGAAGCTTAGGAATTTGAACGCGTGGAATTTGCAAGCTTGGAATTTAAAGACTCAGTATTTTAAATCGTTAAATGTTGAAGACTTGGGAATTAAACATTTGCAAATTTGGTAGCATGAGAAGAAGAAAGTTGGAATGTTTTGAATTGGAAAACATGCAATACGAAATTTTAGATTTTATAGCTTGGAAATGTCAAAGATTAGAAATTCAAAGCATTGGAATTCGAAAGCTTGAAAACTGGAAGGTTTAAAAGTTAGAAGCATAGAATTCGAAGTCTTGGAATCTTATAAGCTCGAAAACTGGAAAGTTTAGAATTTCAAAACATACAATGTAAAATTTTAGATGTTGTGGCTTTGGAGATACCAAAGATTAAACATTCAAAGGATTCGAACTTGAAAGCTTTAAATTCGTAGTTTTGATACCTTGAGAGCTTGGAAATTATTACGTTTAGAATTTAGAAACATGGAATTCGAAAGATTATAAATTTGAAGTCTAGGAACTCGAAAGCTACGAATTCGAAAATTTGTAAACTCGAAGGCGAGGAATTCGAAGGCTAGAAATTTGAAAGCTTCAAAACTCAAAAGCTAAGAATTCGCAAGCTTGAAAATTCGAAGGCTAGGAATTCGAAAGCTTGGAAATTCGAAGGCTAGGAATTCGAAAGATTAGAAATTCGAAGTCTACGAATTCGATGGCTGTGAATTCGAAAGATTAGAAATTCGAAGGCTATGAATTCGAAAATTTGTAAACTCGAAGGCGAGGAATTCGAAGGCTAGAAATTTGAAAGCTTCAAAACTCAAAAGCTATAAATTCGAAAGCTTGAAAATTCAAATGCTTCGATTCCGAAATCTTAACAATTCGAACCTTTGCTATTCAAAAGCTTATAAAAATCGCCTACACAATAGCAAACGCGTTAAAGCGTTCAGAATTCCGGTTTCTATATCTCAAAATTCGCTACTCGAAGTGTTGATTTTTCCCCAGTAGCTTTTATCCACGAAAATAACATTTCTACCATAAATATCTCTCTGCAGCACCCAATCCGCAACCGCGCCAAACTCTCGCAGCCACTCCGCCAATTCCAAAGGTCCAGGTATTTAATAGAAAGATAAAACCATTCCCATGGATCGCATAAAGCATGCGTGTCCCGCGATGGTCGTTGAAGACAGCCTCGCGAGGCCCATGTAACCGATCGACCTAACAGCTCAGAATATAAAGCACGTAGTATCGGTGCGATGTTATATTTCCAGGCGTAAGTCAGGTCATAGAAACGGAGAAAGATACAAGGGGTTGCAGTGATGTTAGAAGAGGAAAACGATAACGTGAAACGCGGATACATCGCGGATGCCGCACAGTTAAAATATGGCCAGAGTTATTCACGTGAGTGCAGAAAGCAGGGGCTGCGCGAGGGTTGATATTGAATATATTCTGCATATCAATACGGATACCGATTCATACAATATCGGTGAAATTATAAAATAATGTTAGCTAAGTGTAAAAGTTTCGATAAATTTGCAATTACTCGGCTGCGGATTTTTACGCGTTTGCGGGGAATTTGAATATGTAAAAAGATACAGGATGCAAGTGGAATTGAAAAATACGGAAAATACTAAAAGTAAAATATATATTATGTTATACATAGAGGATTATTATGTATAAATTATAGTATTATATTTGGAGGGTGAAAGAACTCCTTATTTACATCTTGCGCGTTTAGTTTCATTTGTAAAAGTTAGAATTTGCATAAAGATTCGCAGTCTAGAAATTAGGTTGGAAACTAAGTTTGCAACCTTTACATTTTACTCGCCTATTATTTTCGAGATTTTATTCAGTGATAAAGGAAAAATAGCTAAAATTTCGAAGAGTCTACAAGATTCAGCAGTAATTAATTTTTATGCTCAAGATTGCTTGGCAAAACTTGGCAACTAGAAACTTACAAAATGAATAGCTTAGAATTCTACAGCTTGGCAGCTCAAAGGTTGGGATTTTGAAAGCTTGGCATCTCAAAGACTTCGTATTCAAAAGGTTGGCAACTCAAAGACTTGCAATACCAAAGCTTGGCAACTCAAAGGCTAGATATTCAAAAACTTGGCAACTCAAAGGCTTAGAATTCAAAAGCTTGGCAACTCAAAACTTACAAAATGAATAGTTTAGTATTCTACAACTTGGCAACTCAAAGGTTAGGAATTTCAAAGCTTG
The DNA here is from genome assembly GCA_028830335.1 of Eucera pruinosa. Classification (NCBI taxonomy): domain Eukaryota; kingdom Metazoa; phylum Arthropoda; class Insecta; order Hymenoptera; family Apidae; genus Eucera; species Eucera pruinosa. The sequence continues at coordinate 6,912,262 of JAMYCR010000014.1, read as the reverse complement.
GCAACTCATAGACTTCCAATTCCAAAGCTTGGAAACTTATAGACTTCCAATTCCAAAGCTTGGCAACTCAAAGGCTAGAAATTCACAAGCTTGGCAACTCATAGACTTGCAATACCAAAGCTTGGCAACTCATCGTCTTACAATTCTAAAGCTTGGCAATTCAAAGACTTGCAATACCAAAGCTTGGCAACTCATAGAGTTCCAATTCCAAAGCTTGGCAACTCAAAGGCTTAGAATTCAAAAGCTTAACAACTCAAAGACTTGCAATACCAAAGCTTGGCAACTCAAAGGCTAGAAATTCCAAACCTTGGTAACTCATAGACTTCCAATTCCAAAGCTTGGCAATTCAAAGACTTGTAGTACCAAAGCTTGGCAACTCAAAGGCTTTGAATTCAAAAGCTTAACAACTCAAAGACTTGCAATACCAAAGCTTGGCAACTCAAAGGCTAGAAATTCAAAAACTTGGCAACTCATAGACTTCCAATTCCAAAGCTTGGCAACTCAAGGCTTAGAATTCAAAAGCTTGGCAACTAAAAGACTTTCAATTCCAAAGCTTGGCAACTCAAAACTTACAAAATGAATAGCTTAGTATTCTACAGCTTGGTAACTTAAAGGTTAGGAATTTAAAGGCTTGGCAAGTCAAAGACTTTCAATTTCGATAGCTTAGAATTCTACAGCTTGGCAACTGATAGACTTCCAATTCCAAAGCTTGGAAACTTATAGACTTCCAATTTCAAAGCTTGCCAACTTATAGACTTCCAATTCTAAAGCTTGGCAACTCAAAGGCTAGAAATTCACAAGCTTGGCAACTCAAAGACTTAGAATTCAAAAGCTTGGCAACTCAAAGACTTGTAGTATCAAAGCTTGGCAACTCAAACACCTGTAGTACTAAAGCTTGGCAATTCAAAGGCTGAAATTCAAAAGTTTGGCAACTCATAGACTTCCAATTCCAAAGCTTGGCAACTCAAAGGCTTTGAATTCAAAAGCTTAACAACTCAAAGACTTGCAATACCAAAGCTTGGCAACTCAAAGGCTAGAAATTCAAAAGTTTGGCAACTCATAGACTTCCAATTCCAAAGCTTGGCAACTCAAAGGCTTAGAATTCACAAGCTTGACAACTCGTAGACTTGCAATACCAAAGCTTGGCAACTCAAAGGTTAGGAATTCAAAAGCTTGGCAACTCATAGACTTCCAATTCCAAAGCTTGGCACATCAGAGACTTAGAATTCAAAAGCTTGGCAACTCGTAGACTTGGAATACCAAAGCTTGGCAAATCAAAGACTTAGAATCAAAAGCTTGGCAACTCAAAGACTTGCAATACCAAAGCTTGGCAACTCAAAGGCTAGAAATTCAAAAACTTGGCAACTCAAAGGCTAGAAATTCAAAAGCTTTGTCAACTCACAGACTTCCAATTCCAAACCTTGGTAACTCATAGACTTCCAATTCCAAAGCTTGACAATTCAAAGACATAGAATTCAAAAGCTTGGCAACTCAAAGACTTGCAATACCAAAGCTTGGCAACTCAAAGGCTAGAAATTCAAAAACTTGGCAACTCAAAGGCTAGAAATTCAAAAGCTTTGTCAACTCACAGACTTCCAATTCCAAACCTTGGTAACTCATAGACTTCCAATTCCAAAGCTTGACAATTCAAAGACTTAGAATCAAAAGCTTGGCAACTCAAAGACTTGCAATACCAAAGCTTGGCAACTCAAAGGCTAGAAATTCAAAAACTTGGCAACTCAAAGGCTAGAAATTCAAAAGCTTTGTCAACTCACAGACTTCCAATTCCAAACCTTGGTAACTCATAGACTTCCAATTCCAAAGCTTGACAATTCAAAGACATAGAATTCAAAAGCTTGGCAACTCAAAGACTTGCAATACCAAAGCTTGGCAACTCAAAGGCTAGAAATTCAAAAACTTGGCAACTCAAAGGCTAGAAATTCAAAAGCTTTGGCAACTCACAGACTTCCAATTCCAAAACTTGGTAAATCATATACTTCCAATTCCAAAGCTTGGCAATTCAAAGACATAGAATTCAACAGCCTAACAACTCAAAGACTTGCAATTCCAAAGCCCGGCAATTCAAAGACATAGAAATCAACAGCCTAACAACTCAAAGACTTGCAATACCAAAGCTTGGCAACTCAAAGGCTAGAAATTCAAAAACTTGGCAACTCAAAGGCTAGAAATTCAAAAGCTTTGTCAACTCACAGACTTCCAATTCCAAACCTTGGTAACTCATAGACTTCCAATTCCAAAGCTTGACAATTCAAAGACATAGAATTCAACAGCCTAACAACTCAAAGACTTGCAATTCCAAAGCCCGGCAATTCAAAGACATAGAAATCAACAGCCTAACAACTCAAAGACTTGCAATACCAAAGCTTGGCAACTCAAAGGCTAGAAATTCACAAGCTTGGCAACTCATAGACTTCCAATTCCGAAGCATGGCAACTCAAAGACTTACAATATTGGCAAGCCTTACAAATTTAATAGCTAAGAATTCTAAAGCGTCGCAGGTATAAAGTATAAAGATGTTTGCAAAAAAAATCGAAGAAGATAGCTAGTAAAATTCAGCGGCGGTAATTAAGAAGGGTTCACAAGGAGGACGGGGTAGAGAAGTTAAGTGGACGAAGAGGAAAGCAGCACGCGGTCAGACGCGTTTACGCGTGCGGCACATGGGCCGACAGAGGGATGATGCAAAAGGGGGGTTGGAAAAGGGAAAGAGGAGGCGTGGGGTCGTCACAACAGTATGGGTTGTGGGACTTTAATTTAATAAAGCAATTTGTAACGGAATACGGAACGAGGCAATAATGGCCAGTCGGCGGGGAGGGTTCTAATGAGCTGCTTACCGCACTCTCCACCCTCTGCTCCACGATCCGGCTACACGTTTCACGCGATATCCCCTATTCATCTACTTAGAAACTGCGTAAACTCCGACCGAACAACTTTCCGTGCCCCGGTAATTCGATAAGTCCGTGCTTTTTGCGGAAATTTATGCGTGTCAGCCTTGCCACCCTGTCATCTCACGGCAAGATTGATTTTACACTCCAGGGGGTGGCACTTGGGTAGACGTACCAATTAATGCCACCCTAAGCTTGTCGCGCAACTTCGTTTCATTATTTTGCAAGTTGTTTAACCCGACAATCGTTCCGGTTTGAAGCACAGTATTATTTAACGTCTCTCTTATTTGTGATGATTTTTTTTGGTGGTTAAATACGATGTATTAATTATTAATTCGTTGAAAATATATAATAAGGTTCAATGACCCTCGTACTGTCATTTGAAACGTTGTCACTTGAATGGAAATCATCCTTATATGTATTAACGATTCAGTTTGTATGATGGATAGAATATAAATCGTAACAATCATAAAAGTTTGTATACTTTCTACTTACGGTACATTAATTGAATTTTTATGTTCAAGAGACACAATTGATTTCTTAATATTTATTTTTAAATATTAAATGTAAACATATATGCATCGTCCACGTGTTGTTACATAAAAATGAAGTCCAAATTTAGCATTGAAAATTTGTTAGCCTCCATTCTTCATACATTCGTTCGTTATTAAATAAAAGAATTCAAGTGACAATTATAGCGACACTGACAGTAATTGGGACATCTATCTTAGTAGGTCTCACTACTTTTGAAATGTTACTTCAAGTTACTTGTTGCTGTCTTTCATAATTAAAGGAAGGACCCTCGTATCGACCACACTAAATATTAATACTATGGTTCGAGCTAATGTCGATGAAATTTAAGTTTTGTAAAAGTGGTTTGTAGTATCGTTGACTAAGTACAGAATAGAAATAGATAATCTGTGATAGAAATTAAACAATGGTCCCAAACAAAAATTTAACCGTGCTGAATTTATAAATGTTGTACGCTTCTTAAGTAATTTCCTTTACAATACCATTGCTATAAAAAGAGATTGCATAATGTACTTTCTTATAAGCGATATTTATATAGTTGTATTAGTCAAAATGCAGTAACTGGACATATTTCACTTATTCTTAAGAAACATCAAGTATTTCAAAGCCGAGATTAGAGATTTTAGAACCTTGCAATTAATCTCCGAAAAGTCACTTAATTAACCCGAAAAAAGTCTTTGCTCGTCAAGCTTTGAACCTAACCCAAAACTAGCTGGACATATTTCACTTATTTTTCATAAATATCAAGTCATCCAAAACAGAGATGAAAGAAAAGTTAAAACCAAGCAATTAATCTTCCAAGAATCATCTAATTAATCCCAAAACAATCTTTACGCTTTAATATTTGTGGATGGTTAAAAAATCAGTTAATTAACCCGTAAAATTTCGCGTTAACCCCTTGCCATACGATTATTTTATTACTCACGTATGCTAATGTTAGTTGATAACTGTTTTCACATCGTATAAAGTACAAACCATATGGATACTGTAGAAACGTTTTATTCTACAACTCCCAATCTTGTAAAAGAAACCTAAGATTAAAGTTCAAGTTGAATTTTACCCTCAATAGTACACGTTTCTGTTTAACCGTGTGCACGAATTCATAACACGGGTGTAATTCGTTATTACAAGCCAAAAGGTTAATCTTCGAACCTAACCCAAATCTAACTGGACGTATTTCACTTATTTTTCATAAATATCAAGTCATCCAAAACAGAGATGAAAGAAAAGTTAAAACCAAGCAATTAATCTTCCAAGAATCATCTAATTAATCCCAAAACAATCTTTACACTTTAATATTTGTGAATGGTTCAAAAATCAGTTAATTAACCCGTAAAATTTCGCGTTAACCCCTTGCCATACGATTATTTTATTACTCACGTATGCTAATGTTAGTTGATAACTGTTTTCACATCATATCTTGTAAAAGAAAGCTAAGATTAAAGTTCAAGTTGAATTTTACCCTCAATAGTACACGTTTCTGTTTAACCGTGTGCACGAATTCATAACACGGGTGTAATTCGTTATTACAAGCCAAAAGGTTAATCTTCGAACCTAACCCAAATCTAACTGGACGTATTTCGCTTATTTTTCAAAAATATCGAGTCCTTCGAAACAGAGATAAAAGAAAAGTTAAAACCAAGCAATTAATCTTCCAAGAATCGTGTAATTGATCCCAATACTGCGTAATATTTGTACAAGGTTCGAGGTTTATATAATTTTCCGGACTATTACTTCGTTGTACGCAAGCAGAGCAGCCAAGACACATGCTAATCCGGGGTTTTTCGCGGTAGATGGTCCGTGAACATGTTCACGCGACGATAATGCCACCCGAATTTCAACCCCTCTGTCACGTGCCGTTTCATTCGACGTTGCTATCTATTCCGGAGGATCTTGTATCCCTGCAGGGGGTGGCAGGATCAACCGTGAAAGCAAGGATAACGATAACAAAGTCCTTCTATTTGCGGAACGCTATACTCGCGTGACCGCCACGTGCCGGCAGCCGTCGAGGCGCTATGATTGCGGTCTATCGCACAAGTGTTTAACCCTTGACGGTGTAATTCTGTCAAATTAAACTGTAATCTCCCCCTTGTTTTTTTCTCTCTCTCTCTCCATAATTCTAATATATCGAACAGCATCGTAACAAATTATATAGTAGGCGTACAAATTAATTCGGAACCGTTGTATTTAATCCGTTGGTGTCTTTAGTAATTCAAAATTGTTACCTCGGTATTATTAAAGTTCGAAGTTTGCTTTGGTAAACGTAGAAATGCTGAAAATTTTAAATATATTAATTATAAGACTGTGTTTAATTTTCTATTTTTTTTTATTAAATCTTTATTTAATGGTAATGAATAGTAGAGATTCCGAAGGCCTAAAATTAATTTGTTGAATTAATAAAAGTTGCAGGGGAAACTTCGTAGTCTCCAATTCACGAAATTAATAAATTTAATAAGTCCCAATAGAAATTTCGTAAAATCTTCGATTCACGAAATTCTTAAATTTGCTGAATCCCAATGGAAATTTCGTAAAATCTTCGATTCACGAAATTTCAAAATTTGCTAAATCCCAATGGAAATTTCGTAAAATCTTCGATTCGCGAAATTTCAAAATTTGCTAAAATTCCCAACCCTCTAAAACCTCAAATGTTTCGAAATTCCACGAGCAACAATTCTCTAAATTTCCCAAAATTCTCATACTACTAAATTTGCAAATCCGTCACAATTTCTAACCCGTTAAATCCTCAAATTTTCCGAAGTTTATAATTCTCCGTACTACTAAATTTGTTAAACTTACTAAAATTTCCAAACCGCCAAATTTCCAAATCTTTCGAGAACTCGAAGCAAATCGTAGGTTGTTCTATAGAAAAATGAATTGCTTGGAAACTTTTGCATTGAATTTACTTTCCAGTTACAGTAATATGAGTTTTTACAATTAGTATAGGTTTTTAACACTGATAAGGTAAATGAAGTGTTGGGTTTACCGCAAAAGGTTTGAAATGACGGTGTGTTATCGTGGAATAATTTGATGGTTTTTAATAGATGTGTCGTACAGAACATTTTTGGCGTGTAACGAGATGTAAATTTATGACGCAATTATCGATAGCCTATGTAAATCGTCAGAACGAAGCGCGTGGACGATAGCAAGAAGAATGACGCAAAATTGATGAAGATTAATTGCTTGGTAAAAGGCCGCACTACTCTGATTCCCTGAATAAGTTTCGCGATAACTGTTCAATCGCCAAATAGACAATATCGGAATCATAATCATTTTTATAATCAAGAATACACGATTTGGAAACGAATTCAATTTAGCGTACACTCGTGATATGATTATATTAATCGATGAGCAGAGAATTATAGTGTTACAAACGAATCCACTGCTATTTCGCATACAGTTGCATTTTGCCATTTGCTATTATTATAAAACCTTAAAAAGTCTTTACGAGCTTTTCTAAAGTTTATTCAAGCTCCTTATTAAATAGTAAATTATCGACCTTCCATAGTCTGTAATCCACTAAATCCACAAATTTTCCGAAACCTTCGAGCCACTACGTTTCCAAGCTTCTCAATCTCAAAAATCCCTAGTCGAATTACTTGCAAAACAATTTGATATATTTTTCAATTGTCATAAAGTATATTCAATCATCCAAATAAATATAATAAATTATCAACTTTCTCATATTTGTAATCCACAAATTTCCAAAATCCTCAAGCCGCTAATCTTTCGAATTTCCCAATATTCAAAATCTCTACTCAACTTAAATTTCCGAATCTTAAAAATCCGTTGCTGCCTCGAATCTGCAAAATTCCGCGCTCCGAAATGCCCCAAAAAAGTTTCTCAAAATCGCAGCCCTAAAATCCCATCGAATTAACTCGAAGCCATCTCGCCTCGTTCCCGAAATATTAACATCGCGATCTTCGAAACGGGTCGTTCCATTTTCTCCCAAAACAATCGAGTCTCGAGTCACTTGCGTGCACCGGATGTGCCTAGTGACCGAGACTTTTTTTTTTCCTCTCTCTCTGCGGGCGGATGAATAGAAATAACTGGCTACCGAGAAGGGAAGCCTGTTATTAGAGCGACGAAGAGAAGAATCCCTCCTGGAAGATATCGATGTTACAGTGTCGCAACAGCTGGGTTGTCAGCAAACGATGACAGGCTCCGGTGGAGCCGGCGAACACGAGGGCGGCAAAAAGAAGCACACCAGGCCAACTTTCAGTGGCCAGCAAATCTTCGCCCTCGAGAAAACCTTCGAGCAGACGAAATACCTAGCGGGTCCTGAACGTGCTAAATTGGCCTACGCCCTCGGCATGTCCGAATCCCAAGTCAAGGTAAGCGTCCACAGATTTTCTTCTTCCTTTTCCTATTCCAGTGGGGTAGTTTTCCGCCGATTAAACGGTCGTTAAAGGGTCAACGTCGTGGGCTTTCCTCTTGATGAGTTTATGGAGGGGGCCGATTGAGAGGAAACGTTAGTGTATCGAGATTATAGTTTCCTTGGTATAGACGTTACGGGTACGTGTAATTGGAAGGGTTAATTATTAACTTGGGAATCGAGTAATTTGTTAGCTAGAATTTCCTACGCTCGCAGAATTAGAAATTGATAAGAAGAAATTTTTATCGGTGCGAATGCAAGTTGGTACAAAATAACGCGCTACGTCTACTTTTTAGTAGACAAAGATTTTAATTTGGCTGTCAAATAACGAAGACCATTAAGGTGGTTACGTAAAATGATCGACACGTACAATATATGAAATATATTGTATATATAAATATACAATTATATTACATTGTATATTGTATACATAAATACACAATTCTATTACATTGTATATTGTACACATAAATACACAATTCTATTACATTGTATATTGTATATATAAATACACAATTCTATTACATTGTATATATAAATATACAACTCTATTACATTGTATATTGTACACATAAATACACAATTCTATTACATTGTATATTGTATATATAAATATACAATTCTATTACATTGTATATATAAATATACAATTCTATTACATTGTACATATAAATATACAATTCTATTACATTGTATATATAGATATACAATTCTATTACATTGTACATATAAATATACAATTCTATTACATTGTATATATAAATATACAATTCTATTATATTGTACATATAAATATACAATTCTGTTACATTGTATATATAAATATACAATTCTATTACATTGTATATATAAATATACAATTCTATTACATTGTACATATAAATATACAATTCTATTACATTGTACATATAAATATACAATTCTATTACGTTGTATATATAAATACACAATTCTATTACATTGTATATATAAATATACAATTCAATTACATTGTACATATAAATATACAATTCTATTACATTGTACATATAAATATACAATTCTATTACATTGTACATATAAATACACAATTCTATTACATTGTATATATAAATATACAATTCAATTACATTGTACATATAAATATACAATTCTATTACATTGTACATATAAATACACAATTCTATTATATTGTACATATAAATATACAATTCAATTACATTGTACATATAAATATACAATTCTATTACATTGTACATATAAATACACAATTCTATTATATTGTACATATAAATATACAATTCTGTTACATTGTATATATAAATATACAATTCTATTACATTGTACATATAAATATACAATTCTATTACGTTGTATATATAAATACACAATTCTATTACATTGTATATATAAATATACAATTCAATTACATTGTACATATAAATATACAATTCTATTACATTGTACATATAAATATACAATTCTATTACATTGTACATATAAATATACAATTCTATTACATTGTACATATAAATATACAATTCTATTACATTGTATATATAAATATACAATTCTATTACATTGTATATATAAATATACAATTCTATTACATTGTACATATAAATATACAATTCTATTACATTGTACATATAAATATACAATTCTATTACATTGTACATATAAATATACAATTCTATTACGTTGTATATATAAATACACAATTCTATTATATTGTACATATAAATATACAATTCTGTTACATTGTACATATAAATATACAATTCTACTACATTGTATATATAAATATACAATTCTATTACATTGTACATATAAATATACAATTCTATTACATTGTACATATAAATATACAATTCTATTACGTTGTATATATAAATATACAATTCTATTACATTGTATATATAAATATACAATTTAATTACATTGTATATATAAATATACAATTCTATTACGTTGTATATATAAATGTACAATTCTATTACATTGTACATATAAATATACAATTCTATTACATTGTACATATAAATATACAATTCTATTACGTTGTATATATAAATATACAATTCTATTACATTGTATATATAAATATACAATTCTATTACGTTGTATATTGCATATACAATATATTGTATATATAGAAATATACAAAATATCCGAAGCAAGATATGCGTTACAATTTATGGAAGATGAAACGAATCTTTTCATTAGGTTCATTCCTTTAAATGGTGTTTTTGGATATATAAATTTGCGTAAATATCATGCAGTTTAATTATCATAGTTCCAAATCTTAATCGCATATAAAGTTAATGAATTGTCAATTTTTTATTATACGAAATCTTTTTTCCGAAAACAAATTATGAGTTTGCAAAGATCTGAAAGACATCAAATCCACGAAACAGACATCTTACAAAATTGATCAAACACTTCGATTCGTTATATTTCTTATTTAATCAAGATGTAATCGTTAACTATAAAATTGTAAGGATATCATTAATGTACAATTTCAATTTTTATATATAAGTATTTATTTATATATTGACCTCGTTTGAGCCGCAATTCTCCTAAGAAAATTATATACGATGCAATCGTAAAACAATGGTGTATCGTTTGATCAATTTCTGTCTATTCAAGTGACTGTATTAATACACCACCTTCAAAACGCGATTCTAAAAATTCGGGAGCAGTAAAACGATGACTTAAACCGCTCCTAATTTCACCGGAACTGCACGATAGCCCATTCTGAACGGATAGATACGGAGGATACGGTTGATACGCTCCGTTCTGCGAGAAAAATTAGGAATATCGCTAGAATCTGGCGTTTGCGCGGAGCTTTTAATAAACTTTACGCTAATCTGCAGTAAAAACGTCCGGGATGATTTAAGCCGGGTTGCACCGGGCTAATTATGAGTAACAGATGTAGATGGGTTAATAAAAATTCATAACAGTTGAAGCGTTTTCGCCGCTTCGGGCTCCGATATTAATCCGTGAATGATGGAACGGACGGGAGAGGCGGAGTATCGCGATAAAAAGTAAAATCAACTTAAACTGCCGCTGTTTTTAACGGCCGCCATCGTTTAATATTTTCCTTGTCGGCTTAATTGTTTAAGCTCGGATTACAACCTCGAAAAATCATCCGTTTTAATGACCGGAGGACTTTTTGCCTCGATCTCTCTATCCTTCTTCGATGTATCCCACTGAAATAATTATTTCGTTCCTCTCGCGTGTCTCGATTCGATATGTACGTATTTCTCGCATTTTTACTGCTTTAAATATGGAATACATGGAAAACGCGCGCGATTCTATATCGTTAATTCCTGAATATTCTAGATAGACGATCGGCGAATTTCACGCGAAATTTATCATCGTTAATGGCAAATAAGTTATGAATTATGCATCGTAGATTACCCGTGCGTAAAAATCGTAAAATTAATATTCGGATAGAAAGATACTGGAGATTGAATAGAAAATTGGAAAAATACTCAACTTCGCGATTCCTAAAACTATACTTGGAATCAAATTACGAAAAGTGTTTACGCGCACCTCAATTTAATTTAAAGCACGCGAACACGATTTTTTATAAGCATAAACATCAAATAAGTAAATAAGTCGAAATTAGATATTACTGAATTTTCAAAAGTACATAGAAATTCAAACGCAAGAAAAGTATTGCAAAATATTAAACGAATCTGTTACATAAATCTTACACAACAATTTCCTTTATCCCCATAAATTTTTAACCGAACATACCTAAATTCTTTCTTAACTCTTGAACTACCATGAAATGCTCAACGATTTCACATTTCTGCGTTTCTATTACACGAAACAGAGACGCTTAATAAATTTAAGTTCTTGCAGTTCCGTTACATGAAATTGGAGCGCTCGGCGACATTAAATTTCTGCTCTTCCATTACACGAAACTGATACAGAGAGGTAGACAAGAATTAATGAAACTGACACGTACGTCGTTCGCCACGAGAGCGAAGAAAAAAAGAAAAGAAAAAAAAAACGAAAACGAGTGCAGGTCGGTAATCCTCGAAAGAAGCGAATGATCGCGAGGAGAGGAGAAGGGGGGAGGCTTTCGTCGTTCACCATTGGGGCGGGCCACCCCTGCGCTTTCGTTGGCGTAATTTTAAAACGCATTTGTTCGTCGCCGGCTTACTCCATCAACGCTGCGAGCAAGCTTCTAACGAGGCAGCTTGTAAAAAGTTCGAAGGATAAAAGAAGGTGACAAAACAGCCGGAGACGTGTCAAGCTTTGCGGCACCTGCGTCATTCTCTCCCTTCTGCGTATCTCACCCTCTCTTCTTCTCTTCCGAATCCGATGAAACATGTAAGAGGAGGAAGAAAGAGGAACGCCGGGCGACGACAGGGAAGCGTCACTTCCATCCCACTCCGATCCTCTCTTTTTTTTCTCATCCCCGTCTCTGTCTATCCGCCTATTCCTCTCCATCTTTTCCACCCGCGCCGCGTTTCCACCCCTCTTTCGTCCTTCTTTCCCTCTCTACCCCTTCGGCAACCCCTATTACCTATCTTCCATATCCTCTTCCACCCTCACGTCCCCCCCCCCCGTTTCTCCTCCTACGGGGATCTCGGAGAAGAGGTGGAAGCTCCTCCGGCGAGTCTCCACTTTTACTCCCGCCTCTCGAGCTACATCTGTACTACTCGTGCTCGGTGCCAGAGTTCCAGGAGAACTCTAGGAAGCACTCGAAGCCTCCTACAGGGTGTCCCGTTCCTCCTCTGGTTCGCCATCTTCGAACCTTCGCGGCTGCCTCGCTGCTTCCAAGCTTCAACCACCCCCTAAAGCCACCCCTTGTCTCTCCTCTTTTCTCCTCTGTTTCAACCCTCTCTCTTTCTCTTGCCGATAGCTACCTCTCTCCCTCCTTTTCCGGTCTTCTCTGTGTCGCGGCCCGTCGATGTAGCGCTGTCATTGGCTCGTTCTACGCCGCCATATTTACATTTTTATTGAAAGCTACAAGTCTGTGTCGGTGAGTGATGGCTAGGGGATGAGCACGGAATTCTCCCTCCGCCCACACCTAACCGGGCTATACCCTTCTCGCTATCCGACACGGGGATGAAGAAAGAGAGAGAGAGAGAGAGGAGAAGAGGGTGTGGGAGGGTTAGCATTCAATTACCTCGGATTTCCTCGGCAAGAGGCGATTCACCTCCGCGTATATGCCATCTTCGAGGGCGAGATTGCCCCCGGATCTACGAACGGTGGCGCGTTTCCCGAAATATTACGACAATATATACCCCGGACCGGGACGAGTCGCTGATTCAGAGGCATCGATTCCTGGATAGGCGTTGTTTGGATACGGATTCCCGTGCTTGCGGTGCTGTACCTCGATTCCTCTCGCGATGGGCGGGGTACGACGAAAACCGGATGGAAGATGTTTAACCCCTTCGCGGTGAAAAGCTATTTCGAGCGAAACGTAAGTTTTATTCGAACGAAACTTTCGCGAAGCAGATGTGATTTGCAATTTGGTAAATGGATGATGGAGTAGTGGCGGGACAAATTCAGAGACACGCCGAGACATTGTCTTATAGGACTTCGCGTCACGCGATCTGAAATACCGATAACTTGAAAAATCAGAGCTTTCGAGAGAATATCTTTCGTTTTATTATTCGGCAAAGAATGTAAACACTTCTAAAGTATTTTAATGTACGAAATGTAGAATGAAACGCAAAAGTTGTAGGGTGAATGAGACACGTACTGTCACTGTTCCTATAATTGCGAATTGAATTCGTTTATTTAATAGCAAGGTAATGTATAAAGAATCGTAAGTAAAGAAATTTTCATGCGAAATTTGGACTACGCTGTTTACGTAACGCATACATATTAAATATTCGTTTACACTTAATATTTATAAATAAATATAGGGAGGTAAATGTGTCGTTGAGCATTAAAACGTGACCAATATAATTATAAAGTATGAAACGTGTCGTAATTCAGTAAGTTGGGACATTTATTATACATCTTATATCTGTTACACAAACTGGTATGTTAATATACATGTAAAACCTGTTTCTATTTAAATGAAAAGTTTTCAAGTGACAGTACGAAGGACCGTGAACTTTGTTGCACATTTTCATGACGGTTGCCTTACAACCACGTAATTATTAACCGGATATGAAAATTTCGCCCGAATTGTTGGAACCACCGTAAAATTTTAGTTGAAAAATTTCGCGTGTAATAAATAATATGAATAATTTCTAATGCAGTTTCGATTAATCTTTCGTAGAACGGCATGCGAACGTTGGCGTGGTCGCGTAGAGAGTTTAACGTGTGTTTGGTTTTAAACAAAAAGGAAAAAAAGGAAAAAAAAAAGAACGCGTATCGGTGGGATACACGTTTCGAAAACGAAAAAGTGATAAATCTGGAAATGTGGAATGACAGAACACATATATCTTCGTTGGGCGGAACTAGCGAATCCCTATATGCCGTACTAATCCTTTTCCGATACTGAAAAAATGATAAATCTCGGATGTAAAACCACGAACGCAGGATATCGATTTTGTATACAGGACGATCCATAAGTGAGCCATAAGAAGTTTAACGTTTAAGCTCGTTCGCGAATCGCGCGAACCATATATATTTGCTTAACAGACCATCTCTGACTCTCAAACGCATATGTATATTTTTTCCCCCTTCAAAAGAGATCAAATTCGAAAATACAACGCATCGCAGCGTTGCAACAAATTCGAACAACTCTTACGATTTATTCAACATCTAAGTTTTATGATTCATCTAAGAAATAATTTCTTAGGCCTGGTTAAAAATCGTACAATAATTTTGTAGATTGATAGAAACGAGAAAAAATAGATTAGAAAAATTATTACAACTTATTTAAATAAAGTTAGTACATTAGGATTTTATAAACTATTTAAAAAATAATCCTTTATGCTTGTTCAGAATTTTACGTTATTTTTGTACCTAAATCAACAAAAGAGGAAAGAAATGGATTAGCAAAATTATTACCACTTATTTAAATCAAGTTACAACGTTAGAATTTTATAAACTATCTGAAAAAGAATTCTTCAGGCGTGTTTTGCATTAAAAATGCAAAATTTTGCATTAAAGATGCAAAATTTTGCATTATTTTTGTGATCCAATAAAAATAAGAAGGAACTTATTTAAATCGAATTTGCACGAACATAATTTTCATGCTTGTACAGAATTTTGTACCATTTCTCATAACTCGGATAGAATTATCGCTGCGTAAAAGTAAATGAAAACGAACGTATTATAATTTTCTTGAATTTTAATCCCCTTTCCTGGAGTATCGTAAATTAAAATAATGAAGGAAGAGCTCCCGTTTAATCAGATCACGTGTAAACGTTTCACGTAAATTTCATTGCTGAATATACTTCATAAATTCACGTTCATCCGGGACGCATGATATTAATACGACGGAAAGCTTTGCGTAAATAATGTAATGATTGATATATCGTTGAGCGTCGAGAGAGATAAGTTTATTACACGACGCTTCGAGCGAAACGCTAGCGACAACGTGTGCCAAGCAAATAATTTCACGCCAAATAATGCAAATGTTTATAAATGCAATTCGCTTAATCCGGCCCGTTTAGTCGCGGACGTTTATCAACGATTAACACATAGTTATAGTCGGCGAGATCATTTTTAGGCTTCCAGAGACTTCAACGCACGATCGTTTCGTTCACGCACGTTAGACGCACTATGTAAAATATTCCCCAGATCTATATATAAACGTATAATATATAACAATCAAACTTATTGCTAATCAAACCATGAAATTTATCCATAATTATCGATTGAAATTATTTAGGCGACGTTTATTAAACTGACGGTATACTTTTAATCGTGCAAATCTTTTATCTAGGCTCGTATAATTTTTCAATTTTCTATTTTCGATAATTTATGCGTTAAGTAAAATTTACAATATTTTTCTGCATTGTTAACGAGTAAAAAAATAACTAGGTGACTAAAAGAGTTTTGCTTAAGATTAGAACTTTGTCGATACTTTAAAATTTACACTAAGAATTTACATATTTTTCTGCATTATTGACAAATCGAAAAATAATTAGGTGACTAAATAATTTTGATCAAGGCTGTCAAAGTGAAGGGGCATTAATTTATTATAAAAATTACATAAAGTATTTCGTGGTTTTCTGTACCAAATATGAATTAAAATTCGTTTCAGTTGCATTATACATTTTACTCTATCGTCTGTCATTTTTATTTCT
Organism: Eucera pruinosa; assembly: GCA_028830335.1. NCBI lineage: Eukaryota > Metazoa > Arthropoda > Insecta > Hymenoptera > Apidae > Eucera > Eucera pruinosa. The sequence goes on along the minus strand of JAMYCR010000014.1, from coordinate 6,896,240 downwards.
TTAGTACAAATAAGTATATTTTAGTCGTCAATATTTATAGTATTAAAAATGATGATCTGCTGTTAAATGAATTATTATTTGTTCATACGGAGATTTTTTTCTGAAAATATCAACTTTATCAATTAAAATATATTTTCTTCGAACAGCAATTTTTTCAATTAAAATATACTTTCTTCAAGTAGCAACTTTCTCAATAAAAATATATTTTCTTCGAATAGCAACTTTTTCAATTAAAATTTGTTTCCTTCAAATAGCAACCTTTTTAATTAGAACGAATTTTCTTTTACAACGTATCTCTATTTGTTTTTTCCCCATCTCGCAAGAAAATAATGTTTGCTCGAGATAAAAAGATAATTGTTCAGCATTTTTCTTTGTCTATTCGACAGAGATTGGATGCGTTTCAAAATAACAGGGGGCAATAAATTCTTATGTTATCTACTTTAGTAGACATCGAAGGAGGAAAGTAAGAATGTAATACGCGGCACATGATCGCAATACAGCGGCAAACGAGCAAAGTTCGCGATGAAAGACTATTTCGGCAGTGTGTCAAATAAAGGAATCACCGTACGTTGATTTTCCTTGCGATAAAAGTTCGATTCTCTCTCCTTTTTCATTCGCCAAAATTCATTTTATTAGAACACGTATGATAAAAAGTTGCCAGCACCAAAAATGTGTGATTTAACAAATTATAAAATATCTTTTAAATTTTCTGTGTTTCTTTTAAAATAATTTTTCATTGGAGCTTTTTTGAGTTGTTTCCTATTTTTATTCAGAAATTGAACATCTGCACGTTTATGGTTTTGGCATAATTTGTTAATATTCAACATAGTGCGCGTTCTGAAAATTTCTTCGATAATTTATTCGACAGTTCTGACCTTTTTAATCATTTCCAATGGCTTCGAGGTGTATTTTATAGAGTTACACGAGAGGAATAAATAATCGACGAAAGTGGAAATCTTCTCTAATAAGAATTTCTAAGTTTTCATCCCCTGTTTTGCTAATTACACCTCGATCATTAGTTTCAAGCCCCAATCTTCGTGTTCCCTTATTTTTAATTTCCCTTCGCCGCTGCTCATTCCACCCCTGGTCTCTTTCCTTTCCCTCTTATCTTTTTTTTTTTTTTTTCGTCTATCAAGACGCCCAGTGAAACTCTCGGAATATTAAAGCTCGCCTTGCTATGCAAGAAAGAAGTTTAGTCAGTGGACTATTTTCCTTCTTGAATTTATCAAAAGTACTCCTTTAACGCGATGCAATTTCATATTTCGACCACTTTTCTATACTCTTTTAGTAAAATTTAACGCGACGCAAACAATGAATGGTATGTCCGATACATTGAGAGGAAACTACAAAATATACACATTCAAATTTGTCCTCAATTTCCCGACGTTACTTATGCTTCAACACAATACTTTATAAGTAGACTTTCTTTAACCTTTTGCCTTACGAATTTTTTTAAATCTACGCAGGTTAACGAAAATAATTCGCAGCTTCAACTTCGCGCCAGACAAGAAATATTAGAATATTAAACGTTACCTGTATTTGTTATACCAATTTTTAAAGATATAAAAGAAGCTAAGGAAATTAAACCAAACATTGTTATAAATATCGCGTATATTTATTCTGTAATATTTGGATATATAGCATAGTTTGTGCTATGAATGTAACTCGTAATTATAAGTCAAGTTATTATTTTAGTTATTAAGGTTACACGACAAGTTATTATTATTTTAGTTACTATGGTTACAAGGCAAATTATTATTTCAATTATTACTTCGGTTATTATTTTACATACATAACAAGTTTATCCTATAAACAAGCAGAAGAATAATTTCAAAACTCGCATAAGCATCTTTTCCACATTCAAATTACGCTTTGCAAAACTCTGCAACGCAGCGTATCAAAACAATACTTTTCCATCGAAAACAGCAACGGCAATATCTCTCGATGGAACAGCAATCTAAAGTCATCGAAAAGCATCGATGAATCACTCTTCGAAAGCGCACACTTACATCACGCTGGCAATCGCAACGAAACGAAGAAGAACAACCACTGTCTAGTGGAAATATCGCGAATTGCTCCGACGCCAGATGCAATCATCGCGAGACACCGAACACACAGCTATCCCACCCCCTGCTTGCAATCGAACGAGAGCAGCTATTAAGACTATTACGCGGATCGCCGTTCAAATTGCCAACGATATCCGTCGCATGATTTAGTTAGCTGGCTCGGTGAAGCGAACAGTGAGCAAAGTGCAACGACAGGGCCGCGCCACCGCACTACCGGAGGCCAGAGTTTGGGGGGCTAGTGGAATCAGCCATCCGTAGACAGACACCGACAGCCACCGCACAGATAGAGACAGAGAAACGAGTAGTAAACCAGAGAAAGATAGAAACATAGAGGACGGGGACAAGCGTGCAACAAAGCTCGGACTACGGGGCTAAACGAATGATCCCCGAGTGGCGCGCGTCCCCTATTAGAATCTAATACGGCAAAGTGAACGTCGAAGCATTTGCGAGTTAAAGAGCGTGACACCCCGAAACGTAGGCGTATCGGCGCGTGTATATGTAGCGTCCAGGGTGCAAAAGAGACGCGGGGGCGAAGTGAGAGGTTTCCGTCGAGGGTGAGAACAGAAAGAGAGGTTGGGGAGAGATAGGGTAACAAGTTGAAGTGCTCGCGCGATGGAGCGCGGCACAGTGGAGAGTAAGGGTTGTCAGGGGGAGGTGGGGCGAACGTTACGGGGGTGAAACGCGCGGTTCGCGGTGCGCAGAAATAGAGGAGGGGGGATAGACGAGGATAGGAGTGGGAGGATAGGGATAAATAGCGCGCACAGAGGGTTGAAGCGCACGGAAGGAACGAGGGCTTAGATGGTGTTTACGCAGTGGTGGTGGTAGTAAAGTGGCGGCGGTGGGCACCCCGGTCCCGTTAGAACGACAGAACCGGTAGGCTGCAACGGCGGCAGAAACGGGGAGGGGTAGTTGTTTACGGCGGAGTAATCTGCTCGTCGACGGATACCAATATCGATGACGTCAATTAGTACGAGCGAAAGCCTCCTACCCGCTTTTCCTCCACCATGTATCATCATGGTGGTGTATGTATGTACGGCGCGGCATGGCATGGCGTGATAAATCACGCCAGCAGGCGGCGTTCCCTTCATTCACCTCCCACAACTCGTACCCTCGAAATTGGCCCACATGTACTTGACTCCATAATGCTCGATTCCGCGAGCCTTGTTGTGCCCCTTTCTACTTTTCTCTGTCTTGCTTTCGCCCGAGCGCGTCGCCTGCCGCGATAATAGCCTTGGAGACTTTATTTGGTAAGCTGGTTGGTTGGTTGGTCGGTCGGTCGGCGTCTGGAAATCTCTTTCTTCTTGGGTTCTCCTAGCACCCTCAAGGATATTATATCCCGGGCAGCGGTCACCCGTTCTTACGGTTACTCGGTGTTTATGTGGCTCGTAATTTCACGATATTTCGGATCGACCGGCGATACGTTTCTTTCGTACAAGTTCGGGGCCAATGAACGTCATCGTGTGGGCAGGTGTTGCACTCGGAATGTGTATAGATGGAGTGGGCTTGGAGAATTAGGGGTTGCAATTGGGCAAGTGGGTATCGGGGCTTGATGTTTCGATGTTAAGGGATAATTAATCGTTCAGTTTGGCTTTTGGTATCGAGTGCCAAATTGTATTCGATGTTTCGTATCGGTGCAGTCGAAACCTCGATTGCACTCTTGCGAATAATCCACTCGTGGAAGTTTGAATTATCTGGAATTCCATTTCCTTCTTTCAAGAATCAAGCGCACGATTTACAGTCGGTACATTCGAAGTCTGAGTCCACCTTTGAGTCTCAAATATGTGAAAAAAATATAAGAGCGCAAAGCTGAATTTTGACGAAAGTTGAACGCGTACTTTGTCATTTGACTACGAACTTTACGTGTCGCGAAATAAGAGAAGGTTGAAAATCGCTGGTACAAGAGGGTGGTACTCTTCGGGGATGAAAATGAATTATTGCTCCGCGCAGGGATATTCTTCCCCGAATCTATAATAATTCAATAAAACTATCCTTGTCAACGATATAAGACCGTAAAAAGGAATGAATCACGCGCCTGGAAATTGAATCTCTAACATCAATCCTTCGACGCGTATCCGGTTGACGAATATGGAATATCGAATACTCTGATTATTCTTCCATACGATCTCTCCGCGATCGTAAACGCTCGCGTCCAATTTTTTCCTAAACCGTGTCGGACGAAAATAAAAGAAAAGAAGGGAAAAAAAAAGAAAATTCATATGGGGTGGGGAGGGTGGGTAAAAATCCGTCTGATCAAAATCGGGCTTCTATGGAGGGGAAACGGGGTACTAATCCCGTGTAACACCCTCGAGTGTTTCCTTGATCAAATTTGATGAATGTATCTGTATCACTGTACACACGTATTAATATTCCCCTGCCTCCATAATTCATTCGGTCTGCAGAGATCAGTGCTCCGCTTAGGAAACAAAGAAAGACACGGGATCGCAGATGTGATCAATAAGATTTCCACTGATCCGACTACTTCCGAACGGCCGAGGGATTATTTAATTGACTTTCGGCCCTTTTTCGCCGTTACCAAGGCGTTCGGGGTGAATTGAAACCACCCCACTCTCCCCATTTCGCTCGATTAACTTTCTACTCGCGCTAGTTACAAGTGAACGCGCAGCGATAATTAGAACTTAATATTTTAGGCGATATTTTTGTAATTAAAAGTTAGACTAACGCAAGTTGATTTTTGTCAAACGTGTGCCATAAATCTTATTGGTTTTTTGTTAACTCTATTAGACTCACAAGGATGTCTGTATGTTGCATAACGCGTAAGGAAGATTTAACCCTTTGTGGACGACGAATAATAAAACTTAAAAGAGTATTTTGACTTTGAATTCCAAGCCTTACGAATTTCTAAGCTTACGATTTCCAGGTCAAGAAATTCCCAAATCTTTGAAGCGTTTATCAACGATATTCATTTAAACTTTTTGCTTTAACAGTAAACGTGCGTCCACGAAAACCAGGAAAGTGGCGATTATTTGCAGACACTCGTTCGCAAAGGGTTAATTAGATTGAACTACAATATTGTCTTATGCAGTTTTAATTTTTGTTTTCGCTTTATTGTAAAGTTACAATACAGGACATGGGTCAGGTTGGTTCTGTGGTACAAATTTGTTTAATAATCTTCAATAGATTATTATAATTAGCTTAGATAGCTAAGATATAATAATAATCTTGTAACGCATAGGCAAAATTAATGTTCAAGTTAAGTTTCATCCTCAATACTGTGCATTTCTTTTGTTGAATCTGTGCCATAATTCGTAACACTGTTATAACTTGTTATTAAGGGGTTAATAGTGTGCATTTCTATCTCGTCTTCTTCTTACATCCTTCTATTTCGATAATGCACCATTAAAATTGAAGAAAGTATGATATACTATCTTGAAATTATGAACGTATGCCATTTGATGACTTTGATCGGTGAATTGAAAGAAAATTGGACCGGTAACACTAGTCAATTAAATAATATATCGTATACAATATTGTATACATTAAAATGTAATATTATTTATATATAATATGAAAGCAAAATTATGTAAATTTGCAGCTACACATTTTTAACACTTTCGCTACGAAGGACGTATATATACGTCTTAAAACAGTGGACATCTATTTGCTAAAAGTATACGTATTCATCTTCTATAACACAGAATTGTTTCTACTATAATTTATACATATTCTACCATAGTTAATTTCGCAAGGTACGTCAGTACCTATACCCTGTTTTTGTACTGTTTTTGTAACCATAAAAATAATCCCCAGCCGCGCATTGAGAACTCTTTTAATTTTAACATACCGTAACAAAATGGTTAAAAAGATTCCGTGATTTTCTATACAAAATATGAATAAGGATTCATATAAGGTTATCCAAAATAGACTATAGGAACACGTACCTTCACTTCTTTTCTTTCACTTTTTGCTTTACCCTTTTCGAATCTGTTTTTTATCTCTATTATCTTCCTTCGTTCTCGTTTTCAATTTTTATTTTCTTCACCTCCATTTTACTAACAAACATGGCGTTCGACAGATATTCTCATTCAACATTCTAAAGGTACTTTTGGATAACCCTTTATATTAATTGCATCATATATTTCTTTCGATCGTCTGTCATTTTTATTTCTTTGGCGCAGATAAGTATCCACAATTTTAGCCGTCAATAATTCTAGTATTAAGTTCTTCATAAATGCGTTCAATATTCGCAATCTAATACTCAATAGGTAAATCTAGCAATCGTAAATTAAGGGGTTGAGTAAGAAAGATCTGGTTAATCGTGCACCGTGAAGATTCGCTGTTCTAACCCATCGAAATGAATCGGTCCAAAGTAATTTCTCGTAATATTACAAAGTGCTTGGAGCAGAATGTTTCTTCAAATAATAAGTAATGCGATCCGCGAGAATGGCAGAGGGTAGTTGGCTGTTGGCGATAATGCGCTCCTCTGTATTCCGTTCTCGTACCGCTTCCCCATATCGATATGTTTCCTCACCCTTCCCCGTAACCCACCCCGACCGACCATTTCGCCTCACTCGAAGATCAAATGGCTTCACCGATTCGCGTTATCCCCAATATTCTATTTTTATTTCGGAATCAAATTTCGCGACCGACGGCAACTGGGAAACGGCTCAGCTTTACGACTCTCTCTTTCTCTCTCTCTCTCTCTCTCTCCTTTACGAAAAAGAAAAAAATTACTCGACAGAATTTGAATTTGAGATCAGCTTGTGTCTTGATTTTACCCCCCCCCCCCCCCCCTCCGATGAATATAATGGCAACGAAAGATGTCGCTCCAATTTTTTCTTTGAACTTTTCATTGATAATTTTCTTCGTTTCGGTGAGATTTCTTCTTCCTTATTTCTTTCGAGATTCAATTTAATTTAGGTGATTCATTGTGTTATTATCGTTATTAACGGGTAATAAAATTCTTTGGGTTATAGTATAATTAGGTGCTGTGAGATAGTGTTTTTAACACAGGTACATTAAAAGTTGCGAAAGGACTAAGAAAAATAGTCAATCGAATCGCGGAAAGTGTTTACATTAATAGAAATGTGGTTTATGTGATTTTGTTCGCCAGAGAAAAGTACGATTCCTTAAAAAGGCAGATTCCAGTGTCATGTGTATTTAATTTGAAAAGGTGTAAGATTTCAGGGCATATGACTATTATTACTTTTTACTATTTTTTTAAATAGTCAAATAATCTCTTTCCTACCTCTGACTTCAAGTGTGTTAATAGTTATATCCCATAAATTAAATAAACTAAACTAAACTAAACTATTAAGTGTATGGAATGCCAAAGCATTGACAACAAAAATTAACAGGGCTAAAAAATATTTGGAAATGGCAACGGAATGAAAGACTCGCCGAAGATTGACTCGCTATCCGGTAGCCAATCTTCAATCGGAAGCTTGCATTCGTACCGAGATCCCTCGGCAGGTTTTCGACTCCGTTTTCCATGAATGCGCGAGTCACCTTAAAAATTTATCGACGTGTCAATGAGACTGGTACCATTTGAATGATAAGCGAGGTCAATGATGCGGAAAGCGTCCGCGAGTGAATGTCACACATGACTTTTTCCACGCGTCATTAAGCATCCACCCTGGTTGAATTTCGTTTTTGCATTCCGGCGTGTCTCTTTCTTCCGTGAAACCTAGAATATTCCCCTCGACCCGTTTCTAAATTCATCTTGTTCCAATTATTATGCAATTATATGAGTATGTGCAAAATTGTGGACGTGGCGAGCAAAATTATTAACTTCACCAAACGTTATTTGATTATAATATATATTATAAGTTTTAAAAAAATGTTTGCCCTGTGAACGGCTTATTTATTGGTACACCTAATATTTTTACGTCATTCGTTGTAGCTAGAATTTCTAGCTTTCCATCGTTAAAAAATAGCCACTTCTTTTTTTTAACACTGCTTGTAACTTTAATAAGCACTTAAATAATTAAATATACGAATCTGCATAAAAATCCGCAATCTAGTAAATAAAAAAAAAAAAAAAGAAAAAATCTCAATTTATCCGCGCAAATTTGTAATTGCACGCAAGGGGGAAACATTTTTGATTGGCGAGCTGGCCGGTTAACAGGTTAATAACAAATAAAAAGTTAAATTGCTTATTTCATTTCGGGGAATAACGAGGGTCATTTGGTGGACATTATAGATCGGGAACGTATGATCAGCGCTTAGCCAGCCGTGGTCGACCGCATTCGATATAAACACTCTCATTTGGTAATATATCTCATTAAGGCCTCATTGATCCACCGTCCCGATAAATTTATCCGGCAGTTTAGAATGATATGCGAACCAATCTCTCGCCGACACACCGATAAAAAGCCGCTGTAGTTGGTTTATTACCGCCGGATTCGATCGTGTTGGATAAATTTATAGAAAAGTGAATCGAATTGAGAGTCGGGCTCTCTCTGCTGCTTTCGCGATAATGCTACGTCCACAAGTGAGATTGGTTTCGATTAATTTCATTCTTTTTCATCTTTTTTTTTTTTCTTTTTCTTTCGCTGAATCTAGTTTGAATTATTTATAGCAGGTTATTTAAGAATTGTGGTGGATAATTAATGGATAATTATAATATTATAGAATACAATAGAATATATATATAATATAATATAATATAATATAATATAATATAATATAGTATAATATAATATAATATATATAATATAATATAATATGTATAATATAATATATATAATATAATATAATATGTATAATATAATATAATATAATATATATAATATAATATAATATATATAATATAATATATATAACATAATATAATATAATATAATATAATATAATATATATAATATAATATAATATAATATAATATAATATATATAATATAATATATATAATATAATATAATATAATATAATATATATAATATAATATATATAATATAATATAATATAATATAATATAATTATATAATATAATATAATATAATATATATAATATAATATAATATAATATATATAATATAATATAATATAATATATATAATATAATATAATATAATATAATATAATATGTATAATATAATGGAATATAATATGTATAATATAATATAATATAATATAATATAATATATATAATATAATATATATAATAGAATAGAATAGAATAGAATAGAATAAAATAATCAGAATAGTTAACGAACTTAGCAAATTCCTTGACTTTTTTAATATCAACCACTACTCTTTTAAAATTTCATATAAATTCGCAATTAGAGTACCTCACACTGATTAGTATGCATTTAGTTTATCGTTTCGAAATTTGTAAACGAGCTTGTAATAGCTCGTGAATAAATAAATAATAGAGCTAATAATAATAGTAATATATCGCTCATTCGCAGCATCAGTGATTACGTAACTGAAGAACATTGAAGATTTAAATTTTTGTAATCATTATAATTTTGTAAGGCTATCGTATTGAAATGACAAATTGGTGCAATATGATAATAACTTCGTTGCAATCTTGAAGATTCCTTTCTTGAATTCAGTTACATCGTTTTTTTTTTCTTTGAAAAAGTTTCATTATTCTGCATGACAGAATTTCCAACGCATAAATTGAAACTTAAATTAATAAATATTAATAACAACTCCGTCATGTTCGTTTGAAAACTTGGGGATGTTTTAGAAAATTAAGAACACGATTGAAACCAAAATGAACAAAGGTCTAATTTCAATCGTCTATAAATTATAAATAGATTCTATAATGATCGATGAGACAAGCTTAATAAGTGCCTTGCAAAGTTCTATAAACTGTTTAATTTATTTATACTAAATGCTTTTGCACGTCGTTTGTAAAATAAATCGAGAAACGCGTCGTTCTCTATAAATTACTTACAATTAGTGCTCAAAGGGTTAAGCATAGTATTTTAACCCTTTCAGTGCTATGTGAAAGTTTTTATGTTACAAACGCCACACGAATAAAGATGATTAATGTTTGAAATAAACACATAGTTAAGAAAAGTATAAATATTCTATTTAATGCTGCATAAATAAATACACATAATAGAATCTTCAATTAGCACTTTATATAAAAATACTACTTTTAACCCTGCTGTGATCTTCAAGATCTTATTAAATACAATCGTACTCTTCTCTCTTTAACAATGTCTTATAATTGTAAAAAATAAGAACTTGAATCGAGAAATTCAACCTTAACACCAACGCAAATTATGGACCAATTACAATAAATCACGCTGCACACATCAATGAACATTAACTTTAATTCAAATTGTAACTTCAGTTCGCAAGGTTAAAGATTTCCAAATACAAATTCTTTACAACATTCAACATTTCGCACTTTACGCAGTGTCTAATAGTGAACAGTTAGCGTTGCAGTGAATAATTGTTAAAAAATTCGTAAGTCAAGCGGTTAAATCTGCCAACATTGATCGCAACCTTTTTACGTTAGTCTCAAAACTGCCAACTATTTCAAAATAAATAGAAATAATAGCTCTTGGGTAAACAAATGACCCGAGAATCGCAACAGAGTTCGGAATATTTCCATAATCAAAGGGTTCAGCAAAAACCGAATCCCCTTATGTTCACCCCTGGCCAGAAAAAAAAAGGGAAAAAAAATTAGCAACCGAGTTCTTGTAAATCCTGCGTAGCTTTGGAATGGTATTTTCGGGCTTTTTCTCGCACGCAGATACTACACAGTGGCGAAATGTAAATGCGTGCAGGCGGAGCCACTTCGACGTCGCGTCATTCATCTTGTTTTTGAACGCGTTAGTCACGCGTTGTAAACGCTCCCTCCGCAACTGTTCGATTTATTAAATCAGGATTATCTAAGCCCATTACTTTGTCCTGTAAAGCTAGATACAAAACCGCATTTATAACTGCGCAAAGCCCTTACACTGTCGGGGTGAAGTGTCTCTCTCCCCCTCTCTCTCTCTCTCTCTTTTCCACCCCCTGATTTTCTCTCTTCTTCATCCCTCTCGCTATCTCCGTCTCTGTTTCACCCTCAACGCGTTTCTCCCTTCCTCGTTTCGTGTACCAATTGTAACAGATAATACCGGCCAGTATCTGATCTCGTTGATATTGGCGGATAATTTACTATGCGAAAGATTACAGGCGTGACTCACATCTTGATACGCGAATTCGAAGCCGTAGAATTTGCATGGACACGCGGCGCTTTCGCCTCGCGATTTACTACGGTAGATGTACCAATTACTGCCACGCTTAAGGTTCTCCCTTTAAGTAACTTTATTCAACTATTTTAGAACGTCGTTAACGTAAAATTCGTTCCAGTTTGCAGCACAATATTGTTCAAACGCTCTCCTATTTATGAACATTTCTTTTATACGTTAAATATAATATGTTCGTTACTGCGTAATTGAAAATGTAGAACAATGTCCATTGTCCTTCGCACTGTCACTTGAAAGCGTTTCATTTAAATGGGAACACGTTTTACTTGTATTGACACGTCGGTTTGTGTAACAGATATAAGATATATAGTAAACGTATCGCTTTACTGAATTAGGACACGTTCCATACTTTATAATTATATTGGTCACGTTTCAATGTTCAACAGCACGTTTACTTCCCAATATTTATTTATAAATATTGAGTGTAAATAAATATACAATGTCCAAGTGTTGTTACGTAAACCAAAGTCCATATTTTGCGTGAACATTTCTTTACTTACGATTCTTTGGACATTACTTTGATATTAGATAAACGAATTCAATTGACAGTTATAGGAACAATGACAGTACGTGAGTCATTTACTCTATTACCGAGAACATGCTCTGGATTGTTGCGAACGCTGATCAAGTTTGATTCTTGGAGACTTGTAGGTAATTTTGGGGGCGTTACTTGTATTGTTATTAACACCACTTGGCATACAATAACCACGTGATATGTAATGTAAATAAATAATATAAAATATAACAGTGACGTAAATTATGGTATTGATTCGATAAAAGCAACAAAGTTAAACTTTAACTTGATCTTTGGTTTCAGTTCGTAACACTGAGAATCACTAATTAATAATTACATGTAACATTTTAATGCTTTGCGTATAATATAATAATGTATAAAGCTAATTAATAACTTACGCGATATGCATTGACAATAAAAAAAATGGTATGGAAATATTGGTATTAATTTTTAAAGTTTGGGATATTTTTATTTATTATTTCAGAATTATTTCCTTCTTCTTCAACTTATTTTCGTTGAACTATTGTACCTAATATTGAAATTAATTTATTATGACCTCCTAAAAATATTGATTATTTTAATCCATATGATATTCCTTTATTAAATTCAATTATTTCAATTTCATCAGGGATTAATGTGACTTGAAATCATTCTCGTATACTAAATTATAGATATAGAATATTTTATTTCAGATTATTATTAACTATATAGGTAGAAAAATAATAAGTATAGCGATGTGGATAGGTTCTTTTAACGAATAGTACGACATTTTGATTGCTGAAAGCTCGTCGAACTAAATGTTCTAATGTTAATGTTCAATTTGAGGGCAATGTAAAGTGCAGAGAGATTTTAATGGCTTATTATCGGTTACTTGCGTCACGTTTTGGCCCCATTACGGTCTATTAAATTAGAGGTAATTCCTGGTTAAACAGTGCGCCGCCATAATGTTAGCCGAAAATCAATTCTTACGGCGCGGTGGAATTTCCGCTACCGTTTAAGGACTATTTATCAACAGTCGAAATTACCAAAAAAACGGAAACCACTTTCTCGTCAACTTTCTAGCATTGCAAACGATATTCACGAAATTTCCAATAAATTCTTCGCCTCGATTCGTATATCCTTTCGCCATTTTACTTCAAACGTGGAAGTAATCTTCAATGCTCGCTTCGCGTACAGTACCGTGAGTTTTCGAGCGACTTCAAAAGTTCACAGACAGTTCTACTATTTCAAAGGTTTGAAATTTGAAAGCTTGTTGGAAATTCAACCTGTTAGAAATCGAAAACCTACGAAATTTGAAGACTTGGAAATTTGAAAACTTAGAAACTCGAATACGAGGAAATCCGAAAGATTGGAGATTCGAACGCTTGGAAACGAATACGATTAAAAATTCGGACGATTAAAGATCCAAAAAGACTTGGAAATTTGAACGTTTGAAAATGAAAAACATTCGAAATTCAAAACCTTAGGAATTCGAATGGTTTCAAATTCGTAGATTTGGAAATCCAAAACCATCCAAATTCCTAATAAATTAAACTTGCGCTCAATTAACAACAAAGAAAGGTATTAACCGGCTGTTAACCGTTTTAAAAAGAAGCAATCGATGCTAATAGTAACCGTGAGCTGTCCTGTAAATACAAAAAGATGTAACGCTCGAAAAGAAGGTACACCGTGTAACGAATAATAAAATTCGAGAAGCTGTTGCGGAACTATAAACCATAAACTAGAGCCCTTCGAGCAATACGACGATGAAGCAAACGCGAAATGAAAGTCGAGTTTCGAGATAGGATTTTGAATCGAAGTTGGCAGCGGCGGAAGCGTTCGGTGTCTTCGCGAACTCGTAATAAAAATTTATCCATCGCTATCCCGATTCCCGCTTATCTTTTTTATTGTGCTCCCTTCGCTTTTATCGACGGTGATAAAATGTTCGATCGATGACCCGATCAACATATCGCGACTCGAAATCGTGCGGTTATTAAGTCGGGATGCCTTGAAATTTTCCTTATCGCCCCGAGGGAAATTGATAGCGACATTTTTATGCCGTTCGGATCGCCCGGTTTTCAATCTACAATGACCGAAAGGAGCGGAAACGCCGCGGAAACCTGATTTTTACATCCTCGAAACTCAATAACGGAACTTCGCCACGCCGCGAAACCCTCGAAACTCGAGGCGTTTCATTTTCTTTAAGAAAGGGAAGTAAAAGTTAAGAGAAAGGTAAAGATGAGAAAAATAAAAATCATTAGCTTCACAGGAAGTTTTCGTATTTGTACTTCTTCGATTTCTAGTGATACGATGAACAAGTATACGACAACCTAGGAACATTATTGTTTTATGAACTTTGCGGGAATTTCGAATAAATTTAGTATAATAAATTGATTTACAGGGAAACGATGAACAAATATACGACAGTTTAGGAACATTATAGTTTGTATGGAGTTTGTGGAAATTTTGAATAAATTAAGTACAGTAGAACTTCTCATATCCTGTTGAAGTAAAACAGCTCTTCTTTAGAAGAAAACTCCCTATTCAAAAATATTAGAGTGTCGCTTCTACAGGCGTGATAAAGTAATCGGGAAAAACCCAAGACTTCGGAGTCGCGGCGTCTCGCCTTGTCGAAGGTCAAGCGTACCTGAAAAGGTTGACCATTGTTTGTAAAACTGTAAGTGTCGAAGGCTGCCGTTTTCTCGATTACTTTATTACGCCTGTAAAAGCGACACTCTAATATTTTTGAATAGGGAGTTTTTTCTAAAGAAGAGCTGTTTTACTTTAACATAACCCTTAACATATCCAAACCTGAATTATCCGAATAATCTACTATTCGAACATTATATTATCCGAATATTTCGCTATGCGAACAAAGAATCTTCTACCAAAAGGCGAACCAAATCGACAACTAGTGTAAGACACAAAAAACAATGCAATTCCATTTTGTTACTCGCGTTGAAATATTGACGCAATTTAACAGCCAAAGAATTATGGGATCTATAAATGCCTAAACAAACTGTTAATTTTCCGTATCGTTACATAACTCCTTGGGTTATAATAATTAGTCACGCTTGGACAAAATTATGAGACGCTATCTTTGGTAATTAACAAAATATACGAAAGTAATGAAAATTATTGCGATTTTTAATACGAGATTTGGATTTACTGAATAAATACAGTGCACTGAAAAGACTGCTCGACTGGATTTAGACTAATAACGACTAATAATAGACGATAATAGACTAATAACTACAACGACTGGATTTATACTAACTGTTACAACGTGTTCCTGTTTTAAAATTAACAATAAGAGTGACTGCACGAGTGCAAGTGTATATATACGTATTTATCGTGTACTGTGACTATGGTATTACTAATTACGTACTAAGGATGGCGTCGTTGTTTCTTTCCAACAGAAAGTATCACCTTTTCCAAATGTTAATAACAAGTAGATCCCTCTTTATTTTGTACCACTTGGATCATTCGATTTGGTAAGCTTTTGTACGATTCTTTTCATATAAGTTTGGTGCGAGTCTAACTTAGTACACAATTTATGACGTTTCCTATAAACGAGTGGTCTATCTTATAGTTAGTAATTGATATTACTTACACTTACCCTATATACCGTAATCACCGAGACAGCCTGTACAACCCCTTGCCATATAACGAGTTACACTGCAGGCTAATTATAATAAAAGCACGCTGTATTTTTTAATCAACTTTAGCTCGCTTTATTTCAAGTTGAAAGGAGTACTAAGTAACAAATTGCGTATAATATTTCACCCTTTCGCATTCGATATGTCGTTAAAGTAGAAAATAGCCAACGTATCGGTGAACAATCTTAAAATAAATACGTAAGGCAAAGGATTAACACTAGATTTAGACGCATTTTAGATTTCATACCTAAAATTATAGAGACGATAAATATTACTTTTCAGTACTTTATGTTAACTTTAATTAATACAATGGTATGAATATGATATTCTACGCGATTCTCTTCATCCTCACGCTTCTACGTTCGAATATTTACATGCAGTATACGTATTTTTCCAGAAGCCTGTCAAATTATCCGCGTAACGTCTGCAAACCTAGTATTAAACGGGAATATATCTTCCACTAGACAAAACTTTCGTAGCATCCCAACAGCCGACCTCCGAAATCTCCATTCCTCAAAGCTAACCATCGAAACCCGTGCAAGGGTATCGAGAACGCAGAAACGCGGAAGAACAATAGGAAGGGGGGGGGGGGGGGATACAGTGTTAGCCGTGTGCTTTAAAGAGAGGAATTGACGAGTTTTACGCGTGGAAGCGTTACGCTTGGAGCAGTCAATCTCACCCAGATTGTCTGGCTTCCTTTCTCTCCGTTATCTTAATTCCTCGAGTGTTTTAATTTTCATCCGAACAGCTATTAACTTTTACGGCTGGCCGTTTACTTTTTAATTCGTTTACCGCCTCTCATGCCTGCCTGTGCATGCCGACGCCGACGCCGACGCCGACGCCGACATCGCCGCCGGCGCCCGCTTATATCTTTAATTTAAGCTCTCGACTTGGCGGCCATTGAACAAGCCTGCGGATTGGCGAGAAAAGAGGGGCGCCATGGGGGTGGAGTTTAGTTGGGGTCACGCGGCGCTCGCCGCTATGGATAGAGGGTGGTTTGTGGGTGCAATCGCTACGCTCGAGTCCCGCGCTCCCCTGACGCCCGTTACGTTAATTAAATACATTGTTGTGGGGACACGGGCTCCTGCTGCGTATTTCGAGCTTTATAGATGTACGGGACCACCTTAAGTCGCCCTTCTTTTCCAGCCAGGTGGATCCGTTAACAGGATCAAATGATAGAGGGCACGTAGCGAGGCGAAAAGAATTCGACGTGTTTGCGATTGCTCAGAGAAAGAGACATAGGTGGATCTTTAGTGTTATCGGGTTTGGTAAAAGAATCGAGAGACGAGGTGGGTGAATTGATTTGGCAGTGGTGGTATTTAGTTGGCGTAGTACTTGTTTAAGGTGATGGAAGTCGGAGATGCTCGGTTATTTTATTTTAGAGCCCTGTATGAGATTTGTTATTAGGGTATTCTTACGGAATTGGAAGCTTTGAGAATTAAAGCCATTGAGAATTGGAAGCTTTGAAAATTCAAGGTTTTTAGAATTGGAAGCTGAGAACTGAACGCTTTTAGAATTGGTAGCTGAGAAATCAACGCTTTAGGAATTAAAAGCTTTTAGAATTGGAAGCTAAGAATTCAACGCTTTGGAGATTCAAAGTTATGAAAATTGGAAGCTTTGAAGATTAAAGTCATTGAGAATTGGGAGGTTTGAGAATTCAAGATTCTTAGAATTGAAAGCTGAGAACTCTACGCTTTTAGAATTGGAAGCTGAGAATTCAACGCTTTGGAAATTCAACGCTTTTAGAATTGGAAGCTGAGAATTCAACGCTTTGGAGATTCAAAGTTATAAAAATTGGAAACTTTGAGAATTAAAGTCATTGAGATTTGGGAGCTTTGAGAATTCAAGATTCTTAGAATTGAAAGCTGAGAACTCAACGCTTTGGAAATTCAACGCTTTTAGAATTGGAAGCTAAGAATTCAACGCTTTTAAAATTGGAAGCTGAGAAATCAACGCTTTAGGAATTAAAAGCTTTTAGACTTGGAAGCTGAGAATTCAACGCTTTGAAGATTCAAAGTTATGAAAATTGGAAGCTTTGAAAATTAAAGTCATTGAGAATTGGGAGGTTTGAGAATTCAAGATTCTTAGAATTGAAAGCTGAGAACTCTACGCTTTTAGAATTGGAAGCTAAGAATTCAACGCTTTTAGAATTGGAAGCTGAGAAATCAACGCTTTAGGAATTAAAAGCTTTTAGACTTGGAAGCTGAGAATTCAACGCTTTGGAGATTCAAAACTATAAAAATTGAAAGCCTTGAGAATTAAAGTCATTAAGAATTGGGAGCTTTGAGAATTGAACGTTCTTAGAATTGAAAGCTGAGAACTCAACGCTTTTAGAATTGGAAGCTAAGAACTCAACGCTTTAGGAATTAAAAGCTTTTAGAATTGGAAGCTGAGAATTCAACGCTTTGGAGATTCAAACTTATAAAAATTGAAAGCTTTGAAAATTAAAGTCATTGAGAATTGTGGAAGCTTCTAAAATTCAAAGGTTTTGGAATCAAAGATTTTAATGAATTTAAAGCTTTCAGAATTGGAGACTGAAAATTCAACGTTTCGAAAATTTAACACTTTGGGAATTCAACCCTTTAAGAACTAAACGTTTGGAGAACTTATAAATTTTAGAGAGACAGTGAAAATTAGGCGATTGAAGAATTCTAATATTGTAAAATTCGAAGCTCTGAAAATTTGAAACTTTGGAAATGCGAAGCCTTAAGAATTCCTTCATATGGTCCTGATTGGCTACAACCGCAAAAGATGCATTTTTGTAAAATATTGGAACAAAGTCGTCTTAAGTATAATCCCTTCACGTGCTATAAAGCACATTAAAATTTGATTTCAGTACGATAAATGTTTATTTAATAGAGTAGTTCATTTATGATTGCAGGTGTGGTTCCAAAACAGGCGGACAAAATGGCGGAAAAAGCACGCGGCCGAGATGGCGACAGCGAAAAGACGGCAAGAAGAGGTAGAAGGCGTCGTCGCGGAGGGTGAGGACGGTTGCAGCGACGCAGAAACTGAAGGAAATAGCGAAACCGCTGCCAAGAGGCTCAGAAGGGAGCTCGAGCAACAATACAGGCATTAAAATGTGTAAAAATAACGTCTATTCGACGGAGTAAAACGACGCGAAAAGACTAGAGATTCAGTAGGTATAAAAAGATTCGTATGAAGTGAAAACAGTGGGTGATAAGGATTTTAAAAGATGAAATCATTTCATCGTATTTCTGTGCTTCGTGAGCTGCATTGCCACCGTGTTGTTTCATAGATTTGCCAACGAGAAATTTAAACGTTTATCGAACGAATTCTTCGACTATGTTTTTTTTTTTACACATTTCATTCTTTTCGGTTAATTGGTTCAACGAAAATATTGGCTACGAAAAGTTGCAAAAACGCGTATATATATATATTTTCTATTTTCATTGCTGCAGAAAATTGACACGATACTTGTATAAAATTGCTGTAACAGACGTCCAATTAACCCAGCAGTAAAAAGAATCATTGAATGTTGGATCATTCGTGCAACGCCGCTAAGACTGATAAGTAAAGAAGAGGGATTAGGATTGCTAACATAATTTTTGTCCGATAGAAGAATATTCAAAGGCTAACTTATAATATTGCGCCGTTAAAACGTGTTAACTTGTGACTCGAAGAGAATGTATACGACTTTCCAAAATATAACTTTACCGCGTCGTCGATATTATTGTAACTAGACTGCGAATTTTTATGCGAAGTATTTGTAGGAAAATTAAAATTTTCAAAACGCTACGTTTCGCAACACATGCACGGAGGAAAAATGTGCAAAATATCCAAAGCGAAGAACACGTTGTAAAATCTAGAAGAAGAACCATTCTTTTAAACACGTTTGTAAACATAGGAAATTGCATAGAAATCCGCAACTTAATTCTCATGATTATTAATAAACTTCGAACCTTTATGCAAATTCTTATTTTTATTAACAAGAATTTAATGGAACGTGAGTGGAAGATTGTTTGAACCTTAAAATGCAATAACTTGTGCTTCGCTCTAATTATTTTGCGTATTATGCGCATTTTTTTGAGAATTTTTGCACATTTCAATTTCCCACAAACGCATAATTATCGTAAGTATAATTATTAAAGAACCAAAGATCAATGTATATTAATCAGGAATATTTGATTCCGAATCGATTTTTTTCGAGTGATTTTCCACGTTTTTAAATCTATTTTTGCATATCCGTTTTTGGTACGAATCGATTTTTTTAAATTACGAATCGATCTGCGATTCATCGAATGTCTTGAATTTGTTCGATCATTAATTAAGTGCAACCAACCATATGTTTTTAACTTACAATACTGAATATTTCCATTAATCTAATCTTAAGACAAAAGACGGAAATGATTCGAAGTTTTAAGCAAGGAATTATTTTTTAGAATCAATTTTTCAAGAAATCGATTGTTTAGAGTCCGATTATTATTTAACGCATCGATTCTAGCTGTTTCGATTTAAGATCGATTTACTAATCGATTATTTTTGCAAAAATCAATTATACATAATATTAACTAGAGTAAACAAATAAATAGAGTTTGAAGAATTAATTTCTTACACGTCAACCGAACGAAATTCGAGCAAAAATTCGACTGCAACTGTTCGTACAAATTTCCCCATTTCCTCCTCATAAAAATATAAATTCGCATAAACGTCCGCGGTTCAATTATTAAACTGTAGCTTCGCGATTGATAGGAGTATCAATTATATGCAAGATAATGAGTTTTAGCGGCACAATGGCGAGATTACTATTTTCACAGAACAATTTAACCGAGTTCTCTTCCGTTTAAGGACACGATACACACGAATCGATTGACGACTTTTTTGATTTAAGAAAAAAAAAATTGTGCTCTGGCGAGTTTTTAATGTTTATAGAGATCTATCGTCGTTTGTATATATTTGTATTAAGGTACTCGCATAACGCATAACGAAAGGGCGATCGTGCAGTCTGTCTGGACGTACGTTAAAAGGATTACACGGAAAATGATTATATTATAACTGAAAGGCACGGTAATTATACGTACGCAATTATTTGCAGGATCTTGGTGCCGCAAAGAAATTTTATAAAAGCAATTCTTTTTCCGAAGCAATTTTAAGGCAAGGGGGAAAATAAATTTCTTCGCGATCATGCGTAATTGACAAATCGATTGTACATTTGAAGGTGAAATCGTTAGGCAATTATTAGACTACGGATTTTGATGCATTTATGGGAAACTTAATTACGGTAATATGCAAAATTGTAGAAAGTATCCCAAAGTAAGGTACGCATTATTGTATTTGGATGAGAACGTTAATTTCTGTTTAGATTCCATTTTACTGGTGATTTAAGAAGCACGAGTTCGCGTGAAAATCCACGGTCTAGTAATTATTATTAATTTAATTAGTCGGGAATATTAATGATATACCTGGTCTGTGAATCTAGTCATTTGTATGTTGAAAAGGCGAGTAATACCAGAATAATCGAGTTACAAGATTTGTCAGAAAAGCTCAGAATTTAAGAATTTGAAATTGTTGAGATTTTGCAAACAGAGAATCCAAGTTTTGAAAATTCAGGGATTCAGAAACGCGAAATTTTAGGGAATTCATGGTTCTGAAAATTGCAAGGTTTAAGAAATCAAAGCCTTGGGAATTCAAAGAACTTTAAGAATTCGAAGATTTAGGAACTCAAAGTTTTGAAAGTTTAACGTGACGAAAATTGTAAAGTTTTAGAAATCAAGGGCTTTAAAATTTTCAAGATTTGAAACTTCAATGCTTTGAGAATTCAGAGTTTTAGATATCATTCGAAGGTTTGAGAAATCAACGACGTAGAAATTTGAAGGCTTGAGAATGGAAAGCCTTGAACATTCGAAGATTTGAGAATCGAAAACTTGAAGAATTCGGAAATATAGGAATTCGAAGTTTTGGGAAATCAACGCCTTAAAAATTTGAGGTCTTGAAAATTCGAAGATTTGAGAACCCAAAGCTTGGAGAATTCGAAGTTTCGAAAAGTCGAAGCCCTGAAAAATGTCAAGTTTAAATATTCGAATATTTATGAATTCGAAGACTTGACAATTAGAAACGCCAAAAAGTTGAAGCATCTTCAGTAAAATTCAAATTCTGATAAAAGCTATTCAAGTCACTATTAAACATCTTGCCTTAAAATTTGCGAATAATTGAATAGAAGAAAAGAGTGATTGCACTGCGTCGATGAATCCTGCAAGTAATCAACTATAATAATTATAAAAAAAAGAAAAAAAAAATGCCGGTATGCTCGTATTCAGCTAAAACAGCACGTGTATAGTAAATGTATGCTGAATATCAGACAAAACCAATTACACCCCTCTATGAGTATAAATATATAAATAAAGAAAATATTCGAGTAAATTAAACGCGAATACGAAACGAAAGGCGAACGCGAAGCATAAGGATAAATGAATCGAAGGATTCCACTATTAAGAAAACAAAAAAAAACAAAAAATTATCTATTTACGTCCCAGTGAATTATGCCAATGAACAAATAAGCGGATCGAAATGGATTTTGTATATTCTGTAGATACGATAAACGTGAATGTGATATTTAACGTATTTAATAAGAATCTGACGTATAGATATACACAGACTATTCTGGGGCAAGTCGCTGAAATTTACAACTATATTTTCATCGTTTTATAAATTCGAAAAGATTCTACTATTGCTTGAAACATAAACATAAACATTTTTTTCGTTCTTCACTAGAGAAGTTACTTTTAATAATAAGTCGTACCAAAGAAAAGAAATGAATGATTCAGCTATTGTCAGGTGAATATAATAATAATTAGAAAATTTGTAGTTTCATCCTTTTTTATTTATTCTCTCCCACAAAAAGAAAGAAACATTAAGAAATATTTCTACAGATTATTTCCAATTTGGTCTATAATATAAAACACTGAAAACTAGTTAATACAAGTAAAAAATGTCGCTTATGGCTTTATTCCTAGTTTATAAAAAAATATAATATCGCCTAAAACTCATTTAATTTCCACGTTGAAGTTAAAAAATTCATCCAATTGTAAAATTCACAAAATATGCCATTTAAAAATTTCTAGTTTCTCCCTTTTCATTTATTCTCCCGTGAAAAATAAAAAACCTTAAGAAATCCTTCTACAGTTTCATTCCCAGTTTATAAAAAAATATTATATCGCCTAAAAGCAATTTAATTGCCACGTTGAAGTTCAAATATTTATCCGTTTGCAAAACGAACAGAATATGACATTAAAAATACATAGTTTCACCCTGTTTATTTATTCTCCCTCCGAAAAATAAAAAATAGTACAAAATTCTGTTACAACCTTATTTCTAATTTGACAGAAATATGAAATATCGAAAACTATTTAATGAAAATAAAACTATCCTCTACAGATTTATTCCTTGCTTATAAAACGATCTAATAGTGCTTAAAAGCTTTTTAATTTCCAAGTCGAAGTCCAAAATCCATCCATTTACAAAATGAGCAAAATATGCCATTAAAAAATTTCTAGTTTCACCCTTTTTATTTATTCTTCCCTCAAAAATGAAATAAACTATAAGAAATCCTTCTACAATTGTATTTCTAATTTGTCGAAACGTATAACTCCATTCCTAGTTTATAAAAAAACTATAATATAGCCTAAAATCCATATTTAGTTTCCACGTTGAATTTAACAAATTAATCCATTCGCAAAATGAACAAAATATGCCATTAAAAAATTCCTAGTTTCGCCCATTTTATTTATTCTTCCCTCACAAATGAAATAAACTATAAGAAATCCTTCTACAATTGTATTTCTAATTTGTCGAAACGTATAACTCCATTCCTAGTTTATAAAAAACCTATAGTATAGCCTAAAATCCATATTTAGTTTCCACGTTGAATTTAACAAATTAATCCATTCGCAAAATGAACAAAATATGCCATTAAAAAATTCCTAGTTTCACCCATTTTATTTATTCTTCCCTCAAAAATGAAATAAACTATAAGAAATCCTTCTACAATTGTATTTCTAATTTGTCGAAACGTATAACTCTATTCCTAGTTTATAAAAACCCTATAATATTGCCTAAAATCCATATTTAGTTTCCACGTTGAATTTAACAAATTTATCCATTCGCAAAATGAACAAAATATGCCATTAAAAAATTCCTAGTTTCACTCATTTTATTTATTCTTCCCTCAAAAATGAAATAAACTATAAGAAATCCTTCTACAATTGTATTTCTAATTTGTCGAAACGTATAACTCTATTCCTAGTTTATAAAAAACCTATAATATAGCCTAAAATCCATATTTAGTTTCCACGTTGATTTTAACAAATTTATCCACTCGCAAAATGAACAAAATATGCCATTAAAAAATATCTAATTTCACCCTTATTTTTAATTTGTCGAAAAGATGAAACTCTATCTATAGCTCTATTCCTAGTTTATAAGGAACCACAATGTTGCGTAAAAGCCAATTTACTTAAAAAAAATTCATCCAACTGTGAAACGAACAAAATATGCGCCATTCAGTAATTGCTCCGCTTGCCCCAAAATCGTCCAAAGAGTAGGTATTCCCCATTAAACTCGAAGAAGGCGAGCAAAACTAGGAACGTAGTCGTACACAGCGTATAAATATGTATAATCGCCGGAAGCGAGCGGCTAAGAGATGGCGTAACCAACGAAGGACCGGAAGTCGCGTTCAGATGATCCGAGAAACCCGACTTTGACGCACGCGTTTCTCGCGACTACCACTTTTAATATGTATCAATATCCGGCGCGGTCGGGTTCGGTTGTTTTACCAATTGGAATAATTGTATGGTCGGCTGATGAGAGTTTCCAAATGGAATTAATACGAAGATTATGGTCGAAGGACGGGTATATTAATACCAGTTAACTCGAGCATTCAACGTGTTACTGTACAGTATTTAGATAAATTGCTAAGCGAACGAGGTAGAGACAATCTGTATAAAGTATTGTATAAATTATACATACGTGTTATCTATCGCTTGTGTATTATATCTCCAATTTAATAAATGGAACACGTATTATGGTAATTATAAAAACACGATTGCGTGACTTTTTCCATACACCTTTTTACCTACGTTTCAATCCCCGCTTTGCCGTAGCGAAGAATCATATTGGATTATCCCAATAACTACTATGCAATTTATTGCAACATTGTATTAGGTTGTTTTCTTATCGTTTATAGAATTATTTATTTGTAAATTCATAGATAAGTTTAATCGGGTTTCTTCGTATTATTTTGATCGATGAACTTTCTTTAATCTTTCTCTGATCGCTCTTGGAATTTGTAAAATACCATAAGAAAATGGCACGAATTTATGTTACAACCCATTAACAGAAAATACTATTTTTAAAAATAGTGGCTAAATTAAAAAGAAAAAATATCATTTCTTAATTCTCCTATTTTTTTTCGAGCCTTTAGATCATTTTACCCAATCGTAGGTATTTTTAAGTTAACTCTATTATAGTCATTTCATCATCTTCGACTCAATTTTGCCTTCCCTACTTTTAAAAGTTCAATTTTAAGACGGCTATAAAGAAATCGCTATATTAACTCTTACACCACGTTACTTACAACGAACGTTACAATAAATTCATCAGGATTAATTATAATTAGACTGCGGCTTTCATATATTTACGAAGAATTTCCAAAAAAATTGCAGAAAAACAATAATAGAAGGAGATATCAAAAATATCCAAAGTTATGATATTTAGAGTATGAAAGAGTCATTCATTTAATTGTGTTTGCAACAATATGAATTTGCGCAAAGATTCGCAGTCCAATTATAATTATTATAGAACATATGTACGTTTAATAAACAAAATAGTAGAATTAAAGATAAAAGAAGAAACACGATGCGATTGTTGCAATATTAAGTACTAATCAGGGTCAAGTATTAATTTTCTAAACCAACTGTCGTCAATAAATAGAACACTACATAGAAACAGAAATGTAGGTTTAATCGAGAAAAAAAATACGCTACACACTTTAATATCTTGACGTTTTATCGGGCAATTCGTTCGTTGTTAAATAATGTTTCGCGAAGATCGATCGGGAGACGAGTAGATAAATTGAAGATGAATATCGCAAAGGCCATCAGGAGCCTTGATAACGACATGCAAGGGGTCGTAATGAACGATGTACCGGTGCGTTGCATAGAACGTCATCAATCATAAAGGAAGACACTTGAATGACGTAATTTTTAACGCATCGAACGTCAATTAAGACGAATTTTCTAACATTTCTAAACCATTAACCATCAATTCGCGATTTTATTACAATTATCCCTAATATTCTACGCACCTAATTAATATCACATCAAATTTGTCTTCTTCTTTAACCGTTTCGCTGTAAATCAATAAAAGCAATCATTTGTTAACTTTTAACGGTTGCAATATTTTGACATAAGTATCACATCTATCATAATTATCTTCGCTTACACGATGAAAAATGTTGGCATAATCGATTATCGCTTAACCTTCTATAACCCGAACTTTATTTCCTTCTGCAATGAAAGAAATTATAATTAAGTCGAAATTTGCATTTTAATCTGCAAAGCAGGATTTAGTAATTATTGGATAGACTGTTGACTATTTAACAGATAACTATTAATTATAGAATTAACTATTAATAAATACTATTAACTAAGACTATTTGGTATTATAATACAATGATAAAAAAAAGTAAAATACAGTAGTACAGTGATAGGCAAATACGATAAAATTCGACAAATTTAAATATACGATTATTTAACTTTTAAATTACATGAGTTTATAAAATTTTATTTACTTGCAAGGAAAACGTATAATCCGGTAAAGTTTCTTTATTGTCTATCTGCAAACTAGAAAATAGTAGTTGTTATAAGTGAATTACTTATTGGTGAATTATTTAATAGTATACCAACATAATAATTCAAAGTAAAATACCTGAAAAAAAAAGTAGCTTTATGGTAAAGTAAGGCAATACGGAGGATTATTGTTTTTCTAAAGTAAATACAAGGAAATTTGACCAAAGCGATATATTAGTTTTGGATTGACTTCACGACGATTGGTTAACAGTCGCAAAACTATAGACCGCGTAATTTTTCTTTAAATGACAGCGAAAGAATTAGTGGGATAAAGGATTTATATTATTATTATTATTTGTAATCATTATCATTATTACGTGTAAATCCCGAGATGTACAAAACGTCTTTATAACAAATCAGTTCCGGTAAGTGCAGCATTTCATTCTTCACTATATTCCGAGTATTTTCGAGTTTGTTATTTCACTTATTTACCTAACATTTCTGTCGTGTACTTAATTCAAAGTCTTTGAACTTTGATTCAAAGTCTATCGTAACAAATACAAAATTGGTACCATAATTAAAGTTAGCATCTTAATCAACAAGATTCGTGATCTCCTTGAGTTGATTGAAGAAAATAAAATTGCCGATCAAATAGTGTAATTTAATGGTACAGATATGGAACAGCTTCTATTGATACGAAAATAGGATAAAAATAAATATTAAGATGTTTCGTATTATCAATTATGATCCTAATTTTATTTTAGATGTGTACTTTTAGTACTATAGAGTACTATAATGTACTATAGAGAAACGATACGTATACATTTGAGAAATTATTATCCAATTTTTGAGAACGTATACATTCGCCCTTCGTAACGAAAGGGTTAACGATTGGATAATTATACTTAATTCCTCGCCATACGATTATTTTATTACTTACGTATGCTAGCGTTAGTTGATCATTGCTTTTCTATCATGTCAAGTACGAACCGTATGAATATTGTAGGCAATTTTTATTTAACCCTTTGACTGCGAAATTCTTTAGATCTGAAGGTTTTTTACAAACGACATACGAATCGCGATAGCTATGAGGAATTAATAAAATCTTGTTTAATTTCGTAGCTATAGCAGTTACAGGAACATGTTAAGTAAAATGAAGTACCAGTAATCGACACTTTCTATGATTTCAATTATTAATAACTTAAATTGTTGTTATGACAGATACTGTATAAAATGTAACCGATTGTAGTTTATAAAGAAGATCATAAATGACGTTAACCCCTTGCCCTACAATTATTTAATTACTTATGTATCCTAAAATTAGCTAATCAGTGAGTTCATATTATATCAAGTGCAAATTATGTCAATATTCTAGGTGTAATTATGTCAGGATATTAAACATTTATTTAATAACGTCGAATCTTACAACACAAAGCAAAAATTAGGAATCAAGTTAATTTTTATCCTTAATATTATTTGCTTTAGTTGAGTCTGTGTTACAACTCATAGCACGAGTGTGATTCGTTATTGCATAGAAAAGTGTTAACTTTAAGCGAGGACCTTAATTTACCTTAATTTAATCAAAATCATAAAAAGTATCGATGACTGGTTTACTATCAATTACTAGGTACTTTACTATATATGTGTTCATTTTAAACGCTAATAATTCCTACATTTGATTGCTTCATTTCTACAACTGAAGTATAAACCGATTCGCTAGACGCATACATATATTTATCCCCAAACTCAAAATGGTTAACAAGCCCCAATCCTCTAAAACAAAGCTAAGATTAGAGTTTACTTTCGATAGTACTCGTTTTCCTTGAATCTACGCGGTAGATCACAAAACGAGCGTGATACGTTATTGTAAGACAAGGGGTTAAAAGAAGAAGTACTTACATATACACCTGCTAATCTTAAGCATCGAAAAGAAGGACGTTTTATACGCACCGATCTAAATAACATGTAGTACAACCGAACGCGGTAATGAGACCGGAGAGAAGGCATTGGAACAAATTTCGTAACCGGTATCGATTTCGAATACGAATAGCCGGGTGATTAATGTTACGAGAGTTTTCGTGAGTCATAAAGTTAACGTTTCACAGCGAGAAAGAGAGATCCTTACACCTCTTTCCAGCCCCTGCCCCTCCCTTGGAGGAAGGGCAGGGAAGGGAAGGGAAAAGGAGAGCATTGGCAGTGTGAATTTATCGCGGTGTTAAGCCGTTAATATTTGCACTTGCCGGCATTAAATCAATGAAAAATATTCTAATTGGAATATGAAAAAAGTTGGCACACTGCGTGACAAAGGGTGCCGATGCCAATTGGAAATGAAGGCGGAGGGGGGGGGGGAGGAGAGGGGGCGGGTGGAACTCGCGACACCCCGTGTTACAGAATAGAATATAAATTGTCTTAACGAGAGGCGTGCAAAGAAAAATGGCAAAAAGTTTTTCCTACCCCGGCTATCGAGACCCCCGGGGTCTCGAACCCGCTGTATTGAACTATAGATTCTACTACTCCCGGCTACAAAGCAAGTTTACTAATTTCCCCGAATCGCCGTTCCTTCGGCGACGTCCATTAACTTCAACCTGATATTGCCGTGACAAGCACGGCGCAAAATGCGCACTGGGACCGCCGCCTCTCTAATTGCATCGGTTTAATTTACATCGCGCGTTTCGGTACTTCAAAAGAGCGCCTTTCTTTCCGCGTTTAACTATAAGTTAGTAAGTCTCGATTTGACTGGATCCTTTCACGTCGATATTCGAGAGATGATAGAGAACAGCTTGACAAAAATATCACGAAGATTCATTTATAATACTTATTATCACGTGGAACGTTTATTTTGAAAACGATGTAAGTCCAGTTTCTTCTGTTTCGAGATGTTGAAGGGTTTGCATTTACTTTTATTGAAACATTCTCATAGGGTTTACGTAGCTTGTGGACGTATTTATGAGCTGAAGTAGGTGTAAGTTAATTAATCGAATAATTTTTTACTATTATTATTTTTTTAATACTATATTTATTATTATTTTGCAATATTTTTTTCAGTGGCTTGAATGGGCTTACCACTCTATGGGCTATTTCATTCGTGAACGAAATTTCAATTGATAAAAGCAACTAAAAATTCTTCAGATACAAGTATAAACTGTTGATGAATAAATAGTTCACATTACAAAACATAGAGATACTTTATTTTCTCAATTTTTAGCAGAAATGAACTCTAACGCCCCTTTCAAGATGACCAGTCCATATATAAATACATACGTACGAGAAAATCGAAAAATAAAGACCGAAACTTTTACACACACCTAATAGCATAATTTAACATTGCCTACGATGGTTATAATTCGTAACTGTCGATATGGAGACTGAAAAGCCGGTTTACAAGCAACCGGTCGATAAAAAGCCTATTTTAATCGGCTCTCGATTATAGCAAGTAACGCGTTAAGCAACGAACTCGCGTGATTCATCGAACGCACAAAAGCAGCAAAGAGTTGGAAATCTCAGTATTAAGGGATGACGATAACCCGAGGATTTCGAAGAACGCGGCACGCGCGAAACGAGTAAAATCCACGGAGCCCCCTTACAACCACTGTGACTCGGCGATTTCCAACGGAGATCGAGCGATCACGATTTGAACTACCAATAATTTCTCTTGCAGCCGGCCGGCTGACACGAAATCCCAGGTTTTACTTCGAATACCGCATTGATTAACTTATCTAATCTAATTTAAATGCGAACAGGGGGTGGAAGGGGGGGGGGGAGTGAGGAACAGCGACAAGAGGAAACCAGAAAGGGAGGTTAAAAGGGGGGGGGAGGGTGGTTGTCTCGCTTGCACTTTTCGCTGCCGGAGACTACGGGGGATGAACCCTTGTGGTGTAACCATGTGATACTACACACAAAGTGGGACAGACAGAGATCGAGAGACGAGGAACAAGGGAACATTAAGCGCGATAGTGAACGCCTGGCAAGGAACGAGACGAAGAGAAAAATGGGGATTCGAGAGAATGTAAGGGTGGTGTGTTCGAATCCGAGGCGAGAGTGAACGAGAAAAGGAAGATGCGTGGGATATAGGTGGTACAGTTAGGAACAAAACTAGTTCGAAATAACGACGCAGAAAAAAGTTTCACGTGAACGTTTTCGCATAGGGTAACAATTAAACTTTATATACTAATACTATTATTTACTCGTGGGAGTTCTAAGTTTTTTTAATAATAATTTGGTAAGCTTACACACTTTCGATGTGTTAGCGAAGATAATTTTGATAAATGCAAAACTTGTTATGACTATAGCAAAGAGTTAAAGGAATTTGCGATCGATTTGCAAATCTTCTAAAAGTTATTATTAATATAGGGTGGATGTCCCAATAGCTGTCAGTATTTCTATAACCGACGCTTTAATTATTTTATTTAAAAGTAGTGTACGAAAAATTCGATACTAAATTTGGACTTTGGTTTACGTAACAACACATAGACATTTTATATTCGTTTACGCTTAATATTTAAAACTAATCATTCGTATTACCTCATCCCTCTCTCGCGCACTGAACACAATAACCTATCAATTGTTTTATTACCCGAATTTTTATTTTAATCAAATTCGTCTCGGTCTACTATATTTATTTGTATCAAAGAAATAAGAATTTTAGACATTTACAAAACCCATATGATTGAAGTACAACAAATCTTCAACAGCCTATCCTAAGAAATAGAAAAGAATATCCTCAAAGATAGTTCCAAATTTATATAACGTTCACGGTAAATTTGTAACCAATCATTTTTATTAATTTCCTAGTTCTATTGTTAAGAGCTTAAACACGTTAGTTATGAAAAAACAAAGCAAGATCGTAGACGAGTTCATTGGAGCAGAAATGTTCCTTTCATTATCTCCTATCATCCTGCACTCAATTGATCCATAGTTCTGAAACGTCCTGTACAAGGGAGCGAGAAAGGGAAGAAGATATCAGAGAAAGAGAGGGTAGGGAATGGTAGAGAGCGGTTGCACGAGATAATGAGAGAAGCGAGGGTGAAACAAAATGAAGCGATCTAGTATGGGCGGGTCGTAGAAGCAGTAATACGAACAGGGTGTACCGTGTTGAGTAAGGCGAGTTAGGGCATACAAACCGCTGTGTAACGTATCAAATCGAGTGCTGAATCCCGGATTAAATCGGCGCTGGGAACGAAACACGGTGGGGTTAAAAGAGGGTGTACAAAAGGGGGTGGGCGGAGGGCGAACGACATCCGGCGAAGACGAGGAAATCCACGTAGGTACAATTTTGACTAACGCTAACGTCCGCGCGAATGGGAGACACGAACGGGCCCCCGGAACCGTACCCGTTTAATTTTATTTGCTGTAAACGCCGCCCGAAGAACGTTCAGCAGGGTTACGATGCGTTGCAAGTGAAACGTCTATCGCACCAAGGAAATAACTTCTGATTTTTTTCCCCTGAATTTGATGCGTTTAATGATAACTTTTAACTTAGCATTTCTTTAGGAATGTTAATTAACCGTTTGATACCCATTGTAAAATGTCATGCATTTAATGGCAATTTTGAATTTAGCCTTTTAAGAATTTTATTCGATCCATTGTTTTCATATTTGGGTGATTCAGGAATTGGTATCAAAGTAAATGCATTGTACGGTATAGTTACGACTAATATGGTATACTTGTTGTAACTACAGGCAACTATATGCTTTTTATGGTTTTGTAACAATATATTTTTATACATACATTTTATGGAACATATTATGTAATATATTCTATATGGTAGACTTATTGTAACTATAGGCAACTATATGATTTTTATGATTTTATACCTATATATTTTTATGTGTATATAGAATATATTACAATATATAGAGTATATTATATATATATTCTATATTATGTACATATATTCTATATGGTAGACTTATTGTAACTACAGGCAACTATATGCTTTTTATGGTTTTACACCTACATATTTATAATATATATATTCTATATTATGCTACATATATATATAATATATAATATATTATGTACATATATTCTATATGGTAGACTTATTGTAACTACAGGCAACTTTATGCTTTTTATGGTTTTGCACCTACATATCTATAATATATATATTCTATATTATTCTACATATATATAATATATAATATAATATGTAATATATTCTATATTATGTGCATATATTCTATATTATAATTTGGAAGTGTAATATTCCTTCGCCCGTAGAGTAACGCATGATTGACAGTACAATAATAACGGCGATTACGACAATATTGAAGCACCGGCTGACTTTGTTACCGAACATAACTGGGGGATTTCCCCTCTGATCCTCGGACACCCTAACCGCCCTTAAGTTACTGCATTAGTTTCGCAAATTGAAGAATTCCGGCTTTACCGCTCTCTTCTCTGCATTGAGACGCAAACTTATTGTATGAATACGAAATTAGAACACGGATTTTCAATAATCCGTTACGCACTGTGCAACAAACGTCGATAAACATTAATACTTCTAACAAAGCCACGTCTCTTTCTGTAAAACTCCTATCGAAACTTTTGTACAGTGATTCTTAACTAATATTCCGAGAGAAAACAAGAGTATGTTAAGTATTCCAAATTTTACAAACATGACAGGTATTTCTTTTAATTAATGTCTTCTTATCTTACCGTTATATAATCTGTAGCACAGTGGAATCCGTTTATTCTAATCATTTCAAGACTTGCAATTTTGTATACGAATAATCGGCTGGTAACATTACACAGAAAGTAAACAACGTTCGATATAGCCGCGTTTTCATTGCGATCGTTTTGATTGTCGAGTGACAATCTACTCCCATTTGTTCCACGCTCCGCGCAATATCATTTCAAAACGAAACAGGATGTTTGCAGATACGGCGCATAATTCAAGTCGATAAACTTCGTGAAAGCTGAACTATTGAAAATGTTCAAGATGAAATGTAGAAGGAAAAGAATATTATTGGTTTACACGCCACCCCCTTTGAGCATCGTTTACCGTTCTCCCTTCTCTATTTATCATCCGACTACTCATCTGCTGACTTGTTATTAAATTAATCCTTCGTTTAGTCAAATTGATGCATTGATATCATAGAGCACTCATAACTCACCGGCACCCTTTCCGCCACGATTAGTATACACACGCGCAGCCGTTTTCACGCGTGACCCTTGATTCAAGTGAGGGGGCTCCTACTCTGCAATTCCCTATTTGCGCCGATGCAGACTCCACTATTTATTAACATCATTACTTATCATTTCAACCACTCGTGCATCACCATGACGTCACACCGATAAATGCATTATTCTATTGGCGATCGCGTAACGTAACCTTTGTCTAATCGTCGCATCGACGACGAAAGAATCCTTTCGAGACCAAGTTACTCGAATTAAAGACGCTTCGATTCGAGTAACGCGGATTTCGAACCAAGTTACGCGAATTAAAGACGCTTCGATTCAAGTAACGCGGATTTCGAACCAAGTTACGCGAATCCTGGTGGCTTAAATTCAAGTAACGATTGAAGAATTTGTGGACGAGGCTTTCGAACCAATTTGTAAGTCACTCGAATCCTAGTCGCTTAAATTCTGATAACACTTGATTTTAAATCGGGTTACTGTTTGAAGTCAAGTAAGACTTGACCAATTTAAACGAGGCTTTAGTCATTGTTAAGTGGTCGTAGAGTTGGACATTATTTGAATGATATTTCAAATGAAATTTTCAAATCAAATTTTGAATCAATTTTTCGAATAATCTTCGAAGAGGAAGTATCGATGAAGTAAATTTGAAGCAAAGAAATAACCAAAGCTACGAAAAAAGTAACAACATTTTCTCGTCTCTACAAAGCTAAGTTGTACATATTTTATTCGAATAAAATTTTACTCTTTTCGGTAGAAATTTCTCAACAAAACAATAATGAAAGATATAATATTTTTGTAGCTTTGTCTTTGTTCGAATCATCTTCTAACGTACTGTACGCGTGAAATAATCATAATTCAGTAATATTTATAATTAACGGATAGCTAAAATTCTTTGAACCGTATAAAATCGGTTATTTCATATGCAGCAACCTAATATACGATTTTCAAATACCAAATTTCCTGTACGTGAATATTCATGTATCGCCATTATAGATTAACAATGAACCTTCGATACGAGAAAACAGGGGAAAGCGATTAATTTTACGGAGGACCGGTTGGAAAAAAAAAAGAAGGGAAACAGACCTCTAATAACGCGAACCACTGCCGGAAGGAAGGTTTATCATCGAAAAGTTTGATTCGATCAATCACGGAACGACAGCGGTACTGAAATCGCTCGGTCCGACGTAATTAGTATACGCGATAGAGACGTTGATGGTTTGGGAAGTTTTATTTTTCCGTTTCCTCCTCGGGAGAGCGTTTTCAATTTGAATACCGATTAATCTGACCGAATAATCTTACCGTATATTTCGTGCGGTCCTCCGATATTCGTTTGAGGGCATTTTTTAAAACTAAACGTTTCACTTTATCGTGGCGCGCAGCAATTAATAATAACACGCGCAATCGGGCGTATCTTTTATAACCTTTCGGAGTATAAATCGCGAAATTCTGGAATTATCAGGCAGCCGGGAATGAAAGGCTATTTCCGTCGCACGGAATCACGGGCAATATTTTACGTGGGATTGGGGTTGAACGCGGACACATCGACGTTTGATATTTTTATGCAGTGGCGCCACCGCGGAGAGATTTACGAGGCAGATATGCGATCACAAAATGTCCGACACTAAATCAAACATGTTGCATCGGAAAACATCAGAAATTATTATTGGGACTTTTATGGGATCGACGGGAGTGAAAGGAACGCGCACAATGTAACTCGACGCGCCGTTTCATTGCGAGTATCTTGCCGTTGGATCTATCGTGGAATAAATCGTGATATATTAGGCCCCCGGATTTTATATCCCGTGAAAGGAAGTGTTATGGCTACTCATTGAATTACCCGTTATACCTCACTATCCCTCCCGTCTATTCGAATCGTTTCTTTACTACCGAAATTAAGACGTTATTCGCGTTACGTTGCATTCAAGAGTTTAACGCAACTTTGTATTTATCGCGTGCCGTATTTTAAATCTCTTGGTTACAATTTCCTTTTCCGTGGCAGAACTCTGCCCATAAATCGACAAATCTTGTCAACAATCGTTAATCATTCTTAATAAAAGAAAAATAAATTTTCACTACGAACAATGCTATAAATCTGTACAGATGTGCAATGCAAATGATTTATCAAAACGTTACATCTTTATACTTCGATGATATTGAAACTTGTACTACTTAAATTATAAGTAGTATATGAGAGCAAATTTGTAAGTAAGTGAATTAATACTGAGATCATCATCGTTCTTAGCAGAGATTGCGATTATTAATTAAAAGCTTCTATATGTGAAATAGAGTGCGCTATGCTACAGTTGAGATTTCAATTGCAACTTAGTCGGTATATCAGTTTTATTCGAATCCCACAGGATAACAGATCCTTAGATCACAAAGCCTACATCCTTGAC
Organism: Eucera pruinosa; assembly: GCA_028830335.1. Classification (NCBI taxonomy): domain Eukaryota; kingdom Metazoa; phylum Arthropoda; class Insecta; order Hymenoptera; family Apidae; genus Eucera; species Eucera pruinosa. The sequence continues at coordinate 6,860,509 of JAMYCR010000014.1, read as the reverse complement.
ATACAAGAAAGATAATAGAATATAAAAGTAATTTCAATTATGAACGAATTAAGCAATTGAAGAATTCATAACAAAAACAACTCTTGTCAACTTTTACCTTTTTGATTTTTTAAAAAGCAGTTCCAACTGAATTATGAAGACATTATCGAAGATACAGAATTATATTTATTCCAATATTAACAGATACCTTTAAATATTATATAAATATCGTAATTAATAAAACGAATGTTGATAAACATTATCTTTTACTGTATTTTTGTATTTTATGCAAGAAGGGTCTGAGTTCGCCATAATAAAAATTAGAGCTACTAATTCATTTATTACGTAATCCGTGTAATACTAATTCAAATGCAAAAGAGAAATATTGAAGTTTTAAATGTACTACGGCGTTTTACACCCACTTCACTACATACAAGAAATATCTAACTGAAAAACGTTCAGAAACGCATTTCTCTAAATTTAATTACGTCATTCAGGTGTTTCTTACGTTCAACAGTATATTTCAATCATGAAATTACAAATAAATCATAAAATTCTGGATCTCGCGACTAAAGTTCCAAGGTTCAACAAGCAACGTATTGTTACGAACCCGTCAAGTGCATAAATTCATCATAATTGTACGACTGAGTGATTAGAAAAATTAGGAATTAAAAGACATGAAGAAAATTTGTAAAAAACTGTCAAGTAGTCAGCTGAATGAAATAAAATCCGCCGTATTAAAGCCGTCCTCATATTACTAATGAAGGAACACAAGTTTTCCTTCCTTCTTTCCATCCTCCCCCCCCCCCCCTTCTCTTCACCGGCCCTTTCATTCTTTATCCTTAGAAGAAATAAAGGCAGAGTCGTAACAGTGGGATGATTAATATCCGGCTGACAGTTTGTGAAACGGGCAGCCAATAAACGGGATAAAAATACTGGTGAAAAATAGCGCGCTCATTAGGGGTACAGTGACATCTGCGACTGCTGCGTCGAAAGTCTTCGAGGAGCATGGAAAAGGTTCCCTGGACCGAAGGGAACAAAGAAGACAGGTTTATTAAAGTAATGGCGGATCATTTTAATATTCCAATGGGAGGCCGTTGCATTCGCTGACTTGTGGAACTTAATAACTTCCTTTTTTTCGAGGGCATTATTACCTCTCTTCTCTAATATTCATTAAACTTACTAATTCCAGGCAATCAGGGAAGAATGTCAAAGCGAAGTTGTAAGATTAAAAAACTTCGTAAGACGATCGTTTGTTTTCTAATCTTTCATTCGAGCTCGGTTATAATTGATAAAATGCGATTCTGTGCGAATGAATAAGTGGCGAAATTTTGATTTACTCGTTTTTAAAAATAGTTTTTTTTAGGAAATCCGTGATATTTGCTTACGCTTTATGTGGTAATTAAACTGCAGAATTTTATACGTTTACGGGAAATTTAAATATGCAAAAATATATAAAGTATCTAAAATAAAATGCAATTTATTAAACTTAGAAAATCTAAACAATTTCTAATTACGTAGCTTCCATCTTTTCGATCGCGTATTTAAAAATATTAACGTGCAGAAAAATTCACAGTCTAATAATAACGTAAGACGATAAATGTAAAATTAGTTGTAATGACAATTCTCAAGATTTAATGTTTATATGTTAAGATAAAACATTTAATGTTTTAATACATGTACAGAGAAATTATTTTCGTACACAGGTAAATTTAGTTTTACTTCCAATCGCTGCTAATATTGTAATCTTCTTCTATACCGAATCGGTAATAATGGAAATTGAAACAAAAAATTCTATTTTCTACATCTTTTGTGCTTTTATGTTGCTTCATTTTCGAATCCCATTATGTTACACAAATTTGGGCTCATGAGCTCTATTACCAATTCTGTGTCGCATCCAACATTAACGACTAAGCATGAAATAGAAGTGCAACGCTGCAAGCGGTCAGAATGAAAACTACGCGAGTAAGAATTTAAATATGGTCGGTTATACAGTTTTATATGTAATTTGGAACATTTGTTATAACAAAGACGAGGTATAAGATAGATCTATCATCCAACATATTTTTCTGTTACACGGTTTTGGTGTCTCAACCAAATTCATCACCATTTATTTATATTTCCAAATGTAAGTTACGCGTACCTTTGATTGCGCTCATATTTTGCACATTGAGCGTTTCTACTTCAATATTGTATTAATATAAATTGGTAAACTGTGTATCATATTATTTATACTGTTACGAATATAATCTACGTTCAAGCTTTGTTAGTTTAGTCATTGACTAAGAACAGGATAGACCACTCATCCAATGCTTTTGTTTGTCACACGGTTTTGGCACAGAGTAACTACAGAGGCGAAGCACCGAGAACTTTGAAGGGAGCTGCAAATTTATGGTGTGCGCCATAAAGGGAATTGCAAATTTATGGTGTGCGCCATAAAGGGAACTGCAAAATTAAGGTGTGCGCGATAAAGGGAATTGCAAATTTATGGTGGGCGCCATGAAGGAAGCTGCAAGATTAAGGTGTGCACCATAAAGGGAATTGCAAATTTATGGTGGGCGCCATGAAGGGAGCTGCAAAATTAAGGTGTGCGCCATAAAGGGAATTGCAAATTTATGGTGTGCGCCATAACGGGAACTGCAAAATTAAGGTGTGCACCATAAAGGGAATTGCAAATTTATGGTGGGCGCCATGAAGGAAGCTGCAAGATTAAGGTGTGCGCGATAAAGGGAATTGTAAATTTATGGTGTGCGCCATAAAGGGAACTGCAAAATTAAGGTGTGCGCCATAAAGGGAATTGCAAATTTATGGTGTGCGCCATAAAGGGAACTGCAAAATTAAGGTGTGCGCCATGAAGGGAGTTGCACAACTATGGTGTGGGTCATGAAGGGAGCTGCAAAATTATGGTGTGTGACATAAAAGGAGTTGCACAACTATGGTGTGGGTCATGAAGGGAACTGTAAAACACCATAGGGTGTACACTATGAAGAAAACCGCAAAATACTGCGCATGCGTTTGAGTCTTGTGCATCACGAATTCAAAGTACTGCATATTGGTCTTTCCACGCTAAATCGATCATTCTTGTACTCGATTTTTGCGATTTGATTCAAATTGGAATATGTTATAGTATATGCGAAAAAAGAGAGGGGGGGCGTAAGTAATCATTTTGCTGGTTTCGAAATTATTCAATCCTTCAACGGCGGAGCAGTTTTCTGCTCCTCTTATACGCATTGAAGAGATTTATGCATTTAAAGAGATTGGTAGATTATTCCAGTAATGTAATTCAATATGACGTAACTTAAAACATAGAGATTGACATCGCATCAACATACTCGCGAATGAATAGTTCTTCTATCTTAAAGAATTATTCAATTATTCCCGTACAAAGAAATTAGGATCCATACGGTGCATGGACTTTACTCCCTGAAGCTACAATCGTTATCAACTACCACGTCTATTTTAATATAAAATATAAAATATTGTAACTACTGTAATGCTGTTATACTTTAAATAAATATAAGATAATTTTATAATTGTATATCGTTTTACCTTAATATTTATAAAAGTACAAGCATAATAATTCTTTTCAGTTTTTAGGACTTAATTATACATACAATACAATGAAAGTCATTCTTAGCAAAAATAAAGTACATGAACGTATATATAGTAGTTGTCTTCTATTATTTATCGAATTATTATTTATAATCATGTTTAGCAAAAAAGTACTAGAAAAAAATTACTTGTTCAAATACTGCCACGCTTTTTGCTGTTTCTCTAATGCATTTCCATCCCTTTCTACCCTATAATGTCTGTATGGTGTGCGGAAAATCGAGGCCACGAACATCAAAGGTGCCGCCAGTAAACTTCGCCTCTGTAGTTACTCTGTGTTTTCGGGTCTCACGAGCCCCATTACATTTTCCTGTCACGTCCAACGTTAACAGCTAAGCATGAAATAAATGTGCAGCCCTGCAAGTGATAAGAATTAAAACTATAATATCGGTAACAATTTAAATATGGTCGGATATACAGTTTTATATATACGTTGGAACATTTCCAATTTCGGCGAATTAAAAAATCATTAACAAATTAATCTCATGGTGTATCTTGTACACTCTTTAAATTATTTCAATAATACACTGTTACACATGCCATGAACATTTGACACGAAGTCCCATAAGATGATAGGTTTATCCTGTACCTCGTCTGTGATCAACGATATTATCAATAAATATACAAATTGTTATATTTATGGTACCAATAAATTCGCTAGAACAAAGTTACAATAAAAGTGAAACGATTCAAAGCCGAGATCTAAGAGTTCTTCTAAACAGCACTGAAAAGGTTAACTGACGAGTAACACAAAATGTTTAATAATTAAAAAACCACTCAATGGATCGGTATAAAACCAACTAATTCCGAACCGCGACACTGAGCACTTTCGTTTCTGCCCGGATTCGATGATTAGAAATGCTTAGAAGCAAAGATCTAACACTCTATCTAATCCTCACTCGCGGGGCAACCTGTCATCGAACACAAATTGTTTAACTATTAAAAAACCACTCAATGGATCGGGATAAAACCAACTGATTCCGAACCGCGACACTGAGCACTTTCGTTTCTGCCCGGATTCGATGATTAGAAATGCTTAGAAGCAAAGATCTAACACTCTATCTAATCCTCACTCGCGCGGCAACCTGTCATCGAACACAAATTGTTTAACTATTAAAAAACCACTCAATGGATCGGGATAAAACCAACTGATTCCGAACCGCGACACTGAGCACTTTCGTTTCTGCCCGGATTCGATGATTAGAAATGCTTAGAAGCAAAGATCTAACACTCTATCTAATCCTCACTCACGGGGCAACCTGTCATCGAACACAAATTGTTTAGCTATTAAAAAACCACTCAATGGATCGGGATAAAACCAACTGATTCCGAACCGCGACACTGAGCACTTTCGTTTCTGCCCGGATTCGATGATTAGAAATGCTTAGAAGCAAAGATCTAACACTCTATCTAATCCTCACTCGCGGGGCAACCTGTCATCGAACACAAATTGTTTAACTATTAAAAAACCACTCAATGGATCGGGATAAAACCAACTGATTCCGAACCGCGACACTGAGCACTTTCGTTTCTGCCCGGATTCGATGATTAGAAATGCTTAGAAGCAAAGATCTAACACTCTATCTAATCCTCACTCGCGCGGCAACCTGTCATCGAACACAAATTGTTTAGCTATTAAAAAACCACTCAATGGATCGGGATAAAACCAACTGATTCCGAACCGCGACACTGAGCACTTTCGTTTCTGCCCGGATTCGATGATTAGAAATGCTTAGAAGCAAAGATCTAACACTCTATCTAATCCTCACTCGCGGGGCAACCTGTCATCGAACACAAATTGTTTAACTATTAAAAAACCACTCAATGGATCGGGATAAAACCAACTGATTCCGAACCGCGACACTGAGCACTTTCGTTTCTGCCCGGATTCGATGATTAGAAATGCTTAGAAGCAAAGATCTAACACTCTATCTAATCCTCACTCGCGCGGCAACCTGTCATCGAACACAAATTGTTTAACTATTAAAAAACCACTCAATGGATCGGGATAAAACCAACTGATTCCGAACCGCGACACTGAGCACTTTCGTTTCTGCCCGGATTCGATGATTAGAAATGCTTAGAAGCAAAGATCTAACACTCTATCTAATCCTCACTCACGGGGCAACCTGTCATCGAACACAAATTGTTTAGCTATTAAAAAACCACTCAATGGATCGGGATAAAACCAACTGATTCCGAACCGCGACACTGAGCACTTTCGTTTCTGCCCGGATTCGATGATTAGAAATGCTTAGAAGCAAAGATCTAACACTCTATCTAATCCTCACTCACGGGGCAACCTGTCATCGAACACAAATTGTTTAACTATTAAAAAACCACTCAATGGATCGGGATAAAACCAACTGATTCCGAACCGCGACACTGAGCACTTTCGTTTCTGCCCGGATTCGATGATTAGAAATGCTTAGAAGCAAAGATCTAACACTCTGTCTAATCCTCACTCGCGCGGCGTCCTGTCATCGAACACAAATTGTTTAACTATTAAAAAACCACTCAATGGATCGGGATAAAACCAACTGATTCCGAACCGCGACACTGAGCACTTTCGTTTCTGCCCGGATTCGATGATTAGAAATGCTTAGAAGCAAAGATCTAACACTCTATCTAATCCTCACTCGCGGGGCAACCTGTCATCGAACACAAATTGTTTAACTATTAAAAAACCACTCAATGGATCGGGATAAAACCAACTGATTCCGAACCGCGACACTGAGCACTTTCGTTTCTGCCCGGATTCGATGATTAGAAATGCTTAGAAGCAAAGATCTAACACTCTGTCTAATCCTCACTCGCGCGGCGTCCTGTCATCGAACACAAATTGTTTAACTATTAAAAAACCACTCAATGGATCGGGATAAAACCAACTGATTCCGAACCGCGACACTGAGCACTTTCATTTCTGCCCGGATTCGATGATTAGAAATGCTTAGAAGCAAAGATCTAACACTCTATCTAATCCTCACTCGCGCGGCAACCTATCATCGAACACAAATTGTTTAACTATTAAAAAACCACTCAATGGATCGGGATAAAGCCAACTAATTCCGAACCGCGACACTGAGCACTTTCGTTTCTGCCCGGATTCGATGATTAGAAATGCTTAGAAGCAAAGATCTAAGGCCCTATCTAATCCTCACTCGCGCGGCAACCTGCCACCGAACACAAATTGTTTAACTATTAAGAAACCACTCAATCGATCGGGATAAAACCAACTAATTCTGAACCGCAGTACTAAACCCTTTTATTTGGATCGATCTAGGCTATTAGAAACAGTTAGAAACCGCAATCTATGCATTTTTCTGATCCTATTGAGATTGGCGTTCTAATGCGTCACACGCGAATTTCTTCATATTATACGATCCGATGCACGTATCCGATTAAATCCAACTGATTATTGACCGCGGCACTCCGCGCATTCATTTTAGACTGATAATTAACTACTGCAGCCCGTATTTTTATCTTAGACCGGCGCGAACGAGCGATTAGAAGCCGAGCAGTTTTCTGTTCCTATTCCTAGGTAATGCGTAACGGTTAATCGTTTCCCGCGTAAAAATTGCTAATGCGCAGTCTCGTGCAGTTTTGTGCGCGCGCGCAGTTTAGTTTTACGTTCGACTAGTAACACGATTGTACTGGACGACGAGAAGATTATTGTCGTTCATTGAACGAAATGTTTTAAAAAATCTCCGTTACTCTCTCATTTATTCTAAATCTAATTCTACTACTAACTCCTTCTATACCTCATTCGTACTTCGAAATTGTTAGCGGAGAAAAATAAAGATCAATACTATTTTCCTGTACAATTGACTTGCGGCATTTTTCCGCGCTTGTACGTCTAAATTTTCTAACGCATTCAAAAATTACATTTCGATGCCTGTACACGTAATGCCACGTAAATGTGCAAAGCGTAAATTAATACGTTCGGCAGTATAATGTATCTCTATATCGAATGCTAACACCGTGCTACTGCAAATGTGTCTTTTATTTACGCGAGATGTATAACGTATTGTATTCATTGTTACAACAAATTCCTTAGAGCGCAAAAGTATAATAAAGATATAAAAATTAATATATCTTATCGTATTGTATTAGAGAAATTGTGATACGTTGAAAAATGTCTCTTCTCACGATTGATCCGAAGAAGGGGAGTCAGGTGAGACCCTTTGCGTATATAAGCAGCGGAATTTTAAGAAGAACTTTAAGAAGACGTTTCAACAAGAAGTCATCGAAAGAAGATTCATTTGTGACTTAGTTTGGAATACGTGTAAAGTATCAATCACAATATTTCTATATGTTTTTAACATATTTTGTGGAAAGAGATATTTATTGTAATTACATCTTACGAATTTATATCATATCTTAGGAATACGCTTTATACATTTAATTGGTAATTAGCATATTGTCATTTAAATATAATATCGATATGTGAATTGAAAAGCATCGATACTCGAAATATCGATACTGTATTTTCCATCAGTAGATAGCGTTGCAATAGCTGCGCGTTGTTAAACAGTGCACGCAAGTGTACGATCATGTACGATGCGTCAAGTTCAAAATACCACTTGTTTTAATTAATAATTTTTGTTACATATAATAGTGAACTAAAGTGTATAATAATAGTTAATATATTTTCCGTTGTACGAATATTATTTCCGGCTAGAAAAATGATAGACGGTGAGCAGTTTATCGCATTACTCGAACATAACCTGTCGTGAATTTAAATGTCGTGTTGTTTTACCAAAATCTTAAGCTCAGATCTTTTCCGCTATGTTTCGTATATGTTTTAATCGTATCGTTTCTCGCGTTATAAAGGTATCTTGGACTTATTTCATTTACAGAGGAAGTAATACGTCGAAGATTACTCATAGACGGAGACGGAACCGGTGACGATCGTCGGATAAACATGCTTCTAAAATCATTCATAAAATGGGCAAACAGCCCAGACGTGGATAACATTCTTCACGAAAGAATGTTATCTCAACTCGCTCAGTGCGAATTTGCGCAAAGAAAGTCTAGACTAGTCTCGAACATGAGTCAAGAGGAACTGAAAAGTTACGAAAATCTATCGAAAGAAATTGAAGTTCAAATAGAAGAGGCAAAGAAAGACATAGAAAAGACTAAAGCAGAGTTGCAGGATGCAAAGCGTGTTAGAAAAAATAGAATTGAATATGATGTACTAGCAAAAGTTATAAATGAACAGCCGGATAGGGTAGAAACTAATTTGAAACTTGCCACATTGCGCGAAGAATTAGGCAAGTTAAAGGTAACAAATTGTACTAACATGAGTACTGCATCAATAAACTGCGGATTTTTGTGCATATTCATATGTTTATGAATAAGTTTGAAGAAATAGGACCTAAACTAGGCTTCATCTTCTAAGAAACATAATTTCTATTATACTTTGAATATTTTGTATAATTTTGCCAATCATGTACCTGCTGCACATTCTTGCCCTTTTACATTTTCAATAAGTGCTAGAATCGAACTTAATCCCGAAATTATCCCGAAATCCTTAGAATTTTTCAAGATTTAGGGTTTGGGGAAAAAACTCTTATTTCGACCCAATGCTATATTTTCGAATTCTCCCATGTCTCGAAAAAATCGTCAAAGTATTTAACAAAACGAATACATCAATGGCTTCTCAAAATTTTCGGAAGAATCGAGAATTCTAAATATATCTGAAATTGCGGGTATTTTCGGGATCTCGTACCGAACCCGAGAAAAATTTACGTTCTAATCGAAATCCTGCACTTCTCTTATAAATGCATAAAAATCTGCAGTCCACATACCAAATAAATTGTATTTTACCATCAATATATGAAAATGGTTATTATGATCTGTAGGAAAAATCTGAACAGTTAGAACACAAATTAGAAATGAGACGAAAACAGTTTCATGTTCTTATATCTTCCATACATTCTTTGCAAGGAATGTTAGAAGAATGCGACGAGGAAATAATGGATGTAAGCTTAGAAAATTATGAGGACACAGACACCTCAACTCCTCCCAAGACTGAAGCATCTTGAATTGACAATTATCTTGTAAATAAATATTTTCTCAATTTCCGCGTTTTATATGAAAGATTCACCTTTTTCATACAATCGTACATTGTAATTGTATCATAATATAATTTCACGAATATTAAACGATAAAAAAGATATTTATTTTTATGTACATATTATAAATATATTATCCGATTCTTAATTTTAATTTGCTGGTTTTTGGAACGTGTCTAATAGTTAGAGACAATCTGGTTCCCCGTTTTAACGTTTCTCCTTCCGAAAATTTCTCTCCGCATATACTCAAATTTTTTATCACAGAGCTCGAAACGACATCCGTTTCTCTTTCTGCAATCGAATGCAAATAATCGTGGTACAAGTCTTCTTGTTGAATAAACAGACTTCCACGTTCCAAAAGAAGACTGAACTCAAAATTAGATGCGTGTTGCTGAAACGAAATTTTATAACTAAAACTTGGACACATAGAAATATCTTCATAATTATTGAATTGGAAAGATAGTTCGTAGCTTTATTTAAACAAAATTTAACGATAAAATTGATATGATTGTACACAATTTTATTATACTTTTTGCATTGCATTTAGTAGCTTAAAAATTTAATTATTCCAGAAATTTTTAAAAGGTTTTAAGCAATGAATTGGTCTATCAGTATTTTTGCAAACTGATTTAAATAGATTTTTTCAAAATTGCTCGGTGAAAAACGCTACACATTTTCGTTCCAACTTAATGTTATTTTTATTAGAACCTCTGCACTGTCCAATCGTTTATAAAAGTCTAGGAGAGTATGAGAACCACAACTAATGGTTGTTACAATAGGATGAAATAATGGACCATCAGAGTGTGCCTGAAAAATATTCATCATAACGTTTCTTATATTTAGTTATATATAAATGTTTCATAATTTTCTTTCATTTATAACTATACCATTATTCCCTGGCCAGGCAAGTATTCATTAATTAAAACGTGATTAGGCAACTTTTCTTTTTCGAATATATTGCAAGCTGATACTTTATCCACATATTTTTGGAGCCACTGAAAATTTATTATTATTAATTTATCTTGAAGTGTTAATATATAGTCAGTTGCAAAAGTCTATATACACTACTAAATTTTAAATATTTAAAAAATTACAGGAGTTTCGATCATTTGAACAATAGTAGTTTACTAATTAAGCAAAATTATTTGAATTTGTTACTTTATGAAAATCACTTTGATTTTCACTTTATTTCAATAAATAAGTGGGCTTATCGTACTATTATTATTTTATTGTACAGAGTCTAGTTTTTTCTACAGTATGACATTATTTCAATGCCTTAAAAGTGGATTGATGTCTTTTGACAGAAATATGGGTAACTTTAGAATTTATTAACAGATCATTAGAATTATTAAGAATAATTACTTTCCCATCGATTCAGTATTTATATTGCAACTAATTTTAATGAAGCTCTAAATGACCTATAGTTGTATAACATTTTCTGCTTAATTACAGTTATAAAAAATACTGACAAAGTTTTGTAGAGAAAATCAGGATACCCTGTAAATATATTAGTATTTTATATTTTTATACATATCATTATTTGTAAAATATATAAGTATTTGGGTTGCGTGTGTAGACTTTTGTGACTGACTTTAATTGATTAAAAGACACTTACACTTGGTATTTGTTCTGCTATCATACCTTTTGGATGTGGAATACCACCCCAATTTTGCAATCTACGGTGGCTCAATTGTGTCCATTTTGGTAATGGAGCACCATTAACATGCTTAGTTATTTCATCCTCTTCTTCTTGTGTAATAAAATTTGGAATGTAAATAGCAATACTCGGTATCTGTAATATTTTAATGCAAAATAAAACATAACCTTTAGTAAAGATATATTGTATCGAAACAAACCTCTGAAATTATGTTTTCACGAAAAATACATTTGTAATCGTCCATGTTCTTTTAGCGAGCGGTGAGAAACTTTTTAAAAAGCAACTTTATGCTTTATAAAATAGTTAGGAAGTAATTTAGCATGTAGAAATTTGAGCCTTAATTTTGGCTGAGCAATGCTCGAGCTTAACGCGTGCACCTGCAAATAATAAAATTACGTACACCATTTTTGAAGAAATTAAATTTGCGTTTAAATGACTGAAATTGAGTTCGCAAATTTAATTCAAACTTTTGCAAGCATTATCGATATTATGACAATATGTCCGTGTATAATTAATCGAGAAGCTTTTGTTCTTAAATTTTTAAAACTTCATACAGTTCAGATATGAGAAAACTCACCCTTTTCCTTATGGTAATCATAAGTATTTGATAATTAAACGAAGCGATTCTTTCCGTAATCAATACTGTACCCGACTGCATAATAAATTAAGAGTTATCACATTTTCCCCATTTCCTGTACGATTTTATACATTTCGTATGGTATTACAAGACGTTATCTTGCTAAATATGCAAATGTGAAACCTACGAAACGCTTAGACATGCGTTTGCGTAAAAAATCAATTTTATGGAAGGGAATATCCTTCGCGCAACTGTACGTAAAACACAAGTCCTTGGATATCTAGCAACGCGGAACAATATTTTTCCCTTCATTATGTCAAATTCACTGATTTAAACGAATAACGAAGATGGATAATAATCGGACAATAGATCAGATGGATAACAAGGAATTAAAACTTGTTCATCAGGTATATATAATTGTAACTAGACTGCGAATTTTCATGCATATAATTATTTTCGTTAACAAAATTAAAGAAATTGAATTTGAATGCAGGGTTGTTTCACCTTTTAAATAATATAGTATATATAGTTTACCTTGGATATCTTGTATATTCTTGATTTTTTTCACATTTCAATTTCCTATAAATGTATAAAAATTCGTAGCTCATTTATAACAAATTAATTCGTTACTGCGCTGTAAAATAAATATAATACGTAGACTACGGATTTTTATGCAAATTCTTATTTTTATTACCAAGATTATAAGGAATGGAATTTAAGTGAAGGGTTGTTTCACTCTTTAAATAAAATAATATGTATTTTACTTTGAATATCTTGTATATATTCTTGACTTTTTGCACATTTAAGTTTTCCATAAATGTATAAAAATCCGCAATGAATTTATAATGAATTACTGCGTTGTAAAATAAATATATATAATAACTAGACTGCGAATTTTTATGCAAATTCGTATTTTTACAAGCACAATTAGGGAAATGAAACTTTTGTGAAGATTTGTTTCATTTCGTAAATATAACAATATGCAGATTATTTTAGATATTTTATATATTTTTGCATACTATCTGTATTGTTCGTTTTTTTCTTTGCAAACATAAATTTCCCGTAAAAGTATAAAAATCCGCAGTCTAATAATAAATAATTGAGTAAATGTATGAACAAAATTTACTATGTTTAAGAATATTCTGTATATAGTTCCTTATAGATCACAATTTCGAAAATACGGCCGACGCATTGATGATAGAAGCTAAAATAAAGGGTTTCAAAAACATCAAGAAAGACTTAAAGTCCGAGGACCAGATTTACGAAAATTATTACGCACAATTAATGTCGAGCTACAAAACAGGAGACTGGAAAATATTCTTTAAAGTATGCTAAAAGTACATATTTTTTAATAATATAGAAATACATTAGGTGTATCAATAAGTATAATCTACTATTTTTAAACGATTTAACAAATTCATTTTATCAAACATTCGCATAGGCAACAATTACATATAAAATAAAATAAGTATCTGATTTTGTTCGAAATAAATACCGATTTGAACAAAGAAGCTAAATTATTCATTGGTACACCTAATAGATTAAACGAGATATAATTAATTTTTAAAAATGTATTTTTAGCTATGGAATTTATTAGTACCTGAAGATGGTAAGCAATCGAAGGCTTGTAAAATTTTGATGTTACATCTGTACGTATATTTTGTAATGCTGCCCAAACGTATGTTACTGTTAGACTGCTTTAAAAAGAAAGGTTTGTAATAATTAGTCCTCGAATTTTTATACAAAATCATATTTTTCGAAGCACGATTAAAAATATGGGACCCTAATAAAAATTCGTTTTGCTTTTTAAATATTATTATCGGTTCATCCCATAAGTAACGACGTTTCTTGACTTAATTTAAGTTGCATATTATTAACATGCGTTTACTAGACTGTGGATTTTAATGCAAATTCATATTTTTGGAAGCACGATTAACCCTTTTGAAGCACAAGATTTTTCTCTTTATTTTAAAATTTGTAAGTAGGTTTAAAATGAATCCCACCGTGCAAGTTGGGTATAAATGAAGGTGGGACATTTTCCATACCACTGCGCTTCAAAGAGTTAAAGAAATGTGACCTTAATAAGAATTCGTTTCGCTGTCTAAATGTACATAAAAATCCCCGGTCTAATAATAATTAATAGTTCTACGCTGTTAACGTATAATTAATATAATAATAGTTCTAACTTTTGCAATTAATCAGATAAAATACAATTAGATGAAAGCGATCCAAACGATCCAACGCCGCGGCAAGATTCCGACTATGAAGAGGTAATTTCAATCAGCCCCGATTTAACATATACTTTATTAATTTATGTTATATTCAGTTCACTTTAAAAGACTATGAATGTTACATTGTCTTCTCTTATTTGGTTTGTGCGTTTCGTTTCAATTATTAGATTAACGATAATAAAAAAAAAAAAAAGAAGTGCTAGTAGTGACTGATTTAACATTAATAACAGAATTGTATGACTGAAATAGAGAAGAACATGAATGAGAGCATGGAACAGTTGCGCAAATTTTTAAACACAGCAGGTAAAGAATTGGAGAACGATGCGGAATTAAGACCATATTTTGCGCTACCGTTTATCGAGGATCCGTACGCAGAACCGTTTCTTGGTAATATATTCCAAAATAGTTGGACGGAACAATTGACAGAGAAATTGCAACTGTTTCTTCAAAAGTACAAACCACAAGTAAGTAGAATAATTACCATCGAACTACGATCTATTTGATAAGCATAATTAGAGATGTATATAAGTAAAATGCGTCATAAAGATTTGTACAACTTTAAGAGGTTGAACGATAAAAAATATGCCGATGATAATTCGAGTAAATCTTCGAATTATGGGCCTTCGTCGGAAGGAACGAGGAAAGATACGAATGCAAAGAAAACGAGTAAAAATAATAATGTACCAATTATACCAAACGATAGAAACATTCCGATATTTCTACAAAATGGCGAACTCGAAGAGCAATATAATTTAGGCGATAATACGAAATACAGTCAAAAGTCAAAGTGAGAAATATTTCCAATTGTTTTAGTGCACGATATCTTATTAGGCGCGCGAATTAATCCAGAGCCCGTATCTTTAAATTCTTTGATATCTTTATTAATTCAGTATCGCTACTTTATTATTTTTCAAGCGACGAATTTATGCTTCACGAATGTGAAAAAGCCGAAAATTTTGAATATCAAAACGGTACCCGATGTTTCGTGAGATAAATATTAAATCTTATAAAATTTTGAAGGTTCAAAACACTCTTGGTATCTTTATCAATTCGAAATCGTTACTTTACTATTTCTCAAGCGACGAATTTGTTTCGTATATATAAAAATGTTAAGAATTTAATAATGTTAAATAAATATTAAATTTTATAATATCCTGAAGGCTCAAAATTAATTTGTGCGCCTAATATTTTGGAGATGATCAATTTTCTCGTTGGTATCTTTTCGTAGAAGCATACAAACAGTATCGATGAATTCTTCGGAAGAGGAGATATATTCCGCACACTTTGCGAAAAAGAATAAAAAATTGATACAGTGTACCCAAGAGCTGGCAGTTGCGAAATCTCATCTGTGCAGCGTTCATTCTAATTACGAGAAATTGAAAGTCAGATTTCATAAATTGCACGCTGATTATCACAAATTAATGAGCATCGCGAGAGTGTTAACTACTGCTCTGGAAAATTCTGTGAAAGGGCAATCGATTGATTTCCAAGCTATGCTGGAAACTTGCATAAGAATATTCCCAGATTTGTTCAATCAAAATATAATCGACAACTCGCACGTATGTAGTAAGATAATAATTAGACTGTGGACTTTTATATATTCATGGGAAAATTATAAATATACGTAAAAGAGCAAAGAATATACATAGTATTTTTTGTTATCCGAATAATTCGAATATTCGAATATTTGGAGTAGTAATAAAATAATCGGGATAGTTAAAAATATCCAGATAATTCGAATAATGATCATTATCTATCTCGAGATAGAAATATTCGAATAGTTCTGGTAATAATAAGAAAATCAGCAAAATAAACAAAACTTACGACTTTAGTTTAAATCTATTGCATAATTATTACGCTTCAGAGAGCAATATAAAACAATAAAGATGCAGATATTATAATACAATATAAATAGCAAAGGATGACTATAGTTACGTAGTTAATGTAAATCGTACGAATAATGTTGTATATGTAATATATAATTTTATATAACAAGTATATAAAAATATTAAATTATCGCATTTTGTACATGCTTATAAGTCGTACGGTTTACATTGTTAAATAGGATTTACACAGTCATATTTTTCCTTAAAAACATACGTATTTAAATCCAATCGATATTCAGATATCTGGATTTTTTTTGGTATAGATTCGAATATTTAAAATCAAGATTACGAATAATCTATGACGTCATTATTCGGATATTCGATCCCAGCACTAATAAAACTATATAAACTAGTAAAAGTAGAGAAGATATTTTAATAGTTAGGGAATGAAATTACCCTCTACTTAAACCCAATTTCTTTACTTACGTTTATAAAGAAATGAATTCGCATAAAAATCCGCAGTCTAATATAATACCACTAATTTTTTTACTTTTTCCTATTATATTTTTGGTCACTGTACGTTTGCAGTATTCTTCGGAATTGTTATTAGACAAATCTCGTTCCGACATGAAATTCATTGAATGTTCCCAATCGTACAATGCATCCATTCCTCCGAAATTGTTAGATTTCAAGAAAATTAAGTTACATTTAATCAACGGAAGCATTAAAACGAAATTGTTCCTTTTACAAGCATTGCGAAGGGTAAGAAAATACTGTCGGTATCTCTGTTAATCCTTTGCCCTCCCACGTTAATTCATGTTTGACTTTATAATTCTCAATTCGTACTATAAATATCCTTCATACAACACGGTAGTTCGATTCCGAAAAAGTACCGCGTTATACGGAACAAAGGATTAAGATAAAACATATGTAGGCTTAGGTTTCGAATGTTAATAGAAGCATAAATCGTTTAAAAGTAATATCTACGATTTCTGTAACTGTAAACATAAAATCTGAAATCTGTCAAATTTACGAGTTACATTAAGTATATATTATATAACGAAATTTAGCAAAGTTTCAATGCTAATTTCCAATGCTATCAATCAACAATCCTTTCAAGTACATTGCAAATAAAAAAAAAAAAATAGTGTTATTGGAAATTTGGGAGTGCAAAGGATTAAAGAAGTTTTTGGAATTTCGTTGTAAACTAATAACATGATTCTAGAAAATAACATTTAGTCAACCTGGAGAAAGGGACGAAACGGTGCACGAATATATAAGTAAAGATTTATTAGGACTTCATAGTCAAATCGCTAGCTACAAAGGCAAATCTATCCTGCCACACTTGTTAACTCCGCAAAACGTTATTATACCTCATCCCTTGCAACAATCGATAACAAGATTGTTAAATGCTTTAGCGTCTTTCAGATGCGGAAGAGATTATTTGTCGTTTGATTCTACCGTTGTCGACATGGTATCAAAGCTATCATAAACTAATAAATGTTTCCTTAACCCTTTCGCTACAAAGGATTAAAATATTCAGACACCTGAACATATTTAAGGATCTTCACCCGTTTGCTATTCCTTTATTTTATAATGTGTGTTTGATAGTAATATTTACATACATATTCCATAATCTTATTATTAACCCTCTATAACCGGAATTTTATTTACTTTTATGGTAGAAGAAATTATAATAGCGTCAAAATTTTTAGATATATTAGCAATGGTAAATAGTAAAGAAATAAAATGCAGTACGATAGGGATACGTAATAATGAATAGTAAAGAATAGTAAAGAAATAAAATGCAGTAGTATAGAAGTACGCAAATAGAATAAAATTCGATAAACTTAAGTATACGAGTATTTTAGTTTTAAGTTACATAGCATTATAAATGGTTAAAGTAGTTTCCTCGTCGATTTTGCAAATAAATTTTGGGTTATACTGTTCTCCATTTAAATATAATTGTACGCAAAATTTACTGAATACCTAAAGTGGCCGAATATTTTTGTGACTAACTGTATATTTACTTGTTCAAAAATTACGCAACCGTTTGCAAAAATTATACGCATTCATTCTTTATAACACGGCACTTTTAATTTTAAACTGTCGTAGCGAAAGAGTTAAGTAAATAGAATCAGAGAAAAATCATAGAGCTAATAGGATAAACGATTTTAGGTGTTCAAATGTCTGAACAGCATTTGCGATAACAATATAGATACGTTGACTTGCAACATGATGATCGCAATGTTGCAAAAATTATCTTTACGCAAGCAGCAGAGAATCTACATGATAGAAAACGGATTAGTGGAGTGGTTGATCCTTCATTTGCATGATCAGTGTCGCGTCATGGATTCTTATCGATTAGAATATTCCACGGCTCTTCTAATGAATTTATCGTTACACCAAACAGCTCGGGAAAAAACGTCAGCAATTGCGCCGGTACTAATTTCAACGTTAATCGATTTGCTATTAATGGACCATGCATCGGTATAATAAATTTCTGTTATCTGTAATTATATTAGGTGCGCCAATAAGTAGTCCGCTATTTTTAATGGATTAACGAATTTATTTTACTAAGTAATTTCTTTTAACCACGAGTCCATAACTTATTCAAAACATGCAACAAAGTATTATACAATAATTATATTATACAACATATATTATATTGTATAATATAATTGTGTTTATATATATTACACAATATATATTATAGAACAAAGTATTATGGAACGATAGCAACTATATGTAAGCAAAGTAAATAATTATCTTTGTTAAAAATAAATGCTTAACCCCTTGCCCTACGAATTTTTCAGAGACTATAGATTCTAACATTAGCTACTTGTTATTTTAATACTGTGTCGAATACATGACATTGAAATATTGTTATTAATTTGGACTCGATAATCCCCCAGCTTGCATATTGGAACAAAAATTGCTATTGAAGTTAAACTTTATTATAAACACGTTGCGTTTTCATTTTACTTGAATTGTAATATTCACCACGAATGTATCTCGTCTTTATATGGCAAGGTAATTAATTTGGACTCGATAATCTCTCAGCTTGCATATTGGAACAAAAATTGCTATTGAAGCTAAACTTTATTATAAACACGTTGTGTTTTCATTTTACTTGAATTGTAATATTTACCACGAGTGTATCTCGTCTTTATAAGGCAAGGTAATTAATTTGGACTCGATAATCTCTCAGCTTGCATATTGGAACAAAAATTGCTATTGAAGTTAAACTTCATTATAAACACGGTGTGTTTTCATTTTACTTGAATTGTAATATTCACCACGAGTGTAACTCGTCTTTATATGGCAAGGTAATTAATTTGGACTCGATAATCTCTCAGCTTGCATATTGGAACAAAAATTGCTATTGAAGCTAAACTTTATTATAGACACGGTGTGTTTTCATTTTACTTGAATTGTAATATTTACCACGAGTGTAGCTCGTCTTTATATGGCAAGGTAATTAATTTGGACTCGATAATCTCTCAGCTTGCATATTGGAACAAAAATTGCTATTGAAGCTAAACTTTATTATAGACACGGTGTGTTTTCATTTTACTTGAATTGTAATATTTACCACGAGTGTAGCTCGTCTTTATATGGCAAGGTAATTAATTTGGACTCGATAATCTCTCAGCTTGCATATTGGAACAAAAATTGCTATTGAAGCTAAACTTTATTATAGACACGGTGTGTTTTCATTTTACTTGAATTGTAATATTCACCACGAATGTATCTCGTCTTTATATGGCAAGGTAATTAATTTGGACTCGATAATCTCTCAGCTTGCATATTGGAACAAAAATTGCTATTGAAGCTAAACTTTATTATAAACACGTTGTGTTATCATTTTACTTGAATTGTAATATTCACCACGAGTGTAACTCGTCTTTATATGGCAAGGTAATTAATTTGGATTCGATAATCTCTCAGCTTGCATATTGGAACAAAAATTGCTATTGAAGTTAAACTTCATTATAAACACGGTGTGTTTTCATTTTACTTGAATTGTAATATTTACCACGAGTGTAGCTCGTCTTTATATGGCAAGGGGTTAATTAAATCAAAAGGTGGATTATTCGTTGGTACACCAAATAATGTTATGGTAACACAAACATATAGTTATCATATATTTTTATACCAGGCACTGCAGTACATTAATGGGTCGTTAAACAATTTTTTAACCAATCACGCAATTAACGAGGAAGCAAAAAAGATGAAATTCGGGTCTATAGTAGAACAGTACAGTAAATATAAAACTGGCGAAATAAGGTAGAATATTTATTAATGTTTGAATATTGATATTCGTAATATTGTAATGAATATTAATGTTAGAATATTAATGAAAATATTTGTAAACGGGTAACAGGAAACATTTGGATCATATTTTACAAATACATAGAGGCGAAGTTACTATTAAAACGGAAGATGAAGAAATGGCAGATAACGATAATGTGAGTAGTAGAATTTATAAAGTGGTTTAGATTTGGCACAGAAAAAATAACAGTTTATACAACTTTATCCTGCGTGCTGTGCTAATCTATCTCTTAAACTATTTCGTCTTAAGTTTTTATTATTAGAGATTCTGATTCGATTGATTAGAGATTTTGATTAATTAAAATTAGAGTTGGGTCGAAACTTAATTTCTAAAGTCGCGAAACTTTATTGCCATTACTAGACTGCGGATTTTTATGCATTTTGAGGAAATTTATGAGCGCAAAAGAGTATAATATATATATGACATACATAACTATTAAAACTATCGGAAACAAGCGTACTTTATTATACTTGGAGGATGAAATAACTCTTTATTTAGGTTTCACTTCATTACTTGTGTTTCTAAGTGTATAAATCTGCATAAAAATCCCGCAGTCTAGTTATTACGATTGCTTAAACAGGATAATTAGACGTGTAAATTATTGTAACGACTATAATTGTTATTAACTTCTTTTCTACTTACCACACGTTCAGATATAAATTAATTGCTACTCTTTCGTGTTAAAACTGTATTATTTTTATTCTATTTATATTCTTTTTTATCTCATTTCATTTTATTTCATTTTGTTTCCGTAACCCTCGAGTCGCTATAGCACAAGCTAAAGTGGCACCAATTAACGCTTTTTCTCAGGAAGACTTTGACGTACTGGAAAGTCAATTAGAAGAAAACGATCCAGTAAAAAATAATTACGGAGAATTGTGCGGAGAATCGCTACTAGAATCGTGTTACACAGTTTTACCAAAACCGATTCATGGAAAAGAAATAATATCAGACGCGCCATCGTTCGCGTTATTTAAGTCGGAAGAGAGAAACTCTGCTATTCAAAGTCAAGCGAAAAATTTAAGTTCCGAATCCGTACCGCGAGAAGATATTTTGCCAAGGTATTACTATACTAATTAATAAAACGTTCGCGGGTCAGATTGAGTAAACTCCACTTTGCGAATTTTTCAAAATTTTAACACCAAAGTATTAATACTCAACTTTTTGTATTTAAAATAAATTTCCTTAACGATTGAGTTTAAAAACGCAAAATGAGAAAAATGTTTATGGTCAGGGAATAGTTAACTATTTTTAAAAATAATAACTAGGTTAATGATAAAAATAATTCCTAGGATATATTATTCTATAAATTTGATATGTCGTTAGATAAAAGCTGTGCGAGTAATAATATATTTTACAGCGTTTAGTTGAATTTAAATGTCAAAAGGATTATTAGAAAAGACTGTATAATTATTTTATCATTTGCCTACTTTTCGTTTTGTGGAGTTAGTCGATTTGGCAAATGAGCGTTAACCCCTTGCCCTACTATTATTTTATTACCTATACTTAGGCTACCATTAGTTGACTACTATTTTTGTATCACATCACGTATGAATCGTTCGAATATTGTACACAATTTTTCTTTAATAACATCCAATCTTATAATAGAAAATTAAAATTACGGTTCAAATTAAATTTTATCCCCAGTAATAGGCATTTTACTTTAACCTGTGTCACAATTCATAGAACGAGTGTAACTCGTTATTGTAGGGCAAATGGTTAATGCGTTTTGTTTCACAAAAATTATAAATTATTCTCCGTATATTTCAAGAAAATTGGTGAACCACAAAAAGCGTGATACGAAAACTAAAAATAACATTGTTGTATTGCCACGGGAGTCGGTTAAAAAAGTGATCTCGTATCCGAAATCGAAGTCACGTGTGATTAAATTAAGTTCCTTCTCGAATAAGGTATTTTGACGAGAGATTAAATATAGGATTAAAATTTGCATCGATCAAAATTCGAATTAAAAAAGAAACAAAAAAAAATGCTTTTTAAGGATCGGCAAATTTCTAGACGGCAAATTGCGAACGATAAAACGAATTGGGACTCGAAAAATGATCGAACTTTCGTAAAAGAAACTTACAACGAAAGCGCCACGTATCTCTATGAGAATCATACGTCCAAGTTTGTTATATATAGTTTCTCCGTAATAAAAATAACATCGCGTGATTTTGCAATCAATTTTATTGTAGGGAAAGCAGCAAAACGACTGTGGCATCTTCTATGCTGTTAGAAATCGGAAGCGAAGCCGAATCAACAGGTCAGACTCTTTTACAGCGATTAAATACTTTATTCGTCGAGATTTCATTTCGCCCAGAAAGCAAATATCTAGTATGTAATCGTACACAATTACAAACAGAGCTGAGTAAAATACTATTGTTTATTATTATTTTATTCTACTTTATTTCATATTATAGTTTCTAAAACTAAAAACATTTTATTCCACGAAATTTTGCTTCTGGTTAGTATATTATTTTGAAATACTTTTCCTGTGAATTTTACCCGGCCCTGATCATGAATTTCTAAAAATTTACTGGTTTTACCACGACCGATAGGTAAGATATATTTCTAAGCAGTGAAAGCATTAGAACTTTCTCTCATACGTGTATATTTGGTCATGATCTCGGGAAAATTGGAACAACTGAATGAAAGTAATGAAGTCTAGGATGAGCCATATTTATTGAACATATATATAATTATATAGAATTACTTGCTATAGAATAACGCGGATTTCAAGCCTTATAATCTTACATTTCCTTTTTGGGAAATTTCCTTTTTTTCAGTGATGGAGAAACTCAGCAGCATAGCGTCACTGTGAGTCGCGATATTTGGATATACATAATACGAGTGCACCGAGTGAACCTAGTTATGCACCATTGTCTATTTTTATACTCGAATTCAAACACTTTTATACGCAATTAACTTCCCGAATAAATCGCATATATTATTTACCATTAAAAGTTATTTTCGTTTAAAGTATATCGATCACTGTTTCGAAATTAGAATTCTCTTTATAGAAGCATCAGCGATAGCAATAAATGGACGCAGGAGTCAGAACTGGACACAGAAGAGGCATTTTTAGCCAAACCAAAACTTCCACGGACTCCGCCGTAAATCTTACTACAATTGCATACCTAATAATATTAGATTGTCCTAAAAGTTCATTTCTTTCTTTCGTTGAGTATTAAGTGGACCAAATTTAATTTACGATACAATTCATCAAAAGATTTGGAGTTATTTTGGTCATTAGACTTTCCAAAAATCTCGGATATTATTTTTTAAAGAGTTTTTCATTAAAACGGGACTTTCTTTATATTTATAAAAATCATCGAGTTTATTAGAAAATTTGTAGTGTGTTTATGATAAATTAACGTTGAACGTATGGCAATTATATATAAAAAATAATATCCAATAGAGCTTTCTTATAGGCGATCATTCTTTCATCAAAATTCTTCTATCACATTTTCGCATAATTGCAACTCGATGCTTTTAATAGCACTTTTTTTTTGTATCTTGCCTAATTGTTTCCCCAATTGCGCTGTTTTGCCCCCAAAAAAGAGCAAAAGAACTCTTGGGACAAGCTAACAAAAAGAAAAAAAAAACTGTACTCGTGCGATTTACGCGAATAACTTTATTTTAAACAACAACGTACAACTTACGGACAACAATGTATTTAATTAGTATTAAATATTTGATACAATAAATATGTACAAACAACGTAACATAAGCGTACTCCGTAATCCAGGCAGAACGTCTCAGTAATAACCGGAATACGTGCTAGCGTGTCCAGGTACGTAGCTACTGCTCCGATATCTTCTCAACAAGGGCCCGTCCGCGTAACTATTACCACTGAAGCTACTATGCAAACCGGACATCGACGAGTAACCAACCGGAGAAGTGCTAGGATACGAGTTAACGTAGCTCGGCTTGCTCTTGTAACCGCCGACGAGTTTACTGAGATACGACGGTGCAGCCAGATAAGGACTACTATAACTGCTAGGCCTCCCGTCTTTAATCGTAGCCAGTTTCCCGCTGCCTTTACCATAGTTGCTCAGTAAGTAATCGAGGTCTTGCTCTTTGGAGAGATAGTTCAAGCCCGCACCCGGATAATCGGCCGGGTATTTATTGTACTTGCTGAATTTCCCCGAACTATAAATCCCAGATGTACCGCGTACACCGCTGAACGGACCGCTTCCAGTATTGGTTAAGATCATAGAGGAAGCGTAATCTCGACCCATGTTTCCATGGTTTCCTCGTACGTAGCGTTCAGGGTGAATAGAGTACGCGTCGTTCGCGTACTTGTTACCGCCTCCCATTGAATACGACGGCTCTTTGTGCTTCCCGTACGAATAATCGTTGCCGTTGAACACGCTAGAAGTGTCCCTGTTGTAAGTCTGATCGGTGCTGTCCATAAAACCGGCGCCGTGAGACGTGGAACTCCTGAACGAATCTTCGGGATACTCTCCTCTAAATGTGGACCCTTCCGTGCTCAATTCCGGATAGCTTCCGGTGCTGGTTGCCCCGGATAAATTATCGGAAAATCTCGTGTATGGATTCTTGTGCTTGGTGGTGGAAAATTGAGTGAAATCGGATCCGACTTGGTCACTGGCTTGCGTGTACGCCGCGTCGAATCCGGGATCTGCGCTGCTACTGCTGCTGGCGTAGCTATCGAAATTCGATTGGGCGTTATTGGCGAAGTAGGAGCTCGAAGGGAGAGTTTCACGGCTGGTCGAGTAACTGGAGAAGCCGGGGTTGTGGGAACTGGGCGAGAATCCGCTGTAAGAGCTGCTCCTTAAACTTTCTTCTAAGTTTCCTTGGCTCCTGCTGCCGGCCAACGAATGCCCGCTACTTCCTCCGCCGTAAAAGTCCGTGGTTTCTCTGTGACCTTCTTTGCCGGCCATATACGCGCTATTAATGATGTTGCTGTTGTACTCGAAACCATTGTTCTCCCCGCTGATCGAGTAGCCTGTAACGAATTCGTAAGTGAAGTGGATTAACCCTTTAAGTGCTATATCCGGCAAATTTTTAATGCGACAGACGATGTTTAGAAATTTAGGTGTTTTAAGAAATCGATGAATAGTACGGAATAATTATTAAACATGCATTTGAAAACGTTTTATAATCGTAGTAACGTATTTTATAATTAATTAAATTAACGTTTTATAGTCACTATAATTAAAATATTTTATACTATTATTATAATTAAAATAATATGATAATTAATACAAATTATGCGTATAGAAACTTACTTTGCACTCAAAGTGCTGGAGAAAAATGAAGCAACGGAGATTGAAATATAATTATTTATTTATTAATAAGATAAATACTTTGATATAAGTTATGGAAAAAGTAGCTGCAAGATTTTGATTCAATTAGTATTTTAATGATGCAAGTGTAATTGAAATATTATCCCTCATTAACACTTTACTGATATATATCGAAAATGTTCATCGTCAAAATGGTAATTTAATCAGGAGAGAGATATGCGATTTCTTTTTGCGATGTACTTTAAAATGATATACGTACTGTTAGCAGGCGGATCCGCACGAACAAGCAGGATGCAGCCGAGGATTATTGCACTCTAAAAGTGGAACAGTTTCACCATAAATTATTAATCACCTTGCAACCTGCTAATGATCTTTCTATTTAAATTACGAAACACTATTAGAATTTCTCGACGACGAATGATTAAAAGCAGCTCTAAAATTGTTTCGCGAATGCAAAAACTCCCCGCCAAAAAACAGGAAGAATTTTACAAAAGAAAAAAATAGGACTTAATATTTAACCCTGCTTCCGTTCTTCGAATCATATTCTTTCCGTGTTATAGAAATTTTATAATTCCAAAAAGACCAAGCTTCGACATACGATAAATTGGAATATAAATTTACAAAACATTCCACAGTTGTTTCAAAGCTAGGAAATGTTTCGGAAAAATTTGGAACGCGAGTGGAACGAAAATAACTCGAAGGCCACGGAATCGCACGGAAATTGTTTTTACAAATTTGTGTGTTTACTCACGAGCGAAATGATTTTCGCCATGATAAAAGGGACGTTGCGAAAAGATGTAAAAACAGTCGGACGAAACTATTCGAGCCTCTTAATTTGTAACTACACACATACTGACACGCGAATCGGCTCCTTACCGTTTTATACTCCTAGGAATCCCTCCTCGTTCACAAAAAGGTAAAAGCGATCTTGATGTGCACATACTGATAGGACATTGGTTGGTACCCGACCATACAGAGCAGGGAGAAAGAGTCAACCTGATTTAACTCTTCACTTTTACGGGGAAAGCAATGGGTCAGCCCGTGCGCGGCTGACTATTCAGTGAACTATGAGGAGCATGACCTACCTAGCGTAATTAGACTTTTTAATACATATAGAAAAGTATCCCTTTCACAGAACTACGTCTCGGTTACTCGCAACGCATAACATAACATCATTATTATTAAGCCCGTTTGTGGAATGTTTCATTGAGTTGTCAGCCTCGATAGCATTGGAAAATGAGCAGATATAGAAGAGGCATGTACAGTTAGTGATCAAATTATTATGATTAGATTATTATTATTATTAAGTCCATTTGTGGAATGTTTCATTGAGATGTCAGCCTTGATAACATTGGAAAATGAGTAGATATGGAAAATGAATGTACGGTAGGTGATGAAATTATTATGAACACTTCAATTTATTAGGATCACTTATTTTTGAGCAACACTTAACGATAGTTTGCGTACAATCATCATTTCGTTATTATACGTAATAAATAATAATTAATATATATTAATACATTAATATATTATTGATTAATATAATAAAGATATGATAATAATTTTGCATGTAAAAATACTATTTATTCGAAGAGTACACTCAAATGTAACTTTTATGGTTGTAATGATATTAATATATCACATGCTTTGTTATTTTTTTATTAATACATTAATACATTAATAACTTAATGTTGTTCGAAAAGTTCATAGCAACATTATCGTTTACGTTAGTTAATTCGAAAAAGAATGGAAATGAAAATACATTTAGGATGAAACCTCTTTTAATACAATGTTGCTATGTCTTAAATAACACATAATAATAAATGGACAACTAAATTAGGGGATCACGACAATTTTGCCGAATATTTGACGACCCCTGAATATTGAATACCATTAGTTTGTTGCGCATAATCTATATATTTTTCGACGCCCTATATAGTCGCATTACAGTTTTCGTATTTATTAATTTTCTCTTTGCGAATCATCGGTGGCGCAGAAATATGGAAAGTCGTTCAATTTGCTTGGAACAGTTTGACATAAGTGCGTACACGCAAAGCATGTAATTTAATCAAAAGAATCCCGCTACCTAATATACGTAAGTGGTTTGCAAAGTCCAACTTATGTTTTTTTGCTTAACTCGTAGCTAGCCACGCTTAATGGATCGTTTAGTACGTATAAGACTATAGTGTTTAATTCCAATTAGCTGAATCGGAGTGACGCCTGACGGCAGCCGGTAGATCGCGGGCTTTCGTAGGAAAAAAAAAAAAACGTTGCCCCGATTTCTATGCATTACCATTGTCAAGGTTAACAGATATTTGTTACGGTGGGTGAATAACTTTCCTCCGACGAGAAAGGAAGCCGTGTTACGTCTTCTCTCCTATTGCGAATACCGTCATTTCCACTAATGATAATCCGCACGTTACTTATTACACGTGCCCGGTAATCACGTGAAATACATATCTTAAATTTTGATTACGGTCACTCGCAAATGTCGCGAAAAGTACGCCGTGAAATTTCAACTGTTTTAAAACATTGCGAGAGTTTCGAGCATTTGGAGGCCATACGTTTTTTTACTGGTCAAAATTGAATGTACTGTCAATCCTCGTGTAACACGGTACTTTTGCAACGCGATTAAAAAATTGTGGTTTGTAAAAAATCGTTTAACACGATTAAATATTTGAGGAGTAAAGTAGCGGGTTTGTTAATAGACTGTGGATTTTTATGTACTTATGGAAAATTTAAGTGATTAAAGAGACACAGAATGCACATAGTATGTAAAAATTCATAAAATATCCAAAGTGACACGGTGTTATATTTAAAAGGCGAACCGAAGCTCTAACGAAGCCCTGTTTCTTTAATTCTCTTTCTAAAAGTACGAATTTGCATAAAAATCCGCAGTCTATTTATTAGTTTCTGAAATCAACCTTTGCTTTTTCTTCTTCTTCTTCTTCTTGGCTCTTTGCACTTCGAACTTCTTCAGTGGTTTGTTCTAACAACTAATTTCAGCACACATTTGCGAGGCTTTATTTCGAAAAGGGAAACATTTACCTTCAGTTTTATTTATTTCGAAGGAAATGATAATTAAATTGGTAAAAATTAACATTAAACTTTTGGGGGAATTGAAATTAGTTACCATAACAGAGCCAACGGAGTGAAATGGGTTAGCAATATTTCCCGTCTTGTAAAACACGATTTCGTATAACACGGTATTTCTTAGCAACTACCGTGTTATACAGGGTTTCACTGTACACAAATTCCTTATTATTATTAGCTTTTCCATTTTCCCTTGTCTTCTTCTTTCCTTTCTATTCTTCTTCTTCCTCTCATTATTGTTATTTCAGATTACCGTTCCAATAGAAGCCGCGTTCTACTCGAAACCCGATGCTCCTTTGTTTCGAAGCACGATTACAGAAAATGCTCGAGGATATGCTTCCCTGGGGAATGAAATTCGTGGACATCGGAAAGAGTACTTTTGCTCGGTTTACATCCCGCATAAAACGCACGAGTTTCTTGAATACCAATCGCCTTTCGTGCGAAAGAAAGTTTCTCGAGATTCCCTTCCGAGTCTTCCACGAATCCTGATCGATAATTTCATCTGATCGAATGCCAAGGGTACTTTGCCTCTATGTTAACTTATTGCCTCGTAACAACCAGCTACACTCGTGCCATAAATTATGTCTCAGTTAAATGAAACGAGGAAATTTATTTAATTAAAAATAAAACACTGTATATATTAATATACTAATATATATATTAATATAACACTAATATATACAGTGTTTGTATATATTAGTCTAACCGAGTAATTTCTTAGTCAGAATCAGAATTGGGCATTATTCGAATAAATTCGACATGATAAACTTTTACTCGACTATTCTTTCGAATGAATTTTTCGAATAACATTTTATTCGAATAAACATTAAAAGGGAAGTAGTAATGAAATATATTTGAAGCAAGAAAACGAATCAAAACTGAATAACGCAATAAAATCTTATTTGCCGAGTTTATTCAAAATGTTGTTCGAATAAAATGTGCCCAACTCTTGCTAACTTAGAAAGAAATGGTGACTAGGGAGAGCAGCTAATTAATAGTCTATGTAGACAGTTATGTGCATATAGTAGGATATTCGAAAACACTGTGAGAAATATTAATAAGGAAAATCGCCAAAGAAATGTTAATGTTATTAGTTAAGGTAATTTATTGTATACGTTATTTATTGAAGTTGATACCTATATATCTAAAAACTCTATTATATAATATATGTCTGTGACCAACTCTGGTGAAAATCTTTAAACACAGAATTGAAACTTAATGAAAAATTGGTCAGTGAAACTTTAATTGTTACGAATGCAAGTATAAAGTAACGCGTTTTCGATGCAAATATAACGATGCTTTGGAAAGTTAGAAATCTCTGAGAAAATAATGCATCGCTTCGAAAAGATTGCCAATTCATAGGGGCGAGTTAACTCGTCATCCCCCAGTTAAAGTGTTAATAAACATTAATTTGAATTCTAACAATTTAGTTTCAGTTTATCAGATTGAAGATTTCCTAATACAAATAGAATATAATATTTCAACGTCTCGCTTTTTGGACAGTGTAAAATATTAAACAGTCTTCGAAGTATTCGCAAGGCAAGGGGTTAATCTTCTACTCAAAATTATAGTTGAAGTTTAGATTCCGTAAATTACCATTCGCACGATTAATCGCGCCAATAATTACGAAAGTGGTGCAAGTCAAAAGAGAGAAAAGGTATACAAACTTTCTATTGTATATTTTTGTGATATAAATCAATGTAACGCAAAATAAACGAGAAGTTTAATATTTTTACATTTTTGTCCTTACACCACTTTCGTGATTATTGGCACGGTTGTAAAAGTGGTAAAGTTGTACGTTGAAGTCGCAAAACAGTACGAAACAAGTCACGTTAAAGAAAGAAAATAGCATAGATCATTTTGATCTTAGCCTAATGGTAGGATTGATCGTCCGACTACCTCTATTATTATGCAAACGCGATTCAGTAAATGGACTTTCTCTCGTGCGTGAACAATGCATATTAATTGGCAAACATTGTAAGGTAGCAAATACTAAGATAGCGTAGCAAATAGCAACGTTCAAAACAGCTATAATTTCAATAAAGTCGTTCTTAAAACTAGCCCAACTGAGATCCACTTAACTATAGTTTATTAATGTGTAATATATAGATATACAAATAGTATAATAGTATAGAAAAAAGTATTCGCGAATATTTTCAATTCATTTCAACGAAATGATTTTTTATCAGATTCTATCAAAAATGGGCATTAATCGAATGAAATTTTTAGTCTAATTCATTGATTATTGCTTACGATTAAAAAGAAATTGATCGTCAACAAAATTGATGATGATTGATTCAATCGATTGATGAAATTGTCAATCAATTGTGACTTATATATATTTTACGAATTTTTACAGTGTGTTCTATACTAAATATTTCAAATTTAGAACGTGCAATAGTTCTCAATCAAAGTTAAGCACTTTACAAATGTACCGATAATTATAAAACTAGTACAGGTCAATAAACCAAAAACTTGCTTCGTGTTACGTTGATTCGTATCATAAAAAAAAAATATGAAAATCTTTCTTTCCGTTTGTTTCTTTTGACTTTACACCACTTTCACGATCATTACCTTAATCGGTACTGATGGGTTCAAATGGAATATCGAAAGTTATACGAACTTATGAGTATCCGTTAATGGCAGTCATTTAAAACGTTTAAGTTCGATTAAGAGTGAACGAAAATTGATGGCGAATGGAAACTTAAGATCGTGACACAGAAGTTACGAGACAACATATGTAGATCGGAAAGGAACGCACGCTGCGTTCTGACACGAAAACCGGAATGACACTGCTGCATCCTTGTCATTATCTTTTGCGATGCTTTCTACTTTCCGTGCGCGCGTATACATGCATACGTATGTGCAAGCGTGTTCATTCGAAACGAACATCGATCGGCTGAATTCCAATACGCTAATGACAATGACCTAGGATAGTCGAACACATTCGTTTGTAAATTTGTTGATTACCATTGTTGTGAACAAAAAAAAATAGGTACAATATTTCATCTGTTCACTGTGTCTCGTTATAATATTATATATCCAGCTTGTTTTCGTGTATTCTCACTTTTCTTTTTAAAATACTGTAATCTTCGAATTTGGAGTAACATAACTTAGCGAATAAGTAGATTATTAACAAAATTAAAGATGCGAAATCTAAGAATAAGTAAAGGATTGTTTCACTCTCCGAATAAAAATAATATACACATTATTTTGAATATCTTGTGTAATCTTGCATTATCGTATGCGTTCTCTAATAGTTTGCATATTTAAATTTCCCATGAACGCATAAAAATGCTAAGCCTAGTCATGACGGGCAACTTATCCGAGTTTATCCAGTGTTAAACTGCAAAAGGATTAAATTCGAATCAGCGAGAGATTAAGAATACCGGATTTTTCTTTCTTTAGAATCGAATCGGAGTCGCAGTTTATAATGTGCGTCCTATTGACATAGTTCTCTATTCCCAACATAAAAGGCATCTTTACGTTAATGCGCGGATTGCCCTTTTTCATCGAGCCATTAAGCGGCTGTGAAACGGTAAAAGTCGCTTACGCGTAACAACGCGAGCGCATTGGTACAAAGCGACGAAAGTAAAATGAAAATGGAAAGTGGACGCTAAACTAATTCCAAACGGGCGCTTCTTTGACGCCGTTGCATATGGAATATATCGTGCCTTTTCTGCCCCGTACAAAACGCATGGCGCGGCGTACCGCGTGACGCATATTTATTAAATACCGTTAGGTGGCAACTTGGAATCTGGGAAACGGTAAACAAACTTCAAATTTAACCCTATAACGGTTCTCGGGCCATTTTCGACCCAATTATTCTTTTTACTTTTATAAAGTATTTCCCCGTTTTGGGACAAATATGAAGAAATTCTGATTAATACGCGTAGAGCGTAATTGATGACTTTCACCGATTAATTTTAGTAATTAATTGCCTTATAATAACGAGTCACACTCGTGGTATGTATTGTGCTATAAACGCAATAACAATGCACCGTATTTGCAATAAACTTTGATTTTAACTGCAACAATAATTTTAGTTCATAAAGTTAATAACCATCTAGTACGAGTTACGTATAACAGTTGCATGCAATAGAATATTATAATAATAAATAGTTAATGCTACAAAGTATGATACTTAACAAATTCGTAAGTCAAGGGGTTAAAAACGCTATTGATGTGTTGAAACACTTGAAATTGTTTGTTATCTGAAGAATAGGAAAGAATCGGAAGAAGAATATAAGTTTAATGCTCTTTAACCCCTTGCCCTACAATAACGAGTCACACTTTGATTCGAACTTTTTATTATAATACTAGATCGTTGAATCAATATTTCCTATAATATTCGAATGATTTGTACGTGACACGATATAAAAATACTGATCAATTAACGCTAGCCTAAATAGCTAATAAAGTAATTGTAAGGCAAGGGATTAATATAAATATAAAGTTATCCCAGAAATTTTCGAGGTATCTTATAATTTTGTTCACCAGTATATTTATATATACACTATTATAGATTTGGATTTTAAAGATCAATTGTGTCGAAAACAACTGATTAACGCAATATTCAATTATAATTCCTATCGTTTTAAAAACGTTGTTGTGTTATTCTACTCTAAACTAGTAATGTCTCACGTGACACTAAAATAATAGGGGATCTTTTTAAATGAGAATAATATAGAATAAAATGACGATTTTATATGAGAATGAATATTGTTCCTTAAACTGTGTGTCGCCTAACAGATTTAGAAGGATCGGGAAGATTTTGGCGAAAGACTTTTGACTTCATAAAGAGTATCTCTTCAACTTATAAACATAAGTCTGTCAAATTCTGAAATGCTAACGAATAAAGATAATTACAAAAACCATGTGAGTGAATAGTTTATTTGTTTTACGAATGTAAAAACCATAGTTGTTTTCAAGGTCAAAAAGGCTAAAATGAATATGTACTACTGCTAGTTTATTCGTTTATTGATTTTATATGTCTACGCGTGAACCCAACGTAGAGGAAAATGTTCTTCGACAAAAGGAGGTCGCGAATGAAGAAGTATAAGAAGCTCCACAGCTAATCCTATGCTTCGTCGATGGTTCTAATTATTGAGGTTCGACTGTACGTTTGTATTCGATAAACAAGGGATAACAAGGTACTAACACAGATGTGTTACACTTTCGAACTCAGAAAGATTTCTGGTGCGAAAGTAGCAAAGGTATGTGGTAATACCAGTTGTACCGGAGGCTTCGCAATTACTCGCGTGTCTCACATATTCTAAATACGATTGCAAATTACCTCAGAACCGCGATTAAGACCACTTCGGCGATTTGTGGTAACGAGAGAGATTCATCACAGCAAAACTCGTGTTCCCTTGGCTTTTTCCCGCGAACAAAATTGAATCTATGCCAATAAAACTGTACTGCGTGTCGCACATGCGCTCTCCGTTCTGGGAGAGCGCCAATTAAAGAAAGGTTGGAATCCAACCATCGGATCTCATACACGATGATACACGAATTCTGATGTACGTGGGGGAGTGTGTTTCGTCAGATGAAAATGTGACAAATTGAACTTTTGCGATGAAATCATACAAAAAACCTAACCAAAACCATCAATCGAGATATTTAAATTCGGACACGCGCGTTCGCAACGTTACTCTTAATTATAATTACTTTATCGAGCGATAACGCAAAATTGTTTTGGGATATCAAACAAACAATCATGTCTTACAGTGAGTATCTTGGCAAGAATGTAAATGTCAACACGTGGATGTTGGGCAAAGTGCATTTCTAGCATTAAAAATTCGTCTACGAATATATGAAAATATTGCTTTCCCTTCGCCTTCCGTAAAATGATTTAGTAAAACATTTTGCGCAGTTAGACCACGACTGAACTAACAATGCTTTTGCAGTTAAAATTATCACGCCGGATAGCGCGGAATATCGTTATTTTCCTATTACGAAAACTCGTATTAAGCTAAACATACAGGCTGCTCATGATGCAAGAATTTCCTTGTGTAGCCATCTGGCTGGAGATTCAAATGTGTACGAAGTATGTTCCTATATCTTCAGGAATAAACATTAATTTTAATAGACCTTGCATAAAACGAAACTATAACTTCATGGGTACTCTATATTCATAGATTATCATTGGAGGATGGGGGAATACAATGTCTGTGATAAGGAGGAGTAACCAAGAGCACGATGTAGCAGAAGCAGAAACAAGGAACATATTAAATGCTCAGTATATGTGCAATATTTGGATACAGTAAGCATAATGCATTTAATTCAGGGCTGGATTAAGCCTCCAGTGAGCCCTAGACAAAATATAAATCAGGCCCCATTTATATAACTTCTTTGGTTTTGGCAACTTAGGCTATCAACCATAGAAGTGTTTGTTATCGAGTAATCAGATTTCGAAAATTATAACATATTATGATTATTGACATTTTGATAATAAATGCGCTAGAAATTTAAAAAAAGAAAATATATATAAATTTTCACAAGCCCAAGGCCCAATTGAATCTGAGCCTTAGACTTGTCTTGCTTGTCTATTGGTTAGTCTAGCCCTGTATTCATTCTCATGTAAAATTATCCAGAGACTACTTGGCTATCTTAATATTTGAATACTAGTTTAGACTAGAATAAGACACCAGAGCTTTTAAAACAATGGGAATTATGAGTAAATATTACAATAAACAATTGTTTTAGACATAATTAATCTCTAAAATTTAGATTTATAATAATGTGTATATATAACAGGGGATAAACTTATAAGATGTCTTGAAAATTTCTGGATGCAGGGTTTAATCTTATATTTATATTGAAGGGCATCACATGTGGAATGAAACCATTTATTGTTAACCAATACCTTCGTAAATTCAATAAATATTACAAAAAATATCCAATCCAATCGAATGAATATTCGTCTTATACAAAAGTATAAGATGCTATTTTTGGTAATTAGAGAAAATATACATAACTATTCAAAAGTATCACTTTTTTCTGAATGTTAATAACGAGTAGATCCCCTTTAATTTTGTTAACTAATTCACGCATTTAATTTGGTAAACTTTTGTACAATTTTTTTCTTATAAGTGTAATCCAAGTCTGACCAGGCATGCAATTTATGTTTCCTATAAATGTACTATCCTGTACTTAGTGAATGATAATACTTTAATCTCCAATACATATAAAAATTCAATGCAATGTTAGGTGGTCCTGTGATGGAACATTGAATGTTGGTCATCAACATGGTCATGTTTTCCTGTCGTACAAAGACAAAAATCCATTTGTCATAAATTACATAGGGGTGAGCACAGCTTTTGGTGCAACTGGTGAATTCTTGATTGAAGGTACGTCTTATAACTAGACTGTGAATCTTTATGCAAATTCACATTTTCGCAAATAACACTGAAAAGGAAATGAAATCTAAATTGGGGGTTGTTTCAGCCTCTAGTTCAGTGATTTCAAAGTCGTATATGAATACAGGCTACTAAATACAATTTTAGGGAATTTGCGAGTCTCAGACAAAGAAAGGTTTCTTGAAGTAATTTTTGCAAGTAAAATAGCGAAAGTACAGTTAACTATAACACGGGGTACTCTTTACAACAAAGATCGGTAGCGTGGAGCTCGCGGGCACTCATGTGATCGCAAAGCATCTTAAGTACCCGCGTCAATCTTCAAAATCGTATAATTTAAAATAAACATGTCTTGAATTTACTTTAACCCTTCAACGACGAAGCAATTTCCTATTTCATTTACACGAACGGAGGAGATTTTGCACGTTCCAAAAAAATTGCAAAACTAGTATAATAATTTAATGTAATATATAAAAAATTCACGTCGCCTTCTCATAACCACGAATGAATGGTTGTTCTGTCCTACATAATTATTAGAGGTCTTTGTTGAACTTATCATACAACGAAATTAAGATTAATTACCTTTTGTCATAAGCTAGCCATTCATAGTAAAAAGATTGCCAATCTTTGCATTACAATATTCAGAGAACGAAACAAACCCCTATTAAGCCCTCGTTTCTTTCTTTTTCTGTTTACAAAGAAACACATTTGCATAAAGGTGCACAGTCCAATTATGCATCAAAGAATCGTATCCCGTGAGCGTGTTGAGAACACGCGCTCGCAACTTGACATGTACGTTCCTTATTTTAGAATCACCATATACGTCTACAGTTATCAGGCAACAGTTGGTAGATACCTCTTACTTTTGGGTAGATTATAACGAATCGTATGGTCTTCCGCAAAATGCCGTAATGGCTTCGGAAGACGGATTGTACATAGGTCGCGCGCATCATAGAGATTCCCTCACGCCAGGAGGTATCAGGAATAACGTATGCACGATCGCATGGGGCGGAGAGTCTCACGATAAAAAAGAGTTCCAAGTATTATGCTGTAAAGACGTGAACTGGGTAAGATCGTGGGAGGGCAGTGTTCCATTGTACGCGCTTCCTGCCGGTGAATCCGAAGATGGTTACGCCCTTTTTATAGGAAGAGTTTTACACGAGGGAGTATATCGTGTAGGAAAGATACAACCGAATCATCAAATATGTTATATACCCGTCGATGGACAAGAGGAGCCTTACATAGATTACGACACTCTGGTCGTTTGCGATAGCTATATGGCGGAATGCATTGGCAGATAAAGATACAGATGTGAAAATACTTATTTTTCATACAATATATGCAAAGTATTTTTTTATGCCGTATTTATACAAGTGAGATTAATTTAAAGGGGAGTAACCGTGTGTAAAGTTGAAAAGAGAATTATAAACGGTATTATAACGGTATTAAAACAATTATGTTCTAACCATTTTCTTGCGCTTGTACATATATATTTGTACATACTTTTCGTGCAAACATCAGATCCTTTATTACCTCGTAAACGTCGATTTAAGTTATTCTGATAAGTGTATTGTTGTAAGCAGAGGATAAATTTATTCCATAGTTATATATTTAATATTACTATATCAATGAAATGAGAATGTAACATATTATTGTGATACATCTGATACGTAATAAACAAATTTATTTGCAA
Organism: Eucera pruinosa; assembly: GCA_028830335.1. Lineage (NCBI taxonomy): Eukaryota > Metazoa > Arthropoda > Insecta > Hymenoptera > Apidae > Eucera > Eucera pruinosa. Next base: position 6,822,803 of record JAMYCR010000014.1, on the reverse strand, counting down.
ATGTTCGAACTTCAATGATACGTTTTGATTACATACAAGATTACTGATATCTTACCAAATTAATTAATACTGATAAATGCTTCATTACATAAATTGGTTGCAATCCTCAATCTTGATTATTACTTTCTTTCTTCTGATTATAATGTATATGTATATGTATGTTAGACTCAATTCTAATTGGTAACAATGTAAAAGATTTCATTTCCTTAAAGAGATGAAGTCCAGGAGACATAATTATTCTTGTATAATTGTATCCCATAGTTATCATGTCTCTTGAAATTGATGGAACATTTACAGACATTTTTCTTGTAATAGATGAAACTGTGTCTCTTGGAATTAATGGAACATATACTAACATTTTGCTTGAAATGGATGAAACTGTCTCTCTTGGAATTGATGGAGCATATATAAACATTTTTTTTGTAATAGATGAAACTGTAGGAAACACATTGTAAAACGCCTTTTGTAAATAACCAGTGTAATAGTTTAAAGAAGAATAATTGTTTAAGCAGGTATCTCTTAGACAGGCATCCTTGTTCTCATCATAACTTAACGAGTCCTTGTTGTCCATTTTAACATGTTTTGGTTAGCCTGTTCGACCTGAAGAAATAAATAAAATTATTAAATATTACTTTCGTAATATAAACGCAAACAATTATGATGACTGCTTAATCTAATAAATACTTAGGTAATCCGTGGTAAAGCTAAAATCAACAATTTATTTATTGCAAATAACGTCAACATTTTTGTAACGTAATGAAACCATAGACGAGCAACAAAATAGACTTCATCTTAGGGGACTTCCCTGTTAACCAAATCTGGCATTAGAAGATTTTGCCAACGTTTGATACAAGTTTTGTCATCAGATTGGTGCCAAAATGACACCAAACAATGGTACCAAATTGGCACCAAAAATACACCGAGGCTTATACCAAAATGAACCAAGCCTTGTAACACGGCTTGAAGTTAAACTCCGCTACTTCGAACCTCGAAAAGAGGGGGGAGTTTATCTTGGACTTAGAAAATATCACGTAAAAAACGTGAAAAAATCACTTATAATGTTAGGAGTATACGGAATTAAAAGTTATACCTTCTTAAAAGTAGTCAATTTTACGAGTTATGTCAACCGCGACCTTGGCTCCCCTATTTTTACCAAAGTAGGCACCAGTGAAAATGATGTTTTAACGGGACGCAGTAGAATTTAAAGTAGTTAATAGTTTTTAACGTAAGATTAACAATAAGTTATAAATAATGTTGAGCTCATGAGCCCCCAATCCGAGTAACAACGAAAAGCATTGGATGAGTGGTCTATCCTGTTCTTAGTCAATGACTTAATAAGTTCGCCTACGGTCGGTATTTCAGAAAGCTCGATTGAAATAACCATCATAAGATAAAGTCTATTCTATATCTTATCTGTGGCACACAGCTCTGCCATCTTTAGTATTCTTTATCTCATATTTCAAGCAGAAGTTTGTTTCTCTTTGCTCGCGTTTAGGTTAGTTTCCCATTGTTGTCTCGATTTTGTCTTCCAATTATTCCGCTTATCCAATCGCAGATGGAACGAAAGAAGAATACTGTTTCTTTCATCAGTACTCCTGGCTTTTGTTCAGATTGTGGATCAATTTTGCCACTGTTAGGTGACCGAGGAGACGTAAGATGTTATGCTTGCAGAAGGAGTTGGGGCCCCGAAGGTACTCGCTATTTTCATTCTTCCAAAATAGCAAATATTCTTTTAAAGTCGTGGAATACCGTTCTATTTCCAAAAGTGAAATATTTCGTGTATCAGACGGCTATGAATAATCGTTTCCAATTAATAAATTCGGCCAACTTTAGCTTTTGGGGACATGGCAATGTCTTATACCATTCGGTTTAACACGAAAAACACTTACGGCTCGTCGAAACATAAAGACAACGAGGAGGAAGAGGCAGAGGGCCCGATTGTCGAAAGAAAATGTCCACAGTGTCAAAACGATAAAATGTCCTATGCTACTTTGCAATTGAGATCCGCGGATGAAGGGCAGACAGTATTTTACACGTGCACAAAGTGCAAGTACGTGTTTTTGACGTTAATGTTGTTTAACCCATTTGCATCGTTAGCATATATATATACAGGGTGTTCTAAGATTTTTCGATCGAACCATGATTAATAGGTGTGTTTCCCGTATAAATAAATAAATAAAATAGTACTTTTCCATGAAAAATTTGATACTCTACACGAATTTGGGAAGGAATATTAGTCATTGCAGTTAAAAAGGTAAAAGTGGCCTTTGTATCTTGGTAAACAGCAAAATAACATAAAACTGATTGTAATAAAAAAAAACAGCACTGTAAGTGCTTCTAGAAGCTATATAATTTTTATTCGAAACATTTTTTTGTACAACAAATAATTTGTAAATTATTCGAAATTCTCGTGTTACAAGGCAAACCCTGTATATAAATTTAACACTGCTCAAAATATTGTAATTTGTTCCTTGCTTTTAATATTTTGTACATTATTGCGTATTCTATCCACTCTGTTCTGTTTTACTAAATTAAATCTATCATAAGTGTACAAATATTCTTAGTCTAACAATCAGAGCATATTTTCCTTTCTTTTATGCAATGCAAATGGATTAAAGGATTTTTGGGGACAGAAGGAATTTTTTTCCCAGGGAAAAAGAATTATTCACGTATTTCGAAATGTGTTTCCTTTCATTTTTTTTTCCTTTTCCTTTTTAGATTCAAAGAGACAGAGAATTCGTAAATTTTTAACATACAAATTTATACGGTATGCCTTAGAATTTTTACAAGCAATGATCGAGGAACGTCGCAAAAACACTCTGCGTTAATAAAACATAGAGCTTTATTCATGATACACTCAACAAATATATCAATGAAGGGATAATAATAATAATAATATAATCGCCATCGTAATAATAATAGTAATAATTTTGTAATACCGCTGAAATATCGTTATATTTTCCTCCTAATTACGCGGGGTTGAATATTCCTTTATTTTTTTTTCCTTTTTTTTTTGTTGTATTTCTTAATCGTGTATTTTTTGTAATTGTATATATTCGATTAAATATTTTGTACAATACGTTGGAATAAAAGTTAACAATTAGTTTTAAGAAGTTCCTATTGATTCACCTTTGAAACCATTACAGTGGTCCTTTCATTATAAAATCTTCGTATTTAAAGAATCCGTTTTAATTCGCTTATGCTACGGAGTAGACTTAAACTTTAACTATTAGTCGCGAAAATGTTTCATATATATATATGTATATATATATAATAGTAGAGAGAAATAGATGTGCTATATCGAGGAATTCTTTAACAACCAGTTAATCGGTAACGTAATAATTAGAGACGGCTCGAAACCTGATTTCTAGATTCGCGAAACTCGAATCCGAAACTTTGCGAGGCCTCGAAATCCTCGAAATTCAACATTTTCGAAACCCTGAACCTTCATTTTTTCTTCCTCTTCTTTGCAACGAGCAGCCATTTTATCAGAATTTAATATCGTAACAAATCACCTTTAGAAGATCAAATTATTTATCGTATCCGATTTACCCTTATGATTAAATTAATTAAACCTTATAATAACGAGTTACACTCGCTGTACTTTTTAATAAACTTAAATTCTAATCTTAATTAGAATTTTAATTATTTTATTCGCAGAATAATCATTTATTATCCGTAACAAATTATTCTCTATTCGATTTATCCTCTATTGGTTCTCGAAACTCGAAATTTTTTGAGTTTCGAAGGATTTCGGGGTTTCGAAGGTTTCGAATATTCCATCTCTAGTTAATAATTATATACACGATGAAAATCTTAAACTACGGTAGTATTAAAAAGGCTCTTTTATCCTAACATTGATAAAACCAACAAGATGCAATTTATTCCGTTACCTGTAAATAATATTCTTCTGCAATTACGTTTATTTTCGTAATTTATTCTTACGCAGCCATATATATGAGCCGTTTATTATAAAAACCGGGCAACTATTCTATGATCGCAATTTTATTTGTTTCTCCTAACATAAATGATAATTATATCATCAATTTTATCATAGATTATATCTAACAAGTACGATTTCGTAATAACTACGAATAAACTGCTCTGTATCAGCATAATTATATAACACTAAAATGTTTAATAATGATTAAACGGTAGAATAACAAGTAAATAAACTAAAATTTGTAAAACTTAACAATACGAGTATGTAACTTGTAAGTATGCGTAACATTATAAAGGAATAACTTTCGATTTAACGCTGCGACGTACGAAATATCGCGATTGCTGCGTTAACATTCTAAGAATACTAAATAATAATATTTATTTTTACGACAGTGATCATTTTTATTTAATTCAACGAAATAAATATCATTCTTATATTACTATATTTATTTTTTTCCCAAAGTAGCCTAAAACTTAAACAAAAAAAAACTATATTCGTAAGTTGTATGCGTTTGCATTACAAATCATTTGCGTCTCTTAACATTGAAATAGTAACATATGAAATTTTATAAGTAAGGGAAACAGAGTTGCCTCACTTTCGTAATAAACGGCGCATATTTTTTATAATAACGTCTGACAGGATGCATAGAAACCGAGAAAGCGAAGCAAACAAAGTATTGCGTTATTAATAATCGACTAAAAACCTAAACACCATCACCGTAAAAAAGTTGTTAACTTAAACAGAGGAAACAAGTTTAATCGGATATCGTTGCGTATGCTTTTTTTTCAGCGCTGCTTCTTTCTCGCAGAAAGAATCGTTTATCCTTTCCCCCCCCCTTCTCCTTTTTATAAATATTTCCAGGAGAATTCAACCGTTTGCTTCTTCTCACTTGCCTCGCATGTAACGCTTGAAAAACTAAAGAGGAACGTGCCTTACGAATTCGCAATTAAACGTACGAATTCGCTACGATATTTAATATTTGTCCGCGTTTAACGGTGTATAATTATATTTCACAAGAAATAAAAAAAAAAGAATCATTCGTCTTCTCGAAGTTTTCGAGTCGTCGGCGATTACGCAACGCTTCAACGCATCCTTTCGTTTCGCGAAACTTAAGTCATAGGATGCAGCGTTGCTGTTTACTCGTGATTATAGTTTATTTATATACGGGGGTTACAAATGTGTCTTCTCGAGTCCCTTAGGCCATCGATTAGAATCGGTGTCTCCGCAAAAAAATAGATTAAAAAAATTCTTCTCCGCACTAATTCGGGATTTGTCTAACAATCGAAAGTTGCATTCGATTCGAACGAGTCGCGACAATCTAAAAACTGGGCTATCGTTCGTGAAAACACGACCATGCTCCCTTTTCCGTCGCAATAATATTTAAATTGTCGTTCGTATTGTTTTACAAATCTATCAATGTAATATCAAATATCTAAATGTTTACCCTTACGCTAATACTAAATTAATCAAAATTATCCTCACCAGTGCGTTAGAAACGGTTTCGAATTTTAAGCTGCCGCAGTGAAAGGGTTAACATTAGAACTATCGACGATTAAAGTATACTTGGTATAGTTATTTGTAAAAAGAGATGAAAATGGTAGACATTCGCAAAATCCGTGTGATCGAAGTACAATAAATCTTCATTTATATTTTGTATAGAAAAGCACGAAGTATCTTGAAAACCATTGCGAATTTATATAATTTTGACTGTCTTTTTAGTTTTAGCGTTAATGGGGAGGAATCAAGTAAAACGTTAAAATCAAAGCAATTATTGTGAATTTTTTTACAACATGAAACCTTGATGAAACTTTTTGCCACTTTTCATATGTATATTCTTTAACATGTCAAGATACAGCAATCTCTTTTTGGTCACATTTTATTAGCTTTTTGCGGAGTAATAAATGTTACTTTCCATGGACTTTGTCTTCTTTTATTAACGGTATAGTTCAGCATTTTTTTACCTTGATTTAAAACTTGATTTTCTTCCCAATAAAAATATGCATAGCGTGAACTTAAATCTTGTTTAAAAAAGTGCAAAATTAATGATTAAAAATAATGCGTGGCTCTGAAAACAATGGAACACGATTTCTGCGTAAAATTTCTATTCGAATTAAGCTTCGTTGGCTTCCTTGACATTGATAATTCATTTGCCGAAGTAAAATCAGGAAATTTGCCAATCGTTTTCCTTTTAATGAAACTGTTCGGCCTATTCGAAGAATTTTCGCGAAACTATCGTTGAAGATCGCAACTGCGTTTGAATCGAATGCGTTTGATGATTTCTCTTCCAATTATGTACACTAATTCATATTACATATTGTACATCGAGTATGTACAAGTGGCAAGGTATTTACAAGAGGAATGTGAGGCAGGTGACGCAGAGGATCCTAGATTGTCTTTCTTCAACGCAGCGATCATGAAGCTTCGTAACATTCGTCCAAGAAGTTCTCCATAGAGTGATAAAGATGAGCCCGAGACTGAGCGATTCCGTGGTCCTCGTCCGTGTAAGTCTGCGAACAAACCGTTAAAAACGTCTGATCTGTTTAAAAATCAATTGGCGGCCTCCGTTTGTCCATTCACCAAATACTAAATACAGGATTACATTTGAATGCATCGTGAATGCAGCCCCATCAATTCCTTGAATTCCACTTCTATTTCGAATTGAAATACAGGTGGGCCTCCTACAACGCGGTAGAGATACGTTCCTTGAAAATACACCATAAGAATTGTGGCATTGTAGGAAAAATTTCCACATTTCCTAAACCGCGTTGTAAAAATACCGCGTTGTAGAAAAATTTACGTATTTATCCAACCGTGTTGTGGTGAAACCGCGTTGTAAAGGTACCGCGTTGTAAAGGTACCGCGTTGTAAAGGTACAGCGTTGTAAAGGTACCGCGTTGTAAAGGTACCGCGTTGTAAAGGTACCGCGTTGTAAAGGTACCGCGTTGTAAAGGTACCGCGTTGTAAAAGTACCGCGTTGTGAAGGTACCGCGTTGTAAAGGTACCGCGTTGTAAAAGTACCGCGTTGTAAAGGTACGGCGTTGTAAAGGTACGGCGTTGTAAAGGTACCACGTTGTAAAGGTACCGCGTTATAAAAGTACCACGTTGTAAAGGTACCGCGTTGTAAAAGTACCGCGTTGTAAAGGTACCGCGTTGTAAAAGTACCGCGTTATAAAAGTACAACGTTGTAAAGGTACCGCGTTGTAAAGGTACCGCGTTGTAAAGATACCGCGTTGTAAAGGTACCGCGTTGTAAAAGTACCACGTTGTAAAGGTACCGCGTTGTAAAGGTACCACGTTGTAAAGGTACCGCGTTGTAGTGAAACCGCGTTATAAAGGTACCGCGTTGTAAAGGTACCGCGTTGTAAAGGTACAGCGTTGTAAAGGTACCGCGTTGTAAAGGTACCGCGTTGTAAAAGTACCGCGTTGTAAAAGTACCACGTTGTAAAGGTACCGCGTTGTAAAGGTACCGCGTTGTAAAGGTACGGCTTTGTAAAGGTACCGAGTTGTAAAGGTACCGCGTTGTAAAGGTACGGCGTTGTAAAGGTACCGCGTTGTAGGAGGCCCACCTGTATTTTGTAGTCTACGCGAAATTATGGGGGGTTTAAGTCATCATTTTGCCAATAATGAACGTGGAGTTGTAGAGACGGGGAAGAATAAGAAAAAGGAAGGGTGTTGCGGTTCCGTCCTGGACCTGCTACTAGTGGACTCATCAGTAAGGCTACCTAGCAGGCCCTGCTTTAAATGTTGGGATATTGGAAGGAAGGTTAAAGGCAGTATATACATACAGTGTTGCCTTGGATATTGGCCGAGGTTCGGGACCGAATCTGGCCAAAGTTGAAGGGAGGTAGATCTTTCAGGAAATCCTGAGTGTCTCCTTGTTGATAAAGAGCGAGTGAGATAGAGATACACAGCAGGGCTCCTCGACAATTCACGGTAGGTGTAAAAACATATGCACTTGTCCACCGGGACAGTTTCGAAGCCAGTTCCAAGAACTGGTGGGGATAGCGAACGACCAATATCCAAGGCAAAACCCCGGCCAATATCCAAGGCAGTACTGTATATGGACGAGGTAGTTGGAGCGAGTGTTTTCGAGAAAGTCCTATTTCGTATGTCCTTCTAGTGGTAGGTGTAGGAGAGCCGCCACAATGAACGTGTTTAAAAATTGCAGGCCATCGAAGTTTGCGAATTTCAGCGCGTTTCACGAAAAGTGCCTTCGTATGTTAAAAGTATTATCTCCGAAACTATTAAAGATACGAACTTCCTTTTTATCCGTTTTAATCGTAAAGCTACGGCCTACTCGGATAAATTTTTCTTATAATGATCACTTAAACTCCCCATAATTTCGCATAGACTACAACATATGTCAATTTGAAGAAGAAAATCTCAGACATCGAGGGAAAAAAGTGATCGATTTGCCGTGGAATGATCCATTGGTATTCGTAAGTATTTGTCTGAATTTGTCCCAAGCATCGATTGTAACCGAAATCGCGATGAATCCGCGTGGCGTGCAATTGCTATTTAAACGGGGTAAACTTAAGTGGGACGGAGGAATTTGTTGGGGGCAAAATAAACTGTTTTTCGCACGCGCTTTGTAGATTTTAATCGCGAACGTTTAAACACCGTGGAACGGCCGGAGAGCACGTAGGCGAACGCTAAGCATAATAATTTCGTAAGCTGCTTGAAATAATGCGAACCGTGCACGTCGCTTTTGTCTCCTTTCGTTTTTTTTTTTCCCCCATTCCGCGTCCTTTGCGCGCGAGGACAAATTTAATAAACTGCTTTGTAATAAATCAACGGTCAGCAAACTGCGGCTCGCTACGCAAATTCGGTTCTCCGTTTATTTTTCGTCACTCGTGGGTTGAAAGTAAGTTTTGTATAATCCGCTCACTGACAATGAGTCGAGAAAATAGACCACGGATCGTACGATCGCATAAAACAGGATTGAATTAGAACATTCTGGGTCTCTAGAAATTATTGTGATTTTAGATTACTCGCAAATTCTTTTTTTTTTTAATAAATATATGAACGTTCGCAAGAGTAGAAAAGCGACTCTCAGTTTTTATAATTTAAATATCTTGTGATTTATCAGTCTTGATAAATCTTGAGAATTATTTACCTTAAGACTAAAATATGATCGTTTCACGCGTTTCTTAATTGGTGATTACGGTGTATATATTTCCACGCGCAATTAGAATTATTTGTTAACATTTTTAGGTTGAAAGAAATACAATTATTACTTTTAGTATGTTCATATAAGTCGGAAACGAATTAATCGTTACTTTTCTAAACTAGTTTCAATTGTATTTAAATTCTGATTTATCGGAGCTTTATTAAAGGAACAAATTATATATGTACCGGTTACGATGATACTCCAATTCGTCTATGAAGTGGATAATTGATAATCGATTCCTAGCTAATTGCTGTAGTCATTGTAATTAGCCACGTGGGCATCGAATTGCAATCTACTCTCTTGGCTCGGTGAACAGACTTTAGTTTGAAAATTTCGAACAAAAAGATATCGCTACACATTTCAACCCTTCTTTGGATCATGTGGTCTCAAATTCAAATTTAACGCGCTTCAATGGATGTTAATATAATTATTTGAACATTTATTTATTGTATACAGTTCTGTAATGTCTCTGCAAATTTTGAATAATACTGCGCGTTTAGTTTATATTTATTAACACGGCAAATAAAATTGAAGAAAGAAGTAAATTGTGAACTAAACTTGAAAGTTCAAGGAATGATTAATGGTTAGGAACCTAAATATTAATCATCAGGCCAAAAACGATATTAACTATTTACTAGACTTAATTGTTTTTGCACCTTCTGTGCTTTTCTTCGGGATATTTTGTGCATTCTGTATTTTCTTCTATAGAAGAATTTCTATAGAAATATGCATAAAAATTCGCAGCCTAATGAAAGGACGAATTAACCCTTTGCGGACGAGTGTCGGCAGATAGCCGCCGAAACTCTCAATTTTCTGGGTAAATGTCGATTTTGAAAACAAGAAATTTGTGACACTAATATAAAGACACTAATAGAAATGACATAATAAATATAAGAAACTAGTGATACTAATAAGCACGTTTGATAATAATAATTGGGCGAAAATTGGTTAAGTATTATTAAGTTCTGTCTGTGAATAATTCATAACTGAATGGAAATTTGTTAAGTGTTATTTTTTTCTCGTCCGCAAAGGGTTAAGTTTGCGTTTGTGAATAATTTCATTGAAACGCAGACACGAATGTCTAACGAAATTTAGTAAAATCTAAAACATCCGGGCGATCGTGAAAACAATTTGTCGACACCTGGTGATAATTAATCAAGTAATTAACGGACATTACCTGTTGGCGGAAGAGAATATCCTTCTGCTCGAGAACCTTGGCGAGCAACAAAGATTGCTGATAGTGCACGTTGTCGTCCAAAGTACCGTGGATCAGATAATACATCTTGTTTTTAATATTATCCACTTTGTTGAGCAATTGGCCTTGCTCGTAGCCACGTAAATTATCCTCCACCGTAGGAAGTCCCATAAATCTCTCCGTGTAAATAGAATCTGCGTAACATGCGACAATTATTCAAATTTAATGTTAATTAACGTTTAGTATTCGAATATTCTTATAACAGCGAATATTTGCATAATATCTATATGATTTTTTCCTTATATTTGTTATACTTTTGCAATATATGTAAATTTACCAAATTTTTCTACTTTTCCTACATCCAATTAGTTTAATATTCGAATATTCTTATAATAGTGAATATTCGCATAATATCTACATGATTTTGTCTCTATATTTGCTATACTTGTGCAATATGGATAAATTTTCCAAATTTTTCTACATTTCCTACATTCGATTGGTTTAATATTCGAATATTTGCATAATATCTATATGATTTTTTCCCTATATTTGCTATACTTGTGCAATATGTGTAAATTTTCCAAATTTTCCTACATTTCCTGCATTCGATCGGTATAATATTCGAATATTCTTATAATAGTGAATATTCGCATAATATCTACATGATTTTGTCTCTACATTTGCTATACTTGTGCAATATGTGTAAATTTTCCAAATTTTTCTACTTTTCCTACATTCGATTGATTTAATATTCGAATGTTTGCAAAATATATATATGATTTTTTCCCCTATATTTGCTATACTTGTGCAATATATGTAAATATTCCAAATTTTTCTATATTTCCTACATTCGATTAGTTTAATATTCGAATATTCTTGTAGTAGTGAATATTCGCATAGTATCTATATAATCTTTTCCCTATATTTCCTATACTTTTGCAACACGTGTAAATTGTCCAACATTTGCAATATTTCCCACATCCAATTCTCCTAATAATTGAGTATTCGTATACTATCAAATATTCGCATAGTATCTATATAATCTTTTCCCTATATTTCCTATACTTTTGCAACACGTGTAAATTATCCAACATTTGCAATATTTCCCATATCCAATTCTTCTAATAATTGAATATTCGTATACAATCAAATATTCGCATAATATCTACATAATCTTTTCCCTATATTTCCTATACTTTTGCAACACGTGTAAATGTCCAAATTTGTCTACATTTTCCACATCCAATTCTCTTAACACTCGAATATACGTACGATATCTCATATTTGCGTATCTTTTCCTGCGTTTAAAATATTTCAACGCCGTCCCGTATCCAATCATCGCAGGAACTCTGCAATTTCAATAATTTCCAAGTACGCTCGCGAGCTACCGTGACTTTGTTAAATTTTTGAGCGCAGATACCTATTTTCATTCAAAATTTGACACAATGAAGGCATCGTGCAGGTGTGTTCCAACGAGTTTAATTAAAAATAAGTACCTGCAAGACGAAGATGTCGACGTTCCGCCGGTGAAAAGAGACGCCCGCCGGTATGGGGAGAGCAACGAATGAAATGGCACGCTTCGCGCGTAATCGCGCCGGTGAATTACACCCGGCACGCTACTTAATTAATCCGCTAGGCTGTCTGCGAATTGCATCGCGCCTATAACGCCCCTATACAAGCCGCTGATATTAAGTTTCAAAGCGTATCGGAGACGCAACGGGTGTAAAGATGCAAAACAATACGCGACGATGGAAGGGGAAAAGCGAAAGGGAAGTTAACCCCTCGTCGTACGATTATTTTATTATCCGCGTATGCTAGGATTCAGTTAACGAATTCATATCCCCGATTTGGATATTATAGGCAATATTTCGTTTAATAACCTCCAATCGTATGATACAAAGGCATAATTCTTGTTTTATTCTTTACTTAATCCACGGCTTTTTGGCTTTGGATCGCTTCCGGGTACATTTTATCTCTTACATATACGTTTGCATTTGCAGTTACATTTACATTTACATTTTATATTATTCTCTCTTGATAGTAATGAATTTATTATATTGAACGTGTAAAAAAATGTTCATAAATGGAAGAGAGCGGTTGAATAATATTATAACGAGGAACTGGAACGATCTTCACTTTAAAATAGTTAAATAAAGTTACGCGCGAACCTTAAAGTGGCAGTACGTGGTACATTTACCCTACAGCTAATGACAAATGATTGTTTCGAATTGTGCTGCAAGAAATGGCCGACAAACCATGTGGCGTACCGATATAATTGACTAACAATAAGAACAGGGTAGACCACTCATCCAATGAATTTCTTTGTCACCCGGATTGAGGCACAGACGAGGTGTACCTCGTATAACTTGAAACTTCAGACTTTTCGGAAGAATATCTTTCGTTTTATTATCTGACAAAGAATATAAACACTTGTAAAGTATTTTAATATACAAATTGTAAGAGCAAACGCAAAGGTTATACATTTCAGACAATCGAAAAAGTAAAAATGGAAACGGATTTGGGGCTCATGAGCCCCAAATCCGGGTGACAAAGGAGAGCATTGGATACGTGGTTTATCCTGTCCTTAGTTAATGATTGGGGGCTCATGAGCCCCCAATCCGTTTTCATTTTTACCTTTTCGATTCTCTAAAATGTATAACCTTTGCGTTTGCTCTTACATTTTGTATATTAAAATACTTTACAAGTGTTCACATTCTTTGTCAGTTAATAAAACGAAAGATATTCTCCCGAAAAGTCGGAATTTTTCGATTATCGGTATTTCAGAGCATGTGACAGGAAGTGCCATAAGATGATCGGTCTATCCTGTACACTTCGCCTGTGCCATCACGCTTACGATTCTCAATTGGTTACAAGGTCGATCGTTACGCACGTTACCCTAAGCACGGAAACACGCGTGTGAAAGTACCCAAAAATGCGTTACCAAAATCGTAGGATCGATCGTCCGTCAGTATTTTCCGCACCGTAAACTCTCCGGTTCGATAAGTTCCATTCGAGGGACAAAAAAAAAGGAAACGTTTGCAGTCAATAATTTATGGGTTATGAGATCGCGGTGAGGCTCGACCGTTTTACTTCCGCGAGGAACTCGCGTTCGTTTCCGTTTTAACGGCCAACCTTAAGTTTCCTATTCGATTCCGCGAAGGAATTTAATTTCAACAGCTCGACTTTTACGCCGTTCCCGCCGCTCCGTGTTTCCGACTTTTATTTTGATTGCCAGCGAGTCGCGGTGAAATGAAGCGGATGGATACCGCGATTGAAATTCTTGAATATTTACACCCAACACAGGCAAGAGGGAATTTTTCGCTCCGACGAGTCCGCGAGCTAGTCTTTTCCCCGGACTGCGTAATTGTTCGCAGCTGTGTAGCAGCCGGATTATCGAGTTAATATCCTCTAATTAACTGAGGTGCGTTAATTAGCCGCGTCTCCGCGAAGCGTATTATTGTTGCTCAATATATGCCGTGTCTCGGATATCGGTTCGCTTTCAAACAATCCGTTTACTATCGTCGTAATCGTTTGCCATATTTATCTCGCGTCTCGCGGGCGCGTTCAATTTTCGCCTCGATTTAACGAAAAAATTACAACCCAGTTGAAAGATAAAAGGAAACAGTAGAAGGGGGAGGGGTGGTGGTGGGCGAAACAAGACGGACATAATCTATAATCGATATCTGTAGAAGTGACGTGTTGGAAGAAGGAAGGAGAGAGAGAGAAAAAAGAAAAGGATGGAAAAGTAAGATCGTCGGCGTTAAAAATGTGCATCGACGAGGAAGATGGAGCATTCGGGATGCTCGGCCCGGCAGAAACGATTCCAAACGATGACTCCTCGTCTAGGAAATAAATCTGATATCTCGAAACGCGAGCGTAGTCGCTTGCAACAAGACCCCGACAATAATTGAATCGATCCAGACTGAAAACGAACCGTCGGCAAGTCAAACTTCTCGTCTTTCCCTTCTGCATCGTTGCCTCGCAGCGGTACTTACACTTCCGCTGTACGAATCGCCACGACTTTTTGAATCTTCGATTCGTTTACAGTTTTCGCTGCTTCGCGCGAGAATATCGGATAACGTTTAGGGGGGCATCTTGTGAATTCGTGTTGCAATATGTTAATCGTGGGAGGGCAAAGATGTTGGAAGATTTAACCATTGACGAAATATTTAGAATCGACTATCTATTTTTATGTGAAATCATCGGGGGATTACCTAGCCCTCTTATTAAAGTAAAACAACGACGTTTTTCAAACAATAGTAGGTAATTGTACATAAATACTGCGCGAATTAATTGTTTCCTATATAATCGATCTACAATTGCTAGATGATAACACGTATAGAAGTATTTATATCTTCGTATGTATTGGACTTAATTCATTTGCTTAAGACTAGAATTAACAAAGTGGTAAAAAAATGATCTATTGGTAATTTTTCATAAAAATAGTGTAAATTCATGGTAATGCAATTTTGCAGAACTTCTGTGGTTTCTTTAATTAAAATGGATGCCCAATACTTTGGTTTTCTGAATTATTTGTTTCTACAAATCTCTGTTATCATTTGTTATTCCTGCATATTTAAATTACGGGATATTAAAAGTTGTATAATTAAATAGGTATATTAAATATGAGGGAGAATGATATAAAGCAAAAATGTATGTAATATATTAAGATGATAGTGTAGTATAATGGAGTGAATGCACGAGTGGACAAATGAGTGAGAATTATTTTGTAAAACCAAGTTCCTTTTTCGAGGCCGAAGAGACTGACAGATAAATATATATATATATATTTAAATTTCGTAAAAATACACAAAAATCCGCAGTGTAATTATAAAATTCGACACGAATATACGGAATACCCCGATAGCAATCTCTTTCTTCTGTTACTTAACCGTGATTAAATTGCTTTTAATGGTTTCGGTTATTGGTGTAATCGCGATTAAGTTTCTATTAACGGTGTCTTCTAATTGTTTGAATATCCCGATTGCTAGGATTAAACAGATACTTGGAAATTACATTTGCCAAGGTTTTAACGTCACTCGATTCCCTCTTAGGATACGACTACTAATTCGTTATATTCAACCTATAAAAAAATATTCATAAGTAAACTCTACGTTGAACGATATTATGCTCCAAATTAGTAACTCTGTATACTCAGGTTAAACACGTTTCTAAGATAGTTAAACAAAGTTACGCGATAAGCTTAATTAAAATGGTGGCAGTAATTGATACATCTACGTTGGATAAAAATTGACTGACATAAATATGAAATGTGGGAAGGAAGAAGAGTTAGTATGGCAGAGTGAATATTCAATATTTAATGAGCAAAAGGAGTATAAAATAAGGATAAAGTATGCGCCGTTGAGGGGATGAAAATATTATCTCTCGTAGACGTACCGTAAAGAGCCCAATCTGTTACGGGTGCCACGGACATGCCGCACTTGAAGACACCGTGATAATCCATGGCAAGCGTCATGCCCGTCGCGTATCCACCATAACTCCAACCCCATATCGACGTCCGGCTACGGTCGATGAACGGAAGCGTGTCTTGTAAGTACCTGCAATCGACGGGAAAATCATCTACGTGTTAAAGCGCTCGTTAATGAAATCGTCCTATGATAAGTGACAGTCGTTTCTCACTATTTAACCTAGGGATCGGCAAACTATTAGCTAGCTCGCCGGTCAGATGCACTTTTAGAAATGCAGTCGCAGTTTCATTCGTCGCATCGGTACTATTTTGCGGCTATTCATTGCTTTTTATTAAATATTAATTAAACTGGCCTGCTAATATTTTTTTATTTTAATTTTAGCTACCATGCCTAACAAAATTTGCCGACCCCTGATTTAATCCTCCGACGTGCGAATATTATTTATTATTATTTATTTATGTACGGGTGAGATACCCTTTGATTAACAAATATGCATATGTAGTATTAAAGTGCTGAATAAAGGATGACAAAGCGGAGGAGATCGCATGTTTGAAGACGCATCGCGAGCAGAAGAAATCGACTGTTTTGCAATGGTAGTTAATATTCACAAGAATATGGTTTATATAGTTATATTTACCATATAATGATCAATGCGATACAAGAGAAAATCCAAATCCAAACTTTTATTAAATTCCACTATATAACAATAAGTTTCCTATTATGTATTATAACTGACCAAAAACTATTCGTCAGGTGTAATATCTCGTCTTTCATTTCCAAAATCATCCCCCAATTCTCGCATCATTCCTTTTCTACCGTTTCTTATTTAACTCGTGCACCTATACTTCAACTTCTACTAAATTCCAATACCTAACAATTAGGTTCGTATTACGTATTATATTCGACCAAAAATTATTCCAGTGGTAGTATTTCGCCATTCATTCCCTAAACCATTCTCTAATCTTTGTATTATCTCCGATCCGTTGTTCTCTATTTTATTCGTTCGTCTGTATTTCAATTTATACTAAATTTCGATACATAACAATTAGTTTCATATTACGTATTATATTTGGCTAATATTTCGCCTTCCATTCCCTAAACAATCCCCCAATCTTCGTATCATACCTCCTCCGTTATTCTCTATACCACTCATCCATCCACGTTTCAACCACTACTAAATTCAACTCGACAAAGCGCGCAAGAATGTCCGCGCTCGTCGCATCCTTGATCCTTAATCCGAGATCCAAGATTCAACCGTAAGATCAATCTTCCTTATCCGAGCCATTGTTCTTCGCGACTCTGTTTAACAAGATCTCGCTCGTTGGATGCAAGAATTGACCGCGTGTTTTACAAGTTCGCTGGAACGAGAAGAGTCACCGGCCATCCGTCGATTCTATCTGTATCAATTTTTCAAGCGTCCGAGAGACACGAGTCCCCCCTTCTCGTCTTCCGTGAAATCCATCTTGCTCGAGCAACGCTAGCGAGAGGGACTCGGACTCGGATGCATAATGCATCCAGCGGACGAGCACTTAAGACGGCGAACGACATTTATTTTAGCGGGCGATCCTTTAAGAACGATTTTTATGAGCTTCCCCGGTAACCAGAGGATCGCGACGCTCTCAAATTTAAAATCCTCTCCTCCTTTCTCTCTCTCTTTCTCTTTTACCTAAGTTTGCCGGCTAGCTCGAGGTAAGCTGATCCTCGCGTTTACTGCGCGTAGCTTAATGGCCATTTAGACATTTTTCCCGTGTAGACCGCTCCCGATACGTCGGATCCTCTTTGCCAACGCTATGAACATACAAACGCCGCTCCGCTCGCAGGAAACAAGTTTATAGCGGCAGCGTAGACCGAGAGCAGGAGATTCTTTTGCGTGCTTTTTTACTTGCTTTAATGTCGTTGCCGGTATAATGCGAGAAATATATGATTTCCTCGAAATCTTTGTCTCTTGGAAAGCTACGCGAATTAGTACACGTGAAATGTAGAGGTGCTTTTCGCGTCCGATTTCCCGGACTTAGCCGGGGAAAAGAACTTTTGCTTCCATTAAAAGTATCCGCGGCGAAACACGTGTGGCTAATTTTAGTAGAATTTTCTATACCTCCATGTGTGTAATTTAAGTATTAGGAGAAAGGAGAACACTGTACTGTGGCTCGAAACTTGGTTAACCTTTTAAGCCACGTTTTCGCGTGATAGTAAATGGTTGTGATACTAGTATCGAAATGTGATACTTTTTTTTCTGGGATGGTTGCTTTTATGCAAACTAATGTCGCGACGAGACAGCGGATTTTTATGCAGTGAAAGGGTACTAAAATATTTAATTAACTCGCATAAAAAATATATCGTAAATATATAAATAGCAGTAGTAGTATGCTTTATTGATTTCCTTCAGGATCACAAAGTTCCGCTTCCCTTTCTTTACCATTTCCTTCATGACTATCAATTAACATACACATATATTATATTATTTATAATTACTTACAACTGTTATTTAAAATATTATAAATATTATAGCGTTTAGCTTCAGATTCGTTTCAAAGTAGATCCTTTCGGATAAAGAAACTCGCGTCCCAACTTTGAAGATCGATTTAAAAAAGAGGTGCAGCACCACCGAGGGACGCGAGGGTTGAAAGTTGTAAAAGGTTTCGAAACTTCATTAATTCCCGGAGATCAGGACACAGAGGTTCCTGTTTTAGTCGAGAGCGTGGGGTTGCAACATTTCTTCCGAACCTAATTCGCTACGCAACGGAATAAATCGTTTATTCAGAGTAGAACTGCGGTGGATCCTAATTAAGGAAAAACCATTGGTGGATTTCAAGGAACCGCCTGGATCCTCTGGCGTTCATTCGTCAGCGTTCGCGCCGAGCTCTAGATACGTCGATCGGCATTGAGAACAAGAGCGAACTTTGATTAAACTTCGAACTTCTCTGGCGCCATAAACCAACGATTCTCTTCAATCATGCCGAACGGATGTTGCTAAAAATACCGCGATTCACCATCATTCGATCAGAATAAAATCGTGCGAAACATTTGGACGGATTCCAACCGCGGCTACCGCAAATAATAATCAAAGTGGGAGCTGCAATCACGCGAGTACATAAATAGAGAAATTGTACATAGTAAAGATACGCGGTTTGCAATTCGTTGCTTCGCGGTGGAAAAATTTCGATGCGGCGGCGAGTGTTTAGGTTTAGATCGATGAAGAGTCGCGTGGTAAAGTGGAACGTTGGCCCTGTTTACGAGGATGGCCCCTTGAAAGCCTCGATCGAACACAAAATGCGGCTATGTCACACGGAAAATGAAATTTCGCATGCGAAAAGGGAACTCGAGCTGGTCGAGAATTGGAAACTTTGGGAATTGGAAGATTTGAGCGTTCAGAGTTCCGAGAATTGGATGCTTTTAGAATTCGGAGCTTTGAGAAGTGGAAACTTTAAGAATTCGGAGCTTTGAAAATTCGTAGCTTTGAGAATTGGACGCTTCAGGAATTCGGAGCTTTGCGAAGTGGAAACTTTAAGAATTCGGAGCTTTGAAAATTCGTGGCTTTGAGAATTGGACGCTTTAGGAATTCGGAGCTTTGAGAAGTGGAAACTTTAGGAATTCGGAGCTTTGAAAATTCGTGGCTTTGAGAATTGGACGCTTTAGGAATTCGGAGCTTTGCGAAATGGAAACTTTGGAAATTAGAAGCGTTGAAAATTCGTGGCTTTGAGAATTGGACGCTTTAGGAATTCGGAGCTTTGAGAAGTGGAAACTTTAGGAATTCGGAGCTTTGAAAATTCGTGGCTTTGAGAATTGGACGCTTTAGGAATTCGGAGCTTTGCGAAATGGAAACTTTGGAAATTAGAAGCGTTGAGAATTCGTAGATTTGGGAAGCTTGAAGGGTCGAGTATTAAGAGCTTTGGAAATTTGTGCGTTTGGGAATTCTATGCTTTGAGAATTCAGAATTCTGAAAATTGGATAGTTTGAGAATTAGGGGCTTTGAGAAGGGGAAACTTTAAGAATTCGGAGCTTCGAAAATTCGTGGCTTTGAGAATTGGACGCTTTAGGAATTCGGAGCTTTGCGAAATGGAAACTTTGGAAATTAGAAGCGTTGAGAATTCGTAGATTTGGCAAGCTTGAAGGGTCGATTATTGAGAGCTTTGGAGATTTGTGCGTTTGAGAATTCTATGCTTTGAGAATTCAGAATTCTGAAAATTGGATAGTTTGAGAATTAGGGGCTTTGAGAAGGGGAAACTTTAAGAATTCGGAGATTCGAAAATTCGTGGCTTTGAGAATTGGACGCTTTAGGAATTCGGAGCTTTGCGAAGTGGAAACTTTGGAAATTAGAAGCGTTGAGAATTCCTAGATTTGGGAAGCTTGAAGGGTCGATTATTCAGAGCTTTGGAGATTTGTGCGTTTGAGAATTTGCTGCTTTGAGAATTCAGAATTCTGAGAATTCGATGATTTGAGAATTAGGGGATTTGAAAGTTGCAAACTTTAGGAATTCGATCCTTCGAAAATTTGGGGCTCCGAGAATTAAACTCTTTAGAAATTTGCAGCTTCGAGAATTCGAAACTGAGAGAATTTAAAGCGTTGATTATTCGAAGCATTAGAAATTCAACGCCGTAGGAATTCGCAGTTCAAGAAATTCAAAGCATTAAGAGTTCTCATCTTCGAGGAAATCGTGACTTTTAGAATTTAAAGCTTCGGAGAAGCTCGAAGCATTAAGGATTCTCAGCTTCGGGAGTTGGCCGCGTTGGGAATTGAACGCTCTAGTAATTCTTATTTTTTTTTCTTCTTTACCTATTGTCAGTCTAATTCCCACAAACAAAAATGGACGCTGGGAAAGGAATGGTAAAAGGGGAGGGAGGGGAATAGCGGAACAGCATCGGCGAAGGAATAGAATTCAGCGGGAGTTGGCTGGTCGATTTACGAGCTAAATAAATTTCGGGAAAAAAGGAATCCGTCCGGGGACGTACCGCGCTACTATTTCTATGGGTAACCGTGTGGCCGCAGTTCCCCATGGAACCATTATTATTGAGCACGCGAGACAATAGCTGTGGCAGAGATTGGAAGAAACCGGGCTCCCTTTTACTCTTTCCCTATCGGAAATCGCGTATTTTCTCTCTCGCTGGAGGACGTCGAATGCGTCTTCCGGTCGCCAGGTCGGAAGTCTACCGCGATACTGGCCACCCTTTCGCTTTATCGAGAGCTTTATACCTCGCGTTACTTCATTTTTTATCATCCTTATCTGACGACTTGGATTGAACGAATGGAAAATCGGCCGAAAGAAATAATGTACACTTTCAGTGGCTACGAAAGCTATTCGTACGACGTGGTATTTATTTCAACGTATTTAGATTGCTTTCAATTAAATGTTTTTAACGGAGGAAAAAGAAATTTGGATTATTAACGTGTCACGTTGATCCAACTGCAACGATTCTAACGTAGTTTAATTAATTTTCATTCAAAATGAGTTTCAACTCGTAGAATCTAGTTTTTAAATTGATTTATTTTATGTGGACAAATTAGTTTGGTACATTTATGTTTAAAGTCTTGGACATTTTATTGAATTATTTTATTACTATTTTTGTTATTGCTATTATTACTTTTGTTATTATTATTATTGGTATTTATTGATTTTTATTAAAGACTATTAGCGCTTTTGGTAGAATAGAATTATTAATAGAATGTAATTTATTTTGTGCGCCAAATTGTAGTTGATTTTCTGTAAATACATTCTGAATTTTGTGAAACACCTAATTAACGTGTACACACCAAATACACATTAAATTTCCTATTATTTCACAGTACTCTTATGTGATTAATAAACTGCGGATCTTTGTACAAATTCAGATCTTATAATTATAAAATATAAATATAAAAATAAAATTAAATAAGCGACATCTAAACAGGGAATCGTTTTATCAACAAATACCATAATTAAATTACCCTAAATTAATTAATATACCATAATTCATTAACGAAATACCATAATTTCTATTTTACTTTCAATCTTTCCCGTATTTTTCAATACTATTTAAATTCTCCATCCTTTTGCACAGCTAAATTTCCTCCACATGCGTAAATGCAGTCTAGCGATATCAAATATTTCTCTCGTTAATAAACGAAATCCAAGAAAACGAGTCTCGAATCCGACCAATAATAATCATCAATAAAATGCTCGTTAACGGATTTTCATTAAATCTCCGTAACCGTTGCACTCTTATCATATATTTACGATCCTTTCGTCCATTGATAAAATCGTAACATTTCATCCCTTCCACCGCGTATAAAATACAAAGACGTTTGGCCGGTTTCCAAAAGAAGGGAGATCTAAATACGCGTATCTGTCTTGCAAAACTTCGATTTTCGGGGATTCTAGACACTGACCGGACGTTCCCGAAAGATTCTGGAACTTTGATTTCGAACCAGCTAACCCAGATCTAGTTGTCGTAGTGACGCAGTGCGGTGGGGGGGAGGGGATGGCGAGGGCGCGGCAGGATTTTAAGGTCCTGTCACACGCCCGGGTCATAGTCCTTTGGGAACTGAACCAAGGCGCTCCTATCTGCCTGTGTCCCTCTGATTTCCGTTCACGTTTCCTATTTTTGCGCTCCGTAGCACTCGCGAAACTGTCGGGCCTACTTTACAAGCGAACCCTCGCGTTCCACGGAAATGCACCACATCCTCGTATTCTCCATACCTTTAACCAGCGATGGGACTAACACGTGTTCGATACTTTCGATACGTTTACGCTTGGAATTGACATTTTGCGTTATCAATCTCGCGTACGATACGTTTGCAAACGAGTGGAGATGCATCGAAACGATGGCACGTATCAATTGTATTATCTTGGATTTCAGACTTTCGCGGTCGAGATTCTTGATGTTAGGACTAATTGTATTATGTTTGATACCTATTTGAATATTGTCGGATTATCATTTTAATTAAAAGCAAAAATAAATTTTGTGTTGAGAGACACTGGGTTTGTAATAAAGGAAAGCGTTAACTCTGTTACCAGAGTCATGGGCCTCTTGCCGTATAAGTGTCTAAAGGGACCGTATGACAAACATGTTGCAGACCCAGGCCGTTGGTTTTCTTTCTGGAGTGGGCGCCAGATTTTCTATGCGCTTTAGAAAAGCCTTCACTTTTAGTTCGATGCTTGTAACGTTAAGACGTCCTTCCTCGTTGCGAAAATAAAATCATAGATCAATCAAATATATATCGAGTTCTAATTTAAATTAACCCCATATCCAAATAAATATAATTACGAAGTAACGAACATACGATTAAAAAACAAAATCTGTATCGTGAAACGCGTGATAGTATAAGCCAGCTATGATCAAGCATTTTATCCTCTACTATCGATTGTATCATTTCTATCGTGCTTATTATTTAGGCTGAAATTCGCCGATTTTTTTGGAAAATTAATTAAGAGATTCATGTTGACGTGAAGTAGAAAATTATTTTATTTTGGCTATTGAAATTAGTTAAACACGTACAGCAGGTTATATGATTGATCATCGATGATATACACTTTCGTTTGTCTTATTTATATCACCATGAATACCGTGTAGTTGTTTCGGATCGATACTGCATGTTAGCGTCCAAGTGTCTTACAGTAGGAAAGTAATTATAAAGGTTCGAGAAAGATAGCATCCGTGAGATAGCAACCAGCCCGACGTTGCGTTGCTATAAAGAATAAGGCTTTTGTTTTTGAGAATCTGGCCACGGAGTGGGGAAGGTAGGGGGTACCTTCTGGTAAGAGGACTGTGAGGAACCGCACGGCACTTACCCCAGAATCTCTAAAGCTATAACATGCACGAGAAGACTTCAAATATATTTTACCAATACCACGTACAAATTATTTCGATACGCGTTTAATGTTTTATCAGGCTATTAGAGGATTCATACGAATTGGTATTCATAAGTATAATATGTCTCCGAATTTGTCCCTTTAACATTAACTTTACGACGTTTAAAGTTTTGGAATGTTATTTTGTGTCCATATTCGGGGAAACGGTAAAAGTGTATTTATTTTGTTCGATTTGTGTTTGGCAATGCAGTAAAGCAATGTAAAACAGTTAGATACTTGTTGTTAACCCATTTGTATCGTAGCACTAAATAGAAAAGATTTATACAAACTTTATAAATCGGGAACTTTCGGTTTTACTTGGAAATTACGTGTAACAATCAAAACAAACGTTAAACTTACAATAGATGTTATACTTATTTGCATCGTGAACGAAAGAATGGAAATTATCCCTTTATCATGAAATTTCGTTATTAAATCTTATTGTTAGTACGAATATTTCCAAAAGTATTAAAAACTTAACTAAAACAACACGAAAGTAACTATTTCTAAAGTATTAAAAACTATAATTAAAAGTTGCATAAAATATTCAAAGTAAGCCATAAATTTAGATGCTCGCCACTGTATACGATGACAATAGTGAATGCAATCTAAACTAATTGTTTTAGTACTCGAATTAATTATTCACTCGCAATGTGAGTGTGTGTATAAGCACTGGTGATAATAACCGGGAAAATCACGCTTATATATAGTGTACTAATGATGCAAATGGGTTAAGAACCACTGGTTTAAACTATGCAACATATCTCAACCCTTTTTTGATTTTACGTTCCTTTCTATTCGACGATTTTACCATAGATTGCGGATTTTTATGTATTTACGAGAAATATAACGCTAAAACTAACGACAATTATTATGCTCTTTTTCGTACCAACGAAATTGCAACGATAAAAACCCGAAGCAACGTACAATGCAACGGAAACGAATCGTTATTTATTCTTTTAACAAAAAATTCCGACAAATTCGCAAAAACGTGTTCATACGAATTTATATGATTTTTACTAAAAAATTACGAACGAACCGTTTTGATCATTCCACTAGTTCCAATATTAAGCGTACAAAAAAAAGCGCACGATTGCACGTAGCGTGCAAAAGCATGCGCGATGTTCGAAGCAAAATCGAAACGATTACATTTCGACGATGATACAACTCACGATTTACGAGTTCCGTTCCTTTAATTTCCCTAATAATGGTATAAAATTTGCATAAAGATCCGCAGTATGGTTACAGAGTCAACTCGATCGAGCAACGTTTTCGCGAAAGGTTTCGAACACAGGGTGAGAAACGCGTTCGACACGCGAGCAAATATCGAGCGACAAGGGTTAAGTTTGTTTGCACCGCGCTCTTTTTTTTTCGCTCCTGTCTTTTTCGGTTTTCGTTGGGTTGTTTTTCAAATGTACCCGAGTATTTTGTTCTTCCACTTTTTTTTTTTAATTAAGGTTTGCTTGCTGCGAACCAATAAACACGCACGCACACAGACATAGATATAGACAGAGAGAGAGAGAGGGGGGGGGCGCAGGAAGGAAGGAAGGGAGAGAAGAGAACACGATAAATTGAAATCCGAGGCTCTCGAAAATAATCGAGCCGTCGTTTTTTCCGTCGAACGCGTCCTCTCCATCTCCTCGAGCATCGCGCTGAAATTTTTCACCCCTATCCGCCGCCGGCATTGTGATCCCGCGTTTTAACGGAACAACCAATCGAAGAAGGGTGCTGCCCCGGTTCAATTGATCCACCGCAAAAAAATTCCCTTTTCCAACCATGCAGAAATCTTGCCTTTCCTTTTCGCTTCCTTTTTCCCATTTTTCATTATTATCCCAATCCTCCGCGATGCATCGCTCGGCTTTCTTTTCATTTTAACCCTTTGCGCTGCGAATTTTTCAGCAACGGGCACGCGACGCTGAAAGTTACTGGCTTCGAAACTGTGCCGGATAGGAAATATTGGGGTATTATGCGGTGGAATATTATCGATGTTTGCCGCGGTGATTATTAGCGGACTGCGGATTTTTATGCGAGAAATAATTTTTCGGAGCACGAGAAAGGGGATAAAATCGAAATTATTATGAACAGTTCGAAGTTATTGCTTCTTTGAAGGACAGAACTTAAAATCAACTTGCACTTAAAACGAGATCAGCTTCTATTGTGAAAAGTACTCGGAAGTTTTTGATAACGTGTAATAAGAATTTTGTAATTTCTATCAATTATTTCAGTAGACTTGGTAACAAAATTTTCGCAGTAAACCTGCTGATTTTTTAACTTTTGTAACTTCATGAAGATAAATCGTGTACGTATGTATGTGTATATTTAGTATGTTTAACATCAATCTAGGAACTATTAGGTCACTCCATATCAAATAGCCGATTTTACATAGTCTAAAGTACTCTACTCATTAATTCATTGAAAAGTGCGTTTCTAATTGCTGTCCAATGGTTCGAAAACATTAATGAATGATTAGATTCAAGTAAAATTGTTAGTTTATCATTGTCAATCCTTTCTTTTAAGCGACTATAAGACGTATTTTAAAGGTTTATAGTTTTAGTATTAAATTTGTCAAACTAACGTTGAGTTGTTCATTCACAAAGCATATCAGTCCAAGCATAAATAATATTAATAATAATGGAATTGCCACTTCGTTGTAGCTTAACTTTAACCTTAAGGAGCATTTTAAGGACAATTCGACTGTATTTTGTTTTAAACAATTTATATTTAACTTTGATCGATATAATCCCACGAATATCTATTATAATTCAACATCTTCTCTTTCCCAACCTTCAATTGTTTCTATTTTTTGATAAACCCGTTGAATTATACAAAACATGGATTTACTCCGTTTAACCAATAAATAATAATAAATAATTAGAAAACTAAAATTCGAAACTTGTGCGATTTCCAACAGTTTCAACCCTAATTTTTACGTAATGCGCATTCCGCGCCTTTTTCCATTTTTCCCATAAATGCATGTAAATATCTATCGATGAAATCGTTAACAGAAAGGGGAAAACATGGAAGAGAAGCTTGGAAGAAGCTTCTGTCACGGGGATAGGGATAATCGCGTTCGGTGAGGCTTGTTTGCTCGACTGTTTTCGACATCGGTCCGAACCACTTTGTGGCACTGTGTTTAATTAACTTTGACGCGGCGCCGGTAGGTGTTGAAGATGGCCCCGGATCAAAGGGATGAAGGCAGCCGAGAGATAATGCGTCCGCAGCGGGAAATCTCCGCGCCGCGGCTAATGCATTTAAATGCAACAATAATAAATTCCAATCCCCTCTCATTATTAACGCGCCACTCTCTCCGCTAATCTGCATCTGTTTCCCTTCGAATTCTTTGATCTTCTCCCGCTTCTTCCTCCTCCTCCTTCCCCCTTTCCCCCTCCTTTCTTCTAACTTACGCTCTCCGCCTCCTTTAACCCTTTCATCTTCTATTTTTTTTTCTTTTGCTTCCCCCCCTCCACAGCTCATCTTAGCCTCGTTATTTTTCATAGTTCGCCGCTGCGTTGGTCTTTATTTTCCGCTTTGCATTCGTACCTTTTAAGGGCGCTCTTTAGCTGGCTACCTTTTAGCACCCTCTCTTTATTTTATTCCACCCTTTGCCCGTCAATCTCTTCGGTGTCTCTTTAATCCTTCTTCTTGTTTTTTTTCTCTCTCTCTCTCTTTTTTGCTTCTCGTTAAATACTCTGATTGCGCTAAATATGCACTCCGGCATACGCGAGTGTGGGATTCAAGTGTATTCATCCCCTTATTTTCCACTTAATTACTATTTCACGCCCCCGAGGGAAATTCTGAAGGTTTAATTTAAAAATTCAAGTGCCGTTTGAAGGATTCCGCGAATATTCGTATAAACGTTTGCGAAAAGACGCGGAAACTGCGTTGTTTCTTTTTTTTTTTTTGTTAGGATTAGACTTTTACCTTGGTGCTTAATTATTTCAATTCGACCGTGTAACTCTTCCGCATTTAATTAGAAGTTTAGGTTGAATTTTGTTTGAATAATTCGGCGAACCTTCGCTGCAAAAAGAAATATGCAGTGATTGGAGCAACTCCACTTTTGACAGGTTTTTAGTTACTATTTGTAAAAAAATATCTGCATTATTTAATGCGAATTTAGGTGAACGTAATAAAAGATGAGCGATTTATAGCAAATTTTTCGAATGCAAATTGTGTAAATAATAATACTGTTATTTTTTGATACCAACAGAAAATGTCAACAAGTTTCTTCTATATTTGATTAGTAAAACAGCAATGAATCGTGTTACTTACTATTACTAAAAAATATGATGATCTGTATTTTTTATTCTTCATTCATTACGAAAGGTAATCGTCTTTTTAATACTTTGAAATCCTGACTATAAAAGTTGAAGAAAAATTGGAACTCAATAATTGTCACTAATCGTCTAAAAATATATATTTGGTCAACTAGTATTCTCATTTTGTGCAATTGTAAATAAGAATACTGTTGTTTTTGAATGTTAAAATAACAATGAATCGTACTACTTACTATTACGAAAAATACAGTGGACTGTATTTGTTATTCTGCATTGATTACAAAAAGCAATCGTCTATTAACTACTTGAAAAATTCAGCAAAAATTTGAACCCCTAAAATTGTTGCTTATTGCGTAACAATATATATTTATTTTCACCTAGTATATTCTTTTCAATCTTAAGTCAATGTAACAATTTTATTCTTGGAATCAATATTCTTCGAACGATTAACATTCCATAACAATAATAATATATATACAATAATATACGATAATAATAACTATTGGTGTTGGATTTATACATTCCGCATGTATACAAAAAATAAATCTAAGAACTGTACTGGCTCGCATTCCAGTCGGGGCCGTTTGTATATTGAAATATACAAACGTAGATAAAGAGTGCTTACACTGCGCGACCGAGGGCCGGAGACCTAAGTGGGCTGGAAGATGATTTCGGGCGTTGCTGCAGTCAGTAAACTCAAAAGAGCAGAGTCAGAAGGATATACCTTCCGATCTAAATAAAGAGAGCACTATATAAAATAATTGCTATTTCATTTAAAAAACCATAACCATTTCCAATAATTGGAAATATAGGTGGTGGAATTTTATAAAATAGAAAAATTCAGATACTTTTGATTCTAAACTTTGTCTTTATTTAAACACGTGGAAGGGCACGTCTTTGCAGCACGAAAGAAACTGTTGGAATGACGAGAGGTCAGTGAGTCAGTGAAGAAGGATTCGTCACGTACCCATAGACCATATCGGTCCCAAACTTCGTCTGAACAATTCAGGACGGGACACAGCTGCACCCTCTTGAGCTGTGTCTCGTAAAGAAACGCAACACGCGCAGAGATGGTTTTTGTAAATGAAAAACTTTCTCTTCTCGAAAGAGAAAAACCAACAATAACAATATTCCGCATTATTCGTATAACGTGCATTCTAGAACAAAACGTATCGAGAGTATAAAGCGTTCATATTAACATTTATAAACGGTTTATAATTATCGTTTATTTCCTTAAAATTGTCAAAAGTGTAGTAGCTCTATCGTTTTAAACTCGTCGATTTATCTTTCCTCGATGACGAAGTAATATTCATCCCTTCACCCTTATCTTTAACCATCTTATCAAAGGCGGTAAAAATTCCCAGATTTAATTCAAGCTTCCCTTTAGAGTATTCGATGAATGTCTCCCGGTAGAAAAGAAGACATTGATACGGGCGTTGAAATTCATCGTTCATCGATGACGACGTAATATTCATCCACGTTGAACCGCCCCCCGGAATCGATGTGTTGGCGCGATGAAAGAAAAAAATTTATCTCTCGGTCACGGGGTCGGTTATTCACCGATCAAGCGGACGAGGAACAGCAACGTTGCTGGTCCCGGTGACGGAACAAAGGCAACAAAAAAGCCGTGAGGGAAACGAGCCTGCGCGAACAGTAGAGTCAGGGGTGAAAGAAGAAAAGGGCGAGTTAAATTGCGGCGGGGGTGGAATACCGGCGGAACTAATTCCCTGCTTCCTCTAAAATTTCTAATAGACTGCTAAGGTAGATTCACCGTTACGTGTGTAATATATCATGTAAAAATTCGCCAATCAAAGAACGTCTCATTATGAATCGTGTAATTAAGAAGAAATATTATTTGACATTTCTACAATTAGAGCAACGATGTTAAGCTTGGCCTGAAATTTGAGGTTGACTTTATTAAGCAATAAAATAGGATTTACTATCTAGATTTAACCCTTCGGACTCGAAAACTTCTTTAGTGGTACGATTTAACGGTAATTCCAACACGTCTTTATGAATCTTGTGAGGATTTCAAGTATTACGTATTTCGTCTTTAATTTGCTTTGCTTTGAAAGAATAAAATTTTAAATCTTGACTAGTGACTCACTAAATGACGACTTTTGTACAATGGATTAATATATTTTTTAACGGATTATTTTCTAATTTTTGTAAATGCATTAAAGCAAGGAATAAGTATAAAATTGAACTGAATTATTTTCGAATCGTTAAACTGTTGTTATGAAATCATTCTTTGCCCGATACTCGCAAGTTCCTCAAAACTGTATTTGGTGTCTCGTATTTATATAGAAGTCTAACATCATTCAATTAAAATGTTGACGAGAATTTTGCAACGTTAATAATTCTCAACAAAATCCCATCTCATTTATTTTCATTATCCTATTAAAAATTACTGCTTAACACTAGAACCACGTATTTTCGCCGATTAATCTTGGCAATTAAAGGCACTGTTACACTTCGAAACACTTAAAATACATTGTCATCCGAAGAACAGGGACGAATTGGGAACAGAATACGAATTCAATATTTTCACGACTTCCGCGTACTCTTCGATTAAAATCCACCGTAGCGAAAGGGTTAACAAAACAGAGAAGATATCGAAAGCCCCGCAGTGGAATCGAACAGATGAAGGCCACTCAGTTTCCTAAGTATATCCAAGTATAACCATCCACCAGTTTCTTTTATTTACCTACTGTATCAACCGTTTCCTCGCGGTATCCGTCGCGAGGACGTCATCCCCATCGCTGAGAAACGGACGAGAAATCGGTCGAGATTGATAGCGATCACAGGCGAAGGAGTAAAAGCAACGAGGAAACCGGAGGAAGAGCGATGCGCCAGAGGGTTGAAGAACGACGGAACGTCGATAAAAAGTGAACGATGCGAACGTAGAGGTCACGAAAAGAGAAAGAGACAGAGAGAGATAGAGAGAGAGAGAGAGAGGAAAAAAGTAAAATAAAACTCGCAAGAAACAGAGAAAGGGAAACACGGTGGGCAGAGAGATGGGAAGCAAAAAGGCAGTAAAAAGAAACACTGGTAAAAAATGGGGCGCAAAAGAAGGAAGAAACGAGGACCGTGAGAAGGGTGGGGAGGGGTGAGAAACGGTGACAGGGATGCGGGAGCGACAACACGTAGCCCAATAGGCTAAAGGTTAAAGAGAGCTGGCCGATTCCGCAATCGCTTGGCCCGTTTCCAATTTCGCGACTCGCTTTTTACTGGCCGGTCCGCTGCGACGCGCCAGCAAAACATTGCAACGTGGGTACCAGCCTGGCCGACGGAGCCACACCACGCCAAAGGGATATCATCCTCTAAAAATATATCGCTTCTTCGTGTGCTTCCGCTCTTTCAACGGCGATCCTGCGTAAAGATAACCCGAGCGGAATCAATAATTCGTCGGAGATAAGGGGATGATTAGATAAGTTTGTGTAGCTGACCGATAAAGGCTTTGGCCGATTTTTTGCTTCGCCAATCATGCTCTTCTAAATGCTCGAAGACTATAACATGGAGAGCGGAAGTTTTAGTTTCGCGATTTTGTTTCGAAATTTATTTTTTTTTTGTTTTGCCCGTGTGTAACACGTCGAGCATTCGTTTGGAATTATTACGGTTCCGTTTGATCGAGGAAATGGTCTGTTATCAAATATTATCCAAGTCTGGACTTCGACCACTTTGAATACTTTAGAAAAATTTCTCTGCTAGGAAATATACTTGTTTGAGATTAAAAGAGAATGTAGAACTTTTTAACAATTGCTAAGCACCAAAATTATTGAGGAGACACGTAAATTTCTTGCGGCATCAATGAGTAAATGAATTAATTAACCTAGTCTACACCCTGATGATTTTAGATACTTCAACAAATTCTTCCCGCTTGCAAATTTACCTTTTTCGACTTAATAATGATCACAGAAGTTCTCTGCATCGCCAAGTATCAAAACTATTCAGAAAATTCGAAAATTTCCAACGATATCCATCATTAAATAAACTAAGAGTCACCTAAATTTGCACCCCCATCACTTCTACTACCCCAGCAAATTTTGTGTGCCACTAAACTTAATTCTTTCGTTCTAAAATAAAACCTAAACCTTTTCCACATTATCAAGTATCCGAATTATTTAGAGAACACCGACATTTCTCGTGCCACACGTCAATAAGATATCCGAGAATTATCCAAGTCTACACTGTGATCACTTTGAACATCTCAAAAAATTCTGCCCACTAATAAATCCTTGATAAATTTTTTCCATTTAAAAAAAAAAACTTAACAGTTCTTTCCCGTATCGCGAAGCATCAAAATTATTCAGAAGACACCTAAACTTCTCGCGACAGCGATCGATAAGGGTGTTCCCTTATTGCAATCACCCTAATCTTCACTTTCGCTGGTTATCTTCTTTCAGTCGTTTTCCAGCCACCCTTAAGGAGATCCATCGTGTGATCCCTATCTATCCAGATCAATCCATAAGGCGAGAGACAATGGCAGAAGTAATTTTAGGCCGACCACCGTGGAAAGAAGTGGATGGGGCTTGAACGGAGCTCGGACGTGGCGCGAGTTTGTTAGGTGGATTAGCGGATTACCGCGTCGGGTGCCGATAAGTCAGCGTCTGGTAGAATTGCCACGAGGGGGACGGAAAGCCTGCGCTGCCTATAATTAGATTCGCCGGCAAGTTGCTCGGAGAATTTCAAGAAACTCGCCCCTTATTTTACCGGAAAAGGTCGCCGCGCGCGCTTCGAGAAATCGCAATCCTCTTCTCTCTTTGTTCTCGCCGCGTCGCGTCTGCGTCGCGTCGCCGCTTAACGGAGTGTGCGGGTGGCGGAGAGAAAAATAGGGACATTTGAATTTCGAGGCTCGAAAATGTGGGCAACGGGAATCGGGGCGAAAAACGAGGCTGTCGTTTCTGCGTCGTTAATTTTGCACGCGTCGCGGTTTTCGTTCCGTGCCGCGGCAAAGCTTGACAACTTTTTCAACCCCTATAACCCTTCCTCGTTTCGTCCGCGCGAGGGTAACCGTTGGTCCAATTCGCCAATAACGTCGACCATTTTTTCGCTTTTTTTGTTTTTTTGATATAGCGAAACAATCGAGTCACGGGTGTGCTGAATATTTTAGGATTAATAATATTTTTTCAACCTGTTCACTGGCGACTATTTCGGTCGAAATCTTCTCTATACGAGGAAATAAAAATTCATAAAACGGGATTAATATTGTTTAGGGGAATTTGTACTTGATAAACCGCAACTTGTGGCTCGATAAAGCAGTTGGAATTAAAATTACGATTCATTAAAGATATGTCGTGTATCGGTCGTATTTAGTTAGCGGTGCACCGTAAAGATAGCATTATACATATGTACAGTAAATAAACTTAAAATAGATATTATACTTTTTATTAATTAGCGTGACAATCTTTGATCCCTTGCCTTATTAATTTTCCAATTATTAGGAAGCTTGAGCTCCGTAGTTGCTGCTTTAAAAAAATGTGAAAATATTATGCTAAATATGTACTTGATAAGCCGCAGCTTTCGGCTTGATAATGGAGATACAATTAAGATTACGATTCATTACAAATATATCGTGTATCGGTCGTATTTAGTTAGCGGTGCATCGCAAAGATGGCATTATACATATGTACAGTAAATAAACTTAAAATAGATATTATACTTTTTATTAATTAGCGTGACAATCTTTAATCCCTTGCCTTATTAATTTTCCAGTTACTAGGAAGCTTGAGCTCCGTAGTTGCTGCTTTAAAAAAATGTGAAAATATTATGCTAAATATGTACTTGATAAGCCGCAACTTGCCGCTTGATAATGGAGGTACAATTAAAATTACCATTCATTAAAAATATATCGTGTATCGGTCGTATTTAGTTAGCGGTGCATCGCAAAGATAGCATTATACGTATGTACAGTAAAGAAACTTAAAACAGATATTATACCTTTTATTAATTAGTATGATAATCTTTAAAATGATCGATACATCGTGATATATCGCAAACATCAGTAATATGAATATCAGTCATAGTACGCGAATGTAAATTGATTGAATATTGTCTTAATTATCTTTGTCATAAAGGGTTATCCAAAATAGACTATAGGAACACCTAGCTACACTTTTTTTCGTTTCCTTTCTGCTTTACCCTTTTCTAATCTGTTTTTTAGTTCTATTATCTTCGTTCGTTCTCGTTTCAATTTTTATTTTTTTCACCTCTATTTTACTAACAAACATGGCGTTTGACAGATATTCTCATTCAACATCCTAAAGGTACTTTTGGCTAACTCTATAGTATCGTAAAAAACAGCGTACGTCAATCTATCAAATCCATATCATTTCTTTCCACGTTTCGCTTAAAATCGATGATAAGCAATAAAATTATTCGGAATTGCGATCCTTTAACCCTTTCGCTACCAACACTTTGTAACCGAAAACTAAAAACGTAAATTAGAGTAGCATTCGTTAATATATAAAGAACATACCTATGTTATACTATAATATATTATATACCTATATAATATTTGGATATTTTACATAAATAATTGTATCGCAATATTGATGTACGAACGATATCAGAAATTATATTGTACTATAGAAGAAACATACGTGTATTCTTTTAACAAATGTCAGTTCAATTCTTGAAGCCGTATATATACGTCCGTAGTAGCGAAAGGGTTAACTTAATAACATAAATAATAATCGCTAAGGGGTTAAATAACGTTATCTTGAACGGTGTATTCAAATTGCATAAATATGTACATCTTTTAATACTTTCTCGGTTCCCTGTATAGACATCAAATCCCTTCGGGGACCGTGCGGGAAACACGTACCATAACTTAAGAATCGATACAGAGTAATTTATGGCTTTGTCAGTGGAAATACTTTCGCGCAGTTGGATTTACAAGCCTGGGCTATAGTTTACCCCGTGCCGCGTAACGTTTGGCCGGTTTGATAAAACGGCGTTAAATTTGTACAGCACCTGTTAAATTCGCGTGTAACGCGTTCTATCAATCGTATAAATCAACCACCGCACAGTGAGAGAGGTAAAAGAAAGAAAGAAAGAAAAAAAAATAGAAAAAACAGAGGACCAGTTAGAGTTTGTGGAGGGGGGGAGGGAGGACACGTCATAAATTGACTTATCTGGACGTCGGCCGCAATATCGGTCCGCGGGGTCGACGGAAATCGCAAAAAACCACTCGCCGGCATAAATATAAATCGGGCCGGGCTCTTTTGTTGACGTACGAGCATTAAAAATGCATAGAATAACAAGGCCAATGCGTCTTTTTGCATTTAAAACGAGCGGAAGCGGTACTCGATAAATTGCATCCGGGGACATTTTACATGTAAATAGAGGAAGTTGGTGCAAGAGAGACGGGCGAACGGTGGGCTCGCGGAACAACGAAATTAGGGCCGGCCGCGATCAAAGCCCGCCGGAACAACACACGACGAAACTATGACATTAAAATCCATTTGCATTTTCCACCCTCGTTCGCCCCGGCCACCCACATCGTCAACCCGTGGCAATATTTCTCGATAAAGGAGCAAATTGCTACCGGTTTATTTAAAATGTAAAATACCGGGGGCAGGCGAGGCCTTGAATACGACGAGGCTGAGGGGGACGTGAATTTTTTTCGAGATCTAAACGAGATCAGGAGAGTATTAGATCGTACCGGAAGTAATGTTGTTCCTTGACTTAATTTTAAATGCAAAATATTTGCCATTCGACTGCAAAAGAATACATATACATATGTCCCATTGATTTTGTATAATACAACATATTAACCCCTTGCCCTACGATTATTTTATTACCCACTTACGTTAGCGTTAATCGGTTACTATTTTTATATCGCGTCGCGAACAAATTGTTCGATTGTTATGGGTAATTTTTATTCAATAACATGCATTGTTATTATAAGAAGCTAAAATCAGAGTTCAAGTGGTAGAAATGTCGAAATCGGTAAGCGGTCGAGGTGGGCCATATGCGTTTTGTCAACGCGCTTTCCCATCTCAAGGGTAGTTTCTTCGGGCTAATCGTAAACAACCCATGCTGGCGAAGGCGTCCTCAGAATTAACGAATGGTCGAAAGAGACGCACTCTTGTACGAGCTGTCGCAGCGAACAGTCAGTAGAGTAAATCGAGTTTTAAAACGCCCTATTGAGTTTTTATTTAACCACTCGGAAGTCATCCGATCTACCTTACACAAGTTAAATTTCATCCTTAATAGTAAGCATTTTTGTTCAACCTGTGGCATAATTTATAGAACGAGTGTGACTCGTTATCGTAGGTTAAGGGGTTAATTAATTTCTTATCTCATTATTACGTAACAATATTTGGATATTCATTAACATTTTATTATTTCGTAATTTAAGAATAATTTGTTCGCGTTCAACTGTTTTGTAAATTACGCGGTTATTTTATATCGTTTGGTCATGTGACTATAGTACCGTAATCGAAGGGTTAATAATCGTATTTGGTTTTAATCATCGATTTATTGAACATTGCTTTTTATGATCTTTTCGATTTCCTCGGAAATTTTAGCATTTTTTTTTTACAAAATTTTGGAGACGTTTGTTTAATGAAACTTAAGGAATAACGTTATTTATGGGATCGCTTAATATCGACGATGTCGAGGTTCTCGAAGCTTTGGAGATGTTAAAAAGTGTCAAAAATCTGAATTCTGATTTCGATTTAGCGATGCTGGTTAGTCGATTGCGGATCTTTATACAAATTCATACCTTTATTGACAAAATTAGAGGCATGAGTTGTTTCACCTTCGAAATACTTTAACTTTTACTACACTTTGAATATCCTTTGCACCTTCCTACGTATTAAATGCATTTGCATATTTAAATTTCCCATAAATGCATAAAAATCCTCAGACTACTGATTACGATCATGCTTTTGAATTTCTAATTTCACAGGAACCGTCTATTTAAAATTACCAATTAAATTAAATCACGATTCGCGATGCACCCTTTTCTCTCTTAAAAGTAACACTTTCTTTTAAGCAATGAACCCTTTAAGTATTTGCATAGAAGTATTTTAATGAAACGAAACCTTTCACTAAGCGAAACAAAATTCTTGTTACGGATGATTAAACGGCGACGCTCTACTTTTGCAACTCAAATATCCTCGTCCGGATTCGAACATCGAGATCTTAAATACCTCCATAAAATACAACGGCCCTTCGCTTAAGATGCAAACTCGTTTTTTGCTAACGGCAAATCCGGTTAATCCGGGGACAAGGTTTCTCCTTTATACGAGCTTCCGTTTTAGCCAATAGAGCGGCAGTAGCGAAGGTAGGTACGAAACCCTCTGTGTCTCGCGATCATGGCATTAGAATTCGCGATCGAGCTACCGAATTCATAGGAAATCGAGTTAGACTTCGTTTACGTTCCCCCCCCCCCCCCCCCCATTACGCGGAACGACGGAATTACAATCGCGTTGCAGGATCGCAAAATACTCGGCTGCCAACGACGACGACGTACTTCCAGTCTTCGATCGAACCTAAAGAGAGACAGAGAGACCGTCGCGTCGTCTTGCAACGGTGAAATTAGAATTCTATCTGCACTTAAAGTCGAGAGAACGAAAGAACGAAATTGGAGAGGTGGGGCTCGATGGTATCGGAATATGCAAACTAACGAGGCTTTTTCTATCCGTTTAAAGGATAGAGCCGGATATAGAGAGTTAGGGGGATGCTCACCTGGTTACGTTTATCTGATCTTCGATCTCCACCGTTCCCAAGTTTCGATATCCGGCGAACAGCATCGCGTTGTCCATTAAACCGGAACCCCGGCCGTCGATGGTTGCGTAGATGATGCTCTTGTTCGTTACTAGATACGTGCCCCAATCTACGCTGAATTTCTCCGTCACTTGATAAGAATCCGGCCCGCCGTATCTGTTGAGGCATGATCGATAGCGAATTAGTAACTTTTCGCTGACTTACGAATTTTTCAATAGCTGCAGGCGTTAGCTAAATCTATTATCTACTTCAATACTACGCTATATCTATATCTATATTATCTATTATATATCTTATCTATTATATATCTATATCTATATCTATATATATATTTCATATATATATATATATGAAATATTCAAATATTACACAGTATTCGTATTTGCTACAGTAATTGAAGAAAATTAAAGGTAGTACATTAAATTTTGTTATAAATATGAAGCAAGTAATTATTCTGTTCTATGATCTGCGTTGCGAGTTTGACTCGTGGTTTTATGGCAAGAGGTTTAACCCTTTCGCTGTAGTGAAAACTGAAGTAAGATATTTATGTATATTCGTTATATTATATATATTTTTTATTTTAATATATAATTAAATATATATTATTATATGTATTTATTGATATTTATATATTACGATATTAGTATTTATTTGAATACTCTTAATTGCATTTTTGTATGAATCGA
This sequence comes from Eucera pruinosa, assembly GCA_028830335.1. Classification (NCBI taxonomy): domain Eukaryota; kingdom Metazoa; phylum Arthropoda; class Insecta; order Hymenoptera; family Apidae; genus Eucera; species Eucera pruinosa. The sequence goes on along the minus strand of JAMYCR010000014.1, from coordinate 6,784,544 downwards.
AACAGAAATACATAGTATTTTACTATATAAAAAAACACGTGTAGTCAGTCACAAAGTTTTACATACAGCGACTACAAAAAGTATTCGCACACCACTGTATTTATTTTGTTATTAAAATATTAGTTAATCCGGATCGATTATATTCAGTTTCCCATAATTTAATTGTAGCATTAAGCAAGCATAAAAATCCACTATTATAGAAATGAAACGTAGAAGTTAATTAAAAAAACTACTCATTAAAAATTGAAGTATACGCGAATGCTTTTTGTAACCGTTGTATTAGGCTGTTAGGAAAGTTCGTGACAATATTCGCGGAATATTTAAAGGCGATATGCCATTTTACAATTACCATTGCGTTTGGTCATTTTGCACGCGATATTTGGTATTTAATAATTCTCCGACTATCTAGAAGTATCGTAATTCCTTTTTTAAAGAGATTTTCAACGACGCGAGGAAAATGCAACGAAGACGATATATTGCACAGGTCATTGGGGATATTTTTGAGAAGGAAACGTCGTAAATTATTCATACGATGAACGGTTGGTGCACTTGTCGATAATAATCGAACGGGCCGATGATTTAATATGGATACGCGTAAAAAGTGTGCATAGCTACGCGGGATGTCATGTCGCGTAACGCTATTATGATTCTATTTCAATAAATTAATGTAATGAAATTCAATACTCGTCGCAATGAAATTCATTTAATCCTCTGATTGAACGTCCGAGTGTATAATTTTATCGAGATCAAATTACATTGTCTTTCTTCGATCGGTTGTACGTTCGTCCATTCAATCTACAATAATTTCCATCTTCGCTATTTCCTTTCTATCCTTTTTTTGTTGTTTTTATTATCTCCGTACGAATTTGAGTGAAATGTTGACGATGGAATTTATCGAGGCCGAGCGGCGACAGAGAACCGGACGCATACGGTTAAAATGCTAAATTTGCAAATTTTGCGTTCGCGCACGCATCTATCCGCGCGTTGTTATATACGTGGGCGGCATTTATCAAGCAATTCCACTAGAATGGACACCAAGAAAAGCTAATTCAATTCCTCCCCCCCCACCTCTCCCCGTCGTTCTAATTCAATTGCGCAATCTAGTCGAGTGTTTCTATTTATACACTCTCTAATCCGTTTCGAACGAGTTCCCCTTTTATAATCCAATTTTCGCAACTCGAATTAACGTCCGCCGCCGTCGTCGTCCAAATTAATTCAATCGAACTCAATGAAATTTATCAATTAACCGTCTAACAATTCGCTGCAATTTCACCTATGTATGCGCTCGCGTGCTTTTTCCCCCTGGATGGACACCGAGAGCAGACGAGTCCTCTGCAAACTCTCGGCGGCTTGTGTTTCTACTTTCTCTTTTTTTCTCTCTCTCTCTCTCTCTCTCTCTCTCTCTCTGTCTGCAAAAACGAAAGCTCAGGATTTAATCGATCGCAAAGTGTACGCAATCAGAGACGCGAAGCAAGCAGAGGACGATTTAATCGAAACACGCGATATTAATTTCGCGGTGTTGGTAATTAATCCGCGGATGAATTGATAAAAATTCACGGCGCGCGTTTACACGCGGTCGAATGAATTTCACGACGATATCCCAGGCAGGTACACGGCGCGGCGCAGCGTTTCGCGACACCTTTTCATAGGACAGGCAGTGGCAAAAAATTGTTGATAAATGATACGCTGCGGCTGACGCGCGCCCGATCCCGCCGCCCTCGAGTATTCCACCTCCTCTTCTTTCCCCTATCAACCCTTTTCACTCCTTTTTCTCCATTCGCCACGAATTATTCCGATCCGCTTCGAAGACATTAAAGCGTATTCATAGCGGTTACCCGTGCATTTGCATACGGGCGAAAATATAAAAGAAAGAACAAGCAAACAAATCGAGCACATCCGGGGAAATCAAACGCGGTTTTAAACCGCCGTCTTTCTTAATTTTTATTCTCGCGCAAAAGGGGATCGCTATTGGTAAGAAAGTAATAGAACCAGAAAGTTCAGCGATTTGTAACGATTCGTTTATATATATATACATCACCCGGAAAAATATATCTTAGGCTATTGATAATGAGAGTGGAATAGACCAGGGAGATAAGAAATGATAGGACGCGTTTGACGGACGAAGGATGCGTCGTTAATTATTTATTAATTTTCTTTTTGATGATGCGGGTGGAACCCGTGTAAATTATAATAGAATGGGATTTTATCAGATCGTTTAAGAATGTCTAAGAGTACAGATGTGTTTTTTTCCTCATACTTACATATATTTTAACTGTTTTAAATATATATATATATTTTAATTATTTTAAATGTATACATATATATTTTAACTATTTTAAATATATATATATATATATATATTTTAATTATTTTAAATGTATACATATATATTTTAACTATTTTAAATGTATACATATATATTTTACTTATTTTAAATGTATACATATATATTTTAACTGTTTTAAATATATATATATATATATATATATTTTAATTATTTTAAATGTATACATATATATTTTAACTATTTTAAATATATATATATATATTTTAATTATTTTAAATGTATACATATATATTTTACTTATTTTAAATATATATATTAACTATTTTAAGTATATATATATATTTTAGCTATTTTAAATATATGTATATATATTTTAACTATTTTAAATATATGTATATATATTTTAACTATTTTAAATATATATATCTATATATTTTAACCATTATAATTGTAATTATCTATTACTTCATAAATATATATTCTAATTCAACATATTAAATGTAGGTTATTATTTTTAAAACCATAACTGTACAGGATCGCTGTGTATTTTATTTTTTCACCGAGGGAAAAGAGATTCGAAGCTGTTAATTACGAAACGACGCAAGTTCAGCGATTGTCGTTTTTTTAATTTTTTAATTGGAGGGCTCAGAAACGAATCAGTGTACGTTAGATTTTTACAGAAAATTATGATAAGGGTAGATAATATGGAAAAGAACGTAATATGGAGGTTTATACAATTTTGGTAATTAAACAGCGAATTTTATCTGCAACGGTGTATACGAATTTCTTATAAACAATAATGAAACACGATTATTATTCAATATATTATAAATATCATTATAAAAATTATTAGAAGAAGCTTTTGTTTTTTGTGTGGAATACAAAAATATCTGGAAGGCGATTCAACTCGTATACGAGGATCAGTCGAAAATGAATGCAAACTCGCTTGCAACTCGAAAACAAAAAAATGGTATTAGGATACAAAAGCCACCAAAAGTGTAATTACAAATGTACAAAACCTTGTTTCATTTAATAGCTTCGGCAAATGGATTAGCCGAAATTGTTGCTTTATATAATGTCAGCAACAATACTGTCGTGTCATGATAACGTCAGACGATGTCACACACGACGATCCTGTCAGAATGCTCGAATAACGTCAGCGGAAATTGCCGCTGAAGTGGACTAGCGCTGCTTTTGCAATTCGCGGTTTCATTCGTCGATCGAGTATTCAGCTATACTTACACGAAAATCAGCATGGGATACTTGGTGGCGCCTGATAAATCAGCGTTCGGAGGGATCAGTAATCTGACACGGGCTTCGAATCCATCGGGAACTGGAACCTTGTAACGACGCACCACCGGTTGCGATTTCTCCGCTATGATCTCCGAGACCGCCTCGTTGTTCTCCCACGTCAAAAGCTTCGTGGAACTCTGAAAAGGGAAAACTCGGAAATGTATGGAAATTGCGTGGAAAATATCGCCCGCAATCCACGAAGAAAGTTCACTGCCATCTACACCATGTACATATTTTAGGACTTCGCGTAAACTTTGTTTCAATGCGAATTTTGGATCACTGTTCAATTCAAATTTTCCTTCCTTTAAACCCTTTTGTTACGAAGGACGTACATGTACGTCTTGAAAGATTGGGCAATTATTTATTAAGAGTATTCGTATTGTATTTATAGAGTGCGGTATTATTGCTGTTTTCAGTCGTACAATAATATTAAACAATAATGGATAACATGAAGCATTCGAATGTTTATATCTGCTCGATCTTCATATTAATAACAATTATTCATTATTTATGGTTCTAATTAAAATCGAAAGGGTTAATTAGCTTTAATGCAAGATTCGCAAAGTAAACCTTTAATTAACAGTAGAACTATTGACAATTCAAGTATACTTATTTACGTCAAGATGATTGAAATGATAAACTGTTTAAACTGTAGTTAAACTTACATTCACATTAGTCATTGAAAATCTTCAAATAAGCATTGTTGTAAATTTACAAGATTTTTATGAAAAATTGAAGGTGGGTTATTTGGACCAATTTGGTAGTTCTAGATTTAAACCCAATTATTTTTGGTTTCTTCGATGGACAACGATTTTAAAAGCAACGAATTCAAAGTAATGTCGTTAATAAATACTTCGAAACATTGGAAATTTGATCAGCAATATAAAACTACACATTTACTTGCAATAGCGTTCGAGAAACTACACAATTTGCATAATAATCCACAATCTAAACGTTACGCTCCAAATATTGCCAATTCAAACAACGAACTAACTAAATTCTTTCAATTTAGCCGAATGAAATTTTTGCCTTAATGAAAAACTCTATATGTGTTACTCTTTCCGCCGCAACTTTTTCATTAGAAGACAATTTGCGTGCTATTTACATTTTTAATATTCCACTCGAGTAGCTACTAAATTTTCTGTCCTCGGTCGTTCAAATATTTACCGGAGCAGTGGTTGCAAACTGTTTGGCAGAAAAACAGAGCGACGTCTAACGATTCAATCGATAACGAAAGGCGTCTCGCCTTTCCTCGGAGGACCTCTCCAAACTTGAACCCCTAATTTACCCTTATTTTACTACAGGATCCCCTGTGCTAGCCGTCACAGTGATTCCTATTGCAGAAACTTCGCTTCTAGCTATCGATTTTTACTCACACTCTTCTTCGCTAGACTGGTTACTTAGTCTATCGCAAACTCCTCCAATTTCTTATCAATCCATGGAGAATTATTCTACGGTAAAAGGTATACCTAGTAATATTTATAGTATATATAATATAATATAATATATAGTATAGTACAGTATATAGTATATATAACATAATATAATATTTAATATAGTATAGTATAGTATAGTATAGTATAGTATAGTATAGTATAGTATAGTATATAGTATATATAATATAATATAATACATAGTATAGTATAATATAGTATATAGTATATATAATATAATATAATATATAATATAGTACAGCATATAGTATATATATTACAATATAATATATAGTATAGTATAGTACAGTATATAGTATATATATTACAATATAATATATAGTATAGTATAGTACAGTATATAGTATATATATTAGAATATAATATATAGTATAGTATAGTATAGTATAGTATATAATATAATAATAGTATATTATTTTGCCACTGACAAAAAGAACAGTTCCTGGAAACTTATGCTTCCACCACAAGGTTACAAATTGGTTTATTAATCTAATAAACTCGTGACACGAATCATAGTGTTGGTACAATAAAAATTCATTCAACAAAGTTAAATTTTAACTTCATTTTTAGTTTCAGTTGATAAGATTGAGAATCACTAACTGAAAATTACACAGGATAGATGTACAAATTGTTGCAACTTTAAGCTTCTCGCGCAACTTTATTTAAATATTTTGGAACGTATTTAGCCTAACGATCGTTTCAGTTTGGAGCATAATATTGTTCAACATCGAGCTTATTTATGAACATTTTTTTATAGGTTCAATATAATGAATTAATTGCTACGTAATCGAAAATATATAATAAAGTCCAATGTCTCTATTATTGTCACTTGAAAAGTTCTCATTTAACCCCTTGCACTACGATTATTTTATTACCCATGAACGCTAGTATTCGCTGGTTACTGTTTTTATATCGTTTAACTTACAAATTATTTAAATATCGTTGGCATTTTTTACTTAAGAACCTTCAACCTTGTAAGACCAAGCAAAAATTTCAATTCAAATTAAAGTCCATTCTCGGTAATATCTGGTTTTGTTGAAGCCAAACCATAATACATAGAACGAGTGTAACTCGTTATTGTAGGCCAAGGGGTTAACTGGAAACACGTTTCGCGTATATTATCAACTCAGTTTGTGTAACAGATATGAGATGTATAGTAAACGTATTGTCTTTACTGAATTATGACACGTTATATACTTCATAATTACATCGGTTACGTTTCAATGTTCAACAGCACATTTACCTCATAATATTTCGTTCTACATATTAAGTGTAAACGAACATACAATGTCTACGTTTTGTTACGTAAACCGACGTCCAAATTTAGTATGAAACTTTGTTTAGTTACGATTCTTCGTACATTACTTTGCCATTAAAAAAAAACGAATTAAAGTATCGGTTATAAGAACCACTGACAGTAATAAGGATATTTATCCTATATTTTATGAATTTTCGCGCCACTTTTGTTAGTGCAAAATATGTCGCGAAATATGTAAATAATTGAAATTTAGAAATACGTGTACGCTGTCAATGAATCATTCTATCGTTGAAGCAATATGCATACGTCCTTCGCAGCGAAAGGGTTAAATTCCTCCACGACGTCTGTCACCGGAAATAAAACTGCCACCCCGCGTTAGACGTTGACGCATGACGGCTTAAAACTTGAAATCTTTCGAAAATCACAACTTTAAACCCTTCGATTCCGGAACACCGTCGCGATAAGGGTTGAAAAAAAGGTTGACGTCGTTCTTCACCCTTACGATAACTCGCGTCGTTTAACGAAAACATTTGCGTAACATAACGGAAGATTTCTTATCGCAAATATTTAGCATATTCATTTTATTAGTAATCAATTCGTTATATTCAACATATAAAGAATGTTCACAAACAAAAGTGCGGTTGAACAATATTACGCTTCAAACTCGAACGATTATTAGGTTAAAATATAATTAAAATTACGAAAGAACTAATATACAACATTTATGAATTTGTTTACTCATATATAATAAAAACGAAGAATTAATATTTCCTAAGAAAGGACATTCGAATGCGAAGGCTTAACTTACTAAACTGTACTTAATAATTTTGTAATCTATATAAATGTGAATAGTATGTAGCTCCTAATGACGTTTCAAAATTAAAGCAACCTTAAAAGTTGCAAAAATTCACCTAAAAAAAATTACTTTGCCTCGACACTTTCCTTCGAATTTCCCCATGTTTCGCCCAGAGCACTAAAATGGTTCAAACGTAATACACGCAAATTTGTCGGCGAAAAAAAAAATAGTTGCCCGAAGGGTTAAACGTTCGCGTCGGCGAGGTTCCGGTAAGAATGAAAAACCGCGGCGAATAAATCAGCCTGGCAACGTGCTCCAAAATTCCACTCTTATCAGCCATTTATCGTAGCCCTTACAAAACCCCTCGGAACCAAAGACACCGAACAAAGTGCCTTCCCCACTCCGACATCATTGTTCGCCGATAGGCTGCGAGAACAGGACACTTCCCATTCACTAGATTCCCACTCCCCCTCCCCCTTAGAAGAGGAAGGAAATTAGTCCCTAGGAGAATTCACAGCGTTTGTCCGCGAGAAAAGCCGATTATCGGCTGTAATCGTTCCTCTTCGACAAGTAGAAACCCAGTCGAAGCTTCGTCGCTTTCCTTCTTTTTTTCCTCTCTCTCTTATTCGCACCCTCGTTTTCGTCAATCGCGACAGGCGCCTCCTTTCATTTCCTTCCAGGACGATAATCTAATTAGAGGATCGGATAATCGGGAACAAGCTTCGCGAAGGATGCTTCGTAGCGTTCTTGGTCGATTGGGTTTCATCCGGGAAAAACGTTACTCCTACTGCGACGAATTCGAAGCGAGTGCTAAAAGTTAGCCGGTGGAAACGTCGCCGTAGCGACGCGAGAGCGAGGTAAACGAGGCTGTTTATTGAAACTGCGACACCTGCGAGGAATTCGAAATCGAGCAAGTTTTCGTTTGACCTATTAGAAGTGGAGCGGTATCGAAAGTTGATACGCAAGTGTTTTCGGAAGCTCGACGATGGCTCCTATCGCAACATCGGAGCAACGAGTTCCACGCGAATCAAACTTTCATTCGAGGACAGGGGTGGATCGCGAGCGGAATTCGAAGCGGAATTTTAGATGCGATTCTCGCGAACTTTTGTCTAAATCGTTGCACGATAATAATAAGGGTGCGATGCGCTTTGAAATGGATTTAATGAATCGGGTATGTTTAATGCAACATATTACAAAAATATAAAGTTACAAGTATTGTTGTAAACACTAAAGATGACGATGTTAACCCTTTGCACTCGAAACTAGTTTTAACAATATAACACGACAGCAGCTCCATTACGTTTCTCTGATTATTGTGAGAACTTGATAAGTTATGTATTTCGGAATTGAGAAATTTGCCTTGATTTCAGAAGAAATGGCAATTGAATTGGTTAATATAGAATTAAAGAAACGCGATCCCTTGATTTTTGATACGATTTACGAATGTCTCCATAGCGGAGCCAACCGAGTGCAAAGGGTTAATACCGCGATATATAAAAACAACTATGCGTATCGTTAACAAATTTATAAGAATAAATTCAGGGATTCCAATACTGCGTACCATTGAAAGGGTTAATAACGAATTAAACGCGCGTATCGTGAATAAACTCCCGATGAAAAAGTTTAAATTTTCCCCCTTCGCTAAAAAATAAAAAAGAAAGGAAAACGCTGTCGATATCGATTTCGAATAACAGTGTGACAGCATTACGAATGCGTGTAATCGTTGTCAGACATCGGAACCGATGTGTACGGGATTCGCGGAGGCGGAACAAAATGGCTGAGCCGTCGGGCATCGTGTTTGCTTGTTTGTTAAACGGTGGGAAAATTTATTTAATTCGGCTGGCTGATAACAGTATCGTGTGTTCCCCCGGCCTCGTCTTGATAAACGCGATTCGGTATCGTTTATAGGAGGGAGAGGGAGGACACCGTGACAATTCGTTAAGCGATTATAAAGCGTGTAACACCTGATTGTTTAACACTCCGATTCGTTTGCCGCGATGTTTACGCGGACACGCGAGCGCAGCGAATGCGCCGATTAATTTGCAAATTTATTCGATAACCCTTGGAATTTGCCCGTCGGACGTGCAAGATTAAATTTTCATACGGTTGCGGAAATTTTCAGAAACCCCATCGGGAATTGAACGCGAAAAGGAAGAGAAAAAAGGGGGGTGGGGGAGGAATAAAAAGTTGCCGCAGAAAATGGAGAAGCGAGGAATTAAGAAATTAAATTAAAATTCGATCGGCAAGTTGAAATAGCGTCGGAGGAGGCGAAACGAAAGCAGCGAAACAAAACTGGAATTTAAATTTTCGTTTGAATATTTCCAAATAAACTTTCCACTCTTTTAAATACGAAGCGAGAAAATGAAACTGGCGGCGAGAAGAAGGGAAAAGAGCCTCGAGGGGCTGGTAAGATAAGGGGCTGCTCCGGGCGGGGTTATGGAAATTAAGAAATTAAATTAAAATTAGATCGGCGAGCTTCGTTTCGAAACAAACTTGCCATCCTCGCGCAAATAACGCGCCGATGGCAAGCAGATCGTCGAAACGAAAATCCATTACAAGATTCTACAGAGTAGAATCTTCCGTATTCGAATTAACAGAGAGCAGAGTTTTGAACGAATATTTATCTAAGATGATTACTCGAATAAATTTCCTTTAATTATTGTAAGCAGAATTAAAGGAGCGGAAAATTCTGATGGAAAAATTGTCGACTTTTGAACTGCTGTAATTTCGTAAAGAAACGTCTTACGGTAATCAACTTGGGCTCGTTTTAAAGCTTGAAGTCTTTATTTTTACACGGATTCGCAGATGTTTCACGAAAAGTTTCATCGCAAAAAAAAGAAAAAACTATTAAGTAAAGTCCGTAAAGTCGTTTGAATTAATGAAAATTGTTAAAAAGAAGAGTACCTTAGTTCTTCACTCTACCCTTTGATGTAAGAAACTTTTCGAAAAACGTCGTTCCACCCGTGTTAAAGTAGAGACTTCAAGCTTTAAAACGAATCCAAATTGATCGTCGTAAGATGTTTCTTTACGATGTTACAACATTTCAAAGATTAGACATTTTTGATGCTTGAATTTTGCTCAAAAGTGTCTAAGTAGAATGAGAATGTCAAAGTCAGACAATTCTAAATGCACATTTTTCTGCTATTTATTCGAGGAGGAATTGTTAAATATGTATACTATTAAGCTGTAGAATACGTATATTCGAGTGATAAGGAGATTAGGAAGATTCTAGGCAGACAATTTTAAGACACATTTCTCTATTAACACATTTAACGAAAATTACTAAATACTACTAAGCTCTGGGATGTTATATATTCAGGTCACAAGGAGAACGAGGATTTTCAAGTCAGACAATGTTACACGTTTCTTTACAAGATTATAGCAGTTCAAAGGTCGACAATTTTTCCATAAAAATTTTTGAATCCTTTTAATTTTATCCGCAGAATAAAGTATTTATTATTCGTAACTAACAAATTACTCTCCATTTATTCGAATAAATCATTTTTATAGCAGAGAACGAAGGTTACTACCTTGCGAGGTGCATTTTCGAAAATTCTTTGCTTGTGAAAGGGTTAAAGTGTAATACGATAAGTAAATTGCATTCGCATAAATGTTTCCAGTTCTCTTGTTAGCGTTTCTTCTTTGAACAAAAGAAAGAGACCTATTCGTTTATTAATGAAGGAAAGAAGAATAATTTCTTCTCTCACGGAATGAGTAATCTTCTTTGAAAAAGAGAAGACTGATTTTATTTACATGGGGGAAAGTTAATTGTTGCCGGCGAAGGGAGTCACTTTTCTGCTTTTTTCCGCCGAACAGAAAAATTAAGTTTCTCTAGGCAAGAGCTGCCTTTTTATCAGCGAAAAAGCCTCGGCGAGTTCTCTTCAAAGTAGATTTACTTTTTAAAAGGGTTGCGCTCATCTTGTTCACAGAGAAATAATTAATCATTGCTTTTAACGCACTTCTATCTATTTCATTCCCCGTGCAAGTATTATTTATTACGAAAAATTCGTTTTCCCCAAAGAGACGCGATAAATACAAGGTGCTGACAGATTTCAAGTGTTTATAATCCTCCACTGCGATGGAAATTAACAAAAAATAGTACGCGTAATGTAAATGTTCCAATAACTATCGGTGTCCCTATAATCGACACTTTAATTAAGTAATGTACGAAGAATCGTAAATAAAAAAAGTTGGAGTTTGGTTTACGTAATAACACATAGACATTGTATATTAGTTTAATATTTAATATTTGTAAATAAATATTAGGAGGTAAACGTGTCGTTGAACATTAAAACATGACCAATGTATAATAATTATAAAGTGTGGGACGTGTCTAATATATGTAAAATATGTTTCCATTTAAATAACAACTTTTCAAACAACAGTAATAAGGACATTTGACTTTGTTGTATATTTTCAATTACGTAGTACTTAATTCATTATATTCAACCCGTAAAAAAGATGTTTGGTAAATAAATTCAATGTTGAACAATATCATGCCCGAAACTGGAACTAGATTTTTATGTTAAACACGTTCTAAAGTAAGTAATGTTATTAATATAAACTAAGTTAAGTAAAGTTACGCGAGATAAATTTTAAAGTGGCAGTAATCGTTAAATCTATCCCATTCACTTCTTTCCGTTCTTCGGTTATAAATCAAATTCTTTTTATCTGTCAACACGTGGCGGGCCACTCTGTAAATACAATGAAGCAAAGATTTGTCATTGGTCGCGGAAAAATCGAAAGAGTTGCCCGATGCATAAGCTAGTCGCGCGATAAATCGTGGATGCAGCAGCAACGTGGTCCGAGTGATTTGTCAGTGTCCCGGAAGTGGTGGCGCTCCGGCGACCTCACGTTTCTCTATCTATATATTTTATACCAGCGCGTTTATTGTTAGAAAGCGTTCGCCGCGAAGGGAAGCAACGAATCGACGCGACAGATTTAGACGCGCGAGCACAAATCCGACCACTCGACTCTCCGGAATCCTAGATAACCCGAACTTCCTTCCACTAAAACCTTTCTTACCCCTTTGCTTATCCCTTCGAGACTCGCTACGGAACCGTATTTAGGTCAGCTGCAACTTTTTCTGATCGCGGTGCCCACCGGCTTAGTTTATTCGAAAGTATCCAAAAAGTAGAAGTAACTTTGAAAATACCCGGTTAAACAAAAATGTCTAGGTTCTCAAAAAAATGTTCGATAATCTTGAAAATCTTACGATTATTAACACTGGGTTTACGGAACTCGTCACGTTGACGCCGTTCAGATTTCATACCTAAAACTATAGAGACGATACATTTTTTTTTCAGTACTTTTAAAAACGACTCCACGTATTCATGCGGTTAGATGAATAATAAAATAGTAGAACCAATTGCACGTTGTATATAATAATTCGTATCGAGTATGAAGGGTTTAGAGAAAGGGAAAAACCGTGGCCTGGCAATTTTTGCGAATTCCTTTTGAAGGCAATTCGCCGGGAATCGCGTCTCGCTTATGGCGGAAACAAAACGTTGACGAGGTCGTTTGAAGCCTGAATCACGAAGCCACGCTATCTAACGGCACTCACCCGGTTGTAAATGGCGATGTCAGGTACTCCAGGGCCGGCGCAAGTGAGCACGTAATTCGAATGATCGGTGGAAAACTTGGCGGTGTTGTACAAGCACCGTTTCCTGTCGCTTTCCCGGACGATGCCGCAGCTTAAACACCTCGGCTTCCGGTCCGCCGTGGCCCTCGTGGATATCCTGTATAAATGTTGCACAGCGGACTCCTCTTCCGTCGTAGCCAGGTAGTAACTGGTGGAAAAAGAAAAAAAAAAAGAAACGGAAGATGTAGCGACGAGACAAAAAGAAGTCACGGGGGGGAAAAAAATAGTGGAGAATATAACGCGAGTTGCGGTCATTTGCATAGGCTGCTCTTTAATGGCTTTGTAATCGCGAGAACCGTCACGAATTTGCATTGCAACGAAGCCGCCTTTGTTTACTTTGCCAACACGTAGCGAGGAAGGGGAAGAAAGTTCTACATGCACTTTCTGTCCGACTGGCGTGACGGTTTTGCGGTTTCTTTTGCATATTTTACTTTTTTTTTTAACACGAAAGTGTTTAACAGATGGGGTCGATGTTTTAAAAGAGTCCGTTACGGAAGTGACGTCACAGCTGGGTACGATATGTAACGGAAGTGACGTCACAGTTATGAAATCATGAGGGGACGGAGGATGATGTGATCGTTATAATTAACGGTGAATTCGTTTGGGGATAACATTGTCACGGTAGGTCGTACATAAGGAGTGTGCGGGTACAGGGAGATCAGTGTGCTCTTATATATATCATAAGAAGGTGATGCGCTGTGGATCGGTCTGAGCTCTTATAGAGAAATAATTTTGATCTGGATTTAACGAATAATTCTGGGATAAGCACAACTAAATCAGGGACCTGCATTGATGGCGTATTTTCAAGGTATATCCCTGTGGAAACAAAAGATTATATATCATACTTCAGTTACCATAAACCGTTAGTAAGCGATATTAACGATAACCCGTGTGGAGCTGAAGAGAGGGGATAGGATAGGAAAAAGGAAGGGTGTTGCGTTTCGTCCTGGGCCTGCTAGTGGACTCATCAGTAAGGCTACCTAAAAGGCCCTTTTTTTGTTTTTTTTTTTTAACGAGCGTTTATTGTGCCGATGATAAAAACAAAATATATACAAGGGGGTTCAACAAACTATAAAAACGCACAAATAGTTTTCCGAGGAGTTACACTAGGTACACTTAAATCTAGATTAGTGGCTCTGGCATAGAGCACTCGCAATCTGTTTGTTTTCGTGGATTCGTCATTGCACTTATTGTTACAGTATTATTTTGGCTATGTTCTTAAACTAAGGTTTAAACAGTATAGGGTATTTACATCTGTAGGGTATGGAACATTACAATACAAATTAATTTTTAATAGAGTTCAGGGGGTGGGGGGGGGGGGGGGGGGGGGGGTGGGGGTTTATGTAAAATTGCACTTTTGGTGGTATTAAAATATTGCACTATAGTGGAATAGTATACATACATATGTACTCGTAAAATGAAATAAAAAATAGTTTATATTAGGAACTAGAATGTATGACTAATTACACTTTATGGAGATTTTTTCTTTTTATATACATTGTTTAATTATTTCCTCACTCATACTCAGAAACCTAAACACACAACATACATACATATATACATGCTCATACACACTCGTATCTATGATCTCGTATATAAATGAGATGGACTGGATTTCGTGGGGGTGTTAATGCCACCAATATTTTTTAATGTTGTTTATCCTGTACACAGATGTTTATCCTGTTTGTCAATACTTGATATAATTTCGATATGAATCGCAGATTGTTGTGATCCTGTGAAGTGTTTTTTTCATATGTAATTGTTTTATCTGAGACTTTTCTAAAGTAATGATAAATTATTGGCAAATTATCGTTGTCTTGAATTAGGCCCTCCAACCTAGCAGGCCCTGCCTTAGACGTTGGGATATTGGAAGGAAGGTTAAAGGCGGTATATATATGGACGAGGTAGTTGGAGCGAGTACTTTCGAGAAAGTCCTATTTCATATGTCCCTCTAGTGGTGGGTGCAGGAGAGCCGCCACAACCCATACAGTATATTTTTGACATGATGTACTGTAATTCTAAGCATTCAAATATTTTAAAACACGTATGAAACGACCAATAAAATAACATACAGCTAAATTGTCTTCATTTATTACATCCAAAAAAGTTAAATGATTTCAGTTAAACACTTTCGTGTTCTGGAAGTGTACAGCAGTACAGTTTTTTGTTTTGCACGGAGAGAAGTGCAACGAAACGGTTTAAATATCGCGTTCGCTTGTTTGTCGCCGAGTAACAAGAGTTAATCGATGAACTTTCGGGCTGGAAACTTTGAAAGTTTGATACCGTTGCGGAGTGTGTAATGGGAGTTTAGAGTGTCGCGAGCCGTAGCGGGTTAGAATTTCAATCCCTTGGGTAGCGAATTTTTTCTTAGAGGCGATACATTGTAACGTTAGACGTTCATTGTTTCGACGCTGCGGTAAATATTCAGAACGCTATGTTTCAAAGGGATGGAATCGTTGGCGGAAAATTAAGGAGTATTCGAAGTGGAAATTTTAGGAATAATCCTTGCAGAATTTTAGGAATAATTCTTGCAAAATTTTAAGAATAATTTTTGAAAAATTTTAGGTATAATTCTTGCAAAATTTTATTTAAAATCCTGCAATAATAGTAGAGTTTTGATGCTCTTTGCAAGGGAGTTAAGAAATGGTAAATTGAGAGCTTTTCTCGAGTTACAAATGGATTGAGTTGTTGTTGGAAAATTAAGGAGGATTGCTGGTGGAAATGTTAGACGTAATTCTTGTAAAATTTCGTTTAAAACCTTGGGATAATAATAAAGTTGTAATGCTGTCTGCAAGGGAGTTCAAAAGTGGTAAATTGAGATCTTTTCTCGAGTTACAAAGGGATGGAATTGTTATTGGAAAATGAAGAAGGATTCAAAGTGGAAATCTCACGTTTAGTTCGTGCAAAATTCTATCGAAGCCATTGAATATAATAATAAAGCTGCGATATATTTCGAAAGGGAATCGAGAATCGGTAAATTTGGATTCTTTTTTCGAGTTACAAAGGGATGGAATCATTATTGGAAAATAGGAGGATTGCAAATGGATATTTTAAACGTAATTCTTGTGAAATACAGTTATAAAACTGTGATATCCTTTGCAAGGAAATTAAAAATGTACAAATTTTTATATTTTCTCGAATTCAAAAGGAGTAAAATTATTATTGGAATTATTATTACAGTTTTAAAATGATAATAAAGCAGCGATACGTTTTGAAAGGGAATTAAAAATCGGTGAATTTGGATTTAATCTCGAGCTTCAAAGGGGTGGAATCGTTATCGGAAAATAGGAGGATCGGAAATGGAAATTTTAGACGTAATTCAGTTTTCGTTGCGGTTCTAATATCGGTTTTATGCCAGGTATGATTAAACTGCGGATTTTTATGCGTTTGTGTGAAATTTAAAGTTGCAACAAAGTGCAAACAGTAGGACGCGGTGTACAAAAAATACGGAAAATATACAAAGTAAACTACGCGTGATTTTATTCGGAGGAAGAAGTGAATCTCTATTTGAATTTCGTTTTAGTGACGCGTTTCAGTTTTTGCTCCACTTTTCATTCCGGCTATTTGATGTTCTGATCGAAGATTGATATGATCATTAAAATGCGGATTTTTATATATAATGCTTTTAATATAAATTTGTCGTATCCTCTAAAAATTGTAACATCTACTGTATTTTCGATATTTTGTGTATTATTGCATATCACGGATACTTTGCAATTTCGTGGACATCCAAATATCCTATAAATGCAGAAAAACTCGTAGTCTAATTAATATGTGTTTCATTGCATCATCGATCAATAAGTAATCATTAGATTGCGAATTTCTATGCACATTCATACTTTTACAAATGAAACTGAAGAAATGGAAATATAAATAGGAAGATGTTTTACTCTCTCCAATGTGTACTTTATTTTAAATATTACAATGATTTTTATGATTATATATGACTCTACAAATTAAAGTAATCATATACAAATTTCATATGATTACACAAACACGAATTTGCATAAAAATTCGCAGTCGTAACGATCACAGTTACAACAATATTCATTCATATATCATTCGACGAAAATTGTAATAAAATTCACTTTTAAGGATACGAAAATTTTAGAGATATTGTGGTTACATAAAAATCTCAACCACCATAAAATCGAAATAAATACTATATACGGTATCGGTTTAATTCACGAATTTCGTTTCTTCGAAATTGTTACACGAAATAACAGTTATTCGAAACTGTTAGCAGCGCCAAAATCGATATGACAACAGTTTGCAATCCGTGTTGGGTAGCTAAAAATCACAGTATCCCCGTTCAACGGATGAACAATTATCACCCCCAAAAACACGGTGTTTATTTTCCGCCGATTAAAGGACGATCAGTTTAGATCTGTTAACGCGGTCGCAGCGGGAAAGACGAACATCATCAGCACCCCTTGGGCGAATTTACCACCGAGGGACGAAGCGTGCGGAAGGGGGTTGGGCGCGTTTAAGGTCGACGCGAGAGGTCAAATTAACAGGATATTGAAATTAATCCGTTCTGAATGACCCGAGGCTCATCCATCTTGCCGACGAAACTGCACAACGTTCCCTTTCCATCCATTCTGGCCCTTCGGCGTTCATCGCCACCGGATACACCCCGACTGATTTTCCCTTGATGGTGGAGAGTTTACGCTCATCTTGGGGCTACGGCTGTCAAACCCTAAAGCCATTACCCCTCCTAAGATATTGAATTACCCCGTCCCACCTGTTAAACTTGACGAACAAAGTCGTGACTTATGGATTACCAAGCAAACGCCACCGATAACCTCGATACATACTACTCGCTCTCTCTCTCTGCTTATATTATCCTCCTTGTTTATTACTAACTATGATAACTATTTTGTTAACTATAATTTTATTATTAACTTTATTATTATATATATATATATATATAGAATTATATATGTAATATGCAAAGGGTAGTACCATTGAGTATAGCAAGAAGTTGTTATATTCGCTAGCCCCAGAAAGATACTTACAAAGTTACAAAATTAACTGAGTTAAATAGTATTTGATTCATATGTTGGTATTCATATATATATATATTTATGTTTATGTTTTTATGTTTATGTTTATGTTTATGTTTATATTTATATTTATATTTTATTTATATTTAAATGCATATGTAGGTTGTATGTATATTATAATAGGAGGGAACGAAACTCTTGTAATCCATATGGAAACCCAACAAGGAAATCTATCTGTCTATATATATGTGTATATATAATTATATATATATATATATGGGTTCGTTGCTCTTTCAAATTAGTTTCACCCACTAAATCTGCATCATTATTATGCTTATATTATTAATAGGCTGTGGATATTTAAGCGAATTCCTATTTTTAGAAACGCAGTTAAAAAAATGGAACCTAAATAGAAATATATAATTAATTTCAACCCCTAAATATATTAAAGCCAGTTTCACGTTGCATATTATATGTGAATGCATATTATACTCATCTACTATTAATAGACTGCGGATATTTAAGCGAATTCCTATTTTTAGAAACGCAGTTCAAAAAATGGAACCTAAATAGAAATGTATAATTAACTTCAACCCCTAAATATATTAAAGCCAGTTTCACGTTGCATATTGTATGTGAATGCATATTATACTCATCTACTATTAATAGACTGCGGATATTTTAGCGAATTCCTATTTTTAGAAACGCAGTTAAAAAAATGGAACCTAAATAGAAATACAGAATTAACTTCAACCCCTAAATATATTAAAGCCAGATTCAGGTTGCATATTGTATGGGAATGCATATTATACTCATCTACTATTAATAGACTGCGGATATTTAAGCGAATTCCTATTTTTAAAAACGCAGCTAAAAAAATGGAACCTAAATAGAAATACATAATTAACTTCAACCCCTAAATATATTAAAGCCAGTTTCACGTTGCATATTGTATGTGAATGCATATTATACTCATCTACTATTAATAGACTGCGGATATTTAAGCGAATTCCTATTTTTAAAAAAGTAGCTAAAAAAATGGAACCTAAATAGAAATATATAATTAACTTCAACCCCTAAATATATTAAAGCCAGTTTCACGTTGCATATTGTATGTGAATGCATATTATACTCATCTACTATTAATAGACTGCGGATATTTAAGCGAATTCCTATTTTTAGAAACGCAGTTCAAAAAATGGAACCTAAATAGAAATGTATAATTAACTTCAACCCCTAAATATATTAAAGCAAGCTGCAGGTTGCATATTGTATGTGAATGCATATTATACTCATCTACTATTAATAGACTGCGGATATTTAAGCGAATTCCTATTTTTAAAAAAGTAGCTAAAAAAATGGAACCTAAATAGAAATACATAATTAACTTCATCCCCTAAATATAGTAAGACCAGTTTTACTTGGAATATTTCTATGTGCATTCCGTACTCGTCTGTACAATTAAATTTCCCATAATTGAAAACATTGTTTCAATCTACGTATCGATCTTCAATATTAACTAAACACGGTGAACGAAAAATCCTGGCTGTACATTCGATCATTTTGCAATTCTTATTCGGTGCATTCCTTACTTGTTTGCATAGCTAAATTTCCCATAATTGCATCAAATTCTTCGATCTATATTTCAACGGATTTTTCTCTAATAACGCTAACGCGGCTTTCCATCGCGTTCATTTCTATCACTTAAACGCCGTATTAACAAATCTTTGCGACTGGCAAATCCCAACTACACGCTCGATCACTTTGCAACGATAATTCGTTGAAAAATTGTATCGCGACGCGACGAGCTGCACGACAATGCGAAAGTGAATTATTAGGCTACGCCGCGTAATTTATAGCCGATTACAAATGAATATTTGATAATGATATTTAACACCGACACTTCGATATCCCAATTCAGTGTGGATTTCGACATTATGCAAACGACATGTGTAAAGATTTGACAGCGATCGATGCATCATTCGCTGTTTAATATCAGGGGCTCGGCGTGCAAAGGGGGAATTTAGCATTTAGCATTCGGTATTTGTCGCCTTGTCGGTTTGTCAACTTGCCGCACGCTAATTTGACAGCCGCTATTCAGCAATTCGCCACTGTCTCCGGCAAGTAATAATTTACAGCGTCACACCGGGTAATCGATCGACAGGCGTAATTACGCCGATAGTAGGCTTCTTCGGGAATCGCGGCAAACGAGCCGTGCACCGAGCCCGGTGTTATAAAACCGCGAAACTGAAAGTGCCCTCGAAACGAGCCAACTTACGCCGGCACGCCCCGTTTTAGTTCAACTTAAATAATGAAAACCGGGCCTGCGCGTAATTCCCGCGCCTGTAAACCTTAATATCCAATGCGCGATTAAAAAACTTCACTCGGCAACTTGAAACATTGCTTCTCTAAAGAAAACGAACAAAAAAAAGTGGGTAACATTTGTGCGTTGCTTATAACGTGAATATTTGATCGAACGAATACCAAAAACGAATAAAACGATCAAATGCGCAAAACTAAAATTGTCGAGGTTTCTGAGAATTTTAAGACTCTCAATTTTGTTGAGTTTTTATAAATAGAATCGGGGTGAAATTTTATTTACATTGTATTATGATACGTTGATCGTTTATGAAAAATGTTACGTTTAATATTGCGTTGAATAAATTCTGCATAAAGTTTAAGCAAAGAAACAGCATTTTTATAATCATTGATGAGTTACCTAGAGTCAATGAGTTATAGTTACGTGTAGGTATAAATTATGTTGACAGCAGAACTGTGAAAATAATTGACAAGTGAATTGTAAGTAAACCGTGAAACAATAGCAGTGAAAACATTGGATCACAATTGAACCGTCTAGTAGTTAATGCCTTTACAATTGAAATTATAATGCTTCGCATTTCACCCACGATCAATCCAATATAAATAAATAAATAATTTATCCAGCCATCCATAGCCATAAAAAAAAACCATGTCACACGTCGAAAAGTGAACGCCGTTAATTGTTCCTCTCCGCTTAGACATTTCAGCGGGAGCCGATAATGAAAATTGATACTTAACTCGATAATAATTTGCCCACGGATTGGCGCTTCGATTTTAACGCGTCGACTAGCGAAGCGGATCGCGAACGAATTCGTTCTAAAGAAAAAAAAAAAAAAAAACAGGAATTGGATAATTCGGATCGATGGGGCGTCCGTTAGCTGCGAGCAATCGATCCAAATTAATGCAAATGGAGGCAGTAGTTTGATCGCGTTACAGGGCAGCCGTGCGCGCAGTGGTAACGGAACGTTATAAATCAGACGTAACAGCTTCGGATCTGAGCGTTTGACGCAAGGCCACTTAATTGCCGGCATCGTACCGTGTCGCAAGATTCCAAACCTGCAATATTCATCCTTGTTTAGCGTAAACTAATCCTGGTTCCATGCCAGCCATGCAGTCGTTTGTTTCAGCGGATAATTTATATCGGAAGCGGCGCGTAACAATGTAAAACAGACTGTGCTCTAGTTGCTGCTGCTGCTACTACTGCTGCTGCTGCTGTTGCTAACGTTGCTAGTTGATACATTTTTGCAACCTAACCGCACACGGATACGCGTGATCTCTTTTTACGGTTATAGGCGTGGTGTGAATTCGGTTTGAACGAGGAAAAATTACGATAGCGAGATGAGAGGGGGGGGGGGGGGGGGGGTATCGCGTCGATGGTACGAAATTTGTTATCGGTCGGCCGTTTATCACGGCCGGGGAAATTAGTTTTTGTTGCCCGGGACATTGTATTATAACCATTAAAGGTAATGGAATGTTTGATGCAATAAATTGCGCAACGCTCGCGCAATGATGTTTACAGTAACACGGCTCGCTTTATTAGAGAATGTTTTATCGGACTCGTAAAACGGTTCGACTGATTTCAACGGTCAACTTGTATCGTCGAAGCGGAATGAAATTTGGAAACGAACGCTGCGAGCATTTAGGAAAATTTCCTTTTTTCAGCTTCGCTCGATTTTGATTTTGGTATAAAGCGTACGAAGCGAACGATTTTTCGTAGCTTTAAATTTTCCAGGCGTCGATATTTAACCCTTTGCGGACGAGTGTCGGCAAATAACTGTCTAATCGTTTCTTGGTTTTCTGGGCGCACGTCGATTTTTAAAGCGAAATATTCACATTAATACGGTTAATGAACGCTTCAAAGTTTTGGGAATACGATGGCTTTGAATTCGATAGCTAGGAATTTGAAGGTTTGGAACTGAAGGCCAAAATAGTTTCTTAAGTGTTATCATTCCTCGTCCGCAAAGGGTTGAGTGGATACTTAACCATTTGCGCTGCGATTATTTTATTGCTCACGTATGCTAGTGTTGGCAAATCAATGCTTTCTCATTGCGTTACGTACAAGTTTTGTTCGAATATTATGGGCAATTTTTATTTAGGAATCCCGAATATTATAACGCAGAAATTCTTTTACCAAAAGATTATTCGAAAATTTGAAAGTTTGAAATTTCATTTTTCGCGAATTCTTCGTTGTAAGAAAATGTAGAATTATTCAACGATGAAATGAGGAAATTTCGTTTAATGTGACAGAAAATTATTGAAAAATGAAGACAATATATTGTTTAATAAAGTGTTGCTTCCATACGCGTTTAAAATGCGAGAAAACATTTTGACCAACTCATATCGCTGTATTTTTTTATACTTTATATTCTGTTTCACGATTAGTATCATTTAAGGTTAAATTATTATTATTATGATTAATATTATATCCGGGTCAAAAAACCCTTTGGTATATACACAAATTAAGAAGCTAAGAATTGTTGGACGCTTCCTCTAAAAGTATAACAGAAACAGAACTAAAAAAATCTAGAAAGTTACTTAAAACAGTTTCGTGAGCGTTCCTCAAAAATTTTGCACGTGTCCTACATTAAATATCTCTTTTCCGAACTGCCAAAATTCACGTTTCCTTCTTTCTTCGCTATAAATTTCAAATCATTCGAATACAGTTTCGCACCCAACTGATTAAATACGATTACATATTAGTTTCCTTGTCCGGACGCTTTGATTTCGTTAAAAATGTTAAATTTCTCAATTTTAAAATCAAGCGTTTCCATATAT
Organism: Eucera pruinosa; assembly: GCA_028830335.1. Classification (NCBI taxonomy): domain Eukaryota; kingdom Metazoa; phylum Arthropoda; class Insecta; order Hymenoptera; family Apidae; genus Eucera; species Eucera pruinosa. The sequence continues at coordinate 6,761,715 of JAMYCR010000014.1, read as the reverse complement.
TACGAACGTTTACCTCACTTGTACAACATTTCTGCCGCGGCGACATCATAATCTTGTTAGCAGAATTAAAACTGCTGCTTTATGCAGGTTGTGGGGAAGGGTAGCAAGTTGATGGAACACGCGAATCTCGAGCCAGCGTCACGGTCTATGTTTGTCCATCCCGAGTTGCTAGATCTGATCTATGCGCATAGAAATTGCGGCGTAAGCTGCGCGCCGCGCCGCACCGCGTCGCGGCGGAGTTAGTCGGCGGGCGCAGATTTAGATTAGACAGAGATTAGTCGGGGGCCAAAACTGCAATGTAGGGAACCTCGGTTTCCGGATTCGGCAGTTTAGCATCCGACTGCGGATACGTTAAATCACGCGCCCGCGGAAATTACTCAGACGACCTTAGCCATTTCCGCTAAACGCTTCAATTATATCGCAGTTGGCTTCCGTTTCGCGAAAAATTCAGCCGCTTCCCGAGATAAACGGAATTATCTCTCGTCCAGGAATTCTTTATAAATTTTGCCTTAACGCATCTTATCCTTCCTTAAAACACCGATTATTTTTGCAGGTGGAATAACGTATCGCTCATTGTCAGTATTGTATAAATAGAATTGTTATTAATGTTAATAACCACGGTACCGTTCTTTGTTTCTTTGGTTCTGTTTCTTCTTTCGGACGAAGCGTCCAACAACTCTTAGCTTCCTACGACTAATCATTGTATTAATTTATGTATACGTCGAAGCGTATTTTGACCCGTTTATTATAATAATAATAATAGTAATAGCAATAGTAATAACAGAAACAATAATAATAGAATATACTCCCTTGTAAATAGATATTTGGACATGTTCTCAGGATCTATTGACTATTCTAAGACCTCAATTATAAATGCATTAATTAGTGGATGATTTGATTCTAATCCAATGTTTTCGCTTCTATTGTCCTACGATTAGTCATTGTATTAATTTATGTATATGCCGAAGCGTATTTTGACCCGTTTATTATAATAATAATAATAGTAATAGCAATAGTAATAACAGAAACAATAATAATAGAATATACTCCCTTGTAAATAGATATTTGGACATGTTCTCGGGATCTATTGACTATTCTAAGACTTTAATTATATGGGCATTAATTACTAGATAATTCGATTATAATCCAATGTTTTCACTCCTATTGTCCTACGATTAGTCATTGTATTAATTTATGTATATGCCGAAGCGTATTTTGACCCGTTTATTATAATAATAACAATAGTAATAGCAATAGTAATAACAGTTAGAATAATAATAGAATATACTCCCTTTTAAATAGATATTTGGACATGTTCTCGGGATCTATTGATTATTCTAAGACTTTAATTATATGGGCATTAATTACTAGATAATTCGATTATAATCCAATGTTTTCACTCCTATTGTCCTACGATTAGATACTGTATTAATGTATGTATATGCCGAAGCGTATTTTGAGCCGTTTATTATAATAATAACAATAGTAATAGCAATAGCAATAACAGGAACAATAATAATGGAATATACTCCCTTTTAAATAGATATTTGGACATGTTCTCAGGATCTATTGACTATTCTAAGACCTCAATTATAAATGCATTAATTAGTGGATGATTTGATTCTAATCCAATGTTTTCGCTTCTATTGTCCTACGATTAGTCATTGTATTAATTTATGTATATGCCGAAGCGTATTTTGACCCGTTTATTATAATAATAATAATAGTAATAGCAATAGTAATAACAGTAACAATAATAATAGAATATGCTCCCTTGTAAATAGACATTTGGACATGTTCTCGGGATCTATTGACTATTCTAAGACTTTAATTATATGGGCATTAATTACTAGATAATTCGATTATAATCCAATGTTTTCGCTTCTATTGTCCTACGATTAGTCATTGTATTAATTTATGTATATGCCGAAGCGTATTTTGACCCGTTTATTATAATAATAACAATAGTAATAGCAATAGTAATAACAGAAACAATAATAATAGAATATACTCCCTTTTAAATAGATATTTGGACATGTTCTCGGGATCTATTGACTATTCTAAGACTTCAATTATAAATTACATTAATTACTGAATGATTCGATTCTAATCCAATGTTTACGCTTCTATTGTTCTACGATTAACCACTGTATTAATTTATGTATATGCCGAAGCGTATTTTGACCCGTTTATTATAATAATAACAATAATAATAGCAATAGTAATAACAGTAACAATAATAATAGAATATACTCCCTTGTAAATAGATATTTGGACATGTTCTAGGGATCTATTGACTATTCTAAGAATTCAATTATAAATTACATTAATTACTGGATGATTCGATTCTAATCCAATGTTTACGCTCCTATTGTCCTACGATTAACCACTGTATTAATTTATGGTACGCCAAATGGTCCTTTGACCCGTGTATAATAAGAATGATAATAATTATCGATTTACATCATAGCCGTAAATTTGATAAATTCAGTGGGTTACGTAACGAAATGGTTTAGAGAAGATTATGTTTACCGTTCCACGTTTTGTTGGCTCATTTAGTCACGTGACTTTTTGGACACCCTGTTTGTGGGTGTTATGATGGTCTAACGTGTATGCGTGTAAACCACGTGTAGTAGGCTCAACAAAACTGCGCGTCACGATAAGCCGAATATCCTTAGCTGTATGTATGCGTATCAAATATTGATAAGTGCTGAAAAAACGACAGCGTCGCTCTCTGGAATATCGAAAATCGATTACCTTCGCCTCCCCGGTTTGTACCTTCGATGTGCATCGCCATAGATTGAATTTGTACTCGACTCGCACCTTCCAAGAAATTTCCACTTGCCAATCGTATCAGAAACTTCCTTCGGCCACCAGCAGTTATAATTCCCATATATCGACTTATCGAAGCGCGAACTTTCCAACTCCGAGTCCATCAAATTTTGCGAGCTTTTCGAGTTCCCAGCGTTGCGATTTCTAAGCTTTCGAATTGCTCGCTACGCAATTTTCAAGGCTTCGAATTTTTAAGATCTTGGATATCCAAGACTTCGAATTTTTAAGATTTCTAATTTTTGTGCCTTGGAATATCAAATGTGACGATCTCTAAGCTTTGGAATTTACAAGGTTCGCATTTTAAACCAATTTGTTTCCAAAGCTTCGAGTTTCTAATCTTTTGGATTTCCAAGGCTTCGAATTTCTAAGCTTTTAGATTTTTAAACTTTTGATTTTTAAGCTTTTCGATTTTCAAACCTTGGAATTCATAAGCATTTCAATTTTTAAACATTGGAATATCAAATGTGACGATCTCTAAGCTTTGGAATTTACAAGGTTCGCATTTTAAACCAATTTGTTTCCAAAGCTTCGAGTTTCTAATCTTTTGGATTTCCAAGCCTTCGAATTTCTAAGCTTTTAGATTTTTAAACTTTTGATTTTTAAGCTTTTCGATTTTCAAACCTTGGAATTCATAAGCATTTCAATTTTTAAACATTGGAATATCAAATGTGACGATCTCTAAGCTTTGGAATTTACAAGGTTCGCATTTTAAACAATTGTGCTTCCAAAGCTTCGAGTTTCTAATCTTTTGGATTTCCAAGCCTTCGAATTTCTAAGCTTTTAGATTTTTGATCTTTTGATTTTTAAGCTTTTCGATTTTTAAACCTTGGAATTCATAAGCATTTTGATTTTTAAATCTTGGACTCTCAAAGCGTTTCGATTTCTATGTTTTTTTTATGAGAAATTTAAATGAACTTTTTGGCACAAAATACACGTGATAGATAAAAATATGCAGCAATAAAAATATTAAATATCAAATATACGTAAGGTACAAATTAATTTATTTTGTGGTTAAAATAATCGTCCATCTTGTACTTCTCTAATTCCCTTGATAAAACGATTTTGCTTAAATATTTACTCTATCGATTATCTGACAAATTAGTTTTCATTTTCAATTCTTTTTGCTTCTTTAATTTCCTTAATAAAACTGTAAATTTGCAAAAATTCACGTAATACATAAAAATATGCAAAAATATTCAAAGTAAAGTACAAATGATTACATCTTGCGATTAAAATAATCATCCATCTTGTACTTCTCTAATTTCCTTGATAAAACGATAAATTTGCTTAAATATCCAGTCTATCGATTGGCTAACAAATTAGCCTTCGGTTTTCAATTCTCTTTGCTTCTTTAATTTCCATAATAAAACTATAAATTTGCCGAAAGGTCCGCAGTCTATCGATCAGCTAACAAATTAGCGTTCGTTTTCGATTCTCTTTTGGCCGCGCAAATATTTTTGCTTTCGTTAACAAGTAACCGGTTGACGGTAATCTGTTTTATCAATTGAAGCGCGCCAACCGAAGCCGTTGCGAAATTCACCGCTGAAAGAACTGCGTAATTCAGGTTAATCACGGATTGATTAACTGCCAGCGATCGATCCGCGTTAATGCAAATGGAGGCAGAGCAGTTCTGACTATGTTACCGCCTCTACTACTCGCTACCCTAGCTGAACGTATAAATCAGACTTAACAGCTTCGAATAGAAACGTCTGATATAAGGCCTGTCAAACTTGACCCTCACCTTGAAAACATTTACGTAACCTCCAACCCCTAAATCCGACCGTCTAGAGGCATTCTCCTTGAACAACACCAGCGAAACGTCCGATTTAACGTTTAATCAAAATTGATCACCCGCGATCGTTCAATTTCGCAATCTTTTACGGCTTCTCATGTTTATTAATAAACTCCGGCAAGTTTCTTCGATGAATAAAATATCCCGTTGGAAACTTGAAACGATGAATCTGCAGACTGTCAGCGGGGCTTTTTAGTATAGATAATCATTTGCATGTTGCATAAAATCGATTCCCAAGGGTGGAGAGGCTTTCCATACCGCGGTCGTATTAGATTGCCCGCTGATTTTCATTCAATTCTTAAACGATAAAGTGTACCGCTTCACGGGGCCTGGACTTTATTATAGCTCTAAAAGTTGCTATATACCAGTTGCAAGGTATTTACTCGTCGCGTTGTTTGCGAAACGTGACACTTTTCCGGTATACCGAACTCTATAACGCTTGCATTTTCTAACTGTTATATTCTTAGCAGAGGTCGAATGCTCTTGTATAAGGTTATCCAAAATAGACTATAGGAACACACCTACCTTCACTTTTTTCTCTTTCCCGCTCTGCTTTACACTTTTCTAATCTGTTTTTTGTTTTTATCATCTTCGTTCGTTCTCGTTTTCCATTTTTATTTTTGTCACCTCTATTTTAATAAAAAACATGGCGTTTGACAGATATTCTCATTCAATATCCTAAAGGTACTTTTGGATAACACTTTAGCATCGATTTTGGTTCACGAAATAGATTCAATGAATTGTTTACTTTTTATAGTTGGTATGGAGAATTGAAACTCATGAAAATATATAGGTTTCGAATTAATAAAGTAAAACTCTTCGATTAATTTTCAGTCGAACACCAAATAGTAAAATTCCACCACTATTTAATTATTTTAATAATGCGAAATTTCGTGGATATCTGAAGTTATTTTTATAAATCTTCTATAATATGTTTTTCACATTCTGCATAGTATTAATATCGCCATCTGTAGTATTTATTTATAATTCATATTTCTAAATTCATGTTCGTTTAACATTGTATGAATTATCTATTGCAATATCAAAATAATACGAATTATTTATTATACCCAAGACCAACCATAGATATGTGGCCATTTCATTGATAGGGTTAAAGTAGCCTCTAAGAATTTTCACCAAAAGGGTTTAAAATCTCCGCAATGATGCAACTCCTCGCTTTTTAATGCCAATTCTACAAATCTTTAAATACAGGATAGTAGAATTTCACCCCTATTTAAAGTAGCTTTCACGAATTTAGTCTAAAAAGGGTTAAAATCTCCCCTAAGGAACAAATCCTTGCCTTCTATTACAATTCTACAAATCTTCCAGTAGAAAATAGTAAAATTCCACCCCTATTTAAAGTAGCTTCCATGAATTTAGTCTAAAGGGGGTTAAAGAGTTAAAAGCTCCCCTAAGGAACAAATCCTCGCCTTCTACTACAATTCTACAAATCTTTAAGTACAAAATAGTAAAATTCCATCCCTATTTAAAGTAGCTTTCACGAATTTAGCCTAAAAGGGGTTAAAATCTCCCCTAAGGAACAAATCCTTGCCTTCTATTACAATTCTACAAATCTTCCAGTAGAAAATAGTAAAATTCCACCCATATTTAAAGTAGCTTCCATGAATTTAGTCTAAAGGGGGTTAAAAGGTGAAAAGCTCCACAAAGGAACAAATCCTCGCCTTTTATTACAATTTTACAAATCTTCAAGTACAAAATAGTAAAATTCCATCCCTATTTAAAGTAGCTTCCACGAATTTAGCCTAAAAGGGGTTAAAATCTCGCCTAAGGAACAAATCCTTGCCTTCTATTACAATTCTACAAATCTTCCAGTAGAAAATAGTAAAATTCCACCCCTATTTAAAGTAGCTTCCATGAATTTAGTCTAAAACAAGTTAGAACCACTCCAAAGGAGCAAATCCACGCCTTCTATTACAATTCTACAAATCTTTAAGTACAAAATAGTAAAATTCCATCCCTATTTAAAGTAGCTTCCACGAATTTAGCCTAAAAGGGGTTAAAATCTCGCCTAAGGAACAAATCCTTGCCTTCTATTACAATTCTACAAATCTTCCAGTAGAAAATAGTAAAATTCCACCCCTATTTAAAGTAGCTTCCATGAATTTAGTCTAAAGGGGGTTAAAAGGTGAAAAGCTCCACAAAGGAACAAATCCTCGCCTTTTATTACAATTTTACAAATCTTCAAGTACAAAATAGTAAAATTCAATCCCTATTTAAAGTAGCTTCCATGAATTTAATCTAAAGGGGGTTAAGACCTCCCCGAAAGAGCAATTTCTGCCTTTCTATTAACAATTCTACAAATCTTCAAAGTTTCTACGAATCTTCAAACACCTATTATTCAAATGCCATCCCTGCTTAAAGTACCTTCTACGAGTTTAACCTAAAAGGGATTAAAACCTCCTCAAAGGAGTAAAACCTCGACCTCCATTCACAACTCCACAAATCTTTAAGCACAAAATAGTAAAATTCCACCCCTATTTAAAGTAGCTTCCACGAGTTTGGCCTAAAACAGGTTAAAACCTTCCCAAAGGAGCAAATCCTTGCATTCCAATGCCAATTCTACAAATTTCCAAGTACAAAATATTAAAATTCCACCCTTATTTAAAGTAGCTTCCATGAATTTAGTCTAAAAGGAGTTAAACCTACCTGAAGGAACAAATCCTCGCCTTCCAATGCCAATTTTACAAATTCTCGAAGATTCTACAAATCTCCATATACCAAATAGTAAAATTCCACCCCTATTTAAAGCATCTTCCACGAATTTAGTCTAAAACAGGTTAGAGCCTCCCCAAAGGAGCAAATCTTGGCTTCCCTATGCCAATTCTCCAAATTCCTAAAGATTCTGCAAATCTCCATATACCAAATAGTAAAATTCCACCCCTATTTAAAGTATCTTCCACGAATTTAGTCTAAAACAGGTTAGAACCTCCCCAAAGGAGCAAATCCTCGCTTCCAGATGCCAATTCTCCAAATTCCTAAAGATTCTGCAAATCTCCATATACCAAATGGTAAAATTCCACCCCTATTTAAAGTATCTTCCACGAGTTTAGTCTAAAACAGGTTAAAACCGCCTTAAAGGAACAAATCCTCGCCTTGCAATGCAAATTCTACAAATTCTCAAAGATTCTGCAAATCTTCATATACCAAATAGTAAAATTCCACCCCTATTTAAAGTAGCTTCCACGAGTTTACCCTAAAACAGGTTAGAACCTCCCCAAAGGAGCAAGTCCTCGTTTCCAGATGCCAATTCTACAAATTCCTAAAGATTCTGCAAATCTCCATATACCAAATAGTAAAATTCCACCCCTATTTAAAGTATCTTCCACGAATTTATTCTAAAACAGGTTAGAACCTTCCCAAAGGAGCAAATCCTCGCTTCCCTATGCCAATTCTCCAAATTCCTAAAGATTCTGCAAATCTCCATATACCAAATAGTAAAATTCCACCCCTATTTAAAGTATCTTCCACGAATTTATTCTAAAACAGGTTAGAACCACTCCAAAGGAGCAAATCCTCGCTTCCCTATGCCAATTCTCCAAATTCCTAAAGATTCTACAAATCTTCATATACCAAATAGTAAAATTCCACCCCTATTTAAAGTATCTTCCACGAGTTTACCCTAAAACGGTTTAACCCCTCTCCGAAGCGCATCAAATCCTTGTTTCTCACGTACGATTCCGCGTAAACTTTTCTACGATTCTACGGATCTCCCTATTTTACTCTTATCCCAACGACAGCCGGCATTATTCGCAAAGAACCGATCGAAAACTTTGAGCCGCCGCGACGCTGTCGGATGGTTCGCCGGCGAAGGCATCGATTCCTCTTTCGCAGGCGGAAGATCTCGATGGAAGGCACGCGTCGTTCGACACTTGGGTCGCGGATTTTTTTTTTTTCTCCACCGACCGAAGAGAGGAGACGTTCGACGCTATTATCCTGAAAGCTGGCGACGCGAGAGGATCCATTCTGGCCGCGTACTTCACGGAACAATGGCGGCGGAGCTTTAAAACCGCCTTTAACCGTGGGCTCGCTAGCGCGCGTTTTAGCCTGTTAAACGCGTGGGAATTGTCACGGAGTGCTCGTAATTCCTGAAAGAGTCGGAGAGAGGCAGAGGTAGGTTTGTTTGCACGCGCTCGCCGGAGCCACGCAACGGCTTAAGCCTTTTTCTCGCCCGCTTCCGCGGATTATTTGCCCGCGAAACAAATCGCATTGATAACGACGACGCGGCCAACCCCCTGAACCGTTCTCTATGCTCTTGTAATCCGTTGCAAAGGATCGTCCCGCTTCGCTGACGCCGCGGAAAAATAACCAAACTCTCTTTCTCCCTTTTACCCATTCAACCAACTACTCCGCGTTAAGTCCGCTCGTTTCATTCGGCCAAGCGTTTGGTTAAATAAACGGCGAGGAACGGAAAAGGGACGCGAGAAAGGATAGTTTAGGGCTATTGTTGTCTCGCGTGTCTCTTGCTTTCGCGTAATAATCGAGGGGGTTTTTGGGCAAAGGCAAAACGTGAATCTTTGGATTCTTTTTTTTGGTACAATGTCTTTAACACGTTGATTGTTACGGTGATCACAAATGACCGGCGACGCTGAGATTAAGTATAGGGTAAATGTATCAATTATTGTCACTTTAAACTTTATTTAACTATTTTAGAACGTCGTTAACATAAAAATCTAGTTCCTGTTTGGAACATAATATTCTTCAACATCGAGTTCATTTATGGATATTTTCTTTATAGGTTGAATATGATGAATTAATTACTATGTAATTGAAAATGTACAATAATGTTCAATGTCCTTATTACTGTCACTTGAAAAGTTGTCATTTAAATAGAAACACATTTTACATATATTAGCACGTCTGTTTGCGTAACATGTATAAGATGTATAGTAAACGCCTTTATTGTATTATATGTAGTATCGCCTTTACTGAATTATGACACGACAGATACTTTATAATTACATTGGTCACGTTTTAATGTTAAACAGCACATTTGCCTCTTACCATTTCGTGTTTAAATATTAAATGTAAACGAATATACAATGTCTACGTGTTGTTACGTAAACCGAAGTCCAAATTTAGTATAAAAATTTGTTTATTCACGATTCTATCATACATTACTTTGTTATTAAATACAATAATTCAAATCTTGGTTATAGGAACGCTGACAGTAATTGGGACATCTATCCTAGCATTCAAATCAAATAAACAATCACATCTCTAGAAATTTCACTGATTTCTATGTATATAGTAATAATATATAGTATCGTGAGTATCGTAGAAAAGTTAAATACCTACATTTTTTAATGAAATAAATGTAACACATGCGTAATTATAATGAATCCTGTTGAGACAAGTAAAATTGCTCAAGCAGTCGCGTTAACCTCTTGTGCTACAATTACGAGTATCACACGTAATGAATTTATGGTCAAAATACATCCGAAAGACACTGCATTTGCAATTGAGGTTAATTTCAACTTCAACCGTTTCAACGTACAAGATTATAGGTTATTAAATACAAACTAGTTTGTATGTTACGATGTTTCGCATTTCACAGCGTGCCAAACCAGCGAATAGCTGATCCAACTATTTATAGGCAGTAAAAGATGACATGGCAAATGGTTAATTAACCCTTTCATTGCGGCGCGATATTCGCGTGAACGTAGCTGCGGAGCATTGGTATAATAAAGAATGCGGACACAGTTTACATACGCGAAATAGTCACTTGCGAATAAATTAATCCGAACTGTAAAATAATAAAATTTCATACTGCTTTTCGAATAAACATTCATATATTTTTATACAATGACAAGTTAGGAAATTAATATTTGTTATACCGTAGAAAAAATAGTGGGCGCTTATGTACTAAATGTATAGACATTTACAGTTAATTTCTCAATAATTTCTAAAACCGTTCATTCGTAAATCCATAGATACGTTTAATAAATTATCCGTGCATCATTTTGCCCAACTCGTTTCTTCAACCTTTTTCCTAGCAACCGAAAAATTCCTCCTTGTAACCTGCTTGAAATTAGAAAGACGAAACTCGAAAACGAGACGAATATATGGACCGTTTATTTTGAAAGTGGTGTAAGTCCATTTTCTCTTGTTTCGAGAAAATTAAAGGTTAACATATCTGTTAATTAAAAAATGAAGGCAAATTATATGAAGTTTGGCAATGTTTCTACTGTTTTATCAATATGTAATTTGGTTATATAAATTTCTTTTAGGCGTATTTTACTAAAATGATGTATACTTACGGGCTGCAAATGGACTTACACCACTTTCAAAATTAGACAATTGTAAAAATCGTTTAATTTCAATTTTGAAAAATCAAATATCACTTAAAATATACTTCATATTAATCCAATTTTGTTTACAAATAATGACACGATATAAAATAGAAGTAGTATTTTAAATTTTAGACGCTAATTACATTGTTAAAATTACAAGATAATGATAGTATTCACTTATGCTCTGCATGTGGCAGTGTTTCGAAATATGCATGACGCACCGGAGGTATATAAGGTAATAACTGCTTGATGTCTTTATATTTTTCATAAGTAATAGGCCTGGCATCTTGGTACAAAGGCGCCAGGGCTATTTTTCCAAATTTTAGCGGTCTTCCAGGACGTGTAGGTAATAAATTTATAGTTTGAAATTCTTAATGTAAAATAACAGGCTACTGATCGGCAACTATCTGCTAACCCACCTACCTCTGTTAATTGGACTTACACCACTTTCATAATCGATGATTATGCAATTTCATTTACCGACCAATTTTAAATTGTACAAAACATGGACATTTTTTAAGAAATTAAACACGGACTAGTTATACATAAAAAATTTACATTAAATTAAGCATGAATTACGTGATATCTCATTTTTTGTCAAAAATGGACTTACACCACTTTCAAAATAAACGGTCCATATGTACCTTACAACTAAATAGTTACCGAAATTCCAAGCGCAATATTTCTCCTCCCCCTCCCCCAATGATATTGACTTTTTCAATGCCCACAGTTGCGTTCCTGTTTCTATCTCCCCCCACCCTCCGCCCCTTTCCTCGAAAAAAAAGGAAAGAGTCAATATCGGTAGTTGGGTGATCGCTTTTAAACGGAAGCGCGATAATCGATAATTGGCTAGGGGATCGATAAATCACGCTACTGGTGAGAAACCTTCACACGGCGACGCGATCGCGGATCGCGATCCTCAAGAATGGATCGTTTTACAATAGGCATTGAGAGAGCGGAACAAAAGTTACAGTTGCACCGGCAAAGGTGGGTGGGGAAAGGCTCGGATTTCCTCGCTGTATTTCCCTCGCTCGAGTGCTTAAAGCCTCACATACTGGGGCTAACTTTAAATTGCTCCCCCTCTCGAACTTTCATCGGCTTTCAGAAGATACATAACTTAGGAGGCACTCTTTGCCCGGGGTTTATGTGCGCAGCTCGCTGACGATGATCTCGCTGAAATTACCCTCTAACGTGCCTCCTCGCTTAATGCACCGACCATTTTGCAGCTTTCCGTTTGTTTAACGGAGTACGTAACGAATCCCGTGGGGGTTGGATACGTTACAAAGGAACCGTGAATCCCCCCTGTTCGTTCGGTGAAAGGGGAAATTTGGTAGGCGGAAGTTTTTAATAGCTGCAAGCTATCGGCACACCGCTAGCGCGTTGGATATTTCATACGGAGATAAAGATTCTCCGAGGGAAATTTGCATAAATCCGGCTAGTGTTCGCGGTGGGAATACGCGGCGTAGAAATGTACAGTTACTCGCAAAATTGAGCGTACACTCGATTGTAATCCACAAATCGTGTGATCCACAAAGTGAAATCCACAGGAATTGAAATCCAAAATGATCAATTATACGTTTACGAATGGGGAAGATTTCAAAATTGAAATTACAAGAAGAAGGCGGGCAATATTTCACCTTCTTTATACGAAATTAATTCATTTCATGCCACGAGGATTAACGGTGGTTAACGAAATGGTAATCTACATGTATCATATCTCTATAATAGTGAAAATATAGATGAGCACGTCCACGTTTGTGTGAGCGAAAAAGTTATACCTTTACGTTTTCTATTAAGTACGTATTGTAGGAAGATAATGGCCAAAGGATGAGGATGGGCGTGTAGGATTCGGAGATGATCGTGGGTTTTACACAAGCCCGATCTACACAGTCTCTAAATAAAAGAATTATGTCTATTTAACGCTATTCGTCTGGTTTACAGCTGTCCTGCTTCTATCTTACATCTGTCTTAACACTAACTTAATTTTCGCGTATCCGGCTTTTTAAAGCGTCCTTCGCAAGGCGGACGTTCTTCCTCTCCACCAATCAGTGGATTTTCTTAACCCGCCTACGGCCTCGAACTATGGTGGGGCACCCTCCCCTAGGAGCCGTTTCCCCGTAATTTTCCGTAGGTGCCAGGATCTATGAGGTGGCCAAAATTTCCTTCCTCAAGTCGCTAAGGATTCGACCCCCTCATAAACCTGGTCACCGTTCCGGTCGGCTCGACCGTTACCCATGCCGGCTGTTATAAACCCCCGTAATGTTTATCTCCCTTTCCTGATTTTAGCCTACAGTATAAATAATTTATTTTCGATCAGGAATCTTGTACGTACTGTCCGTTAAGATATGCGAATGAAATACATGTATATTGTGCGTTTCTACTTTTCAATACGCGCGTGTATATTCACATTTTAGCTATCTTTCATCAGCAACGTAGTTTCTACGTTCTAAAAACTCAATTTTGCGAGCAACTGTACATTCCACGGGGTAGATGATGATTAACCTTTCCCGATATGATGTTAGAGGATTGAAAATTGGGCGTGGAAAGTGATCATGGTAAACGATGCTAATATGGAACACCTGATTTTAAATCCTTGCTAGGAATAGAAGAATTTATCTTGTTTAATGAAATGAATGCGACGGGACAAGGTAACTAACATGTAATCATATTTAATTGGTTAAGCGTGAAACAGTTGATCTGAGCATGATTTTAGATGGTTTGAGGATTCGAAGATTCGATTATTTCAAAAGTAGAAAATTAAAACTCGCGAAGATTGGAAGAATTGAAGAACCGAGGGTTTCAAGGTTTTAATATTCGAAAGTTTGGAAATTCAAAGAAATTGTATATCTAAGAGTTTGAATAATTGAGAATATCAACGTCTTTCACAAATTTTAATACGCGGGTGTTTAAACGTTTGAAAGTTTGGACCTCTAAATGTTCGCATATCTAAATTTCTTCTAAAAACTACATCGTTGCATTACCTTTTCGAAACCGTGTAAATCATCTTTGCAACCTTTTTAATCGTAACGCGAAACATCGCAAAATTCGTCCACCAATCTATCAAATTCAACCCCTTTAAAATCACTCCTATTTCCTCTAAAAATTCTTCCTTCGCTGCAAAATCCGCTCCAATCGCAATTAGCGTCATTCTATCGTCATTCGGAAGCCTTTGCAAGCCTTTCGCCAGTCGCGACAGAAACGATCGCCCGAGATTATTGTGCAGCGCCGGATAGAGGATTAGAAGGCGGAATCGTGGGCGTTTGCGTAGTCGTAGGTGGAACTTCTAATTCCACGTCGTTCTCGTTACGCACAAACGAGTGAGGCGAGCTGAAAACGAAGACGGAGATTCGCTGATTGCACGCGTTCATTGCACGCCGGATTACGGTTTAGCGCATTGTGCGATAGCGTTGCAGACACATAGCGAGAGTGAAGTAAGCGCAGAGAAACGAGCAGGTTTCATTGAAGAGGGAAACGTTACGGGGGGGAGGAAGGGTTAGGCGAAACGGTGAGAATAATCTCGAGGATCCGAGGACAGGATTTATGGGGCGGGGGTTACGGAACCTATGTCGAATTCCTGCGAAACTTGCGCCGCTATTGAAACACTGAAACTTCGGTTGCTTTAGCGGCGTTTAATTAGACTTTCGTGGCCGCGACACGGCCAACGATGAAATATACCTAATTCCCCGTCGTTGGAAATTGACATTTTCACGACGATTTTCCATCCTCCCCCTTTTGAACCAAAGCCACGTCCCTTTGTTATTCAGTCATTAAACGACGTTTCTGTTTGGAGCTTTATCGTATAATTTATAACTCGCCTCCTGTTCTCCGATTTATACGATCTAACGCCGCGCCGCGACGTTTTCAACATTTACTCTTCGATGCCCGTGCGATGATACTTTTTGCGCACAAGTTCGCAGAGGGAATTTTTCAATGCTTCTCTTATAGTATTAACGTAAAGGTTGAAATACTTTTGAAACAACGTCTACTTGGTGCTTTTAAAGTGGAACGAAATTTTTATGAAGTCTTGGATTAATACGTTTGCGAAATTATTTACAGTCGTTCGCTAATGTTTACCTGCACTCTTGAAATGTAAAATATTTGAAGAGATTGCAACAACTTCCATCGTTTCGAGATCACTATTTCATTTGATAATTAATATTAACCCTTTGCGGACGAGACGTAATAACAGTTATGGGAGTACTTCAGTTTTGAATTCTACGTCTTTGAATTTTCAGGCTTTCGAGTTCCAAACCATATAATTACTAACGATTTCAAATGTTTATTATTGCGTTAAGTATTCATTACGTTAAGTTTCCTGCTTTAAAAGTCGACGTGGGTTCAGAAAGCCAAAAAATGATTAGGCGACTATTTGTCGACACTCGTCCGCAAAGGGTTAAAGACGTTATCGAAAAGTGGCGATATTTTTTCTAATTGTTTGCAACGAAACCTGGATACAGAAAATGAATATTCCACTTCGTTAAAGTATACAAAACTAATTATTGTAACTGTATTTATCCCTTTTTATTTAATACAAATAGAATTCTATTTTGCACACTTTTAGCTGTCATTTTATTCGTTTAATCAACGATGCTCCCTTTATGTTTTGTTTTCTACGAAGCTTTTATGCATTATAAAATTTTCACTACATTTTAGTATGAAAATTTCTTTACTTACGACTTTTTATACATTACTTTGCTATTAAATAAACAGAAACAGTGACAATACGTGGGTCATTTACCAAATCTTACGAATCGCATTATTAACGAGAAAGCGAGTTACCCGTTCTACTTTTGTTCCTTATCGGCGTAGAACGTGTCTTTGTTTCTCAGCTAATTTCTGCCGTCTATTCTTCGACTGTTCGTTAATTAACGCAGAAACGGCGTCGCGTCGGAGACGCGGTTTACACGCGAAGGTGCGGGGCAATTAATTACACGGTTTTTGGGAAATATTCCGGGGGCCCGCGTGGCCGGTTCGACCGGCGCAAAGGGAGAGTTTATTAAGACCATAATACCGCTGAGTTAGTAGA
Organism: Eucera pruinosa; assembly: GCA_028830335.1. NCBI lineage: Eukaryota > Metazoa > Arthropoda > Insecta > Hymenoptera > Apidae > Eucera > Eucera pruinosa. Next base: position 6,745,754 of record JAMYCR010000014.1, on the reverse strand, counting down.
CCAGAGGATCATTAAATTTGATTTACGGGATTCCAGTTTGTAGTTCAAAACAGATTGTCCGATGCAAATATATAGTAAAGCGATACTCCGAAGAATCAATAGCACCGGGAACAGATATTGCACGTTCCGACGTGCATACTGGGTGTTTTTCGAAACACGCCAAACCATGAAACCACCAAACGCTCACCGATATTTTCATTTCCTCTCTCTATTACCTTTTTTTTCTTTTACGCGATTCCCCATATCGAATTGATCGATTTCCAGTTGAACCTTTGCTGCTTCTTTCCTCGTACAAGCTGCGTCGCTTAAAAATTTCGAGTTGCTTATTCGATGACAGAGAAGTTGATCTTTTATGAAAAGATCACTATTATTATTATTCTTCGCACTTCTGTGGTCTTTTCAGCTGTGTAATAGGTTCGTTACCAAGTCATATGCTTGCCTTTTATTCTTGTTGGATGATTTTTCCGGCTATTGTTGCAGTTTTTAATATTGTTGCTTTTCGTATGTCTGTGTGTAATTGTGGGTGTAAACCTGTTGTTGTTACGTTTTGATGCTTGCTGCAGATATGGTGATGGGTATTTGTTAAGATTTCCAGTTAAGCCAGGTTTATGACACGCTCAGGCAACCGCTATTTTTGAGTGAGGACTTCTTTATAATTTGTACGTGACTTTCTACGTCCTGGCGAAGGGGCAATTAAACAATTCACTTAGAATTTTTGGCTATGCCTTCGCCCTCAATAGCATAAAGACGTGACATAAACCCGGAATTTCCGAAGGGTACATCCGGTTGTAACGGTTCTTTGACCAGCGAGTCAACCTGGAGGAAATTCCGCATCGTTGCCACACTCAGTACCGCTAGCACTACCCCCCACACTCCTTGGCAAGGGCGTGTTAAGGGCACATAGGAAAGGGTGGGCGGTAGGAATTAGACATAGTGATTGGCCATCAAAACTTAACGAATTCCCCCACCAATACATCGTCCAAAGGCTCGCCAGGAGGATTCTGGCAGAACGAACTCCACCGGCAGAAAGAAACAAATTGTCGTCGAAACAAGTACACTCTCCACGCGCGCGGTCACCGAACTCTCTTGTTATCCCTGTACAGGGTGGTCCTTCGAGTTACGTCAATCATTTTGTCGGCACTCCACGTGCAAATTCAACCCAACCCGCAACGATAACCCAAATCGACCACGGGATTAAACAGTATTATTATTACTATTGTGGCGGCTCTCCTGCACCCACCACTAGAGGGACATACGAAATAGGCTTTCTCGAAAGTACTCGCTCCAACTACCTCGTCCATATATATACCGCCTTTAACTTTCCTTCCAATATCCCAACGTCTAAGGCAGGGCCTGCTAGGTAGCCTTACTTATGAGTCCACTAGCAGGCCCAGGACGACACGCAACACCCTTTCTTTTTCCTATCATATCCCCTCTCTACAGCTCCACACTATTATTATTATTGTTATTATTATAATTAGTTTATTCAACGAATTGTTGCACGCTTTAGCGCAACAATATAAAGAAGTATTTCCAATTGCAACATTTAACAACAAGTACGCAAACAAAGACAAAGTGTAAAAGAATAAAGACGTAAAAATAATGGGGAAGTATATGTGAGCAGTTTATTTTGAAAGAGGCTTAAGTCCATTTATGGCCCACGGAAACGTCTTACTTTTTAAGTAATGGTAGTTGGTAAATAAGGTGGTTGGATTTGTGAATTACACGCTTTTAGAAATACAAAAGTGTTATACTAAAATGTTATCAATGACAATTTATCAGTTATCGATATTTTTAAATTAACTCAGATGCATTAAACATTAAACATCTCGATTTAAAGATAAATGGACCTAAACCACTCTCAAAATAAACGGCTCATATATAAATTGAAATTAATTGAATACCAGTATAGTGAATATGGTAAATGTATCGTAATTAAAATAGTGGGTTAAATATTTAAGAGGAGGTTTCAGTATAAAAGGCTAGAAAAGATACGAATGTATTATAATTAAAATAATGGTTCAAATATTTAAGAGCATGTTTCAGTCTAAAAGGTGAAAAAATAGTTCATTTTATCAGACAATTTTTTCTAACAAAATGAAGTAGATAATAATTTCCTCTTTTCGGAATTTTCTTATATATTAGCCGCACAAATGAATTTTAAACCTTTATGATCTTATAAGACAACACGATATTCTATTTATAAGATAAAAATTTAATAATATTTAAATTCGAAAAAGATCAAATACAGTTTTAGTGTTCGAAATTCTCGAATAAATATTCGAATATTTCTTCAATATTTCTATACAACGCGTTACTATTTTTCCCTATAATTCTATTTAATATGATAAAACTATCTCCTAATACTATTTTTCAAACGAAGCTTAATTCTATTATACGAAAATTCTCTTATCACGAGAATCTTCACTGCAATTTTTACGTGTTGCGGCCGCACACTTTTGCACGCTGTGAAATCCTGTTGAACAAATAACCGGAGAAATTTTTTAACTCGTTCGAAGTGACCGAA